>OX155896.1:72776373-74137840 GCA_944588485.1 Phosphuga atrata
TCAATTTGCATTCGCGTAAATATTCATGCTTGAAATTCATATTACAATTCGATTTGAATAATGATGAGAGTTTGAACCGGAATGCGATTTGTACATTGTTACATCAAAAAAATCAATTCAAACAATAATCGATTTATTCTTACTTGCAAATTTATTGACGAGTGTTGCCAATATACGAAATATATTAATCTACAGGGTGTCTACAAAAGAATAATCAGCGCCAACTAAAATCGTGCTTATTTTACGAAAAACTTTCTGTCTGTAGCGTTCTCTCGGAAAGAACCATCAATACAAATACGATATTATACAGACAACGTATATATACGCCTTTCATATATAGACTTTTAAAGCCGTATATATACGTCTTTCGTAATCAAAGGGCTAAAACATAATAACATGCGATAGTTTTATCTCTCCTTGTTACATCCATATTCGACTGTATATACAGGATGTCTACAAAAGAATCATCGGGTTTTAAAAAGATATATTACACAAAGTTTTACACTCGGGGTCGTGTTACCCGAAGAGCCCACATCGAACATTTGTGATGTTAAAATTTAAAACTTGGGACATTTTCCCTTTATTTTCATGTGTCATTTAATATAATATACGTGAAACTTCGGGTGAAATAGGTATATCTTTTTAAAACCCGATGAAAACTACGTGTGAAATATATCTTTTTAAAACCCGATGATTCTTTTGTAAACACCCTGTATATACAGTCGAATATGGATGTAACAAGGAGAGATAAAACTATCGCGTGTTATTATGTTTTAGCCCTTTGATTACGAAAGACGTTTATATACGGCTTTAAAGTCTATATATGAAAGGCAATATATACGTTGTCTGTATAATATCGCTCTATTTGTATCGATGGTTCTTTCCGAAAGGACGCTACAGACAAGAAAGTTGTTCGTAAAGTAAACACGATTTTAATTTGGCGCTTATCGTCATGAAATATTGATTGCTATAACGAACTCGGATATAACGTCATCTGTATAATATCGCCCTATTTGTATTGATGGTTCTTTCCGAGAGGACGCTACAGACAAGAAAGTTATTAGTAAAATAAACACGATTTAAGTTGGCGCTTATTGTCATGAAATATTGATTGTTATAACAAACTCGGATATAACAACAACAAAAAATCAAAACAGAAGACAAAAAATTTTGTATTTTTATTGAACTGTTCTTACAATAATTTAAAATGGATATGATTTAATATGAAAGGCGTATATAAACGTTGTTTGTATAATATCGCCCTATTTATATTGATGGTTCCTTCCGAGAGGACGCTACAGACAGAAAGTTACTCATAAAATAAGCACGATTTTAGTTGGCGCTTATCTTCATGAAATATTCATTGTTATAACGAACTCGGATATAACAACAAAAAAATTCAAGACACAAAATTCTGTCTTTTTATTGAATTTTTCTTCCAATAATTTAAAATAGATCAAATCTAGAACAAATAGCAAGCGATTGCATTGTTTGTTGAGTTGCTGAAGAAGTAAATACAGTATAATCTCGGTAATTCGGGCGTTGGGTAATCGGACGACACGTCCAGTAATCGAGCGGTCTCCCAACACTCTTTCTTATAGTCCGGCGGTTGTTTGCTCCTATAATATGGGACCAGACAATTTAAATAAATCGACACATATTATGTGTCGAATTATCGAGATAATACTGTATCGTCCATAATCGCAAATATATAGAGGGAAATATAGCGATTTATTTAATGACCAGCTACTCTACTATGCTTCAAATAATTTGTGTTATATTTTGTTAAATTTTTAGGACAAAAATATGCAATGTTGTCGACGAAGGCGGCCGTGATTAAGATATTGAGGAACTTTGAGGTTTTGCCCGCTGAACCGAAATTCGAACCGCAATTGGGAAACTGTGCGGTGCTGGAATCCGAGAATGGAATTCGCGTGAAGCTCAAGCTGCGGAAGTAATGTAACGATTGCAGACTAATCGAAGTAACGATTGCAGACGTGCCATAACCACAGACTCAGAATATAGATCAACTAATTTCAACGACTGTTAACTTGTATTACATTCAACTTTAAATTAAAACATTTTGATAGCAATAAAGAATTTATAATTGTTTTTCTGAAAACATTTTCTGTGTATTCAAACGCGTAAGAGAGGGGCTAATAGAGCGGCCGAGTAATTCTGCCAAGAGAACCTCTGAAATAGTGCCGTTCGGAACCGGCGATAAACTGCTAGGTCCCGCATATTAGTGTGACGATTCGTTCCACAAGTATGCGAGAGAAATCGCCTACACTCTCGGAAGAGAGTATGGCACGCATAAGAAAGGACCTTATTGTAATATCTCACTTATTTTCTATAAATATCAAGAAACCATAACTTGGTTAAATGCTGATATAAATTCATAATAAACAGTTCTTCCAATTTATTCTACAGTACGCAACTAATTTCACATAACACAAATCGCCAAATGATCCACCGGTTTAGAAAGTGATAACAAAACTCACCCAATTTTTATAACTAGTCAGTGACAAACTGTTCAATTTTTTACCAAATTCTCATCCTAGGACACTCACCTGAAACAAATAAACTTAATTAACGCTTTGCCTAGTCTTGTTTCGTATTGTCTGGCCCTGTTTGGCCTTGTATAACTTGTCTGTTTTGTCTAGTCTAGTCTGGTCTTGTCTGGTCTAGTCTCGTTTTGTCTGGTCTTGTCTTGTCTGGTATTGTCTTGTCTACGCTTGTCTAGTCAATTTAGATAGTAAAATGTAATTTTAAATAAAAATAATTAATCAAATTTTATCGTACCGTATATTAATTAGGCTATTCCAATTTTGGTTTGTTTTCAAAATGACAAATAACTTTCAATTTAGTAAATGCAATCGGCCTCGTCGTAATCCGTATCGTTTCCCCAACACAAATATCGCACATTATCTTGTTAATCTAATTATAATATTAATAATTCGAACGCGATAACACGGCAATCAGTCAGCAATACACACCACTTGTTCAAACTTATCTATATGCATTCGTATACTATCAAATTATTCCTGTATACTATACAGACAATATTTTTAGGCACCAATAAACAATATGTTATTGCGTCGCACATACCAAACACAAATATAGGAAATATGCATACATAATCAATATTATATAATATATCTTCGATTGTAAACATGCTTACACACGGCTAGTTTACTATTTGTTTTCTGTTATTCAACAACTCGGTATAAAGACCAGACAATACCAGACAATAAATCAACGGTATTTGGGATACCTGGGTCATATGGCAAGGAGGTTCGACAATAATGAACGACTCATAGTGGAAGAAGATCGCGATCTCGAGAAGAAGATCGCCGACACGATGGATAGACCGGACAAAAACCTTGAGGGGGCAAGGGATGCAGGAAGTAATAAGATCTGCCCAAGATAGAGAGCGCTGGCGAGGAGTCATTGCGAGCGTAGAAAATTGATGTCACCACCCTGCAGAAAGGTTATGGACTGAAAAGTGATAGAGAGAGTTTACTAGCTATTACAAACCCAAACAATGACTTATTGCAAGAATAATTAGTTTTTCCTGCAGAATAATTTAGTGCAATTCCTTGCGCATCTCTCGAGACTAAAATTGTGGAAATCGACTAAAAATTGCCGGAGGAGTGAATTCAAATGTAAGAGTCTCCAGCGGATCGCTGGTTCAGTGTGATTTTCTATTTGAAAGTTTCTTGGGAATATGATATATGTTTTCCGACTAATTTTGAGACGCTCAATCGATTGGTGCAAACTAGAAGTCATTGTCATATACCGCGAATAACAGTTTGTTTCTTTATTGAGACACCGCAGTATTGTGAATGTTGTGCAAATTATATACAGCTTGGATATTTGCTTCTTGACCTATTTCTTCCATCCCAGTAAATGGTCAAATGGTCAAACACGTATTTGGGGATATCTACTTGGGCTATTTCTTTAGTCGCTCCATTTTTTTCCTTTATTTTCGCACATTTGCTGAAGCCTACAACTACTTGACGATCTTCCCACTTTGCTTTGTCTAGCTGGTTTTCCTGCCTTCCATAGAGCTATTTTGGTACATGTATAACCAATACAATAGACCAAACCGTAGAAACTAAAACCAGAATTGAAATGGCCAAAAGCACATTTCTTAAAATGCGTTTATTTCTTCGTGATACACAAGTAAAACTTGATCTACGTACAAAAATACTAAGAGGCTACGTGTTCTGCATTCTACTATATGGAATGGAAGCATGGACTTTAAAACAAACACAAATAAAAAAGCTAGAAGCCTTTGAGATGTGATGTATGTGACGAATGCTTAAAATACCATGGACGGACAAAGTGACGCACACTAGAGTAATGGAACGCATTAACAAGCAACGAGAAATCATACAAACAATAAAAAGAAGGAAGCTACAATATCTAGTCCATATATCCAGAGGAGAAAAGTATGAGTTGCTTCAACTGATAATACTGGGTGAAGTAATAAACAGAACAGCGGTAGACGCAGATACTCATGGCCGTATAACCTGAGACAGTGGTATGATACCACATCCCAAGAGTTATTTCGAGCTACCGCTTCCAAGATGAAGATAGCGATGATGATTGCAAACCTCCTGAAAGGAGATTCCATATAAAGAAGAAGAATGCCTTTTTGGTATCCAAAAGAGGTTTATCAATTTTCTCAGCTCTTCTTTGTTCTTCTGGCTCTTCTGCCTAGTAACCAAAAGTTCACGACAGTCATATCAATAAAATGAAAAAATATTCGCAAATAATACAAAATTTCGGAGACCTTCTTCTTTACGTGCCATGTCCTGCGAGGACGTGGGCGATCATCATAATTATTTTAATTTTATCAGCAGCGGCACGAAACAGGCTAGTAGAACTGACACCACACCACCCATTCAGATTTTTCAGCCAGGACGTGCGTTTTCTTCCTGGACCTTTTCTACCTTGGATTTTGCCTTGCATGATATTCTGCAAGATACGATACTTTTCTCCTCGCATAACGTGTCCAAAATATTCCAGCTTGCGTTTTTTGATGGTAAACATGACTTCTTGTCGCTTCTGGAGACGGGCAAGCACCTCGGTGTTTCGGACTCGTGTATCGCAGCATGCGGCAGTAGCATCACATCTCGATCCCTTCCAGTCGGTCACACATTGCCTTTGTTAAAATCCATTCCATAGCACAAAATTGGAAATACATAGCACCGTAGTAATCGAATACGCAGAGGTATTGACAAGTCTCGGGATGTAAGAACCTTCTTCATATTGCTAATTGCTGCTCTAGCCTGCTCAATGCGGGATCTAATTTCCTGCTTGTTATCCCACTTACTGCTCAACAAGCATCCCAGATATCTGAAGCTCGAGACTTGCTGAATCTGTTGGTTGCCTGAACTCAGGTTTGCTAGAAGCTCTGCATTTTTGCTAACAACCATAGCTTTGGTCTTGCTAATATTTACTTGAGATCTCTTTCTTCGCTTTTAGCCACAACCCTATCCAGTAGCGCCTGCAAATCATCAGCACTTCCTGCCAATGTGTATCCTGCCAAAAATACCTTCCCGTGCTTCGTCCAATGCTTCGGCGAAGATTTGCAGAGTATATGTTAAAGAGCAGAGGAGAAAGGACAAACCCTTGCCTCACACCTCGCTCAATGGGAACGAACTCAGTGGTCATGTCCTCAACTTTGACAGCAACGACTTGGTTGTAATACAGATTTTTTTATAATGTGGACGTCTCTGTCATCAAAGTTCATATTCTGAAGGATGCTAACAAGTTTCCCGTGGCCAAGACAGTCAAACGCTTTCTGGTAATCGAGAAAACACGCGTATACATCGGTGGACATGTCACGGCATCTCTGTATTAAGACCTGTATGTCAAATAGGGTAATGTAATATAATACCTGTATCAGCATAAATGTAATGAAATACCTGTATGTCAATATATCTGGTCCCCACCTCGCATTTATGGAATAATCGACCATGTATTATTTTAAGGAATATCTTCAGCATATGGCTCATTGTGCTTATCATGCGGTAGTCTCCGCATGTTTTTGGCCACGTCTTCTTGTAGGTAGTGTACAGACTCCAACCAATCCTTTGGTATCTTCCCAGAAACAGATGGCGTTAAAGAGGCTGACCAATTTATCTGTGGATTGGTCGTTGAAAAGTTCGGAGACCAAAGCTGTCTAAAAAAAGTAGCCACTGCACGCTGAACTGAGCCCGGACGCCGTGTCAAGGTCAAGCAGGCATGCCAGTTGCAGCGGAGCAAAACTTGGACAGTGATGAATCAAACACCACAAACTAGAATAGTGTGTATCACTTTGAACAGTTTCTATGACACTATGGAACAAGGGAGTTCTTTTTCAAAAAACAAAAAGATCTACGCGTACTACACTGACATCTACATTCTTTATATTGGCTATTTTTTCAACCATGTGACCTATGCCCCTCTTCTTCATTTCATTCTCCATCGGTATTACAGCTCCTCGAACACAATTCTTACTGTTAAATTATTCCTGTACATTCCTATAGACAAACTTTCGTTTGTCAAACATCATAAGAGGTATGCTGGTGAACCAATTACAAAAAAAAACGGAACCTTGGGGTGCAAGTTGGTTGTGTGCCGAGTGTGACGGAGAAGATAGAGCTGAGAAATGGGTTGAAGGCGTTGATGGATGAAAGCGGTCAGGGTTGGCCGCTCATGGTAAAAATTGTTAATTTGAAAGATAGCAAAGATAGTGTCATTGTGGATGAGGATAAGGGTAGTGTCCCAGGTACAGTGGCTTAGGGAAATTTGATAAAAATATCGATTGAGTCATCAAAAATCCACTTGCATTATTTTGGTACCGAATGTGCCAATTTGATAACCATTTGACGTTGCTGCTTGTAGTAAAGTTTGGTGCCCCAGGTGGTACAGTATCGGTTTGGGAACCAGCATACAAATCAAAGTTACAGTTGAATCCCGAAAAACCACTCAGAACAAAGTATTGAAGCCCCACTTAGCGATACGTAAAGGAAAAACACGTGTTTCCCCAGAGCGCCGGATTACTGAACGTGTACGATTGGCCAACCGCCAGATTATCAAGATTATACTGTATGTTGACTTCGCGCTTTTGTTGGTATAATCTGTTCGTCCACAGCAAGAAAATCCTTCTTTAGAAACTATCAGTACTTGTTCTCTGATGTGGTTCAGAACGGATCTGATTTTAAATGTCCAGGCTGATCTGTTTCAGTCATGTTTTCATTGAAGTGCAAAAAACTCTATCTATCTCTATAGGTCTAAGACTATAGGGAAAGAGAAACTTGAAAAAAATAGAATGGAGAACGTGGCTTGGAATTCGATAAGAATGAACTCTAAAAACCGCATGGAGCGTAACTGTCGAAACATCAAATATTATACGTCAGATATGAGCACCTATGTAATTACCAATAAATTACCAAATAAACTTGGTCAAAATGTGTATGGTCAAGACAGTTAGCAGGGTGACACACTGTAGTTCCATATCAGATAGTTTTGAAAACCTAAACCTAACCTAAACCTAACCTAACCTCTCTTCAGCATTGTTCTGGAAAAAGTAATTCTGGAAACCAAAGAAGCCACAACCAGAGACCTTACAGATAATAATCAAAACTCCTGACATGCAGATGACATAGTATTAATAGGAAGACAGAATACATGATAATACAGACAGTAAACTTGACTACAGATCAACGCAATAACCCTAATATAGACAATTTCACGTTAAAGAACAATCCAAACTTCAAATACCTCGGTATCAATATAAATGACTGCAAAGAAGAGAAGTTGAACACCAATTCAGATTTCAGAACGCAAATAAAGTTTACTTTTCCCTGCAGAAATTACTTTCCTCCAAGCTGCTGACTAGAAAAACCAAACCAAAGCTATACAACACGATCATCAGACCAGTACAGCCATACGGAGCCGAAACATGGTGTACGACGAAAAGGGAGGAACACCAGCTTACAGTCTTCGAAAACAAGGTGTACAGGAAAATTTTCAGAGCCACTTTTGACCAGGAAAGTCAAATATGGGTTCTCAGATCAAACCATGACCTGTACAAGTTACCCAATCAACTCAGGATAGTGAACATCATGAAATGTGTTTTGAGCATTCGGCGAGTCTGCGACAGGTTCGTGCGTCTGACTTCAGCCCACATGTTGGCCACGCTCACATTTGTTGAGAAGTTGAACACCAATTTAGATTTCAGAACGCAAATAAAGTTTACTTTTCCCTGCAGAAATTACTTTCCTCCAAGCTGCTGACCAGAAAAACCAAACCAAAGCTATACAACACGATCATCAGACCAGTACAGCCATACGGAGCCGAAACATGGAGTACGACGAAAAGGGAGGAATACCAGCTTACAGTCTTCGAAAACAAGGTGTACAGGAAAATTTTCAGAGCCACTTTTGACCAGTAAAGTCAAATATGGGTTCTCAGATCAAGCCATGGGCTGTACAAGTTAGCCAATCAACCCAGGGTAGTGAACATCATGTGATGAGCAGTGTGTTTTGAGCGCTTGGCGAGTCCGCGACAGGTTCGTGCGTCTGACTTCAGCCGACATGTTGGGCACGCTTGCGTTTGTTAGTTAATCTTAAGCGGGTGGTTCGATCACCGCATGGAAGGCGGTATCGGCTTTTCTCCCATCCGGAGCAATTTGATTTGCCAAGCTGCTAAGTAGAAATACCAAACTAAAGCTATACAACACGATCATTAGACCAGTACTGCCATACGGAGCCGAAACATGGAGTACGACGAAAAGGGAGGAACACCTGCTTACAGTCTTCGAAAACATGGTGTACAGGAAAATTTTCAGAGCCACTTTTGACCAGGAAAGTCAAATATGGGTTCTCAGATCAAGCCATGAGCTGTACAAGTTAGCCAATCAACTCAGGGTAGTGAACATCATGAGATGAGCAGTGTGTTTTGAGCGTTTGGCGAGTTCGCGACAGGTTCATGCGTCTGACTTCAGCCGACATGTTGGGCACGCTCGCGTTTGTTAGTTAATTTGATGTGAATCTTAATCGGGTGGTTCGATCACCGTATGGAAGGCGGTATCGGCTTTTCTCCCGTCCGGAGCAATTTGATTTGCCAAGCTGCTGACCAGAAAAACCAACTTAAAGCTATACAACACGATCATCAGATCAGTGCTGCCATAAAGAGCCAAAACATGGAGTACGGCCAAAAGGGAGAAACACCAGCTTACAGTCTTCGAAAACAAGGTGTACAGGAAAATCTTCAGAGCCATATTTGACCAGGAAACTCAAAGATGGGTTCTCAGATCAAGCCATGAGCTGTACAAGTTAGCCAATCAACTCAGGGTAGTGAACATCATGAGATGAGCAGTGTGTTTTGAGCGTTTGGCGAGTCCGCGACAGGTTCATGCGTCTGACTTCAGCCGACATGTTGGGCACGCTTGCGTTTGTTAGTTAATCTTAAGCGGGTGGTTCGATCACCGCATGGAAGGCGGTATCGGCTTTTCTCCCATCCGGAGCAATTTGATTTGCCAAGCTGCTAAGTAGAAATACCAAACTAAAGCTATACAACACGATCATTAGACCAGTACTGCCATACGGAGCCGAAACATGGAGTACGACGAAAAGGGAGGAACACCAGCTTACAGTCTTCGAAAACAAGGTGTACAGGAAAATTTTCAGAGCCACATTTGACCAGGAAACTCAAAGATGGGTTCTTAGATCAAACCATGACCTGTAAAAGTTAGCCAATCAACTCAGGGTAGTGAACATCATGAAATGGGCAGTGTGTTTTGAGCGTTTGGCGAGTCCGCGACAGGTTCGTGCGTCTGACTTCAGCCGACATGTTGGGCACGCTTGCGTGTGTTAGTTAATCTTAAGCGGGTGGTTCAATCACCGCATGGAAGGCGGTATCGGCTTTTCTCCCATCCGGAGCAATTTAATTTGCCAAGCTGCTAAGTAGAAATACCAAACTAAAGCTATACAACACGATCATTAGACCAATACTGCCATACGGAGCCGAAACATGGAGTACGACCAAAAAAGGGAGGAACACCAGCTTACAGTCTTCGAAAACAAGGTGTACAGGAAAATTTTCAGAGCCACTTTCGACCAGGAAAGTCAAATATGAGTTCTCAGATCAAGCCATGAGCTGTACAAGTCAGCCAATCAACCCAGGGTAGTGAACATCATGAAATGGGCAGTGTGTTTTGAGCGTTTGGTGAGTCCGCGACAGGTTCATGCGTCTGACTTCAGCCGACATGTTGGGCACGCTCGTGTTTGTTAGTTAATTTGATGTGAATCTTTATCGGGTGGTTCGATCACCGCATGGAAGGCGGTATCGGCTTTTCTCCCGTCCGGAGCAAATTGATTTAAGGGTATAAATTTGAGGTATAATAAAGGGTAATTGATTAAAGGATATAACATATTTGTATTTCCTTGCTCATATTATTTCTTCCTATTTCCTCCTAAACTACGGAAGAACGTTCCACGGAGCGGATCAGAGACGGTTGCAGCCTGAAGGTAAGTGACGGGACCATCCCGATTTGATATACAAACGCTAAAATTATCGTTAAATACTGTCCATTCATTGGTCCGTGCAATGGGCAGGGCATATGATCAGAATGGATGCTCCCAGAATAGTTAGTCAGTTATATGAGAAGAAGATGGATGGCTCAATACCCCCTGGAAGACCGAAGAGTAGATGGTAGGATGAGGTGACCTCTGACTGGACACAGATGGGCGCCATTGAATGGAAGGATGCGGCGCTGGATTGGAAGGAATGGAGGCAGATATTGGGAGCAGTACGATCGTCACGTCCCAAAGAAGCCAATGGAGTGAATGAGTGGTATAGTACAATCTTCTCTGGTCCAGTCTGGTTTATTCTGGTCTAGTCTCGTTTAGTTTGGTCAAACCTTGGCTAGTTTTGTCTAGTCTAGTCTGGTCCTGTCTTACCTGACCCTGCCCAGTCTAATCTTAACCAGACTTGACTGATATTATCTAGTGCTACCTATATGGTACATGAAATGATAGATAGCACTAGATAATATTAGTCTAGTCTAGGTCTATTATTATCTAGTCTAAATATGATTTAATTTTGAATTAACACTTAACCACCTGACATACGTCTCCCAGACACAAAGCAGCAGTAATTTTCTCACCTGAGACGTATGGCAGGTGGTTAAGGGTTAATCCTTTATACGGAGCCGAAACATGGGGTACGACGAAAAGGGAGGAACACGAGCTTACAGTCTTCGAAAACAAGGTGTACAGGAAAATTTTCAGAGCCACTTTTGACCAGGAAAGTCAAATATGGGTTCCCAGATCAAGCCATGAGCTGTACAAGTTAGCCAATCAACTCAGGGTAGTGAACATCATGAGATGAGCAGTGTGTTTTGAGCGTTTGGCGAGTCCGCGACAGGTTCGTGCGTCTGACTTCAGCCGACCTGTTGGGCGCGCTTGCGTTTGTTAGTTAATCTTAAGAGGGTGGTTCGATCACCGCATGGAAGGCGGTATCCGCTTTTCTCCCATCCGGAGCAATTTGATTTGCCAAGCTGCTAAGTAGAAATACCAAACTATAGCTATACAACACGATCATTAGACCAGTACTGCCATACGGAGCCGAAACATGGAGTACGACGAAAAGGGAGGAACACCAGCTTACAGTCTTCGAAAACAAGGTGTACAGGAAAATTTTCAGAGCCACTTTTGACCAGGAAAGTCAAATATGGGTTCTCAGATCAAGCCATGAGCTGTACAAGTCAGCCAATCAACCCAGGGTAGTGAACATCATGAAATGGGCAGTGTGTTTTGAGCGTTTGGCGAGTCCGCGACAGGTTCATGCGTCTGACTTCAGCCGACATGTTGGGCACGCTTGCGTTTGTTAGTTAATCTTAAGCGGGTGGTTCGATCACCGCATGGAAGGCGGTATCGGCTTTTCTCCCATCCGGAGCAATTTGATTTGCCAAGCTGCTAAGTAGAAATACCAAACTAAAGCTATACAACATAATCATTAGACCAGTACTGCCATACGGAGCCGAAATATGGAGTACGACCAAAAGGGAGGAACACCAGCTTACAGTCTTCGAAAACAAGGTGTACAGGAAAATTTTCAGAGCCACATTTGACCAGGAAACTCAAAGATGGGTTCTTAGATCAAACCATGACCTGTAAAAGTTAGCCAATCAACTCAGGGTAGTGAACATCATGAGATGAGCAGTGTGTTTTGAGCGTTTGGCGAGTCCGCGACAGGTTCATGCGTCTGAATTCAGCCGACATGTTGGGCACGCTCGCGTTTGTTAGTTAATCTTAATCGGGTGGTTCAATCACCGCATGGAAGGCGGTATCGCCTTTTCTCCCATCCGTAGCAATTTAATTTGCCAAGCTGCTAAGTAGAAATACCAAACTAAAGCTATACAACACGATCATTAGACCAGTACTGCCATACGGAGCCGAAACATGGAGTACGACGAAAAGGGAGGAACTCCAGCTTACAGTCTTCGAAAACAAGGTGTACAGGAAAATTTTCAGAGCCACTTTTGACCAGGAAAGTCAAATATGGGTTCTTAGATCAAACCATGACCTGTACAAGTTAGCCAATCAACTCAGGGTAGTGAACATCATGAAATGGGCAGTGTGTTTTGAGCGTTTGGCGAGTCCGCGACAGGTTCATGCGTCTGACTTCAGCCGACATGTTGGGCACGCTTGCGTTTGTTAGTTAATCTTAAGCGGGTGGTTCGATCACCGCATGGAAGGCGGTATCGGCTTTTCTCCCATCCGGAGCAATTTGATTTGCCAAGCTGCTAAGTAGAAATACCAAACTAAAGCTATACAACATAATCATTAGACCAGTACTGCCATACGGAGCCGAAATATGGAGTACGACCAAAAGGGAGGAACACCAGCTTACAGTCTTCGAAAACAAGGTGTACAGGAAAATTTTCAGAGCCACTTTTGACCAGGAAAGTCAAATATGGGTTCTCAAATCAAGCCATGAGCTGTACAAGTTAGCCAATCAACCCAGGGTAGTGAACATCATGAAATGGGCAGTGTGTTTTGAGCGTTTGGCGAGTCAGCGACAGGTTCATGCGTCTGACTTCAGCCGACATGTTGGGCACGCTCGCGTTTGTTAGTTAATTTGATGTGAATCTTAATCGCGTGGTTCGATCACCGCATGGAAGGCAGTATCGGCTTTCCTCCCGTCCGGAGCAATTTGATTTAAGGGTATAAATTTGAGGTATAATAAAGGGTAATTGATTAAAGGGTATAACATATTTGTATTTTCCTGCTCATATTATTTCTTCCTATTTCCTCCCTAACTACGGAAGAACGTTCCACGGAGCGGAGCAGAGACGGTTGCAGCCTGAAGGTAAGTGACGGGACCATTCTGATTTGATATACAAACGCTAAAATTATCAAAACAGTCCATTCATTGATTCATGCAATGGGCAGGGCATGTGATCAGAATGGATGCTCTCAGAATAGTTCGTCAGATCTATGAGAAGAAGATGGAAGGCTCAATACCCCCTGGAAGACCGAAGAGTAGATGGTAGGATGAGGTGACCTCTGACTGAACACAGATGGGCGCCATTGAATGGCAGGATGCGGCGCTGGATTGGAAGGAATGGAGGCAGATATTGAGAGCAGTACGATCGTCACGTCCCAAAGAAGCCAATGGAGTGAATGAGTGGTCTAGTACAATATTCTCTGGTCCAGTCTGGTTTATTCTGGTCTAGTCTCGTCTAGTAGGGTCAAACCTTGGCTAGTTTTGTCTAGTCTAGTCTGGTCCTGTCTTACCTGACCCTGCCCAGTCTAATCTTAACCAGACTTGACTAATATTATTTAGTGCTATCTATATGGTACATGAAATGACAGATAGCACTAGATAATATTAGTCTAGTCTAGGTCTATTATTATCTAGTCTAAATATGATTTAATTTTGAATTAACACTTAACCACCTGATATACGTCTCTCAGACCCAAAGCAGCAGTAATTTTCTCACCTGAGACGTATGGCAGGTGGTTAAGGGTTAATCCACATTAATAAATTGTCCGCCCTTCTTCAATTTATGATATCGACACTGTAGTTAATAGTAAGATTATCTAGTCCAACCTTGTCTTGATCTATTATTATCTAATCTTACTACGACTTAATTAAAATAATTAAAATAATCTAAATTATTTTGTTCATTTATGATATTAAAGTTGTAAAAACTCGTAAAGCGTTTAAGAATAAAATCGCGGTAATAAACAAATAAAAAGTTTTTAATTGGGGGGCTTATAAAGTGAATTTATGTAGCGTTTCCAGTGGCTAATTTACACAAATTTTCTGCAATAAAAGGAAAAGTTTCTCCAGCCCGCAAGAGCATAAAAATAGTCTCCAACAGTTTAATTAAAAGGCAAACGTTTGCTAATTCTTGGCTCTTGTGTTTAGTCTCAAATTGGCATGCGCCACCTCGCACACACAACGAGGATTTCATTTAAATATCTCAAGAAGAAAAACTATGAATACAAATGTTTAGATTATTACAAATGATTAGAATGTCTAGATTAAGTCATTTTCTTATGATAAAATAAATTATTTATATTATACATTTGTTGGATGAAGTTTTGCATTAAGATTTCAATTCGCAAATGTATAGCGGGATAGTCACGCACTCTCATCAGGTGTATGTCAGAAGCGGACAGACATGTGATGAAACGTTCTTGATTATTATTTCAAACGTCTGCGTATAAATCAAATGGAAGTCGGGGCGATGAAAAAGCTTTTTCGCGAAAAATTTCCCCGGGAAATAAATTGCCCCGTCTCATGAAATATGCGAATAAATTATTTACAACGGAAACGCGTCGAGATAAATTTGTTAATTAATTATGGAAATGTTGGCTGCGAAGAAGCATCTACGCTTGATGTAAGATGATTGAAAGCACCAACAGGAATTTGGATAATATATTATGCAACTTTTGTCGACATAATCAAACTTGCTAAAGCAGAAGTTTTAGTTAAAATTACTCAAATTCTTTTATCTCAAAGTAAAGCTTGTTGTGTAGTTCACAACGACGCGTTTCTCGGAATGCACAATTAGTTAAATATCTAATTATTCAGTGGGATGGTAATTACATTTCAAAATTATTTTGACAAGACGTTAAAATAGTTAATTAGAATATAATTAGCAAATCTGCATATCTGCAAAAATCAGGTCTTTAACAGATGACCTTTCCAAATAACAAAATAAGATTTCTTAATGACATCTGTAAACAAATCCGATAAACGCGAAAAATCTTGGTATATAAACCGAAAGTATCTTATTCTGGATTCATTGTAACACAAACTAACTGACAAAATGTTGCTGTTAACTATAATTGGAACAATTTTGAGCCTATTTCTAGTATACCTAGTAAAATGGTACATCCATTTATTTAAATATAGAGCCTTGAACGTCCCTGGACCAACGCCTCTACCAATATTCGGAAACATTTTTCAAATAGGAAGCAATTTACAAGGTAGGAAAGCTTTAATTTTTTTTTAAACAATTACCAGTTTTGATTTCCAGATATTATGGCAAGCTTTGAAACGCTCCAGAAGAAATACGGAGGAATTTTCAAAGTCTATTTAGGCCCGAATACCGTCAGCGTGATGATGTCCGATCCAAAGTACATTCAACACATCTTGAGCTCATCAGAACATGTCAATAAGACGAACATGTACAAGATTGTAGGAACTATCCTTGAAGATGGACTAGCTATTGTTCAAGGTAACTAATTATACTAAGAGTTGCGGGTAGATGAGTCTTTGTCTATTACAAAGAATAGAGGTACAAATAGATAGTGTTTATAGTAGTGATAGTAATAATAATTGAAACAATATCTTTGTTAATGTGTCATTAGAGGAAGCTACTTGGAGGAAAAATAGAAAATTCATTGCTCCATCCTTTGATTTGTCAATGTTAAAAGGCTTCAATAATACGTTTAATGCAGCAAGTGATACGTTCATGGAGAACATCAAAGCACACACTGGAAAAGAAATCGATGTTGGTCCTTATATAAATTCATACACGCATCAAGTTATTACAGGTAAGCACACAAAACTAGTTTTCTTGGTATAAAAGCACCAGAATCTTTTTTATTTTAGAAACAGCAATGGGAATTACATATAGCGACAATATCGAATCGAACATTCAATTCGTAAATTCGATAGATATCGCATTTGATATTGCAATGTCTCGCTTTTTCTCCATAACGGGCATCAGCGATTTTCTGTTCAATTTAACGAAAAGCAGCAAGGTATTGGAAGAGAACATTCGGTTTTGCCGGAATTACACGGAATCGATAATCAAAGAAAGGCTGAGGAGAAGAAAAAACCAAAATGGAAAGCTCGAAGGAAACGAATTTGGGATGAAGCAGAAAGTTGCCTTTTTGGACGCTTACCTGGACAAATACGAAATAGACCCAGACTTTGGCATCCAAGAGATTAGAAACCAAATCGATACCATCTTAGTTGCAGTTACAAATAAGCAAACAAAATCGATATCTTAAATAACTTCCTTATTTGTAGGGTTTTGATACATCTGCAAGCACTATATCGTTTTTATTGTACGAGCTCTCGTTAAATCCAAACGTTCAGGAGAAAATGTTTGAAGAAATTACGGATATCCTCGAGAATACAAATGATGGTTTCATTACATTCCAAGATATGAATCGGTTGATTTACATGGAATGCGTTATTAAGGAATGCTTGCGGAAACACACGGTTGTTCCGTTCATCGAACGATTAATAGTCAAAGATACAGAATTCGGTAAACTTGTTCTTCACATAAAACTTTTCACATTATTTTCGTTTTTCGTTGTTAGAAGGGGTGAAAATACCAGCGGGAACAAACGTGACAATTTTAACTTCGATCATGCATCATTCCGAAGAGATTTATCCAAATCCAGAAAAGTTTGATCCCGAAAGATTCTTTCCTGAGCAATCCGCTCTGCGAAAACCGTACAGCTTCATTCCGTTTAGTATGGGACCTAGGAATTGCATTGGTAATACTCTACTGCTTTTATCTTCGCTTTAATACATCAATTATTGTTTTAGGTATTAGATTTGCGATGTATGAAATGAAATGTCTATTGACAAAGCTGATATTGAAGTATCGGTTTAAACCGGTTAAAGGTTTTAAGTTAGAGTATATGTCGCATATTGTGTCTAAATCTAAATTTGGTTATCCTGTAATAATCGAAGCTAGAAGTTAATTTGTATGGTAGTTGTAGAAGTAGAAGCAATGCTATATTTATATGATGCTGGGGTATCAAAAAGGTTTTCTGCCAGGTAGTTAAAATATAAATTTTTGAAACACTATTTGTAAGAAGTTATAAGTATGTAATGGTTTCATGTAAGATGGTAATTATATTTCTCGATTATATTGAGGCAGCGATTTATTGTTTATGTATTACGTGAATCTTTTATAACGCAGAAGTTACATTAAATATAAACAAGTAAAAACTGTTTACTAAATTGGTGCGTTTAAAAAATTCATGAGGTCTTTAACCCATAACCTTTCCAAAACAAAATATGACATTATCAAATGATATTTCAGAACAAATTCGATAAACGGAAATAGATTTGTTATATAAATCGAAATTTGAATTTGTCTTTATATAAACCGAATGTATCTTACTTTGTTTTTATTGTGCACGCATTAGTTAACAAAAATGTGGATATTAACTATCAAAGGAGTACGTTTGGGTATATTTTCAGTGATGTACAATGGATGTACCTTGTGAAATGGTACATCCATTTATTTAAATATATAAGTTTGAATGTACAACACCTCTACCAATATTTGGAAATATTTTTCAAATAGGAAGAAATTTAGAAGGTAGGAAAACTTTAATTTTTTTGAAAGCATTACTATTCTTGACTTTCAGATAATTTGCAAAGCTTTGAAAGGTTCCAGAAGAAATGTGGAAGCATTTTCAAAGTCTATCTGGGTCCAAATACCGTCAGGGCTATGATATACTATCCAAAATACATTCAACATATTTTGAGTTCGTGGGAACATGTCAATAAGACTAAGATATACAATATTATGGAATCTATCTTAGAAAATGGACGTGTTTTTGTACAAGGTAACTAATTAGGCGAAGATTAGAGTGTGTGTCCATAAATCCTTGTTTATCACTAAGAATAAAGTGTATAAATAAAGATAGGTTTTCAGTATTTAGACATAGTTCTCGAAACTTATTGAAGGAATAATTTTGTTATGTATTATCAGAGGAAGTTTGGAGGATAAACAGAAAATTCATTGCTGCATCCTTTGATTTGTCAATGTTAAAAGGATTCAATAATACATTTAATGCAGCAAGTGATACGTTCATGGAGAATATCAAAGCACAAACTGGAAAAGAAATCGATATTGATCCTTATATAAATTCATACACGCATCAAGTTATTGCAGGTAAGCACTCAAAAATAGTTTTGTTCGTGTAAAACAGTGTTTCTTAAACTTATTTGTCTCATCGCCCACCTGTGATATGCTAATAACGTTAATAACATTAAAGTTAATAACGCCCCCCAAATTACGAAATTTTGATTATAAAATAACGAAGATACTTTATAAATAAATATAATTTCTAACGAAAATATTTACTAGAAATCTAGCAAAGTTGAATGTAAAATTTATATATCAAGAATACACGCGCTAGTAAAAGGACTAGCCGCAATTTCTTGTAACATCATCAATTAAAAAATATATAATGCAAAATGAATTGTAAGTTTAAATTAATAATAAATGAATTCTTAAATAATTAGCAACAACAATTGTGATAGTTTTTGAAATATTTCAAATAAAAATTGACATGCGGGGATCGTTTTAGAAAGAAAAATTCGTGAAAAGAAAGTGAAGGAAGTATAATTTTTACAGGAACAAAATTCTAATTTTCTTTCAGAAACTTGAAAAGTTGGTAGATTTTTTTTCAAGGTAGTAGATTTTGGCCCGACACTAAAAGCTGGTAGATCTACCGAAAAGTTGGTAGAGTAAAGGTAGAGACACACTGGTCCCACGTACGCAACGTATGCGATGCAACGTGGGAGAATTGGTGTGCACATTCGTCCCGCGTATGCAACGTAAATTTTGCATCAGACGCTGTTGAAATTTCTCAGAAGGTGCACTAGTGCGTCTATAAGTCATGTTTTCTGATTCTTATATCGACTTTGAGGATGTTTTATTGAGTTTACTATTTTTAAATGAATATTTCCGCGCCACAAAAATAAAAACTAAAGTTAAGAAGAGAAGATATTGATTGGGATTCATGAAATAAATAAACAAAGAGAAAAAGTTGGAAAATACCATTAATGCAGAAACTGGAATTTCATGAAGAACTATTCTTTATGTACTTACGTATGTCTAAAATGCAGTTTGAGGAGAACACTTGCATCAAAGATCTATTTGTTTCTGACGTGCTACGCATGAGTTCTAGAAACACACTGATCACACGCGTGGATAGCGTACAAATCTATTTCTATGGCATAGTTTTTCAGAGTCCAGATATCGTAATGCGTTGCATACGTTCCGTACTTGGAACCAGTGTGTCTCTACCTTTATAAACGCTGGCGCTGTGTGTGCGTGCTATTATCGATACTCAACCAGCAGCGAATAGCAGACGAGCGTGGCCGCTAGTATAATACTAAACACGGAACAATTTAGTCCAACGTATTTGTTTGTTTCAAATTAACAGAAATGCATTGTATAGCTCGTGATACCTTCTTCTTTAAGTGCCGTCTCCTCTTAGAAGGTTGGCTATCATCATGGCTATGCGCAGCTTATGATGACTTTCGACATCGCAGCTCTAAATAGATCGATGGAACTACAGTTGGACCATTTTTCTAGGTTATCCAACCAGGCAATGCGTCTTCTTCCTATGCTTCTCCGTCCTTGTATTTTGCCTGTATAATCTCTTGCAGGAACTTATATCTTTTCCCCCGCATTACGTAACCCAAGTACTGCAGCTTTCTGACTTTTATTGTATTGATCACTTCTTCTACTTTTCCTTCTTCATTTTTCTCATTACTTCATCATTCGTCACTTTATCCACCCAGCTTATCTTTAGAATCCTTCTATAAGTCCATAGCTCAAATGCCTCCATTTTATCTATCATGTTTTTCTTTAGCGTCCAGGCTTCCATTCCGTAAAGCAGTATTGAATATACATAACATCTCAACAATCTGATCTTAAGATTTAAACTCATTTCTTTGGTGCAAAATACTCCTCTCATTTTGTTAAACACACTTCTTGCTTGTCCGATTCTTGCTCTAATTTCTTCAGTGTTGTCATTGTTTTCGTTGACAATTGTTCCTAGCTGCTTGTATTTTGGTACTTTTTCTACCACTTCTCCATGAATTCTTAGGTTCTCTTGTGGGTGCTGTTGTTTAGAGATTAACATGAATTTAGTTTTTCTGGTGTTTAGTGTTAGTCCGTTTTCCTCACTGCTTTCTACTATCTGGTCAATTAGTCTTTGTAAATCCGCCATGTTCTCTGCCATCACTACCGTGTCATCTGCGAACCGTAGATTGTTAATTGGTTTTCCATTAACTCTAACTCCAGTTGTTTCCTCCGACAGTGCTCGTTGGATTATTTCTGCTGAATATAGGTTGAAAAGCATTGGTGACAGCACGCATCCTTGTCTCACCCCTCGCTGAATTTCTATATCTTCCGAAAGGTCGTTTCTCTCTTTTACTCGGGTAGTTTGATTAAAGTAAAGGTTAGATATAATTCTATATCTAACCTTTACTTTAATCAAACTGCCCGAGTAAAAGAGAGAAACCTTTCCGAAGATATAGAAATTCAGCGAGGGGTGCGTGCTGTCACCAATGCTCTTCAACCTATATTCAGAAGAAATAATCCAACGAGCACTGTCGGAGAAAACAATTGGAGTTAGAGTAAATGGAAAACCAATTAACAATCTACGGTTCGCAGATGACACGGTAGTGATGGCAGAGAACATGGCGGATTTACAAAGACTAATGATACTCGTGATACCTACCGCCCCCTATATCGCCCCCCTGGCTACCTATCCCCCCTATAGCGCCCCCTGGCTACCTACCGACCCCAAAAACGGCATCATCGCCCACTTTGAAAAACGCTGGTGTAAAAGAACCAGCTCTTTTTTATTGTAAAAACATCAATGGGAATTACATATAACGACAACATCGATTCGAATATCCAATTCCTAAAATCGATAGATATCGCATTTGATATTTCAATGTCTCGCTTTTTCTCAATAACGGGCATCAGCGATTTTCTGTTCAATTTAACGAAAAGCAGCAAGATATTGAAGAGAACATTCAGTTTTGCCGGAATTACACGGAATCGATAATCAAAGAAAGGCTGAAGAGAAGAAAAAAACAAAATGGAAAACTCGAAGAAAACGAATTTGGGATGATGCAGAAAGTTGCCTTTTTGGACGCTTAGCTCGAAATAATACGAAATAGATCCAGACTTTGGCATCCAATAGATTAGAAACCAAATCGATACCAACTTAGTTGCAGTAACAAATATGCAAAGAAAACCGCAAACTGATATCTCAAATAACTTCCTTATTTGTAGGGTTTCGATACATCTGCAAGCACTATATCGTTTTTATTGTACGAGCTCTCGTTAAATCCAAACGTTCAGGAGAAAATGTTTGAAGAAATTACGGATATCCTCGAGAATACAAATTATGGTTTCATTACATTCCAAGATATGAATCGGTTGATTTACATGGAATGCGTTATTAAGGAATGCTTGCGGAAACACACGGTTTTTCCGTTCATCGAACGATTAATAGTCAAAGATACAGAATTCGGTAAACTTGTTCTTCACATAAAACTTTTCACAATTATTTTCGTTTTTCGTTGTTAGAAGGGGTGAAAATACCAGCGGGAACAAACGTGACAATCTTAACTTCAATCATGCATCATTCCGAAGAGATTTATCCAAATCCAGAAAAGTTTGATCCCGAAAGATTCTTTCCTGAGCAATCCGCTCTTCGAAAACCGTACAGCTTCATTCCGTTTAGTATGGGACCTAGGAATTGCATTGGTAATACTCTACTGCTTTTATCTTCGCTTTAATACATCAATTATTGTTTTAGGTATTCGATTTGCGATGTATGAAATGAAATGTCTATTGACAAAGCTGATATTGAAGTATCGGTTTAAACCGGTTAAAGGTTTTAAGTTGAAGTATATGTCGCATATTGTGTCTAAATCTAAATTTGGTTATCCTGTAATAATCGAAGCTAGAAGTTAATTTGTATGGTAGTTGTAAAAGTAGAAGCAATGCTATATTTATAGGATTTTTTGCCCAGTAGTTAACTAAATATCATGTATATTTTTTGCTTTCAAATGATAAATGTTAATTAAAATATAATTTCTTGAAAGAACTATTTAGGTGGTCTGTTAGAAAAGTATGCGACCTTATTTTTTATTTTGAAAATCTGATGGACTTGAATGAAGCGCGCTTGCATGAGCCGACCTTGAACCTTCGAGCGCATGCGTGAAATTTTTCCCGCCTGTAGATGGCGTCAGTTGCTGTCGAGCAGTGTTCGAGTGACGTACTGTAGTGCTCTCGTCCGTTTTTCAAAACAAGTAAAATGATGGAAGCAGCGCTACTGCATAAAATTTTGCCAAAAACTGGGCGACAACCAGGTGGAAACCATTCGGAAGATTCAGACGGCTTTCGGTGACGATGCTATGGGCATCACACAGATTAAGGAGTGGTACAACCGGTTTAAAGACGGCCGCACATCGGTGGAAAGCGAGCCACGTTCTGGTCGGCCATTAACATGCCAAAGTGACCATGTCATTACCAAAGTGAACGCTGTGGTGATACGGGACTGTCGTGTAACTATCCGAGAAATTGCGACTAGAGTTGTGGTCATCAGGAAATTGGCGACTCCATCACGACAATGCTCCAGCACATTCTTTGTTCACAATTTTTTAGCGAAAAACCACACTCCTCTGGTTCGACAGGCTGCTTACTCTCCTGATACGCCCCCCTGCGACTTCTGGCTATTCCCCAAAGTCAAAAGGCCATTGAAAGGAACGATTTCAGACAAGAGAGGACATTATGGCTGCAACGGCAGCCGAGCTAAAGTCGATTCCGAAAGAGGCTTTTTCGGAATGCTTCCAACAATGGCGGCACCTTTGGGAGAAGTGTGTGGAGTCCCAAGGAGACTACTTTGAGGATGGTTAGGTTTCCAACGCTCAGTATGCCAGTTTTTTTTTTACCGGCTAAAGGTCGGATACTTTCCTAACATACCACGTATATTACGTTGTAAATATGTAATGGTTTCCCATAAGATAGTACAGTATATTCTCGGTAATTCGGTCGTTGGTTAATCGGACGACACGTTACGGAGACCGCTCGCGATCTTCCCTCCCACCACTCTATCTTATAATACGGCGGTTGTCTGGTCCATATGTGTCGGATTATTGAGATTATACTGTATTTATATTTCTTGATTATATTCCGGAAATAATTTATTAAACTGTTTAATCTAAATGACTCATGAGGTTTTTAACCTATAACTTATAACATTTTCAAAAGATATTTCTAAACAAATTCAATAAATAGAAATTCAGTATTTGAAGCACCAGACGATGGGGAGCTGAAGATTAATTCTTGTAAAACTACAACTAGGATTTTGAGAATTTTCCAAAAGTGATTGAACAAATGATTTTGCACTTACCAACCATCTTGATGTACATGGCGCTCTGGTCTGTTGTGTCGATAGTTACAGCTTCACTTTTCTGAAAGATAAGAAATAGACTAAGTTAATAGTTATACTAATTAAGTTTTTTTAAGGTTTTTTTTGCCGCTTGAAGAAGTTAAGGCAGATTTTCGTTTCTTTCTCGAACTTATGGAAGGAACGGAATTTGAGAATCGGTTTGGATTCTTGCGGTTTTGAGAAATCTTTGTTTTGGAAAGCTTCTTAAATTTCCGGAAAAAATGTTATGTCGACTTTGGACCAGGTCATGAAGAACTGAAGAGGGTTGGAGATTTTTCTAGATTTTCGGAAAAATTTGACTTGCGGATTGGATCAGATCACGAGGAACAGAAGAAGTCATTGGAGACTTTGAAGTAATCGCTTGATTTTGGAGCAAACTATGGAAACTGAAGAATTCGATGGAAAAGTTTTTACTAGATTTTCATCATCAGCCTTTATGTCCCACTGCTGCGTACCGGACTCTTCTCTGCCACATATCCAACCTCAACACAATTTTAAATATGGAGGATAAATATGGGATTTAATATGGAGGACTTACAACAGTTTAACGTCGAATCAGAACGCCAAATTTCCAAAGTGTCAGCTAATTGAGACCACACGGTTGCCTAAGCCGGATTCGGGAATTGAATGTGATAGGCTGCAACCATTAGTTTTTAATTTTTGCTGCTTTGGTTCTGTGTGGGATTTGAACCCCAGGTGTTTGACTCAAAGGCCAAGTGCTTAGCTAACTGAGCCACCACCACAAGATAATGATAAATGGATTATTTGGACCAAACCTTGAGAAACTGAAAAAGTTGTTGGGAAATTTAGAGCTTCGCCTTTGTTTTTCGAAAAATTTGCTACACGAACCAGACGATGAGTCCAGGCTATAGACCAGGGAACTGAATATTATTTTATGTAAAACTAGGATTTTGGTTCGAATCTTGCAAATAATTGTTCCTCTCTCTCATTGGCGTTCGAATGGCAAAATCGCGAAGCCAAAAAGTATTTGCATATTAGGAAACAGTTCCTAAAATCCAATTTCTTGTGGGTAAACGGTCGGATTTTAGATTTGGATCCCTATCAGATGAACAAAAAGAAAATTCTGATACTCGATAAAACCCGAATTTGGAAACTTTGTCATTCGTTCTTTGCTTTCGGAAAAAGACAGTTTTTTTCCGAAAGCAAAGAACGAATGACAAAGTTTCCAAATTCGGATTTTATCGAGAATCAAAATTTTTCTTTCTGTTCATCTGGTAGGGATCCAAATCTAAAATCCGACCGTTTACCCACAAGAAATTGGATTTTAGGAACTGTTTCCCAAAATGCAAATTCTTTTTGGCTTCCCGATTTTGTCATCCGAACGCCAATGGGAGAGAGGAACAATTATTTGCAAGGCTCTAACCAAAATCGTAGTTTTACATAAATTAATCTTCGCAGAAAAATCCGCAGAATTTTGAACCGTAAAATTTGTATTATAATTCTATTTGTATCGCCCCTGTATAACATGGTCTGTATTGATGGTGAATATACATATTTTCTAAATGATATTATACGATACTATACAGAGAGTGTATATATAAGCCTTTAGTAAATATTAATATACTTGTGAGTATATAAGGTTTCAAAGAATTCAATGTCAATGTTATAATGTTGTAGAAAGTAAAAATTGAAGGTTTTTATTGGTTAAGATTTAAATAAAAGCAGGTAGTTGAAACAGGTTATTTGGAGAAGAAGATGAAGGCGAGACTATATAAGGCCTTGTTATTGCGAATTCAGATTAAATTATTCTACTATATACAATAAGTTTTTAATCTTGTTTGGTAAGTTTTCTTGTCCTCAAGTAGATTTATATATTTGTTAATATGTATTCATTCATTCATATCTATTATTGTTAATTATCATTTACAGTTTACGATTTTATTATTGTTTTTGTATCCGAACACGGATATCCGAATATCTGAATTTTTGTATTTTACTTTTGTATCAAAAAATTATTTCAATAAAAACATAAATAAAATCGGTTATACAATTTGTCTAGAAGAAGAAGAGATAAGACCAGTGAAGACTAAACAAGAAAGGACAAGATCCATCAAGATCAGAAATATTAAACGATAAATATAAGAATAACAGGGAAGAAAAGAGAAGAGTACACAAGACAGACAAGATTACCTACTTAAGCTTAGACAAGACCAGAACAAAATATGTAACAAATAAGAAGAATCAAGAACAGACAATACAGAGTCAGACAAGACTAGATAGACAAGACTAAGCAGACAAGACTCGACAGACAAAACTCGACAGAAAAGACTAGACAGACAAGACTAGACAGACAAGACTAGACAGACAAGACTAGACAGACAAGACTAGACAGACAAGACTAGACAGACAAGACTAGACAGACAAGACTAGACAGACAAGACTAGACAGACAAGACTAGACAGACAAGACTAAAAAAATGTACCACAAAAAGACACGTCTGCACCAAATTCCAGCGTTATCGGCGATAAACGTCGGCCTGATAAAATAAATGCTGCCAAGGATAGGCAAGGTAGCACAAAAAATGTAAATAGAAATCCCGAGATAAATGAATCTCAAATGAATGAAACAGCGAATGTAGAGTCGATTCAAAACAATGAAACATGGGAAATTCAACGTTCCCGGAGAAGAGGGCCTAGAAAGTCCAATATAATTTACGGTAATAACGATGATACAACTGAAATAAAAGCGGCCTTGAAGTATGAGCACTTACATGTATTTCGTTTGGATCCCCAACTAAGCGAAAAGGACATAATTACATACTTAACGAACAAAAACTTTAAACAAGTAATGTGTAAAAAAATACAATCTAGGCATCCGAGTGAACATTCGTCTTTTAAGGTATCGGTGCCTTCTGAGGATTTCCAGGCATTAAATAAACCCGAAACATGGCCTCGTAACACCTGTATGAACCGTTTTTTAGCGAGATTAGAAGGGAAAACGACATAGAAGTTGTGAAACTCCGTATGTTACATAACACAGCATCATCAACTGTACAATTAGTTAACCAGAATGTACAGTCACTAGGAAATTCGGTTGACACCTTAGAATTTATGTTGGAAAAAGTCAACAACTGTCTATTTCTAATTCTTACAGAACACTGGAAGAGCGCTGAACAAATTCAAATCTTAAAATTAAAAAATTTTTAACTAACGGATCACTTCTGCAGACTGGCAGGTTTGCATGGGGGGGTCGCTATTTATTGCAGAGAAGGTATCACTAGTAAATCAAGGACCGATATTAGTGGCATTGCTGAACAAAATATATTTGAATGTGCTGCTATAGAATCTGTTCTAAACGGAGATGATATAATAGTAGTGGGAATTTACAGAGCCCCTTTGACAAACAGTAAAAGATTTATTGAAAAACTTCATGAACTCCTAATAATCCTAGAAGATGATGGAAGGCAATTTATTATCGCAGGCGATTTCAATATTAATACCCTGAAAAATTCGAACTTATGTCAGCAATTTCTGTCCTTATTGCAATCGTTTAACGCTGTACCAGTAGCGAAGGAAGTAAGCCATCCTCAAACTGGAACCTGTATAGATAATATTATAGTAAACACAAAGTTTGAGTACGATATGAAGACACTAAATTATCTAATATCTGACCATTATGCCCAGGTTTTGAACCTGAAAATTAAAAAGGATGGAAATATACCAAGAAAACAAATTCGAGTACTAAACGATGACAATAAAAAACTCCACCGGGAGCTCATGGATAATGTATCATGGAGTGACCTATACAGCATTAACTGTACCGAAGTTAACAAACAATGGAACGTGTTCATGGAAATATTCTACACAAAATTTAATGAAGCATTTCCTAAAGTGAGTGTCAACAGCAAACCAATGACGGCCCGGGTCTTTTCAAATCCAGAACTAAAGGATATGAAAAAATATCTGGAGCTAGTGCAAACAATATCTTATAATGATCGTAACCTTAAACCATTGTACAATAAGCTACGCAGAAGGTACGTGAAATTGCTACGCGATGAGAAAAAAAGACGCTTTAACAAACAGCTAGAAGAATCACCCAACGTTCAGAAAACAACATGGAATATTATAAAACAAGTTACAGGTTACAAAGCAAAACAACTAGTGGCTCTCGATGGTATTGAAGAACCATATTTATTGTCCAATTATATTAACAATTTCTTTGCTGATAAAGCGAATAATCTATCTGAAGTACAACCTGGATTACCGTTTGTAAATAAAATTGTAGATAATCATAATACAATGTTTTTAAATCCAATTTCCGAAGAAGAGTTATGGAATACCATCTATAGTCTTAAAAATAAAAAAAGTGCGGGTAATGACGATATTCCTAGTGTGGCAATAAAGAATGTTATTTCCAGTGTGATTAATCCACTACAGCACATTATAAACAATTCAATTCAATTTGGGGTATTCCCTGATAGTTTAAAAGTGGCTCTAATCTCTCCAATTTTTAAAGCTGGTGATAATACGTCAATCAGTAATTACAGACCAATTAACATTCTTTCAACATTTTCAAAGATCTTTGAAAAATTAATATGTAATAGATTGCTGTCTTTTACAAGCAAACATAAAATTATTAGCCAACAACAGCATGGCTTCATAAAGGGTAAGAGCACAGATACCGCATGCTACCAATTTATAGCAGATGTCATTCAAAACTTGGATGCAAAAAAGATACCCCATGGAATGTTAGTTGACTTGTCAAAAGCCTACGACCTAGTCGACCATGGTATACTTTTTGAAAAATTATATAGTTATGGATGCAGAGGAGTCGTGTTGGACTGGATAAAATCCTATCTATATAACAGAATCCACATCACCAGGTTAGATAGTCCGAGCGGCATAGTGAAATCCATGCCAAGAGTAGTAAATATGGGGATTCCGCAAGGTAGTACCATTGGCCCATTATTATTTACAATCTACATTAATGACCTACCACAAATACCGATCATACCTCAACATACGATGGTGAATTATGCCGACGATACTACGGTACTATTAGTACATAAATCTTTAGCAGAGATTATACCTAATGCCAACCTAGCGATGTCAGCGATGTTATCGTGGTTCGCTGAAAGTAGGCTTATTTTAAATAAGGAAAAGACGAAATCGATCTTTTTTCAAACTAAAAGATCGACAGTCACATACCCTGAAGAAATTATTATTGGTGATGAACCCATCAAAACGCAACAGACAGTGAGACTTTTGGGTCTACACATCGACAATACTTTGGATTGGACATCACATATTAACAGAGTCGTGATTAAACTTAGTACTGCGGTATACGCTTTAAGAACCCTTAGTCGATATGTGAACCCAGAAGTTATGAGGATGGTATACTTTGCAAACTTCCATGCTCACATACGATATGGAATAATTTTTTGGGGAAATGGAATCCACATCTACAAAGTATTTAGAGTGCAAAAACAAGCAGTGCGCATTCTTTTAAATTTAACATTCAGGGAGTCTTGTAGGGGGCACTTTAAAAATTCACAAATTTTAACATGCACTGGTACATATATATTGGAAAGTATATTATTTCTTTTCAAATATAAACATCTATTTGAAATATATAATAAGCCAAGTGAACGTAATACAAGACGTAATAGAGAACTTTATGAACTTCCGAAACACAACCTCACTCTAACGGAACGAATACCTCCATACAGCATCATCAACTTATACAATAAATTGCCAAGGCGGATAAAAAAAATTGATAACCTCAAAAAGCTCAAAAGAGAACTTTTTAATCTGTTAAATGAAATTGAACCGTATAGCATTAATGAATTCTTGTGCAAAGTAAAGAATTCCTAAATTTTCATGTATTTATATTGTAATCTTAGTTTTCCTGTATTTCTATTTTAATCTTTTTTTTTTTTTTTTTTCTGTATTTATATTTTAATCTTAATGTTCTTGTATTTAAATTTATATCTGTATTTTGTGTTTGCATATATTTGCAAGGATACTATGTTGCCGACATATTTCAGTTAGATATTGTATACCTATATCTTAAATATTGAAATAAAACATTTTGATTTTGATTTTGATTTTGACTAGACAGACAAGACTAGACAGACAAGACTAGACAGACAAGACTAGACAGACAAGACTAGACAGACAAGACTATACAGACAAGACTAGACAGACAAGACTAGACAGACAAGACAAGACAGACAAGACTAGACAGACAAGACTAGACAGACAAGACTAGACATACAAGACTAGACAGACAAGACTAGACAGACAAGACTAGACATACAAGACTAGACAGACAAGACTAGACAGACAAGACTAGACAGACAAGACTAGACAGACAAGACTAGACAGACAAGACTAGACAGACAAGACTAGACAGACAAGACTAGACAGACAAGACTAGACAGACAAGACTAGACAGACAAGACTAGACAGACAAGACTAGACAGACAAGACTAGACAGACAAGACTAGACAGACAAGACTAGACAGACAAGACTAGACAGACAAGACTAGACAGACAAGACTAGACAGACAAGACTAGACAGACAAGACTAGACAGACAAGACTAGACAGACAAGACTAGACAGACAAGACTAGACAGACACAAGACTAGACAGACAAGACTAGACAGACAAGACTAGACAGACAAGACTAGACAGACAAGACTAGACAGACAAGACTAGACAGACAAGACTAGACAGACAAGACTAGACAGACAAGACTAGACAAACAAGACTAGACAGACAAGACTAGACAGACAAGACTAGACAGACAAGACTAGACAGACAAGACTAGACAGACAAGACTAGACAGACAAGACTAGACAGACAAGACTAGACAGACAAGACTAGACAGACAAGACTAGACAGACAAGACTAGACAGACAAGACTAGACAGACAAGACTAGACAGACAAGACTAGACAGACAAGACTAGACAGACAAGACTAGACAGACAAGACTAGATAGACAAGACTAGACAGACAAGACTAGACAGACAAGACTAGACAGACAAGACTAGACAGACAAGACTAGACAGACAAGACTAGACAGACAAGACTAGACAGACAAGACTAGACAGACAAGACTAGACAGACAAGACTAGACAGACAAGACTAGACAGACAAGACTAGACAGACAAGACTAGACAGACAAGACTAGACAGACAAGACTAGACAGACAAGACTAGACAGACAAGACTAGACAGACAAGACTAGACAGACAAGACTAGACAGACAAGACTAGACAGACAAGACTAGACAGACAAGACTAGACAGACAAGACTAGACAGACAAGACTAGACAGACAAGACTAGACAGACAGACTACCGGGGAGGATTATTAAAGAGGTCCTACCTATACTCATCACACCGATTACCCACATTGTTAATTATTCTTTCGCCATGGAGGAATTTCCTCAAGTGCTCAAAACATCCATCATTATTCCGATTCATAAAAAGGGAGATAAAGAAAAGTTATCAAACTATAGGCCGATTTCGCTGGTATCGGTATTCTCTAAAATATTAGAATACAGTCTGTTAAACCGATTAACATCTTTTCTCGGAAAATATAATATAATTCCAACACACCAACACGGATTTCAGAAAGGAAAATCAACTACTACGGCAATAGTCCAGCTTGTTAATAAAATCCTTGAAGAAGTAGATTGCGGAAAATGCCGGGTGGGAATCTTTTGTGATCTCACAAAAGCATTCGACTGTGTTTCGCATAAAAAATTCCAAATATATGGCGTAAGAGGAAAAACGGCGAACTGGATAGAATCATTTTTAAAGGACAGACAGCAAATTGTATACATATCGAATGATAAGGAAACTGGGAGATCAGCCCCGATTACAATTACGACAGGGGTGCCACAAGGCAGTGTCCTTGCCCCGATTTTATTTTCTGTTTACCTGGCGGATCTCACAAACTACATAACGGATTCCCACTGCACGCTATATGCAGATGATTCTAGTTTCATTGTTTCCCACAACTCAGCAAAAGAAACTGAATTTCAGGCCAATAAGCTAATTCAATCACTAGAGAAATGGTTCTCTGGAAATAATTTATTTTTAAATATAGATAAAACGAATTTTATGATCTTTCACACAAAAAGAAAAGTCGTAGATGATATAAAAATAAAACTTAATACCCAACTGGAAATAAAAAGGTCCAACAGCATCAAATTTCTAGGGGTTTACCTAGAAGACACACTACAGTGGAAAACTCATATCGATTCGATAGCGAAAAAAATCAACACTAAAGCGTACCTTATTCGAAATATCAACAACTTAGTGGGCAGACAGGCCATAATAAACATCTACTTTTCGGAAGTAGAGTCTCTTTTACGCTATGGCATAATAGTCTGGGGAGCATCACCACAGGCGGAGGGGCTCAAAAACGTGCAATAAGGGCAATTATGAGGTGCAGTCCAAGAGACAGCTGTAAACCTCATTTTAAACAACTGAGACTATTAACATTAAGTTGTCTGTATATTCTGGAAATAGCAACTTTCATCCACAAAGAAAAATTTAAACTAAAACGTAATCGGGATAACCACGACCATTACACAAGGTACAACCACGATTTATATGTTCCTAAAGTCAACCTCACGATATGCAGGGGACCGTATCAGTCAGGGATACGGATTTATAACAAACTGCCAGATCATCTCAAGACCGAAGGGAGTCTCAAAACATTCAAAAAGGAATTAAGACAATACTTGGTAGAAAAGGCTTATTATAATATTGAAGATTATTATTAATCTATTTTATTTTATTTGTGACAGTGCCCATACTTTATATGCATACTTTTTGTTGTTTTTGTTATTGGGAATAAATGAATTTGAATTTGACAAGACTAGACAGACAAGACTAGTCAGACGAGACTAAACAGATAGAACTAACAAAGGGGCCCTGTCCACTCGTCATCACCGACTTGGCCCAAATTTACAGTATGTAGGGCTTGATTGTAAATGAACGTGACGCAAGCGGGAGGGCCAGATGGCCAAGCGTTAAAAAACTCCCGACTACCGACAACTCATAAACCGGCTATGTTAGCATAAATTTCAATGGCCGGTCAGCGCAGCGGTAAGAGCTCGAGTTCATAGTGCGAGGATCGCTGGTTCGATTCCCCGTGGGCACTTTTTTTGTACAATTTTTAAAATGACCTTAATGGTTAAACTACATTATGAAGTACTACGGTTCATTTGTGGCGCAAGTATCGTAAAAATAAAATAAAGAATAATAACAATAATAGTAATAATAAAAGAAAGCAATTTTAAGAATTAACCGTTGAAGTTATAAAGAAACAAATAATAAATATTAACCTCCACATTGCATTATATTGCCTCCACGTACTCTTCTATTTATAAGCTGAGTACCAGAAACGTCCCAGGTACTCAGTGCGGAATCTTTTATCTTTCCACGCCAACAGCAGTATATTTTCTGATCGACATGCAAATGTTTGATTGTCTCCAAACGTGGGTTTCTTTATGGCATCGGGGATAAATTTTCTGTTGGACTGAATTGTGCCCGTCAAGTGGATATTCATTTTTAGCAACACTTTTGCTAAAGGCAAGCTTGTATAATACCTGTCCGTATAAATATGGTATCCCCTACTGCCTCGATTGTTATCTAATAATTGTTGAGCCAATTGTAGAACAATTCTCGTGCTTACTGGAAGATCGGGTCGTATTAGATCGTCTGAGGTTAAGCTTAATATGGCAAAATAGAATATATGTAACCTTTTTATATAAAAACCTTCTGAGTGCGGACTCTCAAACTTTGATCATTTGGGTCTGTCTCATGAAGATGCAACATCCAAAATATTTGCATAAATCTTTCTCTTCTAAAAATACTCCCAAAAAAAGGATTTTTCGCATTGAAATTTTGCAACCAATATTCTTGTAAACTGCTCACAGTTATCCTGCCCATATTCAGGATAACGCCTATGAAGGCTGTAAATTCTTGTACAGTGACATCAATCCATGCATGCCATGTAGATCGCTTGGCTAATCTTTTTTGGCCAATTTTATGTCTTGTGTGTTTATTGGTTTCCCGAACAATTGAGGCAATCAGCTCGGTTGTAAAGAAAAGTCTGAAGAAGTCTGCAGGCTATGAACAATCATCCGGAATTTGGGGCCCTTCAGCTTTTTCGCCGGCACGAAAATCTATCCTATGAGGTGCATTGTCCATAAGTGTCACATCTTCCCAGAGACCATAAATGACTCTTGTTTCCGGCACAACTTCATGTTCGCCTTCACTGTCGCTGGAGCTGCTTGACGTAACTTGTAAAGGCACTACCCTCCTCTTACTAATTACTATATCGCTGTCACTACTGTCAGAACCAACATCTGCTTCTTCCACCTCATTATTTTCTGTATCACTATTGTCTTTGTCAAAAGAATCGATATAAAACTCGTCGTCACTACTCACTAATTCATCTAGAACTTCACCTTGGCGTCCTTTTGGCATTTTGAGTTTTATAAATAGTATACAGAGATATTACATTTCGTATATGTAATATCTCTGTATGTGTAATATTTCGAAATGTAATATCTCTGTATACTTATGCCGACATGGTATATGGAAACTATTTAGATTACGAGACATCCAGGTGACTACAAAAGATACAGAACTTGTGCATTAGGTTCGCGCACAATATAAAACTAACAATAAAGCAGAGTGCACCGCCACTGCCGCCTAATATACGTAGCAAGTGGAGGGACATGAGATAGACTAGGAAGCTGCACGAACTTTTTGTCTATAAAAGAATCATTGAGACTAAATAACCTAGCTACCTCTGCAAGAAAGTTAGATTTAGAACGGATGTCCACAACATCAGAAGAATATGAAGAAACTAACTTTTTTCAGATCTGCACTTAAGATTTTCCTCGAATCATACAATAGTTTCAGTCTGGCCATTGCCAATGTAGTTGTTCGAGTGATGTGTGAGGTAAATTTGAGTCTCTCATCAATAACCAGCCCCAAGTTCTTCACATCGTCTTTAATTTGCACTACTTTTCAAACAATTGTTATTACCAGTTTTTCCTTAATCTCCTCTCGCTTATGATTGGGTGCAAATATAATTTCTTGCGTCTTCTCTGAGTTAAGATTACAGGAATGCCGTACTGAAAATTCGGATATAGGTAGAAGGCCAGATTTATTCTTTATTGTACCCGCCTTACGTCTTGGGAAGGTATATAAAATTTGGGTGTCATCACCATATCGGTGCTGTTTCCCAAATTTAATGTGATTGCCAAGATTAACCATGTATAGTATGAATATCAGAGGTGACAGTACGGAGCCCTTTGGTACCACTTTACACAGTTGGACTGGCTGCGACAAGCTCTTGTGTATTTTAACTCGCTGACTTCTCTTACTTAGCTAGCTCTTGATAAAACTTACGGCATTCGATGACATTCCCATGTAGTGCAGAATACTACAAACCATCTCATGGTTTACAGAATCAAATGCGTTGCTGTAATAAAACAGCACAAGTGCTACTGCCTCCTTTTTATCAAGAGCATGGGTAATATCATCAATCACATCAAATAGAACGGTAGTGTCCAGTGTCTTTGCATTATGATAGTTTCCGTTCTAGTTGAAACTATGAGAGAAAGGTCGTCGGCGAAGCCAATAAGTATGGCACCCTCTGAGAGTCCGAGTTTTAGTACACCGTCATATAGGATGTTCCACAAAGTTGGGCCCATAACTGAACACCACTACTTAGTTCTCTCTCCACTGTACTTCCATATGCTTCTAGTCATAGGGTTCTTTCTCATTCACCGAGGTAGCTCTTCAGCATGCTTAGTAAACAAGGAGCTATCTTCTTGTCAGTTCATGCATTATAATCTTTCACCTTGCATTATTAGAAGCATTTCGCACATCGAAGGTGATTAATGTGCATATCTTTCTAGTCCTTTTGGTGCCATCTAGGACTATGTTAAGTCGTAATTAAAAAAGCGTGCCCACGAGGAATCGAACCAGCGATCCTCGTACTATGAACCCGTGCTCTTACCGCTGCGCTGACCGGCATATTGAAATTTATGCTTACATAGCGGGCTTATGACTTCTAGGTAGTCGGGAGTTTTTTTAACGCTTGGCCATCTGGCCCTCCCGCTTGCGTCACTTTCATTTAAAGTCAAGCCCTACATATACTGTAAATTTGGGCCAAATTGGTGATGACGAGTTGACAGGGCGCGATGTCGCGTGACGTCGTTTAGCTGAGTGTCGCGTATATGAGAATCGGCCTTAAGAGTCACATTCTCTAATTGCTTGTTTAATTAGTCACAAGGGCCTGTATGAGAAACATTAAACGTTAGGTTTGTTTAGGTTAGGTTTGTTTAGGTTAAGTTTGTTTAGGTTAGGTTTCTTTAGGTTAGTGCCCATTTAAGACAATGTAATATTTTTTTGACAGGAGATGTCGCGTGACGTCGTTTAGCTGAGTGTCGCGTACATTAGAATCGGCCTTAAGAGTCACATTCTCTAATTGCGTGTTTAATTAGTCACAAGGGCCTGTATGAGAAACATTAAACGTTAGGTTTGTTTAGGTTAGGTTTGTTTAGGTTAAGTTTGTTTAGGTTAGGATTCTTTAGGTTAGTGCCCATTTAAGACAATGTAATAATTTTTTTACAGGAGATGACGCGTGACGTCGTTTAGCTGAGTGTCGCGTATATTAGAATCGGCCTTAAGAGTCACATTCTCTAATTGCGTGTTTAATTAGTCACAAGGGCCTGTATGAGAAACATTAAACGTTAGGTTTGTTTAGGTTAGGTTTGTTTAGGTTAAGTTTGTTTAGGTTAGGTTTCTTTAGGTTAGTGCCCATTTAAGACAATGTAATAATTTTTTTACAGGAGATGTCGCGTGTCGTCGTTTAGCTGAGTGTCGCGTATATTAGAATCGGCCTTAAGAGTCACATTCTCTAGTTGCTTGTTTAATTAGTCACAAGGGCCTGTATGAGAAACATTAAACGTTAGGTTTGTTTAGGTTAGGTTTGTTTAGGTTAGTGCCCATTTAAGACAATGTAATAATTTTTGACAGGCGATGTCGCGTGACGTCGTTTAGCTGATTGTCGCGTATATGAGAATCGGCATTAAGAGTCACATCCTTTAATTGCCCGTTTAATTAGTCACAAGGACCTGTATGAGAAACATTAAACGTTAGGTTTGTTTAGGTTAAGTTTGTTTAGGTTAGGTTTCTTTAGGTTAGTGCCCATTTAAGACAATGTAATAATTTTTTTACAGGAGATGTCGCGTGACGTCGTTTAGCTGAGTGTCGCGTATATTAGAATCGGCCTTAAGAGTCACATTCTCTAATTGCGTGTTTAATTAGTCACAAGGGCCTGTATGAGAAACATTAAACGTTAGGTTTGTTTAGGTTAGGTTTGTTTAGGTTAAGTTTGTTTAGGTTAGGTTTCTTTAGGTTAGTGCCCATTTAAGACAATGTAATAATTTTTTGACAGGAGATGTCGCGTGACGTCGTTTAGCTGAGTGTCGCGTATATTAGAATCGGCCTTAAGAGTCACATTCTCTAATTGCTTGTTTAATTAGTCACAAGGGCCTGTATGAGAAACATTAAACGTTAGGTTTGTTTAGGTTAGGTTTGTTTAGGTTAGTGCCCATTTAAGACAATGTAATAATTTTTTGACAGGAGATGTCGCGTGACGTCGTTTAGCTGAGTGTCGCGTATATTAGAATCGGCCTTAAGAGTCACATTCTCTAATTGCGTGTTTAATTAGTCACAAGGGCCTGTATGAGAAACATTAAACGTTAGGTTTGTTTAGGTTAGGTTTGTTTAGGTTAGTGCCCATTTAAGACAATGTAATAATTTTTGACAGGCGATGTCGCGTGACGTCGTTTAGCTGAGTGTCGCGTATATTAGAATCGGCCTTAAGAGTCACATTCTCTAGTTGCTTGTTTAATTAGTCACAAGGGCCTGTATGAGAAACATTAAACGTTAGGTTTGTTTAGGTTAGGTTTGTTTAGGTTACTGCCCATTTAAGACAATGTAATAATTTTTGACAGGCGATGTCGCGTGACGTCGTTTAGCTGATTGTCGCGTATATGAGAATCGGCATTAAGAGTCACATCCTTTAATTGCCCGTTTAATTAGTCACAAGGACCTGTATGAGAAACATTAAACGTTAGGTTTGTTTAGGTTAAGTTTGTTTAGGTTAGGTTTCTTTAGGTTAGTGCCCATTTAAGACAATGTAATAATTTTTTTACAGGAGATGTCGCGTGACGTCGTTTAGCTGAGTGTCGCGTATATTAGAATCGGCCTTAAGAGTCACATTCTCTAATTGCGTGTTTAATTAGTCACAAGGGCCTGTATGAGAAACATTAAACGTTAGGTTTGTTTAGGTTAGGTTTGTTTAGGTTAGTGCCCATTTAAGACAATGTAATAATTTTTGACAGGCGATGTCGCGTGACGTCGTTTAGCTGATTGTCGCGTATATGAGAATCGGCCTTAAGAGTCACATCCTTTAATTGCCCGTTTAATTAGTCACAAGGACCTGTATGAGAAACATTAAACGTTAGGTTTGTTTAGGTTTGGTTTAGGCGCGACATAGACAAGACTGGATTGACTAGACAGACTAGACAGATTAGACAAACTACACAGACAAGATAGACTAGACAAACTAGGCAGACTAGACAGACAAGACTATGCGATAATAGTGAGCTTTCCTAGAAATATAGGGGACAAGACAAGAGCGGTGCTGAGAAGGCCTGATAAGAAGAGACAAAACAAATCAGGACTAGACAATATTAGATAAGAACAGGGATAAGAAGAGATAAGAAAAGACCAGGCCAGTCAAGAAAAGACAAGGCAAGAGTTGGAAAGACTCGTGAAGGAAAGACAAGATCAGAGATAAGATCTACTTGAAATTGCTTATTACTTATCTGTCAAACCTTCTGCACTAAATGTTCTTGAAGCCTTTGAAGCATGGATTTTGAGAAAATTTTAAATATCGCACCATGCATATCCACGCATCGAAAGTAGAACATATTTAATACCACCGTGCCTGCAAGAGTTAAAACAGTAAAATCTATTGCGTTACATTCATAGAATTGCTGTGCAAATATTATTAGATGTCCGGCAATATCCAACGAAAATATTTTTTTTATCGGAGAATCTCATTAATGAACACATTTTTTCCATTTAGCCACGCGGCGCCCGCCCGTTAAATCCTTTTAGCCGATCGGGTTTTCCACTCCACCCTTAATTTACCACCCCAGGATTATTTCTTACGGATTGCTCTGATTTCATAGCACGGATTAAAATCACACCATTATAATCACAAAATTATTACGCACGAACTTTTAGACAAGAAGTAAGGGTAAAAAGGGTGAGAATAAAGCAGACTAGTCAAGACTAAAAGTTACGAGATTTGATAAGATTGGAATCGATTGTGGATTACTATAATTATTACCAATTGCAAACAAACATTTGGACTAAGACTATGGCTATAGATGATAAGAATAAAGGAGACTAGACAAGACAAAAAGAGATTTGATTAGATTGAAATCATTTTCAATGAAATCAAGTTTGTCCTAATTATAGAAAAAGACGAAAACTAAATAAAACTATGAATAGGATGGTTGCGACAGTTACTACGTGGTAATTCATACTTACATTGAATTGTAATGTAAATACACATTGTAATGCATTGTAATGTAATTGTAATGCAATAATGTAAATAAAATTAGTCAATGTTTTATAACTGTAAGAGTATTTACTGCCACATCCGTTGTTGCAAAAATAGTTTATTTTTAATAGATATTAATTAATAGATATTAAATCTAAAATTAATAGATAATAATTCGCGACCTTCGATTGACGCAACCCAACGTGTTTTTAGAGAGTAGCCAAATTAATAAACAAAACTAAAACTTGCTCAGTTACATTTCGCTGTAATTAATTGATTATTTTTTTACCAATAAGTTTCGTAACAGGTTTGTAATCATTGAGGCAATCGAAACTTGTAATACAATTTGGGTGTCGTAAAATAAGGGTCGAATTGTAAATATTTTGTTTTGCGGTAGAGCAATATCCAATATGACAAGTTTTAATTGGAAAAAGGGGCTTGAGTGCTGCACTAACGATATCAAATAAATTTCAGTTAATTCTGGTGCACTTTGTGTTATCGAAATTGTATTTCCTATGAAATGCAATTTTCAATTAATTTTTTTGTTTGTAAACAAAATGATAAATAATCTTGTACCCAAAACACTACGCCTAGAGGAAGATGACAGATGCAGATTCTGCGGCTCAGCAGAAGAACCCCTACATATCTCGGATATGTAGCACTGCTCCTCAAGAGATAAATGTACCTTGAGACGCAGAGGAGTTGCTTGAATCCTACTCAGATCCTGATGCTCCTAAAGGAATCAGGATTAGAGGAGGCGCTCCAAATGGATAATTAGAACAACGATTCGAGGAAGAGGGTGGAGTAAGATAGATCTATGAAAGTCGCAGTACAAGTCACCACCGAAATCTACAATCTACATTGATGAACTAATTGCGGTCGTGTATAAAGCATTGGACTAAATAACCGCAGAACAACTAGACAATGCTTTCATTGCATTGCAGAAGTGTATGGAATTGACCAAAGCAGGCAACGATTACAAGCTTCCCCACATGAGCAAGAACAAACGACGTTTAAACATTGTTACGCAATGTAGTTTGTCCCGAACTCGCAACTCAAGTAGCAGGTCAAGTCCCTGACCCTTTATAGTTACCATTTTGTTAAATGTTACTTATAAGTGTTGATTTTTAAATGTTTTCCATTTTATGTTAAGGATTAGTTATGAAAACACGCGTTATATAAGCAATTGCATATTTGTTTATAAAAATTTTGCAACACTAAAATTTGGTAAATCGAACTTAAATAATGGATAGAGAAGGAGTAAATATTGATTAATCGAGTTTTATTTATAGAATATTGCTTATCAAAGCACTTTGAAGCAATCTCAATACCAATTAATCAAGAGAAAGTTGACGTGGTTACTTACGCCTTTTCTACTTGCTATCAGTGCCATAAGCATTTTGGAAGCGCATGGAAGCAAGATGCTCGTGCTATTATTGATAATTTTGGTTGTCACGCTGTTTTTGTTGAAACATTTAAATGGAAGGAAGTTTAAGGATGTGGAGAGAATTCCTGGGCCGAGACCCTTGCCGTTCATTGGAAACGTTTTAGAATTTGGAAGAAATCCAGCAGGTAAGCAAAAATCTCTTTTGTTGAGATTAAGATTGTTTGAGATAAATTGGACTTATTCCTAATTAAACCTTTAACACACAGTTTGGTACTTACGTATTAACGCCACCACCGCTACATTTTTAAATACCATCAATCTACACCTAAATTTTTATAATAAATCATAAAATAAAACATTTTATTTAAAATTAAAACATTTTTAAAACTCAAAATTATTTATTTTTTAACCCCGGTTAGATTAGGTTGCCCGCCGCGAAGCGGACAGGTAAATTAAGACAACAAACGCACGGCAGCGCGAACTCTCGATCCAATATATAGGGGTGGTGGCATTAATACGTAAGTACACACAGTTTTTTTAGCGCGCAGTTCGAATTAACTAGAGCGTACACGTTAAGGGCTTAAGCTTTTAAAAAAACTAAAACTAATTTTACAACTTCTATCCCTATTTAAGATGTCGCTGTAACTATAATAAGATGTGCGAGGTGGCGCAAAAGTAATGTCATAATTTGAATTGGCTACCATTTTGTTAGGTTAGGTTAGTTGCCATTTTGTTATAAATGAAAAAAATGAGAAAATGATGTTTTCATCAAAAGCTTATATGAAAGTGTAAAATTGGTGACATTACTTGGAAAAAATTATATCTTTCAAATTTCCACCTCCCGAGTTAATGCGCTCGTTTTACGGCATTTTGAATTGTTGCTCGAAAAACATCGGGCTCCAAATTGTCGATTTCTTCTTCAATGTTAGCTTTCAAGACTTGCAAAAGCAAAGTTCGTGGTTTGCTGTGGTAAACACCACATTTTAAAAATCCTCAAATGAACAAGTCTGGTGCTGCTAAATCTGGCGATCTAGCGATCTGGCGATGATTGTGGACGGCCAGTTCAAATCTCCAAAACGGAAGATCAGTCGAAAATTCATCATCAATGGCCATACAACCCTATACTAGGGTCTCGACCTTCTCCAGCTTCTTTCGCCATTCATTCCTGTGTCTGGTCTGCATCGTCCAGTCCGGTGCACCTATATTTCGTGCGTTTTCGCTTACACCATCCTTCCAGCACTGCGTTAGCTTTCCTCTTTACCGTTGGACGGCCAGTTCAAATCTCCAAAAACGGAGGATCAGTCGACCTGGAAATTCATCATCAATGGCCATACAACCCTACAGTAGGGTCTCGACCTTCTCCAGCTTCTTTCACCATTCATTCCTGTCTCTGCTCTGCGTCGTCCAGTTCGGTGCACCTATCTTTCGTGCGTCTTCGCTTACACAATCCTTCCAGCACTGTTTTAGCCTTCCTCTTTGCCTTTGGACGGCCAGTTCAAATCTCCAAGACGGAAGATCAGTCGACCTGGAAATTCATCATCAATGGCCATACAACCCTACAGTAGGGTCTCGACCGTCTCGACCTTCTCCAGCTTCTTTCGCCCTTCATTCCTGTCTCTGCTCTGCATCGTCCAGTTCGGTGCACCTATCTTTCGTGCGTCTTCGCTTACACCATCCTTCCAGCACTGCTTTAGCCTTCCTCTTTGCCTTTGGACGGCCAGTTCAAATCTCGAAAAACGGAGGATCAGTCGACCTGGAAATTCATCATCAATGGCCATACAACCCTACAGTAGAGTCTCGACCTTCTCCAGCTTCTTTCACCATTCATTCCTGTCTCTGCTCTGCGTCGTCCAGTTCGGTGCACCTATCTTTCGTGCGTCTTCGCTTACACTATCCTTCCAGCACTGCGTTAGCCTTCCTCTTTGCCTTTGGACGGCCAGTTCAAATCTCCAAAAACGGAGGATCAGTCGACCTGGAAATTCATCATCAATGGCCATACAACCCTACAGTAGGGTCTCGACCTTCTCCAGCTTCTTTCACCATTCATTCCTGTCTCTGCTCTGCGTCGTCCAGTTCGGTGCACCTATCTTTCGTGCGTCTTCGCTTACACAATCCTTCCAGCACTGTTTTAGCCTTCCTCTTTGCCTTTGGACGGCCAGTTCAAATCTCCAAGACGGAAGATCAGTCGACCTGGAAATTCATCATCAATGGCCATACAACCCTACAGTAGGGTCTCGACCGTCTCGACCTTCTCCAGCTTCTTTCGCCCTTCATTCCTGTCTCTGCTCTGCATCGTCCAGTTCGGTGCACCTATCTTTCGTGCGTCTTCGCTTACACCATCCTTCCAGCACTGCTTTAGCCTTCCTCTTTGCCTTTGGACGGCCAGTTCAAATCTCCAAAAACGGAGGATCAGTCGACCTGGAAATTCATCATCAATGGCCATACAACCCTACAGTAGAGTCTCGACCTTCTCGAGCTTCTTTCACCATTCATTCCTGTCTCTGCTCTGCGTCGTCCAGTTCGGTGCACCTATCTTTCGTGCGTCTTCGCTTACACTATCCTTCCAGCACTGCGTTAGCCTTCCTCTTTGGCTTTGGACGGCCAGTTCAAATCTCCAAAAACGGAGGATCAGTCGACCTGGAAATTCATCATCAATGTCCATACAACCCTACAGTAGGGTTTCGACCTTCTCCAGCTTCTTTCGCTATTCATTGCTGTCTCTGGTCTGCATCGTCCAGTTCGGTGCACCTATCTTTCGTGCGTCTTCGCTTACACCATCCTTCCAGAACTGCATTAGCCTTCCTCTTTGACTTTGGACGGCCAGTTCAAATCTCCAAAAACGGAGGATCAGTCGACCTGGAAATTCATCATCAATGGCCATACAACCCTACAGTAGGGTCTCGACCTTCTCCAGCTTCTTTCACCATTCATTCCTGTCTCTGCTCTGCGTCGTCCAGTTCGGTGCACCTATCTTTCGTGCGTCTTCGCTTACACTATCCTTCCAGCACTGCGTTAGCCTTCCTCTTTGCCTTTGGACGGCCAGTTCAAATCTCCAAAAACGGAGGATCAGTCGACCTGGAAATTCATCATCAATGGCCATACAACCCTACAGTAGGGTCTCGACCTTCTCCAGTTTCTTTCGCCATTCATTGCTGTCTCTGGTCTGCATCGTCCAGTTCGGTGCACCTATCTTTCGTGCGTCTTCGCTTACACCAGCCTTCCAGCACTGCTTTAGCCTTCCTCTTTGCCTTTGGACGGCCAGTTCAAATCTCCAAAACGGAAGATCAGTCGACCTGGAAATTCATCATCAATGGCCATACAACCCTACAGTAGGGTCTCGACCTTCTCCAGTTTCTTTCGCCATTCATTGCTGTCTCTGGTCTGCATCGTCCAGTTCGGTGCACCTATCTTTCGTGCGTCTTCGCTTACACCAGCCTTCCAGCACTGCTTTAGCCTTCCTCTTTGCCTTTGGACGGCCAGTTCAAATCTCCAAGACGGAAGATCAGTCGACCTGGAAATTCATCATCAATGTCCATACAACCCTACAGTAGGGTCTCGACCTTCTCCAGTTTCTTTCGCCATTCATTGCTGTCTCTGGTCTGCATCGTCCAGTTCGGTGCACCTATCTTTCGTGCGTCTTCGCTTACACCATCCTTCCAGCACTGTTTTAGCCTTCCTCTTTGCCTTTGGACGGCCAGTTCAAATCTCCAAAACGGAAGATCAGTCGACCTGGAAATTCATCATCAATGGCCATACAACCCTACAGTAGGGTCTCGACCGTCTCGACCTTCTCCAGCTTCTTTCGCCCTTCATTCCTGTCTCTGCTCTGCATCGTCCAGTTCGGTGCACCTATCTTTCGTGCGTCTTCGCTTACACCATCCTTCCAGCACTGATTTAGCCTTCCTCTTTGCCTTTGGATGGCCAGTTCAAATCTCCAAAAACGGAGGATCAGTCGACCTGGAAATTCATCATCAATGGCCATACAACCCTACAGTAGGGTTTCGACCTTCTCCAGCTTCTTTCGCTATTCATTGCTGTCTCTGGTCTGCTTCGTCCAGTTCGGTGCACCTATCTTTCGTGCGTCTTCGCTTACACCATCCTTCCAGAACTGCATTAGCCTTCCTCTTTGACTTTGGACGGCCAGTTCAAATCTCCAAAACGGAAGATCAGTCGACCTGGAAATTCATCATCAATGGCCATACAACCCTACAGTAGGGTCTCGACCTTCTCCAGCTTCTTTCGCCATTCATTCCTGTCTCTGCTCTGCATCGTCCAGTTCGGTGCACCTATCTTTCGTGCGTCTTCGCTTACACCATCCTTCCAGCACTGCTTTAGCCTTCCTCTTTGCCTTTGGACGGCCAGTTCAAATCTCCAAAACGGAAGATCAGTCGACCTGGAAATTCATCATCAATGGCCATACAACCCTACAGTAGGGTCTCGACTTTCTCCAGCTTCTTTCACCATTCATTCCTGTTTCTGCTCTGCGTCGTCCAGTTCGGTGCACCTATCTTTCGTGCGTCTTCGCTTATACCATCCTTCCAGAACTGCATTAGCCTTCCTCTTTGACTTTGGACGGCCAGTTCAAATCTCCAAAACGGAAGATCAGTCGACCTGGTAATTCATCATCAATGGCCATACAACGCTACAGTACGGTCTCGACCTTCTCCAGCTTCTTTCGCCATTCATTCCTGTCTCTGCTCTGCGTCGTCCAGTTCGGTGCACCTATCTTTCGTGCGTCTTCGCTTACACCATCCTTCCAGCACTGCTTTAGCCTTCCTCTTTGCCTTTGGACGGCAAGTTCAAATCTCCAAAACGGAAGATCAGTCGACCTGGAAATTCATCATCAATGGCCATACAACCCTACAGTAGGGTCTCGATCTTCTCCAGCTTCTTTCGCCATTCATTCCTGTCTCTGCTCTGCATCGTCCAGTTCGGTGCACCTATCTTTCGTGCGTCTTCGCTTACACCATCCTTCCAGCGCAGCTTTGGCCTTCCTCGCTCTCTTGTACCTATGGGTTCTGCTTTAAGGATCTTTTTTGCAGGATTATTGTCATCATATCTGTACACATGGCCTGCCCATCGTAATCCGCCAATTTTGATTGTAGTCACTATGTCCTTGTCTATAGATGTTATAAATTTCGAAGTTATACCTGCGTCTCCACATACCGTCTTCTTGGATTCCCCCGTATATTTCTCGCAATTTCTTTCTTTCAAAGATCATCAACAGAGATTCATCTCTTTTTGTCAGGGTCCTTGTCTCCGATCCATACGTTAAGACTTATATGATGAGTGTTCTTGATAGATTACGATTGCGAAGGTACTTTGAAAGGCCAAAATAGCACCTATTTGCCAACATAATGTCTTCTGATTTCTGCACTGTTGTTATTGTTGCACCCAGATATTCAAACTCCCTCACCCCTTCGAAATTATGATCATTAATTGTGATGTTCTGTCCAATGTCTCGCACTCTTTGGATTTTTGCTGCCGCCATAAATTTAGTTTTCTGTTCATTTACGTGTAGTCCCATGTTGTATGCTGCGGCTTCAAAAGTTGTGAATGTTTCTTTGGCCTGTCGTATGGTTCTAGTAACAATATCTACATCATCTGCATAGGTCAGGATTTGAGTAGATTTGTTGAAGATAGTGCCTCTATTATTCAGTTGGGCCTCTCGAACTACTGTATCCAAGGCTATGTTAAACAGTAGGCATGTTAGCGCATCACCCTGTCTCACGCCAACCTCCGTTTCAAACGGGTTCGAAATATCATTTTGTATTTTGACACAGCATACTACCCTAGACATTGTCATTTTTGTGACGTTTATGAGAGTTTCTGATATCTCAAGCACATTCATGGCATCATAAAGTTTCGGCCGTAATATACTATCATAAGCTGCCTTGAAATCGATGAAGAAATGGAAGGTATCTATATTGAATTCATCGGTCATTTTTAGAATTTGATGTAAAATGAGGAGCTGATCCGTTGTAGAGCGGCCAGGTCTAAAACCAAGTCTGGGTTACGCGTATACTTGGATACGTTCTGCGATGACGTATGATAGTATTTTATAGACGGTGTTTAGTAGTGTTATGCCCCTGTAGTTACCATACTCTAGTAGATCCCCTTTCTTGTGTATTGGGCAGATCAGTCCAACCATACTTTTAATATTATTTCAAGTAGCGCTTTTTCTAGGGTGTCTGTACAGTTCTGAGGGCATTCCATCTTGGCCAGGTGCTTTATAGTTTTTTAGACGCCTTATCGCTTTCCGGATTTCATAAATGTTAGGGTCTTCGACTTTGTTTTCTTTGTTTCGAGCTTCAAATTGTTCTGGTGTTACGTGTTCATCACTTCCTAGCAGTTCTGAAAAATGTTCCACCCATCTTAGAAGAACGTCATCCCTGACGTTTAGTATATCTCCCTGCCTATTCTTTCACATGCTTACTTTTGGTTTGAACTCCTTACTCATTTTGTTGATCTTTTGATAGAATTTTCGAGTTTCGTTTTGACTGAGTACTTCTATCTATTCTATGACTCTGTTCTCGGATTCTCTCTTCTTCTTTTTATGTACCTTTTTTTCTTCTCTTCTCATTCTTCTGTACATTTCTTCAGATTCCCTGGTTCTGCGCTGTAGTTTTTTTTATATGCCCCACCCACGACCTGGAAATTGGTGTCTCAAAATCTCCATAGTTAACCGAGCTGTGTGAGCAGTTGCTCAGTCCAACAATCATCGAGACCCAATGCAGCAACTTGCGACAAAAAAAAACTCGTTTAGCATCTGCCTGTACCGGTCGTCATTTGCGGTTACGGTGAATCTATCGGCGTCTTAAAAAAATATCACTTTTTCACTGCACAAGGACCAATCACTTTTTCACTGCAAATGCCGCACCAAACAGTCACTTTGAAGGGATGCTATGGATCTTCTTGCATTGCATGTGGATTTTCTGTGCCACAGAAACGCAAATTTTGTTTGTTAACATAACCACTTAAGTGGAAATGGGCTTCATCGCTCATTATGATTTTGGATACCAAGTTTTTGCACCAAGTTCAACAGAGTTTGGCAGTAAGTAAGCAGTTTAGCAGTTCAAGTAAGTTTGGTCAGCAGGCAGCAATTCGTAAACAGTTTTCACTTTGTAGGGGAACACTTTCAAATCTTTCACCAAAATCTGCTGATACCTAATTGTGTGTATCGTCTCGTTGATGTTTGTGGATTCTCTCTAACGTCGTCGGCAACAGCAGCGATGTTCTCGTTCGAACGAGCACTACGTGGAAGGTACTTCTTGCGACATCTGTAGTGGACCCAGTTTGCACGAGGCGCTCAGCCAAACGTTTAATTGTTCGAGCACATGGAACACGACGACAGGGAAAACGACGGCGAAATTCACGTCGCGTTAGAACAACAGACTAAAAATTTGTCAAATAAGCAGTAACAATAAATCCACGTTCTTGAGGTGTGTATCGCTCCATGGTTTGTTGATAACTAATTCACTATATATCTACATTATACTTGTCAAAGCCCAGTGTTATTTAGCACCATCTGCAAAATTAACTTCTTCTTCTTGGTGCGAATGTTGGCACCAAGTCCGCTTAGCGAATTCGCTTAGCGATTTTAGTGAATCCGCTTGGCGATCCGCTTAGCGAATGTTGCCGATCATCCCCGCTATAATCACTTTATTGACAGCAGCCTGGAACAACTCGACTGATGTCTTTCCATACCATCGTTTAAGGTTCCCCAGCCATGAGGTTCATCTTCTCCCCGGTCCTCTATTACCACTGATCTTGCCTTGCATGATGAGCTGCAGTAGATGGTATTTATTATTTCGAATGATGTGTCCCAATGGCAAAATTGACAGCCAATTCAAATTATGACACTACTTTTGCGACACCTTCTATATAGATGGTCGGAAATTGTTTAGTTTTTTTAGATTTAATAACGTATTGTAAACTAAATTACACAATGGTTAATATTTTCGTAATCTGCGTCAAATTCTGCGTATTTTGATGTATGATATGTAAAAATTGGAGATGTATCGAAAATCGCGAATTTTTTAAGGCCCTTCATCGAAATCGCGAATTTTGACATGTCATGGATATTGACATATAATACATCAAAAGACGCGAAATTTTGCGTAGAACAAAGAACTAATAATATTTTTCTGTTTTGGTGAAACGTAAGCCTGATATTAGCGATTATAAAAACGCGCAAACTTCGGATTTTTGCCCGAAATATTCTGAATTCACCGAATCCTTTTCTAAATCATTCTAAATTCAATCTGATTAAAACTACGTACGATACTTGCAGTTTGCAAAGACAATAAATCTATCAAATTTTCTATAAAACGTTTCGACCAATTTTCGGAGAAATTAGAAACTTTGATGTCGATTTACTCACAAGTTTATCCACCGAATTTGTCTAAACTTTGCAGTTTATTTATACACATATTGCTAAATGTTTTTGTTAAAATTTGTCCCTATCCCATTATCATTTCTAACATTATGAATAATAACGCTTTGATTTAACTCTTAACCACCTGCCATACGTCTCAGGTGAGAAAATTACTGCTACTTTGGGTCTGAGAGACGTATGTCGTAGATGTTAAATAAATTTAATAAAGTCGGAACAAAGCTTGAATATATAAATATAATCAACCTTTCCGGAGCTCTATAATACTAATGGGTCTTTTATGGACTACCAAGGTACCAAGGTAGTCCTAAAAATACTCATTAGTATTATAGAGCTCCGGAAAGGTAGAGTATATTTATATATTCAAGCTTTGTTCCGATTTTATTAAGTTTATATGATCTATAATGTTGTATGGTTTTAGCAACTCCTTAACTCCTTGACATACAATGACGTCTCTAACACGTCATGTATATGTGATAAAATCACATGTATATGGACACGTCAACGCGCATTTTATTCGTATGTCAAGGGGTTAAAGCTTTGATTTAATTCCATTTTAAAATATACTTAGTATTAGTTTCTCTATCACTTCCAATATTCTATATCACTTCTAATATACTTCTATAATCACTTCTATAATAACTAGATAGAGAAAGGCTACAGTTTAAAAAGAAAGTTTGCATTGTTTTATTAAAAATGTAGTAAAATGGCAGCATTTAAATAGTAAAATCCTAAGAGTTTGAAAATTGAAATTCGGGTTTTCTCAATTTCCTAATGAATTAAATTTTCCTGAATAATTCTGTAGATTTTAAAAATTGGAGATTCAGATGTTAGAGCAGTTTGTTAACAATGAAAACAACAATTAAAAATGATTATGGCAATTATTTTGTTGATGACCTAATTTTAATTGAGACGTTTAAAGAAAATCGCCAGCATTTGCTTAATTTATTTTCGCGAACTTTTACGCATGGATTTCATCCAAACTTTGCACATTTATCACCTATAAATCAATTTTAAAACATTGTTAAGTTTGGATAAAATCGAACAGTTGGTTTCAAACTTATCGCTAGTTAGAGACCAATTTTATAAATTTCGACGTCACTTTTATACATATATCCCAAGCCTTGAATTTTCAAACAATATTAATAAATTATATTTCAAAATTTTAGGCTTTCAGAAAATGTAAAACTTATTCCGCTGCGTTTATTCCTCTTCAAGATATCGTTGTAAATATAGCGAGGTGTTTTTAGGTCGTTGAAAGCTGGCTAGTTTTTTATCATGTCTTAACTTATGGAAAACTAAATTGCATAATGGCTAATATTCTCATAATCTGCGTAAAATTCCGCGTGTTTTGATGTATAATATCGTGGGAACGCATGCAAAAGAGGATAAGTCATTTTTAGGTTAACGTACCGAAAACGGAACCCTTATAGGATTACTTTGTTGTCCGTCTGTCTGTATGTCTGTCCGTCCGTCCGTCTGTCTGTCTGTCAAGACAATTTTTCTCAGGAACGCGTCGAGGTAACAAGTTGAAATTTGTATCAAATACTCGGATCCGCGGTCTCTTTCTGGATAATGGAATAACTTATTCAATTTGTAAAATAGATTTGTTAAAATGTTTTGCAATAACAAACAAGTTTGTTGCAATCATTGTAGGTAAAAAACGTTCATCGGGAGGCGGTACAGTACATAGAGATAACAGAGGAAGTACAGTTCCATGGAACAAGACATATGACGATAGATTGGCCGTAGTTCGTCAGCATCTAATCTCCATTCCTGCCTACAAGAGCCACTATACAAGAAGAGATACAAAAAAAAGTATTTGCCTCCTGAATTGACTATTGAGGAATTGTATAATGAATACAAACGTATAGAAGTTAGCAAAGCAGTATCATTAAAAATTTACTCCTCAGTTTTCCATAAGTTAAATTTTTCCATTAAACAACCCAATAAAGACACTTGCCAGACCAGTGATCGTCTACAAATGGAAATTAAAATGAGCAATACGGATAATGAAAAACACGTATCTGAAGAAAAATATGAAAAACATCTAATGCTTGCAGATAATGCATACACTTCAAAAGCTAACGATAGTGAAATTTCTAAAAACGACCCCTCAAAAAAATCTTTTGATCTTCAGGCATGCCTGCTAACCCCAATGCTGAAAAACTGTATTTCCCTCCATAAGCGCCAGTTATAGGTTTTCAATTTGACTGTGCATGACTACGATAGCTCACAAGGATATTGTTAGCTTTGGAATGAAACAAAATTGCATCGTGTGTTGACAATTATATCGAAAATCTTCCAAAAAAACATTGCGACATTGATAATGTACACATGTGGAGGCCAGAATAGAAACACCCACTTTGCTGCAATGTGCTTAACGGCAATACAAAAATCAAAAAGCTTGGTTGAAATAAATAAGTTTCTTGTCCCTGGACACTCACACATGGAATGTGACACGGACCACAGCGTCATTGAGAAAATGAAAAAAATTTATGCCCCGTCAATTGAACACCCGTGAGACTGGGCTCAACTTATAAGAGTTGCAGGGAAAAAGAAGCCTTTTGTAGTAACAGGGATGGCTCAAGAAGATTTTTTTCTTACTGAGATTTACTAAAATCATCCTAGCAATTGCGTAAAACAGACGTCGAAAATAATAAAACCAACTGGAGACAAATTAGATGGATAAGATATTTGAAAACGATGGGCCCTTCATTTCTTGTTAATTATTCTGTTGACGACGAGGACAGCTTTAGAACATTGAGTTTTCCTAAAAAAGGAAAACGATCAAAATTAACTCCAAGAGTTATTTCTACACAGCCACTTCCAATTTCAGCTGAAAAAAAGAAAGATCTGATAGATCAGCTGCCATTTATCTCGAACATCTTCAAGGAGTATTATAGAAACATAAAAGTAGCTAAAAGCAACAATGGAAAGAAGCTAAAGAAAAAGACCAGGAGGGCTCATGTAGATGACTTAGCAAGCGACAGTGAAAGTGAATAACTAACAATAAGTAATACAGTACAATATTATAATAGTAATAGTTTTAATATTAATTTAAAATAAATGATCAAATCGTTAATGTCTAAAACTTATTTTTGATAGAAATTATGTTCAAATCGTTTTATTTCAAAAATATATAATTTTTAGGGTTCCGTACCGAACACGGAACCCTTATAGGATCGCTTTGTTGTCCGTCCGTCTGTCTGTCTGTCTGTCAAGACCATTTTTCTCAGGAATGCGTAGAGGTAACAAGTTGAAATTTGTATGAAATACTCGGGTCTGCGGTCTCTTTCAGCTGTGAAAAAATCAAACTTGTAAGTCAACGCGATCAAAAGATATGACCGTTTATGTCGCATATTTTGCGATTTCACAAGGGAATCAAAACCTATAGGGTACTTCCCGTTGACCTAGAATCATGAAATTTGGCAAGAAGCGGTGTCTTACAGCACATGTAAAGGGAAAAATCTGAAAACCGTAAATATGTAGTTTTACTACAAGAAAAATGCGAATTTACTATTAGAGACTTATGAAAATACACTAATGTTGTCGTAGTGGTATTGTCAGGCTCCGGAAGCATATGGGTTGCATACATTTAGGTCCTACTCGGTTAGGTCCGAAGGTTAAAAAGTATGTGTTGGCACCAAGCTGTTCATTCTGAATTTTCTTTGTTTATATTCGTTATGCATTTCATCACGTACGCTCTATAGACATAATATATACATGGTATATATTATGTCTAAATTGTGCTTGTTTATAACCGACATGCGACATACTCAAGTTACGGGACATACTGTATATATTATATTTCGTCTAATCTTTCTTTATAATCGACATATACTTAAATCACGGACGGCCTATATTTTTTGGTAGTCAATTGCCCAAAAAGCAGTCAATTGAACAACTGAATGTTAAGAGTATCGAAATAGATCTAGAAATAGTTAATATATTAGTTTATCTAGAAATAGTTAGATCTAATATAAGTTAGTGAATAAGTGTAATACTAAAATAAAGTTTTCTTTTTATAAGTATAAAAATATTCGCGTTATTTAAAAAAAATACCCTGTATACCTTTATACGGGGTATATAGGTATACAGACAAAATTGAGCAGTAAAAACAAATAGTGAAGTTCCAGAACCCCTAAACACTCATAGTGAATGGGGGATGTGTGGTAATAAAATATAGGGTAGAATTCCATCGTACGACAGCGACATCTTGAGGTTATGCGTGCAGCGGTACTAAGATGGTCGTAATTTCAGGAGGGCCACTTGTCAAGTTAACTGAATGTGCTTGCTACGTCCTCCACAAAAAAAAGATACCTTACTTACAAGTTTGTACGGAACCCTCGGTGCGCGAGTCACAACTCGCACTTGGCCGGTTTTTTTTTTAACGAAGGAAGGTTTGGTACGAATTGTGTTTACAAGGAAAAGCCATTAAACTTTTTCAATTTATTTTTGATCAGTTTGCTTTATTACTAAATTACTATAAATCGGCTGAAAATATTCAAAAGCCATTTTATAACATGATTTATAATGAAATGGAAAAAATTGAAAAAATTGCTTGGAAAAAAAATGTATTAGATTTTGGAGGTGACATCTATCTTTCTTTTTTGATTTCCCACAATTCTCGTTTTCTGACATATCCCCTTTAGCACGCGCGCCCATGATATGTGAAAATCGGATATGTGTCGAAATTTTGTCGCGATTTTTTTAAGACCCCTTCTTCGAAATTGCGAATTTTGACATGCCATGGATATTAACATATTATACATCAAAAGACGCGAAATTTTGTGTAGAACAAAGTACTGATAATCTTTTTCTGTTTTGATGAAACGTAAACCTGAAATAACGATTATAAAGATGCGAGAAATGGCGAACTTCCCGGATTTTTGCCAGCAACTTTTTCCAAAAATTCTAAATTGATCGAATCTTTGTCTCAATTATTCTAAAGTAAATTCTAAATAAAAGTATGTACGATACTTGCAGTTGCAAGGAGAATAAACCCCATACATTTTCTATAAAACAATTCGATAAAGTTTTAAGAAACTATTAGACACTTAGGTATTTCAAACGAAAACAAAAAAATCCTAATAATTAAAAAAGGAACAAAACTAATTAATTTTAAATGAAAAGAAATAAAAACATATTTTGTCAACAGAATGCTTTGCGGCTCAAATGCAATTGCATAAAAAATATGGTCGATTTATCAGAGTATGGCTGGGATCTAGATTATCTATTATACTAAGCGATGCCGAGAAAGTTGAATATATTCTGAGTTCGACAGTGCACACCATCAAATCCAAAAATTACGACAATTTTAAATATTGGCTTGGAAATGGCATATTAATTAGCAAAGGTAAAAAACTTAATAAACTAAAAATATATTTAAATAAATACAGGACTAGACTGACAAGACAAGAGGGACAAGACTAGACAGACAAGACTTGACAGGCAAGACTAGACAGACAAGACTAGACTGACAAAACTAAACAGACAAGACTAGACAGACAAGACTAGACAGACAAGACAAGACAGACAAGACAAGACAGACAAGACTAAACAGGCAAGACTAAACAGACAAGACTAGAGAGACAACACTAGACACACAAGAGTAGACAGACAAGACTAGACAAAACTTTCAATATATTTTTTGAATAAAACAAATAATTTATAACTTTTTTTTGTAAGGAAATTATTGGAAGAAACACAGGAAGATCATCACGCCAACCTTCTATTTCAAAATATTAGAGCAATTCTCCGAATACATTTACAGCAATGGAAAAATATTAATAGAAAGACTGAAAGAGGGAGTCAATAAAGATTCTATAGAAATTTATCCATTGTTGAAACTGTACGCGATCGATGTTATAATCGGTAAGATTACAAATCTTCTACTTATCAGAAACAGCCGACACGAAGTCTTTATTAAACACAAAGAAGAATCGACGATATGAAAAGCTCGCATAAAATAAGACGTTCATTTTTATTATTAATTTCTATATATTTTGCTTTTATTTGTAGAATCGGCAATGCGGACGAAAATAAATGCGCAGTCGAACGCCGAGACGGATTATCTGAAAGCAGTGAAAGGATATTTAGATATTTACATTTCGAATTTCTTCTCGTTGTATAAAAGTTACGAGCCGATTTTCAAACTGACGCAGGATTACAAGTTGCAGCAGAAGCATGTGAAGGTGCTGAAAGGCTTCTCCGAAAACGTGTTAAATCTGAGGAAGGAGATGCGCGCGAAGAACCCGAACATCTACGAGGAAGAAAACGAGTTCGGGGAAAAGCCAAAGAAAGTTTTCTTGGATCTTCTTTTGGATTTGCAAGCAAACGAAAATTTATTAACGGATGCTGAAATCAGAGAAGAGCTTGATAGTTTTATTTTTGCTGTAAGCATAAAAGAAGCAAACTCGCTTAAGGCTTCATCTTCTTTCTTGTAGGGACATGACACTGTATCCACAGCGATTGCGTTTGCTTTGTTTGAGTTGGCCAAATATCCCGAAATTCAGGAGAGATTAGTCGAAGAATCTAATAACGTTCTCGGAGAGGATGCAAATATAGAACTCACGTTCAAACAGATGAACGAACTGAAATATTTGGATCTGGTTTTCAAGGAATGTCTGCGATTGAACCCTACTGTGCCCTTCATCGAAAGGGAATTGCAAGATGACATTCATTTCGGTAAGCCAGCCGTTTTTTCACCGATTACTTCATGTTGCAACTCTTAATTTCAGATGGAATTTTTATACCGAAGGGAACAACAATTCAAATTTTGATTTACGCCATGCAAAGAGATGCTAAATATTTTCCTGATCCTGATAAATTTGATCCTGATCGATTCCTGCAAGAAAACGCAAGAGACAGGAATCCTTTTGCTTTTATACCTTTCAGTGCAGGAGTCAGAAATTGCATTGGTATTTAGATAAGGTTAGCAATGCGATATTTTTTTGTTAATCTATTTGTTTTTAGGTATAAGATATGCACAGCTCTTCTCAAAAAGCACGATTATAAACATTTTGAGGCATTTCAAGCTACAGTCAGTCACACCTGAATTTAAACCTATTTTAAGCAATAATGGGGTCTTAGAATCCGTTAATGGTTTACCTGTTCAATTGTTGCCTAGAAAACCTTTTTAGGCGATAAAGGTATGAATAAATAGTACTGAGTCAACTTAATAGTGCTTTAATTTGGGCTGTTAAATTTCAGACTCGTTCTGTAAAAGTTCAATTTAGTAATTCGTCGAGAAATTTCAAACTGAAATTTACCCGATTCTCGATTTGCTAAGTAGATGTCTCGGAAACGGTTGCAAGTAATCAAAAACGGATTGCGGCACCGTTTTCAGAAGGTCTTTTCCGTGTTAACGCATTAGGATTGTCCGTGGGAAATTCATGACTTTCTGAGATCTCTAGACAAACAAAGGCTAGACAAACAAGGTCTAGACAGACAAGACTAGACAGACCAGAGTGTCCTCCTCGGTGGTGTAGTTGAACATAGCCGCCTTTCAATGTGGGAGACCAGGGTTCGAATCCTGGTCGGGGAGACAACAACTAGGGCGGTTTTCACTAACCGTCCGGACTGCCCACCCTGATTACTACTACAAGCCAAAAGACCAGAGTAGGCAGACTCGGCACCCTGGGACCGCTTGTAGCATTTACATTCAGGGTGTCAGATGTCATTACATTTAATAAAATATGTTAAATGTGTTAATGGTGGCTGGGATTAGGGGCTGTTTAGATTGTTTCCTCTTTTTCCAAAGACGTTCATCAGCTTCTTTTTGGGATAGGATCTTGTTGATCATTCCGTTTATAGCGTCCCAGTCTTCTTGTGATTGTAGCATTTATTCAATGGAATTCTTTGGACATAAGTTGTATATTGCTACATACTTGCGTTCTTTATGCCATCTCGGGCAATCGTATAGCGTATGGATTACGTTGTCTATTTTTCCGCAGTATATACAGTCTGGATCTGATGCCCTCCCGATGTTGCGAAGGAATTCCTTAAAGCACCCATGGCCCGTGAGTATTTGGGTTAGGTGGTTGTGTATTTCGCCATGTTGTTATCGGTACCAAGTCCCTATATTAAGGACGAGTATCCTTGTCCACTCGCCTTTTGGTGTCATATTCCCTGCTTCCTGACATTTCCTTAAGAGTGTATCGTTTGTCTTGTTTCTTGTCGTCTTTGGAAGCATAATGTAAGTATTTCCTTAGCTTGAGATAACTAACGTTGTCTATTTGTCCACAGTATATACAGTCTGGATCTAATGCCCTCCCGATGTTGCGAAGGAATTCCTTAAAGCACCCGTGGCCCGTGAGTATTAGGGTTAGGTGGTTGTGTATTTCCCCATGTTGTTGTCAGTACCAAGTCTTTATATTGGAGTATCCTTGTCCAATAGCCCTTTGGTGTCATATTCCATGCTTCCTGCCATTCCCTTAAGGTTATCATTAGCCTTGTTTCTTGTTTATGTCGTCTTTGGAAGCATAATATAAGAATTGCCTTAGCTTGAGATAACTAACGCAGCATCTCTGGACACCTTCCGATAGGAACTACATACCCACAGAGCCAGTTTTCTCTGATAACTGCTAGTTTTTCAATACTGTTTCACTTAGTGGCCTCCGATAAGGGCACCGTATAACATCGCAGACTGGGCAACTGCGCTAAGCAACCTGCGTCTGCTCCTCCTAGGCCCTCCAACATTAGACATAAGTTTTTCAAGGGCAGACGTGGTTTTGATTGCTCGCTTGATGCTCGCAAAATATAGATTTATTAAAATTGGCGCGAACAGAATTGCTGCTCCCATTTAAAAGAGGACTTTAAAATGGCAGCAGCAATTCTGTTCGCGCCAATTTTAATAAATCTATATTTTAATTCAAAATATGAATTGATTTCGGTGATCATCGATTAAAAGAATGAGACAGATGTGTCGACCTAGGCCGGAATCGCGCGATTTACCTATTAATTTCCGTCGCGAATTTATATATTTCCGGTAGTACGCTTCGAGTGTGAGAAGCGTGAAGACCACAATCGAAGCGCGTACCATGTTCGACCGACACGTGCACGCATTTAAGTTTCTCGTTTCAAGTTAAGTTTAACCAGGGTGGTGTGATCACGAGCCGAAGGGCTGCAGCGGCATTCAACGTCCGGACTGACCCATGTTAACGGTATCCCTCCCCACATATATCCCAATAATTACTGTTTTCCCATTTTCCTCCCTTGAAATATGCGACGGAGGACGGTCCACACGGGGCGGAGACGCGAGCAACCCTAAAGGTAAGTGACGAGACCATCCCAATTTAAATTAGAAAAGAAATTAATTTTCGAGAGACACGGACCGTGACCACACATCAAATACTTAGGAATTATAATCGATAAGTAGTGGTGTTTGGACCAAACACAACTACTTATCGATTATAATTCCTAAGTATTTGATGTGTGGTTTAGGTATGATTTCTGAATCCAGTACTTGGAAGGAGATATGTGCCAGTGTTCTGTATCGCGCGAAGAGAACTGTTTCAGTCTTTTCCGGTGCTATGCGCAGTGATTTTGACCCCATCCAGCAGACAATTTGCTTTATTGCTTAATTTGTCCTTTGCATGATACCCTTGTCCGTTTTTCCGACGATGGTTAAAGCAAGATCGTCAGCGAAGCCTGTTAGCTTAGTGCCTTTAGGTATTTCCAGCCGAAGTACTGCATCGTAGAATACGTTCCACAGTGTCGGCCCTAATATAGAGAACTGGTAGACACCACTAGTGACATAGTGGGGTAGAGTATCTTGTTCGGTTTGAAGAATAACACTGCGGCAATCGAAGTAGCTGCGAAGCATTCGCAGCAAGTAGGGAGATATTCTTCTTCGTGTTAGTTCTTCCGGGATGTCTTGCCAAACAGCGGAGTTAAAAGCGTTGCGAATATCAATCGAAACTAGGGAACATATTTTTCTAGTTCTTTTGGTGCCCGCTTTGGCGTTTTTGGAGATATCTATGACCTGGTTTATGGCGTCTATAGTTGATTTGCCTTCCCGGAAACCGAATTGGCTCTCCGAGAGGATTAATCCAGTCATCAGTTCTTTATTAAGCCGACTTACGAGCAGTTAGTTTACCAGCTACGTGTAGTACACATAAAGAGCGATAGGAGGAAGATTCGCCTATTGGCTTGTTCCCTTTTTAATGAGAACTAGCTTCGCTTGTTTCCATCTACTTGGGAACGTGCCTGTGAGTAGGTTTTCATTTAAGACTTTCAGTGCTAGTTCTGGGGAGGTTTTTACCAATACTTTGACGGCTTCGAGGGACAGACCATCTGGTTCAGGCGCTCTTTTGTTTTTTAGGCGCATGTTTGCCGCGATTAGTTCTTCCTCGGTGTATAGCAGAATTTCGATGATTTACGGCTGCTCCCATCTTGGTTTAGGATGAGTAGGGAATAATTCCTTGACTATCTCTAGGATGTTGTTCATTGGTACTTTGTGAATTTCAACTGTCAAGTTTAAGGGTCATTTCAAGTGAACTTGAAAATGACCTTTAACACGAGTCGTGATATGAGTTCGACGACACGAAACTCGAGTCGTGATATGTGTATAAATTTATATAACTGCGAATAATAAGTTATATAGCATTTTTACATAATATAAGTGTGGTAAAAACATAGTGAATTTTTCAATTCAATGTAAATATTTCGTTTTTCGGTATAGCAAAATCCAATATGACAAGTTCTAATTGGAAAAAGGAGTTGAGTGCCGCACTAACGATATCAAATAAATTTCAGTTAATTCTGGTGCACTTTGTATTATGAAATGCAATTTTCAATTAATTATTTTTTTGTTTGTAAACAAAATGAAAAAAAATCTTGCACTCAAGACACTACGTATAGAGGAAGATGACAGATGCAGATTCTGCGGCTCAGCAGAGGAAACCCCTACATATCTGGTGAAAGACTGCGGAGCACTGCTCCTCCAGAGACAAATGTACCTTGAGATCCACTGCTTGAACGCAGAGGAGTTGCTTGAATCCTACTCAGATCCTGATACTCCTAAAGTCCTAAAGGAATCAGGACTAGAAGAGGCGCTCCAAATGGATAAGTAGAACAACGATTAGAGCAAGAGGGTGGAGTAAGATAGATCTATGAAGGTCGCAGTACAATTCATCACAGAAATCTACATTGATGAACTGATTGCGGCCGTGAATAAAGCATGGGACTAAATAACCGCAAAAAAACTAGACAATGCTTTCATTACATCGCAGAAGTATATGGAATTGACCAAAGTAGACAACGATTACAAGCTTCCTCACATAAAAAAGAACAAACGACGTTTAAACATTGTTACGCAATGCAGTTTATTCCAAACTCGCAACTCAAGTAGCAAGTCAGGAACATCAACGTTTATAGTTACCATTTTGTTAAATGATGCTTATAAGAGTTGATTTTTAAATGTTTTCCATTTTATGTTATAGACTAGTTATGAAAACACGCGTTATATAACCCATTACATATTTGTTTACGAAATTCGACACTCGACACTTTTGCAACACTTAAAATTGGTAAATACAACTTAAATAATAGATAGAGAACTAGTTATAATATTGATATATAATATATAATAATATTGATAATATTGACCGAGTTTTATTTAGAGAATATTGCTTATAGAAGCACTTTGACCCAATTTTTCCATTAATCAAGTGAAAGTTTGCGTGGCTACTTACGCCTTTTCTCCTTGCTATCAGTGTCATACGATTCTTGGCAGCGCATGGAAGCAAGATGCTCGTGTTATTATTGATAATTTTGGTTTGCTCTCTGTTTTTATTGAAACATTTAAACGGAAGGAAGTTTAAGGATGTGGAGAGAATTCCTGGGCCGAGACCTTTGCCGTTTATTGGAAACGTTTTAGAGTTTGGAAGAAATCCTGCAGGTAAGCAAAAATCTGGAGGGCTCTAGTCAGAGTTTTGGAAAAGTAAAAAATGTGGAAAAATGGAAATACCGCCATTTTAGAAATCTTAGAATCTCAAGATTTTGAAAATTAAAATTCAGGTTTTCACAATTTTCTAATAATTAATTTATTAGAAAATTGAGAAAATCTAAATTTCAAACTTCCCTAAATAATGCTGTAGATTTTTGAAGATTCAGATGTTAGAGCAGTTTGTTAACAATGAAAATAACAAGTAAAAACGATTATTGCAATTATTTTGTTGATGATCTAATTTTATTTGAGACGTTTAAACAAAATCACCTGCACTTGCTTAATTTATTTTCGCGAACATTTACGCATGGATTTTATCCAAACTTTGCACTTTGCAGACACTTGTCACGTATAAATCAATTTAAAAACATTGATAAATTTGAAAAAAATCGAGCGGTTGGTTTCAAAGATAGCGCTAGTTATAGACAAATATTCTAAATCTCGACGTCGTGAAATCGACCTTCAAAGCGACGCGTCGCTTTGAAACAGTCTTAAATCTTCAAATAATATTAATAAATCATATTTAAAAATTTTAAGCTTTTTTAAGCTTTCAGAAAATCTAAAACTTATCACGACGCTTATTCCTTTTCAATATTTCTTTGTAAATATAGCGAGGTGTTTTTGGGTGGTTGAAAGCTGGCTAGTTTTTTAAGATGTCTTGACTTATAGCAGGGACTTATAGCGACCTTTTTGAGTAGTGTGACAAATTTTGTTCTTTATATTTTTCTTACTAGCTCGTGGGTCACCAGGTCAGTGACATCACTTGCTGGAAAAAAGAACGTCTAAATCTTGAATAGAATTCAAGTTACCTTCTTGTTTCACAACTGCTAGTTTTGCAAGTGAAGAGCAAAATAAAGGTGGAAGTCAAAAAAATTATGTCAATCATCTCATTGTATGTACCATGAATTACCACACCAGGTGACCCCATACTTAGTCCATAAAACTTCGTGATGTATTATGCAAAGAAATCCAATTGAAAATATTTTTAAAACCAATGTTTTTCCCTACCATATTAGGTGTAGCTATCGTCTGTCGTAACAGAAACAATTTTCTGTAGGTCAATGTCCATTTTTTTTAAATGCAATATAAAATTCTTTAAAAATATCAAGACCGTTGCACTTCCATTTCAATAGCTCTTCTTTCATTGTATTTCCTGAGTTATATCGAGCAAAATAGTATATTGTGCAACAAGGGCGGTAAGTTGTCAATTGCTCACGAGAGCGAAATTGGGCGCATGAACGAAGCATCATTCGCTCGAGACAATACCGCATGAGTTGCAAATAATATTTCTTATTTCTAATGCAAGGGGACGTATCTTACAAGTTCTATCTCCTCTGGACCCCACAGAGGCCATAAAAAAAAAATAGAATCAAAAATTAAGAATTTGCTTTTTCAATAGTCACCGGTGGTGTGGATTCGTCATAAGAACTCTTATCATCGTCTCCGGTATCACCATTTACACTCATTTCAAAACGTTTTCTTTAATTTTTATTTTGAAATGAAAACAAATCTGTTACTTTCACGTCACTTTTTTAATATTGAGGTTTTCATTGTGTTTATTTTATTTATTCAATTGTTTTTCTTATTGTAACTTAGCGATTCTTATTGAATAATTGCGTGCGTTACCCAAGTTATGAGGTAATAATTGAATTGAAAAAAACAGCCAATTATCGCACTAAAAAACGGGCGCCAAGATATTACATATCTAATATACATATATTGAATACTTTGCTGTATAATTTAAGTTGCTCTGTATTTGCGAAAAAATGTCTCTTTCTAATTCTATTATTCGAATCAAAAAATGTATCCTGACTTATAAGTAAATATTTATACGCTTCATAATCAAGTTTGTCTTTAACACTTTCAAAAAATCGTTTTTTTTTGTCTTATTTAACAGCTCATACTTTCAAGAATATCCTGTGAAAATTACAAGGCCGTATCTCGAATGCTCCCCGAATGGCAGCCTTCTAAAGCGTAACCGCTCGCAGGAATAAAATTCTGCACCTACCTGATAAATTTTTGGATTTGAAGGCAATAAATTTTTGGAAAACTTATTTTTTTATATTTTTCAAGTACTTTTTTCGGATTTTTCTTATATTTTTAAAAAATATTTTTTCGAAATTGGAAAAAAGGCAAAAAGATATTAAAAATCTGGGAAAATTTAGGCGGATTTTGAAAAATCAATTCATTTATTTGAAACAAAAAAAAAAAGAATAGGTTTTTCAAAAATTTGTTAAAAAACATTAAAAAAAATCCATTTGTTAATAACTTTTCAATATTATTATTATGTAAAAGCAATGTTTCCTACATTGGTAATATATATGACATTTTTTTCAGATTTTTTGTCATATTCGGAAGTATATGAGGTTGAGAAAATATAGGCCGAACGTCCTTAAAACTTTAAACGAGTTTTTCTGGAAATCGCATTTTTCAAATTTTCCCCTGTTGTAACTCAAAGAGAAATTGTCCGATTGACTTGAAATTTGGTCTGAGTACTCTTGAATATATTTACTGTACCTTCAACTAGGATATTTTTGATTGGATGAAAACTAACGATTTGGAATTAAAAAAACAACCATTTTTCAAAAAAAATTTCAGCATTTTTTTCATAACTACGCCATTTAGTCGGATTTTGATATTTTTCGGTAATCCTAGTTCATGGTACATAAAATACCTTCTAGTTTAACGACTTTTACTTTTAATTTTTATTTTCGGGTTCAGCTACTCAATGGGCTTCAAGGAGAACTGTGCAGTGGAGGAACTTTTTTTTTGCGCTTCCGAAGGCAGCGCATTAGTCGCTTGGATGTTAATATTTTTCTATGAAAAAATTACGTAATGAAGGTCAAATATAGCCAAATATGTTCTCAATTTCCTGAAGCATTTAATTGAGTATTTTTCTTCCAAAAAATTCGCGTCCGTTTTTTTCCATTTTATACTTAAATCCAAAAGACTACAGAAAATCCTATTATTGGCATAGACATTTTCAATATTGGCATCTATTAGTCTAATTATTGGCATGTAGTTAAAGTAGGAGATAGGTAACCTACCAATCATTAATAATAAAAGAAATATCTATCTATACCTAGAGTATAATATCTACTAAAACACTGTTTTAGTAGGTAACTATCTGCTTTTATTTAGGTATAAAAGTATTTAAAGTTTTAATAAAATTATTTTAAAATCAACTTTTATAATATAAACAATTTCTCTTATTATACCTACTCGGTTTGGCAGTCTCACTTTATCAGTACTTAAATGTCTATCCTTGAGATCTATAAATTTAGTACTTATCTACCAACAAAATATTAATCAGTCTGAATAAGAAAATTCTTTTCGTTCATCATTCTCGAAGTTTTCGGTATTGTTTCACTTTCGAGCTTATTCTTCATATTCTTCCCAAAATATTTCGAATAGTCTATAACTGTTGAGTCTCATGGAAAAAGACCGGTGGAAAAAGCCCGGAAACAATTAATAATTGTATCTGGTTTTACGTATATAACAATAGTTTTTTGCAACAGCGGCACAAAATCAACTTTTGTAAGAGCTCAAGATGGATTGTCAGGCCGCCACTCTAAGACGGTCTTTTGCCAACCACCTTTTAGAGGTCTAAAAACTGAGATATCTGCAGGCTGAAGCAATCGAGTGCAATTGAGATAAAGTGCTATAAGCACAATATCCAATGAGGAACAAAATTACTCCAAAGTTACCTCACTGACGGCATAAGTGAGGTGGGTTTTTTTTAATAAATTCTGATACGCTATTCAAAAGATCTTCCTTTCCGTTTAGGAAAACTCTTTGCATATCTGACATTTAACCAATTCTTTAATTGAATCTATTCCTCTGCTTTAAGTACTAGACTTGGACCAGGCTGAGGTTTATGATCTGGTTTCTTAATCCGAAATTGTAACGTAGCTCGAGAAACCAGATATTGTTTCGCCGCTTGCTTTTTGGCCATGCCATTTTTAATCGCTTCTAAAGCCTTTTTTTTACTTTCCTCACTATATTGTTTTCATTTACTTTTTTCTATTCTTTCTGTTGACTTCTTTTAATCGGTTTCTTTTTCATTTCCTTTCTTCATTGTTTACGACGTATTCTAAATGAATAAAAAAACCCATTATGAAAACACTCAATATTCTATTATGGACAATACTGCCAGCTTGTGCTATTGGCACTGTGGGCCTACATTTGGAAATTGCTATTGAAAAAATAAACATTCTATGGAGAAGCAATCATTTATTTAAAACCTTTACAAATACATCATAAACTCGCTGGTTGATAATATAAGAAAAATTCCTATTATTGGCATTAATGCCAATAAAGGGATTTTGATGAAATTATTGTTCCATATGCTGGCACATGTAATAAATAAAATGTGATAAAGATATTCAAGAAATAATCTTAGAATCTACTGCCTATAGGTATAATTAAGTATATCAAATTATTTCGAAACTATCAATTAGCGTATTGTTACGATGTACTATGATTAATTAAGCGCGCACCTTAAGAAAAAACCAAAATATATACACCATATCACCAGCACAAAAGTTAGTTGTTGTTTCTAAAGCGTCAAAAAGGTTATTGGAACATTGTTGTCAATTTTTAACAGAAAAATAATACTATTTTACTCTTTATTGCATACCAAACTTGAATAATCTATGATTTCCTTGTTTTTTTGACCTAAACTCTAAACTGCCAATAATTGGAAGAGTGCCAACGATTGGGTGGTTTACCCAATATGTTTTTCTTTCTTTATCTGCTGAAAAGTCGATAAAGTAATAATAATAATATTGAGATATTGAACATTTCTAAAGGTCTTAAAATCCTTAAATAGCCTGTGTGGGACAGCGACTGACCCGCGAGTCATAGGTTCGCCATCTCTGACTTATAGTAAACTAAATTGCATAATGGTTAATATTTTCGTGATCTGCGTAAAATTCTGCGTGTTTTGGTGTATAACATGTAAAATTCGGAGATGTGTGGAAAATCGCGATTTTTTTTAATTTCTTCGAATTCGCGAAATTTGACATTTCATGGATATTCACATGTAATATATCCAAAGACGCGAAAATTTGTATAAAACAAACAAATAATAATCTTTTTCTGCTTTGGTAAAACGTAAGCCAGAAATAACGATTATAAAAAAACGGGCAAACTAGTCAACTTTCGGATTTTTGTGCGAAACTTTTTCCAAAACATTCTAAATTGACCGAATCTTTTTCTAAATTATTCTAAATTAAATTCTGATTAAAACTATGTATAATACTTACAGTTGCAAGAATAATAAACCCCTTACTTTTTCTATAAAACAATTCGATAAAGTTTTAAGATACTATTAAACACATAGGTATCTCAAACGAAAACCAAAAAATCCTATTAATTAAAAAAGAAACAAAACTAATTAATTTTAACTGAAAAGAAATATTTTGTCAACAGAATGCTTAGCGGCTCAAATGCGATTGCACAAAAAATATGGTCGATTTATCAGAGTATGGCTAGGATCTAGATTATCTATTATACTGAGCGATGCCGAGAAAGTTGAATATATTCTGAGTTCGACAGTGCACACCGCCAAATCCAAAAATTACGACAACTATAAATATTGGCTTGGAAATGGCATTTTACTTAGCAAAGGTAAAAAACTTAATTAATAAACTAAAAACATAATTAAATATATTCACAGAATATATTGAAATAGACTCACAAGACTAGACAGACAAAATTAGACAGACTCGATAGACTAGATAGACAAGACTAGACAGACAAGACTAGACAGACAATACTAGACAGAGAAGACTAGACAAACAAGACTAGACAGACAAAACTAGACAGACAAGCCTAGACAGACAAGACTAGAACAGGCAAGACTAGACTGACAAAACTAGTCAGACAAGTCTAGACAGACAAGACTAGACAAACAATACTAGACAGACAAGACTAAACAAACAATACTACACAGACAAGACTAGACAGACAAGATTAAACAACACTCTAAATATCTTCCTTGAATAAAACAAATAATTTGTAACTTCTTTTTGTAAGGAAATTATTGGAAGAAACACAGGAAGATCATCACGCCAACCTTTCATTTCAAAATATTAGAGCAATTCTCGGAATACATACACAGCAATGGAAAAATATTAATAGAAAGAATGAAAGAAGGGGTCAATAAAGATTCTATGGAAATTTATCCGTTGTTGAAACTGTACGCGATTGATGTTTTAATCGGTAAGATTACAAATCCTCTACTTATCAGAAAAAACCGACACAAAGTCTTTATTAAACACAAAGAAGAATCGACGAGGCAAAACAGGTATAGAATGGCCACATAAAAGAAGACGTTCATTTTAGTTGTGTTTTATTAATAATTTGCTTTTATTTACAGAATCGGCAATGCGGACGAAAATAAATGCGCAATCGAACGCCGATACGGATTTTGTGAAAGCAGTGAAAGGATATTTAGATATTTACATTTCGAATTTCTTCTCGTTGTACAAAAGTTACGAGCCGATTTTCAAATTGACGCAGGATTACAAGTTGCAGCAGGAACATGTGAAGGTGTTGAAAGGTTTCTCCGAAAACGTGTTGAATCTGAGAAAGGAGATGCGAGCGAAGAACCCGAACATCTACCAGGAAGAGAACGAGTTTGGTGAAAAACCAAAGAAAGTTTTCTTGGATCTCTTATTGGATTTGCAGGAAAACGAAAACTTATTAACGGATGCTGAAATCAGAGAAGAGCTTGATACTTTTATTTTTGCAGTACGTATAAAATAATTAAGCAACTAGGCTTCATCTTCTTTCTTGTAGGGACATGACACTGTATCCACAACTGTTTCATTTGCGTTGTTTGAGCTGGCCAAATATCCGGAAATTCAGGAGAGATTAGTCGAAGAATCTAATAATGTTCTCGGAGAGGATGCAAATATTGAACTCACGTTCAAACAGATGAACGAACTGAAATATTTGGATATGGTCTTCAAGGAATGTATGCGAATCAACGCTACTGTGCCCTTCGTCGAAAGAGAATTACAAGACGACATTGATTTCGGTTAACCAGTCATTTTTTCACTGATTACTTTATGATGCAATTCTTTATTTTAGATGGAATTTTGTTACCGAAAGGAACAATAATTCAAATTTTGATTTACGCTATGCACAGAGATGCTAAATATTTTCCTGATCCTGATAAATTTGATCCCGATAGATTCCTACCAGAAAACACAAAAGACAGGAATCCTTTTGCTTATATACCTTTCAGTGCAGGAGTTAGAAATTGCATTGGTATTTTGATAAGGCTAGCAATGCGATATTTTTTTGCTAATCTATTTGTTTTTAGGTATAAGATATGCACAGCTCTTCTCAAAAAGCACGATTATAAATATTTTAAGGCATTTCAAGCTACAGTCAGTCACACCTGAATTTAAACCTATTTTGAGCAATAACGCGGTCTTAGAATCCGTTAATGGTTTACCTGTTCAATTGTTGCCTAGAAAACCTTTTTAGACAATAAAAATATGAATGAATATTCAACTTATTAGTGTTTTAATTTGTGCTATTAAATTTCAAACTCGTTCTGTAAAAGTTCAATTTTGTCTCAAAAACTTAAATTTCGCCTTTAAAAGTTCGATTTTGCCTTCAAAAGTTCAATTTCCTCTTTCAAATTTCAATTTTGCTTCAAGAGTTTAATTTTTCTTCAAAAAGTTCAATTTTGCCTCTAAAAGTTAAATTTCGTCGTCAAAAGTTCAATTTTGCTGTTAAAAGTTTAATTTCTTCTGTAAAAGTTGAGTTTTGTCTTAAAAAGTTAAATCATATCTGATATCATAATTTTTTTCTTTAACCCTTTCGCTAGGGGAACCGGATAAAGCCGTAAAATATTTTCGTGCCCCGTGTGTACGGGAACCGGATTAATACGCAAGCGTTTTTTCTGTACTTAATATGGGAAATCAACTCATCCGCTGTATTATAATTATCATATACACTACTAAAAATGTTATAGACATATCAAAATTTGATTTCAGTGTAATCAATTGTTTCGGCCCAAACTACGAGAACCGTGCAAATCCGCTTGCATCATTTCACTGCAGCCCCTAAAAAAACGCATCAACCAGGACTGTCCAGCCTTTTATTTATAATTCCGAACGTATGCTAAGCCCACCAAGAACTGAATTGCGTATTATTTGGTTACCCATTAAGAAAATAAAATGAAACAAATAAAACTGCTACAAACTGCGGGAACCGTATTTAAACGCAAAGAGTAGGTACCTAACTACGGGAACCGTACGAATCTGCACTACCATCAGCACCCCGTACATAGGGCACAACTCAATTTTGCTTTTAAAAGCTGAATTTTGTTATTAAAAGACGACTTTCTCTTCAAAAGTTCAATGTTGCCTATGAAAGTTCAATTCCTTCTTTAAAAGTTGAATTTTGTCTTTACAGTTGAATTTTGTTTTTAATACTATGGCCTGTATAGTGTTAAAAACAAAATTGCACTTTTAAAGAAGGAATTGAACTTTTAAAGGCAAAATTGAACTTTTGAAGAGAAAGTCGACTTTTAATAACAAAATTCAGGGATATGATTTAACTTTTTACGACAAAACTCAAGTTTTACAGAATAAATTGAACTTTTAACCGCAAAATTGAACTTTTGAAGACGAAATTGCGCGATGACAAAGGTAAAAAGTCTGTAAATTTGCAAGTTTGCTGCTTCAGAATACTATTAGGGCTAGTTTTTCCTAAGGCAATTGATAAAGAGAACATTGAGGCTGCAATCCTAGTACAAAATATAAATGCAACTTAATTGTTACAACAATTAATATACAGTTATATTATTTATGTCTTGTAATTATGTAGATGTTAATGAACTTCATTTTATTAATATAAGTTACATTGTAAAGAATACAAGAAAGAAAATGAAAGGTGACAAAGTAGGGAAATAATATACATAAAGTAAACAATACCAATAATAAAATAAAATAGTAAAAACAACAATAAATCTATACACATAAACTTGGAACATAAGATAAATATACAATGTTTCTAGAACAAACAAATCAAGAAGAACTACTCCAGATCATTAGCTCTTTAAAGAATTCAAAAAGCACCGGAATTGATGAAATAACAACGGCCACAGTAAAATTTGCTTCACATGAACTATCGGAACCGCCTGTAGATATTATAAACAACGCTTTTGAATTTGGAATCTACCGCGAAGCTCTAAAAATTTCTAAAATTATCCCCATATTTAAAAAAAGAAATATAAATGACTTAAACAACTATAGGCCAATTAGTTTACTATCGCCGTTTGCGAAAATTTTAGAGAAGTTAATTTATAAAAGATTAGTATCTTTCTTAAATAAACACAACCTTATAAGCCAAAATCAACATGGTTTCATTAAAGGCCGGAGTATTGAGACCACATGTTTCCATTTTGTGAAAGAAATGATGAAACAATTAGAATCACGCATAATCCCATGCGGCATACACCTAGACTAGTCAAAGGTTTATGACACAGTCGATTAATCTATTTTATTAAGAAAGCTTTACAGATATGGGAATAGAGGAGTAACGTATAACCTACTTACACAGTACCTAATTAATAGAGTACAAATTACGGAAATATCTACCCCAGAAGGCAAGACCAAATCTATGCCAAGGATCATCAATATGGGGATCCCACAGGGCAGTACATTAGGCCCCTTACTCTTCACACTATACACAAATGACCTGCCCGAATTAAATATAATTAACACAGGTAGCAAGATACTCAATTATGCAGATGATACGAGCATAATAAACAGGTCATTAGAAGATATAGAAGCTAATTTCAAAGCTGCAATGGCAACAATGACCACCTGGTTTAATATCAACAGACTGGTTATAAATAAAGAAAAAAACAAATGTGATTTACTTTAAAACAAAAAGAGACCGGAGAGCATACAATAACGAACTAGAAATTGGCAGTAATATAATAAAGGTTCAAAATAATGTTTTGGGGCAACGGCGCATTAATAACGGATATTTTAAAAAGCCAAAAAGAAGCAATAAGGATTACATACGACTTGAATTTTAGGGAATCGTGTAGAGGTGAATTTAGGGAAGCCAACATCCTAACCTCTGTGAGTACATATGTATATGAAACAATATTATTTTATTTAAAACTAAATCCCTATTTGATCAATTCACTATCAACAACAACATGAATACAAGAGGATACAATCTAAATTATAACATTCCAATACATAAACTCACTATATCGAAGAAAATACCACCGTATAGTAACATTGATTTATATAATAGACTACAAAAAAATATAAAAGTTATAATTAGCGTAAAGTATTCTCATCGATATCGAGCCATACTCCTTGCAAGAATACTGCATAGGAGTAAAATCTCACCAGGGTTAAAAGCTAACCTGACAAATTTAACTTAGCATACAAAATGTTCACCGTTATATGTTTTTTTTTCTATTTAAGATTTCTAAGCTTATGCAGTGAAATAAATTATTAAACTTCTTATTAAACTTGATAAGATTAATTATTAAATAGTAGATTGTATTAAATAGTAGATTGTAATAGTAGACTTGATAAGATTAATAATAATAGCGGATTATAAGGATGACTTGTTGGTTTACATGAAGAGCTTCGATATAATTGGAATAGTGGAAACATGGATTGACGAAAAGGATTGGGAGGAGGTGAAGAACGAACTGCCAGATAACTTCGCGTGGAAGTGCCAATGGGCAAAAAGAGATTTCAACATGGGGCGACCAAGAGGCGGTTTAATAACCGGAGTAAAGAAGAACATAGAGGAAGAGAAAAATTATAGGGGAGAAGATTACGGCGAAGGGATTCAAATAAGAAAGATAAAATTAAACGGGGATAAATGGAAATGTATTACAATTTATAATAATAAAAGACTAAAAGAATTATTAACGGAAATAGAGACGGAAGCAAACGAGGAAACCTTGTCTAAAGTTATAATTGCGGGGGACTGGAACGTAAGAATAGGGGAGAGCCAGGTTGGGAATCTCGGGGAAGGAGGACATGAAGTAACAAGAAAATCCAAAGCCAAAATAACCAACGCGTATGGTAGAAAATGGCTTGACTGGACGAAGGAAAGAAAATGGAACATATTAAATGGATGCACGGAGGGAGATTGGAGTGGAGAGACAACGTATGTAGGGGGAAGAGGGATGTCAGTGATAGACTATGTAGTAGCAAACGAGGCAGCAACAAGTGATATAATCAGCATGGAAGTAGGGAACAGGATAGAGTCGGATCATTTCCCGCTGGAAGTAACGGTAAAAGGAAAAACGGTGGTTAGTGGACAGACGGAGAAGCAGAAATCAGTAGCGATATGGAATAAAGAGGCGGTACGAAGATTTAAGCGCAACCTGGAAGACTGTCAGCTAGAATCAATAAATAGCCTAGAACAACTGGTATCTAAAGTCCATGAGGCGATAGTATGGAAAAATGTCAGGAGTGATCATTATAACAGCGCATGGATTGATAAAGAATATATCTCCAAGAAAAAACAGTTGAGAGAGGATGTCAAGAGATGGAGACAGAGCGGAGGAACTCCAGATAAATTAAAAAATATGAAGGATCAAATGAAAGAACTTGTGAAGAACAAAAAAGGAACGTGACAAAGAAAACAAATGGAGGAGGCTAGGAAGCTCAATAGTGAAAGAGAAATATGGAAGTTTATTGCCAAAAATGTGGAAAAAGCAACCCGGAAAGTCAATGAAATTAAGATGGAAAGATGGAGAGCACATTTTATGCAGTTGCTGGACGGAAAAGAAGATAAGGGAGCAGAGGAGACAGTGGAAGAGGACGGAAAAGAAGAAGAAGGCCATCGACCAGAAATTATGTGGGAGGAAATGGAGCAAGTGCTGGGTGGGCTGAAAAGAAGAAAAGCGACAGGTCCGGATGGAATCCTAAATGAAGCGTGGAAACTAGCGCCGGTGTCAATACAAAAAAAAAAACTCCACGAATTATACAACAAGATTTTCAAAGGACAGCAAGCAATTCCAGAAAGCTGGAGGGAAGAGGACATCGTACCAATTTTCAAAGCAGGAAATAAGGGAGAAGTAGAAAATTACAGAGGCATCACACTGATGGATACATCATATAAGATATATGCAAAAGTAGTGGAGATGAAAATACAGGAAGAAATTGAGGAAAAGGAAGTGATTCCGGAAGTACAAGGGGGATTCAGGAAAGGGAGGGGAACAACGGACCAGCTGGTTACCTTAAAATACGTAATAGAGCAAGAGCTGGCACAGAAAGGTGGAAAGGTGTATGCTGTATTCATAGATCTTAAAGCGGCATATGACACAGTAAACCGAAACATGCTATGGGAAATGATGAGAGCAAAAGGAATTAGTGGGTGGCTAGTGAAGGCAGTTACAGATCTATATGGCAAGACAAGCTGCAGAGTTAGAATAAGTGACAAAAAATCCGAAAGATTCTGGGTTAGGAAAGGGTTAAAGCAAGGGTGTCCACTTAGCCCTGTCCTATTTAATGTTTTTATAAATGACTTAGAAAAGGTTTTAAAAAATGGGCAGGCAGGAGGAGTGGTAATAGGTAGGATGAAAGTGTGGTCTCTAGCTTACGCGGATGACATAGTTGCTTTAGCAAGAACAAAAGGGGAAATGAAAGAGATGATTGGAAGGATTAAAAGATATTTTGAGAAAAGAATGTTAAGTGTGAATGTAGAGAAGACTAAGTGGATGGTGTTTAGAAAGAAAGTTGGTAAGAAAGAGGAAAGCTTGATGTGGGGGGAAGAGGTTATAGAGCAGGTTAGCAGGTTCAAATACTTGGGATTTATGTTTGGTAGTAATGGGTCCAATAATGAGCACATTAAGTTCGTATGTAAGAAAGCATGGGTGGCTGCTAATAGGTTTTGGAATGCTTGGAAAGATAAATTTGAAGATAGTTTCGTGGCAAAAATGATAGTATGGAAAGCGTGTGTTCGGAGTATTTTGTTGTATGGAGCGGAAATATGGGGTATGAACGAAATGGAACAAGTAGAAAAGGTACAACTCCAGTTTATAAAAAGGGCGTTGAAATTAGACAGGAGTACGCCAGGGTACCTGGTGCTACAAGAAGCGAATGCGTATAAAGTTGCAGTAGAAGCATCAGTGAGAGTGGCAAGATACGAAAGGAAAGTGTATAGGTTAGGGAATGAAAGGATAGTGAAAGAGGTGTTCAATAGTGTAAGGAAGGAAGGTGTCGGAGGGATTAGACTAACAAAATGAGGAAATGAATGGAAAAAAATGTATGAACAAGTAGGGTTGTCGAAAGAGGAGGTAGAAAGGATGAAAAGGGAAGGCGTAAAGTGTGAAAAATTGTTGGATGAAAGGAGTAGGGAGATAGAGCTGCAGATACGACAAAGCCGTATAGACGAAAGCAGGTACAATCGGGAGTACAACAAGGTACAAGTGTAAGGCAGACTCCCTTTGTACCTAAGCAGAGGGTCCAGCGGTAGCCAAAATAGGATAGCCAGGTTTCGGTGCGGCAACGAAGAAAAGGGAAGAAGGTACTGGTTGAATGAAAGGGAGAATTTGTGTACCATATGCGGAGAGGGTACTGACAGGTGGGCACATTGGATGGAAGAATGCTAACATGGGAAGAAGGAAAGAAAAATAAATGTAAAGACTGGGAAGCGTGCATGGACGAGTCAGGTAGCGGGTGGCCCATAATGCGGGAAATTTTAGAGCGGAAGGGAGTGATTGTGGAAAGAGTTTAGGGAGAGAGAAAAGTTAGTGCGGGCGAAGAATTATTGTTTTTTTTTTGTTTCTTTAAAGTGTAGTTTTTTTTTAAGTTTGAGTATTTGGGATATTTTTGGGTCGGGTTATTCGTTATGTTCTGTTTTTTGTTCTTTTTTTTTATTGTTTCCATGTGTTTTTTTTTGTTTTGTTTTTTTTGTTTTGATATGTTGTATTGTTAGTCTTATAGTAATTGTTGTAAATATGCCAATAAAGGTAATAATAATAAATAATAATTAAATAACTGTATCATAATGAAGTTGAACAATACTTATATGATGTGAGACATTGAGCGCTAAAGGGGACTACCACAACGTATATAAAACTGAGTAATTTGCAAATGAATCCGTCTGAGTTCATCCAGTATTGGTCGATTCATGCGGTAAAATAAAGTACGTTAATGTCATAAACGCAAATTCGGGAAAATTGCGGCTTAGTCCGCTCTTGCGCTCAATGCCTTATAAGCAATGCTCGCTTTAAGCTGCGCGGGTGCGCAGTAGTTTTCGTGACATTTTAATATCTGCGCAGATAAATTAAGTTTCCGCGCATTTAAATTACGAGACGTTGATTTTGTCTTTGCAATTGGGGAAATTTCGGAAGAAAGAAGATTAATTAATATATTAAGTATATAGGTTACATTATTTAAAAAGACATATTATTCAAAAACAACATAGAAAAGCTGTTAATAAACCACAAATATTGAAAAAATGTTAATTTTAAAAATGTGAAAATGTTAATGGAAACACCTGAAGAACGTCATGGAAAAAAGGGAAAACCAAGAACGGTCAAAATCTGATTTTGAGAAAGTTAATGTATTAATCGAAAATGTAATATTGGCTATACGTATTAACTTTTAACGAATACGTATCAATGACTTCCGTTCCTAAAGTCCATAAGCATATGGAAAAATTAAGTTGCCACAAAATTGGCGAAGTCAAAATAATGCTTTTGAAGTCACCGAATGTATAAACAATATCCTGAAAAAGATGAAAATTCAAAGTTCCATACATTAATTGTTAACTAGGAAGGCAGACAACTATAATATGACCTTTTCTATGAAGTGTAACGAAAGCACTGATATTTCAGAACAAAAAGTACAAATTTTGAATTTTAAATATCATGATAATGATATAAATTAAAAACTGTTTTTGTTGGTATTTTGAAAGTCGCAAATTATGACAGCAAGTCAATTGTAACAAAAAAAAATTAAAATTATGTTGAACATAACTTATATATGAGGCGATTAGATCAAAAGTGGCCTAACCCGCAAAAACATGAAAATACCAACCAATGTAGATTTTGCATCCCAACTGCACTCTACTGACATTTTACGGTACTAAATATTGATTGCCAAATCGACTGATACATTGCAGCACCTAGGCCTATTCAATAATCCGTAAATCATGATTTTGTAATAATGCAACACTGACCTAATCCACATAGCAACTAGGTAGTAACATGAGTAGAGTAATAATGACTGCCCAAAAGAAAAAAACCATTCAAAATTGTAACAATGAACAAGGAGCATTCTTTTCCCCACAGTCTTCAAAAACAACATAACCGGAAGAAACTTATCTAAGACCAAACAAACGGTAGAGTGGCTTAAAATTCAATGGCTTAGATTTGAGAGCATCGAGCCATTTTGAAATATAAACATACACACCAAGAAGACGTATGCTTTAATGAATTGGACCTAAAAAAAGAACTTAACAAGTCATGAACAGTTTGGAGTTGTTGCATCCAAACGGTAACTGTATAAGTTTAGAAAAGAAAAAAGACCTTCAGCAACTCTTTGGCTTCCGCTCCTCTCAAGAACAAACACTTATTGATCTTATTTCGGAAAGTTTTAAGTGAAAATGAAAATAAATTTACTTTCCCAAATGTATATCTGCAACAGTGGCCTAACCCACATTTATCCTTTTATTTTATGTGAATGTTACAGGTTAAAGCCTCTTAAAGTAACAGACAAAAAAGGTATTGATCACTATAAAACAAATTTAGGAAACGTAAATAAAATTGCGAATAAAAAAAAATTATTAAAAATGTTGTGAAAGAAATCATAATTTAACCCATTAGGTATGCTGGTGGGTTAGGCCACTTTTGCTCTCATCGCCTCATATCAACTAGTATATTTTGCAACTAGGGCGGTAAGTTGTCAATTGGTCACGAGAGTGAAACCAAGTTTTTCTAGTTTTTGGTGTGGATTCATCTTAAGAACTTTCATCAGTCTCCGGTATCACCATAAAATTTACACTCATTTTAAAAAGGTTTCCTTTAATTTTTATTTTATAATGAAACAAAATACTTGTCACTTTCACGTCACTTTTTTAATATTGAGGTCTTGATTGTGTTTATTTTATTTATTTATTTGTTTTTTAATCTAACTTAGCGATATTGAATATTTGCATGCGTTACCCAAGTTATGTGGAAATACAAAAAATGGCATTTTTCGCACTAAAAAACGTGCGCCAAGATAGTACTTTTAACGCATGGGTAATAAAAATATGATAATGTTTACTGGAGATAATGTCATGCTTGGAAAGGAAAATGGGGTAGCTGCAAAACTCTTTACACAATGTTTCACGGATCGAGTATGTAAAGCTAAAATTTGAAGATTTAGCTCAAGTAACTGCACATATCATATACTATCATTTAAACCATATCATTTAAACTAATCAGTGAAGTAGCGCAATAATTACGATGTCTAATTGACTATAGTCAAGTTATGGAACGGAATGATCCTTTCTGTAAATATTGTGCAAGAATTCTGACGAATTCTCAATATCGGGTAGCAATTTTAGGTTCAATATCGGATAGCAAGAAGAGCTTTCATTTTTGTACAAATATCCACAGTATAGTTGTTTTCTTAAACTATTATTGAAGCACATCAGTATGTTACGACGAAAATAAGAAAATTAAAATCTCAATACCTAGGAGACAAAATCATTGTCAAACCATCATGTAAAAAACTATTATCAGAAGATCAAAATAATATTGATACTTCAAAAATATATAATGCAATTTGTCCAATGCAACAATCAGGATTTGTCCCGGGAAAGGGTACACGGGAGCAGACCTTAAACGTAAGGCAAATAATAGAAAAGGCCAGAGAATTCCAAGTGAAAGCATACCTGTGCTTCGTGGATTATACTAAAGCGTTTGATAAAGTGAAGTAGCGCAAATTATGGCAAATACTAGAGAAAACGGGAACACCACTGCATCTAATAAGATTAATCAGACAGCTCTACGAGACCAGTACTGCATGCGTCAGCCTAAGTAACACATGCTCCGAACCATTCAAAATACTAGCGGGAGTGCGGCAAACATGCATATTGTCGCCAATAATGTTTAACAATTACACCGAATACATTATGCGAAAGGTACTAGAAGATTGGAACGGAGGGATCCCTGTTGGAGGCAAACGGATAACGAATTTGAGATATACAGATGATGATATATACAGACTGTCAATCTGGTTTCGGAGGAAGCCGAAATGGAGGCTATCATGGCCTGACTCAAAGAAGAGAGTAGCTCATATGGATTGGAGCCAAAACAAAGATCATGATAATAGACAGACAAAATGAAAACCTTCCACATGACACCGTGGCTGGATTTGCAGTGGTAGAAAGATTTGATTATCTAGGATCAGTAGTTACCAATAAAGGTGGATCGGAGGAAGAAATCCGCAAACGAATAGCGATTGCCAGAACGTTTATTCCAAAACTGGTGAAAATTTGGAAAGATCGAGCCATTACCATAAACACAAAACTTCAGCTGGTACATAGCCTGGTCTTCTCCATTGCAACTTACGCCTGCGAAACGTGGACTATTCGGTCCGCAGACCAACGCAGCATAGAAGCGTTTGAAATGTGGTGCTATAGAAAAAATGCTGCAAATACATGGACATCCCACCGCACAAACGACTCTATTATTCAACAATTCGGTATTAAGACCAGACTATACCAAACAATAAACCAACGGTATTTTGGATACCTGGGTTATGTGGCAAGGAGGTTCGACAATATTGAACGACTCATAGTAGAAGGCAAAGATCGCCGACACGATGGATAGACCGGACAAAAACCCTGACGGGACAAGGGATGCAGGAAGTAATGAGATCTGCCCAAGATATAGTGCGCTGGCGAGGAGTCATTACGAGCGTAGCAAATTGATGTCACCACACCCTGCAGATATCCCTTCTGACTCGGACTGAAGAGAGAGACCCTCCATGCATCCAGTGCGGATTGCGAACGGGGATTTTCAATCATGAATTCCATTAAAAGAAAAGATCGCAACAGACAGCAATATGAACATCTAGGTATTCTAGGTGATCGAATGAGAATAAAATTACATTTATCAAATGGGCAAATAATTAAAACCGAGTATAAAAACAGTGGGTTAGTACGAAAGACTGAAGACAAAAAAAATTTCTTCGGAAATATTCAAAACTATTACTTTGTTATATGATATTTGAATAAATAAAAGTATAAAAAAATTGCGCAATTTATTTTTAACTTAATTTTTTTTTGCTCACACTCGACTTTGGACGGCGCAGCACTAACAAAAATTAGAGGGAACACTGCTTATAAGTACTTTCAATCATTTGATTGTATTCTAAAAAAGGAACAATAAGTTAATGGTAACTGAAATATGAAAGAAAATTTTTATACAATTTTTTTTTTTGTGGAACTAACGTATAAAGGCTTCTTCAGACCGGCGCGGAGTGTATGCGTCGCGAAATTTCCGCGGCGAAAAATTCGCCGTGAAAAGTTCGCGGCGCGACAGCGAAATCGCAATGCCCACACCAAAACGCGATTCTGTACATGTATAGTAGTCATGATTTCCTCAGTGAAAGAAGCTATGCTATAATAAGCGTTAACTGCGCAAGATGAAAGATTTTGTATTTATTTTAAATTTCTAAAACAGGTAACTCATTTCAGAATTAAACATGGGTTACACATTAGTCACATTAATTTTTTGAACCCATGAAGTTCATGTGATTGCAGAGATCACCAATTCAAATCGAAGCGGCAGCGAAACAAACCGCGCATGCAGTGTCCTTGTCGTGCAACGCTACACTACCGCGACTATGACTGAAATCGCGCCTGTTGATCTAAACATGTACATAAGCCGCCGTGTCAATCGATCCGCCGCGATATCGCACCGATGCACAGTGGGACGGAATCCCAAAAAGCTGGCCAGTCGAAAGTGGGCTTGATTATGCCCACCCCAAGAACTGGGGGGGCATAATCCCTTATACCTGCTGTGGTATTCCAGCTCAAAAGTGACCGTTACTCGAGCTAGACGCGTCGCGCTCGGAGCGAGTTTAACAGTGTATTGAAAACGACGCCAAGCCTACAAAAATAACGTTAAAGCAGATCTGAAAAATGGATTCGAAAGGGGAAGGTATGTACAATATTGTCATGATGTCCTAAGTTTATAATAATTATGTATGTGATATGAACAAAGGAATGACTTGTCTGAAAATGAACGTAAAATTGCAACGGAAAATTGTAAAAACATAGAGCAAAGTTATATTGCACACCATTGTTTAGCGGCCGGACATTTTCTAGGTTGCAGATTAATCTATTGTTTAATGAAAACAACAAGAAAATCTTGCGATTTTATGCGCCACCGATAATGGTGCCAGTTTTTGAACTTAAAAGCATTTTTTTAAATTTTGAATAATTCAAATATAAGCTATGGAAAATTAGTGCAGATAAAAGTTGTATGGTTTTAAAAGATCTATCCAGGGGTGTGCTCACATAGTGGTCCTAGTGCCCCAGATGGGCCTGGTGAGGCGCAAATCGATTTTTTTCTTATTGCCCTCATTTTTTAAAGCAGATTTATATTCCACGCGTTAAACAATAAATATTTTTTCTAAGCCCTAAGTCAATTTTTGCTAAGCCCTTTCCAAGAGGCTTAATTTTTTTTGTTATTTCCGTGTATTTTATCCATTCATTTTACGATGCATCATTCGTGTGACGTCCTGGCTATCTCGATAGAATCGTAATAATTCGCTTTCATGAATAATTCAGGAATTATGAATGACTAGAATAATATTGAGGAACAAGTTAATAATAATTTGTAAGGTTGAATATGTAATTGCCTATTTATATGTATTAAACTCGGACATTTCAGAATCGGCTGCCGTATCTGGTTTATCCAGGAAGGATATTTTCCTCCTCGTCAGGAAGAAACTGAATGAAGCGAAAAACGAAATCAATAGAGATCATTTACAGTTTGGGTTGTCAACTTTGCATGCATGGATTCGATTCTTCGAGTGTTGTTTGCATGTAGGATACAAACTTGACATCAAAAAGTTTCAAGCGCGTAGTCCACATGATAAAGAAAGTGTTAAAATCAGAAAATAAAGCATACAAAAAGGTTTCCGTTTACGATTGGGACTGATAGTCGATCAACCGAAGCCAGGTTTTGGTAGCTCGAATGATGGTAATACCGCTCGACGATTTTTTGAAAACACTACCACTTCTGCTTCTATCACAGGGGACAACGAAGATCTAATCAAACGTTTTCATGTTATACTGCAGGCATTTAAAAATTTATTCTTCAAATTCATTATAAGCGACCCCAAAAACCCCCGAGTACAGACTTTCACCCTAATCAAATACATTTTTGAAGAAATTCACCGCCATACTGGATCGGCCATTTCGATTTTCTGAATTTTGATCCTCAAATTAGTAATCAGCGACCCCGAAAACCCCAGAGTACAGACTTTCACCCTAATCAAATATGTTTTTGAAGAAATTCTCCGCCATATTGGATCCGCCATTTTAATTTTCTGAATTTCGACTACGAATTCGTAATCAGCGACCCCGAAAACCCCCGAGTGCAGACTTTCACACAAGTCAAATACGTTTTTGAATAAATTCTCCGCCATATTGGATCCGCCATTTTGATTTTCTAAATTTTGACTTCAAATTCGTAATCAACGACCCCGAAAACCCCCGAGTACAGACTTTCACTCAAATCAAATACGTTTTTGAAGAAATTCTCCGCCATATTGGATCCGCCATTTTGTTTTTCTGAATTTTGACTTCAAATTCGTGATCAGCGACCCCGAAAACCCCTGAGTAAAGATTTTCACCTGAATCAAATACTTTTTCGACTTTTGGCCAGCTTTATGGGATTCCGTCCCACTGTGCGATGGCGGCAGCGAAACTTCCGCTCTGGTCTGTAAGATCCTTAAAACTGGATCGATCGTCGTTGTGTGGTTGTGGTACTGATTTTTCGATCATTAGAAAAAGTCCAACCTAATACTTCATTCATAAATTCAATTACTTGTAGATTTTTCTGTTAAATTAAACAATTTAAATAATGTGTTCGAGCCAATTTTAATAAATCTGTATTTTTAATTCAACATTAGAATCGATTGCGGCACCGATTAACAGAAGGGGAAAGGTGTATCCACCTGGGCCCAAATCGCGCAATTTACCTATTAATTTTTGTCGCGAATTTATATATTTGCGGCAGTATGCTTCGATTGTGAGAAGCGAAAAGACAAGAATCGAAGCGCGAACGAAGCTCGACCGACACGTGCACGCATCTATAAGTTTATCGTTTTAAGTCAAGTTAACCAGGGGTGTAATCACGAGCTCAAAGGACTGAATCCAACGTCTGGAAGACAACAATTTTAAGGTAACTCATTATCCACATTTCCTCCCTTAAAAAAGGCGTCGGAAGGACGATCACACGTGGCGGAGACGCGAGAAGCCCTAACAGGTAAGTGATTAGACCAGCCCTGTTTTAAAAATTTGATTTTCGTGAGACACGGTCCAAACAGGTACTGACAACACAATCCATTCTACTATACTACACGCGGCAACTATATAGGTAAAAGGCCTACAAAAAAATAAAATATAGAGAAAAATTAAAAATGTTCCAAGGAAGAACCCCCTTAGAGTAGTATGCGAATACAGAACGATAACGGCAGAAGCAGCAACGGCATGTGCGGGAGATATATCAATAGAACTCCTGATCGAAGAAAGATCGCAGTTAGAAAAAATAATCACAGCGATCCAAACACAAGTTATACAAGAAATAGTACACACTCGAAGCATGGTAAATAAGCTGGAATAGTCTCCAAGACAAAGCTCACTCTCTATGTCATCGGATTAGAAGAGAAAATGTAGAGTGAAAGGTATATTCTACTAAACTAAATTCAATTAAAGCTCTCGGTAAATAACGGTGCAGGAAGGGAGGTTAATGTCATTATTAACTGTAAATGGGGTCGTTATTAAAAGAAAAAGTAAATACTTTGTTGTTGATTCTTGCTAAAAATAAATCCGCCAATTTTTAAATTCTTTAAAATTTTCCAAAGCAGATTCACAGACCGTTCCTTATCAATATATATTTATCGTTTAACCTTATCGTCTATTTAATCCAGTAATTTTCCGAATCCGTCAGTGGCGGTTTCAGTGGCTGGGGGGCTAATCGCGTAATTACCACCCTCGTAAGAATTTTCGCTAATACATTTTCATTGTTAAAAATTACTGATTTTCAACATTTTACTCCTTTATTTTACCAATTTTCCAAAGATGTTTATCAACTGGATATTATTTTAAAAAATAGGTGTCAGCATCAAGGCATTTCTTCAATTTATTTTTTGGTTATGCAAAACATTTTTTTATTAAATTACCCCCCCTAGACCAGTTGGCTGGAAACGCCCATGGAATTCGTGCATATCTATCACTTGACCTTAAACTTTCTGTTCTTCTCAGTCATATAATAACGAAAACAATTCTCGCCAGTTTCTCCAATCAACTTCAACCGTTAGCAGCATCATGTTCCTAACAATATCACTGATTACTGTCTTCTGCGCGCTAATAACGCTGCTCCTATTGAATGGTAGGAAGGTGAGTGATATCGATAAGATTCCAGGCCCGAAACCTTGGCCGATTATTGGAAATGCTTTGGAGTTTGGAAGCAACACAACAGGTATTTTTTTTTTAATCAATTTACTACAAAAAATGTAATTTACGATTGTTGAATCAAAATCATCCTTGATTTTTTTGCTAGGTAAATAATAATTATAGGTACAATAATTAGTAAGTAAATAGTCTAGTCTTGTCTACACATTTGATTGCTTGGTAAATAATAATTATAGGTACAATAATTAGTAAGTAAATAGTCTAGTCTTGTCTATATAGTAAGTTATAATTATTAACAAGTAATTATAATATATGATTTATTAATAAAATATATTAATTGCTTTAAGTAATTATAATATATGATTTATTAATAAAATATATTAATTGCTCTAGTAATTAATCATATAATAATTTATTATATAATATTTTTTTTTTTTAGTAATTAATTAAAATCGTATATGATTTTATTTGCTTTTGATTGCTTTAGGAAGTAATTGATTCAATTGTAGAGCAACTGAAGAATCAAATTCGTTTGGTTAAGGAATATGGACCGATAGTGAGAGTTTGGCTTGGTCCGACACTAGCACTGCTTTTATCGGACGTTAAAAAAGTTGAATATATTTTAAGCTCAAGCATACACATCAACAAATCCAAGAATTACAAAAATTTCAAAGCCTGGCTAGGCGATGGATTGCTTCTTAGCAGCGGTAAATACTTCACAGTTTCTTGTCTAATTTTATTACCGTTGTTCCTTGCTAGGAGATTATTGGAGGAAGAATCGTAAAATAATCACTCCAACCTTCCACTTTAAATTAGTGGAAGGCTTCTCTGAATTCATAAATAGCAATGGAGAGGTCTTGATACAGAAACTCCAAGAAAAAACGCATGAGAAATCTCTAGACATATATCCATTTATAAATTTATTTGCCCTTGATGTTATTACTGGTAAGATAAAATTATTTATAGATAAGATATTCTTGATAACAAATCATTAGTTATATTTTTGATATTAATCAATCTTTTAAGATTTTTTTTTATCCTAATTCTGTGTATAATATGTAGAATCGGCTATGCAAACCAAAGTAAATGCACAGAAGGAATCGAACTCGGAATATGTGCAAGCAGTTCAAGGTTTCATGGCGATTCAAATGCAAAGATTTTTCTCGTTTTTGATGCAATACGATCGTATTTTCGCGATGACATCCGATTACAAAAGCCAGAAGAAATATGTTGAGGTCCTGAAAGGATTCACGGAGAATGTTATAGGATTAAGAAGAAAAGAAAGGACGGCCGTTTCCCGCGAAAAAGAGGACGAATTTGGTGTTAAAAGAAAGATGGTTTTCTTGGATCATCTGCTGGACTTGCAAAAGAACGAGGATTTGTTCACGGATCAAGAAATCATCGATCAAGTTGATACCTTCACGTTCACTGTAAATATTTATTAATATAAGCTTAGTTAACAATTTACAGCTATATTTTTTTGTAGGGTCATGATACTGTGTCGTCTGCAATTTCGTTTTGTTTATACGAATTAGCTAAGCATCCAGAGATTCAAGAAAAACTGATCCAAGAATCGAATGAAGTTGTTGGAGAGGACAAAGCGCATAAATTGAGCTTCAAAGAAGTTAGCGAGATGAAATATTTAGAGATGGTTTTCAAGGAATCTCTGAGGTTAAATCCTACGGTGCCCTTCATTGAGAGAGAATTGCAAACAGACGTAGTTTTTGGTAAACAAAAAATTCGGAAGACATTTTCAGGAGATATTTACAATATTTATTTTTAGATGGGGTGAATATTCCGAAAGGAACTGTAATACAAATCGTTATTTTCTCCATTCACAGGAACGAGGAATTTTATCCTGAGCCAGAAAAATTTGACCCTGACAGATTTCTGCCGGAAAACACGAAAAATAGAAACCCGTTCGCTTATATTCCATTTAGTGCTGGACCTCGAAACTGTATAGGTAATAAATCAAAATTTAAAAAGTTCTAGGGAAATGTTACAACAAGATAATCCGTAGGTATGAGATACGCACAGTCGTTAGTAAAAACTACGGTGATTTATATTCTGAGGAACTTCAAGATCCTTCCAGTTGTGCCAGAAATTAAACCGATTTTGTGTAATAATGGTATTATGGTATCTGCAAATGGTTTGCACGTTAGAATCGAGTCGAGATAATTATTCCTTAATGTAATAAATGCTTTGTTATACAATTTTAAACGAATCAATGATTATTAAAATACTGGAAATATACATTCAAAAATATTTTGAATTTAAATTTTTTTAAAACCTTTCTTTCTCTGAATATATTTATGTATAAGACCAATAAGACCAGAGGAGATTGATCTCGACAGAGTTTCCGATTATTCTTCAACAATAGACAATCCAATGTAAACCTTGAACAAACTTATTAAAACAACGTGTTTCTTTAGTGGCTAACTATCAAAAACTAAACTTTATTCTCTACACACGTCATACATATGTTATACAGGGATACCACCTAAAATAGTACCCCAAGACAACAACAGATGTCTCTTGGATGTTTATTTGATGTTAGAGCTGGTAAATAATATTTGTAACACCCAAACTACAGCAAATAAACAAAAAAAAATTAAATATCTATTTCTATCTCACTAACCCCCAGACCCTTAATACATTTGTTGTGCCTGACAGGGTTTAAAGCCTTAGTAAGAACATCAGCTGGCATATCAGCTGTTGGCAAATATTCTAAATTAATGATTTTATTACTAACTGCATCTTTTATGAAATGATATCTAATATCAATGTGCTTACTTTTTCTGTTACACACATAATTTGCCACCAACTTCTGTGCACTCTGGCTGTCATTATATAATAATACAGTAAATAGATTACCAGTAAATTCACATAATAAAGATCTCAAATATATAGCTTCCTCACATGCCTCAGCTATAGCCATATATTCTGATTCCATACTTGACAATGCTACAGTTCTCTGTTTCCTACTCTCCCAGGAAATAGCTGAGCCGGACATTACAAAACAATAGCCTGTATTTGATTTACGATCTAAAGTATTACTTGCCCAATCGGCATCAAGATATCCAATAAGTCCAACAGGTTCAGCTGTTTCCTTAACATACTTTAAACAAAGGTTTTTAGTTCTTTTTAGATACCTAAGTATTCTCTTTGCATAATTCCAATGAACTTTTGTGTGACACTTATTGAATTGACTAAGAAAACTGATACTATAAGATATATCAGGTCTTGTAAGAACTGACAAATACATTAAGCTTCCAATCAATTGTTGAAATGGAGTTTCTTGATCACAATATTCAGACTTATAAACATCTAATTTACATTCCATTGGAGTGCTAGCAACTTTACAATTTAACATACTAAATTTCTCCAATAGTTGAACTATATACTGTTCCTGATCTAAAGTAATAACATTCAGCTCTTTATCAATTTTAACTCTCATTCCCAAGCATTGTTGAACCTGACCCAAATTCTTAATCCTAAACTTAGAACTCAATACAGAAATTAACTTGTCAGTCTCTTCTTGATTATTTGAATAAATAAAAAAAATCATCAACATGCAATGCGATAACAATTTTTACCTAATTATTTATTTTTGTAAAAACACATGGCTCTATATGACTCTTTTTGAAGTCTAGGTCATCCAAACATTGCTCTACTCTCTCATACCAAGATCTAGAAGATTGCTTTAAACCATAAATTGCTTTCTTCAATTTAACAATTACCTTATTCTTATTTGAATCACAATCAATATCTGGTTGAACCATATAAATGTCCTCTTTAAGAAAACCGTTTAAAAAAAGCTGTCCTGACATCTAAATGTGTGACATTTAAATTTAACTGGACAGACAGTGCAAACAATAATTTCAATGTAGAATGTCTGACAACAGGTGAAAACGTCTCTTCATAATCAATACCAGGCCTCTGAGTAAAACCTTTAGCCACCAGACGTGCTCTGTAACATACACTGTTATCACTATTTACTTTCCTTTTAAAAATCCACTTGCACTGTACTAAAGTTTTATCAGAAGGTAATTCGTGCACTGTAACCCACGCATCATTTTCTTCAAATGCCTGCAGCTCGTCCTTCATTGCCTCTATCCAATTGTCTCTATCTGGGCTATCAAGAGCTTCTTTGACACTGACTGGATCACTCGTGACATCTGCTTCTGACGTTGCACATAGGTTTGAATATCAATAACGCTCTGGCTGCTTCCTAATTCTTTTCAAGACTGCTGGTGGTTCTGGTTCCTTATCTGTTTCTTCAGATTGCTGTAACGCAAAATCCAGGTCGGTCATTGCGTTAAGATATTCTGATTCTGAAGGCGAACTTGTATCCACCAAGGGACTCAAAATGGGTTCATCTTTTATTTCTTTTGCATCATGACCATCTGACATTTCTGGTTCAATATCCTCAACTGAAACTGACACAACTGCTTCATTTGTGCAGTTTCTTTCTATATTTTCATGAATAATTACATCTCTACTAATTACAACACTTTTCTTGATCGGATCATAAACACGGTAGCCTTTCACGTTCTCAGAAAAACCAACTAAAACATGTTTCCTCGACTTAGTGTCCCACTTAAGCCGTTTCTGTTTTGGCACGTGTACCATCACCTGACTGCCAAATATGCGGACATGACTTAAATCTGGTTTTTTATTTGTCCTGAGCTCATATAGAGTTTTATTATCTAATCCTGATGCAACAGATCTATTCCTAAGATAGACAGCACTGTTTGTCGCCTCTGCCCAAAACTTCTTATCTAAACCTGCATCAAATAATAAACAACGAGCTCTTTCAACAATTGTTCGATTAATCCTTTCACTCATACCGTTTTGTTCTGGGGTATAAACATTAGTTTTTTTGGTGAACAATACCTGCGTCTTTCAAATAACTTTCAAAATCATTACTGCAAAACTCTAAGCCATTATCTGTCCTTACTATTTTAATTTTTTGTTGTTGCTGATTTTCTACCATACTTTTAAACTCCTTGAAGTATTTAAAAACTTCACTTTTGGTTTTAAGAAAATAAACAAAGGCCATACGAGTAGTCATCAACAGTCATCAACAAAAATTAGGAAATACCTGGACCCACCGATTGAAGTAGACTCCATTGGTCCGCAAACATCAGCATGGATTACATTCAGTGGCTCGCTACTCCTTGTACCAGTGTGACCAAATGACAAGCGCGACTGCTTCCCCTCACAACACACTGTACATGTATTTTTGTTGATCATTGACTTATCTGTGTATGATATTCCTGTGACTGCTCCACTCTCCATTTTATTCTGGTCGTTTATATGAAATGGCCCAATCTCCTATGCCACACTTCACTGCTAACTCTTGAAGAAGATGTAAACAAACAATGTTTACGTTCCATGACCATCTTATAAACACCATCTTTTTGGTTTGCTACAGCCACTAAACAGTTTTCTCTATTGTAAACATAGCAGCACTTTTCCTTGAACTCCACATTGTTTCCATTCTTGATAAGTTGACTAACGGAAATCAAGTTAGTTGTGAGGTTAGGAACACACAAAACATCTTTCAAAGTAACCTCATACTTGCAACTTGGAGTGACCGTTATGATATCCACATCACCTGAACACAACACTGGCATAACATTTTGATTTGCTGCCATAATTTCCTTGATACTCGGTGTATGTATGTATATACGATGTTTACATCTGTCGTCATGTGAGCACTTGCGCCGCTATCCAAATAAAAGTCCTGTTTACTATAGTTTCCACTCAAGAAAACGGCAGAAAAAACATTAGTTTTCTTCACTTGCTGCTGATCACTTTGCTTACACTGAGATTTATAATGCCCAAATTGTTTGCAACGATAGCATTTTACGTTTGTGTTCTTCGACGAACCTGACATAGACCATCTGCGGCTGTCATTATTTCTGTCATTCTTAGCACTGTCACCAACCTTATTTTGGCGATGGTGCTGCCCTCTGCTCCAAAAAGCGTTTCCTGGCTCGGAATCTTCATTACCAACTAGATCAATTAATTTTGTCTTCACTACATCCGCTGTAATGGCTATTCCCGAATGTTCTATAGCCATTATCATAGGGAAGTATTTTTCAGGTAAACCTGCCAGCATTAAGCACCCAATCCACTCGTCATTCACTGAGAAACCTGTTCCTGATAATTTCTGAGCTGTTTCTATGATTTGAGTAACATAGTTTGTCATCGAATCGCAGTTGTCGAGACGAATCGGTATTAGATTCCGCAACAAAGTTATTCTTCGAGAGAAACCAGAATCATCGAACATATTCTGTAATTTCATCCACAAATTCCTTGTGCTCGATGCATCCTTGATGTGAACAAATAGAGAAGAGTCAATCGGTAAAATTAATTTGGCTTTCGCTTTTGCATCTTCTGTGGCTGCTTCTTGAAGACCCTCCTGCTTTATAAAATTAGCTGTGCCCTCCAAAACTAGCAGATTCTCCACGGCAAACGCCCACTCATGATAATTCTCGCGCCCCTTTAACTTTGGCACGTTATTCAAGAATGCGTTAGAAGCCATTGCTATTAATTTAGCACAACACCTGCACTTAAGCTAGCTAAAACTTAAGAATGAGCATGCCTGGGCCCATAACCTATTAAAACAACGTGTTTATTTAGTGGCTAACTATCAAAAACTAAACTTTATTCTCTACATACGTCATACATATGTTATACAGGGATACCACCTAAAATAGTACCCCAAGACAACAACAGTCTCTTGGATGTTTATTTGATGTTAGAGCTGGTAAATAATATTTGTAACAAAACTAATGAGAGTGGCATATCTGAAACATCGTATTTTAAAGCCGATGTTCCACAGGGCAGTGTGATGGTCCCGGGATATTGTAACGTTAAATGATTCTATCTACCAAATATTCATATTTTAACGGAATTAAGACCAAATTTAAGGGGTTATGCCTAGTTAGAATTTTTAAAAATCGTTTTTTTTGTTTTTTGCTTTTTTCGAATGTACTTATATTTAAGTATATTCTCTGAAAATTTGAAGTTGATCCGGTTAATAATTTCGGAGATATGAGCGCATTTGTTCACCAAGCGCTCGAAAGTTGGGCGTACAAACCGGAGTAGCAACTGCTTCTCTTATCTTGTGTATCTGCCTTTAATAGTTCTGCGTATTATAAGAGCAAGATAAAAAGTCTATTTCATATCTGAGAGTGAAATTTTGAAATTTTATGTAGAGTACAGGCAGGGGTATAGTCAACTGATCAATTCACAGTTCATCTGGTGCAAGTAAAATGTCCAGTTGGAGAAGACTCGTGGTATTCTTGGCAGAAAGCGCGAGCCTCAACTTATAAACAAGGTCCTTACCACCTGAAGTTGCTACAGCTGTTTTTCCAATTTATACTGATCTTAGTAATGAAAAATTCTTAGAAAGATGGTTTCACGCAAAATAAAAACGAAAGTTATAATCAGTTGATATGGTCAATCAAAAGGTCGTTGAAATAGCTGCTTATGTTGTAGTCGGCATATTTAATGAAGGAAAAACATCTCTCCTTTATTTTATGGGAGCACTGCGACTATCACTTGGACATAATGCCCATGCCTACGTCGGAAAAGAGGACGCAGAGCGCATCGCGATCTCCGACTCAAGAGCGCAGAGTAGCACGCGCAAGGGAAGAATGTGTCGTAGACAACAACAATTGGAAATTTTAGAAGCTAACGACGACGCAGAGGGTTCATCTTATGGTCCTTGAATAAATGACTCGTTATAAGTAAAAAAACATTTTTCTAGAGAAGACTAAACGAAAATTTGTGTTTGTTTTGCGATAAAACGGGTAATTTAGTCGAAAAACCAAAACCACAATCGTTTATCAGTACTCAAAGAGCAGCAGATCGAAGAAAATATGATATTAGTGAGAAGATAAAACATAACACAGACTTTACGAAAGTAAAGTCAAAGAAGTTCAGAAACAATCAGCAAAGGGAATTAGAAGAAAAAAACTAGCATACGACAACAACATGCTAAAAGAAATTGAAGAAGATTTTAAGAAAAATAACACAAGAAATTTTTACAGAACCTTCAAAGAAAATATTAAGGGTTATCAACCTCCTAGCCTCTGTTTTAGAGGAACAGATAGGTCCCGGGAAACGAACACGAAATAAAACTGCAGAATTCTCAAACAATACTTTAATACTCTTCTTAATTGTAAAGAAACCACGGAAAAATTGACCTTCCAAAAAACCACATCCAATCCTGATTCTACTCCACCTACAATAGAGGAGATAGAGGAGATCATACAACAAATGAAAAATAACAGAGCGGCAGGAGAAGATGGCATTATTGCTGAAGTGTGAAAGCGTTTGACATCATCAAGACATTTGGATCACAGACAAAATGCCGGAAGAATGGGCCTATTACATAAATTACCTATTACAATATTAAATGTGCCTTGATCCACCTATCACATAAAAAGGGTGATAAGTCAGATCCAAATATTTACAGAGGTATATCTCACTAGTGCCAGTCACTTACAAAATATTTTTCTCTTATTCTCTAAAGTTTAATTACACAGACTAGAACCACAAACAGATCATCAAATAGGAGAATACCAGGCTGGCTTTAGGAAAGGGAGATTATCATGCATCGAACAAATTTGAACCCTAAGAACAATATTGAAAGTCAGACAGACAAATAACACTGTAGTTGCCTTTGTGGACTTTAAAAAAGCGAACGACAGCATAGATAGACAAACGCTCTTTGCAGTACTGCAAGAATATGGCATTGACAAAAAAAACAGAACACTTATACAACTAACGCTCACGGACACCACCTCTAAGATCAAGTTCATGGGTGAAAATTCAGAAACCTTTCAGATACGCACAGGTGTCAGACAAGGAAACCGCCTCTCACCAATTTTGTTCAACATGGTCTTAGATAAATTTGTAAAGCAGTGGGAGGAACAAGTGAAAGGCATACAGCTAGGAAGAACACGCCAAACAAAAACAATCATAAAATGTCTGGCATTAGCATTGACGTTGCCATACCCAGCAACAACACAGAGGAAGCAAAGGAAGCACTGGAGCGATTGCATGAAATAGCCGCTAAAACAAGTTTACCTCCTCAAAATAGGAGGATCAAACAAGATGTCTAACATAGAACGAACGGAAAAACTCCAGACAGCATACAAACTTACATGGTCACATTATAATAAGAAAAGCATATCAAGGCAGGCCAAACTCAGACACTACAAAACAGTTGTATTGCCAAAAGCATTGTATGCGTCAGAAACGACCACAATTAGAGCATCTGGCATCATAGAAACAAAAAATCAAAAAATCAAAAAAATTGAACGCAAAATTCTTAGGAAAATATTTGGAGCAGTAAACAGGGATATGGATGAAAAGACCTACCAAAGAACTATATGAACACGCAGACAGACTCAGATATATCATTGGAAAACGCAGACTACCTTTCTATGGGCACATACAGAGAATGAACGATAAACGACTTACAAAAAAAGTGTAGTTGATTGTTGATGTAGTAAACAGTTAAAGTTCGAAAACAAATTAGTTTCATGAAATAGAAGATGACTTAAAGCAATTGGGGATCAATCAGCAAATGATAGGAGACATTAAAAGACATCTACATAGACATAGAGAAAGAAATTCAGAAGAAAAATTAAGAATAAGAGCCAAATTTTTAGTTAGGGAAAGGAAGAAGATAGGAACAATGTGGACAACAAAGGAAACAGGAGCACAGTCAAAGGATGAAGAGATTTTGGGAAGAGAAGAAAAATAAGTGAAACTTGTGTCATCATGAGATATTTAAGTTCAAACACTGTCCATAAGGTCAAAAATGATGTAATAATAATAATAATACAGACTTTACTGGACATGATTGTTTATGGCATCGAACTTGTATGGCAAGCTATATCAGTAAAGAAAAAATAAGGCGTCGAGAAATAGCATGTCATACGCAGGAGAGTGTCTCTATTTCTACCTCCTGGCCAGAAGCAAGTGTTTCAGGTACTAAACGTACTCGTCAGTCGATTTCTCTCTACAGCTACTCCTATATATGCACACGTAAAAGAAGATTGCGAGTTGTACATTTGTGGAGGATTTGTTGATCCAACAAAATGTTTTAAAATAGAACTCTTCATTTTTCGACTTAAATTCGAACCATTTAGAAGCTGATTCGAGAAAAAATTTTCTCATATTTCACGCAGTAAATACCCAATCTGCCCATATCAAATCCTCAGCGTATCTAAAGATATATTCGTCCTGGGGATTTATTTCTAGAATAAACTAGCCCGTCGAGGTTCTTTAGGTCCATGGTTCAAAGGTTCTTATAAGAAGAAGTACATTTCAGGATGCCATTTGGCTGCTCAATCCCCTGGCGAAAACATTTGTCGTATTTTGATTGGGCTCGAAAAAAAGAAGTTTGCCATTTGTTAAACTCAGGTATAAATTAATTTCTTAAAATTCGGCTTGAATTTATAAAAAGTAATTTGCACATCAGATGCTCTACATTTACATTTGTTAAGAGCTTCAGCAAAAACATTTATGGTTAAACGCTGACTAAACAGTAATAGAGCCAATAGATTATAACTTATTAGGTTATGTAAAAAAGATGGTAAATTGTACCAACGGCAAATAACAAAGCGTTCTTTTCCAGAATTGTTGATTCAGCCCTGTAAATCTACATCAAATTGTTAAAGGCTTGTACTTGCTAAAAAGTACAACTATGTGGTCTGTTAGAAAAGTATCCGACCTTTAACCAGTAAAAAAGTACTGGCATACCTGGAGCAGTGGAAACCTAATCACCCTCAAAGTAGTCTCCTTGAAACTCCACACACTTTTCCCAGCGGTGCCGCCATTGTTGCAAGCATTCCGAAAAGGCCTCTTGCGGAATCGACTTTAGCTCGGCTGTCGTTGCAGCCATAATGTCCTCTCTTGTCTAAAATCTCGTTCCTTTCAATGGCTTCTTGACTTTGGGGAATAGCCAGAAGTCGCAGGGGTCCATATCAGGAGAGTAAGGAGCCTGTCGAACCAGAGGAGTCTGGTTTTTCGCAAAAAATTGTGAACCAAGTGCGAAGAATGTGCTGGAGCATTGTCGTGATGGAGTCGCCAATTTCCTGATGACCACAACCCCAGTAGCTTGCGCCGCACAGCATTACGTAGGCGACGTAGGACATCCCTATAGTAGTCTTTGGTGATTTTTACTTGCATTGAAAAACCGACGAGAGCACTACACACTTCGTCACTCGAACACTGCTCGACAGCAACAGACGGTATCTACAAGGTTCAAGGTCGGCTCATGCAAGTGCGCTTGATTCAAATCCATCAGGTTTTCAAAATAAAAAATAAAGTCGGATACTTTTCTAACAGACCACGTACATTGTATTTTATTGTGCAAATGTATTAACAATGACTCTCAAAATAAGCAAGATCGATTATTTCTATTTTTTTGAACACTTAAGTTAAAATTTGCTTTTTCGTATTTAATAAAGTTTTTCAACAATTTTGGTTTTTATTTCTGTATTTTTTTAGTTGACTAGCTCTTTAATCACAAAAAAACTACTCACTAAAACAATCGCTAAAATGGCTCTAAAGCATGTGTTCCATCCATTTACTTGATTCTAAGGGGATGGGGTGTAAAAACTAAATGGACCAACAAACTTTCCGGCAACATCCAGAATCATAATCTGCAAGCTTTCTGAGGTTAAAACAATTTACAGAGTGCGGTCCACATATTTTGCACACTCAACCCCATCCAGCGCCTGGTCTAATAGAGCAATAAGTCCGTGCGGATGGTCAATAATACCAGAGGAAATTTATCTTGACAAAGGTTCCGGTTATTCTTTAATTATAGACAATCCTATGTAAAATTTGAACACATTAATGAGAGAGGCATAACCGATGTTCCACAGGGTAGTGTGATGGTCCCGAGATATTTTAGCGTTAAAGATGATTAATCTACTATAATAATCTACCAAATTTAGTAATCTACCAAACCTAAAATGTTAGCAATATTGAAATTTATATTTTAACATTTTAATTAGTGAGATTTTTGGGTGAGAAGCTCCATAATCAGCTTTATCAAAATATGGCGAGAGGAACAAATATCGGATGAATGGAAGGAAGCAAAATTATTGTTTCAATACATAAGAAGGGAGATAAGCGAAACTGTAGAAATTACAGAGGAATATCCCTACTTGTTACAGCTTTCAAAGTAGTGTCGCACATTATATTACGACGACAAATTTCGTATGCTGAAGAAAGATATAATAAGAGACTATCATAATGGTTTCCGTAAAAGCAGATCTACAACATATTTTGTATCAAGACAATCAATGAAAAAGTTTGAACAAAAACGTCCATAACTTATTCCTTGGTTTCAAAAGGCCTACGACTCAGTCCACAGAGAAACAGCTTGGGAAATCATGGCAGAATATGTAATCCCGCAGAAACTAATCAGCTTGGTCAAAATGTGTCTGGAGAAGACAGTGACCAGGGTGACACACTGTGCCTCCATATCAGATAGTTTTGAAAACAGAACTGGACTAAAACAAAGTGATGTGCTCTCCCCACTTCGCTTCAACATTGTTCTGGTAAAAGAAATTCGGCAAATCAAAGAAGCCACAACCCGAGACCTTACAGATAACAATCACGAAATCCTGGCATATACAGATGATATAGTATTAATAGGAAGTAATCGAGGAGAAATTGGAACTCTATTCAGGAAATTAAATGAAACCGCTGTTGAAATAGGTCTAAAAATTAATTGAGAGAAGATAGAATACATGATCATACAGAGAGAAAACATGAACGCAATAACCTTAAAATACACAATTTCACGTTTAAGAACAATCCAAACTTCAAATACCTCGATGTCCATATAAATGAATGCAACAGAAGAAAAGTTGAACACCAAATTAGATCACAGAACGCAAACAAAGTTTACTTTTCTGTGCAGAAATTACTTTCCCCGAAGCTGCTGACCAAAAAAACAAACTAAAGCTATACAACACCATCATCAGACCAATACTGCTATACGGAGCCGAAACATGGAGTGCCACCAAAAGGGAGGAACACCAGCTTACAGTCTTCGAAAACAAGGTGTACAGGAAAATTTTCAGACCCACTTTTGACCAGGAAAACCATGAGTTGTACAAGTTAGCCAATCAACCCAGGATAGTGAACATCGTGAAAGCGAGACGGCTGTAATGGGCAGGACATGTGATCAGAATGGTTGCTCCCAGAATAGTTTGCCAGATCTATGAGAAGAAGATGGAAGGCTCAAGAACTTCTGTAAGCTTGAGGAGTAGATAGCAAGATGAAGTGACCTCTGACTGCAGACAGATGGGCGTCACTGGATGGGAGGAGGAGGCGCTGGATGGGAAGGAATGGAGGCAGATATTGAGAGCGGCACGGGATCGTCACGTCCCAAAGAAGCCAATGGTGTGAGTGAGTTTATATTTTAACAACAAAATGTTTATATTTTAAGACAATATGTAAGTCGATGTCTAGAAAACTAGAACAATGCTAGTACTGTCTAGTCTTGTCTATGTAATGTTTTGAGAATGTATTAACAAATTGCAAACTATTATACCATCGGATTACAAAGGGAAAATGTAAAGTGTATACCGTTCACTCTACTTCTAATGAACTAAATTCAATTAAAGCTCTCAGTAAATGTCGGTGCAGGGAACGAACAATGTCATTATTAACTGTAATTTGGGTCGTTATAAAAGCAAAAAGTTGATAGATTGTTGCCGATTCTTGCTAAAAATAAAGCCGAAAAAAACTAAGTTTTCAATGAGTCTCCACAAAATTTTCCATGACAGATGCACAGATCGTTCCTTATATATAAATAAGTTGATTTATTCAAATAATGTTAGAAATTCGTGCAACCATGCATATATATCATTTGACCTATAACTTTCTGATACTTCATAAATATGTAATTAAAAACACAAATTTCGCTAGTTATTGCATTCAACTTGAACGGTTAGCAGCATCATGTTCCTAACAATATTATTGATTACGGTTTTCTGTACGTTCATAACGCTTCTCCTATTAAATAATAGGAAGGTGAGAGATATTGATAAGATTCCTGGCCCTAAACCTTGGCCAATCATTGGAAATGCATTGGAATTTGGAGGCAACACAGCAGGTATTTTGTTTTAAATTTACCACAACAAATTATCGATGTAGATAATTCACCAAATTTGAATAAAAACTATCCTAGAATTTTACTTTTGATTGACTTAGAAAGTACAGTATAATCTCGATAATCCGAAAAATATGGGACTAGACAACCGCCGGATTATCAGAAAGAGTGGTGGGAGCGAAGAGCGAGAGCGATCTCCACACCGGCGGATTACTGGACGTGTCGTCCGATTAACCAACGGCCAAATTACCGAGATTATACTGTAATTACTTACTAAGTTAATATATTAGTTGCCTTAGTAAGTAATTATACATTAAAATCAAGTTTTAATTTTTTAAATTTTGGTTGCCTTAGTAAGTAATTATTTAAATTGTAGAGCAACTGAAAAATCAAATTCGTTTAATTAAGGAATATGGACCGACAGTGAGAGTTTGGTTCGGCCCGACGCTCGCACTTCTTATATCGGACGTTAAAAAAGTTGAATATATTTTAAGCTCAAATGTACACATCAACAAATCAAAGAATTACAGATATTTCAAAGTCTGGCTAGGCGATGGATTACCTGTTAGCGGCGGTAATAATTCACATTTTTTTAGCTAATTTTATTATTGCTGCCTTATGTTAGGAGATTATTGGAGGAAGAATCGAAAAATAATTACCCCAACCTTCCACTTTAAATTGGTCGAAGGTTTCTCCGAATTCATAAATAGTAATGGAGAGGTCTTGATACAAAAACTTCAAGAAAAAACACATGAGAAATCTCTAGACATATATCCATTTATAAATTTATTTGCGCTTGATGTAATTACTGGTAAGATAACATTATTTGTTGCTGTTTGATAACAAATCAATAATTATATTTTTTTGAAAAGGATGGTTGCGACAGTTACTGCGTTGGAATTCATACTTACATTGAATTGGAAAATTCGCTATGTTTTTACCACACTTATATATAAGTGTGGTAAAAACATAATGAATTTTTCAATTCAATGTAATTATATTTTTGATATTAAATATATATTAATTCGACTTTAGATATTTGTCTTTCTCCTAAATCTGTTTATTTTATGTAGAATCGGCTATGCAAACCAAAGTAAATGCACAGAAGGAATCGAACTCGGAATATGTGCTAGCAGTTAAAGGTTTCATGACCATCCAACTTCAAAGATTTTTCTCGTTTTTGAAGCAATACGATGTTTTTTTCGCGATGACATCCGATTTTAAAAGGCAAAGAAAATATGTCGAGGTCTTGAAAGGATTCACGGAGAATGTTTTAAGATTAAGAAGAAAAGGAAGGTCGGCCGATTCGCGCGAAAAAGAGGACGAATTTGGTGTTAAAAGAAAAACGGTTTTCTTGGATCATTTGCTGGATTTGCAAGAGAACAAAGATTTGTTCACGGATCAAGAAATCATCGATCAAGTCGATACCTTCACGTTCACTGTAAATATTAATATAAGCTTAGCAAAATTTTGTGGATAATTAAATTTTGCAATTACTACAAACACATACACAAACACAACTACAAAGTTAGACAAAATACATTAATAAACACGGATAGTTTCTTTAAACAATTTAATTTTTGCTTCTTAATTTGGATGTATAAATTGGAACATAAGATCTATAAGATTATAAATATATTGTGAATAATTGGAATGAAATTCCAATTGAAATGCTGATTGATATATTTTAATAAATTAGTAATCTAAAGTTATATTTTCTGTAGGGTTATGAGACTGTGTCGTCTGCAATTTCGTTTTGTTTATACGAATTATCTAAGCATCCAGAGATTCAAGAAAAACTTATCCAGGAATCGAATGAAGTTGTTGGAGAGGACAAAGCGCATAAATTGAGCTTCAAAGAAATTAGTGAGATGAAATATTTGGATATGGTTTTCAAGGAATCTCTGAGGTTACATCCTGCGGTGCCCTTCATTGAGAGAGAATTGCAAACAGATGTAGTTTTTGGTAACAAAAAATTCGGGAGATATTTTCAGGAGATATTTACAAGTGAATATTTATTTCTAGATGGGGTGAATATTCCGAAAGGAACTTTAATACAAATCGTAATTGTCGCCATACACAGGAACGAGGAATTTTATCCTGAGCCAGAAAAATTTGATCCCGACAGATTTTTGCCGGAAAACACGAAAAACAGAAACCCGTTCGCTTATATTCCATTTAGTGCTGGACCTCGAAACTGTATAGGTAATAAATAAAAATTTAAAAAGTTCTAGGGAAATGTTACAACAAGATATTCCGTAGGTATGAGATACGCACAGTCGTTAGTAAAAACTACGGTGATTTATATTCTGAGAAACTTTAAGATCCTTTCAGTTGTGCCAGAAATTATACCGATTTTGTGTAATAATGGTATTATGCTATCTGCAAACGGTTTGCACGTAAGAATCGAGTCCAGATAATTATTCCTTAATGTAATAAATGCTTTGTTATACAATTTTAAACCAGTCATTATTAAAAAACTGGAAAGCTACATTCAAAAATATTTTTAATTTTTTGAAACCTTTATTTGACTGAATATATTTATGTGGAGCAATAAGTCCGTGCGGATGATCAATAAGACCAGAGGAGATTGATATCGACAAAGGTTCCGATTATTCTTTATTAATAGACAATCCCATGTAAAATTTAAACAAATGAATAATTGTGGCATATCTAAACAGATATTCCACAGGGCAGTGTGATGGTCCTGAGATATTTCAGCGTTAAAAATGATCTATACTTAAGACAAAATTTAAATCAAAATTTCTAGAAAACTAGTTTTAAATATTACACACATGTTTAAAAAGAAAAAAAGTGCGGGTTATGATGAGGTCCCCATGTTCATTATAAAAAAGTAATTAAGGGGATTTTAGAACCGGTAATCAATAACTCGCTAAAGTTTAGCAATTTAACAATTTTTCCAGCACAGTTGAAACATTCCATTATCATCCCTGTTTATAAGAAAAGTGACAAAAATCTATTTGATAATTACAGACCGATTCACATTCACCGAGGAAGGAATTTATCCACTGTGTCTAAAAATAGCCTTAGTAATTCCCTTACTTAAGAAATCTGTGATATTACCTTACTTAAGAAATCTGTGATATCTGTGATATCTGTGATTATAGACCAATTTCAATCATGTCTACTTCTTCAAAAATCTAAGAACGGCTGATTTATAACAGAATGGTAGAATATTTAGAAAAATATAACTTGATGACCAATTGCCAGCATGGGGTTAGAGCTCATAGATTTGTGGAAACGAGCAGACTAGTTAAATTTATACTTAAAGAAATAGAAACCGGGAAACATGTAATGGGTCTCCTTTCGATCTTTCCAAGGCTTTTGAAACCGTCAATGTGGATTTTATCTTATCCAAATTAGAAAATTATGGATTTCGAGTTATCTTCCCTAGATAAATTCAATCCTTTCTTACTGGTAGAAAAATAATTTAAAACGCCAATAACAACTACTCTAGTTTCAACGATGTCAATATATATGTGCCCCAGGGAACTGTTCTAGGACCGCTTTCGTTTCTACTCTTTTACTTTTTGCGGACGATATGAATATGGCAGTATCTGGCAACAATATAGAAGAGCTGGAAGCCAAGGTTACGACAGTTGTTGATGAAGTGAATGATTCGTGCCGATATACACTATACAATTTGTTGTACAACCAAGTCTTCCAACGTGTTGTAATTATAGGCCCTACATTATCATACAAAGTCTTCCAACATTAGTTTTGAGGTGAAATTTGATCTGCACGGATTTTGTGCTAGCTGAGCTACAATAATATTTCTTGGTCACTTAAGAATTCATTTAATTCATCTAAATGCCATAATGTTGGCTCGTATACATCATAAATTCCTGCACCAGATTTTTCACTTTTTTCCAACTTTTTCAGTTCTCTTCAATAACAAGTCCTCATATTGTTTATTCTATTTTATTACATCATCTAAAGATGCATTTTCATCAATTTCCTTTAAATAAGTTAAAAACTTCGGTACACAGTATAATGTTGATAATCCGTCGGTTGGTTAAACCGGCACGTTCCGTAATCCGGCGCTCTGGGGAAACACGTGTCTTTTCTTTACGCTGCCCCGCACAGGATATAAACTTTGCGCATAGAAGAAATACAGTCAAAAACAACACCAGCCAGTGTTCTTGGAAGGTCTGGCTTTTACTCTGAAAACTTTATTGACGATTCTGACCAAGCTGACTCCACTCTGCAATTGTCTTTACTACCTGTTCTAAGTTTGTACATATTTTTTTGTATGTACACGTTTACATATATAGAGACATATTTTATTCTTTCTGAAATACAATTGTACATAAAATGTAAAATTGTTATTGTTTTCTTTTAATCCTGATAATCCGGAATTTTTGGATAATCCGGCGGTTATCTAGTCCCATGTGTGTCCGAGTATCAAGATTATGTACGTGTATAAAAGTTTTCCACTTTTCATTCTCAGTTATATTTGCCATTATTTTAATGACTTATGGTAATAATTAGTTTTGAAAACCTCGAAGAATATGCGTTCAAAAACTAGAAACACAATTTAAATACAACGTTGTGAACAAGACAAGATCAAATGTAAACTGATGTTGGTGGTGAAGTTGTACGACTGCCCAATACACTGTCAGACAGGTTAGCCAACATTACACCACGCCCACAGAAAATCAAAAGTAGTTTGATTTTGTCCAACCAAACCTTCCAACCAATATTTGGTTGTACAACCTACACATACACTGTCCAACTTTTCGTACAGCCGAACCAAGTTGTACAACAAGTTGTATAGTGTATGGGCTGCTTTATTCTCAATGCGGATAAGACAATCTGTATTTATTTTGCAAAGCAGAGAAAATTTCCAAGGCATTTTCAACTTATAATTGACGACAAAAGGCACAACCTAGCAACATCTACTAATTTTTTAGGGGTGCGAATTGACTCCACGCTTAGCTGGTCATCTCGAGTCCAGCATGTATGCAAAAAAACAGCAAGTGCATTCTCCATTCTCCAATTAAAAAAATCATTGGACAAAGAAGCAGTAATACATTTGTATTATGCCTGGGCTTATTTACATCTTTCTGTTCGCGTTTTTCTCTGGGGACAAGCCTCTACTGTCAACAGATGTTTTATCATGCAAAAAATAATAATTCGGGTAATATTTGGCTTAAAATTTGAACAAAGTTGTATAGAGTGTTTTAAAGATAACAACATACTTCCGATACAATCAGTATACGCGTAAAATACGCAGCACGTATATGCTAAAAGTGTATAAAACCTATGGGAGGCAGCGTGTCATATCTTTAAAAACAAAATTAAGTTCTCTACAAACAAAGATATACATAACGTTAATACAAGAAACGCGTCCAAACTACGTACTCAGAAGAATAATCTTACGCTTTGCAGTACAGAGCCCAATAGGCTGGGGTTCAAAATATTTAGAACAAAAGAATAAAAATCATACAAAGCCTTTCGAAAATACGAAAGATTTTTTTTTTAAATTGGACGAGACAACTCCTTCCACAGATATTACAATTGGGTAAATAAATACACTGTCCAGTTTTCAGATATCTTTGATTTGGTCGGTTGTAGGCAATCGTCTTATCGGTCAATATAGGTCTCTCCTAGTAGAGAATGTGTTTACTTGATTCGACAACTGGTGATGGTAGATATTTATAATATGGAGGAGTTTTCAGCCCCACGAGACCGTATTTTCCACCAATTTGTTGGTGAATCTGCTTTGTCACTTGATTGTGTCTCCCTAAATAGGCAAGTTGGGCAACCTGCCATGATGTGTTCTATCGATTCGCCAACAAGACCACACTTTCTACACCTGCCCTTCACGTTTAATTTCAAAATGTGTTTTCCGTTGTTTTCTATTTTGGATAGCTATAATGAATCCCTTAGTCTCCGGATAGAGAGATCCATCCCTCAGCCATTATAAGGAAGCATTTACGTCAATATGATCCACGTTGAGGAGGCTTGGGTATTTTCCGTGGAGAATATTTTTCTTTCCAGGGCTTGAAATCTTCTTTGGGGAATGTTTGAGTATGAGAAGATAAATTTAGAGGAGTATACCCATCGTCAGCCTTCAATACAGATTGGATGAGATCATCACCAAGACAGAGCCCTCATTAGGGATTCCATTGTCGATGCAGTTGTCCACGCTCCAGAATTAATAAGACTACAGTTATGTTATTATTATTATTTCTTTTTCCTTGGCACTTTCGTGCCAGTAGCTTTCTTTGCCGGGGCCCAACCTGGGTCCTTGGGTGTTTATTGGCCGATGGATAAGACCTTTCTTATTATGTGGGCCGTCCCCAAAAGGGAACGTTCGAAGGGTACGTTCTTCTGTACCTGCTTGACGCTGACACTGCATGGTAGCTCTTCTAGGTATTTTCCGGCGCCGATCTTAAAAGTTCCGAGAGCTCCAACCACAACTGGGACTACTTTGGTTTTTGTTTTCCACATCCTTGCTATCTCGATTTCTAAATTTTTGTATTTGCACCTTTTCTCGACCTCCTTGGCCGCAATGTTCGTATCAGCTGGTACTGCCACGTCGATTAGAGTGCAGCGCTTTTCCTTCCGGTTGTAGATTGTAATGTCCGGTCGGTTCGCTTCGACGGTACGATCCGTTACCACAGCCTCATCGTACATAATAATTGTTTCTTCCCTTTCCATGATCGGGGTAGGCTAGCGATCGTACCAGTGCTCGGACACTGGCTAGCCAAGTTCCTTTAGTATTGACCAGTGTAGGTAGCTAGCGATCTTGTTATGACGATGCGTATATTCCGTCGGTGCAAAGATTGTGCAACCAGCAATAATGTGGCTGACAGTTTCATCTTGTTTGTTGCACATTCTACACTTGCTGTGAACGTCTAGGCCAATTATCTTCTTCTGGTGGCACCGAGTGTTAAGTGTCTAATCCTGAGCTGCCACTATAAGGCTCTCTGTCTCACTCTTGAGTCCAGCGCTTCTCAGCCATGCAAAAGTTTTCTCCTTATCTACCCAGCTGTTTTGCAGACTGTTTTCCATGGAGGGGCTTCGACTTGACTCTCTCTAGTTTTTCCTCGAGTATCGCTGATTTGAGTCTCCCTTTGGTGCTTTCTCGACTTGGACTCATGGACTTAGTTTTTAAATATTTGTTTTTTATTTCGAAGCCTTGTTTAGTGATTGAGTGCACTTTTGCTTTGGTCCCCTCATGCCTCTTAACCAAGCGGGTATATCTGTCCTTACCCTTGCTGATGTAGTCGGAGAGGCCCACAATTGTGCGGTAGTATGCACTCAAGCTCGATGAGACCACGGCCGTCGCTACTCCAGGGCATGTACAGTCGATCTACGGTAGCCTTTGGGTGGTGGCATCCATGGGACGTGAGCAATTTCCTAGTTTTCCTGTCCATTTGCAGGAGCTCAGAGCGCCACCAGTTAATTATTCCGAAACTATATTGCGGTACAGGAACTGCCACGGTGTTGATGGCCTGGATCTTGTTTTTGGAGTTTAATTCCGTACCGAGGACGAGTCTAATCCGGCGATAGTACTCTTTGCGGACCCTCTCCTTCATCTCCCTGTGCCGAATACCATCACTTTCGCCTACACCCAGATATTTGTAGATTTGTGATAAAGTTCACGTATTTCGGAGTCAACGTTTACCCTTGGACTGGACTCTAATTTTCCCTTTTTTATTGATATCCTAGAGCCTATTGCTATTGCCTATTGATATCCTAATGGACAAATCATTCCGAACTCCATCGAGATGTCATCGTTGAAAGCTTTTACTATCTCGATTTCCTGGTCTAGCTGTTTATTATTCTTTGCATACAACTTTAGATCATTCATGTAGTTAGATCATTCATGTAGTCATGAGTATCCCAGTTTTTCTATATTTAACATGTTGGTGAGCGGAATCAGGGATATACAGAAGAGCAGTGGAGACAAGGAATCACGCTGGAATATTCCTTTTTTTAGGGCAATCTGACCAGTAGCAAGTAGGAATCCTTTTGAGTGATATTATCGTTTTAAAAAATTTTGAGATTATAATGGGAAATAAAAAATACTCAACATGGATATACTTGGTAGAAACATTAATATAGCGTGTTTTGATTTAATAAACACTGTTTTAAAAGCCCACCAAATACCATGTGGAGTTTTAATAGACTTATCCACAGCTTATGAATTATTTATTAAATTATTTTATAGCAAAGCTTAATAAGTATGGAATCAGAAGGATAGTTTCCATAAACCCCTAGATGATCAATCAAATCTTCTCTGATCAGGCTTGTCTGTCCAGTCTTGTCTAACCTGTGTTGTCTGTCCAGTCTTGTCCGTCATGTATTGTCTATCTAGATCGAAAGCTCCAAGTGAAATTGACAACTGAAAACGTTTTATCGAAGTCAGAAATCACTACAGTTGGGATACCGCAGGGGAGCATATTAGGCCCATTACTGTTCACCATCTATTTAATCTACCAGCAACAATACGTCAAACAACGTATAATATGGTTAATTTTGCTGACGATACAGCGTTAATGCCTGTTACAAAATACGTTGAAGAAATTGCCTCAAATGTAAATTTTGCGATCGCACATTTTTCAAAGCATGTTTTTCTACAGGACGATGGTACATAGTTTATTGCTCTTGCTCATTAATGACCTGTTCTTTAATCAAAAGCTCGTTTTTCCTAATATTACGTCGTAACATCGTCCTCCTCCTTGCAGAAATCAGTAAATATGTGCAAATACTCTGCCTCTTCCGTGGAAATCGGGTGCTCGACGTACTTCTCGGCGGCCTTCGGCTTAACCTGCATCGATCTATTCATCAATGGTTTGATGTGAACGTCAACGGGAGCTTCCAAAATCCGCAACCTCTTCACCAATCGCTCAATCTGGATGACTTTTTTCGCGGCCTCGACGGCTAATTTCATTGCCATTGTCTGGTCGTTTTAGCATTCGATCTCGGCCTTGTGGACCTTATCGTGGGGCAAATAGTCGAGTTTGAGCAGGAACTCCCGTACTTCATCTCGACGGCTTTCAGCATGCCTAGGTTAGTGTCGTTAGCCGCCACCCTAGTCACGTACACGTCCTCGACAATCACGTACAGATTCAACGTAGTCTCGCCGCAAATCAACTTTTTAAACCCGCCGTTGATCAACTCTTTGGCAAGCTGTTCAAACATTTTAGCTCTCTCCTCATATAGAATTTCTCCTTCCAAATTATCGATCAATTCTTGAAGGTTCTTGATTTGGCTCTCGTAGTTGGCTTCGGCGGTGGCCATAGTTTCTTTGATGTTCTCGAGCGAGAGCGGCAGTTTCTCAGAGTGCAGGAGCGAGTTCAAATTTTGCAGCTCGATGAACCGAAACACCTTGATGAGCTCTTTCGGATTTTGTAAATGGAGCAGCGGCTCGTGCGCGTTCTTGCAGTTTTCGATTAAGTTACCTCGTATAAGATTTATGTGCATAAAAGTACTACAACAGAACACTAATGGTACTTATATGTACCACACCCCCTGCAACCCCTAGATGTATTTTTCGACATCTAATAAAATGTGTGCATATTGTATCTTAACTGTTCTATGATTTGCCTTAATTGTATTATCAATATATTATTGCATATACGTGGTCTGTTAGAAAAGCATCCGACCTTTTTTTTATTCTGAAAACCTGATGGATTTGAATCAAGCGCGCTTGCATGCACCGACCTTGAACCTTCATGCGCATGCGTGAATTTTTTCCCGCCTGTAGATAGCGTCAGTTCGATTTATACAAACTTAAAAAACCACAAAAATATTCCTGTCTTTCAGAAAAAAAAAAAAAAAAAATCGCCGCGAAAGTGTAAAACGGAACAATTTAGTTTCCATAATTTTCTAAACATTCTTTGGGTGAGTAGAGAAGTTAAATTGTATATTATGTAATTCTTATACATCTACGCTGTAAATAACAATATCTGATTCTGACTAGACAGACAAGACTAGTCTTGTCTAGTTTTATCTTGCCTATGTAATGTGTTGAGAATGTGTTAACTAATTGCAAACTATTATGCCATCGGATTACAAAGAGAAAATGTAGAATGAATACCGTTCACTCTACTTCTAATGAACTAAATTCAATTAAAGCTCTCCGTAAATTTCGGCGCAGGAAAGGAGCAATGTTCATTTTTTGTTTTTTAATTCAGCTGTTTTCTACCCTTTGGGTATAAGCCTCCCTCTTATTTTGCCAGTTGCCACGATTTTGTGCCTCCTGGTACCAGTTCAGTCCTGCCGCTCGTTTCAAGTCGTCGCTCCATCTCATTTGTGGTCTTCCTATGCTCCATTATTAACTGAAAATTGGGTCGTTATAAAAGTAAAAAGTTGATAGATTGTTGTCGATTCTTGCTAAAAATAAACCCGAAAAATTTTAAATTTTCAATGCGTCTCCACAAAATTTTCCATGACATATGCACAGATCGTTTTTCGAATAAATTTGATTAAATAAACTTGTGTATTTATAAGGAACTGCATAAGGTTATTTATTCAAATAATGTTCGAAATTCGTGCAACCATGCATATATATCATTTGACCTATAACTTTCTGATACCTCCTAAATATGTAAATAAGAAATCAAATCAAATCAAATCGTTAGTTATTCCATTCAACATCAACAGTTAGCAGCATCATGGTTCTAACAATATTTCTGATTACGGTTTTCTGTACGTTAATAACGCTTCTATTATATAATGGGAAGGTGAGAGATATTGATAAGATTCCTGGCCCTAAACCTTGGCCAATCATTGGAAATGCCTTGGAATTTGGAAGCAACACAGCAGGTATTGTTACTTTAATTTACAAAAAATTATCCATGTAGATTAATCATGTTGAATAAAAATCGTCCTTGGTTTTTGTTCACTTTTGATTGGCTTAGTCCAGGGGTTGGCAAAGTATGAATCGCGATCACATCAAGTATTATTTTTCCATTGATAATTCACCAGACACTTTGCCCATAAACATTTCCAGAAGAGATGGTAAAGTTATGTATTTGGTAGTCAAGGCCGCCAATAATATTAACACTACATCATCTAATCACTTAATCATCACTAATTATGAATCAAATACAAAAATATGACTTTATGAAAAAAAATCATCCGTGGCTCTCGTAGCTCACAATCAGTTTGAAATCATTTGAAATAAAAATTTGACTCTTAAATTTATAGAGTTTGCCGACCCCTGGCTTAGTCAGTAATTGTAGTTTATTTATAGTAAGTTAATATATTTATTGCTTTAGTAAGTAATTATATATATATAAACCGTTTTTGAATAATTTGCTTTTAATAGACTTAGTTAGAAATTATTTCAATTGTAGAGCAACTGCAAAATCAAATTCGTTTAATTAAGGAATATGGACCGACAGTGAGAATTTGGTTCGGCCCGAAGCTAGCGCTTTTTACATCGGACGTTAAAAAAGTTGAATATATGTTAAGCTCAAATATACACATCAACAAATCCAAGAATTATAGTTATTTCAAACCCTGGCTAGGCGATGGATTACTTCTTAGCAGCGGTAATACTACACATTTTTTTGGCTAATTTTATTATTGCTGTCTTTTGTTAGGAAATTATTGGAGGAAGAATCGAAAACTAATTACTCCAACGTTCCACTTTAAATTAGTGGAAGGTTTCTCTGAATTCATAAACAGCAATGGAGAGGTCTTGATACAAAAACTTAAAGAAAAAATTAACCAGAAATCTCTAGACATATATCCATTTATAAAATTATTTGCCCTTGATGTTATTACTGGTAAGATAAGATTAGTTGGAGTCGTTTGATAACATAAAATCATATTTTTGAAAATAACTACGATTTCCTAATTCTGTTTATTTTGTGTAGAATCGGCCATGCAAACCAAAGTAAATGCCCAGCAGGAAACGAACTCGGAATATGTGCAAGCTGTTAGAGGTTACACGAATATACAAATTCAAAGATTTTTTTCGTTTTTAACGAAATACAATTGTTTTTTCGCGATGACATCCGATTACAAAAGGCAGCGAAAGTATGTCAAGGTCCTGAAAGGATTCACGGAGAATGTCGTAGGATTAAGAAGAAAAGAAGGGACGAACGTTTCACGCGAAAAAGAGGACGACTTTGGGGTTAAGAGAAAGACGGTTTTCTTGGATCATTTGCTCGATTTGCAAAAGAACGAGGATTTGTTCACGGATCAAGAAATCATCGATCAAGTCAATACATTCACGTTCACTGTAAATATTTCTTAATAAAACAACATAGTTAACAAGATGTTGTGGGTAGCAAAATGTAACAACTAATACAAACAAATGAAACTAAAAACATTAATTAAAGCGTAGGTTTTTTTTTTGAAGGAATTAAAAGTTAAATTCTTGCTTATTTTAAATAGTTTTATAAATTGGAACATAAAAATCAGATTTATAAGATTTTAATAGTGTATTAAAGCACGAGTGCAGTAAGCACGATTTTACAGCACGCGTCCAAGTTTTGGATTTCTAATGGGCAAGTGCTGAAAAACGCCTTACGAACGAGTTTTTTATAGTATTTTTTCTATTTTGCGCCCATTTATGCCATTTGTTATAAGTCCATTACAGACGCAAAATATTTTGTAAATAATTGTAATGTAATTAATAATGTTTGTTGACATGTTTGAATTAATTATATTAATAAACTAAAGATATATTTTTTGTAGGGTCATGATACTGTATCGTCTGCAATTTCGTTTTGTGTATACGCATTATCTAAGCATCCAGAGATTCAAGAAAAACTTGTCCAAGAATCGAATGAAGTTGTTGGAGAGGACAAAGCGCATAAATTGAGCTTCAAAGAAATTAGTGAGATGAAATATTTGGACATGGTTTTCAAGGAATCTCTGAGGTTATATCCTACGGCGCCATTCATGGAGAGAGAATTGGAAACAGATGTAGTTTTTGGTAAACGAAAAATTCGGGAGACATTTTCAGGAGATATTTACAAGGCAATATTTATTTCTAGATGGGGTCAATATTCCGAAAGGAACTGTAATACAGATCGTAATTTTCGCCATTCACAGGAATGAGGAATTTTACCCTGAGCCAGAAAAATTTGACCCTGATAGATTTCTACCGGAAAACACGAAAAACAGAAACCCGTTCGCCTATATTCCATTTAGTGCTGGACCTCGAAATTGTATAGGTAACACATCAAAATTTAAAAAGTTCTTGGGCAATGATAAAACAAGATATTCTCTAGGTATGAGATACGCACAATCGTTAGTAAAAACCACGGTGATTTATATTCTGAGAAACTTCAAGATCCTTCCAGTTGTGCCAGAAATAAAACCGATTTTATGTAATAATGGTATTATGGTATCTGCAAACGGTTTACACGTAAGAATTGAGTCGAGATAATTAGTAATAAAGTAAATGCTTTGTTGTACAATTTTAATCGAATTAATTATAATTACAAAACTAGAAATATATTTAAGTTTTTAATTTTTTGAAATCTTTCTTTGTTTCAACATATTTAGATTGAACAATGACTCCGTGTGGTTGGTCAATAAGACCAGAAGAGATTGATATCGACAAAGGTTCCGACCGTTCTTTAATAATAGACAATAGGGTGGGTCACTTATATATGGACAAAAAAAATGTTTCGTTTTTATACGGGCACAGTGGCAAAACGGTCCTAAATTATGAGTGTAAAAAGATTATGAAGTTTCATTGTAATCGGAATTAATCTTCTGCCTCTGGAGTCATATGGAAATTTTCAATAAATATGCTTAAAATAGGCCTAACAGCATGATACACAAAGTTACTCTAATGAACACTATTTATGAAGAAATGTCTTAAATCAATATTAATGATACATAGGTTTATATATACACCGCGGACAGGCCAACAAGGACCACGCAAATATCACTTCTTTATAGGTCTAGTTTCCTTCTTTCTCTTCCATAAGTCTTTCATCCTGGTCGACTGCGCAGCTCTTCTTTCAGCAGTCCATTCTCCTCTATTGAGATTCTTCTTCTCCCCGACAAGAATTTTGATGCTAATTTTTTTTTTCTATTCAGTTTAGACAATCTTCTTCAGTAATTTTGAATTTTTGAAGTTCTTCTTTCATTTATTTTACATAGCCTCCTTGCCCTTTATAGTTCCAGATTTTATCAAAAATTTGTTTGTTTAACCTTGAGCAATCCATGCGGACCATATGTCCGTAGAACGTCTGATCATCACTTCAAGGTTGTCAATTTTACTAAAAATTTCTGCATTGGATCTTAGTTCATAACCTTCATGTGTTTTCCTACAGGGGGCCCCTACGGGGCCGGCCGGTGACAGCCAGACAAAATGAGTCGGCCCGGCGCCGGATGGACTCACCCGGCACGTCTGAACTCTTCCATGCTAGACTATACAACATCATCCCCTCCATCCGGTGCCGGGCCGGCGCCGGACACATCCACACGGTACGTGTGTAGCGAGCCTAATGGTGGCTCAGTGAAATTTTCTTGCGATGTTGCAATTCGATCGATGTTGAAATGATCTTGCAATTCAAATGCTCATAATATGTTGATGCGTTAAAGTTTATCTTTGGTAACTGAAACAGATGCAATTTTTTTGGGGTTTCTGATATTGCTTTCAAAATTCGACGTACAGCTAACTCACGAACGTGCGGCTGGGGATCTGTCAACATAAGCAAGCAATAAATTCTCCGGGGGTGCGAAATAGCTATTTCTTCGAATTACTAGGTCGATAACGGTTGTTGGTAAATCTCTAGTTAGCTCGATAAGTTTATAAGCTCGATGATCCATCTTTATAGCTAGAGTGAGTTTTTAGAGAAAACAATATCGGAGCATAAACCTTGACCACATGCGTTGAACAAACCTTGACAACATAAGAGTTATTAGATTTTCAGCTGTAGTTTCTAGAGTTGGCCATGAAATTCTGGCATGTGCCAGATTTTTAATTCTGCTCCCCCGAAAAAATGGGCAAAAAGGAGTAAATAAGTAATGGCAACCACAGCAAAACATCTGCTGCCGTACGGACTTACTACCCGTACGATGATACTCAACGGCAGTGAAGGCAGAGATGAAGATCATCGGTATGGCAGATCTGGCGGAAGAGGCCCCCCTACGGTGGTAGGCTAGTACCGGGCAGCAGCGGGCACTAGTATTGACTTGATGCACTGAGCAAATGATGCTTTAGTTGGATCAAGATCGGAGAGTCATGGGCGAAACCAATCATAGTCTGGTTCCTCGGCCGTGATACTGCGATGTGGAAAGGAAATGGAAAGACTCCCACATTATTAGATTTCCTGAACGTCGGAAGACGGAGAATGATGATGGGAGTTCCTGGAGTAATGAATTCCGAAGGTAAAATACTCCACCTTTCGGATCTCCGGGTGGGGAGTACTTCGGGGAGAGTCATCAAAAGAGGTGGACATTTTAATATGAGGATCGGGACATGGAACGTAAGAACACTTAGAAGAGCAGGGAAACTGGAAAATCTGAAAAGAGAAATAGATAAATGAAAAGGGAACATAATGAGTTTAAGTGAAGTGAGGTGGACAGGTAGTGGTTAAATAGTGTCAGGTAATTACACAATGTTTTACTCAGGTGGAAAAAGTAATGAACATGGAGTACCAATAGTAATGGGAAATCAATTAGTGCAAAGTGTGAATAAAATAGTGTTTCATAGTAATCGTCCAATGTTTGTGAAACTAAGTGCAGGACCAGTGGCCATTCTGATAATTCAAGTGTACATGCCAACATCAGATCATGATGACGAAGAAGTGAAGAAAATATACGATGAAATAGAGGACATTATCCACTCTGAAGGCAGAGGAAAAATAAACACCATAATAATGGGTGACTGGAATAGTGTGGTAGGACAAGGTAGTGAAACAAACATCGTGGGACAATATGGGTTAGGTAGAAGAAATGATAGAGGAGGGATGCTAGTGGAATTCTGTCAACGTAACAATTTGGTAGTGATGAACACTTGGTTTAAGAAAAGGAAGAATAAATTATACACATGGAAGAGCCCAGGTGACATTAGTAGATATCAGATAGATTTCATACTTGTAAAGCAGAGGTTTAGGGGCAGTGTGAAAGACACCAAGACTTATGCCAGCTGCCGATTTAGATCACAACCTTCTGGTTGCAGACATCAGTACAAGGTTGAAGAGGATCAGACCGTGTGGGAAGAGAAAGCAGAGATGGGACTTGGTAAAGCTAAGAGAGAAGAATGAGGCAGTAAGAGAATCCTTAGAGAATGTCTTTAGTGAATTGAGAGAGGAAAATGTAAGTGCAAGTGCAGAAGAACAGTGGAGAAATATTAAACTGGCCTTGTTGAATACTTTAGAGAGTATAGTCGGGAGGGAAGCAAAAAGAGCGAGGAAACTCTGGATCACCAATGAGATCCTGGAGAAGATGGAGGAAAGGAGGAAATTTAAAAATGTGAACGAAACGGAATACAGAAGACTAAACAGTGCACTCAGGAGAGAAACAGACAAAGCGAAAGAAAAATACCTAGAAGAAATGTGTGAAGAAATAGAGGAACTACAAAGGAGAGGAAGATACGACCTGATGTATCAGAAAACGAAGGAGTTTGGAGGGAGTGAGAATAAAGGAGTAAGGAACTTCGGAATAGAAAACTCTAAAGGACAAATGGAGACAGAACAAGGGGAGATGCTGAAAATATGGGAGGAATACGTAAAAGAACTCTACGATAAGAAAGACCGCCCGCAAGTAATTAAAATAGTGACAGAGGAGGCGGTTGATGAAGATGAAAAAGGGCCCAGCATATTGAAAACAGAAGTAGAGAAGGCAATTAAGGACATGAAGAGGAGGAAAGCTACAGGAGAATACGACATACCAGTGGATTTGCTGAAGGAAATCGGAGATGGAGGTTTGAAAGCGTTGACACAACTCATCAACAAAATCTACGAAACTGGGGAATGGCCTAAAGACTTTTTAGATGTCACAATGGTTGCTCTAGAAAAGAAACAGCAAGCCAAGAAATGTAGTGATTACAGAACAATTACTTTGATCTCACATGTGGCGAAGATCATTGCAAAAATACTCAATGGACGGATAGAACATAAAATCTAAGAAGTAATGGAAGATGATCAGTTTTGATCAGGATTTAGGAAAAGAAAAGGAACCAGGGACGCGTTAACGAAAAAGTCTGCGTGTGTTTTGTAGATTGGCAGAAGGCCTTAGATAGAGTTAACTGGACAAAATTGATGAATATTTTTAAGGAGATTGGTGTCAACTGGAGAGACCGGAGACTAATTTGCAATCTGTACATGAGACAAAGAGTAAAAGTACAATTGAACTACGGAGAAACAAACAGCGTAGAAATAGGAAGAGGACTCAGACAAGGATGTTGTCTATCGCCGAGTCTCTTCAATTTGAATGGTGAATGGCTGGCGACAGAAGCTTTGAAAGGATGTGGAAATTTCAAGATAGGGGGGCGCCTCATCAACACCATCAAATATGCAGATGACCTGGTAGTACTCGCCAAGAACCAAAGACAACTACAACACATGATGAACCGGCTGCTGGAAACTGGAAGGAAATATGGCATGGAAATTAACAAGGAAAAATGTAAAGTGATGAGGGTATTAAAATGGGGAAAAACCTTTGAAGATAACAGTCGACAATCAAGAACTGGAGAATGTAAAACAGTGCAAGTACTTGGGAAGCCTGCTGACAAAGGATGCATACTGCACAAATGAAATTCGAGCAAGAATCGCCATGGCCAAAGCTGCATTCAACAAGAAGAGGACTCTACTGACCAGCAAGTTGAGTTTGGAACTAAGGAAGAAACTGGTGAAGTGCTACATCTGGAGCATTGCACTGTACTGAGCAGAGACGTATACCATGAGGAAAAGAGAGAGAAAATACCTCGAAAGTTTTGAAATGTGGTGTTGCAGGAGAATAAAAAAGATCAAGTGGACAGATAGGGTGACAAACGAGGAGGTACTAAGAAGGGTAGGAGAAAAGAGAATTATTCTAAATACAATTCTCCAGAGGAAGGCCTACTTGATAGGACATATAATTAGACATGAGGGGCTCATACATGACGTCATTGAAGGGAAGATTAAAGGAACTGCAGGTCGAGGAAGAAGAAGAATACAACATCTGGATGACATGAAAGAAAGGAGGAGATAGAGCAGGCTAAAGGAAGACGCTGAGGACAGGGAACATTGGAGGCAGAAATTCTCCGTACAAAGACAAGCACCTGCCACTAGGCAGAATACTGTATAATAATAAGTTTCTACTGAAACATATAGACGGAGAATTCCATTGGCACGAGTTGTTGGCACCATTGGGCAACGGACATTTTAACTGATGATTTTGTTAGCTAAATCGCTCGGAAATATGCCTTGAAATTGCATCAATTACTCTGTATAAACATTTTTGGTCTGTACTAATATATTCAGCAGAAAGCTCCGGCAAGTTCGCCGGAATAGGTTGAAACTGAGTTATAGATATTTTCTCACAGTTCTCAAGTTCATAACCAATTGTCCCTGCAAATGCTTTGGCCCAGACGTACTGCTATCAATGTGTTGAAACAGACGTATAAAAGGCAGTTCATTCATATGCAATAAACAAATAATCTTCTTTCTAGCAAAGGTATAATACCGCTGTATTTGCCAACATTTACATTTATCCCATCACATTCAATTGCATTCAAAAAAGTTGAATATATCTTGATCTAAACGTTCTATCGTTCTATGATAGTCCGGAGGCAGTAAAACTTAATGGAACTTAATAAAACTTTACGTATCAATTAACGGCACCATCTGGCACCTTTTAATGCTGAGCATTAAAAAACCGGCCAAGTGCGAGTTCTGGCTCGCGCACCGAGGGTTCCGGTACAAACTTGTAAGTAAGGTATCTTTTTTTGTGGAGGACAGCAATCACATTCAGTTAACTTGACAAGTGACCCTCCTGAAATCACGACCATCTTAGTACCGCTGCAAGCATAACCTCAAGATGATGAGGTCGTACGATGGAATTCTACCCTATATTTTATTACCATACATCCCCCATTCACTATGAATGTTCAGGGATTCTGAAACTTCACTATTTGTTTTTACTGCTCAATTTTCCCTGTATACGTATATACCCTGTATAAAAGTATACAGGGTATTTTTTTTTAAATAACGCGAATATTTTTAAACTTATAAAAAGAAAACTATTTTATTATTACACTTATTCACTAAATTATATTAAAATCTAACTATTTCTAGATCTAATATAAACTAATATATTAACTATTTCAAGATCTATTTCGATACTCTTAACATTCAGTTGTTCAATTGACTGCTTTTGGGCAATTGACTACCAAAAAATATAGGGCGTACGTGATTTAAGTATATGTAGATTATAAAGAAATTAGACGGAAATATAATATATACAGGATGTTACGGGACTTGAGTATGTCGCATGTCGGTTATAAACAAGCAAAATTTAGACATAATATATACCCTGTATATATTATGTATATAGAGCGGACGTGATGAAATGCATAACGAATATAAACAAAGAAAATTCAGAATAAACAACTTGGTGCCGACACATACTTTTTAACCTTCGAACCTAACCGAGGAGGACCTAACTGTATGCAACCCATATGCTTCTGGTGCCTGACAATACCACGCAACACATTAGTGTATTTTCATAAGTTTCTAATAGTAAATTCGCATTTTTCTTGTAACTAAACTATATATTTACGGTTTTCTGTAAGACACCGCTTCTTGCCAAATTTCATGATTCTAGGTCAACGGGAAGTACCCTATAGGTTTTGATTCCCTTGTGAAATCGCAAAATATGCGACATAAACGGTCATATCTTTTGATCGCGTTGACTTACAAGTTTGATTTTTTCACAGCTGAAAGGGCCCGCAGACCCGAGTATTTGATACAAATTTCAACTTGTTACCTCTACGCGTTCCTGAGAAAAATGGTCTTGACAGACAGACAGACAGACAGACGGACAGCAAAGTGATCCTATAAAGGTTCCGTTTTCGGTACGGAACCCTAAAAACGAAAAAAAAAAAAAATTGACCCACCCTAATAGACAATCCTATGCAAAATTTGAACAAACTAATGAGAGTTGCATATCTGAACCAGCTTATCTTCCAGAAGTCTTTGTAATTAGCCGTTCAAAAGTAATGACATTGTGAATCTGCGCAAAATGTATTTCCTTAAAATAATTATTTATCAAGTGAATGGAAAATTTTCAAAGTGCGCCTAGAAGCGTTCTCCCTGCTGGTTGTAAATATACAAATTGCATTTTGCTTGTAACTTCCGTCCGCGAGATATGATGTGATATTATTGGCAAAATCGAGCGAAATTTTGCGAAATTTGGTCGCCCGAGCAGAGAACTGAGAAGCTAATTAACATTTTTAAGGAAATCTAAGTGCATCCGTAGGGAAATGACCTCCTGAAAACGATGCCAGCCTGGCTTGGAGAAAAGAATTTAATATTCGCATTTTATGGATTGATATCTTGATGATATCTTGATTATGGATTGATATCTTTTATGGATTGATAGTTTTGCCGAGGAAAACTCAAACATCAATATCAAATCATCTATTTTGGTCGGAGGGAGTCAGTTTTTTTTTTAATCTTGCAGTGGTTGGAAGATTTAAAAAAACTTGTTCGTTGTTCCGACTAAAACGGACCAGAGATAACCTCTGTCTTACTACACAAGAATCTTATCCACGGAAGAATACATGCCCATGAGCATTTAACTATCTTTATGGCGCGTTTGTTGGACAAAACCAGGAACATTTGTCGGGAAAAAAACTAATGAAGGTAACTGAACGTAAACACGGAAACGTCGATTACCATGTGACCCAGGCGCTAACAGGATGCTTTTATGCCTTTCTACACAGAATAGGCAAAAGGCGAAGCGATCAGTGCTGGTACTGCGGCGAAAGAGATGACGCGTGTCATACGATATTCTGAGATTAGAAATGGCAAGGAAAACTGGTGTATGGCCGGACAAGGAGAATATGACCGAAACCATGCTGGAAAGTAAAAATAATTGGAACGCAACCGCGGAGATGCTAATCAGCAAAATGAAGGCCAAGGAAGTAGATGAGAGGAGACTGCAAGCAGGCCAACAAATTATAAAGTAACCAAAGAGCGTGAACCCAAAGTTGCCGAGTGATAATACCTCGAGATGGTGCAAACCACGGCAGCGCTAGGGACAAGATAAGAAAAAGGGGGGTGATTTTAGTGGGAATACTATCTCTGGAAGAGAAGGAGTCCCACACTACCCAGCTAGAAGGTGCCTACAAAATGTTTCCCCTTCTTCCCAAAAAAAAACCTGACCTGATGGATCAGTGCATAGCACTCTATCCACACTGGCGCCGCAATAAGCGATGGTACCTGCGTGTGTTCTTTCATTTTATTGATCCGGCCCTTGCAAACTCCCGATTTTTATACCGGGAAGCTGGAAAGGATGTACCCCTTCTAGAGTTTAAAGCGTCAATGCCAGAGCTTTGATTAACGTCGGCACACATGACCAGAGCAGAATAAGAAGAGGACGAGCGAGCTCAACTCCTCCTTCTTTGAAGAAACGTACGGTCGCGAAATCTCCACCTGAGGTGCGACACCATGGAGATAATCTCTGGCCGAAATTAACAAATGTAAAGAATGCTAATAGATGCCATGAGAAGAACTGTTTGAGAAAGACAAAATACATTTGTACTGAGTAAAAAAAGGCTGCACACATTATTATAACGTAAATGAACGTTTCACGAAAATCCGTTAGCAGTTCAAAATCAGACAAGTTCAACAGGAAATATAAGCGGTAACCATGAAGGAGGTGGGGACAGGAAGTGGGAGCGGAAGTGGGGAACCGGAAGTGGCCAAGGCCATCGGAAGTGGGGGCAGAAGTGGAGAACCGGAAGTTGATTGGAAGTGGGGAACCGGAAGTGGTCAAGGTTGTCGGAAGTGGGGGCAGACGTGGAGCAGTAAGTGGGTGTGGAGGTGGGGAACAGGAAGTGGTTAAGATCGAGGTCATAGGTGGAGGTGGGCCTAGAACACACTATCTTTCCCAATTTGTACACACTTTACACATGTTTTTTATGTTTACCTGGCCTTATGTTTATGATGATTTTATTTTCTAGCTGCCATTATTGCATAGAAATATTTGTAATATTGAAACGCCACACGTCGGTCGTCTCAGATTTGATCGAAATTTACGATTCCGTTGCGACTGAGCGATTCAGGGCGAACGCTTCCCTACACGGGCCCCAAAATGTTGCATTAAAAAAATTACCACTTTTACGGAGGTCGCGGCGAAGATGCCCGGGTAAAATTAAATTCAAGCAAGGATTCCGGTAGAAAACTTGCAGACGCGTCATCAGACACGACTCTCGTCGCTGCGCGACTTTTATCGGAGACGTTATTCACATTTTTCGGCGAATCTTGGTCCCCCGACTGAAAGGCGGCCCCCTCAAGCCTGGAGAGTCGATACTTCAGATTCTCATAGTCAAAGAACAGACGAACGATCCTACGTACGACGATTTTCAATGAGACTTGCGGATCGCGTCATTTAGGCGTCCAAATATGACGAAATTTTTGCAAGAAAATGTTGAGTTTTTGGCACTTGGTGAAAAAATTAAGCAAAGATGTCGAAAAGTGAGGTGACCGTCGGACGAGTGCCGACTTTCCGCACACGTCGGTGCCGGTGGCAGGTACGTGCGACGAAAACTGTCCGAGTTGTGGGTGAAAAGGTGAAAAAGTTGTAAAACTCTGCGCAACAGCCCCCGGAGACGGTAGAGAGTTGAAATTATTTTTAGAAAACAAAAAGTATAAAGATGGCAAAATATTAGTCAAAAAAAAGACCGGACAGGAACATAATTCGAATTACTAAAGATGATGATTTAGTAAAAATAAAACAAAATACTCTCTCTTAATCTCTTTAAGTTGCCAAATTATACACAATTTAGTACAAAAAATATTTTCAAGTAAAATAGTGGTTTGGTTATTTATATTACAAACCAATACATATACAATATTGAAGTATCTGAATTCATTATAACTCTGAATGTAAATTAACTTACTAAAGTTGTAACTTTAACTTACTAAAGTTGTAAACTTGTCGAAATATACTAATCGAGTAAAGTACCGTCACTGAACTCGAAAGGGGTCAAAAGTCAAGATTTCTTGAAAATTAAGAAAAATTGTCAAAAAATGCGGTTTACGACTTGAATTTTTTTCAATGAATTGAACAAAAAATTTGTTTTTTTTTGACGAGCCTTACCAAGTTCTGCCCCCGCAGGTTATTATGTTAGTGGTTGTTACTGGATTAATGTATCAAAGTCCTCAAATCATTTGAAGAGATAACAAAAATAACTAGCTCGGGTATTTCTTGTAACTCCGAAGTGATTCCACACGTTACTACATTTTTGAAATTCCTGGGAAAAGAATAGACAGCAAATAGAACACCAAATTTGCTAAGCATCAGATCCTCACTACAAGCTGAGCTAGAAACACTGTACAACTTTGATGAACATGACAAATACCTGGTTGACACTTTTCTTGACCCCCTGGGATTAGTTCAAAACAAAAAATTCTTTTAGAAGCTCTGAAAATAAATTTTGATGAGTCTTGTAGTACCGATAATGATTCTTCTCCACTTCGTAAGAAGATACATACCAATGAAAATGACAAAACCATTGACGTACGACATACACGACAGTTTCTGGAAGTCGTTACAGAAAATATGGAGAAATATGAGAATGTGGTAAAGGAAAGTGCTTTTGTAAATGAAATTGATTTATCTAAAAACGGCTCGCCTAGATAGGACAGTAGACCTTTACAAGTGGTGGTCAGCAAACGTAGAGCAGTATCCAAAACTGACAGAATTCGTAGAAATGTATCACCCAGTAGCAGTGAATACTGTGAGAGGTTATTTTCAGGAGCGGGTATATTGTTAATGAGGGAAAACGCAATCAGTTGCTATCAACAAATGCTGAAAAAATGGTTTTCATTTATCACAATTTACCTCGGTAAGTTTTGAGTATTAATAATTTGTAATAATTTATTGGTAAAATATATTCATTTGAACGTAAAACAAACGGAACACAGCCTGAATATATAAATATATTCAGCCTTTCCGGAGCTCTATAACAATTATTGAGTCTTTCTAGGACTACCAAAACAAATCTCACATTAAATTCTTTTTTCACTTTCATTTCGTTTTCACTTTCACTTTCGTGGCACTCATCCCGGAAACGCTGAATATATTTATATATTCAGGCTGTGTTCCGTTTGTTTTAAGTTAGTATGATTTTCTATAACGTAGGATGGTTTCACCCATTCTATAATCATTTGAATAATATGTGTGATTGTTTCTTCATTTTTGGTATTCCGTATTGGGCTGAATAGTTGACAATATTCGGCCGAATACCGAATATTAAAAAAGTGGCTGAATAGGACGAATACCGAATAGATACCGAATATTCGTGGCATTTCTAGTTCAGATTACTCGATTGTATCACGAAGAAGAATTCATGGTAAAACACGAATCACACCCATCAAAGTTTTAGGCAACCAAATGTACTCGTGTGCTCTCCAAAGGAAGGAAACTCCAAATAAAATTAATAGTCAGCGATAGAGATAGGAATTCGAAAAAAACTCTTGCAATAGTTAATTCAGAAATTTATAAACATCGATCAATGACAGCTGAGAAGGAGGAAAAAATTAAACGTCGTATAGAATATTCCAAACAAAAATTAATTTACATACAGATAAATCTTCAAAAGCAGTTAATTTTGTAAAAGTCAAAACTTCCATAACTCACAAATTGCAAACCCATCAACAAGAAATGTGCCATATATCCTATCAATTCATTTTGCTGACCTATCAACACAGAATCAACCAAACATTCCGGATTCAAATTCATATTATGATGATGACATGAACAGTCATTCTCCTTCCAGAATTGACTTGTGTTCCAGAATTACATAAAACAATACTAACAAACTATGTACCAAATTTGATTAATTAACATTCTGATAAATCCTCAAAACCAGTTTTAAAGCTGTTTTTTTTCAAAAGTTTTCACTTCAGTCGGCAGTGCCTGACTGCCTATATTTTTTTTAAAATAACGATCAGAACGCCCATCCCGCGCTCTGGCTGTGACTTTGCGGGGAGCTAATTTCCATTGTATGTATGAGTAAATATATATTTGTAATAATAATTAAGGAAATAAAGAAATTATTATTATTAATGCGACGGAAAAGCACCAGCAGAGAGAAAGAACAAAAAGTTAAAAGTTGCTCGTGTTTATTAGATTTTGAAAGACAAGCGTTTAGATGAGAATTCTGGTTTAGAATCAGAACAAGTCTTCTTGATAAACATTGCACGTTGGAATATTTTCTTTGCGAATTTTCACGGAAAAATTTATGTCAATATTTATTTTTAGTTATTTACTTACTGTGTTAATCGCGATTTAAATCAAATGAATTCAAAAAAACAATTCTAATTGCAATACCTACGCATTGCAAATTGTTTGCATGTCTCCTTCAACAGGTAACTTTCCCATACAAGATAAATAAATTAGAATAATTCATTTGCTGTTGCATTCAAGTTCTGCGAGTTCTCCAGTTAGCAACACCATGATCCTAGCGATATTACTGATTACGGTTTTCTGCGCGTTAATATCGCTTCTTCTATTAACTAATAGGAAGGTGAGTGATACTGATAAGATTCCAGGCCCTAAACCTTGGCCAATCATTGGAAATGCTTTGGAATTTGGAAGCAACACAACAGGTAATTTTTTTAATTTACAATTTTAACAACAACGCAATTCACAAATATTAAACAAAAAATGTCTTTTTTACTTCTGATTGCTGTATTAACTAATTATCTCGATCGTAGAGCACTTGAAAAATCAAACTCGCTTGATTAAGGAATATGGACCGATGGTGAGAGTTTGGATTGGTCCAACACTAACAATTATTTTATCAGACGTCGAAAAAGTTGAATATATTTTGAGCTCAAATATACACATCAATAAATCCAAGAGTTACAGATGTTTCAAAGACTGGCTAGGCGATGGATTACTTCTGAGCAGTGGTAACGTTTCGTAATAAAAAATTACATTTTTACGCAGAATCGAATTAATTTTGTTATTGCTATTTTTTTGTTAGGAGATCATTGGAGGAAACATAGAAAAATAATTACACCAACATTCCACTTTAAATTAGTCGACGGTTTCTCTGAATTCATCAACAGCAATGCAAAGGTGTTGGTACAAAAACTTCAAGAAAAAGAGAATGAGAAATCTCTAGACATATATCCATTTATAAATTTATTTGCGCTGGATGTTATTACTGGTAAAATAACTAATATTATTAATTGCAAGCAACTGATAATAGTATATTAAAGAACGAGTCCCATAAACGCGGTTTTTCAGCACGCGTCCTTGTTTAGAAAACGACGAGCGTAGCGAGGAGTTTTCTAATGGACAATTGCGAAAAACGCCATAATGTAGACTTCGGAGCAAAGCGGCTCTGGCGTCTCTAATGCAGCGATACTGACGCCATGACATAGCGATAGTATTACGCACTATGGAAATGTATGAAGCGCCATTCGAGCGCAGCGACATTGACGCGCTCAGCGTTGGTGCGTCAGTGTCGCCGAACTCGAATGGCGCCTCATATATTTTTATAGTGCGTAATACTATCGCTATGTCGCCGCGTCAGTATCGCTACGTTAGTGACGTCAGAGCCGCTTTGCTCGGAAGTCTACCATTGTGAACGAGTTTTTTATGGCATTTTCTCTATTTTGCGCCCTTTTATGCCATTTCTAAATAAAAAAGTTGCGGATACATATTGAGAAAATTTTATCGCACTCGGCGATCCATTAACGAACCCATATGAATGTTTTAATGACTTCATTATAGACTCAAAATTGAAAAAAAATCAGTTTTTAAGATCAGCTCTATATATCAAACTTTAAAAACAGTTTAATTCTAATTATTTTATGTAGAATCAGCTATGCATACCAAAGTAAATGCCCAGCAAGAATCGAAATCGGATTATGTGCTAGCTGTTAAAGGTTTCATGCAAATCTATATGAAAAGGCTTTTCTCGATGTTGAAGCAAAATGATCGTTTTTTCGTGATGAGTTCCGATTACAAAAGACATCGAAAATATGTGGAGGTATTGAAAGGATTTACTGGGAATGTTATAAGATTAAGAAGAGAAGAGAGAACGGCCGATTCACGCGGAAAAGAAGACGAATTTGGCGATAAAAGAAAAACCGTTTTCTTAGATCATTTGCTGGATTTGCAAGAGAACGAGAATTTGTTCACGGATCAAGAAATCATCGATCAAGTCGATACCTTCACGTTCACTGTAAATATTTGTTAATATAAGCTTAGTTAACAAAATTTTGTGACGAGCTAAATTTTGCAATTAACTTACACAACAATTAAGACAAAAACCATGATTAAAATGAAGGTTTTTTTTAAGTTAAATTCTTGCATTTTTTATCTGGTTTTATAAATTGGAACATAAAAATCAGATTTATAAGAATTAATAAATTTAGTTTGAATAATTAGAATGATAGTAATAATGTTTATTGATAGTAGGGAAAGATCCTATGTTCTATTCCAACCGCAACCACATGACCGGGGGGTGTGAGGTCTATGTAACCCCACGCTAAAGCGAGTGTGAGGTATATGTAATCACACGCTAAAGAGGGTGTGAGATCTATGTAATCCCACGCTAAATAGGGTGTGAGGTCTATGTTGCCCCACACTAAAGGGGCTGTGGGGTCTATGTAACCCAACACCCCGACACTAAAGCGAGTGTGAGGTCTATGTAACCACGCGCTAAAGAGGGTGTGAGATCTATGTAATCCCACGCTAAATAGGGTGTGAGGTCTATGTTGCCCCACACTAAAGGGGGTGTGAGGTCTATGTAACCCCACACCCCGGTCATGTGCTAGCGGCGGGAATAGAACTTAGGATCTCTCCCTACTATTGATATATTTAAATTAATTATATTAGTAATTTACAGCTATATTTTTTTGTAGGGTCATGATACTGCATCGTCTGCAATTTCGTTTTGTTTATACGAATTATCTAAGCATCCAGAGATTCAAGAAAAACTAATCCAAGAATCGAATGAGGTTGTTGGAGATGACAAAGCGCATAAATTGAGCTTTAAAGAAATAAGTGAGATGAAATATTTGGACATGGTTTTCAAGGAATCTCTGAGGTTGCATCCTACGGTGCCATTCGTTGAGAGAGAATTGCAAACAGATGTAGTTTTTGGTAAACTAAAAATTCGGGAGATATTTTCAGGAGATATTTATAAGGGAATATTTATTTTTAGATGGGGTGAATATTCCGAAAGGAACTATAATACAAATCGTAATTTTCGCCATACACAGGAATGAGGAATTTTACCCTGAGCCAGAAAAATTTGACCCTGACAGATTTCTGCCGGAACACACGAAAACCAGAAACCCGTTCTCCTATATTCCATTCAGTGCTGGACCTCGAAATTGTATAGGTAATACATAAAAATTTGAAAAGTTCTTGGGCAATGATAAAACAATATATTCTGTAGGTAAGAGATATGCACAATCGATTGTAAAAACAACGGTGACTTATATACTGAGAAACTTCAAGATCCTTCCAGCTGTGCCCGAGATAAAACCAATTTTGTGCAATAATGGTATTATGGGATCTGCAAACGGTTTACACGTAAGAATCCAGCCGAGATAATTATTCCTCAATGTAATAAAGTAAATGCTTTTTCATGTAATTTTAAACGAATTAATAGTAATTAGAAAACTAGAAATATAGGTTCAGAAATATTTTAATTTTTAATATTGTTAAACCTTTCTTAAAACCGTAAGGCTCGCTACACAAGTACCGTGTGGATGTATCCGGCGCAGGCCCGGCACCGGGTGGAGGGGGTGGTGTTGCATAGTCTAGCATGGAAGAGTTCAGACGTGCTGTGTGAGTCCATCCGGAGCCGGGCCGACTCATATTGTCGGGTTGTCACCGGCCGGCCCCCACTGGCCATCCGGCTGCCGGATACCGGCTCAGTAGGGAAAGATGTCACGTTCTAAATCCACCACCTCCTTATGGGATTTACATGTAATCTAGCCCCTTATGGGGGAACTACATGTAAAATCTAGCACGATGCCCCTTATGGAGATTTACATGTAAATCTAGCACGAAGCCCCTTATGGGGAATCCTATGCAAAATAGTTCTGAAAGCGTCCGAGCGAGAATGTCTAGATGACGCTGTAAGATACGTGTACGTTGGATAGTGGAAAAATTCAAAATAAGGGGTGAAAATTCAGATAGGGGTTGATTCAATTGAGATTAGGGAGGATTTAGATTGATAAGAATAGACAGACAAGACTAGACAGACAAGACTGGACATACAAGACTAGACAGACAAGACTAGACAGACAAGACTAGGCGGCCAAGACTAGATGGACTAGACTAAATCATATTTCAACCATTTGATGAGAAAAATCAAATCTGGTGTCAGAACAGCTCTAGCATGTGCGCTAAGGGAGATACCGTCCGACCGCCTACCCCTCAGTAGATGACGTCATCCGCCGCGGCAGATATTACTAAACTAATTATCTCGATGCTAATTGGCTGATTAACGAATAAATAATTGCAGTTGGTCTTATGCCTCAATTTATATGTAATGGACAACACTAGATAGACAAGACTAGACAGACAAGACTAGACAGACAAGACTAGACAGACAAGACTAGACAGACAAGACTAGACAGACAAGACTAGACAGACAAGACTAGACAGACAAGACTAGACAGACAAGACTAGACAGACAAGACTAGACAGACAAGACTAGACAGACAAGACTAGACAGACAAGACTAGACAGACAAGACTAGACAGACAAGACTAGACAGACAAGACTAGACAGACAAGACTAGACAGACAAGACTAGACAGACAAGACTAGACAGACAAGACTAGACAGACAAGACTAGACAGACAAGACTAGACAGACAAGACTAGACAGACAAGACTAGACAGACAAGACTAGACAGACAAGACTAGACAGACAAGACTAGACAGACAAGACTAGACAGACAAGACTAGACAGACAAGACTAGACAGACAAGACTAGACAGACAAGACTAGACAGACAAGACTAGACAGACAAGACTAGACAGACAAGACTAGACAGACAAGACTAGACAGACAAGACTAGACAGACAAGACTAGACAGACAAGACTAGACAGACAAGACTAGACAGACAAGACTAGACAGACAAGACTAGACAGACAAGACTAGACAGACAAGACTAGACAGACAAGACTAGACAGACAAGACTAGACAGACAAGACTAGACAGACAAGACTAGACAGACAAGACTAGACAGACAAGACTAGACAGACAAGACTAGACAGACAAGACTAGACAGACAAGACTAGACAGACAAGACTAGACAGACAAGACTAGACAGACAAGACTAGACAGACAAGACTAGACAGACAAGACTAGACAGACAAGACTAGACAGACAAGACTAGACAGACAAGACTAGACAGACAAGACTAGACAGACAAGACTAGACAGACAAGACTAGACAGACAAGACTAGCCAGACAAGACTAGACAGACAAGACTAGACAGACAAGACTAGACAGACAAGACTAGACAGACAAGACTAGACAGACAAGACTAGACAGACAAGACTAGACAGACAAGACTAGACAGACAAGACTAGACAGACAAGACTAGACAGACAAGACTAGACAGACAAGACTAGACAGACAAGACTAGACAGACAAGACTAGACAGACAAGACTAGACAGACAAGACTAGACAGACAAGACTAGACAGACAAGACTAGACAGACAAGACTAGACAGACAAGACTAGACAGACAAGACTAGACAGACAAGACTAGACAGACAAGACTAGACAGACAAGACTAGACAGACAAGACTAGACAGACAAGACTAGACAGACAAGACTAGACAGACAAGACTAGACAGACAAGACTAGACAGACAAGACTAGACAGACAAGACTAGACAGACAAGACTAGACAGACAAGACTAGACAGACAAGACTAGACAGACAAGACTAGACAGACAAGACTAGACAGACAAGACTAGACAGACAAGACTAGACAGACAAGACTAGACAGACAAGACTAGACAGACAAGACTAGACAGACAAGACTAGACAGACAAGACTAGACAGACAAGACTAGACAGACAAGACTAGACAGACAAGACTAGACAGACAAGACTAGACAGACAAGACTAGACAGACAAGACTAGACAGACAAGACTAGACAGACAAGACTAGACAGACAAGACTAGACAGACAAGACTAGACAGACAAGACTAGACAGACAAGACTAGACAGACAAGACTAGACAGACAAGACTAGACAGACAAGACTAGACAGACAAGACTAGACAGACAAGACTAGACAGACAAGACTAGACAGACAAGACTAGACAGACAAGACTAGACAGACAAGACTAGACAGACAAGACTAGACAGACAAGACTAGACAGACAAGACTAGACAGACAAGACTAGACAGACAAGACTAGACAGACAAGACTAGACAGACAAGACTAGACAGACAAGACTAGACAGACAAGACTAGACAGACAAGACTAGACAGACAAGACTAGACAGACAAGACTAGACAGACAAGACTAGACAGACAAGACTAGACAGACAAGACTAGACAGACAAGACTAGACAGACAAGACTAGACAGACAAGACTAGACAGACAAGACTAGACAGACAAGACTAGACAGACAAGACTACTCCTTGCTGCTTGTTTTTTTGTTAGGTTACTTTATTTCTGTTTTTATCGATATAGTTTGATTTTTTAGTTTTTTAGTTTCCCTTGAAATGAATTCCACTCCGGTTGGTTCTGACAAGTCTATTCCACCAGTGAAATGCGCTAAATGTAAGAAAACCGCTATCTATTGTTATTTGCAAATATTGTCTTCTTGTTTTTCATAGGGGCTGTTCGAAGTCAAAAAACTTTACTGCAATTGACTTCAGCACAGTCATATGCGATAAGTATAGAAATATTGATGGTGCCTCTAGTATGTCTGTTAATGAGGAACCAATTAGTTCTGATATTTCCCATCTCTCCATCTGATATTAATGAACTGAAAACGGTGGTTCTTTCACTTAAGCAAAATCTTGAGGAGCTTAGGCTATTAATAGCGGGTATTAAGCATACTGAAGTTATTGATCTTTTATCAGAAGTGAGTTCTAACAATAACGCTGTTCTCACGGAGTTAAAGACTCTGAAATCTCAAGTATTGAACTGCGGTCCTGACTCGAATCCTGTTAATACTTGTTCGTTGACATCTGATTTCACTTCTGCTTGTGCCTCTGTGTCTGCCTCGTCTAGGATGGGTCCTATATGCTCTTGTCCTCCCCAGCACAATGTCAGTAAAAGTTCTTTTTCTCGTTCTACGCAGACTTCTTTCCCTTTCTCCCAGAATCCTGTGCTTTTGGGAACTGGTCCCTCGAATATTCTTTGTGCTGCTGCATCTAAGAAGAGGGTTTGGTTTCACCTTAGCAACTTCTCTTCGCATACCAGCGAATCGCAATTACGAACTTACTTTCATTCTACCTTGAATATTCGGGACTGCTTTTGTAAATCTCTCCTCTCTAGTAGCCGTTACTGCACCTTCAAGGTTGGTGTTAATGTGGAGGATAGAAGTAAATTTATGGATCCAGGGTTGTGGCCCGCGAACATAATTATTAGGGACTTTGTGTACATCCGCAAGCCTTTACCTTACCAACGGCATTCCAAGCCCTCGGACGCTCGGTCTTCAATTTGTAATGGCAGTGGCAATAACAATGATAACAACATTAATGCCCCTTTTTTATAAAAGTCCCTCCGTCCCCTCCCTCGAGTTCGCTTAATATCCGTTTATACTATCAATATGTGGCCTCAATACAAAATTTGATTTATTCGTTCCCACATTGTGTAGCCTTGATGTTGATGTTGTTTGCCTCACAGAGACTTGGCTTCACGCCAATGTTCTAAATAGTGAGATCATGCCACCGCATTTTTCAACCATCAGAGGTGATCGTGATTTCGCCTCATCTGGTCTCTCGAGAGGCGGTGGAGTGCTTATAGCCACTAACAATAATAATATGCTTCTTAATTCAAAACCGGTGGACATTTCTATTTTTAACTTATTTAAAACTGTTGATGTTATTGCCTGCACTTGTACATTCTACCTGTCCACGTGCCTGGTAGTTTGCATCTATATTCCCCCGAATATCTTGTGTTCAGTTTTTGAAACTTTTTTTGAGCATCTTGAGATTTTTTTGATGTCGTGTACACATGACAACATCATAATATCTGGGGACTTTAATATCTCTCAGTGTAACCCAGTTCTTGGGAAAGCTTCTGCTATTGTTAACTTTCTTCCTCTGTATGGACTCAAGCAATTGAATTCCATTGTTAATAAGAGCAATAATATGCTTGATCTGTTGATTAGTGGTGCCGTCTTATTCAAAGAGGATTTTCCAGTAGTCACTGAAGATGCTTATCATCCCGCTATTTCGGCTTTGTTTACGTTGCGGGCCAAGGTAAAATCATCTCGCTTTCTCAACAGTGGTCGGCTTAAAGGCCTTGCTAGTTCAAGGAACTTTAATTTTCGACGTGCTGATCTCCAATCGCTTTATCTAGCTCTAAGTGACTCTGATTTTTCTCCTCTTGATAACTGCCATTCGTCGGAAGATTTTCTTGAAACCTTTTACTTTATTTTGTACACGGCTCTTAACAAATTTGTACCACTTCGTTCTTCTTCTCGTGCAATTTACCCTAATTGGTTTACACCCTCAATTATTCATAGTCTCCGTAAAAAGAGGTCACTTCACCGAGCGTATATGAAATCTAAATCCACTTTGGACTATTCCAAGTTTAAATTATTGAGATCTCAAGTAAAGTATCAGATAAGTACGGCCTTTTCTAAATTCATGTTGGCTGCTTCTAACAATGTATCTAAGGATCCGAAGAGTTTCTGGTCCTTTGTACGTTCCAAAAAAAGTCAAAGCCGAATACGTGGTTTAATGTCTTGTGATGATTTCTCTTTTAGTTCACCACAATCCATTGTAGACGGATTTGCTAAATATTTTATGAGAGTCTATAAGCACTTCCCTTCTATATTAAATATTTCGGATACTGCGGCAGTGAATCTTCCGCTAATTGGCCTTAGTCATATCTCTGAAGAACAAGTATCTACAGCTATCAAGCAGCTTAAATGTAAGCTGACAAGTGGTCCTGACGGGGTTCCAGCCTTTCTGATTCGTGATTGTGCTCATATCTTTGTGCCTCCTCTCACGGAACTGTTTAACCTGATCCTCTCTGAATGCTCTTTCCCTGAAATATGGAAATTAACTAAGATCTGTCCAGTCCATAAATCTGGTCCTCAATCCGATATAAAGAACTATTGACCCATTTCCATTATTTCAAATTTCTCCAAAATATTCGAGTCCATCATATGTAACTCCATCTACTCTCCCATTAAGCATCTGATCTCACTGAACCAACATGGCTTCATGAAAGGTCGCTCCCCAATCACAAACTTAGTAGCATTCACTGATTTTGTCTCTGCAGTAATTGGTAGGAGGGGGCAGGTTGACTGTATTTATACGGACTTCTCTAAGGCCTTTGACGCCATTGATCATGATATAATTATTAGCAAACTGCATTGTTTTGGGTTAACCAACAACTTAATAACCTTACTTTCTTCGTACCTTGTGAATAGAAGTCAATACGTGTTCCACAGTGGTTATTCTTCTTCGAATTTTGTAGCCACCTCTGGTGTTCCACTGGGGTCTAACCTTGGACCGTTATTATTGAATATTTTTATCAATGACTTAGGTTCTTCTCTCTCTGCTCCTCATTTATTTTTTGCGGATGACCTCAAAATATTTATGCGTGTTGGGCATCACGGGAACTGCCTTATTCTTCAAGAGAATCTCAATATTTTACAGAGGTGGTGTGACGTCAATCAGCTGGATATTAACTTAAGCAAATGCAAGGTACTCACTTATACCCGTCTACAGCACCCTATTGACTTCATTTACAGTTTGGGAAATGTTGGCCTTGAACACTGTGAATCACTGAAGGACCTAGGCATTTTATTTGACTCTCGCCTTTCATTTGATCAACATATAAAGTCCACAATTTCCAAGGCTTCGAGGGCACTTGGTTTTATTATTCGTAATTGGATTCTCCAACTTGGCGATATCTGTTCTTTATAAGAGCTTCGTCAGAACCGTACTTGAGTATGGCTCTATTATATGGAACTATTAAAAATATTCATGCTTTGGAGATCATACAGAGGAAATTCTTAAAATTCCTCTGGTATAAATCTTTTGGCTGCACTCCACCTTTACACATTGAGCACCCCTTATTACTGTTTATGAGTTTGGATTTAAGTCACTTAAATCGCGACGCACACTGGCTGGTCTAGTGTTTTTATTTAAGACCACAAATAGTGTTATTGACTTGCCTCCTATTATTAATCTACTCAATTTTCAGGTCCCAAGAATTGCTAGCAGGCAAACTGCTAATTTTTATAACCAATTACCCAGGGGTCCGTTTAGGTTGGTATCACCTCTTAATGACATGTGTGCTTCCTACAATTCAATCAGCGCGGAGTGTGACATTTTTGTTAAGTTTAGAACTTTTAAATCTATGGCGCTTAAATGCTTATCTGACTAACCTCCATTATATATGTTTTTATTACTTGGATTTTTGTAGCTTTTTAAGGTTTTCTGTTCTTATTATTTTTATTTTATCAATGTATTAAGCATATTATGACTGATTTCATTTCATTTGTATGTAATTGATTATTTGTATTTATATTGTATTCCTTGCTATTTTATTGTAATGTTGCTCTTGATTTTGGTCTGTGTACTGTTTGAGCAATAAATGATTAAATTAAAAAAAAAACGACTAGACAGAAAAGACTAGACAGATAAGACTAGACAGACAAGACTAGACAGACAAGACTAGACAGACAAGACTAGACAGACAAAACTAGACAGACAAGACTAGACGGACAAGAGTAGACAGACAAGACTAGTATTAATCGCATTCTAATGTATGTAGTCAAGTCTGTCCAGTTTACTTAATATGATTGATGTGGTCTTGTTTTCCAGTAGATTATTAAAATACGGTCTGGCTTGTAGAATATGAATTTGATGTTGGCATTTTATTGAATGTTATCTTGAGGTGAGTTTTTGCCTCATCCATCAATGCGGTGGAATAGCAGCAGCGAGACGAACAGCCAAATCGAAAATGTTGCTCGCGTTTACTAGATTTTGCGATTTTTTCGCAAAAAATCGCTAAGATAACATTCCAACGTGCATTTAAAAAAAATGATCTAATGCTAAACTATTTTAAGCTGTAGTGTACTGTAACCAATGTATTGTACAGCAACCGATGTAGTGTAACCAGTATTATTATTCGTTTGTTCTCCTCCAGCGTGTATTGTCTTTTTAAGAGATAAGCGTCGAGTCAGGCAGTCGCAGACGAGGCTTTGGTCTCTCTGCTCGCATATATCTAAGTGTCAACACGTTCTATTGCAAGGTTCAAGTCGGTCAATATATACACGTTGTTAAACCGTAAATAGTTGTTCATACATCTCCACTGGACACCCACTTGTCCCCCGCAATACATATTTATCATCTAAACGCTTGTTTTTCATGGAAACTAACTAGATTTTAGTGGTTTTAGTGTATATAATATTTATATTATATTCAGGGTATATTTGTTACTTGGATACTACAAAATATTAAAACTTGCAATACAAGAAATACGCTTTGTAGGCGCAAGAATTTATTTATATTTATTCATTTAAACACTACAAAACTTAATTAAATAAATGTAGTAAACAGTTGTACACGCAATAGCTACGCAGTGCAAAGCCTGTGCACGTTTTCAATACAAGTGAGATAATTAACTAAAATTCCCGTTTGTTGTCGCATTCAAGTTCTACAGTTAGCAACATCATGCTCCTAGCAATATTACTAATTACGGTTTTCTGCGTATTAATGTCGCTTCTTCTATTAACTAATAGGAAGGTGAGTGATATCGATAAGATTCCAGGCCCTACACCTTGGCCAATCTTTGGAAATGCTTTGGAATTTGGAAGCAACACAACAGGTAAATTTATTTAATTTACATTTTTAACAAAAAATTGCGCGTTTGACGAATGTCAAACAAAAAATGTTTTTTTTTAACCTTTGGTTGCTTTATTAACAAATTATTTCAATCGCAGAGCAATTTAAAAATCAAACTCGTTTAATTAAGGAATATGGATCGATGGTGAGAGTGTGGTTTGGTCCAACACTAGCAATTCTTTTATCAGACGTCGAAAAAGTTGAATATATTTTGAGCTCAAATGTACACATCAATAAATCAAAGAATTACAGAAATTTCAAACACTGGCTAGGCGATGGCTTACTTCTTAGCAGTGGTAACATTTCATAATAAGAAATTTCTTTTTTACGCAGAAACGAATTAATTTGGTTATTGCTATTTCTCGTTAGGAGATTATTGGAGGAAACATAGAAAAATAATTACTCCAACATTCCATTTTAAATTAGTCGACGGTTTCGCTGAATTCATCAACAGCAATGGTGAGGTCTTGGTGCAAAAACTTCAAGAAAAAGAAAATGAGGAATCCGTGGACATATATCCATTTATAAATTTATTTGCGCTAGATGTTATTATAGGTAAAATAACTAATATTATTAATTGAAAGCAACTGGTAACATATAATAAATAATGTTTAGGAAATTAACTATATACACGGAAAAATTTACACTTTAAAAATTACAGTTTCAAATAGTAGCAGCGGCCTTACGAATTTGAAACTGTAAAAACTACAAATTGCTATTGTTAAAATTACAGTTTGCGAAATTATTAGTAAATAAGTTTTAAAAATTACTGCAATCTTTACAAATATGTATTCGTAAGGCCGCTGCTACTATTTAAACTGTAATTTTTAAGCTGTAATTTTTTCCGTGTATTAATTAGACTTTAACAACGTTTGTTTCTTTTAATTGTGTTTATTTTATGTAGAATCGGCTATGCAAACGAAAGTAAATGCCCAGCAAGAATCAAACCCGGACTATGTGCTAGCTGTTAAAGGTTTCTTAAAGATCCATATGAACAGACTTTTCTCGTTCTTGAAGCAATACGATTATTTTTTCGCGATGACGTCTGATTTCAAAAGGCAACGAAAATATGTCAGGGTCTTGAAGGGATTCACGGAGAATGTTTTAAGATTAAGAAGAAAACAAAGGACGGCCGATTCGCGTGGAAAAGAAGACGAATTTGGTGTTAAAAGGAAGACCGTTTTCTTGGATCATTTGCTGGATTTGCAAAAGAACGAGAATTTGTTAACGGATCAGGAAATCATCGATCAAGTCGACACCTTCACGTTTGCTGTAAATATTTGTTAATATAAGTTTAGTAAACAAAATTTTGTGGGTGATAAAATTTTGGAATTATTAAAAACAAAGGAAACAAAAACATTAATTAAAGCAGTGTTTTGTTTAAATAATAAAAAGTTAAATTATTGTTTTTTTTTAAACTTAAAAATCATATTTATAAGATTTTAAATATTTTGTGAATAATTGGAATGAAATTAATAATGTTCATTTATATTAATTATATCTGAATTAATTATATAAGTAATCTACAGTTATGTTTTCTTGAAGGGTCATGATACTGTATCGTCTGCAATTTCGTTTTGTTTATACGAATTATCTAAGCATCCAGAGATTCAAGAAAAACTAATCCAAGAATCGAATGAGGTTGTTGGAGATGACAAAGCGCATAAATTGAGCTTCAAAGAAATTAGTGAGATGAAATATTTGGATATGGTTTTCAAGGAATCTCTGAGGTTGCATCCTGCGGTGCCTTTCATTGAGAGAGAATTGCAAACAGATGTAGTTTTTGGTAAACAAAAAATTCGGCTGATATTTTTAGGAGATATTTTCAGGGGAATATTTATTTCTAGATGGGGTGAATATTCCGAAAGGAACGGTAATACAGATCGTAATTTTCTCCATACATAGGAATGAGGAATTTTATCCGGAGCCAGAAAAATTTGATCCTGACAGATTTCTGCCGGAAAACACGAAAAACAGAAACCCGTTCGCCTATATTCCATTTAGTGCTGGACCTCGAAATTGTATAGGTAATACAAGAAAATTTATAAAGTTCTTGGGCAGTGATAAAACACGATATTGTAGGTATGAGATACGCACAGTCGTTAGTAAAAACTACGGTGATTTATATTTTGAGAAACTTCAAGATCCTTCCAGTCGTGCCCGAGATAAAACCAATTTTGTGTAATAATGTTATTATGGAATCTGTAAATGGTTTACATGTAAAAATCGAGTCCAGATAATTATTCCTTAATGTAATAAAAGCTATTTTATCCAATTTTAAACGAATTAATCATAATTAAAAAACTAGAAATATCGGTTCAGAAATATTTAATTATTTGAAACCTTCTTTGTTTTAATATATTGGAACTGAGCAATAAATGTGCGGCTGGTCAATAATGCCAGAGAAGATTGATATCGATAAAGGTTTCGATCGTTCTTTAATATTGTACAATACTATATCAAAATTGAACAAACTAATGAAAGTTGCATATTATGTGAACGGTCGTATCTCAAAATGTTCGTTCCACACTGTGGTGGCCGCGATACATTTTAGCGATAAAAATGATTCTATCTGCCAAACCTACAATATTAGCAATATTTACACAACAGGCCTAAGACAAGAATTGAGTCGATGTCTAGAAAATTAGACTAGATATAACCAAATTTGATAGATTTGTGGAAGTCTATCACATGATCACACATGATATACACATGATCTATCCATCAAATAATCTTTTTAGACAAAAATGACTCGTTTGTGCTTCAACACAAAAAATATTTGAGTTTAGTTACTCATAACTCGATATAAAGAAGCCTACAATAGACAGAAAAACAAAACTTAACAGACAGACAGAAAATGGACAGACAAAACTAGACAGAGAAGATTAGACATACAATGCTAGACAGACAAGACTAGACAGACAAGACTAGACAGACAAGACTAGACAGACAATACTAGACAGACAAGACTAGACAGACAAGACTAGACAGACAAGACTAGACAGACAAGACTAGACAGACAAGACTAGACAGACAAGACTAGACAGACAAGACTAGACAGACAAGACTAGACAGACAAGACTAGACAGACAAGACTAGACAGACAAGACTAGACAGACAAGACTAGACAGACAAGACTAGACAGACAAGACTAGACAGACAAGACTAGACAGACAAGACTAGACAGACAAGACTAGACAGACAAGACTAGACAGACAAGACTAGACAGACAAGACTAGACAGACAAGACTAGACAGACAAGACTAGACAGACAAGACTAGACAGACAAGACTAGACAGACAAGACTAGACAGACAAGACTAGACAGACAAGACTAGACAGACAAGACTAGACAGACAAGACTAGACAGACAAGACTAGACAGACAAGACTAGACAGACAAGACTAGACAGACAAGACTAGACAGACAAGACTAGACAGACAAGACTAGACAGACAAGACTAGACAGACAAGACTAGACAGACAAGACTAGACAGACAAGACTAGACAGACAAGACTAGACAGACAAGACTAGACAGACAAGACTAGACAGACAAGACTAGACAGACAAGACTAGACAGACAAGACTAGACAGACAAGACTAGACAGACAAGACTGGACAGACAAGACTGGACAGACAAGACTAGACAGACAAGACTAGACAGACAAGACTAGCCAGACAAGACTGGACAGACAAGACTAGACAGACAAGACTAGACAGACAAGACTAGACAGACAAGACTAGACAGACAAGACTAGACAGACAAGACTAGACAGACAAGACTAGACAGACAAGACTAGACAGACAAGACTAGACAGACAAGACTAGACAGACAAGACTAGACAGACAAGACTAGACAGACAAGACTAGACAGACAAGACTAGACAGACAAGACTAGACAGACAAGACTAGACAGACAAGACTAGACAGACAAGACTAGACAGACTAGACAGACAAGACTAGACAGACAAGACTAGACAGACAAGACTAGACAGACAAGACTAGACAGACAAGACTAGACAGACAAGACTAGACAGACAAGACTAGACAGACAAGACTAGACAGACAAGACTAGACAGACAAGACTAGACAGACAAGACTAGACAGACAAGACTAGACAGACAAGACTAGACAGACAAGACTAGACAGACAAGACTAGACAGACAAGACTAGACAGACAAGACTAGACAGACAAGACTAGACAGACAAGACTAGACAGACAAGACTAGACAGACAAGACTAGACAGACAAGACTAGACAGACAAGACTAGACAGACAAGACTAGACAGACAAGACTAGACAGACAAGACTAGACAGACAAGACTAGACAGACAAGACTAGACAGACAAGACTAGACAGACAAGACTAGACAGACAAGACTAGACAGACAAGACTAGACAGACAAGACTAGACAGACAAGACTAGACAGACAAGACTAGACAGACAAGACTAGACAGACAAGACTAGACAGACAAGACTAGACAGACAAGACTAGACAGACAAGACTAGACAGACAAGACTAGACAGACAAGACTAGACAGACAAGACTAGACAGACAAGACTAGACAGACAAGACTAGACAGACAAGACTAGACAGACAAGACTAGACAGACAAGACTAGACAGACAAGACTAGACAGACAAGACTAGACAGACAAGACTAGACAGACAAGACTAGACAGACAAGACTAGACAGACAAGACTAGACAGACAAGACTAGACAGACAAGACTAGACAGACCAGACTAGACAGACAAGACTAGACAGACAAGACTAGACAGACAAGACTAGACAGACAAGACTAGACAGACAAGACTAGACAGACAAGACTAGACAGACAAGACTAGACAGACAAGACTAGACAGACAAGACTAGACAGACAAGACTAGACAGACAAGACTACTCCTTGCTGCTTGTTTTTTTGTTAGGTTACTTCATTTCTGTTTTTATCGATATTGTTTTTGTTTTTTAGGTTCCCTTGAAATGAATTCCACACCGGTTGGTTCTGACAAGTCTACTCCACCAGTGAAATGCGATAAATGTAAGAAAACCGCTATCTATTGTTTCACTTAAGCAAAATCTTGAGGAGCTTAGGCTATTAATAGCGGGTATTAAGCATACTTAAGTTATTGATCTTTTATCAAAAGTGAGTTCTAACGCTGTTCTCACGGAGTAAAAGACTCTGAAATCTCAAGTATTCAACTGCGGTCCTGACTCGAATCCTGTTAATACTTGTTCGTTGACATCTGATTTCACTTCTGCTTGTGCCTCTGTGTCTGCCTCGTCTATGATGGGTCCTATATGCTCTTGTCCTCCCCAGCACAATGTCAGTGAAAGTTCTTTTTCTCATTCTACGCAGACTTCTTTCCCTTTCTCCCAGAATCCTGTGCTTTTGGGAACTGGTCCCTCGAATATTCTTTGTATTGCTGCATCTAAGAAGAGGGTTTGGTTTCACCTTAGCAACTCCTCTTCGCATACCAGCGAATCGCAATTACGAACTTACTTTCATTCTACCTTGAATATTCGGGACTGCTTTTGTAAATCTCTCCTCTCTAGTAGCCGTTACTGCATCTTCAAGGTTGGTGTTAATGTGGAGGATAGAAGTAAATTTATGGATCCAGGGTTGTGGCCCGCGAACATAATTAAAAGGGACTTTGTGTACATCCGCAAGCCTTTACCTTACCAGCGGCATTCCAAGCCCTCGGACGCTCGGTCTTCAATTTGTAATGGCAGTGGCAATAACAATGATAACAACATTAATGCCCCTTTTTTATAAAAGTCCCTCCGTCCCCTCCCTCGAGTTCGCTTAATATCCGTTTATACTATCAATATGTGGCCTCAATACAAAATTTTATTTATTCGTTCCCACATTGTGTAGCCTTGATGTTGATGTTGTTTGCCTCACAGAGACTTGGCTTCACGCCAATGTTCTAAATAGTGAGATCATGCCACCGCATTTTTCAACCATCAGAGGTGATCGTGATTTCGCCTCATCTGGTCTCTCGAGAGGCGGTGGAGTGCTTATAGCCACTAACAATAATAATATGCTTCTTAATTCAAAACCGGTGGACATTTCTATTTTTAACTTATTTAAAACTGTTGATGTTATTGCCTGCACTTGTACATTCTACCTGTCCACGTGCCTGGTAGTTTGCATCTATATTCCCCCGAATATCTTGTGTTCAGTTTTTGAAACTTTTTTTGAGCATCTTGAGATTTTTTTGATGTCATGTACACATGACAACATCATAATATCTGGGGACTTTAATATCTCTCAGTGTAACCCAGTTCTTGGGAAAGCTTCTGCTATTGTTAACTTTCTTCCTCTGTATGGACTCAAGCAATTGAATTCCATTGTTAATAAGAGCAATAATATGCTTGATCTGTTGATTAGTGGTGCCGTCTTATCCAAAGAGGATTTTCCAGTAGTCACTGAAGATGCTTATCATCCCGCTATTTCGGCTTTGTTTACGTTGCGGGCCAAGGTAAAATTATCTCGCTTTCTCAACAGTGGTCGGCTTAAAGGCCTTGCTAGTTCAAGGAACTTTAATTTTCGACGTGCTGATCTCCAATCGCTTTATCTAGCTCTAAGTGACTCTGATTTTTCTCCTCTTGATAACTGCCATTCGTCGGAAGATTTTCTTGAAACCTTTTACTTTATTTTGTACACGGCTCTTAACAAATTTGTACCACTTCGTTCTTCTTCTCGTGCAATTTACCCTAATTGGTTTACACCCTCAATTATTCATGGTCTCCGTAAAAAGAGGTCACTTCACCGAGCGTATATGAAATCTAAATCCACTTTGGACTATTCCAAGTTTAAATTATTGAGATCTCAAGTAAAGTATCAGATAAGTACGGCCTTTTCTAAATTTATGTTGGCTGCTTCTAACAATGTATCTAAGGATCCGAAGAGTTTCTGGTCCTTTGTACGTTCAAAAAAAAGCCGAATACCTGGTTTAATGTCTTGTGATGATTTCTCTTTTAGTTCACCACAATCCATTGTAGACGGATTTGCTAAATATTTTATGGGAGTCTATAAGCACTCCCCTTCTATATTAAATATTTCGGATACTGCATCAGTGAATCTTCCGCTAATTAGCCTTAGTCATATCTCTGAAAAACAAGTATCTACAGCTATCAAGCAGCTTAAATGTAAGCTGACAAGTGGTCCTGACGGGGTTCCAGCCTTTCTGATTCGTGATTGTGCTCATATCTTTGTGCCTCCTCTCACGAAACTGTTTAACCTGATCCTCTCTAAATGCTCTTTCCCTGAAATATGGAAATTAACTAAGATCTGTCCAGTCCATAAATCTGGTCCTCAATCCGATATAAAGAACTATCGACCCATTTCCATTATTTCAAATTTCTCCAAAATATTCGAGTCCATCATATGTAACTCCATCTACTCTCTTATTAAGCATCTGATCCCACTGAACCAACATGGCTTCATGAAAGGTCGCTCCCCAATCACAAACTTAGTAGCATTCACTGATTTTGTCTCTGCAGTAATTGGTAGGAGGGGGCAGGTTGACTGTATTTATACGGACTTCTCTAAGGCCTTTGACTCCATTGATCATGATATAATTATTAGCAAACTGCATTGTTTTGGGTTAACCAACAACTTAATAACTTTACTTTCTTCGTACCTTGTGAATAGAAGTCAATACGTGTTCCACAGTGGTTATTCTTCTTCGAATTTTGTAGCCACCTCTGGTGTTCCACTGGGGTCTAACCTTGGACCGATATTATTGAATATTTTTATCAATGACTTAGGTTCTTCTCTCTCTGCTCCTCATTTATTTTTTGCGGATGACCTCAAAATATTTATGCGTGTTGGGCATCACGGGAACTGCCTTATTCTTCAAGAGAATCTCAATATTTTACAGAGGTGGTGTGACGTCAATCAGCTGCATATTAACTTAAGCAAATGCAAGGTACTCACTTATACCCGTCTACAGCACCCTATTGACTTCATTTACAGTTTGGGAAATGTTGGCCTTGAACACAGTGAATCACTGAAGGACTTAGGCATTTTATTTGACTCTCGCCTTTCATTTGATCAACATATAAAGTCCACAATTTCCAAGGCTTCGAGGGCACTTGGTTTTATTATTCGTAATTGGATTCTCCAACAGCTTGGCGATATCTGTTCTTTATAAGAGCTTCGTCAGAACCATACTTGAGTATGGCTCTATTATATGAAACTATTAAAAATATTCATGCTTTGGAGATCATACAGAGGAAATTCTTAAAATTCCTCTGGTATAAATCTTTTGGCTGCACTCTAACTTTACACATTGAGCACCCCTTATTACTGGAGGAGTTTGGATTTAAGTCACTTAAATCGCGACGCACACTGGCTGGTCTAGTGTTTTTATTTAAGGCCGCAAATAGTGTTATTGACTTGCCTCCTATTATTAATCTACTTAATTTTCAGGTCCCAAGAATTGCTAGCAGGCAAACTGCTAATTTTTATAACCAATTAACCAGGGGTCCGTTTAGGTTGGTATCACCTCTTAATGACATGTGTGCTTCCTACAATTCAATCAGCGCGGAGTGTGACATTTTTGTTAAGTTTAGAACTTTTAAATCTATGGCGCTTAAATGCTTATCTGACTAACCTCCATTATATATGTTTTTATTACTTGGATTTTTGTAGCTTTTTAAGGTTTTGTGTTCTTATTATTTTTATTTTATCAATGTATTAAGCATATTATGACTGATTTCATTTCATTTGTATGTAATTGATTATTTGTATTTATATTGTATTCCTTGCTATTTTATTGTAATGTTGCTCTTGATTTTGGTCTGTGTACTGTTTGAGCAATAAATGATTAAATTAAAAAAAAACGACTAGACAGAAAAGACTAGACAGATAAGACTAGACAGACAAGACTAGACAGACAAGACTAGACAGACAAGACTAGACAGACAAGACTAGACAGACAAAACTAGACAGACAAGACTAGACGGACAAGAGTAGACAGACAAGACTAGATAGACAAGACCAAGTTAGATATAAAAGACGTTACTATTCTATTGTATGTAGTCAAGTATGTCCAGTTTACTTAATATGATTGATGTGGTCTTGTTTTCCAGTAGATTATTAAAATACGATCTGGCTTGTAGAATATGAATTTGATGTTGGCATTTTATTGAATGTTATCTTGAGGTGAGTTTTTGCCTCATCCATCAATGCGGTGGAATAGCAGCAGCGAGACGAACAGCCAAATCGAAAATGTTGCTCGCGTTTACTAGATTTTGCGATTTTTTCGCAAAAAATCGCTAAGATAACATTCCAACGTGCATTAAAAAAAAGTGATCTAATGCTAAACTATTTTAAGCTGTAGTGTACTGTAACCAATGTATTGTACAGCAACCGATGTAGTGTAAGCAGTATTATTGTTCGTTTGTTCTCCTCCAGAGTGTATTGTCTTTTTAAGAGATAAGCGTCGAGTCAGGCAGTCGCAGACGAGGCTTTGGTCTCTCTGCTCGCATATATCTAAGTGTCAACACGTTCTATTGCAAGGTTCAAGTTGGTTAATATATACACGTTGTTAAACCGTAAATAGTTGTTCATACATCTCCACTGGACACCCACTTGTCCCCCGCAATACATATTTATCATCTAAACGCTTGTTTTTCAAGGAAACTAACTAGATTTTAGTGGTTTTAGTGTATATAATATTTATATTATATTCAGGGTATATTTGTTACTTGGATACTACAAAATATTAAAACTTGCAATACAAGAAATACGCTTTGTAGGCGCAAGAATTTATTTATATTTATTCATTTAAACACTACAAAACTTAATTAAATAAATGTAGTAAACAGTTGTACACGCAATAGCTACGCAGTGCAAAGTCTGTGCACGTTTTCAATACAAGTGAGATAATTAACTAAAATTCCCGTTTTTTGTCGCATTCAAGTTCTACAGTTAGCAACATCATGCTCCTAGCAATATTACTAATTACGGTTTTCTGCGAATTAATGTCGCTTCTTCTATTAACTAATAGGAAGGTGAGTGATATCGATAAGATTCCAGGCCCTACACCTTGGCCAATCTTTGGAAATGCTTTGGAATTTGGAAGCAACACAACAGGTAATTTTATTTAATTTACAATTTTAACAAAAAATTGCGCGTTTGAAGAATGTCAAACAAAAAATGTTTTTTTTTTAACCTTTGGTTGCTTTATTAACTAATTATTTCATTTGCAGAGCAATTTAAAAATCAAACTCGTTTAATTAAGGAATATGGATCGATGGTGAGAGTGTGGTTTGGTCCAACACTAGCAATTCTTTTATCAGACGTCGAAAAAGTTGAATATATTTTGAGCTCAAATGTACACATCAATAAATCAAAGAATTACAGAAATTTCAAACACTGGCTAGGCGATGGATTACTTCTTAGCAGTGGTAACATTTCATAATAAGAAATTTCTTTTTTACGCAGAAACGAATTAAGTTGGTTTTTGCTATTTCTCGTTAGGAGATTATTGGAGGAAACATAGAAAAATAATTACTCCAACATTCCATTTTAAATTAGTCGACGGTTTCTCTGAATTCATCAACAGCAATGGTGAGGTCTTGGTGCAAAAACTTCAAGAAAAAGAAAATGAGGAATCCGTGGACATATATCCATTTATAAATTTATTTGCGCTAGATGTTATTATAGGTAAAATAACTAATATTATTAATTGAAAGCAACTGGTAACATATAAAAATAATGTTTAGGAAATTAACTATATACACGGAAAAATTTACACTTTAAAAATTACAGTTTCAAATAGTAGCAGCGGCCTTACGAATTTGAAACTGTAAAAAGTACAAATTGCTATTATTAAAATTACAGTTTGCGAAATTATTAGTAAATAAGTTTTAAAAATTACTGCAATCTTTACAAATTTGTATTCGTAAGGCCGCTGCTACTATTTAAACTGTAATTTTTAAGCTGTAATTTTTTCCGTGTATTAATTAGACTTTAAAAACGTTTGTTTTTTTTAATTGTGTTTATTTTATGTAGAATCGGCTATGCAAACGAAAGTAAATGCCCAGCAAGAATCAAACCCGGACTATGTGCTAGCTGTTAAAGGTTTCTTAAAGATCCATATGAACAGACTTTTCTCGTTCTTGAAGCAATACGATTGTTTTTTCGCGATGACTTCTGATTTCAAAAGGCAACGAAAATATGTCTGGGTCTTGAAGGGATTCACGGAGAATGTTTTAAGATTAAGAAGAAAACAAAGGACGGCCGATTTGCGTGGAAAAGAAGACGAATTTGGTGTTAAAAGGAAGACGGTTTTCTTGGATCATTTGCTGGATTTGCAAAAGAACGAGAATTTGTTAACGGATCAGGAAATCATCGATCAAGTCGACACCTTCACGTTTGCTGTAAATATTTGTTAATATAAGTTTAGTAAACAAAAATTTGTGGGTGATAAAATTTTGGAATTATTAAAAACAAAGGAAACAAAAACATTAATTAAAGCAGTGTTTTGTTTAAATAATAAAAAGTTAAATTATTGTTTTTTTTTTAACTTAAAAATCATATTTATAAGATTTTAAATATTTTGTGAATAATTGGAATGAAATTAATAATGTTCATTTATAATAATTATATCTGAATTAATTATATAAGTAATCAACAGTTATGTTTTCTTGTAGGGTCATGATACTGTATCGTCTGCAATTTCGTTTTGTTTATACGAATTATCTAAGCATCCAGAGATTCAAGAAAAACTAATCCAAGAATCGAATGAGGTTGTTGGAGATGACAAAGCGCATAAATTAAGCTTCAAAGAAATTAGTGAGATGAAATATTTGGATATGGTTTTCAAGGAATCTCTGAGGTTGCATCCTGCGGTGCCTTTCATTGAGAGAGAATTGCAAACAGATGTAGTTTTTGGTAAACAAAAAATTCGGCTGATATTTTTAGGAGATATTTTCAAGGGAATATTTATTTCTAGATGGGGTGAATATTCCGAAAGGAACGGTAATACAGATCGTAATTTTCTCCATACATAGGAATGAGGAATTTTATCCGGAGCCAGAAAAATTTGATCCTGACAGATTTCTGCCGGAAAACACGAAAAACAGAAACCCGTTCGCCTATATTCCATTTAGTGCTGGACCTCGAAATTGTATAGGTAATACATAAAAATTTATAAAGTTCTTGGGCAGTGATAAAACAAGATATTGTAGGTATGAGATACGCACAGTCGTTAGTAAAAACTACGGTGATTTATATTTTGAGAAACTTCAAGATCCTTCCAGTCGTGCCCGAGATAAAACCAATTTTGTGTAATAATGTTATTATGGAATCTGTAAATGGTTTACACGTAAAAATCGAGTCCAGATAATTATTCCTTAATGTAATAAAAGCTATGTTATCCAATTTTCAACGAATTAATCATAATTAAAAAACTAGAAATATCGGTTTAGAAATATTTAATTATTTGTTTTAATATATTGGGACTGAGCAATAAATGAGCGACTGGTCAATAAGACCAGAGGAGATTGATATCGATAAAGGTTTCGATCGTTCTTTAATATTGTACAATACTATATAAAAATTGAACAAACTAATGAAAGTTGCATATTATGTGAACGGTCGTATCTCAAAATGTTCGTTCCACACTGTGGTGGCCGCGATACATTTTAGCGATAAAAATGATTCTATCTGCCAAACCTACAATATTAGCAATATTTACACAACAGGCCTAAGACAAGAATTGTGTCGATGTCTAGAAAATTAGACTAGATATAACCAAATTTGATAGATTTGTGGAAGTCTATGATTCGATTTCCAAAACTAGACTAAGCAACACATGATCTATCCATCAAATAATCTTTTTAGACAAAAATGACTCGTTTGTGCTTCAACACAAAAAATATTTGAGTTTAGTTACTCATAACTCGATATAAAGAAGCCTACACTAGACAGAAAAACAAAACTTAACAGACAGACAGAAAATGACAGACAAAACTAGACAGAGAAGATTAGACATACAATGCTAGACAGACAAGACTAGACAGATAAGACTAGACAGACAAGATTAGACAGACAAGACTAGACAGACAAGACTAGACAGACAAGACTAGACAGACAAGACTAGACAGACAAGACTAGACAGACAAGACTAGACAGACAAGACTAGACAGACAAGACTAGACAGACAAGACTAGACAGACAAGACTAGACAGACAAGACTAGACAGACAAGACTAGACAGACAAGACTAGACAGACAAGACTAGACAGACAAGACTAGACAGACAAGACTAGACAGACAAGACTAGACAGACAAGACTAGACAGACAAGACTAGACAGACAAGACTAGACAGACAAGACTAGACAGACAAGACTAGACAGACAAGACTAGACAGACAAGACTAGACAGACAAGACTAGACAGACAAGACTAGACAGACAAGACTAGACAGACAAGACTAGACAGACAAGACTAGACAGACAAGACTAGACAGACAAGACTAGACAGACAAGACTAGACAGACAAGACTAGACAGACAAGACTAGACAGACAAGACTAGACAGACAAGACTAGACAGACAATACTAGACAGACAAGACTAGACAGACAAGACTAGACAGACAAGACTAGACAGACAAGACTAGACAGACAAGACTAGACAGACAAGACTAGACAGACAAGACTAGACAGACAAGACTAGACAGACAAGACTAGACAGACAAGACTAGACAGACAAGACTAGACAGACAAGACTAGACAGACAAGACTAGACAGACAAGACTAGACAGACAAGACTAGACAGACAAGACTAGACAGACAAGACTAGACAGACAAGACTAGACAGACAAGACTAGACAGACAAGACTAGACAGACAAGACTAGACAGACAAGACTAGACAGACAAGACTAGACAGACAAGACTAGACAGACAAGACTAGACAGACAAGACTAGACAGACAAGACTAGACAGACAAGACTAGACAGACAAGACTAGACAGACAAGACTAGACAGACAAGACTAGACAGACAAGACTAGACAGACAAGACTAGACAGACAAGACTAGACAGACAAGACTAGACAGACAAGACTAGACAGACAAGACTAGACAGACAAGACTAGACAGACAAGACTAGACAGACAAGACTAGACAGACAAGACTAGACAGACAAGACTAGACAGACAAGACTAGACAGACAAGACTAGACAGACAAGACTAGACAGACAAGACTAGACAGACAAGACTAGACAGACAAGACTAGACAGACAAGACTAGACAGACAAGACTAGACAGACAAGACTAGACAGACAAGACTAGACAGACAAGACTAGACAGACAAGACTAGACAGACAAGACTAGACAGACAAGACTAGACAGACAAGACTAGACAGACAAGACTAGACAGACAAGACTAGACAGACAAGACTAGACAGACAAGACTAGACAGACAAGACTAGACAGACAAGACTAGACAGACAAGACTAGACAGACAAGACTAGACAGACAAGACTAGACAGACAAGACTAGACAGACAAGACTAGACAGACAAGACTAGACAGACAAGACTAGACAGACAAGACTAGACAGACAAGACTAGACAGACAAGACTAGACAGACAAGACTAGACAGACAAGACTAGACAGACAAGACTAGACAGACAAGACTAGACAGACAAGACTAGACAGACAAGACTAGACAGACAAGACTAGACAGACAAGACTAGACAGACAAGACTAGACAGACAAGACTAGACAGACAAGACTAGACAGACAAGACTAGACAGACAAGACTTGACAGACAAGACTAGACAGACAAGACTAGACAGACAAGACTAGACAGACAAGACTAGACAGACAAGACTAGACAGACAAGACTAGACAGACAAGACTAGACAGACAAGACTAGACAGACAAGACATGGTTCCTATAAATCAAATACTGTAGTTACTGCAGTGGTGATACTCAAGGGAGTTTCTTAGGTCCTTTGATCTTTAAAATATAATTAAATGACCTTTTCTCAACAATAAGCCAAACTTTAGAAGAAGTTGTTCTGAAGACTAATATAGGAATTCAGTCTTTGAAAACATGGCTCCATGCAAATAAATTAATTACAAATGAAGACAAAACCAACATCATAATAGTAAAAGAAAGAGATCAGCACTGAAAAGAAACCACAGGCTACTAGGAATCCACATCGCTAGCCACTTAGGGTATAATTAAGAACATGGTAAGCTCCGAAAATCGTGTTGCTCGTTTTTTTTAACCTGATTTCATTGATGCAAATCGTCTTCCAAAGTGCTTTAGTAAGCGCGGAAAAGTAAAATGAAGCTTCTAAGTCGTCCGGTTTCAGAAATATTTAGGTTCTTGTAATAACAAATTGACAATTTCAACACAATAACTGACGTGTATGACTGGTCACATAACTAAGACAAATCGTAACGGATGTTGGTTTAACCCAGGTCAGATTAGGTTGCCCGCCGCGAAGCGGGCAGATAATTCAAGACCACATACGCGCGGTAGCGCGAACTCTCGATCCAATATAGGAAAATGTGACAAGGACCGTTGGTTTAACACAGGTTAGATTAGGTTGCCAGCCGCGAAGCGGGCAGATAATTAAAGACCACATACGCGCGGCAGCGCGAACTCTCGATCCAATATAGGATAATGATTTTTTTTAAATAAATATTCAATTTTAGTATATGTATTGCTGAAACAAATACAATTGATTGATAAAATATCTCAGATACCAGATAAAATATCTCAATACCAGAAAATTTATTTTCTCTAGGTCTAAGTTTTTTAAATCAATGTCATGTCAATACACGCGAAAAATAGTTCTGATTTACTACAGACTTGGTTTACCTTCACGTGAAATTTATCCTATGTCTTAATCAAAATAAATGTCTTCAAATCACCAGTCGTTTATTCACATCCGCTGCTTGGCTGTGAGGTTACAGCGGACTGGGCTACACTTTACTATCACCTGCACGCTTGACCACACCAACGTTAAAAACTAAAGAATATAAATAAATTTTAGTTAGTAAGATCTATGAGTACTGCCAACAGGTACCTGCGTGTACCTCTGACGGATTTACACATAACGTAATTTACTAATGTAAAATTTTACTGGTTTAATAAATACTAAATACCCTATGTCTTCGAATCAAATAATTTATATAGAAGAATAAATTATTTATTTACCCATACTATTTTGCATATTGCATTTACCTGTTCTAATTGGATACGTAAAATGTTAAGTTTGTTTTTTATCAGTTATATGCATAGTAAGTAACCACTCTGTGATAATTAGAAATTGTATTTATCTTCTCTGGGCGAGACCCAGGTGTGAGGTGGCAACCCTAGATATATGCTAAAGTAGTGGAGCAGAAATTACAGAAAGAAATTGAGGAAAAGAATGTGATCCTGAAGTATAAGGGGATTTAAGAAAAGGAAGAGGAATATAGATTTATTTGCAGCCACTAAACATATGATAAAAAATAACCTATAAATATCCCTCAGGGTTAAAAAACCGTTCCCACATTTTTGACACATATACTGCCCCTCGGCTGGTATCAATTTCCATTCATCTAATTTTTGAATTATCTAGTCTTCTTCTTCTTCCTTTGGCTCTACAACCCTTTATGGGTTTTGGCCTCCTCTATTATTTTATGCCATTCTCCACGATCTTCTGCTGCTCTTTTCCAATTCCTTATTCCTAGTGCTTTTATGTCTTCTTCCACGCTTTCCTTCCATCTTTTACGTGGTCTTCCTCTTGGTCGGCTATTGGTGGGTTTCCATTCCACGATAAGCTTGGTGTTTCGATCTTTTTCCATTCTTTGCACATGGCCTATCCACCTCAGACTCAGTGCCTTTACATGTTTTACTATGTTGTTGTTTACAATTAGAGACTCTAGTTCGTGATTCATTCTTATCCTGTATGTTTCGTCCTGTTCCCTTATCGGACCATATACTTTTCTTAATATTTTTCTTTCAAATGTCTTTAGTTCTTCCTCACTTTTCTTAAGGAGGGTCCATGTTTCACAGCCATAAGTAACTACCGGTCGTATTAAGCACTTATATATAGTTATCTTGGATTTGTGACTTAGTAGTTTGCTGGTAAGTAGTTTTCTGTTCGCATAGTAGGTTCTATTTCCTTTTAATATTGGTATCTTTATTTCTTCACTCTCGTCGTTGGTTTGATTTAGTTGAGAACCCAAATACGTGAAATTTTTAACTTTTTCAAAGCTGTGGTCGCCTACTATGTATCTATCTTCATTTTGTGGTGCAGTTCTGGACATCATCATATATTTTGTTTTTTCTTGATTGACTGTCAGTCCTACTTTCCTTGCCTCTTTTTCGAGGTCATTAAATGTGTCATTTACTGTATTTGCCATGCGCCCCGTGATTACTATGTCATCTGCATAGGCTCCGATTTGTCTACTTTTTGATGTTAAGTTTCCCGTAATCTTTAGTTTTTCTATAGCCGCATGTAATGTTAGGTTGAAAAGTAAAGCGGATAGCGCATCACCTTGTCTGACTCCAGACGTAATGGCGAATTTTTCGGTTTTATCGTTTTGTATTACTACTGCCGCTGACGTTCTTTCTAATGTTAGTTTAATTAGATTGACAATCTTTTTTGGTATGCCCATATGTATTAAGTTCAGGTATAACTTATTTCTATTGACTGAATCGAAGGCTTGTTGAAAATCAATGAAAAGGCAGTGTATGTCAAAATTGTGTTCGTATCCCTTTTCTAGCAGCAGTCGCATTTGGTGTATTTGATCTGTTGTTGATCGGTTAGGTCGAAATCCACATTGATAGTCATCTAGTATATCTTCTGCATACACGTTCAACCTTTTGTGAATGAGGCATGAAATGATTTTATATGTTACATTTAATAATGTAATTCCTCTGTAATTTTTACAATCTCTTTTGCTTCCTTTCTTGTGAATAGGATGTATAAGGCCTAAATTCCACTCTTCTGGCATTGTTTCTTCCTCCCAGATTCGTTTGGTTAATTGGTGGATACGGGCCCACAGTTCTGGGCCTCCTGCCTTCAGTAGCTCTGCTGTAATGTTATCGCTACCAGGCGCCTTGTTATTCTTAAAGGCAATTATGATCTCAGTTGTTTCTTCCAGTGTCTATGTTTCAACTTTTGGTTCAGCTGTTTTGTACTGAGTTAGTTCTTCTTCTGAGTTTGTTTCATTTTTATTATTAAGCAGGTCGCAGAAATATTCCTGCCGTCGTTTCAGGACGTCTGATTTCTCTGTTAGGATCGTTCCATTTTTGTCGTCGCACAACATTTCTTTCGCTTTGTACTCTGAAGAATGTAGTTTTATTTCTCGGTAGAACTTTTTGTAATTTTTTCTGTTATTGCTCTCGTCTATTTCTTCGATTTCCTTGTTATAGTATTCTCTTTTCTTTCTTCGACACGTTCGGTAGGCTTCTGTTCTTTTTCTTTCATAGTCTTTCCTTTGGCTTCCCGATTCACGCTGGAGGCACTTGTTTCTTGCTTCATCTTTTATGTCTATCTTCTTCCTGCACTCCTCGTCAAACCATTCTTCGTTTCGTATTTTTTGCTTTTCTCCTATCTTTTCAGCTCCTTTTAGAATACTATCTCTGATGTGTCTCCATTCATTCTCCACATCGTCTTCGCTTGGGTTTTTACGTAGGTGTTCCAGTATTGTTTCTTGATATTCTCTTTTTCCCTTTTCACTTTTTCCACATTCCACTTCTTTGGTTTATCTCCTCCGCGTTTTTGTATGTTGCTTATTCTCTGTCTTACAGTTGCTATTACCAAGAAGTGGTCGGAATCGCAGTTAATTCCTCTGAACGAGCGTACATCTCTTATATTTGATGTCCATCTTCTTGATACGGCGACATGATCGATTTGGTTACATTTTCTCGTGCCCGGAATTTTCCATGTTCCTTTATGTATGCGCTTGTGCGGAAAGAGTGTACTACTAGAATTGTCTAGTCGGGATCTCTTAAAATATTCTGAATATTCAGAATAGGAAAATATTTTTTTTCCACTGATATATGTGAAAATGGCAATTTTTCAACGCCTCACGCTACATGAAAGTGATTTATTAAAGTCGAATTATGAAAATTATACATAATATCAGTAGAAAAAATTGCATTTACTACTCGAGATGAAAGCGTTTTTTTTTGGATCGCTGTGATTGCTAATTCGCTGGCGCTCGTGAGCAAATTCTCACCTCACCAAAAAAAACGCCATCTCTCGTTGTAAAATGTACCATTGAAAGCCAATTTTGTGTATACTTTACACAAACACGTGACGCAGAAAAATAATTTATAATATGTTGTCCAAATTAAATTTGGCAACGCTGAACCAATTCTACATTCTTAGTTATGTGACCAGTCATACACGTCAGAATTATTGTGTTGAAAATGTCAATATTTTATTACAACAACCCAAATATTTCTCCGAAATAAGAAAAAAATATTACACTTTCTAGTTATATAACAAACCATTTACAAAATATACTCATTTTTTACAAGGCCTATGTTTTTCCACTACAAAGTGCATGTAATTTCTGTTGTGATGGCGTTAAAACGTAAGTACCTTTATTTGCATGGAACCATGATTTCAAAGACTGAATTCCTATATTAGTCGTCAGAACAACTTCTTCTAAAGTTCTATGGCCCAGAAGCTGGCTGGTGTCGTCTGCGAAATTAACCATTTTATAATTTTCTACGTTTATTGTTGAGAAAAGGTCATTTAAATAATATAGCATATGTTCTTTATGCTATATTATTTAAATGACCTTTTCTCAACAATAAACGTAGAAAATTATAAAATGGTTAATTTCGCAGACGACACCAGCCAGCTTCTGGGCCATAGAACTTTAGAAGAAGTTGTTCTGACGACTAATATAGGAATTCAGTCTTTGAAATCATGGTTCCATGCAAATAAAGGTACTTACGTTTTAACGCCATCACAACAGAAATTACATGCACTTTGTAGTGGAAAAACATAGGCCTTGTAAAAAATGAGTATATTTAGTATGAGTATGAGTATATAGGACCTAAGAAACTCCCTTGAGGTATCACCACTGCAGTAACTACAGTATTTGATTTATAGGAACCATGTCTTGCCCGTCTAGTTTTGTCTGTTTAGTCATCTCTGTCTAGCATTGTCTGTCCAGTTTTGTCTGTCCATTAAGTTTTGTTTTTCTATATAGTGTAGGCTTTTTTATATCGAGTTATGAATAACTAAACTCAAATCTTTTTTGTGTTGAAGCACAAACGAGTAATTGTTGTCTAGCAAGACTATTTGATGGATAGATGATAGATTTGTGGAATCCCAGTCTATTATTCTATTTCCAAAACTAGACTAACCCACAGTCTAGTTTTGGAAATAGAATAATAGACTTCCACAAATCTATCAAATTTATTTATATCTAGTCTAATTTTTTAGACATCGACTCAATTCTTGTCTTAGGCATGTCGTGTAAATATTGCTAACATAGTAGGTAGGCTAACATTGTTTGTGTAGCGGAGATAGAATCATTTTTAACGCTAAAATATGTCGTGGCCACCACACTGCCCTGTGGAATGAAGATTTGAAGATACAACGGTTCACATATGCAACTCTCATTAGTTTCTTCAATTTTTATATAGGATTGTACAATATTAAAGAACGATCGAAACCTTTATCAATATCAATCTCCTCTGGTCTTATTCAGGGCCGGCGCGTCAAAATATGCCGCCTAAGGCGAATACAACTTTCGTCGCCCACACATATGGGGAGGGGGAGGCATATTACACAAACATGAAGTGAAGCAGAAAAGTGAAGAAGAAAAACGTTAAGCAGAAAAATTTAAATAATTTTATAATACGTTTTCAAAATTAAATTTGGCCAGCCCCAATTTTATCTACATTGTTAGTTATGCGACCAGTCATACACGTCAGATTTTACTTACACGTCAGACTTATTGTGCTGAAAATGTCAATTTTTTATTACAAAAACCCAAATTTTTCTCCGAAATAAGAAAAAAATATTACACTTTCTAGTTATATAACAAACCATATGTGGCCTGTGTCTTTCCACTACCATGTGCAAGCAATATCTATGGTGATGGCGTTAATACGTATGTACCCAAATAAATTAATTACAAGTGAAGACAGAACCTACATCATAAGTCAAAACAAAGATATCAGCAGTGAAAAGAAACGCCAGGATGCTAGGAATCCACATCACTAGCGACTTAAGCTGGGACGAACATACATACGTACAAAATTAAATAACACAAGATACGCTTTACGAATTTCAAGATTCGTAAGCGGTAAATTATTAAAAAAGTGAAATTAAAATACTCTAATTTCCTAGCTCATTTGCGTTTTGTATTGTATTTTGGGAGAGCGGATCAAATGTTCTAAATGTTTTCAGAATACAAAAACAAGCATTAAGGATTATGTATAATCTAAAGTGTAGACAATCATGTAGAGGAGTTTTGGAAAGAGGCAAACCTACTGACCCTAGAAATTTAAATTGAAAAGGACTAGACTAGACAGCACGACTAGACAAACAAGACTAGACAGACAAGACTAGTCAGACAAGACTAGTCAGACAAAACTAGTCACACAAGACTAGACTGACAATACTAGACAGCTATGTCTAGGATAGACAAACAAGATTAGACAGGTAGGACAAGACAGATAAGAATTGACAGACAAAACTAGGCAGACAAGACTAGACATACAAGACTAGACTAGAGAGAAAAGACTTTTTTTTTTCTTTTTTTTTTTTTGTATTAAAATAATAATAAAAGACAACAAGACTTCAAAAAGTTAAAAAAAATAAATAAATATTAAAAAAAGGAGAAGATACATCCCGGAAACCGCCCCTAGGCATTACTTCAGGATGATTTATCCCTCCTCGTTTCTAAATTCGGTTTTCTCTTTCGTGTTTCTCTTTTGCTTTTATTATATCCCTCGTCATTTCTGTTATTACGTTCCAATCTGCTTCTGTTCTTCGAAGCAATTCTGCCACATTAGATGTTGATATGACTGTGCCGCATAATTGATTTGCTGTTTTACGAAGGTCCATCCATCTGACACAGTGAAAAATTGTGTGTTCGGCTGAATCAATGTCCGGACAGAACCAGCAGATTGGGTTTTCTTTTTTTTTAATTTTGTAAAGGTATGTTCCAAATACACCGTGCCCAGTGAAGGCCTGTGTAACATAGTAATCCACTTCACCCCACTTTCTCCTGCTCCACAACCTAACGTCTTTTATAAGATTTTTGGTCCAACCATTGTATTCTCCCCATCTTTGCTGCCACTCCTCCATGCATTTATCTTTAGCATCAGACCTACTGTTTTTTCCAAGTCGGTATATGTAAACCATCTCCTTGGCTCTCAGTTCGAGAGGCGGCAGTGAGGCGATAGCGGTTGCCGCAGCAGTGGAGACAGTTCTATATGCCGAAATAACTCTTAGTGCCATTTTTCGGTTTAGGGCTTCTAGTTTATTCTTATATAGAGAATGCTTAAGCGCTTGCATCCAGATGGGTGCACCGTACAAGATGGCTGAAGACGCCGCGAACATTAGTATTCGACGTTTTCTTTCGCGCGGTCCCCAGATGTTTGGAGTGATCCTAGTCAGAGCCATTAGTGACTTCTCGACTTTCTCGCATTTGATTTTGATGTGGGTAGTCATACGGGTATTTCTATCTAAGTATACCCCCAGGTACTTGATTGCCGGCTTGCTCGTTATTATGGCGTCGCCAATTTTTACCGACAGAGTCTTAAGTTTTCTTCTACCCACAAGGATTACCATTTCCGTCTTCGCGTGTGCCATTTTAAGCCCTAATTCTGTTAGATGTTGGTGTATTATTGCTACGGCATTTTTCGCGGACTCTTCCAGTTGTGACTTATTTCTACCGCAAACAATCACTGCTAGGTCGTCAGCGTATGCAACAGAGGTAACTTTTTTTCCTAAGACGATTTCTAAAATGCTGTTGTAGAAGATGTTCCATAATGTAGGTCCTAGAATGGAGCCCTGTGGGACACCGCATGTTGTTTCTATTTTTGAGCCTCTGTTTGTGATGACATATCGATTGCTGAGGTACGACTAGACCATCTTAATCAGATATGGGCTAATTTCCGCAGTTTTTAGTGCGTCAATTATGAGGTCCCACGGAGCTGAATTAAAGGCATTTTCTATGTCAATAGTAAGAAGTACCGCGAGCTCTTGGTTCTTGAAGGCCTTTTCTCTAATTTTGTTAGGTATCTCCATGACTTTGGACAGGGCATCTATCGTTGATCTGCCCGCTCGAAATCCGTATTGTCTGTCGTGTAGAATTCCTTTGCTTTCTAGCTCGTTCTCCAGGAGTGTCTTAAGTACCATTTCTAATAGTTTACCTGGGGTATTTAGAATACAAATCGGCCGGAATGATGTTTTATCGGCCGGATCTTTTTTGGGTTTTTCAATGAGTACTAGACGTGCCTCCTTCCAAATGTCTGGAAATTCTCCTTTAGTTAGACAGCTGTTCATAACTCTCAAGACGATTTCAGGTCTCCTGGTAGCTATTTCTTTGAGCACATCTGTGGGTATACTATCTGGACCTGGAGTTTTTCCGGTCTTGATTCTCTGCGCAGTTTTTACAATATCTTCCAAGTCAAAGGTCTTTATTTCAGTTACTACTGGGACCATCCAGTTGATTTTGGGTTTCTTCGGGAACAGTTTTTCTACCTGGCTACTTATCTCTTACTCGCTTAGGCTAATGTTTGGTCTAAGATTTAGTTTGCCTGATATAATTTTAAAACCTTGGCCCCATATATCTTCCTCTAATTGATTGCAGAGATCCTTCCACAGCTCTTTCTTGCGTGCGTATATAGCAATCTTGAATTCTTTTTTGGAGTTACTATATTCGATTCTAGCCTCTTGTTTCTGTTCATCAGTTGCGTTAGATTTGTTCCTTCTCACCATCACTCTTCTCTTTTTGAAGCATGCGGCTCTCTTAGCGGCAATCGTTGTTGTCCACCAGGGGGTAGATTGGTGGCGGTGTTGTGGTCGACGTCGTCTTGGAAAGCATTCATCGCACAGTTCGGAAATATATTCGGCAAATTCTACAGGACTATTAACTGCTTGCGTATGGTATTCGGGTGGTTCGCTGTTATGATCAGATTCCGAGTCTAATTTTGATTGTAATCTAAACCATCCCTCGGCTGTCAGTTTCCAGCCTCGCTGTTTTTGTGCTTCTTGGACACGAGTTGTGTGTGGAAATTCCCGAACCTCGAAGGTAATTGTGCGGTGATCGCTTAGGTTTTCATGTTCTTGATCTACTTTCCATTCGCTAATTTTTTTGCTAATTGACGTGGTCGCTATTGTTATGTCAATCAGGGAAGAGCCATTGTGGTTTGAGAAGGTAGGTGTGTCTCCTTCATTAATAACTAAGAGGTCGTTTGCCTCAATCCACTCTGCTAGGATCATGCCTTTGATATCTTGGACTTTTGATCCGAAGATACGAGCTTTTGCATTTAAGTCACCTCCCAGAATGACTTCCTTATGTGCTGAATTGGCTTTTAGGTGAAGTTCTAGGTGTTCTAGGTATTCTTCGAACTCCTTGGGTGTTTTCCTTGGCGATTGATAATAAGAATAGACGTAAAATCTTGATAGTTCGACACAGACAAAGCCGCATCTATTGTAAGACAACACGGTCGCTAATTTGTTAATGCGAATAAAGCGAGAGAAAAGACTAGTCAGACAAGACTATACAGATAAGATTAGACAGACAAGATTAGAAAGACAAGCTTAGAAAGACAAGACTAGACAGACAAAACTAGGCAGACAAGACTAGACAGGCAAGTCAGACTAGATTATACGGACACGACTAGACTGACTAAACTAGAGAAACAAGACTAGACATATAATGGTAAACAGACAAGACTAAACAGACAAGACTAGACAGTCAAAATTTGACAGACAAGATCCTTGAAAGATCCAAGCCTTGAATATTAGAGTTATATACGAGCTCAAGAAGATGGATGCAACGCCCATATGAATCATTTATTTAGATGCAGACAATCAAAAATAATAGAAGATGCGATTCAAATTGTTACAGAAGAGGAAAATTTTAATTATTACAAGTCACAAACTAATAAATCGAACACATCAATGAATGGGACGAGAAGTCATCAGTTAAGAATAAATCCGACTCCTGTTTGTGACAGAACCTTGCACCAAACTCTATGGAGACACCGAATGGCATACGAATTGAAATTCTAAACAGTATCAAGAAACTCAACAAAGAAATACAAAATATCCTTGCCCATCGATTCAACAAGAAAATTCACAAAAACTACCAAGCAATTCTCAAAGAATTCAAAATGTTTGGACAACACGTACAAATGTAGCACCAGAACCGCATGAACTGAGACAAATGTCCGGTACAAGCTACACTGATGCACCGAGACCATGTAGTTACAAATTCCTTCCACACTGACTACAGCCAAAAATGGATGGATGGATTTGCAATAATTGAAGCCTACAGTAAAAATAATAATTAACCCAGCAACATGATTTATTAGACGAGCATTCAAACAAAATGAATATTTTACGATTACCAATGATAAACCAAGGGACATTTTAGAACCAAATCTATGTACATTTGAAAATAAAATCCAAAATTTCCGAAGAAGAAGAAAATGCAACGATTAATATTTGTCAACAATATTCCGATATACAAACACTTACGTTTACAAACAAAATCAAACATAAAATTAAAACTATGGACGCCTATTGCCTATTTATACAACAACGTACAGGCATCCACTGCTTAAAACAACAAAAGAAATTAAAAGATTCCTAGGACTACTTGGATATTACAGAACATTTATAAAAGGCTTTGCAAAAATTGCAAAACCACTCACAACATGTCTAAAAAGGAATGCTAAAATAATTCATGATTCTATCATTGTCGAAATATTCTTATGAACGATCCTCTATTACAATATCCAGGTATTGCATACGCTTCAAGAACATTAAATGATTCATAACAAAACTATTCAACTATTGAAAGAGAATTTTTAGCCATCGTTTGGGCTACAAAATATCTCAGACCTTATTTATTTGGACGAAAATTCACAATTATAACAGACCATAAACTCTAATGGCTTTTAAATTAAAAAAAAAACCTGAAGATTAGTAAAATGAAGATTATAATTTGAAGAATATGATTACGATATAGCATATAAAATGGGGCAGTTACTGTATTCCACCAAAATCATTTTCCCAATTACCACCAAAAACTCTATTATTTTAAGATCATTACACGAAAAAGCATAGAAATATACACCTCATCATCTCTCTGGAGAAGACAACAGGTTACAAATTTAAGAAGCTCATCAGAACCCAATTCTACTAAACGAAAAATGAACAATCCCCTGATCAATTATGCTGCAATCATCATTATGCTGCCATTTCCAATTTAGAGGAACACTCCGGCTACCCCTTTGTGTTCCCTTTTTAGGATGGAGGAGTTATATACGCGGCTCAAGAAGATGCGAGTTTCTTAGTACATTTTATTCTGTTTCTATTAAGGGTCGTATACCACTGACAGGTTTTTTATATATATACACATTTCAGAGGACACAGGCTTCTCGGAATAATATCCGCAAATATCTTATCTACTATTTATTATGGACCGTCAAACTGTACCTATTTCCCCACCATTAGTTTTATGTATAAATACCCTAAGAACCAAAAATGATGTTAGAATGTAGTTTTACAATACACAATCGTCGCACTGTACTTATTAATAATATATTGTGTTATGAAATCGCCTTTGTGTTCTTGCATCACCGCTTTTAAAGTTCCACGATTGTTTATCAAAATTTAACGCTAGACAGACAAGACTAGACAAACAAAACTAGACAGACAAGACAAGGCAGACAATTTTTCAAACCATTGAATTTATTACTCAGTTATTTTCTTGGTCGTTGTGAATGGAATGCGAGGAATTGCTATTTTTTGTTGCATCCTTTTTTGTTTTTGTGGGTCTTGTGTGTTTGTTTGTTTTTTTCTTTTTCCTTAAGTCTCTTCATTTTTACCACGGTATTGGAAAGCATTAATTGTTTGTATAACGCTGAATGTAGCACTATTTTTCTTTGTTTGGTTAAAAAGAATGTATGTAATTATGTATGCCAATAAAATGATATTACTACTATTTACTCTAGAATAATAATTTTAATCTGATTGGGGAACACATCGTGTTAAATTTACCTTAGAATAAAGTCTCCTATGGAACACTAATTAAACTTTCTTCTTCAACCAAATTTGCACAGTTCTAATTTCCGGCACAACAATCACAACAAACGCGTCTTAATCATTCACTAGTCCACATAATACTGCAGCGTCTCGAGATATCGTGCGTGGATGTGTAGGTCAGGGTTGTTCATTTCTATGCTTGATTGTGTTTTCGGTCTAGATGCTGCATTGTTTACGGCGCTCGCGAAATATTTGCAAATATTTTTATGCACGGCCTTTTGGACTCGCCGGCAATAGTTTTATTTATTTTTACTCAGAAATAAATACAACAATCATGCTCGTAGACATTATTGCTTTTCGTACTTATATACTTATGTATAATAAACAAAACTGTATATTTATATATTTAGACTAAACAAAGTCAAATTTCGGAATTTATAAATCTCGTAAAAACGTCATTTGGGATAAAATAAGTATTCAATATGTACATAATATACAACACCAGACCAGGGTGCTAAAACTGTCGATGGTTTTAAGTCTACGGCTTTAAGTTTACCTGGTAAGTGTTAAATACATCGCTTTACGTTTATCTCTATCCATAGGTTTAGGTTTAGGTTTAAGTGGCAGCTAATGCCTCACATAGGCCTCAGATGGGCCCGTTGTGTTACCACGGTACTTGCAGTACAACCCTCCTCAGGGGATTTTGTCAAACCATTTCGAGCCGTGGATGAACCTCATGAGAGTCTGCGCATCTAGTGATGCGAGGTCAGAGAGATCATCCAAGAAAGGTCGGCCTAAGAAGAGCAATCGTGTTGCGGTCAGAGAGGGGCATTGGCATAGGTAATGCTGAACACTCTCCTCTTCCTCCTCGTCCAGGCAGCCTCTGCAGTAGTCCCGCTTCGCTATGCCCAGTCTCTCAGCGTGCTTGCCAATGGGACAGTGTCCCGTGATGACTCCCACTGCCAGTCTGATATCGTTTCTTTTTAGAGAGACGATGTTGGTGCTTCTTTTCCTGTTTCGGTGAGGCCATATTTGCCTGGTTACCTCGCAGGTTTCTTCATCCCTCCACCTTCGCTCCGCTAGGTTCGAGGTTATTTCGGCTATGGTCTCCTTGCACGAGGCAAATGGAATACCAATATCCTGTAATATTTCGGTTGAGTGCAGGTTTGTGCCGTTCTTTGCAAGCTCATCCGCTTTTGCGTTACCTGAGATCCCGCTGTGGTTTGGTACCCACGAGAGTCTCACGTTTGTGTGTGCTGCGAGCTCATTCAGCTTTCTCCGACAGCCAGAGACCACTGCTGAGTTGGTGCACACGCTAGTAGCTGCCCGTAGAGCAGCTTGGCTATCGGTGTAAATGTGGATCTGTTCACCAGGGTCCTCATTTACCATCAGCCACTCTGCTGCCCCTTTTATGGCGGTTACCTCCGCCTGTAGAACGCTGCAGTAGTCCGGCAGGCGTAAGCTAATTCTGAGGTTGAGGTCGTTGGAGAAAACTCCGCTGCCTACTTTGTCCTCCCTCCGTCAGCCGTCTGTAAAGACCTGCGTGTGTCCTGCTGGTACCTCTTTCTTTTCCATCCACTCCTCTTTAGAGGGTATGTGGTATGAGAAGTTGTTACCAAAAGCAGGTGTTGCTAGACATCGGTCTATGTTTTTGGGCACCCCTTTAAATTCATTGATTATTCCGGCGTGTCCACGATAATCCGATGTCAACATTCGCACTGACTTTAGTCTAAGGTAAAGTGCTGTGGTAATGGCAAGTTGCTTGCCCATTAAATCGACCGGGGCTATGTCCAGGATTGTCTCCAAGGCTTTCGTAGGCGTCGTTCTCATGGCTCCCGTTATCATGAGCGCCGCCATTCTCTGCACTTTTGTAAGCGCCATTTGATGGACTCTTTTATTAAGTGCCGGCCACCATATGAAAACGCCGTAGTAGAGTATTGGTGTGACTACGGTTCTGTATAGCCAGAAGGTAATCTTGGGGTTGAGGCCCGAAGACTTCCCCACCGCTCTCTTGCAAGAGTACAGCGCCACCGTTGCTTTCCGTACTCTTTCGTTTATGTTGAGCTTCCAAGATAACTTTCGGTCTAGTATGAGACCTAAGTACTTGGCGCTCTCCTTGATCGCCAGTTCAGTGCCCTTTAGCATTGGGGGCCTGAATTCTGAGATGTTGTGTTTCCTTGTGAAAACGACTAGCTCGGTTTTCGCCGGGTTGACATCTACGCCACACCTTTTGCACCATTGCGCTAGTTTCGATAGGGCCCCTTCAACAAGTTGCGACATTGTATTGAGGTGTTTCCCTGAGGCCGCTATTGCTACGTCATCCGCATAGGCGACGACCCTGCAGCCGGATTTCCTAAGTTGGAGGAGCAGCTCATTTAGCGTGATGTTCCAAAGCAATGGTGAGAGGACGCCTCCTTGTGGGGTTCCCCTACTCACCTTCCTTCTTATGTGGGATTCTCCCATTGTGGCCCTAATGTTCCTTTCACGGAGCATTTTTCCGATCAGGTGACATAGAGCATTGTCCATGGCTAGTCCAGTTAAGGCTGATTCTATAGCTTCAGGCTTCACGTTGTTAAATGCTCCTTCTATATCGAGGAAGACAACCATCGTGAACTCCTTATGCCTCATCGAGCTCTCTATCTGGTTTACCAAGGCGTGGAGTGCTGTTTCCACGGATTTCCCCTTTGTGTCTCTATCCTATCTATATCTATCTCTATCCTATCTATATCATATCTCTATCCATGTTGTACATCTGTATGTTTTGAATTTAGTTGTTCAAATAGCTCTGGGCATTCTACCATTATTGAGTTTAAATAGAATAGCATATGCTGGACTTCGCCTCAATCCTGCATGTATTAAATAAAGTTCAATTATTATTATTATCTTGATGTAAGCTAACTTGTAGCCTTAACTGTTCACTCGCTTCCGTGTAATCTTCTCTGTATAAAGTATGCTTTCTTTCCTAGTCTAAAATGTCTACTCTTCTGTTTTTTGATTTCTTCCGTCTCTCGTCCATCTAGTCTTTTCCATTTATATTCCATTTTAAATATAATAATAATAATAATACGTATGGGCCTAAATACACTAATAAAATACACTAAAAATACACTAATGGACCACGTGAAGCGTTTACTTGATGTGAGATTTCCTAAGGCGCCACACTTCTTTCATCTTTTCACTGTGTAATTTCTTCCTTGCTTCAGACCATGTTGTTCCAATCTTCAATTTATTGGCCTCTCGACTCACTTTCCATTCACATACTTTTTGTCTAAATATGCGTCTGTCTTGTATGTCTGGGACTGTTATTCCAGCGTCTTTCAAATCCTCTCTACCTTCGGCGATTCACTTCATGTTCTTTATGCTTTTGGTGTACTCCAAGATTTTTTTCTGTCAGTCGGGTGTCCGGCATTCTCTTGATATGTCCGTAGAATTTCAGTCGACGTTTCGTCATGTCGTGCACTATGTTGGATATCTGTTCGGTCTCCTGCCAACTGCGCAACCGGTATCCGTCTTCATTCTTTTTAGGTCCTAGAATTTTTCTGACAATTTTTCTTTCTATTTTCTTCATGTTTTCTAGGTCACCTTTGCGATTCATAATCAATGTTTCAGATGCGTACAGGGTTTCTGGTTAGATGACTGTGTTATAGTGTCTCACTTTGGTGTTACGTGATAAGCATGACTTATTGTAGATGTCCCCCGTCTTCCCGAACGCTCTGGTCATCTTTTGTTTCCTCTGTTCGTATTCTGACTTCTCTATTCCATTGGCCTGTATCATCTATCCGAGGTACTTGAATTTGTGAACCCTCTTGATATTCCCATACTTTGTTGTAATCATTTCCGGTGCATCTTTCTGGTTTGACAAATTTCCCCTGTAGTGTGACCTTTCCAGCCATCTCTTTCAGAACCTCGATCTGTTTCACTGCTGTCTCTCTGTTCTCGGTAAGTATAGGTAGATCATCAGCGAACTCTAGACAACCGATATCTATTTCCTTATTCTTTCTTCCTAACGTGATGGGTTTGTGAAGTCCCTGTGCCTTTAGTTCTTTTTCCCATTCGCTGACCACGTTGTCTAGAACTGCGTTGAACAGCATAGGTGATAGACCATCTCCCGAACTCCCGTTCTAATTGCGAATGGATTTGACAGTTCTCCCATGAATTTAATTTTGGATTCAGTGTCTGTTAATGTCTGTACTATATACTCTAGTAGGCACTGTGATATAATCATGTATGAGCATAACAGTGATATTCCACTGTAGTTATCTCTATCTCCCTTCTTATGAAGAGGGTGTATGATTCTGCACACTTCCAGTCGCCAGACAGTGTTATCTTCGTAATTTCACTGGTTGTTTTTGGTCCGAATTCCTTTAGTAGTTCGGCTATGATTCATGCAGCTCTGCGGTTTTTCATTTTCATGATTTGTCTCCTAATTTCTGATACATCAGGTGCTGCTGAATTAACGTTTCTTATGATCCGTTCCATCTTTGGAAATCGCTCTGCGGGTTCAGGACAATTTAGGAGTTGTTCAAAGTGTTTGGCTAGTATTTCGAAGTTCTCTTTGTTGTTTAGTGCCAGTTCCCCATTCTCTTTTCTGAAACAAAGGTTCTGTGGTTGGTACCCTGCAATTCTGCATTTGAACGTCTATTAGAAGTCTCTTGTATTGTGCTTTCGGAAGTCTTCTCCTAGCCCTGTTAATTGATCCCTTAAGTAATCTCTTTTGACTTTTCTGATGTCTCTTGTCGTTTGCTTCCTTGTCTACAAGTACAAAAATAATTTGGTTTCAGTTTTATCGTTGTTGCAATTGTTATATGCTGTTTTTCGGTTCTCTATTGCCTTTTCGCATACGTCATTCCACTTTGTTTTGTTTAGAGGAATTTTCTCTATAGCTTTCCTGATTATCTTTTCTTTAAATTCTTCTCATCCTCTTCCCATTCCTCTTTTATCCCAGATGTTTTTAGTTTTGTCATGTCGAACTTCGGTATCCGTGAGGTCTTCTTCATTCTCTTTGGTGTCAGTTTCATGTTGATTCTTGTAAGGTAGTGGTCGGAGTCGATGTTTGCCCCTCTTCCGACTTGAACGTTCATGATTTCACTCTTATTTTTGTGTGTCATCGCTGCATGATCAATTTGGTACTCTCCTAAAGATGTTACATTTGATCGCCATGTCTTGATTTTCTTGATGTCTTTCTTGAAGTGTCTTGGCATTATCCTCATGTCGTATTGAAAACATAACTCGACTAGTCTCTGGCTATTCTTGTTAGTGAATCTGTGTCCTGAGTATTGCTCTAATGGTCCTCTTTCTCTGCTTAATAGTGCGATGAAGTCACAATTTTTACATCTCCTATAGGTATTTTTCTCTTCGTTTTCTCAAGTGTCTCCCAATACAGTTCGACTCCTTCTTTGTCTAATTTGTTGTCCTGGTTTACTGGTGCGTGGACGTTAACTATTGTATAACATTTGTTTGTACATTTTAGCCTCAACGTCATCAGTCTGTTGTTTATTGGTTTGACTTCTGTAAATGAGTCGAGTATGCTCTTGCTCCTTTACCTACTCTCCTTTCAGTTGAATAGTCTGTAATTGCTGAAGTCTATCGTGCCGTCGACTGTCATGCGTGTCTCTTAGATTCCCAGTATCTGAATCTCCTTTCCTAATTCCAGAATTTTCCCTGCTATAAGTAATGTGTTAACGTTTAGCGTTCCTATGTACGTCTTTGTCTTGATGAAGAGTTTGCCAGAGGACTCCAACTCCCGCTGTTCTCGTGGTAGGCCGGGCTCAGAATCCGATAGTCCGGTTGCGATGCTACCGTGGGCACCGGTGGATTGGTTACCACCTGGGGTATCAATATTATTCCTCTCACGATTCATGTTTACGCTTGTTGATACTTGTGGATCCAGCTCTTGCTGGGTGGTTACAACTGGAGTGGTTAATTCCCGAGGTTTGAGCAGCCGCACCAACTAGGTGAACAGACGCTGACTCCCTGCCGCTCGCTCAGAGTACAGACGCCGAGAGATTTATTTTCTTGACTTCTTCCGCTCTCTCTCTCTCTCTCTGCCGTTGGGAAAGGGAACTCCTCTTCCGCCTTCGGGACCGTTGACTGAAGTCCTTTTCGCCTCAGTTGATTCGCGGGTGTCTATTTGGCATTGCCTTATTCACACCTTCAACCCTCTTTTCCGGTATTTAGGGCGAAAGAGGAGGGAGAGCAAAAAAAATGTGTAATGTCACTTTGACATTAAAAACTCATTTTAAATATATAATACCCTTATATAAAACCTTTATTGACATATACCTTCATTACATCTCCTACATTCAGAGATTTTACTTATACTTCTCTTCTCATAATATTATTTTACTAACTAGCTAATTTTGGGTTACAAATTTAGGCTGAATGAGGATCCTAAAGCGCTAGACTTTTCGGCCTGCATTGACAATTTTCTACATTTAAGCCTCCCGCTCACTTGGCAGTCTGGCTACGCAACAAAGCTAAAATATTGGAGCAGCAAGTTATAGCAGCCAATCGACGGCCAGGTGTGACCCTATCGTCGAGCGATATAGACAAAATACGTCTGGCTGCTACAAGTGCGTACGGGCAATATGGACAAAATACGTCTGGCTGTTACAAGTGCGTACGAGCGATATGGGCCAAATACGTCTGGCTGCTAGAAACTGACGGCAGCCACATACATTCGCAGCGAATGATTGGCTATGGAATGATTCACTAAACTCGTTTTGGCTGTGCGCATCCAATGGGCTGCCGCTCAATCAGCGCGTTCTAAAGGCTGCTGCAGCCATGAATTCGTGGCAGTTTAGCGCGCGAGTTCCCATACGCCGTCGTATATTTAGGGCTTCACACGAGAATCTCGTTTCTGATCTCGTTCCGGCAGCGGCAACATTTTCTTCAAAAATTTAAACTCGAACTTGCAACCCGAACTTGTCAGAGCGAAGAACGAGCATAACATTATCTTCATAAATTTGAACCCGAGCAACCCAAACTTGCCCGAGCCCAGAACGAGCAGTTCAAATTTATGAAGAAAATGTTACGGCTGCCCGTGTCAGAGTCAAAGATTGAAGACGAGAGCTGAAACGAGACTCTCATGTGAAGCTCTACATGTTAGACTGGCTGCCTAGTAGGCGGGAGGCCTAAGTCTAACTGACGTCAATAACAATCACTAGCATTTTTACTTCGATTAAATTGAACTATTTGTCCTTATTTATCTATTGCAGGTCTAGCCTACAGTCTAGTTGATATTGGATAATGTTCGCTTTAAAAATATAGTCTATTAATGGTTTGAAAGGTTGTGCAGTATATTTGAATAAAGCTTTATTAGGTGATGGCGTGTTAATGAGACAATGAGACGAGTTTAGAAGTCGAGAAAATGTTGTTGCTAAATCGCAAACAACCAGCTCGTCTATTAAAGTGTAATGCGTCTCGGTCGAGAGGCCGAAATTGATGAAACACAGAGAAACTATTTATTATCGCGTTCGGTGTTTACCAGCAAAATGTTATTTGTCGGACGGATGCTGTTAATTAATTATCCGCGTTCGAAAATATTTATTATGGAGTGCGATTCGTTGAAAATGTGCCGAAGTCAAAGTTAACAAATACATCGTCTACTGACAAAGAAATAAATACATTAAAAATAAAGTTTCTATTAATATTTATTATTTAACATATAGGCTAGCTTATCCTCTTTTATAAGTTGATGTATTGTACTTATATGCAAAGAAATCTGAAAAAGAACTTGTTTCGTTCTTTCTGCAATATCTCGTGAACTAGTTCACTAAATTCAAAATTGTTTCCAATTTTTATTACAAAACTAAATTATCTGAAAAGCCATCGTCTATTTCCGGCTTTAAAATTTAAACTTTGTGTCAAATAATAATTCTCGTTCCTGGTAAATTTTGCACGACGAAGTCTTTGGTTTTTTCTTAATTCCTAGAAAACTAGTAAAGCTAGTGCACTAAATTTAATCTCAAATTGTAGACCGTTAAATTTTCCATGAAAAATATACGAACCGTTTCGTCATTTCCGGTCATGATCTAACACAAAAAAATAGCGAAAAAAAAGATCAGAAAAAAGTGCGTTTTTGGTTTTTTGACAATTTCTCTGAAACTACAAATCCCAAATTACAAAGAACTTGGTCTAGGACAGGAGTCGGCAACCTGCGGCTCGCGTGCCGCATGTAGCTCTTTCAAAAATTAATTATTTAATTATCGAAACCCTTAAAATCGCGCAATCTTTACATTGTCAAATCAAGCAAATCATACTGTATGAAATCACATTCGGATTTCATTTCATTGATTATCGTCTTTCGAAGAAGAAAATCGAGAATTCAATCGGGATTGAACGGAGTCGTTTCCGTTCATATTCAGACAGATTTAACATTAAGAACATTTTAAGAACATTACTTTTCCGACTTGTCTCATTTGCGACGAAAATCTCGTACTCAATAAGAATTCAAATTTGAAGAGACACTTCCACACAGGCCGCACTACGGTGTTTTCCCGCGAGCGGTAACCGCTATAACTGCGAAACCGCTCGAGAAACACACAGTACGCTATAGTAAATATATGTCGCGGGTAAAAAACGCAAGTGAGGCCGCTTGTATTAGCTTACTTGAGTCACAAAATCGCGCGATTAAAAACCGCGGCGGTTTAGCCGTAGTGCGGCCTAGGCCTAATACAAGCGGCCTCACTTGCGGTTTTTTTCCCGCGACTGATTTTTCTCATAGCGTACTGTGTGTTTCTCAAGCGGTTATAGCGGTTACGGCTCGCGGAAAAAAACCGTAGTGCGGCCTCGGCTTTACTTGAGTCACAAAATCACGGCGGCCTAGGCCTATGGCCTAAAATTGGCCTAAATCTGGCAAGCTTCGCAGTATCACTAAAAATTGCAAAAATGGTGAAATCATTCATAGATGGTGAGAACGTCAAAGATTGTTTTCTAGAACAAAGCCGAAATTATGAAAAAAATCATAGATTCGCCATTATCTGCTAAAACAGTAAAAGATAGAACTGTTCAAAAGTCTTCAAATGTAACACATATGCAAGTGGAAGATATTCAACTGGCTTCTCTTTTGCCGCAAGATATCTTCATGTCTTGCGGCGTAAAAGACACGGCACAAGTTGTCCTTTGAGTAAGAAGAACTGCTAGGGTTGCTACCGCCCTCAGGGCAAACTTGTGGAGAAGATATAGCAAATGCAGTGCAAAAAATGCCTGGAAGCGAATGGAATCGATATAAATAAAATCGTTTCCATAACTGATGAAACCAGTAGAATGACAGGAATAAATAGAGGGGTAACAACGATTCTTCAGAAAAAAATAAACCAGGAAATTCTAACGTTTCACTGTGTAATTCATCAAGAGGCGTTCTGTGCCAAAATATTTCCTGCCGAAATAGTTGAAGTCGTGAACTTGGTAATTAATATTATTAACATCATCTAAAGAAGGGTGGTAAAAGCACTCTATCAATTTAAAGCCAATTTAAAGAATTCCTGGAAGAAATAGGGAGCCAGTATTCTGTACTAGTTCTGCACAATAAAGTGCGATGGCTTTCCAGAGGTATTGAAACGTTTTGGGGTGCGTGAGTGGCTAGCTCGCAGTAAAATAGGCGTGGGGGTTTTTCCCAGAGAGGTTTAATATATTTACACAAATTTACAAGGGGTGAACGGCGTGTTGGGGTTATCTGTGTGGAATCTGCACGGCGACAGAGCTGGCTCCTGGTAGTTAGTGGAGCGACGTCCTCATGGGGTCGGCGATATCCGGCAAGACCCAGTGTACAGGGCTTCGGGTGAGCGGAGTCGATTCGACTGGCGAACTTCTCGTCCTCACACGGGTGCGAAAATGGTTCACGTCTATGAGTCGTTAAGGCTCTAGGGTTTGCAAACCTTCTGCCCTCACACGGATGCAGAAAGCTTCAAGAATTGAGAGTGGTCATTGATCTTTCGCTTGCCCACGTTCTGTCCGCTCAAGGGTGCAGAAGTTTCAAGGTAGAGAGATAGCACTGCTCTTCCGCTTGCCAACGTTCTGTCCGCTCAAGGGTGCAGAAGTTTCAAGTTAGAGATATAGCACTGTTCTCCCTTCTGGTGGAGATGGGGCTGCTTTTATACTATTCTGTGAGGGCGTGTCTCCCCCGTCTGCTGCTGTGGTGTGCGTATGGGGGTGCGTTGGTTGGCGCGACGGTGGCGCCTACGGTAAGGGTTGTACTCTGGTACCACTGGTGCTACGTACGTACCTTTTACAACGTTTTAATTTGTGCTTGAGTGAAATAAAAACATTCCTCAATGAAAAAGGTACCATCACTAATTGGAAGAAGACAAAAGGCTGCAAAAATTCAACTTGTAGATATCACAATGAAACTAAATATAAAACTGCAAGGAAAAGGAAACCCTATGCCTTGCTGCAGGAAGTAATTTATTTCGAGAAAAAAAACTTCTTCTTGTTGAAGATATGAAGAGCGGTAAATTACTTCATTTTAAAAATCTAAAGCAACATGGCTATGAAACCAATGCAACTATTTAGACGAGTTACTACAGCGCAGGTATAAAAAAATGAAGGATGGATTTGTTAATAAATCCTCTCAACACAAATGACGTCAACATTGAACTATTTGGAATTGATGCTGATGAAATGCATTTTATGGATCTGAACAGTAAAGACTTGTGGAGTGGCAAGTTCACAGAACTCAAGAGCAAGTTGGATGAGTTGGAGGTCCAGAAATGCATAGCACTCATATTACAGCAAAAACTTTTAGTGGCTCTTTAAAAATTGGGAAATTTTATAAATTGTAACTTTTGGCTCTTCCGTTTCAAAAAGTTGCCTACCCTTGGTCTAGGAAGATGCGTGAGGAATTGGACTAAATCATTCTGTAGGAAAGAGTTGCAATAAGTGAGAGGAAACGGCCAGAAATGGCAAAATAAGTGTAAAATATGCCAAATTTTAAATATTTTGAGCATTTGAACGAAATAAACCATAAAATAGTGTTCAGCACTTCCAATTCCTTCGGATGAACTTGAAAAAGGCACTAAAATTTTTCGAAAAAATCGCGAAAAATATTCATCGATTTAATCATGAAAAAAGTGCGTTTTCGTTTTTTTGTCAATTTCTCTGAAACTGTAAGTCCCAGGCAAATCATTTTCAGCACACTGAAACTAGACGACAAGACGAGTAAATCTATGTCTAAATTGTTTGGAAAGATTCAAGAGTAGATAGACAAAACTAAACAAACAAGAGGACACGAAGAATATTAAATTTTAAAATAATTCAGTTTCAATATAAATGAATTTCTGGAACAAATTAGTTAGAGAGAATGTGAAATCAATAATGATTTTAAGGTAAAATTCTCGGATTAATTTGAAAACGGCCAATTTATATAATGAAACTGAGTGTATAAAACCGAAATAGTCGGATAAAGCCGTAAAGGGAACGAATGGAGTAGCAGAGAACGTGTCAAGTCTTGCCGTTTTCAATTAGTGGAGATGTTCCCTTTCAACTTGTTGGCGGATTTTTATCAATTATGGTCAAGTAATGGATTGAAGTGCAAATCGATTGAACGGCGGGGCTCGCGAACGCCCTCGAGCCGCACAACACGGCCCCTGAATTGCCGCTCCGACCCGAACTCAACGTCCGGAATATAAATTATTAAATTAACATACATTTCATCAGAAACTTCCCTTATTTGCAGACAATATTCAAATAAGAAAACTGGGTGAGCCATTAAAGGCTAAATTAACGGGGAATTTATTGTACTGACAAGCCAAGGGAAAGAACTAAGAGGGAATTAAAATGCGCTGAATTTAGATAACCATACAAACTTGAAATGGAGATATTATGCAACCCCTTTCACATTGAACACCTATTGATCATATGCAGAAAATAGCGCTCCACTATAATCTTTTGCTCCTCCATAATTCGGAGACCGGCGCCGATTACACTGCCGCAAAGCCATAGGTTAGGTTATTTAAAGTAAATAATCTAAAGAACTGCATCGAAAAATCGCGAATGTGCAGTTTTAATGTCGATTCCCATATGCGCGACATTATACATTGTATACATTGTTTTTACATATACATTGTTTTAAATGGGCACGTCGCGTAGCTGTGGCGTAGCCATAGTGAGAACGTACCCATTTAAAACAATGTAATCATTATTTGACAGGCGATGTCACGTGATACCGCGTAGCTGAGTGTCGCGTATATGAGAATCGGCCTTTACAAAGCACCCTGCACATTTATGAAGATACTTCCGGATCGGGGGGTCCGACGGAAGTGCCGATCGGTTTTTTAGATTCCCGCATATATCCTGCGCGATGCGAACCCAAATTCTCGCCGATGACCGTCGAACTCGAAAATTGGCTGCCAAAGAGGCTGTTCCGGATTTTTTTTCGGAATCTCGTGCGCACCGTGTGAAGGGGGCGACGCAGAAATCCGCGGGTGGTACCGAAATACGCGTATAGTCGGGCGGCATCGCCTCATGTCGTAAAAGATTGGCCGCGCGAGTAAGGGGGTAAATGTTATGCAAAAAAAGAGTGATTATCCGACGTAGGCAGCTCGAGTCGCGAACCCATAAATGCAAAAGAGGCGCGGGCGTCCGTTCCGAATCGAATGCGTGCAGTTTCGAGTCGCTGCGCCCAGAAACAGCAAAACTGCAGCGGTCAGCCTGACCGCACCCTCCGGCACCCTAAGTTGAACCGATACGTTTGGAATTGTGGCGGGCGACTCCGTGGTCGCAGCGACGCGGCTCCGGTACTAAAATGGGCCGCTCGGCGTGGCCCACGTGTCGGTCAACACGTGTTCGGGTTTTTCAAATTTCAAAAACGCGACATCCTGGTGCCTGATATCGACATTCAAATTTTTCTCTGTGTAGATTAAGTGGGCGTCGCGACACGATTCCGCGACGTCCAATTATGGGTGCGGAAGCCAAAACACCATTCTACAATCCACTGAAAAATCCAGAACATTCACCGGGCGGGCTACAAAAATATGAACGTTTTACTTTTGTCATTTTTTTCCAGCAATACGGCGAGTTTCGGCGTGCGTTGCAAAGGTTTCAAACGACGCAGCGCGATGCCGCTTGCACTAAAAGATAAAGCATTCAATTCTCTGCGGGAATCGTGCGAAACCGTTTCCGCAGAGCTTAAGTTGGCGATTCTGCGGGTGTTTTCCTGGACATCCAAAAATCAAACATCCAACGACGTTTTATAGCGTCGCGACGCCATCTTCAACGCAATTTGGATTAAACTCGAAACCAAACTAACAGGTTCTATGCCCGATCTAACGGCACAGGTTCGGTACCGATCCGTCAATTGGTTCGGACGTTCTAGGTATCACCGCAAAACGCGGTTTTTTCACTTTTTGCGCACTTTTCTCAAAAAAGTTGCACGCAAACGGGATGGCAAGCGATGGCTCTAAGAACGTGGCGCTTCCGGGAAAATTTTTCGAGATCCGACGAAAATGCGCCTCGAAGGTAACAAATTTGTGATTTTAGGATACGGCCTGGTGCGTCCGAACCCGAGGGAATTAAGTCGCGAAAATGGCACCGCTGCTCAGTGGTCTGCATCTGAAAAAAGTTGGCCAAAAATCGAAAAAGTCATAGTCACCGAATGGGTTTATTTCAAGAATCTTGTAAAGGATGCTTTGGTGTGTGTTATTTTAAAAGAAAAGTGGGGATATCTTTTTTCCCCTGAGACGCTACGCTCGTTCAAAGTTACCCTGGTGGGTATAGCCCGAGCACGTGTAGCGGCTGCGAAATATAATTGTTTATCAAGTGCGTGTAACTTTTTACTAGAGTGTCCTTTTTAATTTCTGTTTGATGGAGGGTATTAAGGAAGGCATGTAGAATATTTACATATATAACGTTTTCATTAATTTATACTCGCATGTGTTAGAAATCATGTCAAAGATGTATCTACATAATGGTTTTTCTTGTAAAAAAAATTCCGAAAATTAGCAAAAAAGTTATCACCGCAGCGGGGCTGAAGAAATCGAGATATAGAACATAGAGATTACGATGTTTTGTAATAGAATGTACGAGAAAATTCTGCCTATATCTGCCCGTGTACGTTTGAGATTACAAATACGAAGCGCCGACCGGTATGGCGACGCGCCGACTGGTATGGCGACGCGCCGGGCAAACTGTTTCTTAGCTTAGGATCTACGTCGACAGTGTTGGCGTGCGGGACTACCGGCTATTGCAAGATTTGTTTGATCATATCATATCATATCAAATCAAATCAACTCTTATCAAATTAAAATACATTGAATTAAAAAATTCACTATGTTTTTACCACACTTATATGAATAACATCTCTCCTCCTTGGATCTAATCCAAGTGTTTTGGGCAGATTTTATGGCTGCTTTGCGGCCGAAGAGTGCGGTAAATGTGTGCTAAAAACATAGTGAATTTTTCAATTCAATGTATTTTAATTTGATTAGAGTTGATTTGATATGATATGATATGATCAAACAAATCTTGCAATAGCAGGTAGTCCCGCACGCCAACACTGTTGGCGTAAATCCTAAACTAAGAAACAGTTTGCCCGGCGCGTTGCCATGCCGGTCGGCGCTTCGTATTTCTAATCTCAAACGTACACGGGCAGATATAGGCAGAATTTTCTTGAAGATTCTATTACAAAACATCGTAATCTATATGTTCTATATCTCAACTTCTTCAGCCCCGCTGCGGTGATAACCTTTTTGCTAATTTTCGGAATATTTTTTACAAGAAAAACCATTATGTAGATACTTCTTTGACAAGATTTCTAACACACGCGAGTATAAATTAATGAAAACGTTATATATGTAAGTAATGAATTACCACGTAGTAACTGTCGCAACCATCCTATCCACAAATTAAATCAAAATACCCTTATATAGATATTTACATGATATTCCAAGCAATTTTAAAAAAAGTGCTCGGCCATCTTGGATCCGCCAATTAATTTTTTTTTTATATTTATTAATTTAATTTTTTTAAATAAACAATGAAATCAGTGAACTCGAAAACATTTATATACCAATTTATATGAAATTTTGATCAATCTTTAATGAAGTAGTCGGCCATGCTGGATCCCCTATTTTGAATTTTAAAATTATACCATGAAATTCGTTATCAGTGACCTCGAAACCCCTCAATAGCAATTTATATGAAATTCCGATCAAATTTTACTGAAGTGGTCGGCCATATTGGATCCGCCATTTTGAATTTTAATATTACATAATGAAATTCGTATTTAGTGACCTCGAGAACTCTTATATATCAATTTATATGAAATTCCGATCAAATTTTAATGAAGTACTCGGCCATATTGGATCAGCCATTTTGAATTTTAAAATTATACTAAGAAATTAATAATTAGCGGCCTGGAAAACCTCGATTTTCTGGGGGGGAGGGGGGGTGGGTGGTTGACCCTCTGGAGGAGCGTGGCAGGACGGAGGACAAAACCTGGGGGTGTGCAATGTGCGGACGGACATTCGCAGTTAAAGCATCGAAGACGCGCGGTTAAACCAGCGAAGATCTACCGCCTCCTGCGGCATAAAAAGCCGAATTGGACCTTTTCAAAAACCCAATTGGTGTGGTCCCCCATGGTGATATTCGGGAAACGCCACACGTCAGTTGTCTCAGAATTGATCGAAATTTGCGATTCCGTCGTGACCTGGCGATTCAGGCCGAACGATTCCCCACACGGACCCCAAAAGTTTGCATTCCAAAAATTACCACTTTTACGAAGGTCACGGCGAAGATGCCCGGGGAAAATAAAATTCACGAAAAAATTCCCGTAGAAAACTTCGAGACGCGTCCTCCGACACCACTCTCGTCGCTGCGCGACTTTTGTCGACGACGTTGTTCACATCTGCGAATCCGGGTCCTCCGACTCAAACGCAGCCTGCGTCAGCATGCATCAGATTCTCGTAGCCAAAGAATAGACGAACGACCCCACGCACGGCAATTTTCGATAACGCTTCAGGATCGCGTCATTTAGGCGACAAAAAATGACGATTTTTTTGCAAGAAAATGTAAGTTTTTCGCAAAACTTCCTAAAAATTTTAAGCAAAAATGTCGAAAAGTGAGGTGACAGTCGGATGGACGGCGACGTTCCGCATACACTGGCGCCGGAACCACCTCCGTACGACGAAAACTGTCCGTGTTGTGTGTGAAAAAGCGAGAAACCTGGAAAAATTCGCCCAGTCGCCCCCGGATACGGCAGGTCGGTGAAATTATTTTTAAAAAATTCCCGATTCTTTTGCAAATCGGTTGTGGTACATTTCCAATCGTTGCGTAAAATTTAAATATTTTTAAATAATTCTACAAAAATCGCGATTTCTCTCCCTTTAAGTTCAGTGACGGCTCGTTACTCGTTTAGTAATCCAGCGCATAATTAGATGGCGCTGCTAAAAAAGAAGAAACCCCGCGTTATCGCCCGGTGCGGCGCTGTATAAATTCAGGATCCGAGTCACATCCGCCGGAAAGGCGGGAATGTCTTGTCTGAAAGGGTTAAACTTAATTTTAAGGAAAATTAGAATTAGGTCTAGTCTTACCTGTCCAGTCTTCTTACACAGAAAAGACATGTCTGTAAGTCTGTCTAGTCTTGTCTACCTGTATAGTGATTATATGATTATACATCTATGTACTTTTAATATAAATTTGTGTTAGTATTGATATTACAAAGTAAATATAAATGTTTTTGCGAAAATATTAATCAAGTTAAAAGCTTGTTGGTATGTAAATTTGCCGAGTGTACGTATGCAAAGTTTCGCGGAAAAGGATTTCGTTGGAAGGATTTCTATTTGAACGAGCAACCTCCGCCGAATCAAATAAATGTGTTTGAAAGTTGGCTAACTTTTAAGCGGAGGAAAAGTTCGGCCGGAATTTCTAAATAAATATTTTTGCCGGTTCCGTGTTTGTTTCGAGCTCAGTTTGAATAACGTCTTGCAGAATTCCAAATGGAAATATTGATGGCTTTAATTTACATGAATCATTGACGCATCTATTATTTATCACACAGTTCAGCTAATTATCAGCTAATTATTGAAACATTGCCTTTGCCACCATAGGATGTAAATAGATAGATCATCGGTTTATACCTGTAAAAGATTAAGTTACAAATATTTGCCTTCAAACATAAAAGAAACAAATATTTGTTAAGACACATGGACTTGGTGAAGAATACGGAATTGTTTTGAAATTTAGTGTTGCGGACTTTTTGCCTGGTGTAACTGTTGTTAATCTTCTTTGGCACTCTTTAACTAAGATCCGAAAGCAAAATTATGCAACTACGTTGGTTCAATAAATACGTGTTTCTCTTGAAAATAATTGTTGACATTTTCAAGATGACAGATAGTAGATTCGTATTTTCAACAAAAACACGAATATTTATTGAACCAGGCAACGTAGAAGCTTAATTTTTGCTTTCCAATCTTAGTTAAAGAGTACCAAAGACGATTAACGGCAGTTACACCAGGTAAAAAGTCCGCAACACTAAGTTTCAAAACAATCCCCTATTCTTTACCTAACCCAGACACATTTGTTAAGACAAGAACTTTATAGGAATCGCAAATATTAATTGGAGAACTTGTTTGTCTAGTCTTGTATGTATTATCTGCCTAATAAAAGTAATTAAATACAGATGAGGCGGTGGTGACCTAGTAGTTAAGATGTCAGACTACCAAGTCCTAGATCCCGGTTAGAATCCGGAAAAATAAATATGACAAATATCACAGTAAAAATCAGCCTCGAAAACCTCCCCAAATAGTGGCACGCGCCCACGTTAAAAACTGTTTATCTTTACTTGTGGAAGATTAAACTAAAACTAAACCAATGGCGCTACAGCCCAGGACGGGTATTGGCCTCCTCCCACAGCCTACACTTGTGCTCGGTGTCTTGATCTTAGACAAAAGTGTAGGGGAGCCCTTACAGTTTTTAACGTGGCTGACGAGCCACTATTCCGAGGGGGTTTCGAGGCAGATTTTACTGTGATGACTTTGCCAGAGCCATCTACATGAGAACGGTGGCTTATTTTTCTCAATGTCCAGGATTTGAACCCGGGACCTGCGGCTCTGAAGTCTGACACCTTGAATATTAGGCCACCACCGCCTCGCTTGTGGAAGATTAAGACACCAAAATACAAGTGCAGGCAGAGGGACGTGGTCCAGGTTCCGCTTAGGACTGTAGTAGCACCAGTGGAAGAAAGCAAGAAAATACAGCCTAGTATTTAAGTTTCTGTAATACTTAGTAAATGAAAACAAGATATTTCTATTTAATTATTAACGGATATTGATTCACAAACTGTTATTTTCCGATGTTTAGTAGTTGTCAGTTGGGACCGTTTATTTGCGTTTCTGTATTGCAAAGTAAATTTGTTTTGTTAAAACTACAAACACGCTGAAAGCCGAATGCAAATAGTCGCGAGTGTCGGACGAGAATGTCATCCGTGAAACGCGTGCAAACATCTTCTGAAATAATGGCATGCGGCCGGAGGGCGAGAGTGCGGTCTAAGTGAATTCGAAAATTAACTTTGCGGCGACACCACGAGCGGTGATTGCGGCAACTGAAAACTTTTCAGATTTGAGATTAATTAATTCAGACCGCGCGTTTGCTCTCGCGCTCCGTCACTGGAAAACCGTATAAATTCATTTTAGCCGACTGGTCCGTAATTTATTGGTGCACCAAAATATTTATCAACTCAAAGCCTCTCTCATCTTCTCAAGAACTAGACGGACTAAGCGAACAAAAGCGACTAGATAGACTATATAAACCAGACATACAAGCTAAGTTTAATTCAACATAATATTATATATTTAAATATGATATAATGTATTTACTCGGGAAGTATGACAATGTATTGTAGTAGAACTAATATTAATATCGTGACAAGAACTATATGCGCAGTTTATTAAAATTAGTATTCAATAGCCAATTTGTCCAAAGGAGGAAATCGTGCGATAAAATATTACACAAAGCCATTGGCAAGGTTTTAAAATAAATTGACAAGGTTTTAAATTGTGTTGTTTTGTTCGTCTAGTCCTGCGTGCATAGACTCGTCTGTTTAGCCTTGTCTGTATAGTCTATCTAGTCTTGTCTGACTAGATTTGTTTGTTTAGTCTTATCTCTCTAGCCTTGTCTGCCTGGTCTTGTCTGTCTAGTACGGTCAGTCTAGTACGATCTGTCTAGTCTTGTCTGTCTACTCTTGTCTTTATAGTCGTGTATGTCCAGTCTTGTCTATCTAGCCTTGTCTCTCTAGTCTTGACTGTCTACTCTTGTCCGTCTTGTGCTGTATATCTAGTCTTGTCTGTCTAGTCCTGTCTGTGTAGTCTTGTCTGTCTAGTCTTGTCTGTCTAGTCTTGTCTGTCTAGTCTTGTCTGTCTAGTCTTGTCTGTCTAGTCTTGTCTGTCTAGTCTTGTCTGTCTAGTCTTGTCTGTCTAGTCTTGTCTGTCTAGTCTTGTCTGTCTAGTCTTGTCTGTCTAGTCTTGTCTGTCTAGTCTTGTCTGTCTAGTCTTGTCTGTCTAGTCTTGTCTGTCTAGTCTTGTCTGTCTAGTCTTGTCTGTCTAGTCTTGTCTGTCTAGTCTTGTCTGTCTAGTCTTGTCTGTCTAGTCTTGTCTGTCTAGTCTTGTCTGTCTAGTCTTGTCTGTCTAGTCTTGTCTGTCTAGTCTTGTCTGTCTAGTCTTGTCTGTCTAGTCTTGTCTGTCTAGTCTTGTCTGTCTAGTCTTGTCTGTCTAGTCTTGTCTGTCTAGTCTTGTCTGTCTAGTCTTGTCTGTCTAGTCTTGTCTGTCTAGTCTTGTCTGTCTAGTCTTGTCTGTCTAGTCTTGTCTGTCTAGTCTTGTCTGTCTAGTCTTGTCTGTCTAGTCTTGTCTGTCTAGTCTTGTCTGTCTAGTCTTGTCTGTCTAGTCTTGTCTGTCTAGTCTTGTCTGTCTAGTCTTGTCTGTCTAGTCTTGTCTGTCTAGTCTTGTCTGTCTAGTCTTGTCTGTCTAGTCTTGTCTGTCTAGTCTTGTCTGTCTAGTCTTGTCTGTCTAGTCTTGTCTGTCTAGTCTTGTCTGTCTAGTCTTGTCTGTCTAGTCTTGTCTGTCTAGTCTTGTCTGTCTAGTCTTGTCTGTCTAGTCTTGTCTGTCTAGTCTTGTCTGTCTAGTCTTGTCTGTCTAGTCTTGTCTGTCTAGTCTTGTCTGTCTAGTCTTGTCTGTCTAGTCTTGTCTGTCTAGTCTTGTCTGTCTAGTCTTGTCTGTCTAGTCTTGTCTGTCTAGTCTTGTCTGTCTAGTCTTGTCTGTCTAGTCTTGTCTGTCTAGTCTTGTCTGTCTAGTCTTGTCTGTCTAGTCTTGTCTGTCTAGTCTTGTCTGTCTAGTCTTGTCTGTCTAGTCTTGTCTGTCTAGTCTTGTCTGTCTAGTCTTGTCTGTCTAGTCTTGTCTGTCTAGTCTTGTCTGTCTAGTCTTGTCTGTCTAGTCTTGTCTGTCTAGTCTTGTCTGTCTAGTCTTGTCTGTCTAGTCTTGTCTGTCTAGTCTTGTCTGTCTAGTCTTGTCTGTCTAGTCTTGTCTGTCTAGTCTTGTCTGTCTAGTCTTGTCTGTCTAGTCTTGTCTGTCTAGTCTTGTCTGTCTAGTCTTGTCTGTCTAGTCTTGTCTGTCTAGTCTTGTCTGTCTAGTCTTGTCTGTCTAGTCTTGTCTGTCTAGTCTTGTCTGTCTAGTCTTGTCTGTCTAGTCTTGTCTGTCTAGTCTTGTCTGTCTAGTCTTGTCTGTCTAGTCTTGTCTGTCTAGTCTTGTCTGTCTAGTCTTGTCTGTCTAGTCTTGTCTGTCTAGTCTTGTCTGTCTAGTCTTGTCTGTCTAGTCTTGTCTGTCTAGTCTTGTCTGTCTAGTCTTGTCTGTCTAGTCTTGTCTGTCTAGTCTTGTCTGTCTAGTCTTGTCTGTCTAGTCTTGTCTGTCTAGTCTTGTCTGTCTAGTCTTGTCTGTCTAGTCTTGTCTGTCTAGTCTTGTCTGTCTAGTCTTGTCTGTCTAGTCTTGTCTGTCTAGTCTTGTCTGTCTAGTCTTGTCTGTCTAGTCTTGTCTGTCTAGTCTTGTCTGTCTAGTCTTGTCTGTCTAGTCTTGTCTGTCTAGTCTTGTCTGTCTAGTCTTGTCTGTCTAGTCTTGTCTGTCTAGTCTTGTCTGTCTAGTCTTGTCTGTCTAGTCTTGTCTGTCTAGTCTTGTCTGTCTAGTCTTGTCTGTCTAGTCTTGTCTGTCTAGTCTTGTCTGTCTAGTCTTGTCTGTCTAGTCTTGTCTGTCTAGTCTTGTCTGTCTAGTCTTGTCTGTCTAGTCTTGTCTGTCTAGTCTTGTCTGTCTAGTCTTGTCTGTCTAGTCTTGTCTGTCTAGTCTTGTCTGTCTAGTCTTGTCTGTCTAGTCTTGTCTGTCTAGTCTTGTCTGTCTAGTCTTGTCTGTCTAGTCTTGTCTGTCTAGTCTTGTCTGTCTAGTCTTGTCTGTCTAGTCTTGTCTGTCTAGTCTTGTCTGTCTAGTCTTGTCTGTCTAGTCTTGTCTGTCTAGTCTTGTCTGTCTAGTCTTGTCTGTCTAGTCTTGTCTGTCTAGTCTTGTCTGTCTAGTCTTGTCTGTCTAGTCTTGTCTGTCTAGTCTTGTCTGTCTAGTCTTGTCTGTCTAGTCTTGTCTGTCTAGTCTTGTCTGTCTAGTCTTGTCTGTCTAGTCTTGTCTGTCTAGTCTTGTCTGTCTAGTCTTGTCTGTCTAGTCTTGTCTGTCTAGTCTTGTCTGTCTAGTCTTGTCTGTCTAGTCTTGTCTGTCTAGTCTTGTCTGTCTAGTCTTGTCTGTCTAGTCTTGTCTGTCTAGTCTTGTCTGTCTAGTCTTGTCTGTCTAGTCTTGTCTGTCTAGTCTTGTCTGTCTAGTCTTGTCTGTCTAGTCTTGTCTGTCTAGTCTTGTCTGTCTAGTCTTGTCTGTCTAGTCTTCTCTGTCTAGTCTTGTCTGTCTAGTCTTGTCTGTCTAGTCTTGTCTGTCTATTCTTGTCTGTCTAGTCTTGTCTGTCTAGTATTGTCTGTCTAGTCTTGTCTGTCTAGTCTTGTCTGTCTAGTCTTGTCTGTCTAGTCTTGTCTGTCTAGTCTTGTCTGTCTAGTCTTGTCTGTCTAGTCTTGTCTGTCTAGTCTTGTCTGTCTAGTCTTGTCTGTCTAGTCTTGTCTGTCTAGTCTTGTCTGTCTAGTCTTGTCTGTCTAGTCTTGTCTGTCTAGTCTTGTCTGTCTAGTCTTGTCTGTCTAGTCTTGTCTGTCTAGTCTTCTCTGTCTAGTCTTGTCTGTCTAGTCTTGTCTGTCTAGTCTTGTCTATCTAGTCTTGTCTGTCTAGTCTTGTCTGTCTAGTCTTGTCTGTCTAGTCTTGTCTGTCTAGTCTTGTCTGTCTAGTCTTGTCTGTCTAGTCTTGTCTGTCTAGTCTTGTCTGTCTAGTCTTGTCTGTCTAGTCTTGTCTGTCTAGTCTTGTCTGTCTAGTCTTGTCTGTCTAGTCTTGTCTGTCTAGTCTTGTCTGTCTAGTCTTGTCTGTCTAGTCTTGTCTGTCTAGTCTTGTCTGCCTAGTCTTGTCTGTCTAGTCTTGTCTGTCTAGTCTTGTCGGTCTAGTCTTGTCTGTCTAGTCTTGTCTGTCTAGTCTTGTCTGTCTAGTCTTGTCTGTCTAGTCTTGTCTGTCTAGTCTTGTCTGTCTAGTCTTGTCTGTCTAGTCATGTCTGTCTAGTCTGTCTAGTCTTGTCTGTCTAGTCTTGTCTGTCTAGTCTTGTCTGTCTAGTCTTGTCTGTCTAGTCTTGTCTGTCTAGTCTTGTCTGTCTAGTCTTGTCTGTCTAGTCTTGTCTGTCTAGTCTCGTCTGTCTAGTCTTGTCTGTCTAGCCTTGTCTGCCTAGTCTTGTCTTCCCAATCTCGCTCATAACATCCATTAAGAACATCCCACTGATTCTTATTTACCCACCCTAACCATTTATTTCCGAGCGTGTTCATTACTTTATCTTTGGATCTTCTCATTATTACTCTTCCACTATTGTCAATGGCCAGTGACTGACCCTCCCCAATTCGCACATTCCAGTCCCCCCTATAAGCAATTTTCCCGCTCCCTTTCATTCAGGCTCTCTTCAATGTCTTGTTGTATCTCCAGTAATTTATTATTATTGTATACCGATGTGACTTTCCACAATTTCCCTCCAATGTCTACTTCCCTAATGACAAGACCTTCGCAGACCTCTTCCTTTCTCGCGGACTGTGGTAGCCAGTTGCACCCTTTAGGGGCCTTTTGCTACACTATCCATTCGTCTTCTTTTGTCCAGGTTTACACCAAGCTAATCACTTGGAATTTCGATATGAACACTTCGATTTCTTCTTCTCCCGTTTGCAGTTTCCTTTTCAATCCAGCCACATTCCAAAACAGAATTTAGCTCCTTCCTGATTTTCTTTCCCCTCTTCACTCTTCCTGGCTGTATTTTAGAAAAATCCCTATCTATCCCCTGACCGCCTCTTAACCTTGCTCTTCTGCCCTTTCCCCACCCTCCTATTTGTTATTGATCGTTTTATGCCCATTCCATCCATGGCTTACATTTTCCATCAATTTCTAGTTTTTAGTAACCTACTTTGACTCGGTGTCCTCCTTCCAGTGCCTTTGCTTTTTTGCGCAACTCTTCTTGTATTTTTTGTTCCTCCTGTGTTAGATCATCCTGAATAAAAATATTTGTGTCTCTCTATTTGGACTTATATACCTGATATACTGTCATAAACCTGATTGTGGCGAACCAGACAGCAAAGAAATCTATAGAAAAAATGGTAGTCAGCAGTAGAAGTGACTCAGATCATATGCACGTAGTCGTGACGCTGAAGAAGAAATCAAAACCGAGGACAGTGGAACAGTGGTTCAGTGGGAAAATATAATATATCGATGGGATCAGCTTTCTCAAGAAAAATACGTAGATAGGATGAAGAAAATAGACTGGTTAAAGGTTAAGGACCTCGAAGAAATTTTCGAGAAAATGAAAGCTTTCTCAGTATCAAAGACTATTAAGGTGCAAGGAATGAAAACTGGGAAAGAGTAGAAAAGAGGTAGTTAAGAAAGAAAAAAATTAACTCAATGTATGTATGAAGACGAAGAGGGAGAACTGGGGAAAGAAACGATTGGGAGAAATAAAAAACATTAGGACTGAGGCAGGGCTATGGAAGGTACTGAGAAAAAATGAGGAGAAAGGGAAGGAGCCACGGATAAATTCCACATAGATGACTGGAAAGATTACTTCACCTAGTTAATTGGGAGTTATGTCGCAGGAGAAGAAGAGCCAGGTAGGCAAGAAGAGAGTGAGGAAGGATTAGAAATTTCTGAAGGCGAAACGGGACAAGAAACGGAATTATAACAGGAGGACTTAGGAACTATAATAAAGAGCTTGAAGAAAGGAAAGGCAGCCGGACCGGACGGAATACCGAACGAGGCCTAGCTACAGGAGGACCAGCAGTGTCTTCAAAGAGTGACGGAGGAATTTAATCAAATATGAGGCAGAAAGGCCGGCGTGCCAAAAAGTTGGAGGGTGGGGAAGGTAGTCCCAATTTAAAAAAATGGGGAAAGAGACAAATTAGAAAATTATAGGGGAATGACACTTATGAACTCGTCATATAAGATATTTGCAAAATTACTGGAAACACGTTTAAGGGATGAGATGGAGGGAAGAAAGCTGCGTCCGGAAGTTAAGGCCGGGTTTAGGGAGGGAAGGGGAACAATCGAACACCTAGTAACACTGCGATACATATTAGATCAAGAAGTCGCAAAACCGAAAGGAAAGCTCTTTGCTCTGTTCCTGAACTTAAAAGCAGCGTATGATACAGTAAATAGGAGAATGTTGTGGGATTGTTTGGAGCAAAAGAGTGTATCAAAGATATTTGAGAGAGATATTTGAGAAGATATTTGAGAGAATGTATAGAACGATTGCATAGAGAGAAGTGGTGTAGAGTGAGAGTAAATGAGTGTAGAGCGGCGGAAATTAAGGTACGAAGGGGTCTGAAGCAAGGCTGCCCACTAAGCCTCGCACTATTTAACATCTATGTGGCAGAAAGAACAAGTTTTGGCGGCGGGTCAAACTGGAGGAACTGTAGTAGGGAGCAAAAAAGTTTGGAGCCTTGTCTTCGCAGACGATGTAGTGGTGTTGGCAAATTCTGCTGGGGAACTGACTGAAATGATTAAACGACTGGAGAGGTTCTTCAATAAAAGAGAAATGTCGGGAAACCGAAATGGATAAGATTTAGGAAAGGCGGAAGCTTGAAGAAAGAGCGTTTTGAATGGAAGGAAAGCGAGATAGAACAAGTGCATCAATTTAAGTAGTTAGGGTATCTGTTTGGGAGTGGATGTAGTACAAGGAGCATATTGAGTACGTGGCGAAGAAAGCGTGAGTAGCGGGTGAAAGGTTCTGGAAAGTATGGGGAAAAGAGTTTAAATCGAATTACCGAGCGAAAGAAATGATATGGAGGCCTGTCTGAGTATATTGATGTATGGAGTAGAAGTGTGGGGAGTACAGGAGGAAGAAAGGATTGAAAGAATTCAGCTTTCAGAATTCAAGAATTCATTATGCAATTTCTTAAAAAAGCCCTGCAATTAGACAGGTCGACTCCTACCAATATAGTCTTACAGGAGCTTAATACGTTTAAGGTGTCAGTAAAAGCAAGCAGAAGGGTGGCAAGATATAAACGGAAGGTTAATGGAATGCAGAAGGAAAGAATTATTAGAGAAGTGTTTAGGGAAGGAATGAATGAAAGGAGAGAGACCAATTGGGGAAGAAAAAAAGGGAAATGTATGAAAGAGGGGATATGTTAATAACAGAGGTGGCGAATGGTAGCGAGGCTAATGGAAGTCGAACTGCAGGAGTGACAAAATAAAATAACGAAGAGCACATACCATAGACAGTATGAGGTAATTCTAGTACATGGAGGCCTCCCGAAATATTTAAAAACTCCAAGGAGTTTAAACTCACAATCAATCCTAGCCAGAGTTCGCTGTGGATGCGAAGAACGTAGACACAAGTACTGGATGAAGGATTTGTATAAAAGATGTGTGGTGTGTGGAGAAGGGAAAGATAGATGGCAACACTGGTTTGACGAGTGTGAAGAAGGTCGTTGGAATGAAAAGGAAAGAATATTAGGGAAAAATTGGAAACAGTGTCCGAGTGAGGACGGCAGTGGGCTGAAAATGCTGGTAATGCCCGGTAATACTAAAAATAAATATTACAGGGTGGAACGATTTTGTGTACATGTAGCATGTACGTATCTCGACTGTTTAGTCTGGTCTGCCTAATCTTGTCAGTCTAGTCTTGTCTGTCTAATCTTATCCTGCTTCTCCTCGGTGGTGTAGTTGACAACATAGCCGCCTTTCAATGCGGGAGACCCGGGTTCGAATCCTGGTCTGGGAGACAACAACTAGGGCGATTTTCACTAACCGTCCAGACTGCGCACCCTGAATGAATGCAAAATATGCGATACCGGGGTGGCGCATACTAAAAAAAAAGGTGGAATCTTATTCTGATGTATAATCTTCAGTTATAGAGCAAAATGCTAGCAGAAGACGATAAAGGCAGACTACCAAGAGTCTACCACACAGAAGATACCTCACTCCCGATAGGTATCTTCTGTGATCTGAGAAAGGGTTTTGATTTCATAGATCTTGGACAATAAATGAACAAAATATATAGATATGGCATAATGGAGAAGGCAGGAAAATGGTTACATTCCTTCCTAAAAGACAGAACCCAATATGTCCCAATAGTATCGCATTCTAAAACTAGCGCTTCTTCAGAATTACCTATAAAAGCAGGTGTTCCCCGAGGAAGTGTGCTGTGGCCGACACCGTGTCTACTTTACCTAGCTGATTTAGTTCCGTACATCCATAGAAATGTTTGCACTTTATATGCGGAAGACTCAAGTTTTCTTATATCCGAATCCAACTGAATGGGTAGCCAGCAAGAGCTAAACAACCTTCTACAATCTCTAGATTCTTAGTTCTCAGTCAATAAACTGTTCCTAACTTGTAACAAACAGAAGTTATCGTATTTCAAACACACAGAGCCAAGTATGTAGAACAGGGGTGGGTAAATCTTTTACTTGTAGGCCCACATTACGTATGAAAATTTGACCGCGGGCCGCATTAAACATTTTAATAGTTACTTGTATACTACAACCGTTGCGTATATACTCGCCAAACAGAACATATTGTTACGTTCTGTCAAAGAGGACAACATATGCTGTTTGTAAAACGAAATATTTTCAGAGATCACCCGCAAATGTTCAGTGTCTATAACATAGTGGTAAGTAGATAATAAAATTAACATCAGCCCGGGTACACATAATAAGCATGTCATAGGCATGCTTTAGGGATTCTATGTTTATGTTGCTTATAACTTTGTTTATGTTGGAATACGTATTATGATCATTAATTGTGTTTGCTATGTATAAATAAATTTGTAATAGACCTTTTCATAGTTGAAATTTGTTTGTGCACATGTGTCAATTTCCGCCATGTTTTGCCTGAACTTTTTGACGTATAACCTTATTATTTGCCCGAAACCATTTGCCCTCAAATTCCCGCCTTTCAAACTTGGCGGATGCGCATGCGCTTAACTAACCGTAAAAAGGTCTATTACTTTCTCACTGAAGTAATACAGGGTGTTTCAAAAAGAATATAGGTACTTCGCATACATATATTTATTTAACTTTAAGACATACGAATATGAATCTATACACACATATTTACGAACCTCTCAAGTTTAGATTAGAGATATTCAATATATCCTCCATCAGCGACACGAACAATATCACACCGATACTCAAATTCCTCCCATACTCGGGCAAGCATGTCCTTCGTCACAGATGTTATGGCAGCACGGATCCCATTCTTCAACTCTTCCAGGTTCTGTTGGAGTGTTGGTACATAAATGTCGCTGATGGAGGACATATTGAACATCTGTAATCTAAACTTGAGAGGTTCGTAAATATGTGTGTAAAGTTTCATATTCGCATGTCTGTACAGTATAAACTCGGTAATTCGGCAGTTGGTTAATCGGACGACACGTCTAGTAATCCGGCGGTCTGGAGACTGCTCGCGCTCTTCCCTCCCACCACTCTTTCTTATAATCCGGCGGTTGTCTGGTCCCATATATGTCGGATTATCGAGATTAAACTGTATATTCTTTTTGAAACACCCTGTATTTTGGTGGCACACAAACACAAAACCGACTTATTTTTTGTTTTGTTTTATTCTACGTAGATATTTTTTGTAATTAAACTAATTTATAAAATGCTTCGCGGGCCGTATAAAATGTCGACGCGGTCCGCATTAGGCCCGCGGGAAGATATTTGCCCAAGATTGATCGATAAGATTTATTAACTCACAATTAAAAAGAGTTAAATACACCTATTTCCTTGGGCTAGCTGCTCATTATTTACAATCGTTGTGGATGGATCAAATGGATTATAGATTAAATATATGTTTGATGCTTTTGGGTTTAGATTTCTCGTCGAATATTGCTTTTGGGTTGATCCATGTGTTTCTCAGTTGCGAGTTTGCGGTTCATTCTGGTGCACGTTTCAAACGACCCCGGCGAATGCAAATCGCCAGCAAAAAAAGCGAGGAAGATAAATCGACGTGAAAAGGGTGGAACGAAATCGGAAGAGGGAAAGATGGGCTGTTCCGCCGTTTCCTGCCGAAACGAAACATGCATAATGAAAAGAAGAAACGTCGTGTTTTTTTATTTAAACAATTTGTCTAATGGGTTGCTTGTCCGAAAAATACTTTCGTTTTCACAAATAAAATTCGTTCGTTTGGATGAACAGGGTATTAACTCATAATGTTATTTATTGCCTGCAGAATTTCTTTTTTTTTTCTCAGTAATAGCAAAATTGACAAAGTCAGGAAGAGAACAAAAACGTTATCAATAAACGTTAATCAATAGTTTAAAAGATATTATAAGAAAGGTTAACCAATTATTTACAGAAATGGAAATATATTGATTTGAAAACTTCAAATCGCTCTTCAGGCTTTTTTAAGTTAATACCCTGTTCATCTGGACCGACGAATTGTTCTAGCATTGTTCCCTTGGACCTGATTATGATTAAAATAATTGATTAATAACATAGTGGCTCCAATTAACTTAGACAGGCAAGATAACAAAACAAACTATAGACAGGCAAGACAACACGGAGTAGACTAGGCGAGCATAACTAGACAGGCAAGGGTTGACAAAGCGTGGAGAGACTACACAAACACGATAAGGCAGAACATTTAGACAGAAAATATAAATAGATAGACTGGACAAGATTTAAAGCGCAAAAGTAGATAAATATAAAGCAATAATTGCCAGATAATTAATTATTCCGCGAAAATAAATTATATCGAAATGTGTATATCTGTCACGGTAAAATCGGAAAATTTACCGGTATATGTATACATACAGAAGTATTTTTCGGACAAGCAACCCATTAGACAAATTGTTTAAATAAAAAAATTTCATAGGTAAATGTGAGTTTAAATCTGAGATCAGCTTTATATATCTACTTTTACCGGAAAATGTGTACTTTTTGTATGTTACAATATCACGTGTGTCTTGTTGGACAGCCCACGCGCTGTGTATGTTAATGTAAACCTCTAACAATTGCCAGCAACATTATGCACATGTACACATTTGTCGGAAATAATTGTTAAAAGTAAGTTGAACACACATTTACCAGCCAAGAAGGTAAATGTGTACATATACCGGTAAATCTGTACATATACCGGTAAATGTGTACATATACCGTTAAATGTGTACATATACCGGTAAATATGTACATTTACCAAACTACATACTTTTACCGTAATAAATACAATACTAATTTTTAAACATATATCACTTTATCAATGGTTTTATATTAGCTTCTATTTCAACACTTTGCTTTGTTCTCCAACTTTCATATTCTTCCATTAACGCATTTGTGTCGTGTCGACAAATTTCGTTCCATATAAATATGAAGAAAGCATTTCGTTATATAACGTGAAATATCGTGAAAGAAAAAGCGTGATGTATAGTATTTTGCTGCGAGGTTGGCAGCCCTCGCAGAAGTCAATAATTTAGGGAACGCACGTGGCAGATAAGAGTCCGGGCGCTGGGTGAACGACCTTCTTTCTAGCCGGGTAAAACTCTTAGAAGGAAAATAACAGGGCGGAGTTTCCCTTTGATGTGCCACCACCAAAGCGAATTCGCAAAAAATAAAATTACAGAAATAAGAGGACCGCGCAGTAACTAATTACTTGATTAACTGCAGAATTGTTGCATTGAATTTCTCTTTCTGGTATCCATCTATGACAATCGAAGATGGTGTGACGAACGCTATCTGCGCATGTTAGCAATGTCTATAAATATCTATATAGCAATGTCTATAACTATTTTTGTAACAATGTCCATACTTATCTATATAGCAATGTTTATAAATGTATATATATATATAACAATGTTTACCTATCTATATAGCAACATCTATAACCATCTATATAGCAACATCTATAACCATCTATATAGCAATGTCTATAAATATCTATATAGCAATGTCTATAACTATTTTTGTAGCAATGTCTATAATTATCTATATAGCAATGTCTATAAATATCTATGTATATAACAATATTTAGCTATCTATATAGCAACATCTATAACCATCTATATAGCAATGTCTATAAATATCTATATAGCAATGTCTATAACTATTTTTGTAGCATTGTCTATAATTATCTATATAGCAATGTAACTTCTATAACCATCTATATAGCAATTTTTATAAATATCTATATAGCAATGTCTATAACTATCTATATAGCAGTGCCTATAATTTATTTGTAACAAATGATGTCTATTTAGTGTTTTGTGGCTAGTCTGTCTAGTCAAGATTCAATGTCTAGGCGTTTTCAATGTCTCGCTCTAATCACTTTGCTAATTGTTTTTTAAGCTAAATTCTGTGCTAATTAATTGCATGATTAGTTATCTCCCCAGTTAAATTAATTAAACATTTCAAAATTAATTATGTTGTGTAAATTTGTTAAGTGTATGAAAAAGGTGCGGATTTGGAATGGCAGTATTTAATTAATAAATTGTTTAATTTATGAACTGTGTTTTGGGGATGGGGAGGTGTGTTTTAACATTTAAAGGAAGGACCTTCGTCCTTGATGCGCGAATTACTCGAACGCCCGGAGAGCGTGGAGTGTTACTTGGAGGATTGGAGCAAGGCGGAGGCGGGTACGTGTTTACAACCGCATGAATAATTTAATATCGGAATAACTCGGTGCGTACTCATATTGTCTTGTCGTTCCGGCGTCTTCGTTTGCATTGCAAATTCGAGAGCCATTCAAACTTCCCTGTACTCCGTACAACTTCCTGCATTCTGTTCTCTTTTTTCTGCACACACAGCGATGTTTTTATTACATAATTGCTGCCACAGTTTTCCCGAACACTTTGACGTAGAGAACGATTTTCTTTCCTTGCGCAGCTCAGTCTTATTTGCATAAAAATGTCACCCACAAATTTGACGTCAATTTGAACAAGCTTTGAATGATAATTACAATTACAATTTTTAGTAATAAATTGTTTTCGTTGGTCTGTCTAGCCTTGTCTATCTAGTCTTGTCTGTCTAGTCTTGTCTGCCTAGTCTTGTCTGTCTAGTCTTGTCTGTCTAGTCTTGTCTGTCTAGTCTTGTCTGTCTAGTCTTGTCTGTCTAGTCTTGTCGGTCTAGTCTTGTCTGTCTAGTCTTGTCTGTCTAGTCTTGTCTGTCTAGTCTTGTCTGTCTAGTCTTGTCTGTCTAGTCTTGTCTGTCTAGTCTTGTCTGTCTAGTCTTGTCTGTCTAGTCTTGTCTGTCTAGACTTGTCTGTCTAGTCTTGTCTGTCTAGTCTTGTCTGTCTATCTTGTCTGTCTAGTCTTGTCTGTCTAGTCTTGTCGGTCTAGTCTTATCTGTCTAGTATTGTCTGTCTAGTCTTGTCTGTCTAGTCTTGTCTGTCTAGACTTGTCTGTCTAGTCTTGTCTGTCTAGTCTTGTCTGTCTAGTCTTGTCTGTCTAGTCTTGTCTGTCTAGTCTTGTCTGTCTAGTCTTGTCTGTCTAGTCTTGTCTGTCTAGTCTTGTCTGTCTAGTCTTGTCTGTCTAGTCTTGTCTGTCTAGTCTTGTCTGTCTAGTCTTGTCTGTCTAGTCTTGTCTGTCTAGTCTTGTCTGTCTAGTCTTGTCTGTCTAGTCTTGTCTGTCTAGTCTTGTCTGTCTAGTCTTGTCTGTCTAGTCTTGTCTGTCTAGTCTTGTCTGTCTAGTCTTGTCTGTCTAGTCTTGTCTGTCTAGTCTTGTCTGTCTAGTCTTGTCTGTCTAGTCTTGTCTGTCTAGTCTTGTCTGTCTAGTCTTGTCTGTCTAGTCTTGTCTGTCTAGTCTTGTCTGTCTAGTCTTGTCTGTCTAGTCTTGTCTGTCTAGTCTTGTCTGTCTAGTCTTGTCTGTCTAGTCTTGTCTGTCTAGTCTTGTCTGTCTAGTCTTGTCTGTCTAGTCTTGTCTGTCTAGTCTTGTCTGTCTAGTCTTGTCTGTCTAGTCTTGTCTGTCTAGTCTTGTCTGTCTAGTCTTGTCTGTCTAGTCTTGTCTGTCTAGTCTTGTCTGTCTAGTCTTGTCTGTCTAGTCTTGTCTGTCTAGTCTTGTCTGTCTAGTCTTGTCTGTCTAGTCTTGTCTGTCTAGTCTTGTCTGTCTAGTCTTGTCTGTCTAGTCTTGTCTGTCTAGTCTTGTCTGTCTAGTCTTGTCTGTCTAGTCTTGTCTGTCTAGTCTTGTCTGTCTAGTCTTGTCTGTCTAGTCTTGTCTGTCTAGTCTTGTCTGTCTAGTCTTGTCTGTCTAGTCTTGTCTGTCTAGTCTTGTCTGTCTAGTCTTGTCTGTCTAGTCTTGTCTGTCTAGTCTTGTCTGTCTAGTCTTGTCTGTCTAGTCTTGTCTGTCTAGTCTTGTCTGTCTAGTCTTGTCTGTCTAGTCTTGTCTGTCTAGTCTTGTCTGTCTAGTCTTGTCTGTCTAGTCTTGTCTGTCTAGTCTTGTCTGTCTAGTCTTGTCTGTCTAGTCTTGTCTGTCTAGTCTTGTCTGTCTAGTCTTGTCTGTCTAGTCTTGTCTGTCTAGTCTTGTCTGTCTAGTCTTGTCTGTCTAGTCTTGTCTGTCTAGTCTTGTCTGTCTAGTCTTGTCTGTCTAGTCTTGTCTGTCTAGTCTTGTCTGTCTAGTCTTGTCTGTCTAGTCTTGTCTGTCTAGTCTTGTCTGTCTAGTCTTGTCTGTCTAGTCTTGTCTGTCTAGTCTTGTCTGTCTAGTCTTGTCTGTCTAGTCTTGTCTGTCTAGTCTTGTCTGTCTAGTCTTGTCTGTCTAGTCTTGTCTGTCTAGTCTTGTCTGTCTAGTCTTGTCTGTCTAGTCTTGTCTGTCTAGTCTTGTCTGTCTAGTCTTGTCTGTCTAGTCTTGTCTGTCTAGTCTTGTCTGTCTAGTCTTGTCTGTCTAGTCTTGTCTGTCTAGTCTTGTCTGTCTAGTCTTGTCTGTCTAGTCTTGTCTGTCTAGTCTTGTCTGTCTAGTCTTGTCTGTCTAGTCTTGTCTGTCTAGTCTTGTCTGTCTAGTCTTGTCTGTCTAGTCTTGTCTGTCTAGTCTTGTCTGTCTAGTCTTGTCTGTCTAGTCTTGTCTGTCTAGTCTTGTCTGTCTAGTCTTGTCTGTCTAGTCTTGTCTGTCTAGTCTTGTCTGTCTAGTCTTGTCTGTCTAGTCTTGTCTGTCTAGTCTTGTCTGTCTAGTCTTGTCTGTCTAGTCTTGTCTGTCTAGTCTTGTCTGTCTAGTCTTGTCTGTCTAGTCTTGTCTGTCTAGTCTTGTCTGTCTAGTCTTGTCTGTCTAGTCTTGTCTGTCTAGTCTTGTCTGTCTAGTCTTGTCTGTCTAGTCTTGTCTGTCTAGTCTTGTCTGTCTAGTCTTGTCTGTCTAGTCTTGTCTGTCTAGTCTTGTCTGTCTAGTCTTGTCTGTCTAGTCTTGTCTGTCTAGTCTTGTCTGTCTAGTCTTGTCTGTCTAGTCTTGTCTGTCTAGTCTTGTCTGTCTAGTCTTGTCTGTCTAGTCTTGTCTGTCTAGTCTTGTCTGTCTAGTCTTGTCTGTCTAGTCTTGTCTGTCTAGTCTTGTCTGTCTAGTCTTGTCTGTCTAGTCTTGTCTGTCTAGTCTTGTCTGTCTAGTCTTGTCTGTCTAGTCTTGTCTGTCTAGTCTTGTCTGTCTAGTCTTGTCTGTCTAGTCTTGTCTGTCTAGTCTTGTCTGTCTAGTCTTGTCTGTCTAGTCTTGTCTGTCTAGTCTTGTCTGTCTAGTCTTGTCTGTCTAGTCTTGTCTGTCTAGTCTTGTCTGTCTAGTCTTGTCTGTCTAGTCTTGTCTGTCTAGTCTTGTCTGTCTAGTCTTGTCTGTCTAGTCTTGTCTGTCTAGTCTTGTCTGTCTAGTCTTGTCTGTCTAGTCTTGTCTGTCTAGTCTTGTCTGTCTAGTCTTGTCTGTCTAGTCTTGTCTGTCTAGTCTTGTCTGTCTAGTCTTGTCTGTCTAGTCTTGTCTGTCTAGTCTTGTCTGTCTAGTCTTGTCTGTCTAGTCTTGTCTGTCTAGTCTTGTCTGTCTAGTCTTGTCTGTCTAGTCTTGTCTGTCTAGTCTTGTCTGTCTAGTCTTGTCTGTCTAGTCTTGTCTGTCTAGTCTTGTCTGTCTAGTCTTGTCTGTCTAGTCTTGTCTGTCTAGTCTTGTCTGTCTAGTCTTGTCTGTCTAGTCTTGTCTGTCTAGTCTTGTCTGTCTAGTCTTGTCTGTCTAGTCTTGTCTGTCTAGTCTTGTCTGTCTAGTCTTGTCTGTCTAGTCTTGTCTGTCTAGTCTTGTCTGTCTAGTCTTGTCTGTCTAGTCTTGTCTGTCTAGTCTTGTCTGTCTAGTCTTGTCTGTCTAGTCTTGTCTGTCTAGTCTTGTCTGTCTAGTCTTGTCTGTCTAGTCTTGTCTGTCTAGTCTTGTCTGTCTAGTCTTGTCTGTCTAGTCTTGTCTGTCTAGTCTTGTCTGTCTAGTCTTGTCTGTCTAGTCTTGTCTGTCTAGTCTTGTCTGTCTAGTCTTGTCTGTCTAGTCTTGTCTGTCTAGTCTTGTCTGTCTAGTCTTGTCTGTCTAGTCTTGTCTGTCTAGTCTTGTCTGTCTAGTCTTGTCTGTCTAGTCTTGTCTGTCTAGTCTTGTCTGTCTAGTCTTGTCTGTGTAGTCTTGTCTGTCTAGTCTTGTCTGTCTAGTCTTGTCTGTCTAGTCTTGTCTGTCAATCTTGTCTGTCTAGTCTTGTCTGTCTAGTCTTGTCTGTCTAGTCTTGTCTGTCTAGTCTTGTCTGTCTAGTCTTGTCTGTCTAGTCTTGCCTGTCTAGTCTTGTCTGTCTAGTCTTGTCTGTCTAGTCTTGTCTGTCTAGTCTTGTCTGTCTAGTCTTGTCTGTCTAGTCTTGTCTGTCTAGTCTTGTCTGTCTAGTCTTGTCTGTCTAGTCTTGTCTGTCTAGTCTTGTCTGTCTAGTCTTGTCTGTCTAGTCTTGTCTGTCTAGTCTTGTCTGTCTAGTCTTGTCTGTCTAGTCTTGTCGGTCTAGTCTTGTCTGTCTAGTCTTGTCTGTCTAATCTTGTCTGTTTAGTCTTGTCTGTCTAGTCTTGTCTGTCTAGTCTTGTCTGTCTAGTCTTGTCTGTCTAGTCTTGTCTGTCTAGTCTTGTCTGTCTAGTCTTGTCTGTCTAGTCTTGTCTGTCTAGTCTTGTCTGTCTAGTCTTGTCTGTCTAGTCTTGTCTGTGTAGTCTTGTCTGGCTAGTCTTGTCTGTCTAGTCTAGTCTGTCTAGTCTTGTCTGTCTAATCTTGTCTGTCTAGTCTTGTCTGTCTAGTCTTGTCTGTCTAGTCTTGTCTGTCTAGTCTTGTCTGTCTAGTCTTGTCTGTGTAGTCTTGTCTGTCTAGTCTTGTCTGTCTAGTCTTGTCTGTCTAGTCTTGTCTGTCTATCTTGTCTGTCTAGTCTTGTCTGTCTAGTCTTGTCTGTCTAGTCTTGTCTGTCTAGTCTTGTCTGTCTAGTCTTGTCTGTCTAGTCTTGTCTGTCTAGTCTTGTCTGTCTAGTCTTGTCTGTCTAGTCTTGTATGTCTAGTCTTGTCGGTCTAGTCTTGTCTGTCTAGTCTTGTCTGTCTAGTCTTGTCTGTCTAGTCTTGTATGTCTAGTCTTGTCGGTCTAGTCTTGTCTGTCTAGTCTTGTCTGTCTTGATATTTCCAATAAATATTACTGTCTCTCTTGTGAGCCTCGCACAAATCTAATTCTAGTAGATTGAAACATTTCAAATAAAGAAACATTCTCATCAAATCAGAATAAGTGATTTGAACATTTATTAAGACGTTTATTTCTTGCTCCGCTCTGGCGCTTACTCAAAAATGCCTGCGGCAGTTTCTGAAATGTTTGCATATTACGTCGCATATAATAATGCGAGTTTTGATATATGAAAATCACATTTTATAAGTTTATTTTAGCGTTTTATGGCTCGACGGGAACGACATTATTTTCTACATGCACGCATTTCCCATGCACAAACAACACTTAAATCTTTACTGTTATTTATTTCGGAAATATTACACACTATAAACTAGATAGATTTGTCACACCTATTAGATTATAAACAGTAAGTAATCTTAAAACAGAATGCTTTGAACAAATTGTTTACAATACTCAGAGTAGATTAACTAATTTGAACAGGCTAAATATTTAAGTAAATCGACAACATATTTAGTTAAATCAACAAAATGTTTGGGTAAAGGCCGATTCTCATATACGCGACATTCAGCTATGCGACGTCACGCGACATTGCCTGTCAAATAATGATTACATTGTTATAAATAGGTACGTTCTCACTATGGCTACGCGACATGCACATTTAAAAGAGTGTAATCATTATTTGACAGGCGATGTCGCACGACGTCGCGTAGCTGAGTGTCGCGCATATGGGAATCGACCTTCACTCAACAAAATATTTCGGAAAATAAACAAAATATTTAGATAACTCGACAAAATATTTCGTTAAATAAACAAAATATTTAGGTAACTAAACAAAATATTTCGGTAAATAAACAAAATATTTCGGTAAATCAAGAAAATATTTAGGTAAATCTACAAAATATTTCGGTAAATAAACAAAATATTTCGGTAAATCAAGAAAATATTTAGGTAAATCTACAAAATATTTCGGTAAATAAACAAAATATTTCGGTAAATCAAGAAAATATTTAGGTAAATCTACAAAATATTTCGGTAAATAAACAAAATATTTCGGTAAGTCAAGAAAATATTTAGGTAAATTTACAAAATATTTCGGTAAATAAACCAAATATTTAGGTAACTCGACAAAATATTTCGTTAAATAAACAAAATATTTAGACAAATAAACAAATTATTTCGGTAAATAAACAAAATATTTCGTTAAACAAACAAAATATTTAGGTTTTTTTTATAAACAAAATATTTCGGTAAATAAACAAAATATTTAGGTAACTCGACAAAATATTTCGTTAAATAAACAAAATATTTAGGCAAATAAACAAAATATTTCGGTAAATAAACAAAATATTTCGTTAAACAAACAAAATATTTAGGTTTTTTTATAAACAAAATATTTCGGTAAATAAACAAAATATTTAGGTAAATCAAGAAAATATTTAGGTAAATCTACAAAATATTTCGGTAAATTGACAAAACATTTCAGTAAATTAAGGCAATATTTAGGTTAAGTCAACAAAATAATAAGGACACAATTCCAAATTGGACTGTGTTCATCTAATTAGTTATAATATCACAAGAGCATCGAAAATAATCGATTATTTTACGAGTAACGAGACGTAATCTGCGAAATACCAAGAGAGCGTAGCTCGAGTAGTATTATCGAGTAGATAGATCAGAAATGTAAAAGATAATTCAGGAAGGTAAAAGATAGATATAACTCTGCCTGCAGTGGTTGCTGGGTGGACTGAGTAGCCCAATGATTGCTATTGCCGGTCCCAAAGCCCGGATAAAAGAGGAGGGTTGGGCGTGGGGCCAACAACCCCACCCCGTAAAAAAAAACCACCGTTATGGAAAATCAAGGAAATGAAGCCGGACGGAACTCAAGACGACGAAATGATCTACGAATAGACACGTGGAACGTGTTAACCCTATACAGACCAGGAGCGCTAAAAACCCTCCTCGACATCCTAGACACATACAGGGCAGACATTCAGAACCTGATGGAGATAGAGGAAGAGGTAGACGGCGATGGGATGGGAAGGAATTGCGATGGATAGACGGGGTAGAAAAAGACCTGAGAATCATAGGGGTAACTAACTGGAAGAATAAAGCCCAAGACAGAGACGGATGGCGGAAGATCCTTGAGGAGGCCAGGACCCACCCAGGGTTGTAGTGTCAACGATGATGATGAAAAGATAGATCAGGAATCTAATAAAAACGGGATTTGTAAAAGATAGATCAGGAATGTAAGAGATGCATCAAGAATGTAAAAGTCAGATCGGATATGTAAAAGATGGACAACAATGCAAAAGATTGCTTTGTGGATTTATCATATTATGCTGAGTGTTTCGATGTTGTCTATATTGTGTGGTTTATCTGGTTTTATTAATGTTTGTCCGAGCTGTATATATACAAATGTTTATTAAAAAACTTCCAATATTTATGTAAATCAATTTCTAAAGGTCTGAAGGTTAAAAAGCTCCACTCCGGCGCCTTCGCCATAAATGCATATATATATATATATATATATATATATATATATATATATATATATATATATATATATATATATTTATATATATATATATATATATATATATATTTATATATATATATATATTTATATATATATATATATTTATATATATATATATACTTATATATATATACATATATATATGTCTGACCTCTGACTGTCTGATCGATTAGCTGTCTGATCGATTAACTGTCTAACCGATTAACTGTCTGACCGATTAACTGTCTAACCGATTAACTGTCTAACCGATTAACTGTCTAACCGATTAACTGTCTAACCGATTAACTGTCTAACCGATTAACTGTCTAACCGATTAACTGTCTAACCGATTAACTGTCTAACCGATTAACTGTCTAACCGATTAACTGTCTAACCGATTAACTGTCTAACCGATTAACTGTCTGACCGATTAGCTGCCTGACCGATTAGCTGCCTGACCGATTAGCTGCCTGACCGATTAAATGTCTGTCCAATTATCTGTCTGACGGATTAACTGTCTGACCGATTAACTGTCTGACCGATTAACTGTCTGACCGATTAACTGTCTGACCGATTAACTGTCTGACCGATTAACTGTCTGACCGATTAACTGTCTGACCGATTAACTGTCTGACCGATTAACTGTCTGACCGATTAACTGTCTAACCGATTAACTGTCTAACCGATTAACTGTCTAACCGATTAACTGTCTAACCGATTAGCTGCCTGACCGATTAGCTGCCTGACCGATTAGCTGCCTGACCGATTAGCGGCCTGACCGATTAGCTGCCTGACCGATTAACTGTCTGTCCAATTAACTGTCTGACCCATTAACTGTCTGACCGATTAACTGTCTGACTGATTAACTGTCTGACCGATTAACTGTCTGACCAATTAACTGTCTGACCGATTAACTGTCTGACCGATTAACTGTCTGACCGATTAACTGTCTGGCCGATTAACTGTCTAACCGATTAACTGTCTAACCGATTAACTGTCTAACCGATTAACTGTCTAACCGATTAACTGTCTGACCGATTAGCTGCCTGACCGATTAGCTGCCTGACCGATTAGCTGCCTGACCGATTAGCTGCCTGACCGATTAACTGTCTGACCGACTAACTGTCTGACCGACTAACTGTCTGACCGATTAACTGTCTGACCGATTAACTGTCTGACCGATTAACTGTCTAACCGTTTAACTGTCTAACCGATTAACTGTCTAACCGATTAACTGTCTAACTAACTGTCTAACCGATTAGCTGCCTGACCGATTAGCTGCCTGACCGATTAGCTGCCTGACCGATTAACTGTCTAACCGATTAACTGTCTAACCGATTAACTGTCTAACCGATTAACTGTCTAACCGATTAACTGTCTGACCGATTAACTGTCTGACCGATTAACTGTCTGACCGATTAACTGTCTGACCGATTAACTGTCTGACCGATTAACTGTCTGACCGATTAACTGTCTGACCGATTAACTGTCTGACTGACTAACTCTCTTACTGATTCACTGAATGTCTGAATGACTAACTCCCTTACTGATTCACTGAATGTCTGACTGACTAACTCTCTTACTGATTCACTGAATGTCTAACTGACTAACCGATTCACTGATTGACTAACTCAATAACTGATTAACTGACTGAATAACTCACTAACTGATTGACTTCCATTCAAAACATTTATTTGGCATACATTGAATTTCTTTGCACCGAATTTATGCAAAAATTTCTTGTTCTTATTTGGAATAAGTTTTTACTTTATACTCATTTCAAACTTTAGATAAAAACATTTTAGATTTTGATTTTTGATTTTGAAAGTTTCCTGAATATTTCTGCAGATTTTTAAGATTGAAGATTCAGATGTTAGATCAGTTTGTTAATGATGAAAATAACAAGCATAAACGATTACTGCAATTATTGTATTGACCTGATTGTGTTTTTGTCTAATTTGTGATAAAACAAATTTACATTATCATTTGCTTAATTTATTTTCTCCAATATTTACGCATGAATTTCCAAACTTTTCACACTTATCACGTATAAATAAAGTTACAATGTTGATAAGTGATAAATATAAGTGTAAAAAATGATAAGACAAGTCTCCTTTGGCCTATTTTTTTAAACAATATTAATAAATTGTACTGCAAAAGTTTATGCTTTTTTAAGCTTTTAGAAAATGTACAACTGATTCCGCTACGATTATTTCTTTTCAAGATTTAGATGAAAATGTAACAAGGTGTTTTTAGGTAGTTGAAATCTGGCTAGTTTTTTGAGTTGTCTTGATTTATAGTAAAACTAAATTACATTGTGGTTAATATTTTCGTAATCTGCGTAAAATTCCGCGTGTTTTAATGTATAATATGTAAAAATCGGAGATGTCTCGAAAAATCGCGAATTTCGCGAAAAGGAAGACTAAAGGAAAAAAGTCGACGACCCGACGTCGAAATTTACAAAAACATTCTCTAACTAGCGATAACTTTGAAACCAACGGCTCAGCTCGATTTTATTCAAACTTACTAATATTTTTAACTCGATTTGTAAGTGATATGTGTGCAAACTGTGGATAAAATCCATGCGTAAATGTTGGAGAAAATAAATTAAGCAAATGTTGGTTATTTTCTTTAAACGCTCAATTAAAATTAGGCAAAACCACAACGAGGTCAACATAATAATTGCAATAATCGTTAATGCTCGTTATTTTCATTTTAAAAAGACTGCTCTAACATCTAAATCTTCAATTTTAAAAATCTACAGAATTATTCACGAAAGTTTCAAATTAATAATCTAAATCCAAAAACTCTTATCTAAAGTTTGGAATGAGCAAAGCAAAAACTTATTACAAACTCTATACTTATTCCAAATAAGTACAAGAGTTTGTTGCACAAATTCGGCAAAGAAATCCAATGTTTGCAAATCAAAGTTTTTAATTGAGCTTCGAAACATTTTATATATTTTTCGTAATTGGATCTTTGATTAGCACAAACTTTGTAAACTCGATTAACACAATGTTTTTATTTACCATAAACATTCATCGATGTGTGAATGAATAAACTGTTAAGTTTAAAGAAATTTGCTCGACAAACTTCTGAGAAAAGTTTCTCTTTTAGTATTCTATATTAATTACAAGTTTTTGTACCAATTAATTAATTGTTATAACAATCTATTAACGCTTGAGAGATATGAACGAGATAGATGATTAATAAATTTTGATGGAAAGGCACCTAGGAAAGAGGTAACCACTCCATATAGCCTTCTTGGATATTAAAAAAGCCTTCGACAGGGTACCTTGTGATCTATTATAGTATGCACTACGACAACATGGGGTAGCAAAATCATATGTTCAATGGGTTCAGCTTCTTTATCGGAATGTCACCAGCTATGTCCGATGTGCTCAAGGAAACTCCGCAACTTTTCTCATCAGAGTTGGTGTTCATCAGTGGTCAGATCGGTCCCCGTTCCTGTTCATCATCTGTCTTAACACCATCGCAGCCGAACTACTGCAACCACATCCCTATACCTTGCTCTATGCTGACGATATCATAGTAGCCTGAAAGTCTCGCCAAGAATTGGAACATGTTCAATGTTGGAAACTGCACTAGCCAAGCATGGCCTACGACTTAACATTGGGAAGATAGAGTATAAGGAGTGTGGAGAACTAAGGATCTATTCACATTGATGCCACTGAACTCCGAAAATCATCTGTATTCAAATACTTGGGTACGATAATCTGTTCAGATAGTCAAACACTCCCGGATGCCCGAAACAGAGTCAACGCTGCATGGCTGAAATAGCGCCAAGTCTCTGGAGTCCTTTTTGACCGGAATGTGCCGCTATATCTGAAGTCAAAAATTTACAGAACCATCGTTCAACCAGTAGCAATGTATGGTACTGAATGCTGGCCAGTAACGAAGAGACATGAACAACAACTATTACTAGACAATCAACTATCACTAACAATTACTAGATTGGACCGCATCAGGAATGATAATGATCGAGCTACAAGTTTGGTGTGGCTCCAATCCCAGAAAAAAATTAGGGAGAGCCGTCTACGTTGGTATATGGCCATGTACTGCGTAGCATTTACTCTTCAGTCGCGAGAACTGCACTTGACATCAGTCCAGAAAGCTGACCACTAGGGCGACCGAGAAAGCGCTGGCTGGATACTATGCAGGAGGCCATGGAACTAGTAAATTCCACAACTAGGGACGCTCAAGATCGATCAGTATGGAAGAAAAAGTGCAGAAAAGCAGACCCTGCCATAAAGCGGGATTAATGCTAGGAAGATGATGATGCGATAATTAATAAATTAATTTGAAACAATTAAAAATTTAGTGCAAAAAATACAAGATTGTATTAAAAAAATTAAAACTCTTCACATCAATAAATGATAGGAAGCGCTCTTGAAACGAAAGCATAAGTGCGTTTATAAGTACCTAGTATCATGAGATAAACTGAATTTTTATCTCGTAAGAAACGTTATAAATTAGGATCTGCCGCTCTTATCTCATCAAAGACAAAAAATGTGCACCAAACTAATGTTGGTAGTCCTCGCATGTGTGGCCTTCTAAGCCACATCTTCATCGGCAATACCAACACTTCAAGAAGGTTATGGTCTCAAAAATGCATTGGAAAACCTTAAGCAAATTACAAATAAGGCAATTACTGACGCCACGGGAATTTTAAACCAAAACTTGAATGATATACAAGATTTATCCAAGAGAATCATCGATTCTGTTACGAATAAAATGGAAACGAATGTGAACGGAACGATTAACCACATCGACGAGCTAGTGAAAAAATCACAGGATTTGGGCATTGATGTAAGCGAATGTGTTATCGGCAAACGCGAAGAAATCACCGCAATTTCTGAAGCTTCGATCAAGGAGACGGACGTGTGCCTGGAACAAAACGTGGAAGAAGCCAAGACGGTGATCCAAGAAGCTATCAACGACGTCAAAAATAATTTGAGATTCGTCGAGAAATTGCAAGAAGACCAAAAGATGTGCGGCATTAATCCTATTTGTATTGCAAAGGTTTTGGCTGAAGTTGAAGTGCAGATAATCCAAATACCGATTGATATTTCAAAACGTGTGGCACAGGCCCTGCCCAAAATAGTTACCATCGAGTTGGAAATGCAGCAGTGCGAGTTAAATACCGTGCCTACCGCTTTAAACCAAATTGGACAAATCCTCGGACAAGTCGCAGAATGTATCAACAATAAAGTGCGATCGACAGAGAGAACATAGAGAATAACCATCTCAAGTTTAAATAATTTCACTTACACTGTTAATAATTTAAATTTTTATGTTTCATAAAATTTCCAAACTTTTGTATTTATTAATATTGATATTCCCAAACATTTGTACGTTTAGTCTTATCTTCTACATACATTACTTCAACATATATAAGCCAATACTAATTAACATAAATCAGTCGTTAGTTATAATAGAAGGACTAGACAAGAAGACAACATGACTAGACAAGAGTAGAAAAACAACATTAGACTGACAAGTCTGTCTAGAGTCTAATGTAACCTAATCTTACCTGCCTCGTCTTGTCCACCTAGTCTTGTCCGTCTAGTCTTGTCCGTCTAGTCTTGTCTGTCTAGTCTTGCCTGTCTAGTTTTGTCTGTCTAGTCTTGTCTGTCTAGTCTTCTTTGTCTTTGACAACATACCCGCCTTTCAATGCGGGATACCCGGGTTCGAATCCTGGTCGGGGAGGCGACAACTAGGACGGTCTTCACTAACCGTCCGGGCTTCTCATCCTTAATGAATGCAAAATATGCGATACCGGGGTGGCGCATACTAACAGCCAAAGTGGAATAGGTGGTTTAGTGAGAGCTTCCTCCGATCCACTTTAGTCTTGTTTGTCTAGTCTTGTCTGTCTAGTCTTGTTTGTCTAGTCTTGTCTGTTTAGTCTTGTCTATCTAGACTTGTCTGTCTAACCTTGTCTATATAGTTTTGTCTCTCTAGTCCATCTAGTTTTAATGTTTTTAATGTAACAATTGACACAAATGAAATTAAGATTCTGTGTTTATGTGTTAGTTTCATACAATGACCTAATAAGGCTAAATATAAACGTTAGTCAGACACATACGGAGAGTTTTAATGTACTGTAGGAAGCTAGAGATGACAAAGATTCCAAACAAACTTGTTAAAACATAAAATTGAATATGATAATATTTATTATTCTAGCGTGTATAAACTGTCTTTAAAATGGTCCATTTGAACTAGTTACAGTTATCTAAATATATTATATTTGTGTGAAACAGTCTCGCTCCGGCAGCCCACAGTGCTAATTATCTTAAACTACACTGGCGTTTCAGCAGATAAGCCAAATAACTCAATGTAAATGCTGATTAAACATACATATTGTTTTTAAATGGATCGCTAATTGTAAACAAAATTTATCGCGAAAAAATAAATGAACCACCAACTTTCGACAAACGAATACTAGATTAGACAGACAAAAGCAAGATTCAACAGACTACACCAAGATTACACAGGCAGAACCAAGATTAAACAAACAAAACTAGGATTAGACACTCTAAACTAAGATTAGATAGAAGAATGTAGACTGTAACAACTAACTCTAACTATATACAAATACAACTAGACATGTATGGGAGTTAACAAAGCATTCAAACACTAAGGCTAAACACTAAACAGATAAGGCTTTGTGGCAGATAATTCTTGACAGAAAAGAGTTATGAATAGACATGGAAAAATAGACGAGACCGACTATAGAGTCACTCAAAATTTGAAATAAAGGAATAAGAGACAGATTGAAATAAATTTAGACTATCCATAAAATATGGAGAAGACGAAACAGACGAGGCTACCAGAACAAAGCAGACTAGACTAGATATATGTGATTATACAAAACTCAAAGAAGTTTGTTTGAGAAAACTTTGCGACGCATGCGTACTTCTGCAACCGGTTATGATTCAAAAATCTTGTGCAAAATTAGCTGACCGTTCTGACTGCTGTTAGAACAAACCTATTCCTAGTATAAACATAATAGATGACTTTGTGACGTAGCTTCAAATGATTTTACATTTACTTCCTCAATAACTCACGCATATTTTATGGATAGCGTGATGGATGATGATGAATGAATTATTACTCGTGTATAATCATGGCGTAATGAACGGGGATAAAAAGGTGATAGATGTTATCGTGGAATGTGTTGTTATTGTTTGCGAGAATAAATTATCTGACTAATAACCAGAAATAAATGTGGATAATACGGAATATTTAAAGTTAGTCGACAATACTGAATGTAGTTTAACGCGTTGAATTCAGCTAATTTTATATGACTTGTCCTGAAATTTTGTTTATAATACCTATTGCAAACAGACTTAGTTGTCGGTCACCGGTGACCCCTATAGCATTCAACGTGATAAGATTGCGTTCGGTCCATGGCATCGATTTATTTTTGTGCAGAAGCCATTTTGCGGCGATTTAATTTATTAAAGACATAAAATTTCATCAAAGAATAAATTGAGAGCCAAGGAACATTCCAAAACATGAATTTGATTTTTTTTTAAACAAAATAAAACGTGCAGTAATAGACCTGTTCATAGTTTTTTTTTTGTGCGCATACGTCAATTTCCAGCATGTTTTTCCGGCACTTTTTGACGTGTAACCAGTGAAAATAACAAAATGTGCCCGAAACTTTCATATTCCGCCTTTTAAACGCTTAACTAACCGTAAAAAGGTCTAATAGTATTCAATAATTTTGTTGCGTTACCCCCGCAGCGCTACAAACAAAGTTTGTGCCGGTCACCGGTGACCCCCCCACAGGATTCAACCTGTTAACATTGCGTTTGGTCTGCGACGTCGACGATTTATTTTTGTGCAGAGTATAACTAAGATTCAATAATGTTATTTGAACAATTTTTAGAAATCAAGCCTCAGCCAATTTTTGTTTGTGGCTATTTAGACATACTATATATACTACTTTAGATACTATTAATCATTTAATCAAAAAATTTATTAATCATTACGTAATTCCAAAATTCAGATCTAATTGTTGCGTTGTGTTATTAATCAAACGATAAGATGAAATATTTGTCATCTTACGTAACATTATTAATTTCTTTATTATAAAGATTTTCTAATATCCTCAGTTTATCTGTTAATATTATGCAACAACCGTAAAACACGGAGCCTTTTAATTAGTACAAAAAAATCTATTGCGTCAGTTATTTAAGTGTAGAGAAATTAAACAATGAACAATAAAATTGTTTATTTGTCCGAACAAGATTCTATTATACAACATAAGATAATATTTCTTAGTAATTAAATTGAAAAAAAAATAGTTAGGCTTTCTAGACACGATTAGACGTGCAAGACAAGACAGACAAGACTTGACAGACAGGAGTAGGCAGACAAAACTGTACAGATAAGAATAGACAGACAATACTAGGCAGACAAGACTAGACAGAAAAGACTTGAGAGACAAGACTAGAGAGACAAGACTAGACAGACAAGCCTAGACAGACAAGACTAGACAAACAAGACTAGACAGATAAGACTAGTCAGACAAGACTAGATAGACAGACTAGACAGACAAGACTAGACAGGCAATACGAGACAAACAAGACTAGACAGACAAGACTAGACAGACAAGACTAGACAGACAAGACTAGACAGACAAGACTAGACAGACAAGACTAGACAGACAAGACTAGACAGACAAGACTAGACAGACAAGACTAGACAGACAAGACTAGACAGACAAGACTAGACAGACAAGACTAGACAGACAAGACTAGACAGACAAGACTAGACAGACAAGACTAGACAGACAAGACTAGACAGACAAGACTAGACAGACAAGACTAGACAGACAAGACTAGACAGACAAGACTAGACAGACAAGACTAGACAGACAAGACTAGACAGACAAGACTAGACAGACAAGACTAGACAGACAAGACTAGACAGACAAGACTAGACAGACAAGACTAGACAGACAAGACTAGACAGACGAGACTAGACAGACGAGACTAGACAGACGAGACTAGACAGACAAGACTAGACAGACAAGACTAGACAGACAAGACTAGACAGACAAGACTAGACAGACAAGACTAGACAGACAAGACTAGACAGACAAGACTAGACAGACAAGACTAGACAGACAAGACTAGACAGACGAGACTAGACAGACAAGACTAGACAGACAAGACTAGACAGACAAGACTAGACAGACAAGACTAGACAGACAAGACTAGACAGACAAGACTAGACAGACAAGACTAGACAGACAAGACTAGACAGACAAGACTAGACAGACAAGACTAGACAGACAAGACTAGACAGACAAGACTAGACAGACAAGACTAGACAGACAAGACTAGACAGACAAGACTAGACAGACAAGACTAGACAGACAAGACTAGACAGACAAGACTAGACAGACAAGACTAGACAGACAAGACTAGACAGACAAGACTAGACAGACAAGACTAGACAGACAAGACTAGACAGACAAGACTAGACAGACAAGACTAGACAGACAAGACTAGACAGACAAGACTAGACAGACAAGACTAGACAGACAAGACTAGACAGACAAGACTAGACAGACAAGACTAGACAGACAAGACTAGACAGACAAGACTAGACAGACAAGACTAGACAGACAAGACTAGACAGACAAGACTAGACAGACAAGACTAGACAGACAAGACTAGACAGACAAGACTAGACAGACAAGACTAGACAGACAAGACTAGACAGACAAGACTAGACAGACAAGACTAGACAGACAAGACTAGACAGACAAGACTAGACAGACAAGACTAGACAGACAAGACTAGACAGACAAGACTAGACAGACAAGACTAGACAGACAAGACTAGACAGACAAGACTAGACAGACAAGACTAGACAGACAAGACTAGACAGACAAGACTAGACAGACAAGACTAGACAGACAAGACTAGACAGACAAGACTAGACAGACAAGACTAGACAGACAAGACTAGACAGACAAGACTAGACAGACAAGACTAGACAGACAAGACTAGACAGACAAGACTAGACAGACAAGACTAGACAGACAAGACTAGACAGACAAGACTAGACAGACAAGACTAGACAGACAAGACTAGACAGACAAGACTAGACAGACAAGACTAGACAGACAAGACTAGACAGACAAGACTAGACAGACAAGACTAGACAGACAAGACTAGACAGACAAGACTAGACAGACAAGACTAGACAGACAAGACTAGACAGACAAGACTAGACAGACAAGACTAGACAGACAAGACTAGACAGACAAGACTAGACAGACAAGACTAGACAGACAAGACTAGACAGACAAGACTAGACAGACAAGACTAGACAGACAAGACTAGACAGACAAGACTAGACAGACAAGACTAGACAGACAAGACTAGACAGACAAGACTAGACAGACAAGACTAGACAGACAAGACTAGACAGACAAGACTAGACAGACAAGACTAGACAGACAAGACTAGACAGACAAGACTAGACAGACAAGACTAGACAGACAAGACTAGACAGACAAGACTAGACAGACAAGACTAGACAGACAAGACTAGACAGACAAGACTAGACAGACAAGACTAGACAGACAAGACTAGACAGACAAGACTAGACAGACAAGACTAGACAGACAAGACTAGACAGACAAGACTAGACAGACAAGACTAGACAGACAAGACTAGACAGACAAGACTAGACAGACAAGACTAGACAGACAAGACTAGACAGACAAGACTAGACAGACAAGACTAGACAGACAAGACTAGACAGACAAGACTAGACAGACAAGACTAGACAGACAAGACTAGACAGACAAGACTAGACAGACAAGACTAGACAGACAAGACTAGACAGACAAGACTAGACAGACAAGACTAGACAGACAAGACTAGACAGACAAGACTAGACAGACAAGACTAGACAGACAAGACTAGACAGACAAGACTAGACAAACAAGACTAGACAGACAAGACTAGACAGACAAGACTAGACAGACAAGACTAGACAGACAAGACTAGACAGACAAGACTAGACAGACAAGACTAGACAGACAAGACTAGACAGACAAGACTAGACAGACAAGACTAGACAGACAAGACTAGACAGACAAGACTAGACAGACAAGACTAGACAGACAAGACTAGACAGACAAGACTAGACAGACAAGACTAGACAGACAAGACTAGACAGACAAGACTAGACAGACAAGACTAGACAGACAAGACTAGACAGACAAGACTAGACACAAGGCTAGACAGACAAGACTAGACAGAGAAGACTAGACAGACAAGACTAGACAGACAAGACTAGACAGACAAGACTAGACAGACAAGACTAGACAGACAAGACTAGACAGACAAGACTAGACAGACAAGACTAGAAAGACAAGACTAGATAGACAAGACTAGATAGACAAGACTAGATAGACAAGACTATGAACTACGACTATGAATTTGAATTTGACTAGACAGACAAAACTAGACAGACAAGACAAGAAAATCAATACTAGACAGACAAGACTAGACAGACAAAACTAGACAGACGAGACAATACAGATAAGACTAAATAGACAAGACTAGACAGACAAGACTAGATATGTTATAAATGCTTTTCTCGTAGCAGCTCTAGTTTTTGAGATGAAAGCTAATTTATATTAATTCTCTCATTTCAGTTATTTTTAAGTTGTGTTGTTGTTGCGATAGTTATTTGGTTGATAGATAAGTTGGCATATATTGATAAATGATCTAAGGTGATAATAAGATTTTGTTAAGAGCTTATTTAAATCAATATTTTTAATTACTCGTGTGCGAAAACCACTTCTTGACGCACGTTTTTGAATACGAGAAATGCCACTTCTCGTAGTATGTCCACATAACCTGGGCAACGCACGCAAATATTCAGTATCGCTAAGTTACATTATAAAAAAACAAATTAATAAATAAAATAAACACAATCAAGACCTCAATATTAATAAAGTGACGTGAATGTGTCAAAAAAAAAATCATTACAAACAAATAATTAAAATGAAAGAAAACGTTTTAAAATTAGTGTAAATTCTATGGTGATACCGCAGATTGATGAGAGTTCTTAGAGTCGAGGCTATCGTGATCAGGACAATGCGATGTCCGTAAAACCTGTCCATTTTCCCAACGAGTGCCGAAATTTTCTGGTAAGCTCTGCCAAAATTCCGGATGTTTTGAGTAAACACCAGATCGAATTGTGACAGTTTTTGATTGAGGATTTGGCAACAGGATTTGAGGTCTGAGGCGGTCAGGTCGATTTGGAGGATGGTGTTGTTCCAGAAGTAGACTAAGGTCAATGCAAAACGGATCAGACTAAGGTAGATTATTTCCAAAACGATTTGGACCAGCCACAGGCTGAAGACTACCGAGTGAACTAAAACCAGGATTAAAGAAACCCAAAACTTACTCGTTTTGGACATACTTTTGTTCTCTCCAAACTCCAATTTAAGTTTCTCTAAACCTTCCTGAAACTCCTCCATTTCTCCATCTTGCGAAAACACAAACTTTTTTAGGCTAATCAAGTTAGTCATCAAGTCAACAAGGTATATAGAGCCTTCTGAAACATGATTATCTACGAATTCGATTTCATCGGCAATTCCAGACACGTCAAATAGCCCGCATAGCCAGTGAAGATTAAAGGGGGAAAGTTATGTAATTTGCCATTTTTTTATATTTTTTTTTTTTTGGGGAAAACATCAGTTTAACACTTGGAGAATATGCTCCTAAATTTTCAGATCGAAATTCGAAGTATTAACATCTCTATAGCGTATATACACTAGCTATCATGTTCCGAACAAGACCGAGCGTGTTATCGCTTCTAAGGACGGGCGCTTGGAAGTCCGCGAGAAGCTTATATATCGTGTGTCCCTCGTACTATGTGATCATATCAGTACATGTGTGAGTCGAAAGATAAATAAAAGTGAGTCAGATTATCGCTCAAGTCGTCCTCGTCGTCGGTGACCACCATCAAAATCGCAATTAGAAGAAACAGAAGAAGAAATGTCAAAGAAAGAAATAATGTCGAAGGAGGAAATGAAGAATGCTATAATGGCCACCTATTTTCATATGATTTCGACAAACGAACAGCCGCAGCACAAGTACTGTCCCCCGGGTGCCGACTCCTGGTGCGCATATCGCGTCGCTGAAGTTTCCAATACAACGCAGTCGTATGAGCATCCTCCTCCTCTACATCCCGACTTAGAGGAGAAAATCTTGCCGATATACGAAGATTTGTCCCGGGATGATTTGCTCACGAGATGCTTCGGAGGCTATACACAGAACGCAAATGCATCATTCAATGCGACTGTGTGGCGTTTGGCTCCTAACCATCTACAATGTGGTTGGAAAATCGTGGAGATCGCTGCCTTCTTGGCTGTTCGCGGACCACCAAACTGCATGCCGAGTATGGAGGCAGGACCGTCGTACTTGGAGCAGGTCCAGAATGGCAAGAACAGCGAAGAAAAAAGAGGAAGCGGTTCGAATGGACGAATTCGCATAAGAAGAAATTATATTGTATGGCCCTGGTATCGCAGACTGAGCGTTGAAAGCCGTAAGTCCTCTTGAACACAACTTTTCTGAATCGAAAACTTTAAACGCGTTTTTCTCGAAACGTAAAATTTCGTGCGCCGTGCAATGTAGGTCAACGAGTTTTCCACCGATTTCGATGAAATTTTCCATAAATATTCTTCAACTCATTGGCTATTGCATGACGTTCGAATTAAAAAAAAATTATTATTAATATTGTTTCATACCAATTGTTTATACAGAAACGAGGAATTTTGTTTCAAAAGGGTGCTGAATGTTGTATTTAATTTTTTTTTAATTTTTCTCGACTGCATGTAAAGCGTATTGATGTAACTTAACGATGAAAATTTGTTTTTTTCATTTTCAGTAAGATTTGAGACCTGTAGGCTGCACGGCGCAAATCTAAGGAACCGACTTTCAGCAGCTGTGGAGCCGCCATTTTTTTTTTTTTTAAATTTGTGAATCAAGCTTATATGTTATACTTTGAGATATGAATTGTTTCAATTCGAAAAACCTTTCCATCACTTCATAAAAAAATCTAGAAAAAAAACGTAGGATTACATAACTTTCCCCCCCAAAGGCAATCACCACCAGGCGGTAGATTGTTAAGAAGGAGAAGATTTTGCCTTTGGTGTAGACCAAAGCAGTTAGTCTAGAAAGCATGGAGACTTTGTACACGATGAGATTCATCTGCAAAGTTGAGATTTGAGCAAGGGAATTGATATTGGAGACAAGCTAGGATGTTTAGATTATTGATCTTCAAAATTATACATCGGTTAAAGGAGACAATTGAAAATGCAAATTCTTCATTTTTGATTCCATTTTTTTGGATGGCCCCTAGATCCCAAAGATACATCCCCTCGCATGAGGAATAACAAATTCTGTTTGTAACACGGGCGGTATTGTCAATTGCCCTCTCGAGCGAATGTGCGCACTCACTTCGTTCGTGCGCCCAATTTTGCTCTCGCGTCAAATTGACAACTTAGCGCCCTAGTTACAAAACATACTATTAATTCTTTGAGATAATTCTTTGAAAAACCGTTTCAAAACTTCAATGTATTAATCGACAAACTTGCTAACACCGAAGCTTTAACTTCCTTTCTCCGTGTAATAATTTCAAGCTTTATTTAATTACCCAAAACCGGTACTATCCAACTTTATTCATGTTTTATTTCCACGATTACATGAATTTAATAACATGAAGGCATTTAATGATTAAAATCCATTTCCCTGTGTAGACTTTTTGCGCTGTTAATATATAATTACATTTTTTTCATGCCAGCTCTGCACGATCGCACATTCACTCTTTCCCATTATCCTAGCACTTTTTATGCAGGACTTTCATTGCAAAATCAATATTTAATATTAAACCTAATCTATCCGTTTTAATTGTACAGCCGGTATGACTATACCTATTGATTCAAAGACCATAGTTTTTATCGCACAGCTAGTATATATCTCTTGATTTAAAGATCATAATCTCTTTCATTTCAATTTACATATTTAAATTACAAATTGTTCGATGCAAAGTTAATGCAATAAATTGGCAAATGGTTATAATTTAGACACGTTTCAAAAATATCATCATCGTCATCATCATCATGGCCTTTTGGTGATCCAATCTTGGATGTGGGCCTCTTCCCTCTTCTTCCGCAATTGGCGATCTTGTGCCCGTCTTATCCAGTCTCGACCTCCGTGACGTCGAATGTCAATAATATCACACTTTTAAAAGTGCAATTTCAAATTCTTTTTAATATATATATATATATATATATATATATATATATATATATATATATATAAATTTGATTTTATATTTTTTATTGTAAATTGATAATAATTTCCTTTAAAATGCTATGTGCATATGGAGTAATTTCCGTTTCCGCCGTTGATAAATTTTAGCGAAATGAGTAAATAGAACCGCATTCAGTTATTGGTAAGACCGGAGATAAAATTGCGACCGGATGTTGAACAAAAGAAATATAGACATAATTCCAAATTGAATCGAATTTAAAAATTATTGAGATATATAATGAATTTTATTCTATTTATTTAGTTCTATTATTCCTTTTTATTACTCATGCGCGAGAGGTACTTTTTGACGCACGTTTTTTAATAGAAGAAATGCCACCTCTCGTTGTAATCCCACATAACCTGGGTAACGCATTAAAAAAAAAACAAATAAATAAATAAAATAAACACAATCAAGACCTCGATATTAAAAAAGACGTGAATGACGTGAAAGTGTAAGTAAAATTTAAAGAAAACCTTTTAAAATGAGTGTAAATTCTATGGTGATACCGGAGACTGAGGCGAGTTCTTATGACGAATCTACACCAGCGGAGACAATAGAAAACGCCAATTCTTCATTTTTTATTCCATTTTTTGTATGGCTCATGGATACCAAACTTGCAAGATACATCCCCTCGCATGAGTAAAAAAAAATATTGTTTGTAACACGGGCGGTATTGTCAATTGCCCTCACTTCCTTCGTGCGCCCAATTTCGCTCTCGCGTCAAATTGACACCTTACCGCCCTAGTTACAAAATATACAAAATATATAGCGAGTATTTGAAATTTGTAATTTCAGATAAAAAAGCCATAATTTGGCACGTTTGTGAAATTTTAACCAATTTTAAAAAGTTGCATTTTTTTAAAAAATTGTGCTATTTTAAAAAAAAAATAATTTGTCAGTAAAGTTTTAATAAATGAACAGAATTTGGCGAAATTGGCCAAATTTATGTTATTATAAATAACAATTTTGCAAGGTTTCGTTTTTCTAGACAAAAAATGGTCGTTTTTAAAAAAATTAAATTTGCCAATTTTATTGAAATCAATATTTTGGCAGTCTGTACAGTTTTAATATATTAACAGAATTTAATGAAATTTGCCAAATTTATTTGTGTATATTGTTAACAACATGTTTGCAGTTTGCAACACGTTCTTTTATACAAAAAATTGACAATTTCATAAAATCTAAATTTTGAAATTTTAGAAAAAACAGCAATTTGGTAGATCTTAAAATATTTAACATAGGTATTGCTGCCAACAGACAATCATAAAGATGACGAAATTTGAGAATACCTTGCATTCGACACACAACCCCAACCGCCACTTACTCCAGTCACACCCAAAGAAATCAAGGACGCGATCCAACATTTAAGCGCAAAGAAAGCACCGGAAAAGGACCAAGGGCGTATACAGCGAGCTGCCTACCCTAGAACCCACCTCGTCGCACAGAAATATCTATAACATTATTAAAACCTCACCCTGGCGTCTTCGGGTGCAAAGAGCATGGCGAAGCAGTTCTAAAATTGTACGACAGATGGATACTTCATTTCATAATGCATAATTCATTTAATAATCCTCGAAACGAATGTGGGCTGCCCCCATCTAGTTCATATCCTGGGTACGCTCTTGGAAAGGACCTAATAATACCCAATAAATACCCTGCTCTAGTACTCCTTAGACTCCTCAGTACTCCTTAGTACTCCTCAGACTCTAGTAGTGGCCTAAACACTTCAAGCTTGCTGAGATAATACTAATACCAAAGCCAAGAAAGGATCCAAGCTCCGTGATATCCTACGTGCCAATCAGCAATCAATCTCTCCAGTAGTTTGGAAACAACTGGGAGCTGTTTCCAAACTACTGGAAAGATTGATACTGACAAGAATAGACCCAGATGTTAATTCAACAGATCCCAAACCACCAGTTTGGTTTTAGACGGCACCATTCAACAATGCCATAGAATCGCTCATCAAATAAATTCCGCAATTGAAGAAAAAGGATACTGCACTTCACTATTCCTAGATGTAAGACAGGCATTGGACAAGGTATAACACGAGGGACTATTAAATACAATAAAAAAGGTAATTCCAGCTCGAACCTAGTCAGAACATACTTACACAACCGACAGTTCAGAACCAGAGTCAACGAAGAAGTATCTGCAGAATTTCCGATCAATGCTGGGGTCCCACAAGGTAGTGTATTGGGCCCTCTACTGTATGTGCTGTACACCTCAGAGAGCCCCGAAACGTCAAACACAACCATAGGAACTTTTGCAGATAACACAGCTGTACTAACTAACCACGCAAACACACCACAAAACATCTCCACGACAACATATACTTACTAGAAAAGTGGTTTTAAAAAAGTGGAAAGTTAAAATCAATGAAACCAAGTCCTGCCATGCAACAATCACAACAATTTTAAAAGTCTGTTTATTTAAATAATATAGAAATCCCCCAATACTCGACAGTAGAATACCGAGGACTACATCTAGACAGCAAACTGAATTGGAAGGACCACAACATCAAAAAGAGTAAACAGATCGATCTCAGACATAGAGATGGCTCATCGACAAAAACTCGAGTTTAAAGGTAGACTTCCGAGCAAAGCGGCTCTGGCGTCACTAACGCAGCGATACTGACGCGGTGACATAGCGATAGTATTATGCCCTATGAAAATGTATGAGGTGCCATTCGAGCGCAGCGACATTGACGCACTGACGCTCAGCTTCTTTTACGATAAGCAACAAAATACTTTTATATAAAACTATCTAGACTAACTAGATAGATTTGAAATCTATCTGGAGTTGCAGCATTGAACTCTGGGGATGTGCCATATGATTCAAGAAGACCTGCAAATTACCCCAGTTAAGAAAGAAATCCAGGAAAGACGATAAAATCATCAAGAAAATATTCGTTATGTGCAAAGTGCACGGTGGAGGTATAGTAAAGGGATCACAGCGCATGCCGTGGCAGAAATCCACAACGATTCGGGATATTACCTTATCGGGATGTTACCTTTAGAGTGATGAAAAAATGTCAAAAGTGAATTTTATTGATTTTGAAGGGCTGACACGGTGCTTAAAAATTATTTTTTGTCAAGGGCACAGTTTATGCGTCCTCAGGGTCATCAATGGTTTTTCAAATAGGAACATGTTATTTTTGTATCGAGCATTGTAGCCGCTATTCAGACGAATCCGTGACCCATGGTATCATGATCTTGAAATGATTTGACAAGAGTATCCACTGAAAATAACTTTAAATAATCGTATCGAAAATGCTATTGCACAGTCAAGCAGAAAAAGTGGATATGATTCTGATTCATGGTGAGAACGGTAAGAACTCTGTGCGAGCGCAGGGACTTCATGCACAACGTTATCCTGACAGAAATCTTCTTTCCGTCGATGTTTCGATCGAATTATTCATTTATTCTGTGAAAGGGGCAGTGTTAGTCCATGCAAAAAGAAACGTCAAAGGACATGATATTATGGATCGCTGGATACGTGTGAATAATTGCTACACTTTCTTGATAAAAAATAACATGTTCCCATTTGAAAAACCATTGATGACCTTGAGGACGCATAAACTATGACCTTGACAAAAAAGTATTTTTAACCACTGTGTCAGCCCTTCGAAATCAATAAAATTCCCTTTCGACATTTTTTCCGTCACTCTAAAGGTAACGGAGATATTTGGGGTGGTCACGTTAAATGGTCCACCCTGTATACGCTTAATAAAACGAAGAACCACCAAAAGTATCGGATACTATATCACATCAACTGAGAATTGAAGAAGGAAATGGCATTATTTCATAGCTCTTCCACATTTCTTGCATGTTGAGCTAGAACTAATTAATTTCACAATTTGGGTTGAAAGAGTTGGTTTTGGTTCACAGTTGGTTTTTAAGATCACAGTTTGGGGTTGGAAATTTATATTGTGGCTTACACTTTCAAAACCGGTTTTTATAATAACATCCATTTTCTATATAATGTTTTTAAAAAAATGCTCTAAAAATACTATTTGCCGTCTTTCTATCTTTCTTTTAATTACTTTATTTATTATAAAGTAACAAAAGATTTGAATGGCATTATTTGACTTAATCCCGGGTAGCTACGCAGAGAGCCGTCCTTAGACCGGGGCGAGCGGGGCCCAGGCCCTGGGCCTCGCGGTTTGAGGGCCCCGCAGGCCGACAAGTTTAGATTTTACATTGTTTTTCATTATTTTTTGCTTTACTACTAAGTAAAGATGAAAGATGCTTACGGTAAAATGGAGAAGAGAGCCAAGGATATAGGTCTGTCAATAAACAAGCATAAAACAAAAGTAATGATGGTAAGACCGGGAGCGCCAGTACACGCAGTAAATAATCTGGATATGGGAGAGTACACTGTAGAAGTCGTCAACAACTTTAAATATCTGGGATCAACCGTCACGGATCAGAACGACGAAGGGGTGGAAGTACAACATAGAATCATGCAAGCCAACAGGGCATACTTCACTCTTAAATCCATCCTTAACTCGAAGCTAGCTAGCAGACAAACGAAGTGTAATATATATAAAGCAATCATACGACCCAACCTCACATATGGAAGCGAAGCATGGACGCTGACCCAGAAATCGGAAAAGATGCTGGAGATTTTTGAGCGAAAGATCCTGAGGAAAATTTATGGGGCAATTAACAGCGAAGAGGGCTGGAGAATTAGGATGAACTTCGAACTATATCAGTTATACAAAAGCCCAGATGTGGTATCCCACATAAAACTAAGCAGGCTAAGATGGGCGGGACATGTGTGCCGGATGGCTCCAACAGCAGTGCCGAGACAAATACTCAGAGTGCCGGAAGGTAGAAGGAAAGCGGGCAGGCCAAGGGCGAGATGGGAGGAAAGTGTGAAAAGGGATGCGAGAGAGATGCTGGGGGTGCGGAACTGGCGGGCGGCGGCAGAGGAAAGGGAACGCTGGAGACAACGTTTGGTGGAGGCCAGGGCTCGCTTCGGGCTGTAGCGCCATTGGAGAGAGAGACTAAGTAAAGATAGGTGTTTATTTTACTTTGTTTATTTTTCTTGTGCAAATCAAATAAACAGTATTTATTATTCTTGTTTTGTCATTACAATTAAATTTCAAAATCTAATATTATTTTGTAGATTTTAAATTATAAAAAAAATTGTCTAAAGGGTCCCAAAATTATTTTTTGCCCTGGGCCCCGCACTTGCTATGGACGGCCCTGGCTGCGCATGCTAGGTGGCGCTACTGTCGTGCACATAGTCAATAGAATCACACACAAATCCACTAATAAATTCTCACCAACACCAGGTCCTCAGAAAACTCAAGAGACGCTGGCCAACTGACCTTTAGCGGTACTCAGAGGACCTATCGTTTGATGGACACCTCATCACGCTAATTCATATATCATAACTTCAGCTCAAAGAATAAAAAAAATTATATATTCTAATTGTTGAAAAAAACTTTTCAATAAAAAATAATAATCTGGCAATATTTAAAAAATGAAGGGAATTTTATGATACTTGCCCAATTTGTTCAAGTTATTATTAAGAACACTTTTGCAGAGTTTCGTTTATCTAGGCAAAAAATTGTCAATTTTAGAAAATTAAAATTTTGCAATTTCATTAAAATCAATATTTTGACAGTCTGTTAAATTTTATAAAATGAATAAAATTTGTTGAAATTTGCACAAATTTATTTGGAAAATCTGAAAAGCTTTGACAAATGAAAAGAATTTTATCTACTCGCACACATAAATTAATACATTATTGTATGTGAAGGATGCCATTATTATAATCGTGTGTAAAAGTATGTCGTGCGTAAAAGTCCAATGTAAATCAAATGGAGTTTCATTACTAAACGAATTCTGTTTGTGTTAATATGGCAACAACTCGCGTTACTAAAAAAAACCTAGACGTAGTGAAAATAAATTTTCTGAAGTATATTAAAATTGAATTAATTTTTTTTTATTTTGAATCAAGAAGTGTCGGCCTCTTACTCTGCATTTTTCTGGCTCTAATATAACTTAACCTAACCATAACCTAATCCAGATAAAATCTAGGTTAACCTAGATTACATCGACAACGACCAAATAGTATTCCCGTCACTGTACGTTTTTATTAGTTAGCATTTTTTTCCACGGAGGCGCTGCACATTCTAACATTATTGTGTAAGTATTTTGTATTTCAAAATTACAATTTTTTCAATATTATCAGTTAGGAAGAATATATTCAACAACAGAATATTATATTATATTTTATTCAACAGAATATTTTAACATGCTTCGTAGATAAAATAATGTATGACACAAGTGTGTAAAATGTTATATGGTTGAAATGTTATATGGTATTGAAAGGTTATATGGTGCACTATGGTGCAATATGGTGCACTATGGATGGGTATGGCTCGTGCTTTAAACTTCGAAATTCATGCACAAAAGCCCGCCTTCACACACTAGTATCATATACTATTATTATGACACTTCCACAATTTCTTAATGTTATTGTTAACAATTTGTTCTTGTTTACACAAAAATTTGCAAATTTTGAGAAAAATTAAATTTAGAAATGTACTAAAATCAATAATTCGTCAGTTATTTCAACAAAAATCAATAATTTGTCAGTGTTTTTTAGATTTGGTTTAAACAGCTTAATTTCAATCCAGTCAGTTTCAAAATTTCCATATTTCCAAAGCTTTTTTTCTTTTAGTTTGGTCCAATGTGGGTAGCGGGTTATTAACACTGCGACCAAGTGGCCTATTGTATTTCGCCCACATTTTTCTCTTCATAGGCCCAGAAACCTAGATTTTATTTAAATTAGCGTTAATTAATTACACCTTTGCCTTCTGGTAAAAATGCGGTCGAGACTCGCTCCCTGGATCGACCCCGGGACTTCCAGATTTATTAGTTAACGCTGTAACTCGTAGACTGCGAGGCCGACTAACAATAAGCTTAAAACTAATCTAATTCTCTGACTAATTGTAAGCCTAAAATCAAATATTATCTTAACTCATCTACTTAATTTTTTTTAACAAAAATAAACTTGATTTGTGTAACCAAAGAAGTCGTGAATTATTAAAATTAAATTTTTTAAATATAAATGTTCTTTCCCAAAGCCAAATCGAAGAGAAAATACTCATGAATGTATGCTGCACGCACCAAACGAGTTACCGAATAAAACTTGTTTTCTATCAAGTAGACGCAAGTTAACTTACAATTAGTTAACTTAGTTAAACTCAGCTACGTGATAACTCCTAGTTACAGTACGTAATAACATTTAGTTATATTACTAGATAACTCGTAGTTATACTACGAGATAACGCGTACCATGGTAATCAACCGTTTAAATATCTGCAATAAATATGTATTTGTTAATATTAATATTTACAGTCTTGTCCCACTAGTCTATATAGCAAACCTATAGTATAAAGCTACGTACACACAGTATAGAAAACTAGCGTATATTCCTGCTATAGTTTGCCTATAGCTGTGTGACCGCTTCGTATAGTCCAAAACTATTCGTATAGTTGAACTATACGAAGAGGTCACATAATTATGGTAAAACTATAGCAGCACTATACGCTAGATTATCCAAAACTTTTCATATAGTTGAACTATACAAAGCTATAACACAGTAAAGCTACTTACACACGATATAGAAAACTAGCGTATAGTGCTTCTATAGTTTGAATATAGTTCATATAGTTCGTTATATAGCATATATAGTTCATATAGTTCATACAGTTCAACTACACGAATAGTTTTGGACTATAGGAGGCGATCACACAGCTATAGACAAAATATAACAGGACTATACGCTAGTTTTCTATACCGTGTGCACGTAGCTTCAAGTTACGTACACAGGGTATAGAAAACTAGCTTATAGTCCTGCTATAATAGGACTATAGCAGTGTGATCGCTTAGTTTAGTTCAACTATACGTAATAGTTTTGAACTATACGAAGCGGTCACACAGCTATAGTCAGGTCAATACGCTAGTTTTCTATACCGTGTGTCCGTAGCTTTATAGTCAAACTATAGCAGGACTACATGCTAGTTTTCTATAACGTGTGTATGTAGCTTGAGATAAACCAAAAACATTTTAATAGGTTGTTTACAAAAAATCTGAAAAATAGTATAATTATGAAGCTAATAAGTATATATTTATATAAATAAGTATATAAATAAGTATATATTTTGTTGAGAATAAAACGAGTTTAACTTTAACTATTTACCACAGTATAAAACACGCACTATATAATTTTAGTGATAATAGAATTAGAGGCTTGGCAAATAAATACTAATTTGTGGGTACGTGTGTTTGTTGTTTTTAGTCGGGTGGTATTTTTCTATTTGAAATGTGCATGACAAATCCATTATAAAACAGCAGATTATTTAATGTGTAAGTTTGTTTATGTTTTAAAGTAAATGGTTTACACGAATGTCTTAGATTTTTTTATTTTATTTTTGTTACTTGACCGCGGAGCGTTAACCGTGATCAACATCTGCCAGTTTATGTCCTCGTTAAACAAAATATTTCGGAAATTCATCCAGAATAAATAAAACGAAAAAAAAAAACGAATCGTGAAAATTGTCTCACGTGTTCATTTAAAACGAATTAAAGATGTGAATAGGATGGTTGCTACAGTTACTACGTGGTAATTTATAATTGAAGGGATCGGGGCAAAAACCGGTCAACTCCAATTTTAGTCAAATTTTAGTTCTTGAGTTTAATGCATAAAATCGCATATTTCGCATCGTTTGGTGCAAGAATCAGTCAACTCCAACGTACAAGAACTGAAATATATACATTGTGGAGTTGATTGAAAGAAATTTTGGTTCAACAATCGGCTACCTCCAGGAGATGGCCGTTTTTTGCACCGAATATATCCGAAAACTAACGACGTGTTACGATTAATATTATTATTAGTTTGCCTGTTTATGCCTGTTTGTTCACGTCGTTTTACTGTGTCGTGCCGCGCCGTAGCGAAATAAAATAAATAACTGGAATAATGAGTGATATAAGTAGCTCAAGTGAAGAAGATCCATTTGTTGACTCTGGTAGCGAGTATGTACCATCAGATCCTGATATCCCAGGTCCTAGTATACGCAAAACAATTTTTCCCGCCACAACTCCAAGTCAGACAAATACCGCTACAGGTTTGAAAGAACAAGAGACATCAGTTAAGAATAATGTATCGAAAGTGAAGAAAGGTAAAAAAAGAGTGAAAGACACAAGTTCTTGGAAAAAAAAAAGAACAAAAGAGCCAAGGGCGAGGAGTACGTTAACTGGGCAAAACAAACAATTCCAAAGAAAACCACTGGACCAAATTGTAACTGTAAAATGAAGTGCTTCACAAAAATAAGTGATACGCAAAAACAAAATATTTTTAAACAGTTCTACGATATAGGTGATAAAAATAGGCAAGATATCTATTTAGGTGGTTTGATAACGGCTTTAAATGTGCATCGTAAGCGACCAACAACAGGAGAAAGAAAAGAAAAAACTCATTCCTTTCAGTATAAGGTAACAATAACATTATTCTTAATGCGGAAGATGTTTTTTATTTTCATTTTTTTAATCATAAACCATCTTCAAAGACAGCATACTTTTCTTGTTTCAGATACGTGTCAGAACTCAAGAAAACAAAATTTGTAAAAAGGCATTTTGTTCGTTACATGCTATCACAAAACATCGAGTTGCAAATATAGCTAAAAGTATAGCTGAAGGCCACATTATGTCCCCATCAGATAAACGTGGACGTCATCAAAACAGGACAAATAGAATCCCCGAGGAAATAGTTAACCAACTAAATGAACATCTTGCCAGTTTTCCGAAAAGAAAGTCGCACTACAGCAGACAGGATAACCAGAAAAAATATTTTTTGTCATCAGAATTAAATATTTTTAAAATGTATAGACTATACTTAGAAAAATTTGAGCTTGAACAATACCAGCAACTGGAAGATGGTAAAGAATATAAAGATATACATCCCAAAGTTACTTATGACATCTAAAATCGGCAATTTAATCTCAATCACAACCTTAGTTTTGGCCATCCCAGATCTGATACCTGTCAGAAATGCGACCATCTTACCAACATGATAGCTGCAGAAAACGATGCAGAAAGTAACATTCTTCTCGTCGTTGAGAAACGTTTGCACTTACAAAAAGCAGAAATATTCTACAAAGAGTTGAAAGAAGCTACAGAACTTGCGAAAGGTGAAGCAGTGGATGTTTTGTGTTTTGACTATCAGCAAAATCTACCTTTGCCTCATATTCCATCGGGTGACGTATTTTACAAAAGACAGTTGTGGCAGTACAACTTCTGCATTTATTCCACTAAAACAAAACTAGCCACCTTCTATATGTACGACGAACTGACGGCGAAAAAAGGATGCAATGAAGTAATCAGTTTTTTACATCATTATATAACCAACTATGTCTCCGAAAATGTAACCACGCTTTACCTATTTTCAGACACCTGTTTTGCACAAAACAAAAACCATACGTAAGTGCAATATTTGCACACTTTTATAAACATTTCGGGAACACATATTTGTCAGATTATCCACCAGTTTCCAGAACCAGGACACTGTTTCCTACCATGCGATCGTTGCTTCGGTCTTATTGAGAAGGAAAAAAGGAAGAAAGAGATTGTTTACTTGCCGCATGATTGGAGAAATTTGGTCAAGAAGACCTCAAGAAAGTTCCGCGTAATAGAAGTAAATCAAAATATGATTCTTGATTTTACAGGCACGTTCAAACCAATCTTTAAAAAGACAATAAACAATCAGCTAAAAGAAAAATTTAGTATTTCCAAGTATCGTTTATTTAAATACGAAAAGAGAAATGTGATTGAGTGCAGCGAGAAAGCTGGTTTTACACTTTTTTCGTCATTCGCTATGAAAAAACCCAATACCGTGTTAGCATTGCCAAATGCTAAAGTCTACAAGTCCTTTCCGTTAAACATTAATCCAAAAAAAGTAGACAATGTGATGTCTCTTGCTGATAAATATGTACCTCCTGTATATATGTGGTATTATGAGCAAGTACGGAATGCTAATAATAATGTTACCCAACAAACGAATCAGAAAAACACTGATGATGACAGCGATCAAGAAGTTGAAACAGAAATCTTTTAAGCACTCGCAGTTTTTGCCAAATGTTTAAACATTTTCTCACATACATTGTTTTTGAATCTGTTTTTATTTGTTTTTCGAAAAATTTATATATCTAAATATGTAGTATTTTTTGTTTAACTTATTGATACTTATGGATACTTTTTGAAATAAATCAGTAGTTTGATTTCGATTTTTTTTTTTTCGGTTCAAGAAACAGACAACTCCAACATCTTCAATTTGTGTTCTTTAAACACCTATTGCAAAAAACACCTTCTTTTGTTTAATAAATATTAGTGGCTGACCTCTTTTATCAAAAAAATAACATTTCGAAAAATAAATCCCATATTTCTTCTTCGTAGACAGTTTTTATCGATTTCTGAACATTTCGAAAAATAAATCCCATCTTTCTTCTTCGTAGACAGTTTTTATCGATTTCTGAACATTTCGAAAAATAAATCCCATCTTTCTTCTTCGTAGACAGTTTTTATCGATTTCTGAACATTTATAAAAATTGGAGTTGACCGGTCTTTGCCCCGAGCCCTTCAATTACATTGAATTGAAATTGTGAATTTTTTATTTTTTAACATAGTGAATTTTTCAATTCAATGTACGAATTAAAGACAGTTAATAATTAATTTTTATCTACTCGAACACCAAAATGAACACATTAATAAGTAAATTAATGTAGGTGGAGGATGCCATTATTATAATCATGTTACAAACAATCCAAATCGTGCTTGAAAGTGCAATGTAAATCAAATGGAGTTTCGTTATTAAACGATTTCTGTTTGTTGTTACTATGGCAAAAATTCGCGTCACTAAACAAAAATATACTAAATATTAAAATTAATAGTCATTTACATTAGAGTGCGGAAAAGTTGATTTTACAACGCGACAGCTCGTTTGGGGAACGACCCCGAAGTGCGAATTCCCATTAGCTGGAACGTTGTAAAATCATTTACGCACGAAATTTGTATAAAATTTTTTGGCCGACAATTATCATTTAAGAAACAAATAGATATAGATTATTTACAATATTGGTAATTATTTAATTCTTTTTCGCACAATGTTGCACGGCTACTATGTATTACGGCTATGTAAGTACGGCTGCTATGCGGTAAAGTGACTTTACCGCAGAGTAGCCTTACTTTAGAACATCGTGTGTAAAAATCACTTGACGTATACACGATGTTAAAACTAGCTTTAGAATTAAGGAGGCCAAATATTATTTTTTCATATTTTGAAGTCTCGGGCTGTCAGTCTGAATTTATCTGGTACTAATATAAATTAACCTAACCAAAACCCTATTTACACCTAGATTACATCGACAACGACCAAATAGTGTTACCGTCACTGTGCGTTTTTACTAGTTAGCAATTTTTGCCACGGAGGCACTGAACGTTCTAACCTTATTGTGTCAGTGTTTTGAAGTATTTTGTCAAAATTACAATTTTTTTCGCCTTCGGCTCATGCTTTCAGCTTCGAAACTCATGCACAAAAATGTTACTATAAGAGCAAGATCGTGCGATCAAATCTAGTCCGTCCTCCGGGCATAATCCAAGAAAAAAGATAGGCTAGGAGAGTTCTGGACCAAAATCCCATAAGGATTTACATAGGGTCTCAATTCACATTTCTCCGGCACCTGCCTGGTTCTGGCGCATGCGTTTCTACGAGGGGCCATCCACTCTTGCAATACATGTTAATATTTAGATGCATTACCGCACATTACTCTGCATTCCTTAGCAGTACCTAAGTATAACACCACATTACACAAAGTACTCTTGGATTCCTTGAATTACTCTTGCATTCCCTGAATTACTTTCATATTATATTCGCATTACGCCCATATTACATCCCCGAAGGGTCATACACTCTTGCAATACATGTTAATACTTAGATGCATTACCGCTCATTGCTTGCATTCCTTAGCAGTACGTAAGTTTTACACCACATTATACAAAGTACTCTTGCATTCCTTGAATTACGCTTGCATTCCCTGAATTACGTTCATATTCTATTCGAATTACGCTCATATTACGTCCCCACTACACCCGCATTAGCTCATCATGCGGCTGGTCATGGTTCACTTTAAACACATATACATGCATTGAAATAAACGCTCACGCTATGATACTCTTGATAGATAAGTGTCGCAGAGGAAAGACTCGCTTTTGAGCCGTTTAATAGCAAAACATGCGAAAAAAAAATTCAGACAAATCTGATCGATGACATCCACTTACTCCTCAATTGTAAGCTACGATTTATTAGATATATTGAACCGAACCATACGAATACAGCGCATAAATGACATTATTTCCGATTCAGGTAAACTACCTAGTAATGAATTTTGTCATTTTCATTAAAACTTATTGTTTATGTGATCAGTTCATTTTTCCAAGAGAAAATGACAAGATGGGAAAGAATGAAGTAACAGATATTAGTCTGCCGTATACAAACGAAATGAATCTATCTTAGATGATGCTAAACAAAGTGCAGTTCTGACAGTAAGAAAATCAGCCTTATGTTGGTTGTTCAGTACTAAATCTGGCAGACACAATATCAGCATCAGATACAATTATCATCAGATACAACTATAATCAGATATAATTCAACGCGTAAAAGCAATTAGATCTCTAAAGAAAATAAAAAGAAGATTGATGATCCTGAAGAAATTTATTCTTCTGAAGGCGAAGACAGTTATACAAATAGTGACAGTGAATTACAAAACACAACAGACTTCTTAACGATTTCCTTAACACTTCTTTCCTATGTAAAGACATTTTGTAGGAAACAGTGACCAAAATATATAACACTGATTCAAAACATTGCAGCTGCCAGACCAGCCGCTGCTGTTTACACAACACTGGGTGAACCCTCCCGTATGTTGGATGCTGTCGACCAGCGGCTGGTAAACCGACTTGATGTGACCGCAGCTTTAGATATTCAACATGAATCGCTAAAAAATTTCAGCTAACGAATTCAGTTAGTTGATCGAATTCAGCTAACAGTTCCAAAAACATACTCGGAATATTATATTCGGATCACTGAACTTTTCATTTTTCGCTCTATGGCACAAAACCGAAGAAAAAATAATACGTAAGTATAAGAAATTGTATGACTCAATCAACAGAGGCGGCTTTTCTTTTAGGCGGCTTTTTCGTTTGTATCGCTGCTCTATATCGGTCTCTCTCAGACTCAATGCCACTAAGCGGCGTGTGCACATAACAGCACGGCCCCGTCAATCCCGCTTCGGACCAACCACTACTACGCAAATTGTAGAAAAATTTAATTTAACAATAAGTGGTGAAGCATATTACATGCTTAATTATTTGTGTGAACCTAACCTAACATTTACATTAAGGTATATAAAAATGAATCTTTTTAATTTCTGTAAGACATGAAAAAAATTGTTGGCCCCAAATTTGCCGCCCTAGGCTCCAGCCTACTCAGCCTGCTGGTAAATCCACCACTGTCTCCTAGTTTAGACATTGTTTTAACATATGCGGCAACGATTTACGCATGTATACGGCGTCAAAATCACAGACTTCTACTGGGACTGGCAGAGAGTCGCGCGCCGCTTTTCGGTTTAAATGTCTGACATTATTACGCTTGTGATTTCTCCCAGTGCTTCGCATTAGCAAAGAGTTAGCATAATTAAGTGACATTTCTACCCATTACGCTAGTAATTTCTTAGAGTACCTCGAATTACCAAAAAATCAGGATAATTGAAAATACATTGCAATATTTCAGGGAGTGGATGACCCCTCGATTTTCTATGACAGGTTTAAACAGGTAGTAATCAGCTAATAAGCAGGTTTAATCACCTAACAAACAGGTTAAAACAGGTGGTAATCAGAGAATAGCTAATAAACAGGTATTGGCGGTTTTCGCATGCGCTAGAACCAGACACTTGACCGGAAGAAATGTGAATTCAGACCGCTATGTAAATCCTTATGGGTATTTGGTCCAGAACTATCCTAGCCTATCTACTACCAACTATACGCAATTTTACTACGTCAAATTTATGAATGAAACTCGTAAACCCCCCTCCCCCCCGCGCATTTTTGAATATATACTGGCGCCATCTACACATCTACTATCTACACATTCAGAACTACTAATACCGATCCTTGTGGAACCCCTTGCTTAGATGGGGATACAGGTCTTTTCTTGGTCAGTTTTCAAAATTATACGTCTGTCACTTATGTAGCTTCTGATTAGTTTTTTCAGTGGCGGGTCTACGTTTTTCTGGCCTAGGACGTTCATTATCATCTGCCACGATTATCATCTGCATTTTTTATGTCTAGCAACATTAAAGCCCATTGTTTCATATAGTGTCTTGTTTTACCCTTTCTTGCCTCTGTTGAAAAGTCCTCTGTATTCATGAATGGTAGAGCCATAGAGTCTGTTACAACTTAACCGTTCTACACACACTTGTATCATAAACCACTATTATTTATTAATATTGCTACGTCAGAAATTTTTTTTATTAAAAAATAGGGTGACTATCTCATAAATAGTTTTGTTGAGGCATTGGCACATCCATTTAGCAGCCAGACCACAGGTAATTTTGCCTTTCCTTTAGTTGAGATTTTATCTTAAGGGGTTACTTACATGGGTTTCACAGCTTCAAAATATCGAGTTTTTTTTATTGTCTTATTAATTTCTACAACATCTCGAGAATATTATCCTAAATTTTCAAGTCGATCCGAATAAAAGTTTTGGAAATACAACCCTGGGAAGGTGCGTGCTCAAAGTCAGATAGGCTAAGCGCGCCGCAGGTGTATCGGAGCAGCTGCTCGTCTATTGTTTGTCTGTCTTTATTGTACATTGATTTCACTTTCTAAGGCCAACTAGTTTGAAATACTTCAGTTGGTGATTACTTCTCGAATCACGAGGTTTATTTGAGGTTGTCTACAGAGTCTGTTGTAAAATTTATTAAAAAATGCCTAAAGTTTCGAGAACTTCGAATATAGACGCTATATGGGATCACTACAGCTCTACAGACAAAAATCCTCAGCACGGAAATTGCCCGAAAGGTCCAGACTCCTGGTGCGCTTGGCAGCGAGCATCAGCTACGAACACTCTTTCATCATTCAAACATGATTATACTCCATTACCAAATGATGTTTTGACTGCAATGAAACCTATCTATGAAGACCTCAGTAAAGATGAGCTTCTGGAGCGGTGTGTTGGTGGTTTCACACAAAATAATAATGAAAGCTTGAACCAGTTAATCTGGAAGGTTACTCCAAAAATACTTCCTGCTGGTTCAAAGATCGTTAATATTGCTGCATTGGTCGCTGCTTGCACTTTTAATGAAGGTACATCAGCTTTATTATTATTTATGCACGGTATGGATTTAAAACTGGGCCGAAATTCCCACGAATATGCCCGAATTTCAGATGAAAACCGTGTGTGCGTAGCTGAAAAAAAATCAGCGAGCGCGAAGCCAGGATTCGTCATAGACAGGAGCAAAATGATGCCCTGGACATTGCAGCTACTGCAGGTTCTTTAATTTATGGCCCAGGAATCGACGATTCAATATGAGTTACAAAAAAAAAACTTTGTTTTATTGTTACTCAAAACTTTAAACGCGTTTTTCTCGAAACTGTGTTTTCAAAGACGGTTGTCAAAAGTTCTCGAAAACTGCTCAACCGATGTTGATGAAATTTTTCACAGGTCTTCGAGATACAATTCACGAGGACTTGGACGAAGGATTTTTGCTTCTTTCAAACGCAACTATTAAAAAAATAAAAATTTTGAATTTTTTTGTAAAAAAGGCTGCCAAAAATCCAATTTTCACTTTTTTTTCCTTCGTCCAAGTTCTAGTTTATGGTCTTAACTAAAAGGCGAAGAGATCATCACTTGAGATGATCCTGTCATGAGTTCTACTGTCAACGCGGAAGCACCTTTTTTCGGAGGGGTCACGGGAAATGAGTCACAATGGCGGAGTTTTGAATATTTTCCTTTGAAAATTTCAGAAATTCCTTTTCAAATATAAATCTTTATGACAATAAAAAGTTTGAATAAAATATTTTGTTTTTTATATAAAAAAAGACCTTTCTTCCTCCGAGTAAACCCATGTAACAACCCGTTAATGCAGAAGGTTTTTGAAAAATTGTATGCAAATTGAATTTGATTGTCGAATTTGCTGGTCTAATACCGAACTTACAAACTGAAACAATACAGTCTAATTTGTTTCAAAACGTCTCAATTTTGTGTACATAACTCGACTTGTGAACTAGATACGTTCTTCTGGTTTTCTGCTCGGATTAGCGGATTTCTTAACGGATAATCTTCTCAAATATGATTGATTTAGTTAGTCTAATACCGAAGTTACGTACTAAAACGTAAAAGTCTAATTTGTTGCAAAAATACTAAATTTTGAAAATAACTGGACTTGTAGACTAAATACGATCTTCTGGTTTTCAGCTCTGACTAGAGAATTTCATAGCGGCTAATTTGATTGATATAGCTATTCTAATACCGAAGTTACGTACTGAAACGTGAAAGTCTAATTTGTTACAAAACGTCGCAATTTTGAAAATAGATGACTATTATAATTGTAAAGCTACCTAGTTTAAGATACATACATCTAAACAGAGAAAGAAGCTAGGGACGAGTTTATACCTGTTCTATTTGTTTATAAAATGTTCAACAGTTAACCCAACCCTACTCATATGCGTTAATTAGTTTTAACTTTTGTTATTACAACTTGTAATAAAACAGTCCGTTATTTTTGTTGCGAAGCGTGTTTATAAATGTTGCTATGAAATTTAATACGCGAAGTTACAGAAGGATAATAATATACAGCACTGGCCTAAAGATAGAGCCGGCCGAAGGGGACAAAGACTGATTCGCGTTGCCAGTGACCAAATGCATGGACGTGGATCAATAATATGGTTCGGGGGACTTTGCAGGCTCTCTATGGGTTCATTAGATTTAATTACAGGATAAATTCGAGACCCTTGAATATCACATAAAACAGGGAATATAATCTTTGTGCCTTTATTAATATTTATAAATGGATTTTTAAAACAAAAAGAATTAAATAAGCTTTCATATAAAAGTAACTAACAAAAAAGTTCTTGTTTATTTGTATATTTGTCTTGTTTTTGTACAAAATATATCCCTCTTCAGAATATTCATAAATTGGATTGTTGTCATCTCTGCTTCGTTTTTTTCTGTCATCTGTCATCTGATATAAAGAAAAACTTCAAAGATTCCGGCTTAAAAATATCCGGGTAGTCGAACATATCGTTCGTCCGAGCCGACAGTTTTGATCGTAAAATACCTTCCGAGTGGGAGCCGTACACAAAGGACATACACCGTGAGGCGACGTCATTTCTAAAAGGAAATTCGCCTCACATCAATCTATAAATCTAATGTTCACTTAAAATTGTCCGATGTTAAAATTATTGATAGATTTATTATCGCCATCTATACTTTGAAACAAACTCAAAATATTTTAGAGCAAACCAATCCATTTACCGCGAGTGAAAGGTTGCTTCAAATTAAACAAGAACTAGCTCAGATTTCTGACATGAAACCCTTACGGGAGTCATTAGTACCCCTAGCAGTACCAAACAGTGCCTTGCAGTGCTAATGCAGACTCAAGACCTACTTGTAGACTCAATAAACACTTAATAATGAATACAGATTGTGCAGCTTAGCAGAGGATACATTTTCTGAAAGATTGATGAGCATTAATCCGCAAGGAAAAGATGTAGTTTGGTGTCTAGTGCCTAAACGAAGAACAGCTGCAACACCGAAGATAACCCAAAATCAATTATTGGTTTCCAACAAAATCTAAAGATTACAAGAATTCAGGGCTGGAGGAGGTGCATTAAAGGTAGGCGTCCACAGTTTCGTATCGGACGCATAGAATCAAACAGATCGTATAGTATTCTTTCCATAGAAAGTAATACAACTGCGTCCACTGTTCCGCATCGTACGGATCGCACGAATCTACCCGTCGCACAGTGTTCTGAATCTGAAAAAAGTTGGTCAAAAATCGAAAAAAAGATAGTCACCGAATGAGTTTATTTCAGAAGAATCTTGTGGAGGTTGTTTTAGTGTAGGTTATTATAAAATAAAAGTGGGATATCTTTTATGGTTGAGACGCTACGCCAGTTCAAAGTTACCCTTGCCGGCTCAGCGCGCACACGCGTATCGGCTCCGAAATATCTTTGTTTATTCAAGTGTGAGTAACTTTTTACTCGAGTGTCCTTTTCCGTTTTTGTTTGATGGAGGGTGTTAAGGAAGGTAAGTAGAAAATTTACATATATAACATTTTCATTAATTTATACTCGCGTGTGTTAGAAATCAAGTGAAAGATGTGTCTAAATCCATAAATTCCAAAAAAATTAATCACCGCAGCGGGGCTCAAGAAGTTGAGATATAGAACAAATAGATTACGATGTTTTGTAATAGAATCTAGAAGAAAATCGTGCCCGTGTCTGCCTCTGTACATGTGAGATTAGAATTTCGAGACTCCGCGCCACGCCGGCCAAATTGCTTGTTGCTTAGGACCTACGCAGACACGGTTACTGGACTACCTGCTATCAGTGACCTGTAAAACCCTCATATACAAATTTATATGAAATTTCGATCAAATTTTTATAAATCTCTAGGCCATTTGGATGAGCCATTTTGAATTTTGAAATTATACAATGAAATTCATAATCAGTGACCTCTAAAACCCCTATACACCAATTTATATGAAATTTCGAACAATTTTTAATTTAGTGGTCGGCCATATTGGATCCGCCATTTTGAATTTCAAAATTATATTATGAAATTCGTAATCAGCGACCTGGAAAACCCCTATATACCAATTCACGTTTAAATCTGAAACTTCTTTCTATTGTTGGCCAACTTTTTTGTTTTTTTTGTAATGTTGATATACGGAAACGTATAAAAAATGCGAGAAGGCCGTTTACGCTGGTGTGGCCATGTGCTGCGTGCAGAAGAATACACAATAGCTAAGTCATCATATACCCTGGAAGTCACGGGAAAGAGGCCCAAGGGACGACCAAGGCAGAGGTGGGTTGATACGATCCATAGTGTCCTCAAGACTGCACATCTACACCCAGATATGGATAAGACCGAAAGAAATGGAGACAACGAATCCTCATAGCGGACCCTGCCACCAGGACAAACGCTAGGAAGAAGAAGGAGGAGGAGGAGGAGAAGCAGTAAAACTAATTATTTTTTTGTGAGAAAGATTAATTCACTTCAAAAATTCAGTTTTCTACTACTTTTACTCCGCTTCGATATTTCCGGCATTTTATTAGTATCGTCGTGTTTTTTTTGACAGACATGACACTTGTTCACCGACTTGTAGTTTATGCTTCCAGCACAGGAAAAAGGATCCGAATTGTTTTTGTTAAAATTAAATCTTAAAATGCTAACGGTAAAACACCCGAAAGCATGAATTTTAAACTTTGGTGGATCGTCGAAGACTAATGAAGCCTTCGAACCACGACCACTAAGCTAAGTTCTGAAGAGAGATACCTAAATCGCCACTTGACCATAGAGAACGGTTGGCGGGTTATTTGAATTTGATAAAAAATGGGTTAAGGCTGAGGCCCCACTACGGTTTTCTTTCCGCAAGCGGTAACCGCTATAACCGCGAAACCGCACGAGAAACACACAGTACGCTATGTGAAAAATCAGTCGCTTGTATTAGCTCACTTGAGTCACAAAATCACAAAACCGCGGCGGTTTAGCTGTAGTGCGGCCTAGGCCTAAAGCAAAGAAAAACTGTTAAATGCGTTAAGCTGAACTTACAGCGCCAGTTTCGTGTTCTTCGGGCGGGGGTGCGGTGAGCTCCTGGTAGGATTCTCCGCTGCCCCTCCGACTCGGGGCGCCGCACATGGCCCTCCGGAAGGCGCGGGCGACCAGCGAGCAGAGTCCGCAATGCCGGCCGCCCCTGCGCCTTCCGCCATTCTCCACCGTTAGCTCCCCTTCGCTCCCATCCTTGCAACACGCCACTGCACCACTTATCCCGGTAATCGCACAATCACGAACCGCACTGCCCTCACAACGTCCATTAATAATATTTTCAATAAGATAATTTATCGATATATATATATAATAAATGTTATTTTTGTGTATAAACAGGTTTTCTGTTTCGTGTTTTATCTAATCTGTAAATATTATTAAACACACAAGTTATTTTATCAAAACATATTTTCGTGCCATAAAAATGAATTATAAATAATTGCGTTAGGAGAGATATAAAGGAATTAATAAGTTTTATCGGAATCAACCCGCAGAACGTAGGAAGAATGCGAGGATGGCTCGTTATTTCGATTCCCCGGGGGCTTTATAAACCATTTGCAATTAATGAAAAACACTTTTATTTCGGATAACGAATAAAAAGGCTGCGTAACATCAATCTGAAATGTAATATAAAACGTAATCTGTTCTGAAATCACGTAATTAAATCCCACTTTTTCCTTGTTTTAAAAGAAAGTTGTGGAGATATAACGTGGAAAATAAAAATAATTTGAAGCGTCCGAAAATTCGCATTTAAATGACGAATTACTTTGTTGTTGTTTTTCTTTGTGTGAACGTTTTGAATTATCGAGTAATAAAATTTTATTTGCAATTTTTGTTTGCATTCGCATGTAAATAACTGCGGTGTGTCCAACGATTTTTATAACGAAATCGAATGATTAGTTGGAGGCTAAAAGGAATAAATGAATAAACAAATAGGTTTTCATATATTATGTAGTCAAGCAAATTTCTATGTATTTAAACAAATAATATACATGTGGATAATATTCAAAGGTGAGTGTTTATTAAGTTTTAATTGGTCACGTGATTTATAGGTAATCCGTAAGCATGGGTTTATTGTATGTATACACGTGAAGAGTAATTATTAAGTAAACTATTAGGTGAATGGAGTTTTAAAATAACTCGTGTGTTTACAGTTTTGTGCGGATTTAAGCAAATTATCAAAGAAGTAAAAACGTTGTATCAAAATTTACTATGCACTATGTATTAATGCGGTATACACATGTATTAATATCGTTTACATTATATAATAGAGTAAAAATAAACACGCCGGTTAGTGGAAAAGGAGCCGAGCGAGCGAGAAGCAAACGATCTACTAGACTAAAGAGCCCGGGCTGGCTGGTTACAAGGCTGCCTGCATTGCTCCGGCTCGTCATGGTCTCTATTCAACAACGCACGCCCGTCCACGAACGCATACGGAAATTAACGAGCCGCTTATTTTTTGCCCCCTTACACACTTACACATGCATACATGTAATTGTTTGATAGATAATGACCTTATAGTATTAGCTGGAATAGGGCTTTGCACCGACCGTCGATCGATTGTTTATCTTATATGCATCGGGTTCGAGACAAGGAACGGCTACGCACGTTTACTACACACACCAGAACACCTTGCTTTGACGTCACACAGGAGGTCACAATAGTGATAAACACGTTATTATGTAATCGAGTACAGCACCGCTGCATACCGAAAGCACAGAAACACGCTTGGAATGCATTCACGCAGACCACGTTTTATCACCGTTTTATTTCTCTTTTCCACGCAAATTTTCTCTCTTTCCAATTGAAAACTTACTACTTCACATTTAGTTCTTCCACAACAATATCATCAACTTGTTAACACTGGATTGGCGGAGCGAGTCAATTTTACTCATTTACTATTTTATTACTAGATCTAAAGAAAAAACTATATATCCATTAATGCATCGATTCCCAACCGGTGGTTCGCGAACCCCTTGGGATTCGCGAGGTTTACAAAGGGGGTTCGCGAAAATAATATTGTAATGAAGACATTTTAAATTACCGAAGAAAAAGAAACTGATGAAAAATTAACCTGCAATACTCAACAAACAAAAAGTACTAGTTCTATTTTTGATCGCTTGATGTCTCATTATATATCTACTATACAACTTCTCTAGACAAACTAACTAGGTAACCTAAAATACTTGAATAATATTGAATATCATCTCGTTTGTTGGGTAAAAATTGCCTATCAACATCGTTATGTTGGTAGGCAATGTCTAGGCACGTCAAAATCTGATAAGGCGTTCCGTAACATATGTTCGTACAGAGGGTTATCAACTTGTGATTAGGTTCTATATTAGCAGCATAGCTATTGTGGCTTTGTTTGTTTAGTGCCATTCTTTTCAATAATCATTAAAAAATTGAATAAATTAAAAAAAAATATGAATATAAATAAAATCAATTAATAAAAATAACAAATAAAACACAGTTTATACATTTGATTAAAAATAGGCACTTATACATATAAAATTGTGAAAATGAATAAAATGAAATGAAAATGTAAATGTCACAAAAGCACAGTCATTATTAAAATCAGTAAAAGTGATGACACGAAGGCAAAAAATGAATAGATTATAATAACTAATACATTAAAATCGTAGTTATATCAAACAAATTAAAATGATATTAAAGAAAACAAGTACAAATTCAAAGAAAGTGAATTTCTCACTTGTCAAGGTATTCGTCCCAGGAGTAAAATGCGTGTTCAGTTATGTAATTTTTCAAGAATGCTTTGTATTGCTTTAATGGCAATGCCCTTATTGCAGGGGTCATATTATTGTAAAATTTAGGAGCCCAGTAATTTGCGCCCTTGTGTGACTTACGTAGCCTGACTTGATCGATATTAATGTTGCCTTTATGTCTGGTGTTATGATTGTGGAATAAATCAGAGGTTTGATAATTCGTGAAGTTTTTTTAAGATAGATAAGGCACATATATAGGTACAGGCCTGGTAATGTCATAATTTTCAGTTTACGAAACGTCGGTTTACAATCATCTCTCTAACCAATACCCGCAACCACGCGCACAGCTCTTCTTTGCAGTCCAAATAGGCGGTGCCTATGAGCAGAGTGGCCCCATACTAGAAGGCTGTAAGCTAAGATTGATTGACATGTTGCAAAGTAGGTCGTTCTTAAAATCTTATTTGATACGGACTCTGACATATTCCTTAAGAGAAAAATCGATGTACATAATCTGTTTGCCAACGATTCGGTATTAGCATTCCATGACATTGTAGGATCAAGATGTATCCCCAGAAACTTGGCCGACGGTGGAGTGTCAAAGTCATGTTTCCTTAATGTAAATAAGTAGGGAAAGATAGTTCCTTCTAAACCCACCTCCACCTCTGACATGCGCATGCGCGATGACCTTTGACCACTAACCTAACCATGACCTTGACCCCGTAGTAGGGAAAGATGGTTCCCTCTAGACCCTCCTCCTCCTCCAACCTCCTCTGACCTTGACCTTGCCACTTCCGGTTTCGACTTCCGGTTTCTGGTTTCGACTTCCGGTTCCAACTTCCGGTTTCGACTTCCGGTTTCCGAAACTTCCAGATGCGCGCGAAAATTAAAAAATAGACGCGAGGCGGGAAAATTCAAAATTAGGTGCTGGCGGGGGCAAATGAGATGTGTAGTTGTTTGCATATATCAACGAGGCTAGATACATGAGGTTAGATAGATGAGTCTAAATACATGACACTAGATAGACGGGGTTAGATACTTGAGGCTAGACAGACGGGGCTAGATACATGAGACTAGACAGACGAAGCTAAATACATGTGGCTAGATAGACGGAACTAGATACATGGGGCTAGACAGACGGAGCTAGATACATGAGACTAGACAGTCGGGGTTAGATACATGAAACTAGATACAACTGAACTAAAATATATAAGGGATAGTTTAATCTAACTAAAATATATTTTCGATTGTTTTTTTCCTTTAACTTAATAAACATAATAAGATTTTGATTGAAATAAAGATTCAGTAGTCGGTTAAGCATAGCCGGATGTTTGTGTTTATCAGTGTAATCAATTTCTTCGAATTGTTTTTCGTCGTTTTTCGTATTTATTTGATTTACTGCTCTGGCTTTTTTGACATTTGTCAAAAAAAGTCCTGAGATTTGTTGTAAAATTTAGTCTTGTCTGTCTAGTCTTGTCTGTCTAGTCTTGTCTGTCTAGTCTTGTATGTCTAGTCTTGTCTGTCTAGGCTTGTCTGTCTAGTCTTGTCTGTCTAGTCTTGTCTGTCTAGTCTTGTATGTCTAGTCTTGTCTGTCTAGTCTTGTATGTCTAGTCTTGTGTGTCTAGGCTTGTCTGTCTAGTCTTGTCTGTCTGGTCTTGTTTGTCTAGTCTTGACTGTCTAGTCTTGTATGTCTAGTCTTGTATGTCTAGTCTTGTCTGTCTAGGCTTGTCTGTCTAGTCTTGTCTGTCTAGTCTTGTCTGTCTAGGCTTGTCTGTCTAGTCTTGTCTGTCTAGTCTTGCCTGTCTAGTCTTGTATGTCTAGTCTTGTCTGTCTAGTCTTGTATGTCTAGTCTTGTCTGTCTAGGCTTGTCTGTCTAGTCTTGTCTGTCTAGTCTTGTCTGTCTGGTCTTGTCTGTCTAGTCTTGACTGTCTAGTCTTGTATGTCTAGTCTTGTATGTCTAGTCTTGTCTGTCTAGGCTTGTCTGTCTAGTCTTGTCTGTCTAGTCTTGTCTGTCTAGTCTTGTATGTCTAGTCTTGTCTGTCTAGTCTTGTATGTCTAGTCTTGTCTGTCTAGGCTTGTCTGTCTAGTCTTGTCTGTCTAGTCTTGTCTATCTGGTCTTGTCTGTCTAGTCTTGACTGTCTAGTCTTGTATGTCTAGTCTTGTCTGTCTAGTCTTGTCTGTCTAGGCTTGTCTGTCTAGTCTTGTCTGTCTAGTCTTGTCTGTCTAGTCTTGTATGTCTAGTCTTGTCTGTCTAGTCTTGTATGTCTAGTCTTGTCTGTCTAGGCTTGTCTGTCTAGTCTTGTCTGTCTAGTCTTGTCTGTCTGGTCTTGTCTGTCTAGTCTTGACTGTCTAGTCTTGTATGTCTAGTCTTGTATGTCTAGTCTTGTCTGTCTAGGCTTGTCTGTCTAGTCTTGTCTGTCTAGTCTTGTCTGTCTAGTCTTGTATGTCTAGTCTTGTCTGTCTAGTCTTGTATGTCTAGTCTTGTCTGTCTAGGCTTGTCTGTCTAGTCTTGTCTGTCTAGTCTTGTCTGTCTAGTCTTGTCTGTCTAGTCTTGACTGTCTAGTCTTGTCTGTCTAGTCTTGTCTGTCTAGTCTGTCTAGTCCTGTCTGTCTAGTACTGTCTGTCAAGTCTTGTTTGTCTAGTCCTGTCTGTCTAGTCTTGTCTGTCTAGTCTTGTCGGTCCAGTATTCTCTGTCAAGTCCTGTCTGTCTAGTCTTGTTTGTCTAGTCTTGTCTGTCTAGTCTTGTCTGTCTAGTCTTGACTGTCTAGTCTTGTATGTCTAGTCTTGTATGTCTAGTCTTGTCTGTCTAGGCTTGTCTGTCTAGTCTTGTCTGTCTAGTCTTGTCTGTCTAGTCTTGTATGTCTAGTCTTGTCTGTCTAGTCTTGTATGTCTAGTCTTGTCTGTCTAGGCTTGTCTGTCTAGTCTTGTCTGTCTAGTCTTGTCTGTCTAGTCTTGTCTGTCTAGTCTTGACTGTCTAGTCTTGTCTGTCTAGTCTTGTCTGTCTAGTCTGTCTAGTCCTGTCTGTCTAGTACTGTCTGTCAAGTCTTGTTTGTCTAGTCCTGTCTGTCTAGTCTTGTCTGTCTAGTCTTGTCGGTCCAGTATTCTCTGTCAAGTCCTGTCTGTCTAGTCTTGTTTGTCTAGTCTTGTCTGTCTAGTCTTGTCTGTCTAGTCTTGTCTGTCTAGTCTTCTCTGTCAAGTCCTGTCTGTCTAGTCTTGTTTGTCTAGTCTTGTCTGTCTAGTCTTGTCGGTCTAGTCTTGTCTGTCTGTCCTCCTCGGTGGTGTAGTTGACAACATACCCGCCTTTCAATGCGGGAGACCCGGGTTCGAATCCTGGTCGGGGAGGCGACAACTAGGGCGGTTTTCATTAACCGTCCGGGCTGCCCACCCTGAATGAATGCAATATATGCGATACCGGGGTGGCGCATACTAAAAGCCAAGGTGGAATAGGGGATTTGGTGAGAGTCTTGTCTGTCTAGTCTTGTCTGTCTGGTCTTGTCTGCCTAGTCTTGTCTGTCTAGTCTTGTCTGTCTAATCTTGTCTGTCTAGTCTTGTCTGTCTAGTCTTGTCTGAATAGTCTTGTCTGTCTAGTCTTGTCTGTCTAGTCTTGTCTGTCTAGTCTTGTCTGTCTAGTCTTGACTGTCTAGTCTTGTCTGTCTAGTCTTGTCTGTCTAGTCTTGTCTGTCTAGTCTTGTATGTCTAGTCTTGTCTGTCTAGGCTTGTCTGTCTAGTCTTGTCTGTCTAGTCTTGTCTGTCTAGTCTTGTATGTCTAGTCTTGTCTGTCTAGTCTTGTATGTCTAGTCTTGTGTGTCTAGGCTTGTCTGTCTAGTCTTGTCTGTCTAGTCTTGTCTGTCTGGTCTTGTTTGTCTAGTCTTGACTGTCTAGTCTTGTATGTCTAGTCTTGTATGTCTAGTCTTGTCCCTCTAGGCTTGTCTGTCTAGTCTTGTCTGTCTAGTCTTGTCTGTCTAGGCTTGTCTGTCTAGTCTTGTCTGTCTAGTCTTGTCTGTCTAGTCTTGTATGTCTAGTCTTGTCTGTCTAGTCTTGTATGTCTAGTCTTGTCTGTCTAGGCTTGTCTGTCTAGTCTTGTCTGTCTAGTCTTGTCTGTCTGGTCTTGTCTGTCTAGTCTTGACTGTCTAGTCTTGTATGTCTAGTCTTGTATGTCTAGTCTTGTCTGTCTAGGCTTGTCTGTCTAGTCTTGTCTGTCTAGTCTTGTCTGTCTAGTCTTGTATGTCTAGTCTTGTCTGTCTAGTCTTGTATGTCTAGTCTTGTCTGTCTAGGCTTGTCTGTCTAGTCTTGTCTGTCTAGTCTTGTCTGTCTGGTCTTGTCTGTCTAGTCTTGACTGTCTAGTCTTGTATGTCTAGTCTTGTCTGTCTAGTCTTGTCTGTCTAGGCTTGTCTGTCTAGTCTTGTCTGTCTAGTCTTGTCTGTCTAGTCTTGTATGTCTAGTCTTGTCTGTCTACTCTTGTATGTCTAGTCTTGTATGTCTAGGCTTGTCTGTCTAGTCTTGTCTGTCTAGTCTTGTCTGTCTGGTCTTGTCTGTCTAGTCTTGACTGTCTAGTCTTGTATGTCTAGTCTTGTATGTCTAGTCTTGTCTGTCTAGGCTTGTCTGTCTAGTCTTGTCTGTCTAGTCTTGTCTGTCTAGTCTTGTATGTCTAGTCTTGTCTGTCTAGTCTTGTATGTCTAGTCTTGTCTGTCTAGGCTTGTCTGTCTAGTCTTGTCTGTCTAGTCTTGTCTGTCTAGTCTTGTCTGTCTAGTCTTGACTGTCTAGTCTTGTCTGTCTAGTCTTGTCTGTCTAGTCTTGTCTGTCTAGTCTTGTATGTCTAGTCTTGTCTGTCTAGGCTTGTCTGTCTAGTCTTGTCTGTCTAGTCTTGTCTGTCTGGTCTTGTCTGTCTAGTCTTGACTGTCTAGTCTTGTATGTCTAGTCTTGTATGTCTAGTCTTGTCTGTCTAGGCTTGTCTGTCTAGTCTTGTCTGTCTAGTTTTGTCTGTCTAGTCTTGTATGTCTAGTCTTGTCTGTCTAGTCTTGTATGTCTAGTCTTGTCTGTCTAGGCTTGTCTGTCTAGTCTTGTCTGTCTAGTCTTGTCTGTCTAGTCTTGTCTGTCTAGTCTTGTCTGTCTAGTCTTGACTGTCTAGTCTTGTCTGTCTAGTCTTGTCTGTCTAGTCTTGTCTGTCTAGTCTTGTATGTCTAGTCTTGTCTGTCTAGGCTTGTCTGTCTAGTCTTGTCTGTCTAGTCTTGTCTGTCTAGTCTTGTATGTCTAGTCTTGTCTGTCTAGTCTTGTATGTCTAGTCTTGTCTGTCTAGGCTTGTCTGTCTAGGCTTGTCTGTCTAGTCTTGTCTGTCTAGTCTTGTCTGTCTGGTCTTGTCTGTCTAGTCTTGTCAGTCTAGTCTTGTCAGTCTGTCCTCCTCGGTGGTGTAGTTGACAACATACCCGCCTTTCAATGCGGGAGACCCGGGTTCGATTCCTGGTCGGGGAGACAACAACTAGGGCGGTTTTTCAGTAAACCGTCCAGCCCGCCCACCCTGAATGAATGCAGAATATGCGATACCAGGGTGGCGCATACTAAAGCCAAGGTGGAATAGGGGGTTTAGTGAGAGCTTCCCCCGAACCACTTTTAATAATAGTCTTGTCAGTCTAGTCTTGTCTGTCTACTCTTGTCTGTCTAGTATTGTGTGTCTAGTGTCGTCTGTTGTCTGTCTACTCTTGTCTATTTAGGGAAAAAATTCAAATTTTAAAATATTGGCGCGAAAAATGTTCACAGAGAAATCTAAAAAAATATGTCTAGTGTTGTGTGTCTAGTCTTGTCTGTTTAGTCTTGTTTGTCTATTCTTGTCAGTCTAATCTTGCCTATCTAGTATTGTCTTTCTAATCGAGTATGTCTATCAATGTGTGTTAAATGATAAACACATCACAATGAGATTGGTGAAAACAATTTTAAATTTTAAAAATCAAAGTGTGCCGTGAAAAACTTTACACATTACAATCACAAATGACAGAGAAATCTCGATAAATTCCATAAAAAAAAACTAAGATTTAAAATGCTCACCGGAAATTCCCGTTGCATCCCAGTTTTCCCCGCAGCATTCTCCCCATTTTCTGCTAATTCCACACTTGCTGAAACGTTTTATCCCGGCGAATTTCGTTGAGATTTCAGGAAGCAAACCGCGACGCAACTTCGTTCATATTACAACCCTGTTGAACGAAGGTAGACGACCTTTCAGGGCGACCAACACAATTAGTGTTTATTATCTTTGCGATTTTTTCGATTTTTGATATTTTGTGGTGGCGCAGTTCCGAGTGAGAGAGAGAGGCGAGCACGATTAGAGCGAGACGGAGATATGAGGAACAGCTGATTTGGGAATTGACAACATCTAAGAAAATGGCGAGATTTATTTTTATTTATTTTAATTAAATTATCGAAATAATATCAATTATCATTTTTTAATTTAATTTTTTTGCAAATTGGTAAATAATGTACGGATTTTCTTGAAAATAATAATTTTATGCTTAGTTTTTGAATTAATTGCCTATATTTAGTTTATTGTCAACAAATAGATACAATTAGGTATATATATATATATATATATATATATATATATATATATATATATATATATATTTAGTAAGATAGACAAATTTCACCATCTAAGACTAGAATAAGGAAACTAGCTAGACTAGTTTAGACATGTATGTAATATAAATTATATACCATAGACTACGTAGTCAACATAGCTAGTTTAATCAATATAGCAAACATCATAAGTTTAGACAATCTAGAGATTGGTGAAACCATCCCATGTTATAGATAATCATACAAACTTAAAACAACGGAACACAGCCTGAATATATAAATATATTCAGCATTTCCGGAGCTCTATAACAATTATTGAGTCTTTTTAGGATTACCAAAACAAATCTCAGTGAAATTTGTAATTTATTTTATAGCTTTCAGTCCACCTTCGTGGCACTCAGCAAAAACCATAAAAATAACATTGTTTTTAAGATCATGTCTTTCCGATACCTTAAGCGGATAGCCTTCTGTGGACGCGTTTCGAGATCTATCTCTCATCAGCACAATTTTGCAAATGTTATAGAGCTCCGCAAGGGCTGAATATATTTATATATTCAGGCTGTGTTCAGTTTGTTTTAAGTTTAGACAATCTAGTTAATATAGTGAACTTACACCATATAACGAACATGGTCAACTTAGTCAACATAGACAACAGATTTAATATAGTCAATTTAGTCCATATAATGATTATAGCCAACTAAGTCAATCTAGTAAGAGTAACAAATTTAGTCAACTTATACAATCTAGCGAAGTTGGTCAATTTAGTCAATATAGACAATATAGTCAACTTAGGCCAGGGCTGGGCAACCTTTTTAGGTGATGGGGCAGTCAGAGTTCATACTAGCTGACACGGGCCAGAATTTTTGTTTCTGCACGCACCTGCTATGCAAGCATGCGCATTCACGTGTTTGAGTCAGCAATTTTTAGTCTTTATATAAATACTGAATTTTATTACTATTGTTGCCATTTGGTGTATTTAATCTGTATATTTCTGTTATATTCAAGTAACTTTTTTCTTATATATTCAAGTAACTATATTTGAATTTAGCGCAAAATTCTGTAACTAGATTGAACATTTGTCATAGCGTAAATCAGGTTTCTAGTTACTGCATTCTTAAAAAAATGGACTATCGTGCTTCTTTTCTATTCAAGAGAAACTTTTATCAAATACGTTCTAAAGGGGACTTAATACAACCAAAACAAACATCCGTATTGAAATATTTACGTTTTCCAAGTGATTATTTATTATCAGTCGGATCTGTTTAGCGTTGGTTAATTCGACGAATGAATTTTTTTTCGAACTGCTTGTAAAAATAACAAGCGGCTGTTTATAATAACATTTAAATTTAATATAAATACGAAAACAAGACGATTATGTCACTGCAGGAGCAAATAAAACGCGCTGTGAAATTCAAAATTACGTGGCAAGGAATGCTGTCGATATTAGATTTAATAGGCTTCATTAAATACGTGTCTTTGTTTACTGCGTTTGAAGAATATACGGACCACATGGTATTCAGTAGATTTAAATTTGTTACTTCATACAAATAAATTTAATCCCTTGACATACGAATAAAATGCGTCTTGACGTGTCCATATACATGTGATCTTATCACATATGCATGAGGTCTTATTATTAGAGACGTCATTGTATGTCAATGGGTTAAAAAATGTATTAACTGCCGTGAGGGTCACCGGTGACCGGCACACAATCTTATGCCTCTAAGGGTTAATCCTGTCCCTCTAGTTTTGTGTGTCCACTCTAGTTTTGTTTATTTATCTTGTTTGTCTAGGCTTTACTGCCTGTTCCTGTCTTGTTCGGTTTTGATGGTGTAGTAGTTACTGTTCAATCTTGTTTATCTAACCTTGGTTTGAGATCTAATTATATAACATTTGTAGTTTTAGTAAGATATAACACTTTGAATAATTGAAGCTTTTGTATGTAAATAAGCATAATAATAAAGTCCCCAGTTAATTACGCATTTGAATATGACCCTTTTTGGACATTAATTACATAATATAATATAACAATAAAGGTTTGATACTCACAGACTTAAATTAAATGTTGTAATAGATGACTCACCTGAAACAAACAAACAAGTTTTCTGATAAAATAAACAATGCGAGAATGCGATGAATGCTTTGATTAGAAATTTAATAGTATATTACATAACGAGAGTTGTAAGAAGCATATTACGTACGAGCGGAACAGTTACGCACGACCCGCGTAGCGGGGAGTGCGTAATTCCGGGAGCATACTACTACTAATCGTGTCCGGATCACACTATGTCCTTCCAAAAGTTTGCGGCTCTGATGGCCTTGTCATTTGCTAAAATTAGGTCGTTCCCTGTGCAGCTCTGTCCCATGTCGGTGCAGGTCAGCAGGTGTGGAGGATTCTGGATTTCTCTGCAGGAACATTTAGGGTTTTCGTCCTCTGGCAGCATTTTCCATTTTGCAGGTTTTCTCTGCACCTTGAGACTCCTGTGCGAAGTCTGTTGACCGTTCTCCAGATTGGGTATGGGAGGAAATGTTCCGGTGCCAGCTTCTCTTTTTGTTGGGTGATTCGGTCTTGGGCCTCAGCGCGCCATTTCTGGAGCCTTCTGGCTTACTGAGAGACTTCCAAAGGTGCTGCCAAAATGCTGTGGCGGGATCGGAGTCTGTGTCTAGCTGGTTGGTGGCCATAGAGCGGGTGCCTTGGGTTGGTCTCTTGTCGCCCCCTTTCTGCCTCAGCGGGTACCTCTCTCCTGATGTGAGGCAGTGCTATCCCAGCGAGAGAGTATCCTGATGAAGTGGCGTAGGCTTCAGGCAACCTGTTATTAGGCGGACTGCTTGATTCAAAGGGGCGTCGATTTGCTTTGAGTGAGTGGATGCACACCATACTGGAGCGGCGTATTCGGCTGCAAAGAAGCTTAATGCTCCCCATGACCTACAAGTCAGTTTCTAGAGAAGGTTGTTTCTTGTTGCTACCTTTTTTCTGGTGTTGAGGCAGTAGAGCTTATATGTGAGAGCTCGATCTAGTGTTAACCCGAGGTATTTTGGAGTTGTGCAGTGTTCTAACTGTTGGCCACACCACACTATATTCATCTGTCTCCTTGCCTCCCTGTTGCGAAGGTAGAAGGCGTACACTTGAGTTTTTGCTGGATTCGGTCGAAAGAGATTGTGCTCGTAGTAGGCGGCAAGGTCGTTCAGGACATTTGTCAGTTTTCTCATGGATACTATTTCCTTGGGCTGCTAGCGATGAGTCGTCAGCATATATAAAGTGCATTATCTCCCGCCGTATGGGTTGGTGGTTGGTATAGGTATTGAACAGTAATGTGGCCAGTACCCTGCTCGGCGGAAGTCCGTTCCTCTGCAGGCGCCATGTACTATTTTTCCCTAACAGGCTGACAAAGAAACGGTGGTTTTGGAGGAAGGCTCCGACAATAGACGTGATGGGGAAATCATTTGTTATTTCATACAGTTTGCATAGCAATTTTCCGTGGTTGACCGTACCGTATGCGGCAGATAGGTCAATGAAAGCAGCCCCTGTAATCTTTTTCTCTTCGAAGCCATCCTCGATGTATTGAACGTTGATGAACGAATGTATTGAAGGTTTAGGACTTGTCCGCCACAAGATTTCCCCGGTCTAAAGCCAGTCTGTTCCGGTATTAGGTTCTCATCGATAGTCGCTGAGATTATGTCAGAATCATTCGCTCCACTAGCTTAAACGTCTGGCATAGGAGGGAGACTGGTTTGAAGTTTTTAGGCTCATTTGGCTCTTTCCCAGGCTTTAGAAGAGCAACGACCCTTGTCTCCATAATTTTGGTATCTTGAAGGTACTGATACACGTGTTGAACATTTTGAGCAGCCACTGAAGTGTTTCTGGGCCAAAGTTCTTAATCTGTTCTGCTCTGATAATATCTAGAGCCGCTGCTTTGTTTGGTTTCATGGCGGCAATTGCTTTAGTAAGTTCTACGGTGCTAAATGGGGTTCGAAAAGAGTCGACTTCCACTGCTATGTTTCGCGTTATCCTGGCTTTGTTAATTTTCTTCGGTAGTTTGCCGTTAAGGAGCAGCTGGGTGGCCACCTGGTCGGCGGTGACCTTCCTGAAGTTCAAAGGGGCACTAGGGCACGAGGTTTTTCAGTGTACCCCAGGCTCGCCTGCTCTTTTGCTTCATGTCAAGCTACTCCATCAGCGTTGTCCATTTTTCTCTTCTACCTTCGGCAATTGTAGCCATTAGCATTTCTCCGGCTGCGATGGTTTCCTCCGAGAAGGGGTCGTCTTGGTAATGTTGCCTATACTTATTCAGTAGCTCTCTGTCCGGGAGTTTGTAATTGCCTTACTCTCGAGTTATGTACTATACTTTATCCAGTACCACACTAATTTGTTTCTGTTTAATAAGAAAAATATGTTTGATGCAACAAATTTATTTTTTATTAGGCATACAATAATAGTGCTCATAGATATAGGCAACCCAATGTACGCAATGTTAATTTCCGTTAGTTTGCATTTGTGGTACGGGGGGCGTTGAACGTATCAGCACGTAGTAGCACCTCTCAACCAATCAACGAATTGTAAACCAAACGCACGTGTGTGTTATCAATCATAACTTATCATTAATCGCGGACTGTTACATACATGTGTGTTCTGATGTATTTACATAGTCCACGAACTGTACGATAATGGTTATTTGCAAAAGTGGCGGCAGATAAAAATAATTAAATAATAGCATCAAGAATTATTATCCTATAACAGTGATGGCGAACCTATGGCACGCGTGTCAGAGCTGGCACGTAGGAAAATTGTATTGGCACGCGAATTATATCTCACAACTTCTTAAATTCAAACTTTCTACATTTCTAAAACATTTCTAAAATTTTTTTTTAATTTTTCAGTCTAATTATGTGCAACATTAAAGGCGTAAAATATAAGACGTGTTATATTCAGGCTAATATGCTAACTGATTTTCACTATCAGAAATGTTCATTCATTGTAAAAGTTACCTGGGAACTCAGCATTTCAAAATGTGAAAATTTAAAAAAAATGGCACGCGGCCGGAAAAAGGTTCGCCACCCCTGTCCTATAACATACAAGCGAAATGTTTTTCTTTGCTGTATACAGTAATATCTGACAATTTCGAACAAACGCAATTTTAATTAGATAAATATTTTCCGCCAGCAATAGAGCCAACAACGTATAAACGCTTAAAGTAATAACAGCAATAACTATAAATAGTTAATTTCGTTGACTGATATATTAGACATAAACAAATAATTGTTTATAATAAATAAATAATTTATAATAGAATATATGTCGATCCACAAGGCTATACATATCGAATTTCAAGGCTGTAACCGTTATACTTTCAATCAAACTATTCCATTTGAGAAATATTCGGGGGATTAGAGAAAACATTTTTAAGAATCTCCTTGTTAATATTTCAGAGTTCGTTGTTTTGGCTGATACAAAGACAATCAAAATAGTTTTGCAGAACTTAGTATAATGACTTAAATAATCACTGAAATCACTGGTGCGCAACGCGTAACTCCCAAAGGGCTCGATAATTTATGTTCCATAAAATAGGTCCTATTATGGAGCCATGTGGGATACCGCTTGTTGTATCAATTTTTGTTATGTAAATGTATCGGATGGTGAGGTACGACCAGGGGCGTTTCCAGCCAACTGGTCTATGAGGGGAAATAGCCAACTGGTCTAGGGGGGTAATTAAAAATAAAAGATTTTTCATAACAAGAAAACTACAAAATTTAGACGAAATGGCTTGATGCTGACATCTACTTTTAAAACTAATATCCAGTCGATAGACCTTGAATCCTTGAAAAAATGGTAAAATAACGGAGTAAAATATCGGTAATTTGTAACAATAAAAATGTATAAGCGAAAAATTCTTAGGGAGTATTAATCGGGTAAATACCCCCCATTACCCGATTAATACTCGATTATATAAAACTTTATTAGTAACTTTAGAGCGAAATAAACTGGAAAACCGTTTTCAGCACTTCGATTTCCTTCGGGTAACCAAAAGAAATCACGAAAAAAAAATTCAAAAAATCACTTCGTTCGAAAAATATGTGCTTTTTCGTTTTTTTTTCGATTTTCTCGAGAACGATAAAAATGAGCAAAATCATTTTCCGCACACAGAAACTACACGAACAAGTTGATGTGTAAATTGTCCCGAAAGATAAAAAAATTCGTCGAGATAATTCCAACTAAAATTTACCCTATTCTCAAATCAAATCAAATCATTTATTTATCTTGTACGATGTACAATATACATATAAGATAAGTCAAGTAACATTATGCAAAAGTAAAAGATAACAATAGAATAAACAGATAGGTTAAATCTTACTAATTACATAGTAAAAGAAGTAATAAACAGTACTTAATGAAAATAAATTATAAATTCTAGTTCTTGAATGGATTAACACTGATTAAAAAATTCATGTGTGGAGTAATAACAATTGTTTATAAAGAATTCTTTAGTTGCTTTCCGAAACAATTTGTAGGACTTTTCTTCTTTCAATCGATTTGGCAGATTATTGAATATTTTAACACCTAGTCGACTAGGCGCTACACTACATAGAGCAAGATTGCTCTTTTTGGTACGAAGATTGGACGCACTTCTTGTGTTAACACTATGTATGTCTTTATTTGTAAGAAATGTATGTCTATTTTTGAAGATATGACATGCCACCTTCCACAGGTAAATTGATGGAATAATTCAAATATTTAATTTTATAAATTCTGGCTTACACGCCTCGATTACATTAATTCCTGTAATAATTCTAATAATTCTTTTTTGTTATGTACAAAATCCCTCCTTAAAGACCTGACTTGCCGGTTTTTAAGGATTGAAGGGATTTTGTGACTTCTTCCGTGGTAAATTCCCCAGACAGCTGTTCACGCCTTATAGAGTAGTTTTTGAGGGCCTTGAACTCCTTTTTGATTTCGGTCGAGTGGGATTTATTTTCTCTGGCTCTGGACAGGTTCACTATGTGGTTCGCTACCTGATCGGCTGTGACTTTGTTAGGCTTCGGCATGGTATGTGAATATGGGTTTGACAAAATACACCCGGAATTCCTTGCTTACGCTGGAATAAACACGAGGCGCTGGCTGGCAAAATTCTTCACTAATATCCTCGAAGCCGAACAACTGCCAAGCGAACTTAAAAGATCTAAAATCATCGCCATTCTCAAGCCAGGAAAGCCTGCCGACCTCGCCGGCAGCTACCGACCCATTGCCTTCCTAAGCGTTATATATAAATTACTGGAGGGACTAATCTACAACCGAATAAGCCCACGAATCCTGGACATCTTACCTATGAAACAAGCTGGTTTCCGACCTGGACGCAACTGCGAAGATCAGGTTCTTGCACTTCTGACCTATATCGAGAGAGGCTTTGAACCTTAATAGACCTAACAGCTGCTTACGATATTGGAGGGAAGGCCTAATGTATAAATTCTTGACAACCATAAAATGTAAGAAGCTGATAGTACTGGTGAGCAACATGCTCTCCAATAGGTCCCTTCAGACTGTAATGTGGGACACACGAAGCAGACCCAAGCTGCTTAATAACGTCCTACCTCAAGGCTCAGTCCTGGCTCCACTTCTTTTCAAACTATACGTGGCTGACCTTCCACAAACACCAAGCCGCAAGTTTATATATGCCGATGATTTGGCCCTGGAAACCCAGCATTCCAACATGGGAAACATAGAAGCCACCTTGTCAGCGGACCTAGACATTCTGTCGGACTACTTTAGGAAGTGGCTGACACCCAGCGCTGCGAAAACCGAGACCTGTTGTTTTCATCTCAACAACAGAATGGCATCTACCAGCATAAAAGTCACTCTAAATGGCACTGTTTTACGCCACAACTACATCCCCAAATACCTGGGCGTTAAGGTGGATCGTACCCTCTCGTTCAACAAACACCTGACCAACTTGGCAGCGAAAATAAGGACCCGCAATAATATCCTATACAAGCTGACTGGATCGACATGGAGAGCTGATGCTCCAACCCTGCGTACTTCTGCACTTAGTCTTGTCTACTCAACGGCCGAATACTGCGCATCGGATTGGATAAACAGCCCCTACGTACGTAAAATCGACACAGTTCGACAACCAAACGATGAGAATAATTACGGGATCCATTAAACCTACACCAATCGAATGGCTGCCAGTGCTATCTCACATAGAGCCGCCGAGAGTCCGCAGAAAGCAGATCCTGGTCCGAGAGTACAATAAAATAACCGCGAACCTGGACTTACCAATCCACCAGGATCTCATACATTTTAATCGACTAAAGTCTAGAAGTCCCTCTGTCAGAACGGCACAACAGCTAATCACTAACAACTTTGACGGATACGAGGAGTGGCAATCGGACTGGCAGAACAAAGTCTCACCGATCTGGCACCCCCTACTCAACTCTAAAGAACCACCACCTGGTTTTAACCTGCCCCGCAAGCTCTGGGTTCGAATAGAATACGTACTGGACACTGCAGAAGTGGGTCGGCACTCTATAGGTGGGGAATGCGCCCCAGTCCAGAGTGCTAATGCGCTGCCTCTCAAACAATGGAACACATCACCCGCGAATGCCCGCTAACAGCCTTTCCTGGAACGAGCGACGACTTGTTACACGCGACACCGGAGGCCATCTCCTGGCTCGAACAGTTACGCCTGGAGCTGTGATAATAAAGACAATAATTGCAATTATGTCTGTGATATATGTGCTAGTATTGACGTTATATATATACCATATTTACTCTCTCTCCAATGTGTGTTCGAATAGACCATAAGCTAAATAAATAAATAAGCATGTCATATTTTTAAAAATACGAACGCAATTAGAGTAAGAGATGACCGCCATGGATATGATACCAGAAATTATTTGAACCTAAGACCTGCGAAAAGTAATCTTACCATTTGCAAAGGTAATCCTAATCGAAACTTTTACCTGTCTAATATGTATAATTATTACATCTATAGATTAATAAATTGAATTTGACTAGACAGACAAGACTAGACAGGCAAGACTAGACAAGCAATACTAGACAGGCAAGACTAGACAGGCGAGACTAGACAGACATGACTAGACAGACAAGACTAGGCAGACAAGACTAGACAGACAAGACTAGACAGACAAGACTAGACAGACAAGACTAGACAGACAAGACTAGACAGACAAGACTAGACAGACAAGACTAGACAGACAAGACTAGACAGACAAGACTAGACAGACAAGACTAGAGAGACAAGACTAGACAGACAAGACTAGACAGACAAGACTAGACAGACAAGACTAGACAGACAAGACTTGACAGACAAGACTAGACAGACAAGACTAGACAGACAAGACTAGACAGACAAGACTAGACAGACAAGACTAGACAGACAAGACTAGACAGACAAGACTAGACAGACAAGACTAGACAGACAAGACTAGACAGACAAGACTAGACAGACAAGACTAGACAGACAAGACTAGACAGACAAGACTAGACAGACAAGACTAGACAGACAAGACTAGACAGACAAGACTAGACAGACAAGACTAGACAGACAAGACTAGACAGACAAGACTAGACAGACAAGACTAGACAGGCAAGACTAGACAGACAAGACTAGACAAGACTAGACAAGACTAGACAAGACTAGACAAGATTAGACAAGACTAGACAAGACTAGACAAGACTAGACAAGACTAGACAAGACTAGACAAGACTAGACAAGACTAGACAAGACTAGACAAGACTAGACAAGACTAGACAAGACTAGACAAGACTAGACAAGACTAGACAAGACTAGACAAGACTAGACAAGACTAGACAAGACTAGACAAGACTAGACAAGACTAGACAAGACTAGACAAGACTAGACAAGACTAGACAAGACTAGACAAGACTAGACAAGACTAGACAAGACTAGACAAGACTAGACAAGACTAGACAAGACTAGACAAGACTAGACAAGACTAGACAAGACTAGACAAGACTAGACAAGACTAGACAAGACTAGACAAGACTAGACAAGACTAGACAAGACTAGACAAGACTAGACAAGACTAGACAAGACTAGACAAGACTAGACAAGACTAGACAAGACTAGACAAGACTAGACAAGACTAGACAAGACTAGACAAGACTAGACAAGACTAGACAAGACTAGACAAGACTAGACAAGACTAGACAAGACTAGACAAGACTAGACAAGACTAGACAAGACTAGACAAGACTAGACAAGACTAGACAAGACTAGACAAGACTAGACAAGACTAGACAAGACTAGACAAGACTAGACAAGACTAGACAAGACTAGACAAGACTAGACAAGACTAGACAAGACTAGACAAGACTAGACAAGACTAGACAAGACTAGACAAGACTAGACAAGACTAGACAAGACTAGACAAGACTAGACAAGACTAGACAAGACTAGACAAGACTAGACAAGACTAGACAAGACTAGACAAGACTAGACAAGACTAGACAAGACTAGACAAGACTAGACAAGACTAGACAAGACTAGACAAGACTAGACAAGACTAGACAAGACTAGACAAGACTAGACAAGACTAGACAAGACTAGACAAGACTAGACAAGACTAGACAAGACTAGATAAGACTAGACAAGACTAGACAAGACTAGACAAGACTAGGCAAGACTAGACAAGACTAGACAAGACTAGACAAGACTAGACAAGACTAGACAAGACTAGACAAGACTAGACAAGACTAGACAAGACTAGACAAGACTAGACAAGACTAGACAAGACTAGACAAGACTAGACAAGACTAGACAAGACTAGACAAGACTAGACAAGACTAGACAAGACTAGACAAGACTAGACAAGACTAGACAAGACTAGACAAGACTAGACAAGACTAGACAAGACTAGACAAGACTAGACAAGACTAGACAAGACTAGACAAGACTAGACAAGACTAGACAAGACTAGACAAGACTAGACAAGACTAGACAAGACTAGACAAGACTAGACAAGACTAGACAAGACTAGACAAGACTAGACAAGACTAGACAAGACTAGACAAGACTAGACAAGACTAGACAAGACTAGACAAGACTAGACAAGACTAGACAAGAAAAGACAAGACTAGACAAGACTAGACAAGACTAGACAAGACTAGACAAGACTAGACAAGACTCGACAAGACTGGACAAGACTGGACAAGACTGGACAAGACTGAACAAGACTGGACAAGACTGGACAAGACTGGACAAGACTGGACAAGACTGGACAAGACTGGACAAGACTAGACAAGACTAGACAAGACTGGACAAGACTGGACAAGACTGGACAAGACTGGACAAGACTGGACAAGACTCGACAAGATTAGACAAGACTAGACAAGACTAGACAAGACTAGACAAGACTAGACAAGACTAGACAAGACTAGACAAGACTAGACAAGACTAGACAAGACTAGACAAGACTAGACAAGACGAGACAAGACCAGACAAGACTAGACAAGACTAGACAAGACTAGACAAGACTAGACAAGACTAGACAAGACTAGACAAGGCTAGACAAGACTAGACAAGACTAGACAAGACTAGACAAGACTAGACAAGACTAGACAAGACTAGACAAGACTAGACAAGACTAGACAAGACTAGACAAGACTAGACAAGACTAGACAAGACTAGACAAGACTAGACAAGACTAGACAAGACTAGACAAGACTAGACAAGACTAGACAAGACTAGACAAGACTAGACAAGACTAGACAAGACTAGACAAGACTAGACAAGACTAGACAAGACTAGACAAGACTAGACAAGACTAGACAAGACTAGACAAGACTAGACAAGACTAGACAAGACTAGACAAGACTAGACAAGACTAGACAAGACTAGACAAGACTAGACAAGACTAGACAAGACTAGACAAGACTAGACAAGACTAGACAAGACTAGACAAGACTAGACAAGACTAGACAAGACTAGACAAGACTAGACAAGACTAGACAAGACTATACAAGACTAGACAAGACTAGACAAGACTAGACAAGACTAGACAAGACTAGACAAGACTAGACAAGACTAGACAAGACTAGACAAGACTAGGCAAGACTAGACAAGACTAGACAAGACTAGACAAGACTAGACAAGACTAGACAAGACTAGACAAGACTAGACAAGACTAGACAAGACTAGACAAGGCTAGACAAGGCTAGACAAGACTAGACAAACTAGACAAAACTAGACAAGACTAGACAAGACTAGACAAGACTAGACAAGACTAGATAAGACTAGACAAGACTAGACAGACGAAACTAGACAGACAAGACTAGACAGACAAGACTAGACAGACAAGACTAGACAGACAAGACTAGACAGACAAGACTAGACAGACGAGACCAGACAGACAAGACTAGACAGACAAGACTAAACAGACAAGAATAGACAGACAAGACTAGACAGACAAGACTAGACTAGACAGACGAGACTAGACAGACAAGACTAGACAGACAAGACTAGACAGACAAGGCTAGACAGACAAGAACAGACAGACTAGGCCAGACGGAAAAAAATTTCACAATTAATAATTGAATGGGAGGTAGAACTGTATCATTGTTTCCATTCAAACATTGCGCCCGTGTGTTGGCTTTGATGTTGTTTTGTCGTGCGTGCCATTACGGTGCAGCCAAATTATGTGTCAGGATAAATTCTCGCTGCCAAAATATTTAACTTGAGACAAGAAGGACTGATATATTGAGAGTGATTGTTGAGTCGGAATGAATTTCATGCACAAAATATATTGGTAATAAATCAAAATGTCGTGTGATTTAACGAAACTGTTAAAATTTAATTCAGAAAACTGTGTGGGATTGCCGCCTTCTTTAATCTCGCAAAACTGTCTGTCAAAAAAATTTATTTTCGTGTTAATTAATCCACGCACTATTTATTTTACCTAATTACCAAAATATATAGATTAGATAAATATTTTCATCTAGACAACTATTGTAAATGCCCATTATTGTACAGTTCGTGGACTATGTAAATAAATCATAACACCCGTATGTAACAGTCCGCGATTAATGATAAGTTATGAATGATAACACACACGTGCGTTTGGTTTACGATTCGTTGAGAGCTGCTACTACGTGCTCATACGTTCAGCGGCCCCCGTGCCACAATTCAAAGCAACGGAAATTGACATTGCCTGTGCACATTGAGTTGCCTCTATCTATGAGCACTCTTATTCAGAGCACTCTTAAACAGAAACAAATTAGTGTGGTCGTAGATAAAGCATAGTACATAACTCGAGTTGTAAGGCAATTACGTACTCGCGGAATTAAGCTGTTTAATTTAACTGTTCCGTAAATGTACGTAATATGCTTCATACAACTCTCGTTACGTAATATACTATTTCGTATTGCTCAATAAGTTAGCTCACAAATAACCGATTTTATGGTTAAAGTTAGCTCACAAGTGACCGTATTTAAAAGGTCTACCTTTTTGATGTGTAAATGTGATGCCATTTTCGGCAATGAATGAAATCTGTGCAAAACAGTCTTCGTTTCAAGCTGTTAACGAAGACGATAATCAACTAAGTTTAAAACGGAACTCTTAAGTGTGTGATGCATATTACATTTTTATGAGCTATAAGTTTTAATTTTTGGCGAAGCAGTTAGTGGTAAACCATATACTGCCATATAAAATACGCAATATTATTGTTCCGTTAGTCATAACTTATTATTATTTATCGCATGTAGTATGTGAAATCATATAGTAAGTGAAATACAAAGATTTGGCGTGTTTTATTTGTTCGAGATTTCGGAAAACGTTTACGTGGAAGCGAGTGCAGAAATAAACACTCGTAGGATTGGGGCCTGCCTCAACCGCGAGTAGAATTGTGCAGGTCCGAGCACAATAAAATAATTGACCATTGACTGCTAGTGGCGCAGTAATACGTTTTACCGAGGCGTATATAGTTCGCGTGACGGTAATAGGGAAACGTTTACCATTGAAATAGCGTTTGTTCCTGCGTTGCAGCCGGCGACTGCTCATGCAAACTGCATTACATTGCATGTTCGGCATAAATATAGATTCTTGATTTTGCTACGTTTATTTATGTAAAATGGGTATTGTGTTCCAAATTTACGAACAGCAATTCCTGTGTTGTTTGATATGCCTGGCTCGTGCATCCATATTCCTCGTCCTGGGTAAATACAGTTTAGTTTATTCAATGCGAATCTTGTTTAAAGAAATACTACATTCAACTAATTTTACAAGATAATTATTATTATCGATAATTATTATTATCGACAATACAAGACAATTATTATTATCGATAATTATCCCCTTTAAAGAGAGCGCTAAAACACAATCAATTATCATATCATTTTTTCAGTCTTCTTCTTTCTTCCCAGAATCCTCTCATATATTTACTGTGTTTCTTCTCTTCTGTCCACTTCTTTCCGGTTTTTTTCTTTTTGGGAGTTTGTTCAAATTTTCTGATTTTTAGGGTTCTGTACCGAAAACGGAACCCTTATAGGATCACTTTGTTGTCCGTCTATCTGTCTGTATATCTGTTTGTCTGTCTGTCCGTCTGTCTGTCTGTCAAGACAATTTTTCTCAGGAACGCGTAAAGGTAATAAGTTGAAATTTGTATCAAATACTCGGGTCTGCGGTCTTTCTCAGCTGTGAAAAAATCAAACTTGTAAGTCAACGCGATCAAAAGATATGACCGTTTATGTCGCATATTTTGCGATTTCACAAGGGAATCAAAACCTATAGGGTACTTCCCGTTGACCTAGAATCATGAAATTTGGCAAGAAGCGGTGTCTTACAGCACATGTAAAGTGAAAAATCTGAAAACCATAAATATGTAGTTTAATTAGAAGAAAAATGCGAATTTACTATTAGAAACTTATGAAAATACACTAATGAGTTATTGTATTATTATATGCGTGGTATTGTCAGGCTCCAGAAGCATTTGGGTTGCATACAGTTAGGTCCTCCTCGATTAGGTCCGAAGGCTAAAAAGTATGTGTCGGCACCAAGCGGTTTATTCTAAATTTTCTTTGTTTATATTCGTTATGCATTTCATCACGTACGCTCTATATACATAATATATACAGGGTATATATTATGTCTAAATTTTGCTTGTTTATAACCGACATGCGACATACTCAAGTCCCGTAACATCCTGTATATATTATATTTCGTCTAATTTTTCTTTATTATCTACATATACTTAAATCACGTACGCCCTATATTTTTTGGTAGTCAATTGCCCAAAAGCAGTCAATTGAACAACTGAATGTTAAGAGTATCGAAATAGATCTAGAAATAGTTAATATATTAGTTTATATTAGATCTAGATATAGTTAGATCTTAATATAAGTTAGTGAATAAGTGTAATACTAAAATAAAGTTTTCTTTTTATAAGTTTAAAAATATTCGCGTTATTTAAGAAAAAATACCCTGTATACCTTTATACAGGGTATATAGGTATACAGGCAAAATTGAGCAGTAAAAACAAATAGTGATGTTCCAGAACCCCTAAACACTCATAGTGAATGGAGGATGTATGGTAATAAAATATAGGGTAGAATTCCATCGTACCACAGCAACATCTTGAGGTTATGCTTGCAGCGGTACTAAGATGGTCGTGATTTCAGGAGGGCCACTTGCCAAGTTAACTGAATGTGCTTGCTACGTCCTCCACAAAAAAAGATAACTTACTTAAAAGTTTGTACCGAACCCTCGGTGCGCGAGTCACAACTCGCACTTGGCCGGGTTTTTTCTCTGTATTTTTTGCTGTCTGTCATGTCTTCTGTGCAGATGTTGAGTTTCTTGTTGTCTTCCAAGATTTCTTTTACCCAGTTGGTTTCCACTGTATAAGTCGTCATTATGTTAAAAACTAAAAAAAATGTAATTTTATGATATCCTGGGTAGACAGGATAACCTACGAGGAAGTGTTAAGAAGAATAGGTAAAGGTAAAGAACTGCTGACAACCATCAAAGAACGAAAGCTCCAATACATCGGACACGTTATGAGAGGGTAGCGGTACGAGTTCCTCCGACTCCTCATCGAAGGAAAGATCAAGGGCAAACGATCTGTGAGCACACGGCAGAACTCATGGCTAAAGGATCTGCGTCGATGGTTCGGACGGACATCAATAGAGATTTTCAGAGGAGCACGCACCAGTATAGCCAGTTGGATCGCAACCTTCGTTAGGAAGACGACGTCCTAAGAAGAAGAATGTTAAAATACTCTTGATAAGTCTGTTTTTATTCATCCTATTATATGTGGATTGAACTTTAACCTTCTTTTCCTGATGTTGATTACCGTTGTTTCCGTTGCCTCTGGTAAAACTACTGTATTATAGTGTCTTTGTTTGAGCCCTTTTTTATTGGTTTGGCAGCCTGTTAAAAGAAGGTGTAGGATTGTCAATAGCGAATTAAAATTCGAGTAGCGATTTAGAAAAGAATTAGGTAAAAAACCTCGCCACGGTTAAGATTGAGTTAGTGTGATTAGAGTCGCAGCGAGGGAAACACAGTCGTTTTTGCACGTTTTGTCTCGGCCGGCATGCTATCATTTTGTTGAAAGGAACTTTTTGGGGATTTTGCCTATTCTAGAAGATCTGCGTTGCAAGGGTTCCTTGCCGAATATCCTTTTGAAAAGGATTAGGTAAAAGCCCCCGCCGCGGTTAAGATTGAGTTGAGTGTGATTAGAGTCGCAGCGAAAGAAACACAGCCATTGTTAAGAGAACAGGAAAGAAAGACAATTTGTAACTAGAAGGTAAGTGGCAAACCACCCCGATTTGTTGCCCCATATTTTTAATTCGCTTAGCGATTAACGAACTGATGAGGTAACAAACCCCGCCACGGTTAAGATTGAGTTAGTGTGATTAGAGTCGCAGCGAGGGAAACACAGCCAGTGTTAAGAGTTTTTGCGCGTTTTGTCTCGGCCGGCATGCTACCACGCTCATTTTGTTGCAGGGAAATTTTGGGGATTTTACCTTTCCTAGAAAATCTGCGTTGCAAGGGTTCCTTGCCGAATATCCTTTTGAAAAGGATTAGGTAAAAGCCCCCGCCGCGGTTAAGATTGAGTTGAGTGTGATTAGATTCGCAGCGAGGGAAACACAGCCATTGTTAAGAGTTTTTGCACGTTTTGTCTCGGCCGGCATGCGACCACGCTCATTTTGTTGATGGGAACTTTTTGGGGATTCTGCCCATTTTAGAAGATCTGCGTTGCAAGAGTTCTCCGCCGAATATCCTTTTTGTATTTATTCCTTCCCGTTTCCTCCCTTAAATTAGTCGGCTACAGGAGGATCGTTTCAACAGAACAGGAAAGAAAGACAATTTGTAACTAGAAGGTAAGTGGCAAACCACCCCGATTTGTTGCCCCATATTTTTAAATTTGTCGTTGCCAAATACAGTCCAATCAGTCTTAATTTGGCATTGATAGAGAAACTCCTTTTGTTGTTGTGATTCCATGTAAGTCTGTATGCTTTCTGTAGTTTTGTGATCCTTTCTTCATTGGATTTTTAGTTCAGTCCTGTTTTCTCTATAATCTCTCCCAGGTATTTGAAATTTGCTAGTTGCGTTGTCTTTCCATACTTAGTTATCAGTGAGTGTCTGTCTGTGGATTTTATGTGCTGTACTTTTTCGTATGAAATTTGCAGCCCTGCTTGGGTGTAGTGTCTCTAGAGCTTCTTTGGCTTCTTCTTCTTGATTTAGGATTTTGTCCTGTATTGTACTGCTATCTACCCCTCTTGCGATCCGGACGTCCAGGACTCCTTCCATCTCTTGGGCGGGCAGCCTGGGGGTTTTCTACTTTGTGGCCTTCCGTCTTTTGCCCATTTGGCAATCCTGATCCATCCTGTCTACAAGGTCTCTCCAGTGCTTTCTCCGGGATCTGACCCATCTGAAAACATCTTCCGTTTGCAATTCATCTCTTATGGCGCTGCTTCTTATTTGATCCCGTAGTTTTACGCCTTTTATTGCTCTCCGTTTTCATTTCGGTGCTTCTCAAGAGTTTCACCGTATGTTAGGCAGCGTATGTTAGGATAGGTCTTACACAGGTTTTACATATCCTTATCTTGCATTCTGCCGTCGATATCTGCGACCCTAGGTAGTTGAATGTCATGACCTTTTCTATCGTTTTATTGTCTACCATAAGTTTGCACCTGACAGGCTCTTTGGATAAAACCATTGATTTAGTTTTTTCTGTTGATATGATCATGTTTTTCAATTTTTTGACGGTTTTATTGAGTGAAAATAGTAATTTTTGTAGGTCGTCTTCGTTCTCTGATATTAGTGTGGCATCATCTGCATAACATATTATTTCGGGCAGTTGTTAGTCATTCTGTATCCTGTTGCTGTGTTTTTGACTTCTTTGATTATTTCGTTCATCATGATGTTAAAGAGGGTTGGACTTAAGCTGTCCCCTGTCTAATTCCAGCCTTGATGTCAATTTTTCCAGTTAGCATTTGGTCTGCTTTACTGTGTGTGCTATTGTTTTTGTTTAAGTCTTTTATTACGTTAATGTATCTGTCATCCACTCGATGTTGACGTAGAATATTTGTAATGTCGTTCAATTGTATTTGATCGAATGCTTGTTTGAAGTCCACCATGCATAAGTAGACGGGTTTGTCAAATTCAATTCATTTCTCCGCTAGTTGTCGCAATATGAGGATAGCGTCGATTGTTGATCTATTTTTGCGGAATCCGTGCTGTTCTTCACAGCTTCCTACGGCAACTTCGATTTTCTCGGATAATATTTTTGTGAAAATTTTGAGCACTAAGTAATGTGATGGTAGTTCTTGTGTTATTTTTTTGCACCTTTCTTGAAGATTTGTACTGTTATGCTGGTCCTCCATTCTTCTGGAATTCGTTCTTCTTGGAGGATTATTCGAAAGAGCTGCATTATTTCTTTAATGATGGTATTTCCCCCATTATTTGAACATTTCATTGCTGATATTATCAATGCCTAGTGCTTTTCAATTTTTTAGATTTTTCACTGTCTTGAGGATATCATCTGTTGTAATTGGTTGTTCATCGTTTGTGCATGTGGGTGCCTGTGTTATCTATTCTGCTTCTTCAGTTTCTGCTTCTGCCTGATATTTATAGATTTCCTTAAAGTATTGTATCCACTGATCGTGGCTGGTGGTAGTAACTCGGACGTCCTCTGTTATTGGTTTCTTTCTGTTTCTGAGTATTTTCCAGATCTTCTTCTGACCTCCATATAGGTCGTGCTGTATTTCGTTAGAGAAGTTTTCCCAGTATCGCTCTTTAAGTTCATTGATTGCTTGATTTACTCGGTTTCGTACTTCTTGGTATTTGTGGTATTCTTCCTCAGTTTTATTGTTTCATCATTTACTTCTTCTGTGAACCATGGCTTGTTGGCTCTTGTGCCATTTACATTAATTGTTCTTACTCCTATCGCTTCATGTGCGTTTGGTGTAATGTTGGATTTGATTTCTTCCCAGGCTTGATTTACGTCGCATTTTTATTTGTTGAGTATTCTCTGTTTTAAACGTTTTAAATTTTTAAATTTTAAACGTATAATGTTTTGGTCCTTTCATTTCCAAATGATGCAACGTTATATATAATTCAATGTTACAATTGAAACGCTCCATAGCGACTAAATTCCCAAGAGCCAAGCTAGCGATTGACATATCACCCGCGCCCTTCCGAATCGTTGCCTTCACGCAGTAAGCTAAACAAAACTTTCTTTTGAGACACCCTATATTTTGATATGTATACTGGAGTCTTTTTTCTGCGTAGGTCAATTTTCTGACGGTATTTGCATAATACCAAACCATGTTCTGTTGTTGTGTTGGATGATGTTAATACTCTTACGTCTAGTATCACCTTAGAGTGTGTATTCCTATTGACTATAATGAGGTCTATCATCGATTTCTGCCCTGTTGAGTTGATAAATGTGTATTTATACTGGGGTTTGTGGTCGAAGTAGATGTTGTTAATGGTAAGCGCGTGTTGGGTGCATGTTAGTAGCATTTCTCCGTTGCTCAGGACATTTCGTTGAACCGCTGCCTTATGCCCGGGATTGCTGTGTTGCCAATTTTTGAGTTAAAGTCACCCATCATTAGTAGCTTCTCACTTTTTGATTTTCGGCTTATCGTGCCTTCCAGTTTTTCGAAGAATTGTTCTCTATCTTCCATTGGTTTACCCATATCCGGCGCCTATTCTCCGGCGTATCTTCTTTGGCTTCTTTTTTATTATTTGTTATGATGGCTATATCATCAGCGAATGCCAAACATTTTATGTTGAAGGTTCTATCCTTGTGTCTCCCTATCTTTACCCCACCGACTCCTTTTTCTCATGTCCTGATTATTTTCTCTAAAACTGAATTAAATAGACTGGGTGAGAGGCCATCTGCGTGAGAGGCCATCCTATCTCACTCTTGTCCTGATTTAAAATGGTTCCGATACCTCTCCCATGAACTTCACTTTGGATGTTGTATTTGTTAATGTTTCCTGGATTAGATTTCTGGTCTTGTTGTCCACCTTCATTTCTTCCAATGTGTTGAAGAGTGTTTCTCTATATGGAGTCGTAGGCTTTCTTGAAGTCGATGGATGTTATTGTGGTGTTCCTGGTCTTTTTAGTTGTTTAATATCGTTCTCCAAGCACCAGATCTGTTCACTGCATGATCTTCCCTCCCTGAACCCTCCTTTGTATTCTCCTATCTCTGGATCTATCTGAAGTTCTAGCCGATTTAATAGGGCTTTGGACAGAATTTTGTATGTCACAGGTAGTAGTGAAATTCCTCTGTAGTTATTAGTGTTACCTTTTTCAACGCTATAATCGACTTTGGCCACATCCCTACTGACTGGATTACAAGCATCACGGTACCCATTTTCAAGAATAAAGGAGACCCAGCAGAGTGCTCTAACTACAGCCCAATACGCCTTTTCTCACATGCAATGAAGATCTTTGAGAGAACTCTTGATCATCGACTACGTGACATTGCCAACATTAACATCAACCAGTGTGGATTTGCCAAGAGACCTGGAACTACTTACGCCATATTTGCAGCACGATTACTCATGGAGAAGCATCGTAAGAAAAGGAACCACTGCATATTGCTTTCCTCGACCTTGAAAAGGCCTTTGATCGTGTTCCTCATAAGTTAATTAACTTCGGGTGTGAAATTGGTTATCGGCTATGAGCATGTAGGCGACCAGGCAACTCATGGCATGGATGCATTTACAACTTCGCAACAAGACTCGCTTAAGGACTTGGAACGTTTGGGGTCTGCTCGAGAAAGGCGAGCTAGACATTTTGGAACGTGAGGTTGTGCGACATCACATTACCGTCGCAGGAATCGCTGAGACCCACTGGAAAGAGAGTGGCTATTTGGATACTGAGGAACACCCTATATATTTATCTACAGTACTACATATTTCTTTGCAGGAGTAGCCACAATTCTTCCCAAACAATGGAATAAATCGGTTTTGGGGTGTAAAACTATCAGCGATCGCCTAATATCTATTAAACTCATAACCGCTCCATATAATACAAGCCTATGCGCCCACTTCCACCGCATCTGATGAAGTTATTGAAAATTTCTACGCTCAACTAGGAACCTGTATTTCAAAGATTCCAAAAGAAGAACTAGTCACTATTCTAGGTAACTTTAATTTTAAAGTTGGTGACACTAAAATGAACTCAGATTGCTTAACATAGTTGGGCAGTATGGACTAGGTGTCAGGAACGACAGAGGTGACCGCCTTATACAATTCGCTGCGGAATATGAATTGACCGTTATGAACACTGTCTTTACATATCATCCAAGGAGACTCTGGACTTGGATATCACCTAACGGCCTACATAAAAACCAAATTGACTACATAATGATCCGAGAAAGTTGGAGAAGTTCGATTTTCAATGCCCACACTCTTTTTTTTATATGTGGTTTGGGGGAAGCTCTAACAGCCTGTGTATGAGGTTCTCACTCACTAAACCCCTACTTCCACTAGGCTTAAAAAAAGTACGCCACCCCGGTATCGCTTGCACATTCCTTCAGAGTGAGCAACCCGCACCGTTTTTTTTTTGCCGCCCTAGTTGTTCGGGAATCTGGCTATATAGTATTGGCTCTATAGTTTTGCTATTCCTTTTTGTAGTTGATTATTGTCCTTTCGTCTTGTTCTTTTCGTGTCAGGATGTCATGTATCTTTGTCTCCGTGTATGTCCAGTCCTCTAGTGATCGCGCATCGCGTCTACCATTGTTTGCACATCTAGGATGAGGCCTGTCTGCTCCTTCCATCTGTTCCTCTCGGATATCCACCTACTGCATTCAAACACAGTATGATGTGCACTGTCCACGTCGGCGCAATATACACACATTGCGCCACTTGCCCTGCCAAAACTATATAGATACTCCGTGAAGCATCCGTGGCCGCTGAGGGCCTTTGTTAGATGGTAAGTTATCTCACCATGGTTCCGTGTTAGCCAAGGTTTAAGTTTTGGGATCAATAGTTTGGTCCAATGTCCTGTTTTGGACATACTCCATGACTTTTGCCAGTCTTTATGTATTTGGTTATTTGCAATTTTTTGTCTTTCTGTCCTATTTGCCCAGTTCCTTGTCTTATATAATTGGACTATCTCGTGGATTTTGCACTCTATCGGGACGATGCCTGCAATCACTAACACAGCTTCCCTGAAGATAGTCCTGTATGCACTGCATCTCTGATGGCCATTTTTCTCTGCACAGAGGTGAGCATCTGTTCCATGTAACCCTTTTCAATGGCTCTAGCCCAGACCGGGGCTCCATAGAGAATGGTCGAGTGAATCACAGAGCACAACAGTCTTCTTTTACTGCTTTTCGGACCGCCGGTGACTAGGGCCAATGTAATTTTTAGGGCTTTTTCTGTAGTTTTCTTGAGGTGTGCTTTAAAAGACAGTTTCTGGTCAATAGTGATGCCTAGGTACTTGACTTCTTGTTTCGGTGTGATTTTTTAATTTTGAATTTTATAGGTCCTATTTTCCTATTGCCAGTGAGAAGCACAGCTTCTGTTTTTTCAGGGGCTAGCTTAAGTTTTAGCCATTCATCGACCTGCTTTATGTCGATGTTTGCCTTTCTCATTAGTTCTTCTTCAGTTTTCCCTGTTGTAACTAAAGCTAGATCATCGGCGAATCCTACTATTTCCACCCCCGCGGGGAAACGAGCCTTAACACGCTATCGTATTGAATGTTCAATAAGGTAGGGCCCAACACTGAGCCCTGAGGAACACCACTATTTTGCTTCGCATTCGACGACCTCATCGCCGGATTCCATCTGTATTCTCCTATTTGAGAGGTAGCTGCGCACCAGCCGTAACAGGTATGGGGTAAACTTTCTGTTAGTTAGCTCTTCCATAATCATTTTCCAGGCTGCAGAGTCATCTTACGTGTTCTTCGTGTGCCGCTTGTGGCTTTCTCTGCCAATTTGATCAGCCTCAGAACGGCATCGACCGTAGACCTACCCTCTCTTAACCCATATTGTCTATCGGAAAGACCTCTAACCTTGTCCAAGTCCGCTTTAATTCTGGCTAGAAGCAGTTGTTCAAGTAGTTTCTCGATGACATTCAGCAAGCATATTGGTCTGTAAGAGGATGGTTGATCCTTTCCGGAGGAGGACCAACCTTGCTATCTTCCACCAATCCGGGAATCTGCCATTTGCTATTATATTGTTCATGACTTCTAGAACGAATTTTGGCTGTCTATTTACGGCAATCATTACAGCTTCTGGTGGGAGATTGTCGGGTCCTGGTGCTCTGCCATTTCGAAGACGTATGGCCCTGTTCAGCTCCTCAATAGAAAATTCAGGAGTGTCTTTAACTTCCGGTAAAACCGACTGTAGTTTCTGGTGCTTGGGGAAGAGAACCTCCACCACTTCTCGCACCTTTTCCATGGTCATTTTCAGATTTGGAGATCTTACTTTGAGTTCTCGGGTAGCAATGGAATATGCGTCACCCCACACTATTTTTCATCTATTTTATCGCAGAGTTGACGCCAGTGGCCCCTTTTAGATCTGTTGATTTCCGTGCGTAAGTTCTTTTTTGCTGTGGCGTAAGAATTTCTGTACGTAGCTTCTATGCCTGGGTTTGGATTTCTCTTCCCTTTCCGTTGGTAGGCACGTGTTTTAGCAAAACAGATGTTTCTCATCTCAGCAATTTTCGCGCTCCACCAGTATACCTGTATTCTTTTCGAAGGCTTTTTTGGCATAAGGATATCATTGGATGTTTTTTGTAGTACACAGTAGAGAGCATAAGGTGAGCGGTCATTTGTGTTGTGAATTTCCTTGTCCAGCTTATTTGCGAATTTGTCCTCGTTAATATTTCTTGCGTGCCATCCCCTGCGAGTGCAATTTTTGCAGATGGCTTTATTGTACCTACGTCTATACGGTATGACAAGTACCTGTCGCCACTTAGTGCTTCCGTCGTTAGCACCTGCCAGTTTTGAATTTTATGCACAAGGTCGACCGTAGCAAGAGTAAGGTCTAATATGGGGAGCTGCTTCTGCGTTCAAAAGTGGGTGAGTTTCCTACGTTACTCACATATAGATCGAGTTCTGAGATCCAGTTCAAGATAATTTCTTCGCGTTTATCTGTACCTGAGCAGTCCCAATAGGGGGATTTTGCATTGAAGTCTCCTCCGACTAGTTTGCGCTTGGTTTAGCACCGAATGTCCTGGCCGAGGGTGGATAGGGATAGCTCTAATTCCTGGGGGCTACTATTTGGTGATAGATAGCAGCTATATATCACAAGTTCTTCTAGCTCTACCCATGCGAAACCGGGTCCACCTCCGTGTTTTAGGACCGCTAGGTCCTTGTTGCAAATAAAGATTGCCGCATCATTTTTATCATCCGTGATCCAGACGTTCTTCATGGTTCTTTTGTTTGGTTCACTGACTATGACAATGTCTATTGTTAGTTCGTGGACGGTAGCCCTTAATAGGTCATGGGCTGTCGGACTGCGCATGGCATTTATTTGGATTATATTAATCATTGCTCCGATTTGTCTCGTCTTGCTTCCGATAACGCTTTTTTGAGTATTGGGCGTGCTCCATTGTCTGCTCGGCGCCCAACCTGGCCACAGATGGGGCTGTGTGATTGTTTCTCACAATCCTTGGCAATAACTTGTACAGTTTTAGACGATCTTACAATTAGTCATAGTTTCTTTTGCCATTCCGCTCGTTTCGCCTGCGCTAGAGCTTCTTTAAAATGTTTGCAATGCCCACACTCTAACAAGAGCAGACTGTCTCACGGATCATCAACTCCTGATTTGTAGTCTAAAGTTAAAGTTACGCAATTCTATCAAAAAGAGCAATTCAAAGCGATTACAAATTCAAGACAAGGAGTCGTTTCAGAAAATACTACAGGACAAAAAGCATGTGACCTCGAGATTAAACGACGTTGGGCCATGACACGGTGCGCTGCGCAAAGGCTAGACAAGATATGGAGAAAAATACCCAAATACGCCTTATGAACAGCCTGGTTTTTCCGAAATTTTTGTATGGAGCGAAAACATGCGGATGAAAGATCGACGCGAGATTGACGCCCTAGAAATGTGGTGTTGGAGGCACATGCTGGGAATCATCTGGACCGCTCACCGGACTAACGTGTCCATACTCGAGGAATTAAAAATTGATCAGCGTATCTCGTCGCTTGTTCAGGTACGAATCCTCAGATTCTTTGGACACGTTACCCGCAAAAGTGACTCAATGGGGCGGCTAGTGATTCAGGGCAGAGTGGAAGGTAGCAGACTCGATGGACAACTCGATGGACAGTCACCATCAAATCTGTCACTGAGACTCCTGTGCCAGAATGCACGCGCCATGCGACCAACAGGAATCTATGGAGAAGATTGGAGAAGGCAGCAGTGAAAAAAGCAGACAACTCCCCATGGCCACGACCACTCTGTCAAGAGTGAACGACTCAGAAGAAGAATAAAGATAATATGTTTCTCATATCGTCTCGTCTGGTCTTGTCTGGTTTCTCTGGTCTTGTCTGGTATTCTCTGGTTTTGGCAGGTCTAGTCTGGTCTTGTCTGGTTATGTCTAGTCTAGTATTTTCTTGTTTAGGATGGAATGTGCCCTTGTTTACTAATTCGAGGAGAGATTCGGTAAATGACAGCGTTTTGTATCATTTTGTTGGTTTGTTGGCCTTGGGGGTGCAAGAAATGTAAAATTCGGATGGGATCGGAGCGAGTTTTATCAGTGCGAATAAGGTGAGTTTCAACACGAGTCTGAAATAGGGATGCAAATGATACATCGATGTTTTAAAACATCGATATATCGTTCATAAACATCGATGTTTTAACATCAATGCTAGAAGTTCTAACTTCGACGATACATCGCTTTTCATGAACGATGTTTCATGTGTGATATTTTACGAACGATATTTGACGAGGTGTCAAAACGCTTCCATAAACTTGGGCAGTGATATTCCTTGGCTATCGCAATTGCTCTAGATCCACGTTTCAAGCTGATTCATTTCAAAGATGCGACTGATAAGGGTGAAGTCTTCAGTTTTATATTTAATTACTTGACCAGAATGCAAGCAGCAGTTTTACTACTGTTTGACGAATCTGAAGGGAATGAAAATAATGAATCCGAACGTGACATATGGAGTTAACACAAACAGTTAACGCACAACAACATAAACAATAAAACAACAGATAAAACAAAATCAGAATCAGAATTTCACATGTTTATGTCGTCTTCTGTAACTCCTATAATATCAGATGCTTTAGAAAAGTGGAATGATATAAAAGGGTTATTTCATGGCCTTTATAAACTGACGATGATATATCTGCCTACTAATCCATGGTAAGCTACATATTTATACAAAACATATCTGAAAATTAGCTCCAGAAAGTTGCAGGTTTCACCTTTACAACCCTTAATTGTATATAGCAAAATTCTGTAAAATTGTGAATTTTTATTCGATGATATATCAGTCCTGATAAACAAAATAAAAATATATGCGTTAAATAAACGAATTGTTTTATTTTTAAAAAAAAATTTAAATAAAAATCAATTGCAAAATAATTGTTAAGACCAAACGATTTTATTTTATTTTTATTTTAGAAACTATTTTCTTTGTTAAGTGTATCCTAAAAGTAGGTAAATAATAGTTACATCAAGATTATCTTAAACCGACCAGTAGATTCCCAACATATGGTCGGTAGGGTAGTAGATATTTGTTTGAATGCGTTTGAAGCTGTTTATGGCCGCTACGCATCTGAAAGACCATTTGTAATCCTTTGTAAGTTTATGATCGCTAATGGGTTTTAGATGCTTGGTAGTCCTAAACATTTGAAAATACAATGCAATGTTTATGTTTAAGGTTCCTTAGAATAAGTATTTAAATTTTGGGTAGCTTTAAGATTAGCCATAGAAATTACCACGTGCACTTCGGGTTGGAATTCTTCTTGGTTCAGTGGGGGCAGGAAAATGGGAGGTGGGATTGAGTTTTCCTGTTTGTAGCAATATCTAATCACACTCAGTTTAGTTGTAACCCTCTTGCCAAAAACACACCAAGAAGATTTAAATCTCCGACAGTGCACGTCGTCACAAGTGCCAAAAATAGAGTTAAATAATAAATACATGTTTATCGAGGCGTGCAAGTTTTATTTGCCCAAACATATAATTTCCAGTGCAGATCGAATCTATAGGCAACCCTGAATTAACCCCTTTAGGTTTGATCACGTCAAACTCCGAAAGCTACAGTGGGCTGGTCATGTACAGCGAATGGAAGACGGAAGAATACCCAAGCGAGTACAAAAAGGAAAAGCGGAAGGAAAAAGACCAGTCGGAAAACCAAGAAAACGCTGGGAGGATTCCATTGACGAAGACAGCAGATCGCTTCTGAAATTTGCAACGTGGAGGACGCGGTCATTGGACCGAGAAAACTGGAGACGGAGCATTCAGGAGGCCAAGGCCCGACTCGGGCTGTAGCGCCATTGATGATGATGATAGGTTTGATCACGAGAACGTTTTGTCCAAAGACAAACAACCACCGCGACTCAACAATAATTATATTTTCGAATTATGATCAGCTTTTTGGAACTTCTGGCCACTGTGTGTCGATGCCCAATGAGCGGATGTTTTCAGAAGTCTTAATAAAGTCGGAACACATATAAATATATTCAACCGTTCTAGAGCTCTATAATATCTTTTTAGGACTACCAAAACAAATCTCATGTGAAATTTGTAAGTTATTAACTAGCCCTCAGTCTTTTTTCGTGGTTCGTCGTACTAAACAAGAACCAGAAAAATTAAAAAAAAGATAGATATAGCTAGATATTTTTAATTTGACATTTCGTGAGAGAGACATGAACTTAGCAAGTTATTAATTTAAATGATAATTTACTATTGGTAAAACCATACTACATTATAGATGATCATATAAACTTATAAATCATATGATCGTGGTAATCATATGATATGGTTAAGATTGGAACGGAGGGATACCTGTTGGAGGCAAACGGATAACGAATTTGAGATATGCAGATGATACTGTGATTCTGGCTTCGGAGGAAGCCGAAATGGAGACTATAATGGCCAGACTCACAGAAGAGAGTAGCTCGCTCATATGGACTGGAGATGAATAGAGCCAAAACAAAGTTCATGATAATAGACAGACAAAATGAAAACCTGCCACAAGGCGACGTGGCTGGATTTGCTGTGGTGGAAAGATTTGTTTATCTAGAATCAGTAGTTACCAACAAAGGTGGATCGGAGAAAGAAATCCGCAAACGAATAGCGTTTGCCAGAACGTGAAGAACCAAAACTGGTGAAAATTTGGAAAGATCGAGCCATTACCAAAAACACAAAACTTCGACTGATACATAGCTTGATTTTCTCCATTGCAACTTACGCCTGCGAAACGTGGACCATTCGGACCTCAGACCAACGCAGAATAGAAGCGTTTGAAATGTGGTGCTATAGAAAAATGCTGCATATACCATGGACAGCCCACCGCACAAACGACTTTATTATTCAACAGCTCGGTATAAAGACCAGACTATACCAGACAATAAACCAACGGTATTTGGGATACCTGGGTCATGTGGCAAGGAAGTTCGACAATATTGAACGACTCATAGTAGAAGGCAAAGTCCAAGGCCGCCGCCCAAAAGGAAGATCGCCGACACGATGGATAAACCGGACAAACACCCTGACGGGACAAGGGATGCAGGAAGTAACGAATTCTGCCTAAGATAGAGAGCGCTCACGAGGAGTCATGGTGAGCGTAGCAAATTGATGTCACTATACCCTGCAGAAGGGTTATGGACTGAAGAGAGAGAAAGAGTATGGTTTTACCAATAGCAAGAAATAAACCGTCAAAATTGTTTTTAAATTCCATTTTGCGATATGAATAATTGATTTTCAACATTTCTATATGTTTTTTTTTTCTAAAACATCGATAAAATATCGATATATCGTTCATAAACATCGATGTTTTCGACATCAAGATTTTACCTTTGAAAATATCGATATACTGACATCGACGTTTTTTATGAGCGATGTTGCATCCCTAGTCTGAAAGGTTTTAGTTATTGTTGTGCGATGTGCGAGGACGGTGCGTAGACGGGACAATGAGTTTTGTTGTGAGCAAAAATTCAGTGAAAATTGTGCTAAAATTTTGTGAGATATCGCCCGACGTTTTGTGCGATTTGTTGCTGAAATGTTTACATTGGTGAGTAAGTTTTCGCATTGATTTATGAACTAGATTTAAGGAAAATTTGTTAAATTTCATGAAAAGAATGAAATTTTTGTTTAATACTACTTAGTGAATAATGGCTACGTTGCAATACATTTTGTAATTTATTGCCAATTCTCTCAAGAAAACATGATATCATTCCAACATTACATAAATATCCCCGGATTTTTTCTTTCTGATTTATCTGCCGTTTATTTAACACACAGCAAACAGTTGCTTTATCGACTCTATTATATAACGAGAATAAACGACCTTATTCACTAGAACTTATAAGGAAACTATAACAGTATGAATCATGTATGAATCTGATTTTTCATTAGTTTTACACAATATTTTCCTGACAAATCCCACACTTATTTCGGTACTTACGTATTAACGCAACCACCGCTAGATTTTTAAATGCCGCCAATCTACACCTACAATTTTTATAATAAATCATAAAATAAAACATTTTATTTAAAAATAAAACATTTTTAAAACTCAAAATACTTTATTTTTTAACCGCGGTTAGATTAGTTTGCCCGCCGCGAAGCGGACAGATAAATCAAGACAACATTCTCGACCCAATATATAGCGGTGGTGGCGTTAATACGCAAGTGCCCTTATTTCAACTAAATAATTATCTTAATAATAATCTAAGGTTAATAAAAAGTTACTTTGCATTTCCCTCGCAATAATATCCAAAGTTACAATTTAATATCCAATCATTGCAATTTAATAACTTGTAATCTCAATTTAATATTCTACGTATTCGAGAGAATAATTAATGTATAAAGTCGAAGTGAGTTTAAGAGCACGCGGAGGTAAAGCAAAATAAATCCAGATAATCTCAATTATAATTTCCTAATGGCGTCTACAAACTAATTAAACCTGTTTTCAGTTAAGCACAATTATGTATAATTCATTGTTCTTGTACTTGTTACGTGCGGAAAATAATCATCTTGTCCATTTGCAAAACTTTGTTTCTCTGTCTCATTAATTCTGTCTGGTAATATTTTCCAACACGTAATGAATTTTATCTACGACCACTATTGTAAATGCCCATTATTGTACTGTTCGTGGACTATGTAAATACATCATAACACACACGTATGTAACAGTTCGCGATTAATGTTAGGTAATGATTGATAACACACACATTCGTTTGGTTTACGAATCGTTGATTGGTTGAGAGCTACTACGTGCTCATACGTTCAGCGCCTCCCGTGTCACAATTGAAACTAACGGAAATTGACATTGCGTAGATTTGGTTGCCTATATCTATGAGCACTATTATTCTAGTTTAACCCAAATAAGTACTAAATAATAAGACATGTAACCAGTGGCGGCTCGTGGATGATGTTTGTGGGAGGGCTGGAAAAAAAATATAATAAAAAATCAGTACTAGTTGAAAAAGCCGCATATTACCACATATTGAATTTTTGAATTCAGTGTAATACCAGTAACAATTATTTTTATTTAAATTCCATTCTACGTTCCTCTAGATTCTAGATTAACAAAACAAACAATAACCTTTTCATTAATATTTGGTATATTTTATTATTATTATTATTAAATCATTAATTGTCCTCCATACAAAGAAATATACAATCTGTTTAATTACAAATTAAAAATATTACACATTAAATACATATGTTCAAAAATGTAACTGAATGGAGAACAAAAGGACTTATTCAAGAAATTAACTAGAATTTCTCAATCTTCCATAAGCCCTTTTAGTTATCTTTAGGTAAACCTTACATCGACTAACATAGCAAAAATAAGTAGACGAATATTAACGTTAATTTTTCTAAATGCTCACTCTATTTTGGACCCTGTATTCTTTTCCTTTTAAAATAATTTTTATACCGTTTAACGCTCGCTAGTCTTAACTCCATTGGTAGATTGTTAATGATGGACGTTATTTGGTAAGTGTACGAAGATTTAATATTTGAGACTATATTTACGCGTACGAGTGGAACAGTTGCGTAATTTCGCGAGTACGTAATTGCCTTACAACTCGAGTTATGTACTATACTTTAGTTACGACCACAGTAATTTGTTTGTGTTTAATAAGAAAAATATGTTTGATGCAACAAATTTATTTCTTATGTATTTTTATATATAACTGTAACTCGACATTATTTAACTTGATAGAAATGAAAAGAAATACATTCTTAATGGTTACATACTTTAATATTTAGTACTTATTTGGGTTAAACTGGAATAAGAGTGCTCATAGATATAGGCAACCCAATGTACGCAATGTCAATTTCCGTTAGTTTGAATTGTGGCACGGAGGGCGCTGAACGTAGGAGCACGTAATAGCAGCTCTCAACCAATCAACGAATCTTAAACCAAACACACGTGTGTGTTATCAATCATAACTTATCATTAATCGCGGACTGTTACATACGTGTGTGTTATGATGTATTTACATAGTCCACGAACTGTATAATAATGGGCAATTACAATAGTGGTCGTAGATAAATATATTTATTGTTGCAAACAATATTTTTGTAACAAATTATTTATTAGCACTTTCAAGTGAGTCAATTTTACATTCGCAGAATCGTGTTTCGCAACGAGAAGCTAGTAAAGGTAGAGTTAAAGTTCGAAATGAGTTTAGATATCTTGTATATTTTTAGTCTTGCGTTTCATTCGAAATGCACGATGTGATAAAATTCCTCGAACGTCTTGTGTGTAACAATTTCCTTCCGCCCAAGCGCCGGCGTGCAGCTAAAAGGCAATTCGAAACTAGTTCGTGTCAGGGAAATAAAATAAATTATGTTCAGGTTGATTATTGATGAGCAGCAAAGCACCGCAGCAAAGACGACGTCGGCGCTTTTCGGCTCACGTTTTTCTCATTGACAGTCGACGCGAACCTTCATCAACGTTCCGACTATTCCACGCTCGGGAGCCCTCGCATTCAATTATCCCGCATCTCCTAGATGTTTTCAATAAACTAATTATAAAGGACATAACGCCGGAGGTGTCTATTTCTTGCGACTCTCGTTCCTCTACTCTTCACATAATTCACTTCATCTCTTAACAAAGATAGACAAGCTACCTCAAGTTTATAATCTCATCAACGTGATAGAGATTACGGTACTTACAAACTAACGCCACCACAGCTACAGATTTGAACAGAATGGATGGTTAGATTAGGTTTTAACGGAACAGATAAATACATACCACATATCGCGCGGTAGCGCAATCTCTCCGATCCGAAATAAGAAAAAATATTGGATTAGGGTTATATTAGAGCAGGTAATACCAGACCACACATCGCGCGGTGGCATTAATACGTAAGTAGCGAGATTACTTTTGTAATACTATAGGGAACACATAATTAAGATATAAAGATCACATAAAAGTTATAATACGTTAAATTAGGTTAGGTTAGTGGAGGTGGTGGTGGCTCAGATAGCTAAGCACTTGGCCTTTGAGCCAAACAGCTGGGGTTCAAATCCGACATAACCAAAGCAGCAAAAATTAGTGGCTGCAACCATCATCACACTCAATTTCCCAATCCGGCTTAGGCAACTGCGGACTGCCTAAAGGTCGAATCTATATGCGCGACACTCAGCTACGCGATGTCGTGCCACATCGCCTGTCAAATAATGATTACATTGTTTTAAATGGGCACGTCGCGTAGCTGTCGCGTAGCCATAGTGAAAATGTGCGCATTTAAAACAATTGAATCATTATTTGAAAGGCGATGTCACACGACGTCGCGTAGCTGAGTGTCGCGCATATGAGAATCGGCCTTAACACCTTCTCTGGGAATTTGTGCTTTATGGCTCGCGTACACCTAATCCGTCATCGGCCGAAGTTTGCTCGGGCGACGACGGCTGAACTCGGACGATTGAATCAAACACTTGTAAAAGAAAGAGAACGCGTACACTAACACGACCGTCACCGTCAACGTGTTTGTGCACTCAACATGTTTGATGCAATCGTCCGAGTTGGGCCGTCGTCGTCCGAGCAAATTTCAGCCGATGACGGATTAGGTGTATGCGAGCCGTTAGATTCGCATTCGACGTTAAACTGTACGTCCCCCATATTCAAATCTTAGTGCTGAGGTTGGATATGTGGCAGAGAAGATGCCGGCGCCTAGCAGTGCGACATAAATTCTGTTGATAGTACGCTGCTTGTCATCTATCAAATAAAATTTAGAAAAGATGGTTTAAATGTTCCACTTCCGGTTAATTAAAGTTAGATTAATCAAGTTCTCGTCTTTCTGTCAATATATTTTCCTTAAACTAAATTCTAACATTATCACACGCCGTTTTCAATGAGGTATTTTATGATCAATCGCAATTTAATTGGATAATCGTGTGAGGGTGTATTAAGGGATTCAAAGTCGGTAAAACATCTCACGTAAAATAGAATTTCCGGAGCGCCGGCCGCGCTAATACATTCTTAATATCACGCCTGTGGGTTGACACTGGAAAACATTAGCGTCGTGCGTCCCCTGCTGAAATCCCAAAGGGGCTTTGTTAACTTTCCATCTGAGTAGCGCCGCGCTTCCGGGTCTTACATAATTCATGTTTCGGCGGTGATAGATTCATACTCTCTTACGCAACGCGCGGAATCCGAGCCATATCTTATTGTTACTCGGTTTTTGCAAAGTATTTGTTCAACAATTTAAACGAGATTGCGTAAAACCGAGCGTGATATTATATAACTTTTTAACGTGATATTATGAAACGTGATATTATATAAATAATTTCAGACAAGACTCTTAGCTTGCTTTTAGATTAGTAGAATACTATTAGATTTTTGGAAAATGGTGGTACACTCATTTCTTCAATTTTAAAGAATTTAAAAACAAAATCTCTAACATCTCCAGTTGTATGAGGAAGTAATAATATATTTATGCCCCAAAACTCCTTGGCTTCTTCCAATGCGGCTCAAAGTATATGTTTTTGTAAATAATATTTGGAAATTCTTAGAAGACTTTGTAATGCTTTACGTCTCTTGAAAGAAATCCCTATCTATATAAATATATTTAAAAATATTCGGTATATACGAGCTGAAAATTTATGTGAAAGTCGAGGGCGTTCTTTATGATCCGCAGTATCTTGTCAGAACGAAGAGAAACGAAATAAAAGTTTTGTAAATCTACTCGTAATCTAATAGCATGCACATTATATTCCGAAAGCGATAAAATATTTTCTTATTCCACCGGCAGCCAGGAGATCAAGTGAACTTGTGGAACTACTCAAAACTTCATATAAACATTATACAAAGTGTGAACAAAAAAAGTCTAGTCTTGTCTGTCTAGTCTTGTCTGTCTAGTCTTGTCTGTCTAGTCTTGTCTGTCTAGTCTTGTCTGTCTAGTCTTGTCTGTCTAGTCTTGTCTGTCTATAGTCTTGTCTGTCTAGTCTTGTCTGTCTAGTCTTGTCTGTCTAGTCTTGTCTGTCTAGTCTTGTCTGTCTAGTCTTGTCTGTCTAGTCTTGTCTGTCTAGTCTTGTCTGTCTAGTCTTGTCTGTCTAGTCTTGTCTGTCTAGTCTTGTCTGTCTAGTCTTGTCTGTCTAGTCTTGTCTGTCTAGTCTTGTCTGTCTAGTCTTGTCTGTCTAGTCTTGTCTGTCTAGTCTTGTCTGTCTAGTCTTGTCTGTCTAGTCTTGTCTGTCTAGTCTTGTCTGTCTAGTCTTGTCTGTCTAGTCTTGTCTGTCTAGTCTTGTCTGTCTAGTCTTGTCTGTCTAGTCTTGTCTGTCTAGTCTTGTCTGTCTAGTCTTGTCTGTCTAGTCTTGTCTGTCTAGTCTTGTCTGTCTAGTCTTGTCTGTCTAGTCTTGTCTGTCTAGTCTTGTCTGTCTAGTCTTGTCTGTCTAGTCTTGTCTGTCTAGTCTTGTCTGTCTAGTCTTGTCTGTCTAGTCTTGTCTGTCTAGTCTTGTCTGTCTAGTCTTGTCTGTCTAGTCTTGTCTGTCTAGTCTTGTCTGTCTAGTCTTGTCTGTCTAGTCTTGTCTGTCTAGTCTTGTCTGTCTAGTCTTGTCTGTCTAGTCTTGTCTGTCTAGTCTTGTCTGTCTAGTCTTGTCTGTCTAGTCTTGTCTGTCTAGTCTTGTCTGTCTAGTCTTGTCTGTCTAGTCTTGTCTGTCTAGTCTTGTCTGTCTAGTCTTGTCTGTCTAGTCTTGTCTGTCTAGTCTTGTCTGTCTAGTCTTGTCTGTCTAGTCTTGTCTGTCTAGTCTTGTCTGTCTAGTCTTGTCTGTCTAGTCTTGTCTGTCTAGTCTTGTCTGTCTAGTCTTGTCTGTCTAGTCTTGTCTGTCTAGTCTTGTCTGTCTAGTCTTGTCTGTCTAGTCTTGTCTGTCTAGTCTTGTCTGTCTAGTCTTGTCTGTCTAGTCTTGTCTGTCTAGTCTTGTCTGTCTAGTCTTGTCTGTCTAGTCTTGTCTGTCTAGTCTTGTCTGTCTAGTCTTGTCTGTCTAGTCTTGTCTGTCTAGTCTTGTCTGTCTAGTCTTGTCTGTCTAGTCTTGTCTGTCTAGTCTTGTCTGTCTAGTCTTGTCTGTCTAGTCTTGTCTGTCTAGTCTTGTCTGTCTAGTCTTGTCTGTCTAGTCTTGTCTGTCTAGTCTTGTCTGTCTAGTCTTGTCTGTCTAGTCTTGTCTGTCTAGTCTTGTCTGTCTAGTCTTGTCTGTCTAGTCTTGTCTGTCTAGTCTTGTCTGTCTAGTCTTGTCTGTCTAGTCTTGTCTGTCTAGTCTTGTCTGTCTAGTCTTGTCTGTCTAGTCTTGTCTGTCTAGTCTTGTCTGTCTAGTCTTGTCTGTCTAGTCTTGTCTGTCTAGTCTTGTCTGTCTAGTCTTGTCTGTCTAGTCTTGTCTGTCTAGTCTTGTCTGTCTAGTCTTGTCTGTCTAGTCTTGTCTGTCTAGTCTTGTCTGTCTAGTCTTGTCTGTCTAGTCTTGTCTGTCTAGTCTTGTCTGTCTAGTCTTGTCTGTCTAGTCTTGTCTGTCTAGTCTTGTCTGTCTAGTCTTGTCTGTCTAGTCTTGTCTGTCTAGTCTTGTCTGTCTAGTCTTGTCTGTCTAGTCTTGTCTGTCTAGTCTTGTCTGTCTAGTCTTGTCTGTCTAGTCTTGTCTGTCTAGTCTTGTCTGTCTAGTCTTGTCTGTCTAGTCTTGTCTGTCTAGTCTTGTCTGTCTAGTCTTGTCTGTCTAGTCTTGTCTGTCTAGTCTTGTCTGTCTAGTCTTGTCTGTCTAGTCTTGTCTGTCTAGTCTTGTCTGTCTAGTCTTGTCTGTCTAGTCTTGTCTGTCTAGTCTTGTCTGTCTAGTCTTGTCTGTCTAGTCTTGTCTGTCTAGTCTTGTCTGTCTAGTCTTGTCTGTCTAGTCTTGTCTGTCTAGTCTTGTCTGTCTAGTCTTGTCTGTCTAGTCTTGTCTGTCTAGTCTTGTCTGTCTAGTCTTGTCTGTCTAGTCTTGTCTGTCTAGTCTTGTCTGTCTAGTCTTGTCTGTCTAGTCTTGTCTGTCTAGTCTTGTCTGTCTAGTCTTGTCTGTCTAGTCTTGTCTGTCTAGTCTTGTCTGTCTAGTCTTGTCTGTCTAGTCTTGTCTGTCTAGTCTTGTCTGTCTAGTCTTGTCTGTCTAGTCTTGTCTGTCTAGTCTTGTCTGTCTAGTCTTGTCTGTCTAGTCTTGTCTGTCTAGTCTTGTCTGTCTAGTCTTGTCTGTCTAGTCTTGTCTGTCTAGTCTTGTCTGTCTAGTCTTGTCTGTCTAGTCTTGTCTGTCTAGTCTTGTCTGTCTAGTCTTGTCTGTCTAGTCTTGTCTGTCTAGTCTTGTCTGTCTAGTCTTGTCTGTCTAGTCTTGTCTGTCTAGTCTTGTCTGTCTAGTCTTGTCTGTCTAGTCTTGTCTGTCTAGTCTTGTCTGTCTAGTCTTGTCTGTCTAGTCTTGTCTGTCTAGTCTTGTCTGTCTAGTCTTGTCTGTCTAGTCTTGTCTGTCTAGTCTTGTCTGTCTAGTCTTGTCTGTCTAGTCTTGTCTGTCTAGTCTTGTCTGTCTAGTCTTGTCTGTCTAGTCTTGTCTGTCTAGTCTTGTCTGTCTAGTCTTGTCTGTCTAGTCTTGTCTGTCTAGTCTTGTCTGTCTAGTCTTGTCTGTCTAGTCTTGTCTGTCTAGTCTTGTCTGTCTAGTCTTGTCTGTCTAGTCTTGTCTGTCTAGTCTTGTCTGTCTAGTCTTGTCTGTCTAGTCTTGTCTGTCTAGTCTTGTCTGTCTAGTCTTGTCTGTCTAGTCTTGTCTGTCTAGTCTTGTCTGTCTAGTCTTGTCTGTCTAGTCTTGTCTGTCTAGTCTTGTCTGTCTAGTCTTGTCTGTCTAGTCTTGTCTGTCTAGTCTTGTCTGTCTAGTCTTGTCTGTCTAGTCTTGTCTGTCTAGTCTTGTCTGTCTAGTCTTGTCTGTCTAGTCTTGTCTGTCTAGTCTTGTCTGTCTAGTCTTGTCTGTCTAGTCTTGTCTGTCTAGTCTTGTCTGTCTAGTCTTGTCTGTCTAGTCTTGTCTGTCTAGTCTTGTCTGTCTAGTCTTGTCTGTCTAGTCTTGTCTGTCTAGTCTTGTCTGTCTAGTCTTGTCTGTCTAGTCCTGTCGGTCTAGTCTTGTCTGTCTAGTCTTGTCTGTCTAGTCTTGTCTGCAATATCAATGATATATTTTGTGTAAAAATTTAAATTGTAAATATTATGCATTACATAAATTGTATTTTTGTTAGGATTCGGTTTATTTGTCCATTGATTGTGTTAAAAAGCCATTTGTTTTTGTTATTACGACTCGAACCAACTACTAAATTGGTGTGTTCATTATTAACTTTAACAAATAAATTAGCGATAAATTTGCAATTTGCTACTATGTTTAGATTTTGTAGTTTGTAAACAAACACAATGTGTTGCAAAATCTATTTAATCGTTGTCTCTAGAGTTACCTGCGTAGCGTTTAATTATTATTCCAAATCCCATCCGGAATTAATCTTATGCACTCTTATTGTTAGAATGAATTCTTGTTTATCTATTTTTAATTTTTTATCTAGTTATTAACATCATTTAAATTGTATCAATATTAAAATAATCAATAATTTATAAAATGTTATATGGTAATTAAACCTAAAATGGCGTTTGTCGCACTAAAAAACGTGCGCCAGGATAGTACTTTTAACGCATGCCTAAGAAAAATATTATTATTGTAATCAATATTTTTATTTTACGCTAATGTGTTAAGGATACAAATTGATGTGTTAAGGAAAATGTGTTATGGATAAAAATTGACAAAGAAAAAGGTGTAAGGTATCTTTAGGAGGACCTAACTGTATGCAACCCATATGCTTCTGGTGCCTGACAATACCACGCAACACATTAGTGTATTTTCATAAGTTTCTAATAGTAAATTCGCATTTTTCTTGAAACTAAACTACATATTTACAGTTTTCAGATTCTCCCTTTACATGTGCTGTAAGACACCGCTTCTTGCCAAATTTCATGATTCTAGGTCAACGCGAAGTACCCTATAGGCTTTGATTCCCTTGTGGAATCGCAAAATATGCGACATAAACGGTCATATCTTTTGATCGCGTTGACTTACAAGTTTGATTTTTTCACACCTGAAAGAGACCGCAGACCCGCGTATTTGATACAAATTTCAACTTGTTACCTCTACGCGATCCTGAGAAAAATGGTCTTGACAGACAGACGGACGGACGGACGGACGGACGGACAGACAGACAGACAGACAGATAGACAGACGGACAGACAGACAGACAGACAGACAGACAGACAGACATACAGACAGACGGACAGACAGACAGACAGACAGACAAATAGACAGACAGACAGACAGACGGACAACAAAGTGATCCTATAACGGTTCCGTTTTCGGAACGGAATGCTAAAAAGCATCAATAATATTAATAATCATAATAATAATAATTGTGGATGAATATTTTTGATTTACAACGTAAAGTCTTTATCTTTTGAATTGATTGTATAAACTTCAAAGCGAATAACATTTCCATTTCGTGAGAATCCGTTACGCAACCCAACAATGCATTCCTTATCTGGCTGCAATTAAATGTTTCGATTTAACAATCGATTGCCTTTTTTAAAATATTCGGTTGCTCAACGGATGTAAACTGTTCATTTAAACACGTTTATTTCGATTACTAAAATTATCGAGATTTCTTATATAGATTAATATTGATGATAATATAATTTACTATTCTGATCAAAAAAAATATTTCTATGTAAATATAAGCAACATAATAAAGAAGATACTAAGAATTAATATGTTATTCTGATCATATTATAAATAATAGAACGAGTCGATGAAGAATAACTCAAATTATATTTTTTATATATTATTCGTTATAATATTTATTATACTAGTATTCGTTAAATTATATAAGTACAGTATAATCTCGATAATCCGACGCATATGGGACCAGACAACCGCCGGATTATCAGAAAGAGTGGAGGCAAGGAAGAGCGCGAGCGGTCTCCAGACCGCCGGATTACTGAACATTTTTTTTTTCAATTACCTAGATTATATTGCATTAGTTTCCCCTAAGATAGATAATAAATTGATTTAGAATATCTGGAAATTATATACAATTTTTAGGGTTCCGTACCGAAAACGGAACCCTTATAGGATCACTTTGTTGTCCGTCTGTCTGTTTGTCTGTCTATCTGTCTGTCTGTCTGTCCGTCTGTCTGTGTGTCAAGACCATTTTTCTCAGGAACTCGTAGAGGTAACAAGTTGATATTTGCATCAAATACTCAGGTCTGCGGTCTCTTTCAGCTGTGAAAAAATCAAACTTGTAAGTCAACGCGATCAAAAGATATGACCGTTTATGTCGCATATTTTGCGATTTCACAAGGGAATCAAAACCTATAGGGTACTTCCCGTTGACCTAGAATCATGAAATTTGGCAAGAAGCGGTGTCTTACAGCACATGTAAAGGGAAAAATCTGAAAACCGTAAATATGTAGTTTAATTACAAGAAAAATGCGAATTTACTATTAGAAACTTATGAAAATACACTAATGTGTATGTGCGTGGTATTGTCAGCCACCAGAAGCATATGGGTTGCATACAGTTAGGTCCTCTTCGGTTAGGTCCGAAGGTTAAAAAGTATGTGTCGGCACCACGCTGTTTATTCTGAATTTTCTTTGTTTATATTCGTTATGCATTTCATTACGTACGCTCTATATACATAATATATACAGGGTATATATTATGTTTAAATTTTGCTTGTTTATAACCGACATGCGACATACTCAAGTCCCGTAACATCCTGTATATATTATCTTCTTCTTAATGGCACTACAACCGATTGCCGGTCAGGGCCTCCTTCAGCATGTTTCTCCAAGCGGACCTATCACTCGCCAACGTTCTCCAGTCCCGTACTTGAAGTTTTTGTAGGTCAGTTGTTACCGCATCCTTCCATCTCCCTCTTGGCCTTCCGGCCCTTCTCCTTCCCTCTGGTTGGCCATTGAACAACTTTTTTGGAACCCTATGATCACCCATTCTCTGCATGTGTCCGAGCCATCTCAATCTTGCCACCTTGAAGAAACTCACAATATCTGGTTGATTGTAGAGCTGATATAGTTCGTGATTATATCTTCGCCGCCAGATTCCTCGTTCTTGGGTCGCTCCAAATATTGCACGTAGCATTCTTCTCTCAAATACACTTAAAGCCTGTTCTTCGCTCTGTGTTAAGCTCCATGCTTCTGCACCATAGGTTACCACCGGTCTTATCAGTGACCTGTACAGTGTGCACTTATGCTTGGGGTGGATTGTTTTGGACCTAAAAAGTTTAAGTAGCCCATAATAGCACCTGTTACCAAGAGTTATCCGCCTTCTAATCTCCTCGCCCATCCGGTCTACGCTGTTCAGTTGCGAGCCCAAGTACACAAATGTGTCTACTGTGTCAAAGTGCTTTCCGTCTAGTTCTAGCGTTGGTCCTACCTTCCGATGAGTTTCGTTAGCCACCATGTATTTCGTTTTGTTTACGTTGACAGTGAGTCCTAGGTTACTTGCTTCCTTCTCCAGCAGCGAGTAAGTAGTTTTGGTCGCCTGTTCACTTCTGCAAATTATATCAATGTCGTCTGCGTTAGCCAATAGTTGTGTTGACTTAAAGTACACAGTGCCGTTAGTATCCACTCCACTACTCCTAACGGCCTTTTCTAGTACGATGTTAAACAGTAAAGTTGCCAGTGGGTCTCCCTGTCGTAGTCCTTCCTCTGTTATAAAAGTCTCAGACAACTTGTTTCGTATTCTTACTACAGACGATACTTCAGACAGTGTTACTCTGGTTAGGGCTGTCAGTTTCCGAAACTTGTCATTATCCCCCACAGTTTGTGTCTTATAACGCTGTCGTATGCTGCTCTGAAGTCCACGAATAGATGGTGTGTCGAGATATTGAACTCATTACATTTCTCCAGGGTCTGCCTAATGCCAAACAGTTGGTCTGTGGTTGACCTGTTTGTGCGGAAACCGCACTGGTACTCCCCGATATTCTCTTCTGCGTATGGTAGTAAGCGACGGTACAACACATTAGCGAAGACCTTGTATGCAATGTTTAGCAGCGTTATCCCCCTGTAGTCTAACTTGTCACCTTTCTTGTACAATGGGCATATTATCCCTAGCTTCCATTCATCCGGTAGCTTTTCCGTTCTCCATATGTTTAATATGAGATCATGCATGCACGATATTAGGGCTCTACCTCCATACTTCAACAATTCCCCTGGAATGCCATCTACACCTGGCGCCTTATTGTTCTTGATCCTGCGCACTGCAGTCTCTACTTCTTCTAAGGTGGGTTCCTCCACTTGCTCAGTCCCTAATATTGATGTTGATGTTGGCGTTATACTTTCCTCTTGGACTACGCGAGTGTTCTGGTTGAGCAGGTCCCTGAAGTACTGACCCCACCTCTTGATACACTTTTCTGTGTGTCCGATTACTCTGCCGTCCTTATCCTTACACAGAAGTGGCTGCTGTTTGTAGCCAAGTCTCGCATTTCTGACCTTTTGATAGAGTCCCCGAGTTTCGTTGGCATTACTCATTCTTTCTATTTCCGCGAAATCTTCTTCATCTTTTTCAGATTTCTTTCATCGGAAGTGTTTTTTCTCAACTTTCCGTTTGTTTCGACAATCCTCTGCATTCGCTCTAGTATTTCGTTGTAGTACTTTTTCTCTGGCTTTGTTCTTCTCTGTCAGAGCTTCCTTGCATTCTTCATCGAACCAGTTATTACGCCTTTGTCCCTTCTTCCACCCCACAACCTCTGCTGCTGTATCTTCGATGTCCTGCTTGATCTTTTGCCACGCTTCATTGACCTTTACTAGAGCGTTTTCTGGCCGTTTGGATATTCGTTCCTGCATTTGGTACTGAAATCTCTCTTTCATCTCATCGGTTTTGAATTTTTCCAGATCGTATCTCTTAACTGCCGGCTGTTGTGTGCGTTGACAATCAATTCTAGCCCTAAGCACCGCCCTTACCAAATAATGATCCGAATCTACATTGAGGCCTCGACAGGCTCTTACATCCAGGATATTTGAACAGTGTCTCCCATCTATCATCACATGGTCTATCTGGTTCAATACTCTACCACCTGGTGATTTCCATGTGGCTTTGTGAATATTTTTGTGTGGGAAATATGTGCTACTGACTACCATGTTGTTGGTCGTCGATAAGTCTATCATCCTACATCCGTTTTCATTAGTCTCAGCATGAAGACTGTGCAGTCCGATTGTCGGTCGGTATATCTCCTCGCGTCCCACTTTAGCATTAAAATCACCAAGGATGATTTTGATATCTCCTTCTGGCGCATCACGATATGCTTTCTGCAGTTCCTCGTAAAATTGGTCCTTCACGTATATATTATATTTCGTCTAATTTTTGTTTATAATCTACATATACTTAAATCACGTACGCCCTATATTTTTTGGTAGTCATTTGCCCAAAAGCAGTCAATTGAACAACTGAATGTTAAGGGTATCGAAATAGATCTAGAAATAGTTAATATATTAGTTTATATTATATCTAGAAATAGTTAGATCTTAATATAAGTTAGTGAATAAGAGTAATACTAAAATAATGTTTTATGTATAATGTTTTATGTGTATGTATAACATATTGGGTAGAATTCCATCGTACGACAGCGACATCTTGAGGTTATGCTTGCAGCGGTACTAAAATGGTCGTGATTTCAGGAGGGCCACTTTCAGGAGGGTCAAGTTAACTGAATGTGCTTGCTACGTCCTCCACAAAAACAAAGATACCTTACTTACAAGTTTGTACGGAACCCTCGGTGCGCGAGTCACAACTCGCACTTGGCCGGTTTTTATTAGTTAACATTAGTCAACATTTTTATTAGTTAAATTTAAATTATATTAGCAAAATTACAATAAAAACAGTTATTATTAGATAAATATGAGGAATATACAACAAAAACATTTATTATATATTCACCATATATTAAGTATGGTGAAATTATAAATATGCAATAGAAAAATTCCATGGAAAAAGAAATGTTTAAAGCGATAGTGACTGAAATAATAACGCAATTTGAATATCAATAAAAATAGATTCGAAACTAAATTTAAAACCGTAAAATATGCGGCGACAATTTCCTCGGCATAAAATTAAAATAATTAATCTATAAATAAATGAATTTAACTTTCTAATGCGAGCGAGGAAATTGAAATCGGGCAGTTAGATTTATATTTAAAAACAGAAATCATGCGGAAAAAGCGTTCGCAAAACACGCAGATATTAAAATTTATAAATACAAGCCGTCGGGAAACTACTATTTTTTATCGGTATGTAGCCTGCCATAAATTTTAATGCCTTATATTTATAACGATCTGTTTGCGCTTTTTTATTATTTGCAACATCGACCGACCGCCCGAATAAATATCATCTTCAATGCAAACAATCGCGGGTTCATTTCGCCGATGCATATTTATAACAGGAAAATATTTCAGCAGCTTTATTAAAAAATATATATTTTTTGTACGGGTTTTTTATATATAAATATTCATCAAATTGTAAAAAATAGATGCTAAAGAATTTAATATAAATTGCAAAAATTGCTGCGATTTATGAAACAATCTATTCATCAAGTTTCATAATGTTCCTTTCAATATATTTTATCACAAACGAAGGAGGGAATTAATGTCGCATATACTAAAATTTTTTAGAAGTAGTTTACAGCTCGGGTATCCACCGAAGCTATGGAGAAGGGCTACTTTCGTGTCACTAGACAACTTTCAGTCCACTTTCGTGGTTACCTTTCCTAATTTAAGTGAATAGCCATCTGCAGATACGTTTCGAGATTTATCTCTCATCAGTGCAGCTTTTCTGTTATGAATTATAACTTGTAAAACACTTACTTGAAATCCTCGTGGTTGACTAGTGGTTAGATATTTTCAATTTGACATTTCGTGAGAGAGACATGAACTTGGCAGGTTATTGATTCAAATGATAATTTACTATTGGTTAAACCATACTACATTATAGATAATCATATAAACTTAATAATTATCAAGTTTATATGATTATCTATAATGTAGTATAGGAAGTGATGGTATTCATACAGAAGATGGGGAAAGAAGATGGGGATCACTCGACCAATGTCATATAGGCTCCTCAGTCTAACATCTTTCAAGTTAAAGACAATGAAGAACTTAATAAAGTCGTAACGCAGCCTGAGTATATAAATATATTCAACCTATCCGGAGCTCTATAATATTATTGGGTCTTTTTAGGACTACCAAAACAAATTTCATGTGAAATTTGCAAGTTATTTACTAGCTTTCAGTCCACTTTCTTGTCACTAAACAACTTTCAGTCCACTTTCGTGGTTACCTTTCCTAACTTAATTGAATATGACAAATAAAATAATGACAAATAAAATAGTAGCATCACCAGAGGCAAAGGAACAGGCGATATGTGCCTTCTTAGACATTGAAGGAGCCTTTAATCGACATCTCGCACGAGGATAGGAGCCAAATCGGCTCTTGAAAGAAGCCAGATCGACAGCATTACCTCAATGCGGATGGGAGAAGTGCTGAGAACTAGAACATTGCAGGCACAAGTGGGATAACACACCAAGAAAATCTCAATAACTCGAGGGTTCTTACAGGAAGGTGTGTTATCACTACTGATGTGGAGCCTGGTTGAACGACTTAGATATTGAATGTGAAGATTGCGCCAGTGACATGGCCTGTGGAATCGTACAGAGAGGCCTTAAGGAAACTAATAGATGGAGTCATACAGTGCGAGCAAAACTCAATGGGAGCAAAACCACGGTGATACGCATTAATATGAAGAGAAAACTAATCTGGAATATTCTGGGCAAATAATTAAATATCTGGGTATAATGTTACAAACTATGAATTTGGCATGGTGCTGCTCCAGGATCAGGACAATGGCTGGATGGTGTTATACGCAAAATATGTCCTTTATGTGTATAACAAAGTGCGGTATTTCGGGCAAGTCTCCAGAAGACCGGATGCATTAGAAAAGCTTGTGGTTCAAGGCAAAGTCGACGGACGAAGGTCACGACGAAGATCTCCAAGCCGATGGGTAGACGGAATCAGAAGCTTGACTGGACTTTCTCTGCACGAGGCCACATAAGTAGCCCAGAACAGAGAGGAGTGGAAAATTGCTTTAAAAATGGTAGAAGCATATTGCCACCAAACCCTTGTGAGGGCAATAGGACCGAGAAGGAGAATACTTAACAATATTACAATTAATATTAACGAAACTTGTGGTCAAAACTCGAAAATTAGTTATTAGCGAAATTACGGAGGTTTCAATCAAAACTAAATAGAGAGCTTTCATTCAAAACTCTTTTCGAAACCAAAATTTCTAATTAAAAGCTGATTAAAAGCTGATTACAAGCTGATTACGCTGACTAAAGCTGTTTAGCAACTGATTATATTAACCTGATTGAAGCTGATTATATTAACCTGATTGAAGCTGATTAAAGCTGATTGAAGCTGATTAAAGCTGATTAAAACTAATTCAGAGCTGTTTAAAAGCTGATTAAACCTGATTAAGACTGATAAAATCTGATTAAAAGCTGATTGAAGCTGATTTAAAGCTTACTAAAAGCTGATTAAAAGCTGATTAACCTAAATTAAAACCTAATTAATAAAAAACCTAATTAAAACTAATTAATGTTGATTAAAGCTAATTAAAAACTTATTAAAAGCTGATTGCCGCTGATTAAAGCTGTTTAAAAGCCGATTCAACCTGACTAAAGCTGGTTAAAGTCGATACAAGCTGAATAAAGCTGAATAGAAACAGATTAAAGTCGATAAAAGCTGAATAAAGTCGATAAAAGCTGTTTAATGCTGATTAAAAGCTGGTTAAAGCTGATGAATGATTAAAGGGTTAACGGTACTTAGCCCATCAATTGGAGGTTATGAGGGAATCATAGGATTCCATGTCAAGGGCTGTAAGGTATTTGCCGAGACGGATAGAAACTTCATAGTGGTGCCGTGTGAATATATGGAGCTAGATCCATCGAGAATTATAACTGCGGTCATTTGTCGATAATATGGATTCTCATACAACGGTTGATCAATTTATTAATAAAACTATCTACATCAATCCCTGAACCATTAATTAGTTTTTAAACTGGCACAAGCTTGGATGATATTCGCTGGACTGACTTCACGGTTGCATGGAGGTGTTTGTGTGATCGTAGATCTCCTACATACTTTAGCCTTGTTGGGAATTGTTGATTGCATATTTTACAGAAATTATTTGGTGGCTCGCGGCTCCAACTTTATCTTCTTGGAGGTATAGGGTGAATATTCAGTATTTACTCCTCTTCTTCCCATCATCATTGTTGATTTTATGATAATTTTTCATATGTCGCAATCTTCTCTTGTGAAGGTTGAATTGCAATCAGTGCATTTGTAGTACAATTTTTGATTATCATCACATACTTCCTTATTGCTACGAAAATTATCCTTGCATGCGAAAACTTTTACACATTTATCGCAAGAATACAGTTAATTGTTGATACGACGATGAATGTAGAGATGAGGAGGAGGAGGCTCCAGAACGAACCATCTTTTTTTACTGTCATGTCCGACAGTTGCAATGGAGCTGATGGCTCTGACTCCGTTGCACCTTATCGTAGAGGGAACCGCTAGATTGTAAGGTTCAGCAAAGAAGGAATAGGCAGAAGTAAATTAATCGGGAGCAGAGACCGGAACAGCCTTGCTGCCAATATTCCATGGCTGGAAATACCAAAAGACAAAATTGTATGCAAATACAATGATAATAGTAAAGCCGAATGGAGTGACGAATCCTCAGGATACCACGCTGAACAAATTGCTATCAAGTGGTATACAGATGTTTCAAATACGAAGGAAGGTACTGGTGCAGGAGTATTTGGACCTCGTACCAAGCACTTTGAATCCATAGGAATTTATCCATGTATCTTTCAAGCAGAGGTACGTGTTATCGATAGATGCGCACAATTTAACCTCAGACAAAAAAAACCGATTTGCTATACTGTCAGATAGTCAAGCAATCATCAACGCTATTAGCTCATACACAATCAGATCCAAACTGGTATGGGACTGTGCGGGAAAGTTTGGCAGAGAAAAAATAGTAACGCCTATACTGGGTATCAGGACACACTTATATAGAGGTAAATGACGAAGCCGATCACCTAGAAAACAAGGGAAAGTCCGGAACCCTTCTGTGGTATAAGAATAAGAATAAGAAATTTATTGGTCTTTTTCATTGTGATTGCAATATTACACAAGTCGAAATATAATACAAATTGTCATCCTGTAAGAGAAACGTTACCAGTTAATTGAAAAGACGCCGTTCATTTTTTATTTCATTTTCGCTAATTTAACGAGTAGATAAGAAAACAATGGATTGAAAACCTGGAGAAGAACTTCCAGTGCAGCGCGGTCTGGATTTCAAAAAAGTTGTCCAAAAATAGAAAGAAGCTTCAGATTTAAACGTGAATCGGAATATCAGTGTTTTTCAGGTCGCTGATTACGAATTTCATAGTATAATTTTAAAATTCAAAATGACGGATCCAATATGGCCGGCCACTTAATTAAAAATTGATCGAAATTTTATATAAATTGGTACATAGGAGTTTTCGAGGTCACTGCTTACGCATTTCATAGTGTGATTTTTAAATTTAAAATGGCTGATCCAATATGGCTGAACATTTCATTAAAAATTGATGCAAATTTCATATAAATTGGTATTTAAGTGTTTTCAAGGTCACTGATTATTATTTTTTTTTTAAATTTATTTAAAAAAATTGTCGGATTAGCAATTATTATTGAATAATAACTGGAATAAGAAAGCCACTGTTCATTATTAAGGAGAAAGCGTTCTGTTGCTCTTTGAGATACTTATCAAAGAACCCCGATACTCGTTATGGATTTCAAAAATTCCATTTTAGCGAAGAAATGTTCCTCCAAACGCTTACATTGCATTTCGAAGTCAAAGTTCAAATCGTTCCGTATGTTCTCGATCAGTTCTCGACGAGTACAGATTATTTTATCAATACGGCATAGGGCTTCACACGAGAACCATATTTTTCTCGTCTCGTCTTGTAAAAGCGAGACGAGACCGTGACGAGACAGTTTTGAAAATTATTCTCGCGAGAGCGAGAGCATATGTGGTCTCGCTTTTACGAGACACGAGAGTCTCATTGCTGATCTCGTTCATACTTCTCCTTCAATCTTTGACTCTGAAACAGCCAATCGTAATATTTTCTTGCATAAATTTGTTCGATGGCCTCGGGCAAGTTACCATTACTTGGTCATCTTGTGACTTAAAGAATAAAATTTCAGTTAGTTTATTGTTAGTTTATTGTTTTGTAACTTGTAACTTCAAATAGTATTGTAAAATTGTATTTTATTATATAACAAGTATCTATATAACAATTAATCACACATATACTAGTTACAATAAAATTAATGACACACATATATTAGTTACAATAAATTTAATGATTACCTCGTTTTGGACTATCTTAACAATAAGTTCTAACGAGAACTCTATTTGACAAGATGAGAGGAGACAAGACGAGACGAGACAAATGGTTACAAGAGCGCGAGCGAGACGAGACAAACAGTTCCTAGAGCGAGAGCGATACAGAGACAATAGTAATTTTTTCAAAACTAACGAGAGCGAGACGAGATTTTTTAAACTCTCGCCCAATCTCGTCTCGTGTGAAGCCCTAGTACGCCATTCTAAAATGCAGACATAAAGCGATGTAATATTAAGTAATTTATTCACAATAATATTATTTGGTTGAAAATTGGTAAGTTTTAGTCTCAAATTACCACGGTTTTCAAAGTTGAATATGTTTCTCTATTTTGCAAATATTGCGTTCGCTTTACTAAAACCAGCTTCAACCATATATGAAATTGGGAATACAAGTAAGAAAGGTTGGAAATATCCGAAATTCAGGCTTTCACCCTGAGTTTCGGATATTTAGTGGCAATATTTTTATTGCTCCAAAATTCAGGATTATATTTTCAAACAATGCTTTAGCTTCGAGATCTACACACAGTTCAATTAGTTCATCTTCTAAGCCAGGTTCACTAGTTTCATCAATTTTTGCATCAAATGGAGTAGCGAACCGTTCGGGAACATGTATATTCATTCTCCAAGTCTTCGAAACGTGCTTTAAAGTCTTCTATTATTAATCGACCCTAATTGTATTAATCGACCACCATGTATTAATCGACTCCTGGAAAACTCTTATCGATCCCCTGGAGTCGGTATCGACCACTATGGCAACCACTAGTCTGGACGAAGATGACAATTGCGGATTCTGTAGCTCAGCAGAAGAAAGAGCCTGCAATTCCTAAAGGAATCAGGACTAGAGGAGGCGCTCTAAATTAGTAAGTATACCAACGACCAGCGCCCTCTTTCCCACTGGGCACTCGGGGCACGTGCCCGGGGCCCCGAAATCGTAGGGCCCCCCTACCAGATCACCAAACGGTAACCGATATTTATCCTTCCTGCCAGATCACCAAACGGTAACCGATATTTATTACCGAAAAACATATTTAATTTGGAAAAATCAAGCGATAATGAATCTGACTAAAAGGACCTAACTCAAAGAACAAGACGTAGAAGCTCACGCCAGATTTTTTTTGACGGCTCTGCCTCAGCGCTACTGAACGGAAAGGAGAAATTCAATGTCTAATCGAGTTGAGACAAAGTTGCAAAGAATTTGCTGAAATCTTTTAACGAGAAAGAGTTGGAAATGGAATGTCTGCATTTTACAGAATACTTGGAAATATATTGAAAATGAAGGAACTAATAGTATATTGGAAATATATCATCTTTTGAAAGAATACAAAGTTTCTAGAAGATACATTTCCAAATGTAGAAATCGCATTCAGAATTTTTGGTAACTAATTGCAGTGCGGAACGTTACTTCTCCAAATTGAAAAGATTAAAAAATGAGTCAGTTTGTCACTGATCCATTCCGAATGTTACATGTATTGCCCAGTCAATTGACCAAGGTGTTATAGAGGCCACGAAGAGACTTTAAAGGAAGGACTTTATGCTCCAATTGTTAGGAGAATATGAGTTTATGAGGGTTTGGAAATGTCTGCAGTTAAAAGAAACAATTTATGTCGTAGCTCTTGTCTCCAATAGTGCGAACGAAAAAAATATGGAAAAGGCATTTGATAAAATAATGGCATTAGAAGACACTGAAATTGAGAAAGAGGATCAATTGAATGATCAATAACTATTATTATTATTTGGTTTTGAATTTGTTCTTTCCCTTCCTTTCACTGGTCCTACAGTCTCAAGCAGGACCTGGACACAAGTATAGTTTGAATTTGTTGACAGACAAATTTTAATAGGAACTTTCCAAACTTTGGACAGACAAACCAATTTAAGTACTTCCAAAAAATTTTGAAGTTGCGGTGAAAAACTTCCGTGTCCTAATTATGGAGCCTTGAAGTACTAGACAAAATTTTGAAAAGTCGCGTTTTAAAATCGAGTTTTAGTTGTGGTGCATTGAAGAACCAAGACAAAATTTTGAAAATTCGCATCTGAAAATCATGTTCTAATTATGGATCCTTGAGGAACCAGGACAGAAATCAACAGAACAAACGTAATAACTAAAGAAACAAGCTCGCGAATACTTAGTGGAAACCGATGCTACTACGGATACCAAAAACTGATGAAGTCCAAGTTATTGAGTCACAAAATCAAACTTCAAATATACCGAACACTCATAAGACCAGTAGTAACGTACGGATGCGAGGCCTGGACCCTAACCACCGCAGAGGAGGACGCGCTACGCATCTTTGAAAGAAGGATCCTTAGAAAGATCTACGGACCGATCCTAAATGAGCATGGAATTTGGAGGATACGAATGAACCATGAACAAAGCAGGTTAATAAACGAAGCGGACATAGTGAGATATGTAAAAGCTTAAAGAATAACATGGCTGGCACAACTGTACAGAATGCATGACGACAGACCAACCAAGAAAATGTACAACTGGCGGCCAGTAGGAAGAAGGAAAAGAGGAAGGCCAAGGAAAAGATGTATGGAAGACGTGGAGGAAAGTCTTACAAAGATGGGAGTAAGGGATGGGAGAGAGAAAGCCGGTGAAAGGACAAAATGGAAGAAGATTGTTGTAGAGGCAAAAACCCATCGCGGGTTATAAAGCCAACAGAAGAAGAGGAACCAAGACAAAATTTTGAAAATTCGCATTTCAAAATCGTGTGTTAGTTGTGGTGCCTTAGGGAACCAAAACAAATTTTGAAAATTCGCGTCTCAAAATCATGTTCTAATTATGGAGCCCTGAGGAACCAAGTCAAAATTTTGAAAATTCGCATTTCAAAATCGTGTCTTAGTTGTGGTGTCTTGAGAAATCAAGACAAAATTTTGAAAATTCGCGTTTTAAAGTCGTATCTTAGTTGTGGTGTCTTGAGGAATCAAGACAAAATTTTGAAAATTCGCATTTCAACACCGTGTCTTAGATGTGGTGCCTTGAGGAATCAAGACAAAAATTTGAAAATTCGCTTCTCAAAATCATGTTCTAATTATGGAGCCTTGAGGAACCAAGACAAAATTTTGAAAATTCACTTATCTAAATCGTGTCTTAGTTGTGGTGTCTTGAGGAACCAAGCCAAATTTTTGAAAATTCGCATTTCGAAATCGTGTCTTAGTTGTGGTGTCTTGAGGAACCAAGACAAAATTTTGAAAATTCGCCTTTCAAAATCGTGTCTTAGTTGTGGTGTCTTGACGAACCAAGCCAAATTTTTGAAAATTCGCATTTCAAAATCGTGTCTTAGTTGTGGTGTCTTGAGGAACCAAGCCAAATTTTTGAAAATTCGCATTTAAAAATCGTGTCTTAGTTGTGGTGTCTTGAGGAGCCAAGCCAAATTTTTGAAAATTCGCATTTCAAAATCGTGTCTTAGTTATGGTGTCTTGAGGAACCAAGCCAAATTTTTGAAAATTCGCATTTCAAAATCGTGTCTTAGTTGTGGTGTCTTGAGGAGCCAAGCCAAATTTTTGAAAATTCGCATTTCAAAATCGTGTCTTAGTTGTGGTGTCTTGAGGAACCAAGCCAAATTTTTGAAAATTCGCATTTCAAAATTGTGTGTTAGTTGTGGTGTCTTGAGGAGCCAAGCCAAATTTTTGAAAATTCGCATTTCAAAATTGTGTGTTAGTTGTGGTGTCTTGAGGAACCAATCCAAATTTTTTAAAATTCGCATTTCAAAATCGTGTCTTAGTTGTGGTGTCTTGAGGAGCCAAGCCAAATTTTTGAAAATTCGCATTTCAAAATCGTGTCTTAGTTGTGGTGTCTTGAGGAACCAAGCTAAATTTTTGAAAATTCGCATTTCAAAATCGTGTCTTAGTTGTGGTGTCTTAAGGAACCAATACAAAATTTTGAAAATTCACGTTTTAAAATCGTATCTTAGTTGTGGTACCTTGAGGAATCAAGACAACATTTTGAAAATTTACGTTTCAAAATCGTGTCCTAATTATGGAACCTTGAAGAATCAAGATAAAATTTTGAAAATTTGCAGTTCAAAATCGTGTGTTAGTTGTGCCTTAGGGAACCAAAACAAATTTTGAAAATTCGCGTCTCAAAATCATGTTCTAATTATGGAGCCCTGAGGAACCAAGTCAAAATTTTGAAAATTCGCATTTCAAAATCGTGTCTTAGTTGTGGTGTCTTGAGGAATAAAGACAAAATTTTGAAAATTCGCGTTTTAAAGTCGTATCTTAGTTGTGGTGTCTTGAGGAATCAAGACAAAATTTTGAAAATTCGCATTTCAAAACCGTGTCTTAGATGTGGTGCCTTGACGAATCAAGACAAAATTTTGAAAATTCGCTTCTCAAAATCATGTTCTAATTATGGAGCCTTGAGGAACCAAGACAAAATTTTGAAAATTCACTTATCAAAATCGTGTCTTAGTTGAGGTGTCTTGAGGAACCAAGCCAAATTTTTTAAAATTCGCATTTTAAAATCGTGTCTTAGTTGTGTGTCTTAAGGAACCAGGACAAAATTTTGAAAATTCGCGTTTTAAAATCGTATCTTAGTTGTGGTACCTTGAGGAATCAAGACAAAATTTTAAAAATTTACGTTTCAAAATCGTGTCCTAATTATGGAACCTTGAAGAATTAAGACAAAATTTTGAAAATTCGCATTTCAAAATCGTGTGTTAGTTGTGGTGCCTTAGGGAACCAAAACAAATTTTGAAAATTCGCGTCTCAAAATCATGTTCTAATTGTGGAGCCCTGAGGAACCAAGTCAAAATTTTGAAAATTCGCATTTCAAAATCATGTCTTAGTTGTGGTGTCTTGAGGAATAAAGACAAAATTTTGAAAATTCGCGTTTTAAAGTCGTATCTTAGTTGTGGTGTCTTGAGGAATCAAGACAAAATTTTGAAAATTCGCATTTCAAAACCGTGTCTTAGATGTGGTGCCTTGAGGAATCAAGACAAAATTTTGAAAATTCGCTTCTCAAAATCATGTTCTAATTATGGAGCCTTGAGGAACCAAGACAAAATTTTGAAAATTCACTTATCAAAATCGTGTCTTAGTTGTGGTGTCTTGAGGAACCAAGCCAAAATTTTGAAAATTCGCATTTCAAAATCGTGTCTTAGTTGTGGTGTCTTGAGGAACCAAGACAAAATTTTGAAAATTCGCGTTTTAAAATCGTATCTTAGTTGTGGTACCTTGAGGAATCAAGACAAAATTTTGAAAATTTACGATTCAAAATCGTGTCTTAATTATGGAACCTTGAGGAATCAAGAAAAAAATTTGAAAATTTGCATTTCAAAATCGTGTGTTAGTTGTGGTGCCTTAGGGAACCAAAACAAATTCTGAAAATTCGCGTCTCAAAATCATGTTCTAATTATGGAGCCCTGAGGAACCAAGCCAAATTTTTGAAAATTCGCATTTCAAAATCGTGTCTTAGTTGTGGTGTCTTGAGGAACCAAGACAAAATTTTGAAAATTCGCGTTTTAAAATCGTATCTTAGTTGTGGTACCTTGAGGAATCAAGACAACATTTTGAAAATTTACGTTTCAAAATCGTGTCCTAATTATGGAACCTTGAAGAATCAAGACCAAATTTTGAAAATTCGCGTTTCAAAATCGTGTCTTAATTATGGAACCTTGAGGAACCAAGACATAGTTTTGAAAATTCGCGTCTCAAAATCGTTTACCAATTATGGAGCTTTAAGGAACCCAGGAATAATATGCTTAAAAATCATAGATTTTGAAGAAATGATTAACGATTTTGCCCATCTCAAATCTAGAAGGGTACCTCTTCAATCAACATAGATTTTTAAGCACTAACCTGTGAATTCTAAAACTTTCCACTTTTGTGGATTATATTATATTATATCTATTCATTTAAAATGACTAAAAGAATTTAAAAAATAATCTAGAACTTTGCTTATCTACTTTCTTTGCCTATTCTAACAAAATAGTGCTCTGTCAAGGTCATACGGGCCCAGGGCCTTCCATAGGTTAAAGACGGCCCTGCCAACGATTAGAGGAAAATAAATTGATCTATAAAGGTCGCAGTACCACCTCTGAAATCAATAATCTACTAATCATTCAATAGCCACTTATTCCACTTTATTCCAGTCTTGAAAACATTTCAGAAATGCAGATTTTTAGACGTAAAATACAGAAAAATGCAACTGAATCGTTTTTTATGCTCGTGTCATCAATTCTTATCAATTGTAATCAATTCTTATCAATTCCTATTTTAAAAATATTTAAATTAAATTTTTAAATTAAATTTTTAAACATAAAATCTGGAAAAATATAACTGAATCAGTTTTTATTCCCATTTCATCAATTTTCATCAATCCTCACCAATTTTCATCAATCCTCGTCAATTTTCATCAATTCGCATCAATTCTCATCTATAATCCGCTAGTTTCAAATTTTCCTGTACACACTTGAGGTTTAAATTATGTTCCCTTTCATTATTGTTCCTTATCAGCAGAAATATTAAGTATTCTAAACTAAATGTAAATAGAAACAAATGCTTAATGGTTTTAGAAATGTGATAGAATTGGTTCAAAATAATTTAAAATGTTCACTACAGAGTAAACATGTGTTCGTGTCAGAAAGTGTTTTTATGACTAATATTATTAATAATGGAATCATTTCAACTGAATAAAAGAAAAATTGCAATAAATTTGGCACAAACAGTCCCATAAAACTTGGGATATTAGAAATGTTGGCAACTGTTTTAACAGGATAAACTTAACATATTTATTTCGAATCTTTCCACACTTCATTAAAAAATCAATTTATGACTGAATAGTATTAGTGATAGCATACAGCATTTATTAAGTGATATTTAATATTGCCTTTATATTGTTTGCTTATTTTGCTAAATATTTAATTCTTTAGTTTATACAGAAATTTCAGTGCTTTTTCAATTTGAATTTATAACTAAATTGTAAGAATGATTTTTTTTTGTGTGCCGTACTCTCTTGAGAGAATATAGGCGACCTGTCGCTCATATTTGTGGAACGCAGAACGGCACTATTTGAGAGGTTTTCTTGGGAGAATTACTCGTGGTAGTTTGCCATTGCTTTCTACGAGGTGGCCATAGCATAGTGCCGTGAAAAATTTCACGGTTTGTCTGGGGATTGAACCCGGAATCTCAGGTATAGCGTATGAATGATATGCATCATTTTTATCACTCATGCTTTAATAGTACTATCTTGGTGCATTTTTTTAGTAGGATAAAATGACACGATTAGTCACTATTACCACTTGAATAACGCCCGCAAATATTCAATATCGCTAGGTTACATTAAAATAAACAAATAAATAAAAATAAAATGAATACAATCGGAAATGAAGACCTCGGTATTAAAGAAGTGACGTGAAGTGTCAGAATTTTTTTTTCATAACAAAATAAAAATAAAAACTAAAGAAAACGTTGTAAAGTGAGTGTAAATTCTTTGGTGATACAGGTGACCGCAGACTGATGACGAATCCACACCACCGGAGACAATTGAAAAAGCAACTTCTTCATTTTGGATTTCAATTTTTTTATGGCGCTGGATCCCAAACTTGTAAGATACATCCCCTCGCATGAGTAATATTGTTTATCTACGACCACTATTGCAAATGCCCATTATTGTACAGTTCGTGGACTATGTAAATACATCATAACACACACGTATGTAATGATTGAGAACACACACGTGCGTTTCGTTTACGATTCGTTGATTGGTTGAGAGCTGCTACTACGTCCTCGTACGTTCATCGTCCCCCGTGCCACAATTCAAGCTGACGGAAATTGACATTGCGTACATTAGGTTGCCTATATCTATGAGCACTATTATTCCAGTTTAACCCAAATAAGTACTAAATAATAAGGTATATAACCATTAAGAATGTATTTCATTGCATTTCAAGTTAAATAATGTCGAGTAACAGTTATATATGAAAATGCAACTGTTTGATTATTGTAATGTTAAATAATGTACCTAATAAGTATTGTGGTTATTTATAAATGAAAACACTTTAATAGTCTATTTCAAAACAAATAAAAAAGAAAACAAGTTAAATACCTTAATGATTACACCTTATATAATGTCAACTAAACAAAACAACTAAAAACCTTTAATGTTCTTGAAAACTATTCTACCAACTTAACCTCAGAATATAACTTAGGCAACAACTTCAAAAATAAGAAATACATTTGTTACATCAAACATATTTTTCTTATTAAACAGAAACAAATTAGTATGGTCTTAGATAAAGTATAGTACATAACTCGAGTTGTAAGGCAATTATGTGCTCGCGGAATTACGCACTCCTCGCTACGCGGGTCGTGCGTAACTGTTCCGCTCGTAAGTATGTAATATGCTTTTTACAACTCTCGTTACCTAATATACTATTGTAACACGGGCGAAATTGTCAATTTTCCTCTCGATCGAATGCACAATTTCGCTCTCGCGTAATATTGACAACTTTTCGCTCTAGTTACAAAATCTACTATTATTAAGTCATTTATAATCTTGCCTCTCGTTTATATCTTGCTTGCTATTAAATGTATTCCTTAGTTTAGAAAGAAGTTTCAATGTCTTTACGATTCTTATTTAAGACTCAACTCAATGTTTTTTATTGAATTCTAAATTAAAACGTGGAATCGAGTTAATTAAATATTCAACAAAAATCAACGTGCTTTCGGAAAATATAAGAAAAGCCTGTTAAATGTTAAGGCCTTTTCGTTCAAATAAATTTAATTAACGATCTCCGTTCCGTTTTCATTTTTGTAAATTTCCAATGTAAATTCTCTATATTTGAGTTCAAACATTATTAATTAAGCTAAATGCCCAGTAACGTTAATTTTAATTAACGTTAGATATAAAAAACTAATTTACAAGCTCGGTTTGTCAATATTATATAGCGAGTCAATTATATAATTGACGATGTGAAATCGGTGCATTTCACTTTGTTGCTTTGTGTAATTGGCATTTGCACTATACAGAACTGGTGAACCTTTGTTTGCTTTGCTGGGAAAGCTTTAAATGTCAACTGATTGCATAGCATAAACTATAAAACAATAGCATACATTCATTGCCTAGCAGATTTCAAGTCAATTGAATATTTCAACAACTTTTATCTTAACCTTTCTTAGACTGATAACATTAAATTATTTCGTTGTAAATAAAATTTAAGTCTGAATCTTGTTATGAATTTTGAATATTAAATTGTCAGCGCCACGTGCTGAGAATTTTTCACACAAAATTTTGTTCGTTAACTAATTAGGAAAGTTAATATTTGAGCTCGCGGATATATTCCTTGCCTGGATGTAATTTCATTATATTACATTCGAATTTTCAAAACGAGAATTTATTGAAAATTAAATAAAATCGTACTAATCCATTCTGAAAAATTGTCATAATTACAAGTATTTTTAATATTATGAAGCATCACAGTATGAATTAAATGGAATTGCCGTGATTGCGATAAAATCGGCAGCGATTTAATCTCTCTCAAAGCGGCAATTATAAATCTTCAAAACGAAATTTTCGCCCTTAAAAGTTCAAAACAGGTTGAAGACCCTAATAAATTACATTCTACGCCAATTGTTATGGAGAAAATTATACAGGGTATCCCAACGAAAATTTGCAAAATTGGTTTGTCATCTTTTCGTTTGTAACCAATAATTTTGTCAAATCTCAACCGATTTCTAAAAACGGTACGTCACTGTATTCGCAATGAAAAGGGCTTTAAAATGATGTGCCACAATTGGGGTAGTTGCATTTAAAATTTTTAAGTTGGGGTTGCTAGGCATTAGGGGGATGAACATATTGAGTTGGCTTGACTATCAAAAAAGCTCCCCCCAAGAACAAAAATCGACGGGTCTCGGCGAATTTTAAAATATCATTCGGTTTTCCAATTATAGGGGGGGTCAAATTTTCGTTGGGATACCCTGTATATGAAATATATGAAAGAGAGAAAATGTCCGGTAATTTACTTATATTTGGAATTAAGGAAAATAATACGGAATCTAAGCAACAACAAATGATGTCGGACTCAAAGTCTGCGGAAAATCTGTTAGCAGATATTGGTGTACGTGTAAATAACATAAAGACTGAAGGTCTCGGTAAATATGATCCCTCCAAATCACAGTCTCGCCCAATAAGATTTAAAGTTCCGTCCCTTGAAATCATGGCTACAACTATGAAAAATATAAATAAATGAAAAACAATTAATAAATGGAAAGGCATACATCTCTCTAGAGATCGCACTGCTATGCAGAGGGAATTATACAGAACGACTAAAGAAGAGTTAAATACACGCTTAGCGAATGGTGAAACTAATTTACATATAAAATATGTGAATGGGATTCCTACTATCACTGAAAATTTAAACTAGCCAAGCCTTACCGATCCCCCATTTTATTAAATATTTTCTATCAAAATACCCGAGGATTATGTTCTAAAACACAAGAATTTTATATCAGCTGCTGCAACTCATCCTATGAAATTATTTGTTTATCTGAAACCTGGTTAAATGATTCGATTAAAAACTCGAAACTCTTCCCTCCAAACTATAATGTTATTCGTTGTGACAGGAAATTTAACTCGATAGGGCGCACCAAAGGTGGAGGAGTGTTAATCGCAATTGACAACGACATTCAATATGAAATAGTAGATACAACTTCATTAACTAATAGTGTTCCACTAATTGATGCTCTATTAAGTAAATGTATTCTTAACGGTGCTATCTTTTTTATTTGTACATTATATATTCCACCCGATACAACAGTAGATGACCTGGAATTATTCTTCAATTCTTTGGAACTTTTAATAATGGATCAGCCAATAATAGTTATAGGTGATTTCAATTTACCTAATCTCTATCATACAAATATTTCGTGTTCCAAATGTCTTTCATTTCGCTGTTTTTGTAACATACTTGATCTTTCTCAATACAATACATGTTCAAACATTAACAATAAAATTCTTGATCTCGTCGTGTCGAACTTAAGCTCTCCCATTTTAGTCAAGCGTGCTGATACTTCAATGGTGATTGAAGATCTACACCACCTATCATTATCTATTGAATTTGAACTAAGGGCAATCTCTGATAATAGTAGGTTTCCCTCAAATACTAATACTCGATATAACATTAAAAGGGCTAATTTTGTCACACTGTATAGTGAACTGTGCAATATGGACTGGTCATTTTTAAGCAAATATACTGATGTGAATAAAGCTTTGGATATGTTTTATACAAATCTATACAACATATTTAATAAATCGATCCCCCTTTCCCATAGTAGCAGATCTAAGTTCCCTGTATGGTTTACTTTTGAAATAAAAAGGAACTTAAAAAGTAAGGCATATTATAGACAAAAATGGCTATCAAGTAGGAAACAAGTATATCATAATGAATTTAAAAGGCTCAGATCACTCATTAAACGGCAAATCAGTGAAACATATCAGTTGTATCTTAAAGAACTAGAAGACAATATCAAATCAAATCCGACCGGATTGTGGACTTATGCTTATATGAAAGAAGGTACTACAAGAATACCTAGCATAATTACCGATGAAAGTCAGGAGTATTCTACACCTAGTGACATCGTTAACGGTTTTGCCTCACTATTTTCTAAAAGTTATAAACCTGCTAACGCCACTAATTTGTCTGACAATCATAGTAATTGTCTGTCTTATACCTTAAATTCAATCTCAGAAAATGATTTAATAAGCATTATGGCGCGTTTACCTAATAAATTATCAGCTGGAGATGACTCTGTTCCTTCCTTCCTAATTAAAGATTGTAGATTCATATTTGCTAAGTCCCTTCATATTATTATAAATCTTGCTATTAGTACGTGCATGTTTCCTTCAAGGTGGAAGGAAGTTGGCTAAAATTACTCAGGTATATAAAAAGGGAGAAAAAAATGTTCTGAAATTATCGTCCAATTGCTTTATTAAGTAATTTTTCAAAAATATTCGAGCAGGTTTTTTATTCAACTATTTTCAAAAACGTTTATTCATTTATTTCTTCCAACCAACACGGTTTCATGCCAGGTAAATCTACAACAACCAATCTTGCATCATTCTCGCAATATGTTTCAGAAGTGATAGATAACAGGGGTCAAGTAGACGTAGTATATACGGACTTTTCTCGAGCCTTTGATACCCTTGACCACGACATAATACTCATGAAACTTGCTGAACTTGGAGCTGCTCCAAGTCTACAACAGCTTATGAAATCATATTTATCTGATCGTCAACGTCAAGCATACGTAGCTTTTCATGGTTTTCACTCGTACAAATTTTCAATGGATTCTGGTGTTCCGCAGGGCTCAAATTTGGGGCCGCTACTCTTTATTATTTTTATTAATTCCCTCTTAAAATCCTTAAACTGTCATGTACTGGCCTATGCAGATGACATCACACTTTTTACAAGCGTCACTTCGCCAAATGATGTTATGTTTCTTCAACATAACATCAACAAATTAGTATCCTGGTGTGAAACTCATAAACTGTACCTTAATGTTGATAAATGCTGCTCCATGTCATATTCCCGGAAATCTAACCATTTCACAAAATCATACACAGTGAATGAATTACAACTCAAATGCTGCGTGGAGATAAGGGATTTGGGCATCTTATTCACCTCTGATTTAAATTTTACTAGACATATAACTAATATTGCAATGTCTGCTTCCAGAATGTTAGGTTTTATTATGAGAATTTGTGCATCTTTCAGAGACATTGACCTCATAAAGTTATTGTATTTTGCATATGTAATAAGCAAACTCGAGTATGGGTGTCTTATTTGGTATCCATATTACATGAATCAGATAATGCCACTGGACCGTATTCACCGCAGATTCTTAAAGTATTTATCGTACAGAGTAGATGGTGTCTATCCCGATCGCTGTGTGGATCAAAACATTCTCTTGGAACAACATGGTATCGCTTCGCTGGCCGCCAGAAGAGAAGAGCTTACTGCTAAGTTTTTATGGAAGATTCTTCATAATAAAGTGGATGCTTCATTTCTGTTGTCAAAAATAAACTTCCATATACCTAGGTCAAGTTCTAGGTATATTAACACATTTTACATCCCAGGGGCTCGTACCAATTGTCTTCGGCGGGCACCAGTAACTGTAATGTGTCAGAATGCGATGGCACGCTATAAAGATTTTTTTTTTGACAAGTTATAACTTAAACGAATACATTTTCAATATTTATATATTGTTAAATTTATTGTTGTCTTGTAAATGGGGTTTCCTGTTGGGCAATAAAGTATATTATTATTATTATTATTAATATTGGTAAAACCATACTACATTATAGACAATCGTATAAACTTAACCAAGTCGGAACAAAGCCATCCACGTGGGTTTCAAGTAAGCGGTTTACAAAAATTAAAATTAGCGCAATTTATAATAACAGGGTTTCTGGGCCTATAAGTGAATGTAAATGCAAAATACAATAGGCCACAAGTAGGCCGCAGTGTTTGAAGGGCTAATACCCGGCATCCACAATGGATCAAAACTTAAAAAAAAAAGCGGTTTACAAATTATTATTCATAAAAAGCAAAGCTGCACTGAGGAGAGATAAATCTCGAAACGCGTCTGCAGATGGCTATCCACTTAAGTTAATTATTGTTATTATTCTCGTGTCAGAAAACATCAAATAAAACAGATCCAAATACTATGACTACAAACATTATATAATATTTGACCAAAACTTTCACGCCACTTCCACTGCGTTCTGTGATGCTTCATAAAGTTCATCTTCTCTGCAAGAGATTGGACACAGTCTACACTGAAGCATATGGTTCACAGTCTGGTTTTCTCCACAGTCACACTGAAAGCTATCTTCTTTAATGTAGTTCCGCTTTGCAAGATTGGTCTTAGATCTGCCCACTCCTGATCTTAATCTATTCAAGGATTTCCATGTTAATCATCCTTAATCATGACTAGGAAGTAAAGTTTCGGCTATCCTTTTCCAGCACAGGGGAAGAGATTCCTTAGCTTTCCATAATTCTAGCCTGGCTTTTTCGCATGTAGTCTTCAATTCTTTGGATGTTCTTAGGAAACTCTTCCTATACTTCAGGCTTTGAGTATGTAGTTCTTGCCCATGTAGAGGATGGGTTGCTTCCTGCTCAGCTTTCTTCCGCTCCTTGTTTGCAGCTATTTCTCGTCAGGTTGCTAAGGGCACTCAGTTGGTGTTGATCTTAAGCATCCAGTTATAGTTCTACATGTTTCATAGAGCTACGTCCACCTGTTTAGCATGAGTTGAGTTATACCAAACCGGACAGGCGCACTGTGCAACGGAATAGCACAATGCCATTGCAGCTGCAAGAATGGTGTCAGGTTGACTATTCGTGGTGGAAACTTTTGACTTGGTGTTCAGAGAGTGTTTCTTGTAGATAAGAGCTCTGTCCAATGTCACTCCTAGAAGTTTTGGGGTGTTACAATGTTCCAGTTCTACTTCTGACCATACAACCTTCAATTCACGAAAGACTTCCCAGTTTCTCAAGTGAAAGGCACATGCTTGTGTCTTGGAGGGATTTGGTTTCAGTTTGTTTGCTAGATAGTATTTGGACAGAGACTTAAGGGCACTCGTGAGGTTATTCTCCACTGATTCAAAATCTTTACACTGTGCAGCAAAAGCGAGATCGTCAGCGTACACGGAACTCCTGGTGTTGGGAGCTATGGGCTGGTCATTTGTATACACATTGAACAGAAATGGAGCGGGAACAGTTCCTTGGGGTAGGACATTCTTCTGTAGCCTTCATCGGCTACGTTGCCCTTGGAAATCTACAAAATACCTCGGATTCTGCAGGAAATGAACCTGGTTAGGCTGGATTAGTAAACGTGTAGACCTTAGCAAGTAGGCGCTAATGATTAACAATGTAGTAGGCTGCCGATAAATCAACAAATGCCACTTCAGTTACCTTAGCTGGTTCGAAACCATCTTCTATGAACTGCGTAAGGTTCAGCAAATGTCCAGTACAGCTTTTGCCGGGACGAAATACAGCTTGTTCGTATATGAGCAGAGGATCAATTTCGGGTAGAAGGCGATTCAAAATCATTCTTTCTAGTAGTTTGTAGAGGTGACATAGGAGTGTAACTAGTCTGAAGTTTTTCGGTTTGTGGCCTTCTTTGCCAGGTTTCAGCAGAGCTATCACACGGCTCTTCCGCCATAGCTTTGGGATTTGATAATTCTTCATGCAGTTATTGAAGAGCTGTAGTATTCCTGTGTGTTTAATGCTTAATTTGTTCTGTCCGAATGTCATTCAAACCGGCTGATTTTCCATTTTTAGTCTGTTTGATAGTCTTGTCCAGTTCTGCCATTCTGTGTGGTATTGAAAGATCTCTACTTTCCTCTTGAATTTCTCTTTGATGTCTGGGCACTTTGTGCTTGTGGAAGGGCTTCCCGTTCGTCAATATCTGATTTGTTATTTGGTTGTCAGTGATGTTGTAATGAACATAAGTCTTTGTCGGATCATTGCTTAGACGTCTTAAAAGTGTATATGCCTTATGGCTGCCTCTTCTCAAATCCAGGTCTTTTATAGTTCTAGCCCAGGTGTCGGCAAACTCTATAAACTTAAGAGCCATTTTTTATTTAAAATTATTTCAAACTGGATCAAGAGCCACGTATTGTATTATTTTCACTGGTTGTACGTCAAGAAATTGCAGGCACTTTTTTCAAGTACATGGCGAAAATGGCACACATGCGCACGAAAAACTATGAAAAGGTCTATTTATAATATAGATTTATCTTTAGCATGTTTGGAGTTGAGAAAATGCATGTGAAGCAACCAGTCTGATCTTATTAATTTACTGCTCCACGTATATATTAATGCGTCTCCCATGTATGTTACTCTTAATTTAGTTTTCACGGAATAGTGCCTGTTATTCATCGAGTGTGATGCAATTACATTACGGATTATTCGGCGTTGGCTGTAATTCTAATTGGTCAATTAATTTACAGTTCTATGTGTAAACTAGTTGGCAAAACTTTACTACTGTTTTGGGAAATTCGAAACTCTATTTTATTCATCCCACAAAATTATTTAATGGAATCCTTTTATTAGATTGTAATTATCTGCTGATAGTACTAAGATATAGCAATTAAATTAAACATATATGCAGTATAATCTCGGTAATTCGGCCGTTGGTTAATCGGACGACACGTCCAGTAATCCGGCGGCCTTTCTCTCTTCCCACCACTCTTTTTTATAATCCGGCGATTGTCATATGGGACCAGACAACCGCCGGATTATAAGAAAGAGAACAAAATTGTTACGTCCCTATTGAAAAACCCTTTATTAATAATACTAATATTTATTGTAACATATGATACAAAGGGCTGTCGACCTCGAGGTCTTTCTGTTAACTCATCTATTATTTTACTAATACTTTATTATATTATCCTATTATTTTGTTATATAATCAACATCTGGAATTGAGTTGAAATAAATAATTCGCGAGACAATGCTTTATATATAAATGCAGAGTGATTAAAATAAATAGGAGAATTAAGAGAACCGCGTTCGGCGTTACGTTCTGCAATGAAAATGTTTATTTTCGGATTTTCGATTTCGGCCGCAACAATAAACAACGTACAGTTAATGCCTCGATTGTTTACAATATACGACGCGATATATTTTATTGCCGTCGGAACGTGCCCTAGAAAACACACAAGTTTTTATTACTTGGAACGAATTTCAAATATGGATTCACTACATGTGCAAAATTAACTTAATCATAACTTTTAACTAAACAGTAACTATTTACAATCTTATAACTATTAACTAGAATATAAATAACTAAATTATACAAAATCAATTATTAAATACAAATTAGATATTTGTCTATAAATATTTAGGCGAGTCTTCTGAATCATTTATGTTTGCGTGTTATGATTATATTCTATTTCAGGGGTCGGTTTTTTTTTATTCCGTATTGGATTTTTATTCCGTAGAAGGCGATTGAGGAGGGAGTCGCCCTTGCAACCAATACGCTGCTGTCGGATCCACTCTTTCCGATCGATGGCGATGTCCTTGGCTTGGGTATCCAGTCTTTGGTTTCTCAAATCATCTTCCACTGGTTTCAACCATGTTTTCTTTGGCGAGTTTCTTTGTATTCTCCGGTCTGGCGGTCGCTTCCGCCAAAGGAGTTTGCGTGGAAGCCGGGTGATCATCCGCTAAACGTGGCCAAACCAACGTAGTCTTCATTTTTGTATTTCTTCTCTTTTTGTTGAACGTCTGAATCGTCTTTTCTGTTGATCGCAGCTTTCTCTAATCGTTTCGTTTCGGAGTGGGTCGCGGATAGTGGAAGACTTCTAGCTTGTTTAGGTCCGGTTTGAGCAGTGTCCACGTTTGTAATCCATAAAGAAGAATAGGAAGGATTAACGTTCGGTATAGGCGTATTTTCGTTTTAATGGTGATATTCGTCCGCTTCCATATGCACCACTGGAGCAAGGCGAATGTTGCTGTTGCCTGACCGATTCGGCTATGAAAATCATCCCTCAACGCCAATTCTTTCTCTGCCACAAGCGATCCCAAATACTTGAACTGTGGTGCCCGTTCGATTTGGGTTTTCATCTAGGTAAACCCTCGCTTCCGATCCGTCCGTGGTGAGCACTTTGGTTTTATCCGCATTGATCTGTAATCCGTATGATTGGGCGATGCGGAAAATGTCGTACAAAATGTCTGTTGCATCGGCATCCGTACCGGCGCTGACGCGCGGACGTCGGCGAACATCAGATCATTCGCCGTATCGGACTCCGCGCCGTTCATCGAAGGCTTTCCGCATTAAGACCGATTCTCATATGCGCGACACTCAGCTACGCGATATCACCTGTCAAATAATGATTACATTGTTTTAAATGGGCACGTTCTCACTATGGCCACGCGACGTGACCATTTAAAACAATGTAATCATTATTTGACAGACGACGTGACCATTTAAACAATGTAATCATTATTTGACAGGCGGTGTCGCACGACATCGCGTAGCTGAGTGTGGCGCATATAGGAATCGACCTTAATCGCGTCAACCAGAACGTTAAAAGGTAGTGGCGAGGCGATGTCTCCTTGTCGTACGACAGATCGAATCAGAAACTCCTCGGATAAGTCAATTCGGATACGAACACTGTTGTTTGAGCCGTCGTATGATTCCTGAAGAAGTTGAATAATTTTCATCGACACGTGTTCGGTCTCCTGCCCTCTCCACAAATTGGCCCAGTCGATGCAATCAAAGACGAAATTAAAGACGATGGCTGTTCTTTAACGCATCGAATTCTCTTTTCCGTTAGCTGACGGAGAGCGAATATCTGATCGATGCATCATCGATGTGGTCTAAATCCAGTTTCTTTTTCCCGGCTCGTTTGCTCTCGATATTTCTTTAGCCTCGTTTGTATGATTTTCAAAAATACTTTATCGATGATAGAGAGGAGGCTAATACCACGGTAGTTGCATTCACTTGAATTCTCGACTGTCTCCTTTCTTCAGAATAGGCACAACGATCGCTTTCTTCCACGTCGACGGGCTACGATCCGAATGGGATATATATGATCCGGCTTTTATCATCTCGTTTTTCCGTTTTTCAGCGTTTTTATTGCCGTCTTCTTCTTCTTCTCAATGGCGCTACAGACCTAGTAGGACCTGGAATTCCTCACACAGCCTACATTTGTGCTTGGTGTCTTGATGTTGGACACAAGTGTAGGGAGTCCTTACAGTTTTTAACGTGGTTGGCGAGCCACTATTAGAGGAGCTTTCGAGGCAGATTTTTACTGTGATGACTTTGCCAGAGCCATCTACAGGAGCACGGTGGCTTATTTTACCATGTCCAGGATTTGAACCCGCGACTTGCGACACCTTGACTACTGGGCCACCACCGCCTCAATTTATTGCCGTCTCCACCTCGGTAATTGTCGGTTCGGTGTCGGGGAACTGATTCGTAGGCTGCTCGATAATCGGTGGTTCGGGCGCTGGACCTTGTGGTGGATCGTGGTTGTACAGTTGATGGAAGAATTCTCTCCACCGCTGCAGGCGATCGTGGGAAGAGGTCGCGAAGGTTCTATCCGATTTTTTTATGTTGTCGTTCGTTGATGTTGTTCTGCCGCCTAGCCGTCGGATTGTCTAGTACAACGTGCGGTACTCGTGCCTCGACGCTGATTCTTCCATTTCGGCTGCGACGTTATTCCAGTACGCCTCCCGTTCTGATTTCATTTTCTGTACTTCTTTGCTCAATCGACGATATTGTTCGAAATCGACGTGTTTCATTTGTTTCCGTTGTTTAACGAAGTCCAGACAGTCGTCCGGAATCCACGGATGGGTGGGCACAACTCTTTTGCACCGACCGCGATAATTGCTTTTCTTCTACGTCGATATCGTCCGATATTGCGAGTGCTGCTAATTTGTTGGATAATGCGATTTTAAATTCTCGGCGGGTTTCCGGGTCTCGTAGACAGGCCCAGTTTCTTCTGTTGATGGTGGCGCCCTTTTCTTTGCTCTTTGTTATCGCACTTGTAATTTCGTCTCAGTCAAGGTAATGATCCGATCCACAGTTGGGTCCACGTATCAAGTCGTTCGGAATCTGTTGTTGGTCAATACGTAGTCTAGAATTGCCGAGTCTTTGCCAGCTGGATTTCGCCACATGAGTTGAAGTTTCAGGCGGTGACGAAAGATGCTTCCGAGGGTCAAGTTGTTGACGAATGATAGGTGTCGGTAACCTACTACACGCTATTATAGTCATCAGCAGAATTGCAGAAGACCTCACATGCTGCGAGAACTTCATCAAGAATCAGTAAAAGTCGGACTCGAAATGAACCTAACAAAGACAAACATAATGAGCCCAGAGAATATCGACTTAACTATTAATAACCAGCAAATCGAAAACGTATCACACTACATATACCTGGGCCACAACATTCAATTGAGTAAAGTAAACCAAACTCTAGAGGTGTCAAGAAGAATAAGCCTCTCCTGGACCGCTTTTAGAAAATTAAGCTACATTCTCAAGTCCAAGGAGTTCCCGATAAACCTTCGAAGGAAAGTATTCCAATCGTGTGTACTGCCGGTCCTTACCTACCGCCACGAAGCAATGGCGTGCACTCGGAAAACATCGAATAGGCTACAAACCACACAGAGAGCTATGGAGAGGGCAATTACCCTCAGGGACAGGGTTCGAAACGAAGAGGTCTGGAAAAGCACTGGTATGACGGGTGTGCTAGTGAGAGTAGCGCAACTTAAGTGGAGATGGGCCGCTCACATTGCGAGGCAAGACCCGGACATATGGACAAAGAGAATCTCAACGTGGCGCCCGAGAGAGACCAAACCGAGCGCGGGCAGAACTCAGACACGCTGACGAGACAGTATACAAAAAATTGCAGGAAAAAACTAAATCCAAACTGCAGCAAACAGGAAGACGTGGAAATCCTTGGTAGAGGCCTACATACAGGAGTGGATAAACGAAGGCTGAGAAGAAGAAGAAGAATCTACTTTACAAGAAGCGCTTATTTCAGAAATGTGTAAGTTCGGTGGGCACCGGTTAGATTTGGGTTGTTTGACTCGACTGCTCGAACTTCGTATGGCATCCTTTGTTTCCTTGCGGTTTGTTGAGTCGCCTCATTTTTCCGCAGTTTTCCCTATCTTGTCCTGTTGTTGGTGTCCTAATTTGGAGCTTTTGGGACTGCTCGAACTCTCCCTTCTTAACCTTATAGATTCACAACCCCCGAGGACTGGCATTTTTCAGGGTACCAGGCTTGGAATGGTTTGGCTTTACAACAATGAAGTGGAGGGGGTCTAATCCCTAATCCACTTCATTGTTGTAAAGGCCAACCATTCCAAGCCTGCGACCCTGAAAAATGCAGGTCATCTTCGAGAAATCACATGGTCAGGAAACTTTTCACGTTAAAGAGCGAAGTATCGTTAATTCGGTTGGCGCTGTTGAAAATAAACGTCGTCTACATCAATATCTTCCAATCCCGGCCATACAAAATCAATAATCATCGTTCGATAGCGCAATCCATTCACCGTAACAGTTGCTCCAGCCTTATTTTCGAAAAGGTCCAATGACGCCGCCAGTCCAAAAACCGCACCAAACAGTCACACGTTGAGGATGGAGAGGCTTTTCAACAATAATTCTTGCGTTTTCCGAGCTTCAAATGCGACAATTCTGTTTGTTAACGTATCCTCCGAGGTGAAAATGGGCCTCATCACTCAAGATAATCTTTCGATGAAATTCAGAATCAGCTTGATGTATTTCAAGGACCCAATCAGTAAAGACACGACATCATTGATAGTCCGTAGACGTGATTTCTCTCTCTAACTTTAAAATCCTTAAAACCTCAATCTTTTTGCAAAATAACGTGTAAAGTCGCTTGTGGAATGCCCGTAGGAGGAGGTCCCAGGTCCAACATACTTCTGTAGAAATATTAGATAACATAATGGTATATGAATCCAGGTCGTTATCGGAATGCCCAAATCCACAGATCGACTAGAAATTGACAAACCTGGGTTTTCCTCGACACTGTGGGCTACAACAGCAATATTCTCAGTTGTTCTTCAGCGACGTGCACGAGTTCAGTTTTTCCATCACTAACATGTCCCAACAGCTCCAACTTTTCCACCAGTTTCAAAATCGCTGCCGGAGAACGTGCTTCATGATGTCCCAAAAATATTTTAATTTGGCGAACTGTGACCGCGAAATTTTCACCATTTTTGCATTTCAATCATTTCAATGCGTTGTTGATGCGTATATCGTTCCATTTTTATTTATGGCGTACTTTTTACTTGCCAGCTGTCAACTAGTTACAGGTTGACTCATGACAACTGTTAAAATGGCGGGCTATTTAAAATGAAACCTCTTATTGGAAGACCCTTTATTACGTCTAGACTCAATGACTATTATTTGTAACAACAAATGTTGTTGATGAAATGTTTGATCGTCGGGCACTTTAAAACTGTTTGACCTATACATACGGATAAGATGAAATAGTCAAGTATTTCATTTTATCCGTATGTTAGGATTTAATTTATGAGATAGTTTAACCTCCTTTGGAAGAGTTTTGCTAATAGAAATTTTAAAATATCTCCCTATTGTTATCTTTCAACCCATTCTAGACCGATTGCACACCGTGTGTGCAATTAATTTCCGAGGCTATAAGACCGTGTGTGCAATGACAGTAATGTGCAATTATCAGTTATTTTAATCAGTTATTCTAATTTACAGTTCAATTATCAGTTATTTAAATTTTCCGAGGAACGAGCTGCACACACGATGAATTATGTGAATTCACTTACGAATTGAGTGATTTATAAAGAAAAAAAAAATTTCGTTCCTGGGGACCGTGTTCGAAAAAAATCGTCGTCTTGAATGGGTTAATGCGTTTAGTAAAATATCTATTATGTTTGCATTATAATAAAAATACAATTTAATATTATTATTAACAAATACAATGTAATATTCGTGTATTCGGAATGTGTAGTGGAGGTGCAGCAGAGAAGCCCGGAGCACGTTTAGTGGGATATTGATCGGGACAGGCAGACAGAGGAGGGAATCCTGTGGAGCTGTGCTGCTAGGTTCAGGATTACCTGTCAGGTGCGGAGAGGTGCGGTTATCACGCTGCTCCGGTTGCCATAGAGAACACACTAATTAGGGTTCTTACTGTGACCGAGCATTATGTCATATGAATCAAATGAGAGGCAGCCCTCAAGTTTAATCAAGGGTGTCGCAGATTTAATTTCATAATCTTAATCCCCGCAAAATAAAAATAACTAATTAGATTTCATTCAGCGAGCTTTGATTACAAGATTTAATTTTAGTTTACAAATCTGGTTCAGATTTTATAAAAATTAATAATAATTTGTATGTATTAAAAGTACTCATGTATTAAAAGTACTACTTGGCGCACGTTTTTTAGTACGAGAAATGCCATTTTTGGTTGTATTACCACAACTTGGGTAACGCGCGCAAATATTTAACATTAAAAAAAAAACAATTAAATAAATAAAATTAACAGAATCAAGACCTCAATATTAAAAAGTGACGTGAAAGTGATCGATTTTTTACATTGCAAAATAAAATAAAAATTAAATTAAACGTTTTAAAATGAGTGTAAATTCTATGGTGATACCGGCGACTGAGTTCTTATGACGAATCCACACCACAGCAGACAATTGAAAAAGCAAATTCTTCATTTTTGATTCTATTTTTATTGGATGGCACCCTCTCGAGCGAATGTGCGCATTCGCTTCTTTCGTGCGCCCAATTTCGATCTCGTGTCCAATTGGCAACCTACCGCCCTAGTTACAGAATATACTATATTCACCTTGTTAATACAAAATTAAAATCTTTTTACAATATTTTGGATGTGATTACCATAATGGTATTATACAATATCTTCCTAATGACGAATAAAATAATATTTAAACAGAAATACAGATAGAATTAATAATACTAAAACCTATGGCTAATATAGTGGCTATCACACATATGAAGAGTAAGTGGCCATTAAAGTGTTAATTTGCATTTGAATATTCGCTATTAAGATTAATTATTATTTGGTACGTGTACAGTCTCAGAAGAACAGATTCATTTTAGAAACTTACGTGGGATAAAAAATCTACATATTTGCATCGAAGCACTTCAAGCACTTCAAGGGTATTCATGTTAGCTTCACATTCGAATTGTGTTGTTTGCTTTTGCGAAGTATTTTTCGCGACGTTTCGAGCTCATTATAAAATTGCTTTCCGAAAGAAATAATGATATCGACAGGAGAAAAAACAAACGCATGCTCTTGAATCTTCTGCTTGATATAACGCAAATAATTGGTTACACGGAAAAAAGGAAATGCATTTCAGATAAAAAATATAATAATATGTACTAAGAAATGATTTCAATTTATTGTAATATAAATCAAAATTTAAAAGTTTTTAAAAGCATAAGAACTTTAAATAATAATTCAAGACAGAAATATTGTTGGAATTAATTTTTTATTATTATAATCTGGTAGATAATTTCATGTATCGATCCTAGAAGAACTAAAAATCGAGGACAGACTGTCCAAGAAAATAAACCGGAACAAAGTGCGGTATCGGGCACGTCTCCAGAAGACCGGATGCATTAGAAAAGCTGGTGGTTCAAGGCAAAGTCGACGGACGAAGGTCACGAGGAAGATCTCCAACCCGATGGATAGACGGAATCAGAAGCTTGACTGGACTCTCTCTGCACGAGCCAACAGAACTAGCCCAGAACAGAGAGGAGTGCAAGATTGCTTTAAAAATGGTAGAAGCATAGTGCCACCAAACCCTTGTGAGGATAATAGGACCGAGGAGAGATAATTTCATGGCATTTATTTTTTAAATGTGATTACCGGCATGTACACCGCGGCTACAAGTTACATAGTCCATTCGATCAGTCAAATTCGATCAGTTCAATTTTTCACTACTTTTTCCAATAAATCTGAAAATGGCTTGAATATTGGCTTCCAGTGCTTCAAGTTTGTTCCTGGTTTGTCGGCATAAACCAATGAACTTAACTTAGCTCCATTAACCCTTTCGCCGCCATTCCGGGAGATGTGACCCGGGGCCGTGAATTTATACAGCGCCGTCCCGGGCGAAGTAGCCCGGGGTTTCTTTATACCAGCGCCATCTAGTTTTGCGCAGAATTACTAAACGAGTAACGAGCCGTCACTGAACTTAAAGCAGGAAAGAAATCGCGATTTTTTGTATTTTTTAAAAAAAAATATTTAAATATTACGATTGCAAATCTCCCACCGATTTGCAAAAGAATCGGGTATTTTTAAAAAATAATTTCACCGACCTGCCGTCTCCGGGAGCGGCTGGCTGATTTTTTTCAGGTTTTTCACTTTTTCACACACAACTCGGACAGTTTTGGTCGCATGGACGTGGTTCCGGTTCCGGTGTGTCCGGAACGTCGCCGTCCATCCGACTGTCACCTCACTTTTCAACATTTTTGCTTAAAATTTTTGGGACGTGTGAAAAACTCGTCAAAAAACAAACAAAAATCGTCATTTTTGGACGCCTAAATGACGCGATCTGAAAGCGTTATCAAAAATCGCCGTGCGTTACGTCGTTCGTCTATTCTTCCGCTACAAGAATTTGATAAACCGCCGCCGCGGGCAGCGTTTACATCGGAGAACCCGAATTCCTAGAAAAATGTGAATACCGTCGCTAATAAAAGTCGAGCAGCGATGAGAGTGGTGTCGCAGGACGCGTCTCGAAGTTCTCTACCTTAATTCTTTCGTGAATTTCATTTTCCCCGGGCATCTTTGCCGTGACTTCTTCCTCGGCATTCTTCCTTAAAAATGGTAATTTTTGTAATGCAAACTTTTGGGGTCTGTGTGGAACCGTTCGGCCTGAATCGCCAGGTCAAGACGAAGTACCACATTTTGATGACCACAACGACTGACGTGTGGCGTTTCCCGAATTACACCTGGGGGATCATACCACGTGGGTTTTTGAAAAGGTCAAATTCGCTTTTTTATTCCGGCAGATTTTGCTGGTTTAACTTTGCGCTGTCCCCCTCCAGAGGATCAAGTGAAACGTGCGCAGAAAGTGAAAAAAAGAGGCGTTTGGCGGTGGTACCTAGAACGTCCGAACCAATTGACGGATCGGTACGGAACTGGCGCCGTTCGATCGGGCATAGAACCTGTTAGTTTGTTTTTGAGTTTAATCCCGATTGCTTTAAAGTTGGCGACACGATGCCATAAAAACGACGTTTTTTGGACGTGCTGGAAAACTCTCGCAGAATCGCAAACTTAAGCTCTGCGGGAACGATTTCGTGCGATTCCCGCAGAGAATTGAACTCTATATCTTTTAATGCAAGCGGCGTCGCGCGGCGTCGTTTGAAATTGTCGCGACGCCCGCCGAAACTCGCGGTATTGCAGGAAACAAATGACGAAAGTAAAACGTCCATATTTTTGCAGCCCCCCGCTGAATGTTCTGGAGTTTTCAGTGGATTGTAGAATGGTGTTTTGGCTTTCCGCACCCATAATTGGACGTCGCGAAATAGCGTCGCGACGCCCACTTATAACTGTTAAGCTGCACAGAGAAAAAGTTTAATGACGATTTGGGGAACCAGAATGTCACGTTTCTTAAATTCCAAGTTGACCGGCACGTGGACCCTGCCGAGCCGCGTATTTTAGTACCGGCGCCGCGTCGCTGCGACCACGGAGTCGCCCGCCACACAGTTCGAAACGTATCGGCTTTCCTTGGCTGGAAGGTGCAGTCAGTCAGTCCGCTGCAGTTTCGCCGTTTTTGGGCGCTGCTACTCGAAGCTGCACGCGTTCGATTCGGAACTGGACACCTCTCTGGAACTGAAGAACACCCATAAACGCAAAAGAGGCGCGAGTCTTTTGCGTTTATGGGTTCGCGATCCGAGCCGTCCCTGTCGAGCTGCCGACGTTGGAACATATTCTTTTTTTTTTTGAACGATTTCTTGACATTTACCCCCCTCACCGCGCGACTGAATCTGACATTTGCATCACGAAGCCAAACCGCCCGCCGATACGCGTATTTCGGTACCACTCGAGGCTTCATGCGTCGCTCCCTTCACCCGGTGCGTCCGAAATGCCGAAAAAAAAATTTGCGAGTTCGATGGTCATCGCCGAAAATTTGGATTCGCATCGCGCAGGATAGATGTGAGTATCTAGAAATCCCATCGGCAATTTCGTCGGGCTGCCCGATCAGGAAATATCTCCATAAATGTGCACGGTATAAGTGCTCCTTCAAGTTTGCCGCCGTCTGCGTTCAACGTGCCGCTGCGGACTCACGATTTTTCGACGCAGTTCTTTAGATTGAACCTATGGCTTTGCGGCAGTGTAACCGGCGCCGCCCCCGGGCGCCGCGGCGTCGAGTTATGGAGGAGCAAAGGATTATAGAGGAGCGCTATTTTCCGCTTTTGATCAATGTGAAAGGGGTTGTATAACTACCGGCATTTTTATAAATATTGGCGCTGAGTGTTATGCCTTAAAATTGACATGGCGGTGAAAGGGTTAAAAGTAATCGAGAAGCGTTAAGTAGCACGAACGAGGAGGCCAGTTAACAGGACCACTTCTAGATATAAAGTTGTCACCAAATTGATATAGCAATAAATTGATGGTTAAGCGCGCTGTATGGCACGTTGCGCCATCTTGTTAAAACCAAATGTCGAATGTCGTGCTGATTAATTTTTGGAAACAAAAAATCAGTCAGCATGGCTCGACAGCGCTCGCCATTCGCCGTAACGGCAACTCCTTCCTTTCGAAAGAAATAAGGACCGATGATGCCGCCAGCGTGTAAACCGCACCAAACAATCAATTTTAATGGATGTAATGGTGATTCGTTAATGGCTTGAGGATTGTCTTTGCTCCATATACGGCAATTTTGCCTGTGCAACTGAGCTTCATCACTAAACACAATTCTTCGGTAAAAATGCTCATCTTCGGCCAGTTTCAAATTAGCCCAATCAGCAAAAATGCTTTTCATTTGGCTTTAATTCTTGCACGAGCAGTATTTTATAGGCACGTAAGCCAAGACCCGTACGTAAAATTTTCCACGTAGTCGAAGGACAAAGGCCAACAAGTTGAGAACGGTGACGAATCGACATTTCGGCGTCTTCTTCAACACTTCGCGCAACAGCAGCAATATTCTCTTCGGTATTCACATTTCTTTGTCTTGTTGATGGTTTTGAATCGAGAAGAGTACAATTAGTGCGAAGACGATCAGTAACTGCACGAATTGCTTGTTCACTAGGCCGATTATGTTGACCTTAAAATGGACGAAGTGCCCTATGAACTGTTTTCGCGAACAGATTTATTTGTTTCAAAGAAAATTTCCACAATTTGGAAGCGTTGTTCGAGCGTTAAACCATTCATTATGAATTGCCAAACCTTACTAAACAAAAATGTCAACACAGTTTGTCATTCTCAACTGTCAAACCATAGACAACAATCATCGAAACTTCTCATGCAGCTGAAAAAACACGCATTACTTTGGATTTATTTTAGAAATATTATAATATGTTAATCAGCCCACATTATTATCTTCGTCAGTGAAAACATAGCACAATAGTGTCATAAATCGGTGTGTTCTCCTATGCCAAACACACAACACAGTCCAATAATGTGTCAACTCTTCCCCATCATAAGACCTCAAGAAACTGGCTTCAGGCAAAGGTATAACTTCAAGAAGGCCCATTTGGCCTAAGTTCTCTAGAATGTTGGATGAAAAAGTTCAAACAATTTCACCTGGGCCGAAAAGCTATGAACTTTTTGTTGACCTAGTTAAACTTTGCTGACGAGCCTATATTCCAAGAGGCTGTAGGATGGTATATTTTCAAGACCTGTGATGTGTGACCTTAGAAACAACCATTTTACTAGAGGAGTATTACACACGATATGAAGAAGATCGTATGAAGACGAAACCTCCCAAGCAGCGAGCTCTGTTCTCTCCTTAATCTCTGAGGCAAAGTGTAAGCAATGGGAGGAACTAATGTCAGAGTGTGCTATGGGTAGGAACAGTCAAGTGGTTTGGAGATTTCTTCGGCGCCTGAATAATGGTCCTTCCCAGGCAAACACCCATGCAAATATCCGAGCTGATCATATTGCACGCTAGCTTGTGCTTAATGGAGAAACACCTCGTACAACTAGAACTGGTAAGAAAACTCTTGAGAGGCAGCCTGATCAAGAAACCACCTCCATACAACAACCTTATATGATGTATCCATCAGAGTTACTTCTCTGTAATTTCCTGCTTCTCCCTTATTTCCTGCTTTGAAAATTGGTCTCCTTCCTTCCAGCTTTCTGGAATTGGTTGCTGTCTATTGAAAATCTTGTTGAATATTTCGTTTTTTTTTTCTATTGACCTTGACCTTTTGCTTTTTTTCTTTTCAGCCCACCCGGAACTTGCTCTATTTCCTCCGCCGCGTCGTTGCGACCACGGAGTCGCCCGCCACACAGTTCGAAATGTATCGGCTTTCCTTGGCTGGAAAGTGCAGTCAGTCAGTCCGCTGCAGTTTCGCCGTTTTTTGGGCGCTGCTACTCGAAACTGCACGCGTTCGATTCGGAACTGGAGACCTCTCTGGAACTGAAGAACACCCATAAACGCAATAGAGGAGCGAGTCTTTTGCGTTTATGGGTTCGCGATCCGAGCCGTCCCTGTCGAACTGCCGACGTTGGAACATATTCTTTTTTTTTAACGATTTCTTGACATCTACCCCCCTCACCGCGCGACCGAATCTGACATTTGCATCACGAAGCCAAACCGCCCGCCGATACGCGTATTTCGGTACCACTCGAGGCTTCATGCGTCGCTCCCTTCATTCGGTGCGTCCGAAATGCCGAAAAAAAAAATTGCGAGTTCGATGATCATCGCCGAAAATTTGGATTCGCATCACGCAGGATAGATGTGAGAATCTAGAAAACCCATCGGCAATTCCGTCGGGCTGCCCGATCAGGAAATATCTCCATAAATGTGCACGGTATAAGTGCACCTTCAAGTTTGCCGCTCTGCGTTCAACGTGCCGCGGCGGACTCACGATTTTTCGACGCAGTTCTTTAGATTGAACCTATGGCTTTGCGGCAGTGTAACCGGCGCCGCCCCCGGGCGCCGCGGCGTCGAGTTATGGAGGAGCAAAGGATTATAGAGGAGCGCTATTTTCCGCTTTTGATCAATGGGTGATCAATGTGAAAGGGGTTGTATAACTACCGGCATTTTTATAAATATTGGCGCTGAGTGTTATTCCTTAAAATTGACATGGCGGTGAAAGGGTTAAAAGAAATCGAGAAGCGTTAAGTAGCACGAACGAGGAGGCCAGTTAACAGGACCACTTCTAGATATAAAGTTGTCCCCAAATTGATATAGCAATAAATTGATGGTTAAGCTCGCTGTATGGCACGTTGCGCCATCTTGTTAAAACCAAATGTCGAATGTCGTGCTGATTAATTTTTGGAAACAAAAAATCAGTCAGCATGGCTTGACAGCGCTCGCCATTCGCAGTAACGGCAACTCCTTCCTTTCGAAAGAAATAAGGACCGATGGTGCCGCCAACGTGTAAACCGCACCAAACAGTCAATTTTAATGGATGTAATGGTGATTCTTTAATGGCTTGAGGATTGTCTTACGGCAATTTTGCCTGTGCAACTGAGCTTCATCACTAAACACAATTCTTCGACAAAAATGCTCATCTTCGGCCAGTTTCAAATTAGCCCAATCAGCAAAAATGCTTTTCATTTGGCTTTAATTCTTGCACGAGCAGCATTTTATAGGCACGTAAGCCAAGACCCGTACGTAAAATTTTCCACGTAGTCGATTTGTCCTTCGGCCAACAAGTTGAGAACGGTGACGAATCGACATTTCGGCGTCTTCTTCAACACTTCGCGCAACAGCAGCAAAATTCTCTTCGGTATTCACATTTCTTTGTCTTGTTGATGGTTTTGAATCGAGAAGAGTAAAATTAGTGCGAAGACGATCAATAACTGCACGAATTGCTTGCTCACTAGGCCGATTATATTGACCGTAAAATGGTCGAAGTGCTCTATGAACTTCGTTTTCGCGAACAGATTTTTTTTTTTCAAAGAAAATTTTCACAATTTGGAAGCGTTGTTCTGGCGTTAAACCATTCATTATGAATTGCCAAACCTTACTGAACAGAAATGTCAACACAGTTTGTCATTCTCAACTGCCAAAGCATAGACAACAACCATCGAAACTTCTCTTGCAGCTGAAAAAAACACCCATTACTTTGGATTTATTTTAGAAATATTATAATATGTTAATCAGCCCACATTATTATCTTCGTCAGTGAAAACATAGCACAATAGTGTCATAAATCGGTGTGTTCTCCTATCCCAAACACACAACACAGTCCAATAATGTGTCAACTCTTCCCCATCATAAGACCTCAATAAACTGGCTTCAGGCAAAGGTATAACTTCAAGAAGGCTAATTGGCCTAAGTTCTCCAGAATGTTGGATGAAAAAGTTCAAACAATTTCACCTGGGCCGGAAAGCTATGAACTTTTTGTTGACCTAGTTAAACTTTGCTGACGAGCCTATATTCCAAGAGGCTGTAGGATGGTATATCTTCAAGACCTGTGATGTGTGACCTTAGAAACAACCATTTTACTAGAGGAGTATTACACACGATATGAAGAAGATCGTATGAAGACGAAACCTCCGAAGCAGCGAGCTCCGTTCTCTCCTCAATCTCTGAGGCAAAGTGTAAGCAATGGGAGGAACTAATGTCAGAGTGTGCTATGGGCAGGAACAGTCAAGTGGTTTGGAGACTTCTTCGGCGCCTGAATAATGGTCCTTCCCAGGCAAACACCCATGCAAATATCCGAGCTGATCATATTGCACGCCAGCTTGTGCTTAATGGAGAAACACCTCGTACAACTAGGACTGGTAAGAAAACTCTTGAGAGGCAGCCTGATCAAGAAACCACCTCCATACAACAACCTTATATGATGTATCCATCAGCGTTACGCCTCTGTAATTTCCTGCTTCTCCCTTATTTCCTGCTTTGAAAATTGGTCTCCTTCCTTTCAGCTTTCAGGAATTGGTTGCTGTCTTTTGAAAATCTTGTTGAATATTTCGTTTTTTTTTTCTATTGACGTTGACCTTTTGCTTTTTTTCTTTTCAGCCCACCCAGAACTTGCTCTATTTCCTCCCACATAATTTCTGTTCGATGGCCTTCTTCTTCTTTTCCGTCCTCTTCCACTGTCTCCTCTTCTTCTTTTCCGTCCAGCAACTGCATAAAATATAGTCTCCATCTTAATTTCATTAACATTCCGGGTTGCCTTTTCCCCATTTCTGGCAATAAACTTCCACATTTCTCACTATTGAGCTTCCTTGCCTCCTCCATTTGTTTTCTTTGCCACGTTCCTATTTGTTCTTCACAAGTTCTTTCATTTGGTCCCTCATGTTTTTTAATCAGCCTGGTGTTCCTCCAACAACCTTTCACCCAGGATGAGATAGATCTTGTACTGAGTAAATGCAAAAATGATGCAAACAGAGCTGAGCAGATTAAGAACTTTGGGCCAATAACAAGGCGCTGGCTGAAAGAACTGATAAATATACTGATGAATTACTACATAAAATCCTGCAAGATTCCTGAAAGAAATTGAGGAAAGCCAAAGTTTCGTAAATCAGGCAAAGATAAGACTGATCCCAGAAGTTACCGTCCCATATCTCTCTTAAGCCATCTGTATAAGGTTCTTGAAAGAATAATGGGAAAGTTGGAGGCAGTCATTATTTCACAACAATCCTGTTTCAGGTCTTAGAAGAGTTATACATCTCAAGTGCTGAAACTCACACAGTAGTTGAAGATGGGTTTGAAAGGAAAGATATCACAGGAGCTGTATTTATAGATCTAACAGCAGCCTACGACACAGTTAATCACAAACAGTTTATCCTGAAACTATATAAGGCTATTTAAGATTACCAACTAACTAAAACCCATTTCATACGGAACCTTCTTGAAAATAAAAAAATCTCTAACATCTGAAACACACGCTCTATATGGATATGAGCCAGCAAATTCACGACTAAAATCAAGAAAAAGCTTCCTGAAAACAGTGACTAGCCGGAACACAAAAGCAATCCCGTTGTGGCGAGCAAGGTTTAATAAATCTGAGTGTTGTTGTGGCGAGTTCGTATTCACATTGGCCACCAGGCGTTTGCGCGAGTGTGACCTGTTGTCAGGTTAGGTTAGGATACTAACCTAAGTTTAAGTTTTGGTAAGTATACTAAGCTAAACAGCACTTATAAACCCTTCTGTATTGAAAGACATGATGAAAACATGCTATAGTTTCTTGCGATAAGTTCCTACTGGTTGAACTTACTAAAGTCGCGAGTGAATCGCGCGTTCCGCGTGAACACGTGAACACACACAAATAACTCACGCGTTGGATGTTGCCGCGAGCGCGCCGCGCGCACCAGTCGTTAGCTTGCCCGCTACTTAGACCGCAAGTGCGTTTCGTACGTGAACACTTCGATATAACGCCAAATGTTTGATATTTCGTGACCGCGCCCGCGAGTCAACGTGGATGAGCACTTAAGACTGGCTGAAGCCAAGTGAGAAACTACCTCCTGGTCACAGAGGAAAATAGAGTACATGGAGATCACTGAACAGACTCTGGTCAGGGGTAGCAAGATCTAAAACCACCTTGATGAAATGGGGTTTCCAAGTGGAGTCCTTGTTATGTGAATGGGGGAAAATCCAGACAACCTCCCATCTGCTCCAGTGTCCGACAAGATGTACCGTGATTCACTTACTAAAAGCCTTACCAAATGCACTAGAGGTTGCCTACTTCTGGGCGGCAGTAATCTAAATGAACTATTTGTTGCACAATGTTATCTCATTTGATCACTTGACAAAAATTACTATAAAGCACTATAAAGCTTAATATATCACAGACGGATCTCTTAATCGAAATATTGTTTTCACAAACCTGTAATATTTTTGAAAGATATATCCAACGTATAACACCGTACACCATGGGGTAAACGAGAAAAAGAAACGTCCCCACTTCTTTAGGGTAAAGGAGGTACCCTAAATTTCTTTTTTAAGAGTTTATTTCACCACTTTGTCGGCGTGACTAATCTGTATATCAATGCCAAATTAAAGCTTTATATTTCTAATAGTCTGTGAGCTAAACTGTGACAGACGGACGGACGGACAGACATATCGAAACTATAAGGGTTCCTTGTTGATAACGAAACCCTAAAAAAGTCCACATTATGCAGCTTCATTAATAATCGTTTTATATTTTTAATATAAATAATATTTGTTGTAACATATAAATGAAACAAAGGGCTTTCGAGCTGCTTCATTATAGATTAATTAATTTCTGTTTATTCCAGTTACACGCGATATTAACATGTTATGTCTACCCTAAATACGGTAGACAGAATATGTATACAACTAGCTTCAGAAGCAATATGTTGACTACATATAATATGTGTGTAGACAATATATAGAACTAAAACTAATCAAACAATGTTATCGTGTTGAAACAATCCATGCTATGTTACACTGTATTAGAATGTTTACATTTACATCAAAATGGTTTTACAAACTAGTATTGCTTTCTGTCATTATAATTACAAACAGGGTAGAAGATTCAAATTTATATCCAAATAGGCCAATAATATCCAAATAAGTGTTATAAGCTTTAATTATTTTTTTGAAAATGTTAATATCGCAATTTTTATGAAAAGCATTTAATAATACGGTATCGTAATCCTCGAGGTTTCAATATGAATTGCACAAAGTACAAAACGCGATCTTTATTCGTTCGGAACGAGCCCGCAGTTTAATTACAATTTCTAACGAAATAAATTTTCTTCATATGCTTCGACCAGCAGAAAATAATAACGGTTCCCGAATTGCTGTTTGCAGTTTTAACCCAGTTTTATCGCCAACGCTTTATTCTAGTGACTGAGATTACCGAATACTACAGTGGTAAAACGGGCGGCAAAAAGGAATTTGGAGTGGGTTTTATTGTCACAGGAAAGGCCAGAGAGGCAGTAATTGGTTTTAACCCAATAAGTGAACGATTATGCTCCATAAAGCTAAGAGGGAAATTTAGAAACGTCACCCTGATTAATGTCCACGCACCAACTGAGGACAAGGAAGAAAACGTGAAGGACCAATTTTACTTGGAAGTGCAGAAAGCATATCGTGATGCGCCAGTAGGAGATATCAAAATCATCCTAGGTGATTTTAATGCTAAAGTGGGACACGAGGAGATATACCGACCGACAATCGGAATGCACAGTCTTCATGCTGAGACTAATGAAAACGGAAGTAGGATGATAGACTTTACGACGACCAACAACATGGTAGTCAGTAGCACATATTTCCCACACAAAAATATTCACAAAGCCACATGGAAATCACCAGGTGGTAGAGTATTGAACCAGATAGACCATGTGATGATAGATGGGAGACACTGTTCAAATATCCTGGATGTAAGAGCCTGTCGAGGCCTCAATGTAGATTCGGATCATTATTTGGTAAGGGCGGTGCTTAGGGCTAGAATTGATTGTCAACGCACACAACAGCCGGCAGTTAAGAGACACGATCTGGAAAAATTCAAAACCGATGAGATGAAAGAGAGGTTTCAGTACCAAATGCAAGAACGAATATCCAAACAGCCAGAAAACGCTCTAGTAGAGGTCAATGAAGCGTGGCAAAAGATCAAGCAGGACATCGAAGATTCAGCAGCAGAAGTTGTGGGGTGGAAGAAGGGACAAAGGCGTAATAACTGGTTCGATGAAGAATGCAAGGAAGCTCTGACAGAGAAGAACAAAGCCAGAGAAAAAGTACTACAACGAAATACTAGAGCGAATGTAGAGGATTATCGAAACAAACGGAAAGTTGAGAAAAAACTCTTCCGAAGAAAGAAATCTGAAAAAGATGAAGAAGATTTCGCGGAAATAGAAAGAATGAAAAAACACGGGGACTCTATCAAAAGGTCAGAAATGCGAGACTTGGCTACAAACAGCTGCCACTTCTGTGTAAGGATAAGGACGGCAGAGTACTCGGACACACAGAAAAGTGTATCAAGAGGTGGGGTCAGTACTTCAGGGACCTGCTCAATCAGAACACTCGCGTAGTCCAAGAGGAAAGTATAACGCCAACATCAATATTAGGGACAGAGCAAGTGGAGGAACCCACCTTAGAAGAAGTAGAGACTGCAGTGCGCAGGATCAAGAACAATAAGGCGCCAGGTGCAGATGGCATTCCAGGAGAATTGTTGAAGTATGGAGGTAGAGCCCTAATATCGTGCATGCATGATCTCATATTAAACATATGGAGAACGGAAAAGCTACCGGATGAATGGAAGCTAGGGATAATATGCCCATTGTACAAGAAAGGTGATAAGTTAGATTGTTCTTACTACAGGGGGATAACGCTGCTAAACATTGCATACAAGGTCTTCGCTAATGTGTTGTACCGTCGCTTACTACCATACGCAGAAGAGAATATCGGGGAATACCAGTGCGGTTTCCGCACAAATAGGTCAACCACAGACCAACTGTTTGGCATTAGGCAGATCCTGGAGAAATGTAATGAGTTCAATATCACGACACACAATCGATTCGTGGACTTCAGAGCAGCATACGACAGCGTTATAAGACACAAACTGTGGGGGATAATGACAAGTTTCGGATTCCCTGGAAAACTGACAGCCCTAACCAGAGTAACACTGTCTGAAGTATCGTCTGTAGTAAGAATACGAAACAAGTTGTCTGATACTTTTATAACAGAGGAAGGACTACGACAGGGAGACCCACTGGCAACTTTACTGTTTAACATCGTACTATAAAAGGCCGTTAGGAGTAGTGGAGTGGATACTAACGGCACTGTGTACTTTATGTCAACACAACTATTGGCTTACGCAGACGACATTGATATAATTTGTAGAAGCGAACAGGCGACCAAAACTACTTACTCGCTGCTGGAGAAGGAAGCAAATAACCTAGGACTTACTGTCAACGTAAACAAAACGAAATACATGGTGGCTAATGAAACTCATCGGAAGGTAGGACCAACGCTAGAACTAGACGGAAAGCACTTTGACACAGTAGATATATTTGTGTACTTGGGCTCGCAATATTACACTCGTTTCCACTAAAACGCCTAACCTTGTAAGAAATTGGAAAGTGTCAAAAGAACACTCCTTTTCTGATCACAGGTATATTGAATTTAAGGTAGGCATACAGATGCAAACAAAGCCTAAGTTTGTAGACAAACGGAAGACTGACTGGGGTAAGTACAAAACTACCCTATCGGGTCGTCTATCGGAAGAGCCGCCCCCAACACCAAAAACAGAGGATGCGCTAGACAGAACCGTAAAATAGTTCACAGGTGCCTGTAACAAGGCCATGCGCACATCATGCAAAGTCGTGAGCAGGATAGGTAAGAGCAAACCACGGTAGTGGACGCCGTTAATAAGCTCCCTAAAAAAGGAAAGCAGGAGGCTGTTCAACGAGGCAAAAAGCACCAATGAGTGGACTGCCTATAAAAACAGCCTACGGAATTTCAAAACGGAGGTTAGGAAGGCCAAAAGGTCATCTTTTGCTCGGCTCTGCGAGCAAATAAAGGAAACCTCAGAAGCCAACCGACTGCGAAAAATTTTGTCTAAGGATCCGGCAGTCCAAAGCTTCATACAGAAGCAAGATGGAAACTGGACAACCTCATGTACAGAAAAGCTGGAGCTACTCATGGATACACACTTTCCAAACAATGGAATAAGTGTAGTGGACTCCACCATAACTGCTCCACCTCGGTATCTGGCTGCCAGAATTGTAGGTGGAGATAAGTTAACCTGGAGCATCAAAAGCTTCAAACCCTTTAAGTCACCTGGACGTGACGGGATCAGTCCAGTTGAGCTGCAAGAGGCCATAGATATAGTACACTTTGGTTGGAGACTATGTTTAAGGCATGTATAAACCTCATATACATCCCAAAAATATGGAGAGAGGTCGAAGCTGTCTTCATCCCAAAAGGAGGAAAGGCCTCACACACCTCCCCCAAAGACCTGAGACCAATCAGCTTATCATCGTTCCTGCTAAAGACACTTGGAAGACTGATTGACTTGCACATGAAGGAGGCATTACACCCTGAAATGCTGTCAATGTCTCAGCACGCATACACAAAGGGGAAATCCGTGGAAACAGCACTCCACGCCTTGGTAAACCAGATAGAGAGCTCGATGAGGCATAAGGAGTTCACGATGGTTGTCTTCCTCGATATAGAAGGGGCATTTAACAACGTGAAGCCTGAAGCCATAGAATCAGCCTTAACTGGACTAGCTATGGACAACGCTCTATGTCACCTGATCGGAAAAATGCTCCGTGCAAGGAACATTAGGGCCACAATTGAAGAATCCCACATAAGAAGGAAGGTGAGTAGGGGAACCCCACAAGGAGGCGTCCTCTCACCATTGCTTTGGAACATCACGCTAAATGAGCTGCTCCTCCAACTTAGGAAATCCGGCTGCAGGGTCGTCGCCTATGCGGATGACGTAGCAATAGCGGCCTAAGGGAAACACCTCAATACAATGTCGCAACTTGTTGAAGGGGCCCTATCGAAACTAGCGCAATGGTGCAAAAGGTTTTTAACCAAAAGGCGTAGATGTCAACCAGGCGAAAACCGAGCTAGTCGTTAAGGACAGCGCCAAGTACTTAGGTCTCATACTAGACCGAAAGTTATCATGGAAGCTCAACATAAACGAAAGAGTACGGAAAGCAACGGTGGCGCTGTACTCTTGCAAGAGAGCGGTGGGGAAATCTTGTGACCTCAACCACAAGATTACCTTCTGGCTATACAGAGCCGTAGTTACACCAATACTCTACTACGGCGTTTTCATATGGTGGCCGGCACTTAATAAAAGAGTCCATCAAATGGCGCTTACAAAAGTGCAGAGAATGGCGGCGCTCATGATAACGGGAGCCATGAGAACGACGCCTACGAAAGCCTTGGAGACAATCCTGGACATAGCCCCGGTCGATTTAATGGGCAAGCAACTTGCCATTACCACAGCACTTAGACTAAAGTCAGTGCGAATGTTGACATCGGACTATCGTGGACACGCCGGAATAATCAATGAATTTAAAGGGGTGCCCAAAAACATAGACCGATGTCTAGCAACACCTGCTTTTGGCAACAACTTCTCATACCACATACCATCTAAAGGGGAGTGGATGGAAAAGAAAGAGGTACCAGCAGGACACACGCAGGTCTTTACAGACGGCTCACGGAGGAAGGACAAAGTGGGCAGCGGAGTTTTCTCCAACGACCTCAACCTCAGAATTAGCTTACGCCTGCCAGACTACTGCAGCGTTCTACAGGCGGAGGTAACCGCCATAAAAGGGGCAGCAGAGTGGCTGATGGTAAATGGGGAACCTGGTGAACAGATCCACGTTTACACCGATAGCCAAGCTGCTCTCCGGGCAATTACTAGCGTGTGCACCAACTCAACAGTGGTCTCTGACTGTCGGAGAAAGCTGAATGAGCTCGCAGCACACACAAACGTGAGACTCATGTGGGTACCAAGCCACAGCGGGATCCCAGGTAACACAAAAGCGGATGAGCTTGCAAAGAACGGCACAAGCCTGCACTCAACCGAAGTATTACCGGATATTGGTATTCCATTTGCCTCGTGCAAGGAGACCATAGCCGAAATAACCTCGAACCTAGCGGAGCGAAGGTGGAGGGATGAAGACACCTGCGAGGTAACCAGGCAAATATGGCCTCACCGAAACAGGAAAAGAAGCACCAACATCGTCTCTCTAAAAAGAAACGATATCAGACTGGCAGTGGGAGTCATCACGGGACACTGTCCCATTGGCAAGCACGCTGAAAGACTGGGCATAGCGAAGCGGGACTACTGAGGCTGCCTGGACGAGGAGGAAGAGGAGAGTGTTCAGCATTACCTATGTCAATGCCCCTTTCTGACCGCAACACGATTGCTCTTCTTAGGCCGACCTTTCTTGGATGATCTCTCTGACCTCGCATCACTAGATGCGCAGACTCTCATGAGGTTCATCCACGGCTCGAAATGGTTTGACAAAATCCCCTGAGGAGGGTTGTACTCCAAGTACCGTGGTAACCTATGTGAGCATTAGCTGCCACTTAAACCTAACCTAACCTAGTGGTACATTCCGGTCAAAACGGACTCCAGAGACTTGGCGCCTTTTCAGCCACGCGGCGTTGACTCTGTTTCGGGCATCTGGGAGTGTTTGACCATCTGAACAGATTACCGTACCCAAGTATTTGGATACAGATGATTTTCGGAATTTAGGACCATCAATGTGAATAGATCCTTCACATGGTACGCTACACTCAATATACTCTGTCTTCTCAATGTTAAGTCGTAGGCCATGGGTGTCTGCAGATTTCCAACATGTTGTTCTTATTCTTGGCAAGACTTACAGGCTATAATGATATCGTCAGCATAGAGCAAATAGTTGTTTATCATATCAATATTTGTCAATATACGTCATATGAATATTAATTATTAAAATGTCTATGATATTATTATTTTATTAAGATGAGTATAAACGTAATTTAATCTCTTCAGCAAGTGATTTCGTTGGGTGTTTCATTTAATTCATTTCAGTATAATTATTGAAACATGAAAACGGTAAGCGGATTCCACGTTTGATCTAATTCAAAGTAATTTTGTTGTTTCTATTTTCTGCAGAAGCGTCGCGAAATGTATCAATTTATTTCCGTCTCATAATTCAATTCGAGAAACGTACACACGCGTACGCAACGTTTAAAACACAAGCCAAAAATAAATAAAAACTACAAACGAAAATATAACACGTTGTTATATTTTCGAACGCAACCGAACCAGTAGGTTTTATTCGCGAAACAAATTGCATATATCGCAGTCTAAACACTTTGCCAAATTTTATTTTCGCGAGTGAATCCGAGTCTGTGCAGTGAACTTTCCGGCCGAATTTTGGCACCAACTCCACTGCAACGCCACTTAATCACAGTTTATTTATATTTTGACAATTGCATCCTATATCTTTCACTTCTCTTAAATATTTATTATTTTATTTTTCAATAATTACCACAATGTTTATTTTACATTATATAATACACATATTTCACAAAACGTTATCATCAGCTAGAAAATTCACATAATATAGACAAAATATTAATTTAGTAAAGACTAGATATCTTATTTATTTATTCACATAAGAATGCCTTATCTGGCCAGCACTCGGGTGATGTCCTAATTAGATTTTACAAATAATTTAATCTTAAGCTCAAAAGGCCATGATCAAGTCTAATTAATCTTGGGCAGTTTATGTTAAATGTCTGCCAACATTCACTATTTTTTTAAATTATAGTGAGGTCTTCCTCGCTCCTTGGCTAGGGACATCCTTATGGCTCGCATACACCTAATCCGTCATCGGCCGAAGTTTGCTCGGGCGACGAGGGGCGAACTCGGACGATTGAACTAAACACTTGTAAAAGAAAGAGAGCACACACAAACACGACCGACATCGTCGGACGATGACGGTCGAGTTCGGCCGTCGTCGCCCGAACTTAGGCCGATGACGGATTAGGTGTACGCGAGCCATTAGTCATGCTGATTTTTGTTGCAGCCAGTTCTCCGTGAGCTATGATCCAAAGAGTACATGAGCGGCTGTACCTTCCTCTCCGCATGAACAGAACGGAGACAGTCTCTTTCCGAATCTATGTAGATGTATGCATTAAAATTACCAAGGCCAGTTATCAATTGTACCAGGTAATGTGTGTTATATCAATATTCTCCCATTTCTCTATTACAGGCATACATTTTTGGTCCGTTTCAGTTTGTGATCTTATACCAAAGCTATTGCCACTCTCTCTGGATCTTAACAGATAGCGCCATCTTTATTGCCTGACCAGGTACGTAATGGTCAATAAATCTATTTAGTCTATTCCTAAAACCTGCCTTGCTAGATAATCCAATCTTTCATTTCATCTATGACCTACGCTTTAACCCAGTGCATGTAGATAATCCGCTCTTTCATGGCCTTTATGACCTTCGTGAGTCTTAACCCAGTGCACCCGAATATTAGCTCGGATTTCCTGTAGCAACTGCCGTGTTTTCAAAAGTAGTTCGGTTGGTTGGTCATATATTTCAGGGCGTCGAGGGCGGCTCTGCTGTCCGAAAGGATTGAACATTTGAGAATTCATCTATGCTCCGATCTAATGTACCTTAATGCTCTATTGATGGTTACGAGTTCCGCCTGGAACATGGAACAGTACTTTCCTAGTCTCTTAATCTCATAATGTACCTCGACCTCTTTGCTATAACGATTTGATATATCCTCAACCTCTTTGATACCTACCACAATAGCTGCTTCTTTGCCAAAATTCGAACAGTCAGTATAGAGTGAAACGCTTCAAGAATTGTTATGCATTAAATAGTAACTCACACAGAAAACTAGACATCCAGAACTGGACATCCAGAACTGGACATTCAAGACAAAATGGAGGAGAGTTGATAGGCCAGAGCAGACAGGGACGAATTATTATTATTATTATTTCGTGCGACAGAAGACGGAAACCGATGAAACTGACGTGTTCCTCGCAAAATTTCGGGTGGCCAACGTTCCACTCAACTTTGTACATATCAGTGACCAAAATCATCTCAGGTGGCTCAGTAGGACACTTTCCAAAGAAAGATGTTCCAAGCTGTGTCGTAGAAACTTCCTTAACAATAGATTAGTGTATTTCTGGAATCAAGTTCAGGATAAAAAGGATAACGTCGAGGGTGTCGACGCACCCTCATTGATCTCCTTCAAAAACCGCTTAGATAGAAACCTACAGATCATAAATCGGGAACTGGTTTCTACTACCCATCATAATAAAACCCGACTTTTTAGATCAGTGAGGGTGCGTCGACAGTGTCCTGGTCCAGTTGATTCCAGATATACACTACTCTGTTGTTAAGGAAGTTTCTACGACACACCTTGGGACATCTTTCTTTGGAAAGTTTCCTTCTGTACCCCTGAGATGATTTTGGTCACCGATTTGTACAAAGTTGAGTGGAACGTTATAATGGCCACCCAGAATGTTGTGAACCTGGATAAGGTCTCCTCTCGCAGAGATAGTAGACCCAGTTTGATGCAACGGACCTTATGGGGAAAATCTCTCAGTTCATGAAGGATTCTGGTGATACGTCGTTGTATTTGTTCAAGTTGTATAATTTCTTTAGCAGGTATAAGTCCTTTGATTAAGGTAAATCAAGGAATTTGCCCTTTTTATTAATTTGGCGATGTGCCATTCCCACTTGAGGTCATTGGGTTCCTGGGTCATTGTAACAACCAGGTCTTTTTCATGCTTTTCTGCAGTGAGTGGGTTTCCATTTAGGGTGTAGCTAGTGGCGGAGGAGTTATTAGGATCGATGTGCAGTACGGTGCACTTAACCACATTCAGAGACATCCACAAAACTTGGTAGGACGCAACATGGATCGGGCGACGGCTTCACGTGGCTGAAAACAAAGAGGCTAACCATCTACAGCTCCTACATTTCGCCTAATTGTACACAAGCTGAGTTTGAAGGCTATCTGGACGTCCGGCAGAGTGATATCAAACAAAAAAGCGGAGAAATTCTACTTGGCGGGGACTTCAACAATAAGTCTCGGGAGTGGAGCGCAAAAACGGAGGACCGTAGAGGGAAAGTCCTGGTGGAATGGCTGGCGCAAAACAATTTCTTCATTCGGAACGTCGGACAGGATCGGTGAGATCCTGTTCTCGATAATGGTAGCACCATTGTTGACTTAACGTCCTATATCCGCGGTAATGGTAGCTTCATTGTTGACTTAACCTTTGGAATGGTGAATACTGCGGAAAAGATCGTGTCGTGGGAGGTGCTACCGGAAGAAACGTTGAGCGACCATAAATACCTGAGATACGAAATACAAGACAGCGGAACCCCCCATCAGCACAGCAAGGAGAGCAAAGGATGGATAACGACTGCTCCAGACGAGGGAAAGTTCATGGAAGCCTTTCGGGAGATCAAGAAGAAGCCGAACAATGCAGACGAGCTGGGCGAGCTGATGACTAACGTGTGCAACAAGTGTCTTCCAAGGAAAAGAGGATACAGGCCCAAAGAGGAACAAGCAAAAGAGGAACAGTTGCACCTACTGGTGGACGAGAAAAATAGGCGATCAAAGAAGAACTTGCTTCCAGGCAAGAAGGCGAGCGTCGAGAGGGAGAAAAAAGCAGAAGATATAATACATCGAGCTAGCGCTGGCCTATAAGGCCTAAAAGAAGAAGCTGCGGATACTCATCGCGCGGGCCAAAGAAGCCAAGTGGAAGAAAATCTGCGAAGACGTAGGTAGGGACGTTTGGTTACAGAATCGTGACGGACAAGCTAAAAAAACCGCAGCTACTGCTGGACCAAGAACTCAAGAAAAGGGTGGTGAAAACCCTTTATGTGACGCACGAAAAAAACTAATGGATGCGAGCGCGGCAATATGACGCTCCGGAAATATCGTCTGAGGAAGTGGCGAAAATAAAAACAAAAAAAGCGCCGGGCCCATACGGTTTACCAGCGGAAATCTTAAAGCTTGTGTGCGAGCGCTTTCCCGAAACCGTGCGGCACGTGCTGAACAAAGAGCTAAAAGACGCAACGTTCCCGAAAAGTTGGAAAGCAGCAAGACTGGTGCTCATCCCGAAACCCAATAAATCTCCGACAAGTCCAGACGCCTATCGACCAATATGCATGTTGAACAATTTTGGTAAACTGTTTGAGAGAATCTTAGTAAACAAGATTTCCAACGAACTGACAGGGAAAGCGGCACTCTCAGCGAGACAACACGGGTTTAGGAAGGAAAAGTCTACAGGCACGGCCGCAAGACACATTCTAAATCTGGTAGAGGAAGAAAGAAGAAGATCTCAAAAAACTTGTCGCTCTCGTGACGATAGACGTGAAGAATGCATTCAATTCGGCACCGTTGAGGATTATAGTCGAGGAGTTGGAACGCAGGAAGATGCCCTGATCGGCTTGACCATGAGTTATTTCTCATAGGGGGGCAGGACGATATAGAAGTAACGACCGTCCCCTAAGGGCCCAAAGGGCCCGCTTTTGTGGAACCTTCTGTACGACGGAGTCTTGAATGTGGCCTTACCGCACGGTGCGGAAGCCGTCGCCTATGCGGACGATCTGGCCCTAGTGGTCAAAGCAAAGCGAGAAGAGGAGTTAGAAGAAAAAAACAATGCGGCATTAGACACGATCCAAGACTGGATGAGCGCAAAGCACCTGGAAATAGCACCGGACAAAACCGAAGCCGTCCTGTTAATTGGAAGGAAGAAATGTGGCCCGGTGGAATTCGTGCTGGGAGGAAGAACGATACGCTAAGTATGTAAAATACCTGGGAATAGTTTTTGACGAAAAGCTAACCTTCGGGAGGCACATAGAGGAGGCAAGTGCTCAAGTACACAGCCGAGTGAATAACCTACTAAGGATACTCCCGAGAACCGGAGGGGCGTCAAAAAATAAGAGAAGAGTGAATAACATCGTACTGGGTCAGCTGCACCAAGGTCCAGAGGCATAGGGAAGCCCTGAAAGGGGCTAAAAGAAAGATCGCCATAAGGGTAGTCTGCACGTGTAGAACGGTCGGGACTGATGCGACGTGGGTACTGGCAAGGCTGATCCCAATCGAGCTTCTGGTAGAAGAGAGAGCCAGAATTGCGGAGGGCACGCACGGCAAGGAGGTGAATGAAGGGCGGTGAAAGAAGAAGAAAGGCGGGTTTATAATAAACCCGCCACTATACAAAAGTGGCAAGAGTCGTGGGAAAAGGATAGGACTAAATGGACCTACAGGCTAATGCCAGACTTTAAGCCCTGGTTGGAAAGGAATGATGGGCAGCTGAGCTACCACCTGACAATGGTGCTGACGGGGCAGTTTGGCAGTTTCCAGAGCTACCGGAAAAGGATAGGCAAGACGACTGCGGAGAACTGCCCGTACTACAACATGGAAGCGGAGACGGCCGAGCATACGTTGTTTACCTGCGACAGAACAGAGGGCGAAGCTTGAAGTGTTAAGGAGCGGGGCACTTTAACCCCGGGCGCTAAGGAAAAACCCCGAAAGAAAGGTACCCTCTGGACAGAAGAGAGAAAGGAGTTACACCGGCAGAAGGTGCGACAATACTGGGCAAAGATCAAAGCCCAACAGTTGAACAAGCGTGGTCCAAAGTAGGCCTATCCGAAGCAATACGAAGAAGTATTACCTGTGACTAGTTTAGACCTGTGACTGAACATGACAGAGAAGACTAAAATGACACGTCTAATTGAGTAAGAATAGAGAGATAAGATTAGACAGTGATAAAATTAGACATACATTTTTTATTTTTAGATATAAAATTAGTGATCAGAAACTAATCTACCTATCACAAGCTAGTATGATCGTTAGACTAATGTTACCTGTGACTAGTTGTTCAAAACTTGTTTTGACATGACAGCATAAACGGGAACCAATTATTTAGGATAATGGAAGAGTTTGTAATAGCAGCAAAGCTTGTGATGATATTAAGACAGAGCAACTTGAAACTATCAACTTCGTTGAAAAAAGTATCAACTTTTTTAAAGTTTTCTAGTTGCAGCTACAAGGAGGCTAAGTTTATGGTTGCCGCGATTATAAATAAACGTTTCAAATCCATGGTCAACAGTAAGTGTGACTCTGGATCTTGAAGAAGCGGTACTTATACCTTCAATACATCAAAGGTGGCATTGCTCTTTATGCTCACTTTCTCTCAGGCTTTTATCTTTTCTAAGCGATTAAAGTCCTCGGAACCCAAATTCTAGATTGCACAATATTTTCGTATTTCCTCGATAAAATCTTCTATGGTCAAATTTTCTTTCGTCATGTTGGTTTCCATCCATTTTATATTCGTGCGCAGGAACGTCAGACGTGTGAACAAAACGATACCTTGAGGAAGACCCACTTGAAATTTGGCCCACATGCCGTTAACTTGGAATATCAATAACGCGATAACCTGGTGGTCTAAATCGACATGCAAGTTTAATTTCGTCATTTGTTTCTTGCAATACAGTGAGTTTTGGCGGGCGTCGCGACGGCTGCAAAAAGCGTAGCTCGATTCCAATTGCACTATAACTAAATGATCAAACTTTTAATTCTCTGCGGGAATCACCTGAATTCGTTGCCGCAGAGCTTAAGTTGGCGATTCTGTGCGAGTTTTCCTGGGGGTCCAAAAAGCGTTGTTTTTGTAGTGTCGTGATTTTAAACGCAATCGGGATTAAACTCTCAAACGAACAAACTGATTCTATGCCCGATCGAACGGCGCCTGTCCTGTTCCGATCCATCAATTGCTTCAGAAATTCTTGTTTTTGCGTACTTTTCCCTTTAAACTGCCGCAGATTCGCAAAAGTTTTACAAATTTTGCTGGAATAGCTGCGGGCAAATGTTGTGAGGAGAACGAACCCAACCAGCTACCTGAAAATAAATAAGTGTAGGGCGTGCGTGGAGGTGATTGCAAAATCGGTAAAAAAAAGGTTGTATTTTCTCTTGTAACAGATCTCTAAAGACGTGGCGCGACGGCAGCTAAAGCACCCGCGAAAAAAAACTTGAAATCTGATACTAACGCGGCTCCTTGGTCAAAAATCTGTGATTTCAGGATTTGGTAGGTTTTTACCTGGGGGAGTTGACTCGCAAAACTAGCTCTACATAAGGTCCTACATAAGAAAATTATACAATCCCGTTTTACGCCTCCAGTTTAGTCGGGTCGTTTCCGCAAAAACCTCGATTTTCGGAGGGGTTTTGACCCTTCGGAGGGGCGCAGCAGGACGGAGGAGGATACTTGAGGATGCGTAACGTGCGGACGGATATTCACAGTCAAAGCTGCGGGCAGATGTTCTGAAGAGAACGAACCCAATCAGCAACACGGAGCCCTATAAATAAGTGTAGGGTGTGTGTGGAGGTGATTGCAAAATCGGTAATAAAGATTTTGTATTTTCTCTTGTAGCAGATCTCTAAAGACGTGGCGCAACGGCAGCCAAAGGATTCGTGAAGATTTTTAGAAATCTGATAATAAACGCGCTTCTATGGCCAAAAATTCGTGATTTCAGGCTTTGGTCTGTTGCGTCCGTACCTGGAGGAGACTCAAAACTAACTCTACAATCCCGTGCATTCCCGTTTTGCGCCTTCAGTTTAGTCGAGTCGTTTCTGCAAAAACCTCGATTTTCGGGGGGGTTTTGACCCTCTGGAGGGGCGCAGCAGGATGGAGGGAGATATTTGAGGATGCGTAACGTGCGAATGGACATTCACAGTCAAAGTATCGAAGACGCGTGATTAAAAGACCGAAGAACTGCCGCCCCTGACTGTAAAATTAAGCCAAATTAACTCCTTTCAAAAACTCACGTGGTGCGGTCCGCGAGATGAAATTTGGGAACACCACACGTCAGTCGTCTCAAAATTGGCCGAAATTTCCGAATCCCTCGTGACCTGGCGATTTCGGCCGAACGCTTCCCCACGCGGACCGCAAAAGTTTTCAACAAAAATGACCATGACTTTTTCGGAGTCCACGGAGAAGATGTCTCGGGAAAGTTAAATGGAAGATGTCCAGTGACACTACTCTCTGCGATATTTGTCGGCGACGTTATTTACACTTTACTGCGAATCCGGGTCGTCCAACTGAAACACCGCCTCCGGCACCGGCCGTCGTCTGAGAATGTCCGCGCGTTAGATCTTTGTAGCTAAAGGACGGGCGGACGACCCCACCTGCAGAGATTTCCGATGACACGTCCGGTTGGCGTCATTTATGCGTCCAAAATTGACACTTTATTGCAAGAAAATGTAGGTTTTCTGCACTTTCAAAAAGTGATAGTTCAATTTTAATTAAAAAAACCAAGTGCGAGTTGTGACTCGCGCAACGAGGGTTCCGTACAAACTTGTAAGTAAGGTATCTTTTTTTGTGGAGGACGTAGCAAGCACACAACTAGTTAACTAGACAAGTGGCCCTCCTGAAATCACAACCATCTTAGTACCGCTGCAAGCATAACCTCAAGATGTCGCTGTCGTACGATGGAATTCTACCCTATATTTTATTATCACGAGTGTTTAGGGGTTCTGGAACTTCACTATTTGTTTTTACTGCTTAATTTTGCCTGTATACCTATATACCCCGTATAAAGGTATACAGGGTATTTTTTTTTACATAACGCGAATATTTTTAAACTTATAAAAAGAAAACTTTATTTTAGTATTACACTTATTCACTAACTTATATTAAGATCTAACTATTTCTAGATCTAATATAAACTAATATATTAACTATTTCTAGATCTATTTCGATACTCTTAACATTCAGTTATTCAATTGACTGCTTTTTGGGCAATTGACTACCTGAAAATATAGGGCGTACGTGATTTAAGTATATGTAGATTATAAAGAAAAATTAGACGAAATATAATATATACAGGATGTTACGGGACTTGAGTATGTCGCATGTCGGTTATAAACAAGCAAAATTTAGACATAATATATACCCTGTATATATTATGTATATAGAGCGTACGTGATGAAATGCATAACGAATATAAACAAAGAAAATTCAGAATAAACAGCTTGGTGCCAACACATACTTTTTAACCTTCGGACCTAACTGAGTAGAACCTAACTGTATGCAACCCATATGCTTCCGGAGCCTGACAATACCACTACGACAACATTAGTGTATTTTCATAAGTTTCTAATAGTAAATTCGCATTTTTCTTGTAACTAAACTACATATTTACGGTTTTAAGATTTTTCCCTGTACATGTGCTGTAACACACCGCATATTGCCAAATTTCATGATTCTAGGTCAACGGGAAGTAAAAACGCAAAATATGCCACATAAACGGTATTATCTTTTGATCGCGTTGACTTACAAGTTTGATTTTTTTACAGCTGAAAGAGACCGCAGGCCCGAATATTTGATACAAATTTGAACTAGTTGCCTCTACGCGTTCCTGAGAAAAATGGTCTTGACAGACTGACAGACGGACAGACAGACAGACAGACAGACAGACAGACAGACAGACAGACGGACAACAAAGTGATCCCATATGGTTTCCGTTTTCGGTACGGAACCCCAAAAATGTCGAAAAGTGAGGAGACAGTAGTCGGGTGGAGGCGACGCTCCGCAGGCACCGCCACTCGAACCATGTACTTGAGATGAACATTGTCCAAGTTGTAGATGAAAAAACTTAACTTAACTTAACTTTCGCGGACTGGTCCGCGAAATTATTTTGAAAAAATATTTAGAACTATTGGAAAAAAAGAGTCGATGGATAGACCAGAGGAACGGTGTAGCACATGGAAGTGTACTGGATCCTATGCTTTTCAACGTATGTTACGCTTCATCTATGCTGATGATACAGCCATCGCCACACAGGGAAAAAGCTTCGAAGTCGAGAATAATCTAACTACAGCCTTAGTGTTGGAGCTTTGTATCATTCCAGTAGACTTAAGTCTCGTTTATCATGGATATAAAAGCATAAAGATTTGAGGTCCGATGCTACTAGAGAAAAAACAATAAATGTATCGCTGGCAAAGTGTGAAATGACCCAAAATATAAAGGACTTTTAATATTGTATTTATTCTTGCTTTTGTATCTAGTCATTTTTTTTTTATAATTCTGAACAGTTTCGATGTGTATTCAGAATTCTTTATTCCCTATTCCTTATTTAATCTTGGAGACAGAATGAAAGATCGTCGTGTTAAAAAGCTGCAGCGATATCGGAAAGATAATAGGTATTTATAAGAACGTCTGGAGGAAAAGCATGAAGTGGAGATTTCCCTATGGAGGGCGACTGATCTGAATACTGATCGTCCGAACGAGAGAACAGACGCGACTTTTGTTTGTACTCAAAAATAAAACGTCCGCAACAAAACAGAGCGCGCGTTCGTTCGGAACTCAATTTGTTTATTTGAAATTGGATGGAAACAATTGTGCAGATGGATAATTGAAATCGGCTCGTTAAAGGCTTAATTACATTAGCTCCGGGCGAAGATAGCGACCATTTAAATTTATACGTTTCAGTTTTCTCGTGTTCAGCAAAAGACGCCTTTCAAACGCTCCGAATCGGTTTATTCTATTTAAACGGCTTTGTCAATTATCGCAAAACGATCCAATTATTTTGTTTATGTATAATGAAATCAATTACGCATTATCGATGTAATTTATAAACAAAATATTTACTTCAGTTATATACAAACAAGACTAAATAGACAAGACTAGACAGACAAGAGTAGATATAAAATAAAAGGGGCATGTAGATTAAAGTTACTATGTGAAACAAATATTGGTTTACTGATTTTAGGAATTTTCTTTGTAGAAAGAATTTGTATTTTTACGACTACACAAATCACAATGAAATTGTTCTCAAACTATCTTGCGCTAGATAAATATTTGTTTATTGGTGACGACGTGTGTAAGATCAAAGGATCTTCTTGGGGCCAGATTACTGGGAAACCCGATATCTCATCGGATCGAATGGGTTCCTGAAACTTTTATAATGTCCGCGAATTATTTCCGTTTTGCGTGTGTAGGCAGTGGACTGTGTCAAAAGATTTTCTAAATTTATATATAGGTCTTTTTATTCTCTTCTCGCAGCCCTTTTTCTCGACTGCAGGATGAAACGTTTTGTTAATAATAAGTTAATAAGTTCATGAACATAGAACGGACAAGATTAAATAGGCAATATTAACTCGACTTGTTAGATAACCATATGTGGGTCCTCCTCGGTAGCCTAGCAGACAACATACCCGCCTGGCGAGCGGGAGACCCGAGTTCGATTTCTAGTCGGAGAGGCCAACTAGGGATTGCAATCCGGTGTCGTTTTCAATCCGGTCGGATCCGGCCGAATTTCCATCGATCCGGCCGGATCCGGTCGGATCGTTGTTAAACTAAGGAAATTGTTAAACTAAGGCTGTAGTTAGGTTATTCTCGACTTCTTCGATGCTTTTTCCCTGTGTGGCGATGGCTGTTCATCCGCATAGATGAAGCGATGTGTCTGTTGGTTGGTCATTTGTGTATACGTTGAAAAGCATAGGAGCCAGTACACTTCCATGTGGTACACCGTTCCTCTGGTCCATCGACTCCCTATTCTCAAAAGTTCTAAATATTTTTTCAAAATAATTTCGCGGACCAGTCGCCTCCGGGGCGGCATGGCGAATTTTTTAAGTTTTTTCACCTACAACTTGGACAATGTTCATCTCAAGTACATGGTTCGAGTGGCGGTGCCTGCGGAGCGTCGCCTCCAACCGACTACTGTCTCCTCACTTTTCGACATTTTTAATTAAAATTGCACTGTCACTTTTTGAAAGTGCAGAAAACCTACATTTTCTTGCAAAAAAGTGTCAATTTTGGACGCCTAAATGACGCGAACCGGACGTGTCACCGGAAATCTCTGCAGGTGGGGTCGTCCGCCCGTCCTTTAGCTATGAAAATCTGAGGCGCGGCCATTCTCAGACTTCGATGCCGGAGGAGGCGTTTTTGGACAACCCGGATTCGCAGTAAAGTGTAAATAACGTCGCCGACAAATCGCAGAGTGTGGTGTCCCAGAACATCTTCCATTTAACTTTACCTAGACATCTTCTCCGTGGCCTCCGAAAAAGTGGTCATTTTGGTTGCAAACTTTTGCGGTCCGCGTGGGGAACCGTTCGGCCGAAATCGCCAGGTCACGACGGAGTCGGAAATTTCGGCCAATTCTGAGACGACTGACGTGTGGTGTTCCCAAATTTCATCTGGCGGACCGCACCACGTCACGTCGCCAGGTCACGACGGAGTCGGAAATTTCGGCCAATTCTGAGTCGACACACGTGTGGTGTTCCCAAATTTCACCTGGCGGTTCACAACGTGAGTTTTTGAAATGAGTGAACTTAATTTTACAGCCAGGGGCGGCAGTTCTTTGGTCTTTTAATTACGCGTCTTCGATGTTTTGACTGTGAATGTCCATTCGCACGTTACGCATCCTCAAATATCTTCCTTCTTCTTGCTGCGCCCCTCCTGAGGGTCAAAACCCTCCCGAAAATCCAGGTTTTTGCAGAAACGATTCGACTAAACTGAAGGCGCAAAACGGGATTGCATAATTTTCTTACGTAGGACCTAATGTAGAGCTAGTTTTCCGAGTCAACTCGACTGCAGGATGAAACGTTTTGTTAATAATAAGTTAATAAGTTCATGAATATAGAACGGAGAAGATTAAATAGGCAATATTAACTCGACTTGTTAGATAACAATATCTGGGTCCTCCTCGGTAGCCTAGCAGACAACATACCCGCCTGGCGAGCGGGAGGATCGAGTTCGATTTCCAGTCGGAGAGGCCATCTAGGGAATGCAATCCGGTATCATTTTCAATCCGGCCGAATTTCCATCGATCACCGGATCCGGACGGATCCGGCCGGATCGTTGGAAATTTGGTTGATCCGATCAGGATAATTTTCCGTTTTCGTTCCAAAATGGACTGTTTCCAGGATAATCGAGTGAGTGTATTATATAGGTAGTTTACACAAACACCCACACACATTTATAATTAAACAAACAATTCGAAATCTAGTACCGTGTAGGTAACTAGTTAAATTTCACAGAGAGAATTTTAGTATTTATCATTATTAAATCTAACATAATAATCTTTACTTAATCTACTGAGATCACAATTAGGTATTTGAGTATGCTAGCAAGTCTTATTCTTATATTTATAAACATACATTACTTTTAACACCTACACCCTAGACCAGTTCAACATCACGAATTCCGACGAAAACCGAACGGAAAATTTCAAAATATTAAAAAATAGCGGGAAAATGTGTGATTTCAATTAAACTTTTTCTAAATATGGGTACCCACAAGAAGTACCCTTTGACCACATTTGATCGCTCCGCCTACAATGGGGACGGCGTGGGGAACTATTTTTGCTTCAAAAGTTTTTTGCAAATATCTCGTTAAGGCTTCAAAATACAAAATTGTAACCCGGATCTCCATATGTAAGACGTCGGTGTACACAACAAAATATTTCTTGCAAATTTAGTTAGCATTCGGTTTAGCCAATCATTCTAGGTGTTGAAATTAATGTATGCTGTGATACCGGATCCGCCAGATTACCGGATCCATTTTCCGGATTGCAATCCCACCCTGGCTGCCCACCCTGAATGAATGCGATACCGGGGTGGCGCATACTAAAAGCCAAAGTGGAATAGGACGTTTAGGGCGAGCTTCCCTCATACCATTTAAAAAAAAAATTTAGATAGCCACAATTTATTATTTCTTCGCTCGCGCACCGCTGATAAGATAATAGGGAGTTGTTATGACTACCAAACATCCGGCAACGCTTAACCGACTACCGATAATTCAAAATCTTAATATGTTTATTAAATTAAACACCAAACATTATATATCTTAGATCAGTCTTATCTAGTCTCGTGAATTTAGACTCGTCTGTCTAGTCTCATGTATCTAGCCTCATCTATCTAGTCTCATGTATCTAGCCCCGTCGGGTTTGTTTCTAGCCTCGTCGGGATTGTTTCTAGTCTCTGGTTTAGTCGAATGTGTTCGCTGATTTCGTGGAAGTTTGCGTCTAGTTTCGTAGGACTTGTTACGTCTAGCCTTTTCTAGTCTCATGCTCCTCGTTGATATATGCAGCCAACTACACACCCCATTTGTTTCACCGTTTCCTAGTTTTGAATTTTCCCGCTCCGCGTCTATTTTTAAAATTTTCCCGAGCATGCGGAAGTGCCGGAAATGGAACCAAAAGTCAAAACCGGAGCGGAAGTGGAAATCGGAAGTGGAAACCGGGAGTCGAAACCGGAGACCGGAAGTCAGGATCGAGGTCAGGGTCAGGCTCGAGGTGAAGGTCAAGTTTAGAGGAGGTTGGTGAAGCAACTATCTTTCTCTACTGGCCTGTTAGTGCCTATATTTTACTGACTCATTTAAAAAAAGTTACGTCACTATTAATATTTTTTTTATAAAAGGTATTAGAGTAGATAATTATAAACAGACTACACAAACTAAAGATGTCCACAGCTCGAGGGAGGATAGCATTAGGTTAGGTTACGGGATGTTAGGAATGAAGCGCACTTCATTCCCAACCTCCCGTAACCTAACCTAATGCTAACCTAACCCAATGTAAACCCAACTAACCCAATGAGATTATAGCTGAAAAAATGAAAAGTGGACGGAGGTGCCAAGGTCAAGGTTAGGGGTCAAGGTTAGGTTAGGGGTTAAAGGTCATCGCGCATGCGCATGACTGTGGAGGTGGAGGCTCTAGAACATACTATCTTTCCCTACTCAGCTTCAATCAAGCTGCTTTTTATCTCCAGAGCGCTGACATTTTTATTAATACTTTCTAGAATAATGACGTTATTGCTTGCTCTGACGGGACACTGCAGACTTAGGAAACATCTCAAGGCCCTAGGCCTAGAGGAAGATGACGGATGCAGATTCTGTGACTCAGCAGAGGAAACCCCCATACATCTGCTCAAAGACTGCGGAGCATTACTCCGCAAGGGACAGATGTACCTTGGGGCTCACTGCTTGAACACAGAGGAGCTGCAGGCCTTAAATCCCGCCCAGATCCTGAAATTCCTAAAGGAATCAGGATTAGGGGAGGCGCTCTAAATGGGTAAGTACACCAACGCTTGGAGGAGGAGGGTGGGGTACAAATCTATAAAGGTCGCAGTACAAGTCGTCACCACCATATCTACAATCTACACAACCTAAACTAACCATGTGAGAGTGACGTGTTTGAGTGACCGACTATCATTCATTAATTTGCTACAGATTTTATAAAAATCTGTTCATATTATTTTGTGACTGAAAACATTCATTAGATTAAGAAAATGTCAATTATTCACAGAAGCTTGGCGTTGATTTATGTTTAGATTCAATTCCAGGTCTGAAATTTTGTGACAAAATATATTTTTAGTTGATGGGCGTAATTAGTGCCTAGTGAGATTTCGATAGATTGAAATAAATTGGAAACAGATGCCAACGTTTTGAAACGATAATCTTGGCAGACACATATTTCAGCCATCAACACCAATTGAACTAAATACTACTAATTAAAGTAGACAAGACGACCAAATGAAAAAAGGTGTTACAAAATTAGCAAGAATGATTTATAAACGCTTGCTCATGTAACTTTGACCTAATTAGATGTAACTACAAATATGTTTTAAAATTCCTTGTTTATTCGGAGTTTTAATAAATGAGTTTTGGCGCGGATTTTGGGCCGAGTTGTTTACTAAACCGTGTATCAACTCGAAAAGGCTAATTTTTATTAGCGTCGGATTCTTGCGAAATAAATCTCGAGAATTTGCGTGTATCAAAATTTCTGAAAGCTTTATATGTGTCAACGCGATTTTAAAAACAGATTGCATTAAACTCGACCGACATAAATCCAAGTCTTTCGTTACCAAAGAGTTTATATTTAATAAATGATTCAGTCTTGCAACACATTATTTCTTGTGGAATGAATTAAAGGATTTATAGATTCTTTCTTTATAAAATAGTTTATATTTGATCAATGATTCAATCTTAAAAGACACGACATTATTTTTGTTGAATGGATGAAAAGATTTATGGACAGTTCATCAATTAAGTTTCTCTGGCGAAAACAACTCGGTGAAGTATAAGCGAGGAATCTGCGTAAAATCGTTCACTCGGAGAAGAAAAATTCCCATTTTTTTTTTGACACGGCTAGAATCCATTGATTAATCGACGATTCTTGACGGGATTTATTCACTCCGCGTTTGAGTGACAGAGTCGCAATAAGAAGAGCAACTCCTAGCAGTTCATCTGTCAGTCAAACGAAGTGTTTGCCAGACATTTACAACAGTTTCAACAGCCGCAAAAACCTTCCCATAATGTTCACCCGAAAATAAACAACATCAAATCAAAGCAACAATAACAAAAACAACTTGATCTTAATCCTTAATCTTAATCCAAGTAAGTTTAATACTTCAGCCTTTCATATTCATACTTAATTGCATATAAACATATATAAATATCCATATTATAGTTGTGTCAAGTTGCTGGTTTCCCCAATGTCAATCGCAACGCGTGTAGCGATTTCATTCCCCGCTGTTCCAAGCAGCGACGGTCTTGCTCAGAGACAAATATCTCAATATTACGCCAGGAGTATTATATTATAACGTGAGTCCCAAAAGTCCACAAAACTTTAATATATTCAACCTTTTCGGAGCTCTATAATCTCTATAAATAAAGTTTATATGATTATCTATGATGTAGTATGGTTTTACCAATAGTAAATTAAGATCTAGTTCTGTTTATTGTAATTAGTTTCTTGTTCAGTGCAGTCGGTTTAATGTTGTGTTTATTATTTAGTCTTGAGATTATTTAATCGTGAATCTATTTATGGTGGCGGTCGAAAGCGGAAATTTTTATGGTAATTTGAGCTGCTTTGAGAAGTGAAAAACATTCACTTGGCGAAAAGGGCAATAAATAATTTAAGATTTACACTCGCGCGGTGTCCGTCCGGTATTTTTAGTTGCAATCGCAATTAAAACGGACCAAGCCGAGGGAAATTTAAATAAACTCTGCCCTGAAATTTTAATTTTAAAAGAGGCAACAAACATAAATCATTCTTTGCTGCTTACTTTTTCACTATTTTTGCTTTCGCGATTTATTTGCTTTCGTGTTGTTTTTTTTTCGCGTGAAAAGCTAAATAATATTTTAATTGGATTTTTATGTAGATAAGGGAAGCGACTACGAGCGGCTCGTGTTCAATGCCAAGCTGCAATGGAAGGGAAGCAATTAATAAATCACTAGATATAGTCTGAGTATAAATTTGAAAACTTGTCTGTCTGTCTTGTTTGTCTAGTCTTGTCTGTTTAGTTTTATATGATTTATTAAGATTTAATTAAAATTAACTTTTTATGTTGATAGGATTATTCCAAATGCGTGAAATATTTAGTAGAACAAATTGCAGAACAAACAAGATATTTGTCATTGCAAATGCAAATGTCGTCGTGCCAAGAAGTATTAAGCTTTAATGTTGATACATAGAGGTGCAACCCTGCCAAAACTAAAAACTTTGGAAGGGAAGGTAGAATAGGGGTTGAAACTGAATAATTTATTGGCACGGATCCGTGCCAGCGCTTGTTTCGACTTATATAAGCAATATTTTATTCTAAATGTATGCCGAATATATGTCTGCCAATATATTGGCAATATCGCCTTGTTAGACGGGATTTCATCTCGTTGATCCAGATTTATTCATAACTACTGTTTCGATTTATGTTAAACAAAAAGCAATAAAATTGAGGAATAAATATTTTCGATTAAAGTCGATTTAATGAATTTGTTGAGTCCATTTCGGATTAAACATTTATTGTATGCAGTTTTGAAATTGAAATCAAATATGATATTCAATATTAATTAAAACATTCGGTACTTACATACTAAAGCCACCACAGCTACAGATTTGAACAAAATGGATGGCTAAATTAGGTTATAACGGAGCAGATAAATCCAGACCACATATCGCGCGGTAGCGTGACATCTCGCTACGCTGGCGTTAATACGTAAGTACCAAACATTCATTTGATCTGCTGTGAATATAAACTTATTATACGTGTAAATTTACGCGAATTGTTTTTTGCAAACACGTAGAGCAGGGGTGGCGAACCTTTTTCCGGCCACGTACCAATTTTTTTAATTTTCACATTTTGAAATGCTGACGTGCCAGGTCTACTTTTACAATGTGATAGTGAAAATCAGTTACCGTATTAGCGTGAATATTTGACGTGTTTTGTGCGTCTTTTGAAATTACAGGTAAACCAATCGACGGATTTTAACAAAACGTTGTATGGTTTGATATTCACAAATTTCCAACTTTCGAAATTGTAGCTTTGTAAATACGGCTTCTGTGAATTTTTAAAGTTTCTAAATTTTTGTGCGTCTTTTGCAATTACGGACAAACGAATCGACGAAATTTCATGAAACTTGGTACGCTTTGATATTCTTGCTAAATCTAACAAATTACCAAATTTTAACATTGTAGCTTTTTAAATATGGCTTTTGTGAATTTTGGAAATTTTTGTGCGCCTTTTGCAATTACAGGCAAACGAATCGACGGATTTTGATGCAATTTAGTACGATTTGTTATTCTTACGGAGTCCTAGAAATTGCCAAATTTCGAAATTGTAGCTTTGTAAATACGGCTTTTGTGAATTTTTAAGGTTTGCAAATTTTTGTGCGCCTTTTGCAATTACGGACAAACGAATCGACGGATTTTGATGAAACTAGATACGATTTAATATTCTTGCAAAATCACAAATTGCCAATTTTCAAAATTGTAGCTTTGTAAATACGGCTTTCGTGAATTTTGGAAATTTTTTTATGCCTTTTGAAATTAAGGGCAACCCAATTGACAGGTTTAAACAAAACGCAGTATGATTTGATATTCTGACGAGATCTCACAAATTCCCAAATTTCAATATTGTAGCTTTGTAAATACGGCTTTTGTGATTTTTTGAAGTTTGTAAATTTTGGTGCGCCTTTTGCAATTACGGACAAACCAATCGACGGATTTTGATGAAACTTGATACGATTTAATATTCTTGCGAAATCACAAATTGCCAATTTTCAAAATTGTAGCTTTGTAAATACGGCTTTCGTGAATTTTTTAAATTTTTGTATGCCTTTTGAAATTAAGGGCAACCCAATTGACAGGTTTAGATAAAACGCAGTATGATTTGATATTCTGACGAGATCTCACAAATTTCCAAATTTCAAGATTGTAGCTTTGTAAATACGGCTTTTGTGATTTTTTGAAGTTTGTAAATTTTGGTGCGCCTTTTGATATTACGGACAAACCAATCGACGGATTTTGATGAAACTTGGTATGATTTGAAATTCTTGCGAAAGCTCACAACTTGCCAAATTTCAAAATTGTAACTTTGTAAATACGGCTTTCGTGAATTTTTTAAATTTTTGTGCGCCTTTTGAAAATACCGGCAAACAAATCGACAGATTTTGATAAAACGTGGTATGATTTGATATTCTTACGAGATTTCACCAATTTAAAAATTGTAGCTTTGTAAATACGGTTTTGTTGAATTTTTTAAAATTGTAAATTTTTGTGCGTCTTTTGCAATTACAGACAAACCAATCGACGGATTTTGATGAAACTTGGTATGGTTTGATATTCTTGCGAAAGCTCATAACTTGTTAAATTTCAAAATTGTTCCTTTGTAAATAAGGCTTTTGTAAATTTTGGAATTTTTTGTGCGCCTTTTGCAATTACAGGCAAACTAATCGAAGGATTTTGATGAAATTTAGTACATTTTGTTATTCTTTCGAAGTCCCAGAAATTGGCAAATTTCGAAATTGTAGCTTTGTAAATACGGCTTTTGTGAATTTTTAAAATTTGTAAATGTTGGTGCGCCTTTTGCAATTACGGACAAGCGATTACACAGATTTTGATGAAACTTGGTACGATTTGATATTCTTGCAAAATCTCCCAAACTGCCAAATTTCAAAATTGTAGCTTTGTAAATACGGCTTTCGTGAATTTTTTAAATTATTGTGCGCCTTTTGAAATTACGGGCAAACAAATCGACAGATTTTGATAAAACGTAGTATGATTTGATACTCTTACGAGATCTTACAAATGCCCAAATTTGAAAATTGTAGCTTTGTAAATACGGCTTTGTTGAATTTTTAAAATTTGTAAATTTTTGTGCGTTTTTTGCAATTACGGACAAACCAATCGACTGATTTTGATGAAACTTGGTACGATTTGATATTCTTGCGAAAGGTCACAACTTTCCAAATTTCAAAATTGTACCTTTGTAAATAAAGCTTTTGTGAATTTTGGATTTTTTTGTTCGACTTTTGCAATTACAGGCAAACTAATCGAGGGATTTTGATGAAATTTAGTTCGTTTTGTTATTCTTACGCGGTCCCAGAAATTGGCAAATTTCGAAATTGTAGCTTTGTAAATACGGCTTTTGTGGATTTTTAGAATTTGTAAATTTTGGTGCGCCTTTTGTAATTACGGACAAGCGATTCCACAGATTTTGATGAAGCTTGGTATGATTTGATATTCTTGCGTAATCTCCCAAACTGCCAAATTTCAAAATTGTAGCTTTGTAAATACGGCTTTCGTGAATTTTTGAAATTTTTGTGCGCCTTTTGAAATTGCGGGCAAACAAATCGACAGAGTTTGATAAAACGTGGTATGATTTGATACTCTTACGAGATCTCACAAATTCCCAAATTTAAAAATTGTAGCTTTGTAAATACGGCTTTGTTGAATTTTTTAAATTTTTAAATTTTTGTGCGTTTTTGCAATTACGGACAAACCAATCGACGGATTTTGATGAAACTTGGCACGATTTGATATTCTTGCGAAAGCTCACAACTTTCCAAATTTCAAAATTGTACCTTTGTAAATAAAGCTTTTGTGAATTTTGGATTTTTTTGTTCGCCTTTTGCAATTACAGGCAAACTAATCGAGGGATTTTGATGAAATTTAGTTCGTTTTGTTATTCTTACGCGGTCCCAGAAATTGGAAAATTTCGAAATTGTAGCTTTGTAAATACGGCTTTTGTGGATTTTTAGAATTTGTAAATTTTGGTGCGCCTTTTGTAATTACGGACAAGCGATTCCACAGATTTTGATGAAGCTTGGTATGATTTGATATTCTTGCGTAATCTCCCAAACTGCCAAATTTCAAAATTGTAGCTTTGTAAATACGGCTTTCGTGAATTTTTGAAATTTTTGTGCGCCTTTTGAAATTGCGGGCAAACAAATCGACAGAGTTTGATAAAACGTGGTATGATTTGATACTCTTACGAGATCTCACAAATTCCCAAATTTAAAAATTGTAGCTTTGTAAATACGGCTTTGTTGAATTTTTTAAATTTTTAAATTTGTGTGCGTTTTTGCAATTACGGACAAACCAATCGACGGATTTTGATGAAACTTGGCACGATTTGATATTCTTGCGAAAGCTCACAACTTGCCAAATTTCAAAATTGTACCTATGTAAATAAGGTTTTGTGAATTTTGGATTTTTTTGTTCGCCTTTTGCAATTACAGGCAAACTAATCGAGGGATTTTAATGAAATTTAGTTCGTTTTGTTATTCTTACGCGGTCCCAGAAATTGGCAAATTTCGAAATTGTAGCTTTGTAAATACGGCTTTTGTGGATTTTTAAAATTTGTAAATTTTGGTGCGCCTTTTGTAATTACGGACAAGCGATTCCACAGATTTTGATGAAGCTTGGTATGATTTGATATTCTTGCGAAATCTCCCAAACTGCCAAATTTCAAAATTGTAGCTTTGTAAATACGGCTTTCGTGAATTTTTGAAATTTTTGTGCGCCTTTTGAAATTACGGGCAAACAAATCGACAGAGTTTGATAAAACATGGTATGATTTGATACTCTTACGAGATCTCACAAATTCCCAAATTTAAAAATTGTAGCTTTGTAAATACGACTTTGTTGAATTTTTTAAACTTGTAAATTTTTGTGCATTTTTTGCAATTACGGACAAACCAATTGACGGATTTTGATGAAACTTGGTACGATTTGATATTCTTGCGAAAGCTCACAACTTGCCAAATTTGAAAATTGTAGCTTTGTAAATACGGCTTTCGTGAATTTAGGAAATTTTTGTGCGCCTTTTGAAATTACGGACAAACCAATCGACGGATTTTGATGAAACTGGGAATGATGTGATATTCTTACGAACTCTCACAACTTGCCAAATTTCAAAATTGTAGCTTTGTAAATACGGCTTTGGTGAATTTTTTTAATTTTAAAAATTTTGTGAGCCTTTTGCAATTACGGACTAAAGTAGAATGAGAAACTTAAAAATTTATTTTAGAACAGATAGTTTAACAAGTTTAGAAGGCATGGCTACTTCTCACTAGTTTGCGTGCCAATAAAATTTTCCAACGTGTCTGCTATGACACGCGTGCCATAGGTTTTGCCACCACTGACAAAGATTATTGAATTCAAAGACAATTTGTGTAACAAACGATTTCTGCGTTGTAGTGCGAATACAAAATTAACTAACCAATGAATAATGCATCTGATATTTTTTGCAGCTTTCAATTAATGAAAGCTCATTGTATCGTCGTCCCAAGTGCCATTTCTATAGACCGTTTGGATCGGAGATTTTTCCATTAATTATAATTAGTTTTCTCGAATTTCTTACACACCGGGATTCGCAATATTTCAATGAACTTTACTCGGGAAATTCTCTCTCTTGCTTTCATGTTTATGTGCGAATTCAAAAATTAATTTAGATTTTCCATCATCCGGAAAATCCGGCTTGTACTTGTTCAATGACATCATTATTATTATGCCTAGAGACCTCCAGGTATTCCTTGCCGTATTTTATAAAGATCCCGGATTACACGTGGACGCGTACAGAAGAAAATAAAATAATGCTTTGAGAAAATCTTTCCATTATTTCCTTCCATTTCGTTCGAATTGATATATAAAGGAATTCTAAAATCTACCCCATCATTATGTTAATAATAATATAATATATAAATAACATTATATAAATAATAATATAAATGTATATAATAATTTAAAATAACATTATATAAATAATAATAAATGGGCGGTTGTTTATTTCCCGGCGAATCCACCAATTATATAAGCACATACAACATTCAATTCAAGCTTTTCTATATTAATTATCCTCACGCATGTTATACAGTTGTAACTACATTTCCAACACTTATTGCTTGAGTTTAAAATTTAAAGCTAATTCAAATAAATGTGCGACCGAAAATTCAACACATAACCTGAATAATATTTAATGTGTAGTCAATTATGCGTTAGACGTAAATTTGGCATTATAAATTAATTAGCAATCAACATTTGTTAATTATATGTAATTCTAATTAGCTAATTACATTATTTAATTCTAATTTGATAGAGAAGACTAGACTTGAAAGACAAGACTGGACTGGCAAGACTGGGCAGACAATGCTGGACAGACAAGACTGGACAGACAAGACTAGACAGACAAGACTAGACAGACAAGACTAGACAGACAAGACTAGACAGACAAGACTAGACAGACAAGACTAGACAGACAAGACTAGACAGACAAGACTAGACAGACAAGACTAGACAGACAAGACTAGACAGACAAGACTAGACAGACAAGACTAGACAGACAAGACTAGACAGACAAGACTAGACAGACAAGACTAGACAGACAAGACTAGACAGACAAGACTAGACAGACAAGACGAGACAGACAAGACTAGACAGACAAGACTGGACAGACAAGACTAGACAGACAAGACTAGACAGACAAGACTAGACAGACAAGACTAGACAGACAAGACTAGACAGACAAGACTAGACAGACAAGACTAGACAGACAAGACTAGACAGACAAGACTAGACAGACAAGACTAGACAGACAAGACTAGACAGACAAGACTAGACAGACAAGACTAGACAGATAAGACTAGACAGACAAGACTAGACAGACAAGACTAGACAGACAAGACTAGACAGACAAGACTAGACAGACAAGACTAGACAGACAAGACTAGACAGACAAGACTAGACAGACAAGACTAGACAGACAAGACTAGACAGACAAGACTAGACAGACAAGACTAGACAGACAAGACTAGACAGACAAGACTAGACAGACAAGACTAGACAGACAAGACTAGACAGACAAGACTAGACAGACAAGACTAGACAGACAAGACTAGACAGACAAGACTAGACAGACAAGACTAGACAGACAAGACTAGACAGACAAGACTAGACAGACAAGACTAGACAGACAAGACTAGACAGACAAGACTAGACAGACAAGACGAGACAGACAAGACTAGACAGACAAGACTGGACAGACAAGCCTAGACAGACAAGACTAGACAGACAAGACTAGACAGACAAGACGAGACAGACAAGACTAGACAGACAAGACTGGACAGACAAGACTAGACAGACAAGACTAGACAGACAAGACTAGACAGACAAGACTAGACAGACAAGACTAGACAGACAAGACTGGACAGACAAGACTGGACAGACAAGACTGGACAGACAAGACTGGACAGAAATATTTGTCCGTAATTCTGGACTATGAAGGGATATAAAAATATCGCCTGTTTTTTCTATTTTAGATAAAATAAATTTTTTCTATTTTTTTTAATTCTACATTTTGTATTGTAATTCTACGTTTACGTGGTCTGTTAGAAAAGTATCCGACTTAATTTTTTATTTTAGAATTCTAATGGATTTGAACCTTTTTTTTTGACCGACCTTGAACCTTCGTGCGCATGCGTGAATTTTTTCCCGCCTGTACATAGCGTCAGTTGTTGTCGAGCAGTGTTCGAGTGACGTAGTGTGTAGTGCTCTCGTCGGTTTTTTAATGCAAGTAAAATCACCAAATAGTACTATAGGGATGTCCTACGTCGCCTACGTGATGCTGTGCGGCGCAAGCGACTGGAGTTGTGGTCATCAGGAAATTGCCGACTCCAGCACTACAGTGCTCCAGCACATTCTTCGCACTTGGTTCATAATGTTTTGGCGAAAACCAGACTCCTCTGTTTCGACGGGCTCCCTGACTCCCGGACTCTCCTGATATGGCCACCTGCGACTTCTGGCTATTCCCCAAATTCAAGAGGCCATTGAAAGGAACGCGCTTTCAGAGAAGAGAGGACATTATAGCTGCAACGACAGCCGAGCTAAAGTCGATTCCGAAAGAGGATTTTTCGGAATGCTTCCAACAGTGGCGGTACCGCCATTGAAGTGAGAGAGAGAAGAGAAGTGTGTGGAGTCCCAAGGAGACTACTTTGAGGGTGATTAGGTTTCCAACGCTCCAGGTATGCCAGTTTTTTTTTACCGGCTAAAGGTCGGATACTTTTCTAACAGACAACGTATATTATAATTTAAATTACCAGACGACTAGGAAATGTGCTCCACCCTCTGCACAAAAAGGGCGACCCAACATATGTAAACAGTTCTAGGGGCATCTCACTAATACAAGTCACATACAAGATATTCTCAGCGTGCTTACTCCAAAGGACACAGGATCAGCTGGAGCAAAAGATCGGCGAATACCAGGCAGGCTTCCACCCTGATCGCTCCTGTGCAGAACAAATCTTCAGTCTGAAGACTACCTTAAAAGCAAAGCCCTCAAGAACACTCCAGTCATTTGCACCTTCTTTGACTTCATGAAGGCATATGACTCCGTCGATCACCTGTCATTGTTCAACAACCTATACAGTAGGAAAAGATAGTTCGTTCTTAAACCACCACATCCACTACCTCCACCTGCAAACCTAAATCTGGTGTCAGAACGGCTCTAGCATGTACGCTAAGAGAGATACCGCCCGACCGCCACGCTCTCAGTAAATGACGTTATCCGCCGCCGCATATATTCCCATCTGTAGCCGTACTTTTTTGCGCACTCTTTGAGTACTTCTATCTGATTGCTGTGGTTTCGTTGTCTGTGAGTAGTGCAAGATCGTTCGGGAAGGCTAGACATCCGACCAAACTAATTATCTCCATTCTGATTGGTACAATAATTGGTATTGAAATAAATAACTACAGTTGACCGTGTGTCTCAATTTATATGTAATCTTATGGAAAAGTGTGACTTTAACAGTGATTTATGAAAATTAACATTACTTCTTATGTAAAACACGTACAAACTATATTGGGGATGGGGGTAGTGGAGGTGGAGGTTTTAGAATGAACTATCTTTCCCTACTCTACACGAACAAGGTTTGGACGACAAGACACTGCGACCGATCAAACAAACACTGACAGACACAACTTAAGGTGAAGTTCAAGGGGAAAATCTACGAAACTTTTGAGAACAAGACAGGCGTTCGCGAAGTGATGGACTTTCACCGCTCCTCTTCAACATAGTGCTGGATAAGGTCTTCAAGGAATGGGAGAAGGAGCTGGAAAACAAAGCCATTGCGACCCAAGGACAAGCTACAGGTCGGATGTCTAGCCTTCCCGAACGATCTTGCACTACTCACAGACAACGAAACCACAGCAATCAGAGAGATAGAAGTACTCAAAGAGTGCGCAAAAAAGTACGGCTACAGATTTTCTTTCAAAAAACTTACTAAAGTTCTTAGTTCTGAGTTCTTACTAAATTTCAATACAAAATATGGCAAGATCAACAGGGTCACACACTTTAAATGCCTAGGTGAAGTGATCGTTCCAACAGGAAAAGAGAAAATCGCGCAGAACACTAGGTTATTGAAAGTGAAGAGAGCCTTATACAAAACACATGGTATCTAAAACAAGAAATGTCGGTTTACCTTCACCAAAATCCGTCACTACAACACAGTAATCAAACCTGAGGTGCTATACGCCAATAAAACACTGATGTTACACACAAAGACCGAGGACAAAATTCGGAAACGAAATTCATTAGGGAAAATTGTTGGACCAAAACTAACAGACGAAGGCAATAGGCTTTACTCCAGGTGTACCACAGAGAATTTCTCCAAAATCGCAGCGGACATTAGAAAGAGGTGACCAAAACTTTATGGACACATCTGATGGACTTCCACCGACCAGACTCACCAAAACCTCAGGTACAGCCAGGGTCTGAAGACCACTACACCCTCGATTGCACAAGTCAATATTGATCTGGAAAGAGCACAGATAGACTCAGCGGATATCATGGACAAAGGCGTATTTAGGCACAAGGTATACAAGTGATGAGTACTTTAGTGAAAGGATGAAGGAGTTCAAAGTTACGGTTAAAGGAGTAGTTTGAAGTTACTCCTTCATTCTTTCACTTAAGGCTCTCTTCCTTTCTTCAGTCCACTGTGGCCTTTGGGCTGTAGGTGCTGTTTTCTCCGACATCACTTCCCACTTGTATAGTTTTCCTTTGACTTGTGATCTCGACAACCTTTAGTGGAAGAATGAAGGAGTACAGAACTCCAGTACTATGAAAGAATGAAGCAGTACAGTACTTCTTCATTCTTTCACTAAAGGCTCTCTCCCTTTCTTCACGACTATACAAACGGGAAGTGATGACAGAGAAAACAGCACCTAAAGGCCAAAGTGGAAGAAGGGAAGAGAGCCTTACGTGAAAGAATTAAGGAGTACAGTACTCCTTCATTCTTTTACTAAAGACTCTCTTCCTTTCTTCAAGATTATACAAGTGGGTCAGAAAAAACAGCACCTAAAGCGGGAAGTGATGTCAGAGGAAACAGCACATAAAGCCCAAAGGCCAAAGTGGACTGAAAAAGAGAAGAGAGCCTTAAGTAAAAGAATGTAGGAGTACAGTACTCCTTCATTCTTTCACTAAAGGCTCTCTTCCTTTCTTCAGTCCACTTTGGCCTTTGGGCTTTAGGTGCTATTTTCTTGATTGACACTTCCCACTTGTATAGTCTTCAACAGGAAGAACCAGTAGTCATGAATGTTTCGCGTGGTCTGATAAAAGGCCTGTAACGTGTGTAATAATAATAATAATTTGAATTATATATTACATTTACAGTTGTTTTCCTTTTCGGGTATTAACCAGTGTGACGTATAAATACAAATTCCGATTACCGTTATCAGCTGTACAATGCGACATACGCAATTAATCGAACAAATACATTTTACATTATAATAAAGTTTATCTGGAATCATTACAACCGTTCCGTCATCTGCGAATATATCTCATTCATTGCAATTCTTTTATTTGCCAACAAAAATTGTTTCCCATATGGCATCATATTGAATGCGAAAATTCCATATCTTTATGGACTTATCGCCTCTAATCCAACTATTTCCATTATAATGCGACTATTATTTCATTACTTTTACTATTTAACATTTATTGGATTACATTGGGAATTTCATCAAATATTCGTTTTTATGTATTCATCTATATATCCAGTTTGATCCTGTCTGATCTTGTCCCAAACTGTGTCAAAAGCTTTGTTTATGTCTAGGGCAGGGGTGGCGAATCTTTTTCCGGCCACGTCCCAATTTTTTTTAATTCTCACATTTTGAAATGCTAACGTAGTAAAATTTGTAAAACATTGTAAAAGTAGACCTGGCACAGGTCTACTTTTACAATGTGAATATTTGACGTCTTTTGTGCGTCTTTTGAAATTACGTAAATTACGTGCGGGTAAACCAATAGAAGGATTTTGATAAAACGCTGTATGGTTTGATACTCTTACGAGATCTCACAAATTTCCGAATTACAAAATTGTAGCTTTGTAAATAAGGCTTTTGTGAATTTTTAAAGTTTGTAAATTTGTGTGCGCCTTTTGCAATTACGGACAAACCAATGTACGGATTTTTATGAAACTTGATACGCTTTGATATTCTTGCTAAATCTCACAAATTACCAAATTTCTAAATTGTAGCTTTGTAAATACGGCTTTTGTGAATTTTTAAAGTTTTTAAATTTTTGTGCGCCTTTTGCAATTACGGACAAACCAATGTACGGATTTTTATGAAACTTGATACGCTTTGATATTCTTGCTAAATCTCACAAATTACCAAATTTCTAAATTGTAGCTTTGTAAATACGGCTTTTGTGAATTTTTAAAGTTTGTAAATTTGTGTGCGCCTTTTGCAATTACGGACAAACCAATGTACGGATTTTTATGAAACTTGATACGCTTTGATATTCTTGCTAAATCTCACAAATTACCAAATTTCTAAATTGTAGCTTTGTAAATAAGGCTTTTGTGAATTTTTAAAGTTTGTAAATTTGTGTGCGCCTTTTGCAATTACGGACAAACCAATGTACGGATTTTTATGAAACTTGATACGCTTTGATATTCTTGCTAAATCTCACAAATTACCAAATTTCTAAATTGTAGCTTTGTAAATACGGCTTTTGTGAATTTTTAAAGTTTTTAAATTTTTGTGCGCCTTTTGCAATTACAGAGGCAAACGAATCGACGGGTTTGATGAAACTTGGTACGTTTGGATATTCTTGCTAAATCTCAGAAATTACCAAATTTAAAAATTGTGGCTTTGTAAATACGGCTTTTGTGATTTTTTATAATTTGTAAATTTTGGTGCGCCTTTTGCAATTACGGACAAACCAATCGCCGGATTTTGATGAAACACGGTACGGTTCGATATTCTTAGGAAATTTGGAAATTTTTGTGCGCCTTTTAAAATTACGGGCAAACCAATGGACGAATTTTGATAAAACTTGGTACAATTTGATATTCTGACGAGATCTCACAAATTCCCAAATTTCAAGATTTCAGCTTTATAAATACGGCTCTTGTGATTTTTTGAAGTTTGTAAATGTTCTTGCACCTTTTGCAAATACGGACAAACCAATCGACAGATTTTGATGAAACTTGGTATGATTTAATACTCTTGCAAAATCTCACAACTTGCCAAATTTCAAAATTGTAGCTTTGTAAATTACGGGCAAACAAATCTACGGATTTTGATAAAACGTGATATTATTTGATATTCTGACGAGTTCTCACAAATTCCCAAATTTCAAGATTGTAGCTTTGTAAATACGGCTTTTGTGATTTTTTTCGAAATTTGTAAATTTTGGTTAGCTTTTTGCAATTACGGACAAGCCAATCGACGGATTTTGATGAAACTTGGTATGATTTAATACTCTTGCAAAATCTCACAACTTGCCAAATTTCAAAATTGTAGCTTTGTAAATTACGGGCAAACAAATCTACGGATTTTGATAAAACGTGGTTTGATTTGATATTCTTATGAGATCTCACAAATTCCCAAATTTCAATACTGTAGCTGTGTAAATACGGCTTTTGTGAGTTTTTTTGAAGTTTGTAAATTTTGGTTAGCCTTTTGCAATTACGGACAAGCCAATCGACGGATTTTGATGAAACTTGGTATGATTTAATATTCTTGCGAAATCTCACAAATCGCTAAATTTCAAAATTGTAGCTTTGCAAATACGGCTTTCGTGAATTTTGGAAATTTTTGTGTGCCTTTTGAAATTACGGGCAAACAAATCGATGGATTTTGATAAAACGTGGTATGATTTGATATTCTTATGAGATCTCACCAATTCCCAAATATCAATACTGTAGCTTTGTAAATACGGCTTTTGTGATTTTTTCGAAATTTGTAAATTTTGGTGCGCCTTTTGCAATTACGGACAAGCCAATCGACGGATTTTGATGAAACTTGGTATCGTTTGATATTCTTGCGAAATCTCACAACTTGTCTAATTTCATTATTGTAACTTTGTAAATACGGCTTTCGTGAATTTTGGAAATTTTTGTGCGCCTTTTGAAATTACGGGCAAACCAATAGACGAATTTTGATAAAACTTGGTACAGTTGGATATTCTGACGAGTTCTCACAAATTCCCAAATTTCAAGATTGTAGCTTTGTAAATACGGCTTTTGTGATTTTTTGAAATTTTTAAATTTTGGTTCGTCTCTTGCAATTACGGACAAACCAATCGACGGATTTTGTTGAAACTTGGTACGATTTGATATTCTTGCGAAATCTCACAACTCGCTAAATTTCAAAATTGTAGCTTTGTAAATACGGCTTTCGTGAATTTTGGAAATTTTTGTGCGCCTTTTGAAATTACGGGCAAGCAAATCTACGGATTTTGATAAAACGTGGTATTATTTGATATTCTGACGAGTTCTCACAAATTCCCCAATTTGAAGATTGCAGCTTTGTAAATACGGCTTTTGTGATTTTTTTGAAATTTGTAAATTTTGGTGCGCCTTTCCCAATTACGGACAAGCCAATCGACGGATTTTGATGAAACTTGGTATGATTTAATACTCTTGCAAAATCTCACAACTTGCCAAATTTCAAAATTGTAGCTTTGTAAATTACGGGCAAACAAATCTACGGATTTTGATAAAACGTGGTATTATTTGATATTCTGACGAGTTCTCACAAATTACCAAATTTCAAGATTGTAGCTTTGTAAATACGGCTTTTGTGATTTTTTGAAGTTTGTAAATTTTGGTTGGTCTTTTGCAATTACGGACAAACCAATGTACGGATTTTGTTGAAACTTGGTACGATTTGATATTCTTGCGAAATCTCACAAATCGCTAAATTTCAAAATTGTAGCTTTGCAAATACGGCTTTCGTGAATTTTGGAAATTTTTGTGTGCCTTTTGAAATTACGGGCAAACAAATCGACGGATTTTGATAAAACGTGGTATGATTTGATATTCTTATGAGATCTCACAAACTCCCAAATTTCAATACTGTAGCTTTGTAAATACGGCTTTTGTGATTTTTTTGAAGTTTGTAAATTTTGGTTGGTCTTTTGCAATTACGGACAAACCAATGTACGGATTTTGTTGAAACTTGGTACGATTTGATATTCTTGCGAAATCTCACAAATCGCTAAATTTCAAAATTGTAGCTTTGCAAGTACGGCTTTCGTGAATTTTGGAAATTTTTGTGCGCCTTTTGAAATTACGGGCAAACAAATCAACGGATTTTGATAAAACGTGGTATTATTTGATATTCTGACGAGTTCTCACAAATTACTAAATTTCAAGATTGTAGCTTTGTAAATACGGCTTTTGTGATTTTTTGAAGTTTGTAAATTTTGGTTGGTCTTTTGCAATTACGGACAAACCAATGTACGGATTTTGTTGAAACTTGGTACGATTTGATATTCTTGCGAAATCTTACAACTCGCTAGATTTTAAAATTGTGGCTTTGTAAATACGGCTTTCTTGAATTTTGGAAATTTTTGTGCGCCTTTTGAAATTACGGGCAAACAAATCTACGGATTTTGATAAAACGTAATATTATTTGATATTCTGACGAGTTCTCACAAATTCCAAAATTTCAAGATTGTAGCTTTGTAAATACGGCTTTTGTGATTTTTTGAAATTTTTAAATTTTGGTTCGTCTCTTGCAATTACGGACAAACCAATCGACGGATTTTGTTGAAACTTGGTACGATTTGATATTCTTGCGAAATCTCACAACTCGCTAAATTTCAAAATTGTAGCTTTGTAAATACGGCTTTCGTGAATTTTGGAAATTTTTGTGCGCCTTTTGAAATTACGGGCAAACAAATCTACGGATTTTGATAAAACGTGGTATTATTTGATATTCTGACGAGATCTCACAAATTCCCCAATTTGAAGATTGTAGCTTTGTAAATACGGCTTTTGTGATTTTTTTGAAATTTGTAAATTTTGGTGCGCCTTTCCCAATTACGGACAAGCCAATCGACGGATTTTGATGAAACTTGGTATCGTTTGATATTCTTGCGAAATCTCACAACTTGTCTAATTTCAATATTGTAACTTTGTAAATACGGCTTTCGTGTATTTTGGAAATTTTTGTGCGCCTTTTGAAATTATGGCCAAACAAATCGACGGATTTTGATGAAACGTGGTATCGTTTGATACTCTTGCGAAATCTCACAAATTCTCAAATTTCAAAATTGTAGCTTTGTAAATACGGCTTTGGTGAATTTTTTAAATTTGAAAATTTTTGTGCGCGTTTTCCATTTACTGACAAAAGTATATTGAGAAACTTAAAAATTTATTTTAGAAAAGATAGTTTTACAAGTTTAGAAGGTGTGTTTTTAAAACACAAATTCCCAAATTTTAAGATTGCAGCTTCATAAATACGGCTCTTGTGATTTTTTGAAGTTCGTAAATGTTGTTGCACCTTTTGCAAATACGGACAAACCAATCGACGGATTTTGATGAAACTTGGTATGATTTAATACTCTTGCGAAATCTCACAACTTGCCAAATTTCAAAATAGTGGATTTGTAAATACGGCTTTCGTGAATTTTGGAAATTTTTGTGCGCCTTTTGAAATTACGGGCAAACAAATCGACGGATTTTGATAAAACGTAGTATGATTTGATATTCTTATGAGATCTCACAAATTCCCAAATTTCAATACTGTAGCTATGTAAATACGGATTTTGTGATTTTTTGAAGTTTGTAAATTTTGGTTGGTCTTTTGCAATTACGGACAAACCAATCGACGGATTTTTTTGAAACTTGGTACGATTTGATATTCTTGCAAAATCTCACAACTCGCTAAATTTCAAAATTGTAGCTTTGCAAATACGGCTTTCGTGAATTTTGGAAATTTTTGTGCGCCTTTTGAAATTACGGGCAAACAAATCTACGGATTTTGATAAAACGTGATATTATTTGATATTCTGGCGAGTTCTGACAAATTCCCAAATTTCAATACTGTAGTTTTGTAAATACGGCTTTAATGATTTTTTGAAGTTTGTAAATTTTGGTTGGTCTTTTGCAATTACGGACAAACCAATCGACGGATTTTGTTGAAACTTGGTACGATTTGATATTCTTGCGAAATCTCACAACTCGCTAAATTTCAAAATTGTAGCTTTGTAAATACGGCTTTCGTGAATTTTGGAAATTTTTGTGCGCCTTTTGAAATTACGGGCAAACAAATCTACGGATTTTGATAAAGCGTGGTATGATTTGATATTCTTATGAGATCTCACAAATTCCCAAATTTCAATACTCTAGCTTTGTAAATACGGCTTCTGTGAATTTTGGAAATTTTTGTGCGTCTTTTGAAATTACGGGCAAATAAATCTACGGATTTTGATAAAACGTGGTACGATTTGATATTCTTATGAGATCTCACAAATTCCCAAATTTCAATACTGTAGCTTTGTAAATACGGCTTTTGTGATTTTTTGAAGTTTGTAAATTTTGGTCGGTCTCTTGCAATTACGGACAAACCAATCGACGGATTTTGTTGAAACTTGGTACGATTTGATATTCTTGCGAAATCTCACAACTAGCTAAATTTCAAAATTGTAGCTTTGTAAATACGGCTTCTGTGAATTTTGGAAATTTTTGTGCGCCTTTTGAAATTACGGGCAAATAAATCTACAGATTTTGATAAAACGTGGTATGATTTGATATTCTTATGAGATCTCACAAATTCCCAAATTTCAATACTGTAGCTTTGTAAATACGGCTTCTGTGAATTTTGGAAATTTTTGTGCGCCTTTTGAAATTACGGGCAAATAAATCTACGGATTTTGATAAAACGTGGTACGATTTGATATTCTTATGAGATCTCACAAATTCCCAAATTTCAATACTGTAGCTTTGTAAATACGGCTTTTGTGATTTTTTGAAGTTTGTAAATTTTGGTCGGTCTCTTGCAATTACGGACAAACCAATCGACGGATTTTGTTGAAACTTGGTACGATTTGATATTCTTGCGAAATCTCACAACTCGCTAAATTTCAAAATTGTAGCTTTGTAAATACGGCTTTCGTGAATTTTGGAAATTTTTGTGCGCCTTTTGAAATTACGGGCAAACAAATCTACGGATTTTGATAAAACGTGGTATTATTTGATATTCTGACGAGTTCTCACAAATTCCCAAATTTCAAGATTGTAGCTTTGTAAATACGGCTTTTGTGATTTTTTGAAGTTTGTAAATTTTGGTTGGACTTTTGCAATTACGGACAAACCAATCGACGGATTTTGTTGAAACTTGGTACGATTTGATATTCTTGCGAAATCTCACAACTCGCTAAATTTCAAAATTGTAGCTTTGTAAACACGGCTTTCGTGAGTTTTAGAAATTTTTGTGCTCCTTTTGAAATTACGGGAAAACAAATCTACGGATTTTGATAAAACGTGGTATTATTTGATATTCTGACGAGATCTCACAAATTTCCAAATTTCGAAATTGTAGCTTTGTAAATACGGCTTTTGTGATTTTTTGAAGTTTGTAAATTTTGGTCGGTCTCTTGCAATTACGGACAAACCAATCGACGGATTTTGTTGAAACTTGGTATCGTTTGATATTCTTGCGAAATCTCACAACTTGTCTAATTTCAATATTGTAACTTTGTAAATACGGCTTTCGTGAATTTTGGAAATTTTTGTGCGCCTCTTGAAATTACGGCCAAACAAATCGACGGATTTTGATGAAACTTGGTATCGTTTGATATTCTTGCGAAATCTCACAAATTCTCAAATTTCAAAATTGTAGCTTTGTAAATACGGCTTTTGTGAATTTTTTAAATTTGAAAATTTTTGTGCGCCTTTTGCATTTACTGACAAAAGTATATTGAGAAACTTAAACATTTATTTTAGAAAAGATAGTTTAACAAGTTTAGAAGGCATGCGTGGGAAGTAGTTCGCGTGCCAATAAAATTTTCCTACGTGTCAGCTGTGACACGCGTGCCATAGGTTCGCCACCACTGGTCTAGGGAAAGTGCGGCGGAGTGTTGATTAAGAAGGTGAGAGGTTTGTATATTGTTTGTGAGGATGAAAAGTGGATGTATAGTCAAATGGGAAGGTTTAAAGCCAAATTGGATGCGAGGAATCTGATTTTTCAAAGAAGCTCATATACCACATTTCAGAATTTGTTCAGAGCTTTTACCCAGAACAGGGAGTAGAGTGATTGGTTTATAACTTTTAGTAACGGCTTTGTCTTGGCCCTTGTTTATTCCTTGTCTTGTTTGACCCTATCTGGTCTTGTCAAATCTTGTCTGCTCTTGTCTAGTCTTGTCAAGTATTGTGTGTGCTTTGTTGGTTTTAAATATGTATGGAAGGCAACGCAGTTATAGAAGGAATATATTCCGAAGCAATTTCATAATAAAATTGTTTTTGACAATCGAAACATGAGATGAAAGGATACACGAGAATGTAAAAGGATTCGACAAATACGTTGGGTTGTTTCCAAAGAAAAACAGGCGAATCTTGATTGTATTTAAAAATAATAAAATATGTAGGTTAACGTATATCCCGAATACGCTGAACAAAACAACATTTACATATTTTTATTACAATTTTATTGTTAAATATAATATACCAACAAATATCCTATATTAATTATCCTATTACATCAATTTAATAATTTATCTATTATGTAGAACCTTTTATAAAAAGCTATCTATTACGTGGAACTATCTACATTATAATATGTAGAACTTATCTTTACTTACCCATCACGCTTCCAAGGAAATGAAACGAGATTATTCGCATTTCTCTTTAGGTCTACCTAGGTTAACTCGAACGACTTACAACCATTACTATGCTTTATTACAGCTAAACAAGCTAGTGCTTTGAAATAAATTACCGGGACTCACAACGACCAACCAACCAACTCAAAAGACTTAACCTAATGAACAGAGCCTTTGAGTTTACATGGGATGTGTCGGATAGAGCTAATGCACATAATCTGAATTCGATTGAGATTTACAACTAAACAAGACAAAATAATGTTGAAGAGAAGACAACAAACAAATACAGACAAGACTATACAGACAAGTTTAGTCTTTTCTCTATGGTCTAGTCAGACTAGTGTAGTTAGTCTATTCTTATCAGTTTAGACTTATCTAGAATCGTCACTCTAGTCTAGTCAGTCTGGTGTAGTCAGTTTAGTCTAGTCAGTCTAATCTAGTCAGTCTAGTCTTGTGAGTTTAATCTAGGCATTCTAGTCTTGTCTCTCTAGTCTTATGTGTCTGCTGCTTGAGTTAGCTCATGAACCAGAGGCCGGAGGACAAGCCCAAGTTCTTCTTGAATAGGACCACTTACCCATAAAGGGAGCCAAGCCTGTAAAGGCTGTCCACGGTCGCGGCGAGCTTCTCCATATAATCGGGTTGCTTTAGAGTGCAGCCCTGAGTGGTAAACTCCACCCAAGTCTAAATATGACCAAGAGACCGATAGCGAACAAGTACTTATATAGACAGATAATACTAAATACAATTTTTAGGACTTCTTGACTTACGCTTCGCTGTAAAATTCTTACGGCGTATGTTGTTTTATTTAATTTTGCTTGTGGTGCATTTATGTGAGCATTCCAATTTTCGCAGCAGTCGATTTCCATTCCTAACTAAGTTCCACAGTCTTCCTAACAGCTATATCGTCTTTTCCTATTGTCACTCGTTTGGGATAGTTAAGTAATCTACCTGTTTGTTAAATAAAAATTGTTACGTTGGTTTTCTGGCTGTTAATTTGAACAAATCCTTATAGGCCGCATATTGATTTGTTTGAAAACACATATTCCTTGCTTCCAATTTGTCTTTAAACCTTCCCATTCCACTACACATTTCCACTTTTCGTTACCACTTTTCGTTCTCACAAACAATATACAAACCTCTCACCTTTTTAATCGACACTCCACCGCCCCACAGTGGTCTGAATCTGAAAAAAGTTGACAAAAATCGAAAAAATCATAGTCACCGAATAGGTTTACAAGAATCTTGTAAAGGATACTTTGGTGTGTGTGTGATATTCTAAAAGAAAAGTGGGGATTATCTTTTTTCTTTGAGACGCTACGCTCGTTCAAAGTTACCTTTGTCGGCATAGCGCGAGCATGTGTAGCGGCTCCGCAGTATAATTGTTTATTCAAGTGCGTGTAACTTTTTACTAGAGTGTCCTTTTTAATTTCTGTTTAATGGAGGGTGTTAAGGAAGGTATGTACAATTTGTACATATATAACGTTTTCATTAATTTATACTCCCGTGTGTTAGAAATCATGTCAAAAATGTGTCTGCATAATGGTTTTTTATTGTAAAAAAAAATTCATAAATTAGCAAAAAACTTATCACCGCAGCGGGGCTGAAGAAGTTGAGATATAGAACATATAGATTACGATGTTTTGTAATAGAATCTTCAAGAAAATTCTGCCTATATCTGCCCGTGTACGTTTGAGATTAGAAATACGAAGCGCCGACCGGCATGGCGACGCGCCGGGCAAACTGTTTCTTTGTTTAGGATCTACGCAGACACTGCGAGACTACCTGCTATTGCAAGATTTGTTTGATAATTTTCATATTTATATATATATATATATATATATATATATATATATATATATATATATATATATATATATATTAAATTAATGAAATTAAAATACCCTTATATATACATAAGAGATATAAGATATTCCAAGCGAATTTTTAAAAAAGTGCTCGGCCATCTTGGATCCGCTATTTTGATTTTCGTATTTAAACAATGAAATTCATAATCAGTGACCTCTAAAACACTTATATACCAATTTATATGAAATTTTGATCAATTTTTAATGTAGTAGGCTATATTGGATCCGCACTTTTGAATTTTAAGATTATACTATGAAATTCGTTATCAGTGACCTCGAAAACCCTCATATACCAATTTATATGAAATTCCGATCAAATTTTACTGAAGTGGTCGGCCATATTGGATCCGCCATTTTGAATTTTAATATTATATAATGAATTTCGTTTTCAGTGAACTGGAAAAACCAACTTATATGAAATTTCGATAAAATTTTAATGAAGTGGTCGGCCATATTGGATCCGCCATTTTTAATTATAATATTATACTATGAAATTGGTAGTCAGTGACATCGGAAATCCCTATATACCAATTTATATGAAATTCCGATCAAATTTTAATGAAGTACTCGGCCATATTGGATCCGCCATTTTGAATTTAAAAATTATACTATGAAATTCGTAATCAGCGGCCTCGAAAACCCCTACATACGAATTCGAGTTTAAATCCGATACCTCTTTCTATTTTGACCAACTTTTTTGAAACCCACTCTGCGCCCTTTCCCTCGACATAAACAAAGCTTTTGACACAGTTGGCACGAGGGTCCGCTTTTCAAACCACACAAATTAAAGGTCCCCTCATATCTTCTTTTCATCTTAAAAGACTTCCTACGTGACAGAAAGTTATGTATTAGCTAATTGCATACGCTTGCAAACATCTGTCTTTTTTTTGTTACCTACTGTCGTAGTTACAAAATATACTATTGTATTTGTGTTTGCGTTTGACTTTGTATTTGGGTTTATATATTTTTTTCTCACAATTTTTGTAATGCCCAGGGCCGAAAGACCCCTAATGTTGATAGCCTTTTATACGTTTAGTATAATAAAGATTAACAAAGTCAATAGAATATACTTTAACTTTTTTACCCCTCTACAATGTGTTCCCCAAGGTTCACCAATAGACCTTTTTACGGTTAGTTAAGCGCATGCGCGTCCGCCATGTTGAAAAAGCGGGAATATGTAATATATAATAAGTTTCGGACACATTTTGTTATTTTCACTGGTTATACGTCAAAAAGGGTCCGAAAACATGGTGGAAATTGACGCATGCGAACAAATAAAATGTCAACTATGAAAAGGTCTGCATCACCCCTACTTTACAACTCGTTCTGTCACGACATATTTAACACCTAACCACCTGACATACGTCTCAGACCCAAAGTAGCAGTAATTTTCTCACCTGAGACGTAGGGCAGGTGGTTAAGGGTTAATATAGAACTCAACTTTCCCGATCTCGTAAACCTTTCCTACATTCTCCAATACTCTGACGACACGGCTCTTATTTAACTTGCCAAATCTTTTCTAAAAGCAATCATTAACTTGCAAATGATACAATAAATTGATTCAACAAATGGATACTAGACTCTAACCCTTCCAAATATCAACTCCTTCTACCCCACAGGTGTGGGTACAATCTTGTGGGTACAAAAATCGTAGGTACAATCAAATTATTAGGCATCACATTCAACGGAGCATTCAAATTTAACGCTCATGTAAAAGATCGCAAACACGAAATAATCAAATGATCAAAATACTTTCACTCACAAAACCTTCTGTAATCAGGGGATTTTCACGAAGACTACGACGACAATTTCCAAGACCATTTGCAGACCGATCTTGGACTATGGACATGATATTTGGACGAACACGAACAAAAGCTCGACGTTCCATAGAAATTGCCGAAAGAACCCATTGAGAACTATCACAAAAATTCGTCATCTAAACAACTCTCTACACAATCACTCCAATACACTCCTATACGAAAGAACTAAAATCACTACAATTCTTGACAGACTTGACATACTAGGACAAAAGTTTAAAGACCAGGTTAAAGGTTGGGCATGTGGTAGAATGAGGAATTCAGCGAACTCCTCAAACATGTCCTATTGTATATTGTATTTATATATAGAATTATATTTAAATATAAACATGTAACAGAATGTATACAGTAAATGCTATATAAAAAAAAATTAGAGACATTTTGGACCAAGTATGTAAAAAACGGAACAGATTATCTCCCAGAAGACGTCCGTTTATTTTATTTATTTTATTGTTTTTTTTGTTATGTAACCTAGTGATATTGAATATTTGCGTGCGTTACCCAAGTTATGTGGTAATACAACCAAAAGTGGCATTTCTCGTACTAAAAAACGTGCGCCAAGATAGTACTTTTAACAGCTTTTATAAGTGAACAGCTTTTATAGCTTTTATAAGGAACCTTAAATAATGAAACATGAACTCGAATATGCCCTCAACAGTATGAAGCCAAGAAAGGCTACGGGGCCGGATCAAATACCAGCTGAGATATTAAAATTATTCGATGAACACCTAATAGATAGTCTCCTAGACCTGTTTAACACAATATATGACACAGGCATCATACCGAAACAATGGCTTTTATCGACATTTGTATTGATCCCTAAAAAAGCAAATGCTAGAGAGTGCACAGATTATAGGACTATTGCACTTATGAGCCATGCACTAAAAATCTTTCTAAAAATCATCCATAAAAGAATTTATCGAAAACTAGAAGAGGACATAAGCGTTTATGAAAATGAAAAAGTTTATTTGTAACAGAGACACTAATATAGAATTACGAATTAGAATACTACGCTGTTATGTGTTCTCTACCCTGCTATACGGAGTTGAAGCCTGGACCCTAAAGAAACCTGAACTAAAACGGTTGGAAGCGTTCGAGATGTGGTGTTATCGCAGAATGTTTAGAATATCCTGGAAAGATAAAGTCACCAACAAACAGGTACTTGAAAAGGTAAAAAAGGAATGCGAAGTCGTGCTGACCATTAAGAAAAGGAAACTAGAGTATCTAGGCCATGTCATGAGAGGCCCCAAATATAGTCTTCTAAGACTTATTATGCAGGGAAAAATTAAAGGAACCAGGAGTATTGGTAGGCGTAGAGTATCCTGGCTGAAGGACCTGCGCGAGAGGTTCAGCTGTAGCAGCACGGAACTGTTCAGAGCAGCGGTGAACAGGATAAGAATAGTCATGATGGTGTCCAACCTCCGGTAGGAGAAGGACTGCAAGAAGAAGATAAGTGAACAAAACTCACTTATAGAAGCTGTTAATGATGAATATGATTTATAACCATGATTGTTTATATTTATTTATTTTTATTAAATGCAGTAAAAGTACTATCTTGGCGCACGTTTTTTAGTACGAGAAATGCCACTTTTGGTTGTATTACCACATAACTTGGGTAACGCACGCAAATATTCAATATCGCTAGGTTACATTAAAAAAAAACAATTAAATAAATAAAATAAACACAATCAAGACCTCAATATTAAAAAACTGACGTGAAAGTGACAGAATTTTTTTTCTATTACAAAATAAAAAATAAAGTAAACGTTTTAAAATGAATGTAAATTCTTTGGTGATACCGGAGACTGGTGAGAGTTGTTATGACATTCTTATGAAAAAGCAACATTTTTAATTCTTTTTTTTATGGCACCTGGATGCCAAATTTGTAAGATACATCTCCTCGCATGAGTAATAAAAAATATTGTTTGCAACACGGGCGGTATTGTCAATTGCCCTCTCGAGCGAATGTGCGCACTATTTCGTTCGTGCGCCCAATTTCGCTCTCGTGTCCAATTGACAATCTACCGCCCTAGTTATAAAATATACTATTGTGTTGTATTTGCGTTTGGGTTTGTATTTGCGTTTGGGTTTGAATTTGCGTTTATATATTTTTTCCCACAATTTTTGTAATGTCCAGGGGCCGAAGGGCCGAAAAATCTTAGCCGTATAGCCTTTTATACGTTTAGTATAATAAAGATTAAAATTATTACTATAAATATAATAATTATTATATTTATAGTAATAAAGAGACAATCTAGTAGGGAATACTAGATAAGTATAAGACAATCTAGTAAAGAAAGATGACTCGTTCTGAACCCGCCGCAACCACCGACCTTGAAATCAGTGCGCATGCGCGATGACCTTGACTCGACTTTAGCTTTAGTTCAGATTTTCCCCAACAGCTGGCGCTTTAGTTCAGCTTTTCGGCAACATATGGCGCTTTAATTCAGCTTTTTACTGATAGATGGTGCTTTAGTTCAGGTTTTCACCAACCTTAACAGATTCCATATCATTAGTTCAGAACTAGACTGGAAGATGGCGTTTTTGGTGCTATAGTTAAAACCACATATAAATATATAATATAATAATTATAACTATAAATTAAGATGAATCCAAACATATTCGCAAATAAAATTTGCGTATTGGACACAATATTTAACGTATGATCGGATGAATTATAACGTATTCGCCCATTAAATGAAAATTAGTTTATGCACCAACGATATTACAAACTAACTACAAAATAAGCTTCTCTCTGCCGATTGCACATTATAGTTAACTGCACAGCTAAACCGTTCGAAACTTCCTCGAAATAAATCAAAAACGGATTAATTGGAGATAATTTCGGTATTATGTGATCAGTAAGTTTCCAATCAAATGTAATATAGTCTGTTCTGTAATAAGAGGCTTTTATATTTAATAGTTTCCAATTATATTTAAACAAATCAACTCTTCGAAGCACGGCGGTATTGTGTCCCATCTTTCATGCGTAAATATGGGTGGAATATTTAAAATTAACTAAAATTCCGTGCCTCAACGAATTAAAACACATTTCGAGAGAGAAAAAAAAATTTAATTTGGAAACCCGAACCTGGCGCATTCGCCTGAAACATATAAAATACAAATACAGTACAATATTGATAGTCCGGCGCTTGGTTAATCCGGCACGTTATTTAATCCGGAGCTTTGGAGAAACACGAGTCTCTTCTTTCCGCTGTCCCACGCCGGATAAAAACCTCGCCCACAGATGAAATAAGGTCGAAAGCGACACCATCCAGTGTTCTTAGAAAAAGTTCTGGCAAACACACTGATTCTGACCAAACTGTGGTGTGATACGCGGTAGAATAATGTTTCACTCGGTTTGCAGATGAATTTATTTACATGGACGATATATATATATATACAAATGTACAAGAGATACAAACACTTGTGATGGAATGAGTGGAGCTGGACTCTCTGAACTAGACTGGACTGGTCTGGTTGACTGACTGCTGGTTGAGTCCGGTTGACTGGGTCCACTGGCGGTGTGACTGAATCCAGGGGTAGGCTTGCTGACTGTTTGCGCCTGACTGTCTCGACGGAACTTGAGTCGACTTGCTGACTGTTGCACCTGACTGTGTGGACCGTGACTGTGTGGATCGAACTGTTGACTGTTTGCGCCTGACTGTGTGGATTGAACTGTCTGGATCGAACTGTTTTGTTTATTCGGGGGTCCAGGTATTTATGTTATGTCCAGGTATACTAGTCCCTCATCTGGGGGTGATATTTTTCTATTTTCGGCTATTTGTTGCTTTGGTGATTACCGGTTCTCGGGGAAAAACATCTTGTGATAATTTCCCCGGGGATTACACCATTGACCCTAATAAAATATTTTCGGAAATTCTTTTGAAAATATTTGGGTAATCACCATCATGACCTCGTAAAACTAAAACTACAAATATTTCTTAATCTGCTCGAGGATTACATTACCGACCCTAATCAAATATTTTTGGAAATTTAAACATTTTTGAAATCTAGGCTATTCCATTAAGTCTGCTTAATGATTTACGTAGTCTCAAACTTGGTTATTCCCAAAAAAATAAATGAGATTTCAACATCTGATTGATCTTTATAATTATGGATATCTAGTCTAGTTAGATTAGATATTAATCTAGACTAGATCCCAAATAGACTACTGCAAATAATATTTCAACTTGATTCGAGCAAATATTTTTGCACTAAAACAAAGTAGACTAAATCAAATAAGTCTTGCTAAACACTAGATTATACCATTTAGACTAAATTTTTGGCCGAACCGTGTATATTAATTAATTCCTTTTATTCCTATTTTCCAAGTAAAATATAAATAGTAACACAGATATTTTTTTTCTACTGAAGTTTCTGCAAATATATATGCAAGAACTTTTCCAATTAAAACTTTTCCACAGAAAAATTTGATTTGAAATGACTTAATTTGCTGTCACAATAAATTATAATTAAAATTGAAATTGTACCGGGAATTTGGGATACGTTTGAAGTGAAAAAAAATTTACAGGGTAATTGCACGGGAATCCGCTCAATAACTCACCAATCTTCGATTACCGGCGGGGAATTTATATTTCGCCGAAACGGTGCGAGCGCGAACGCAATAAATAACCGAAGGAAAATATCGGTTCGAGTGTCGATACCCAATTACCAATCGGGTATTGACGATTACCAATCATTTTCGAACAGGCTCGCAGCAACGGAGAGGATGTAGCTATAGGAACCGGGGGTGGATATTGATCGCTGCGCATTCGGGCGGTCAGGTATCACACCACCGTAAACACCGGCATTTCACCCCGTTTGAACTCGCTCCTGATAACTACGGCCGACGACTTAAAAATAATATTTTCTTGCATGTTCATCCCCGAGCCTCCCTTCAACACATTATTCCAAATAAAAATAACAGAATATTAATTCCGTTTCAATGGAAATTATTCAACCTATACAGATTTTATTACTAGGCAGACAAGACTGGACCGACAATACTAGACAGACAAGACTAGACAGACAAGACTAGACAGACAAGACTAGACAGACAAGACTAGACAGACAAGACTAGACAGACAAGACTAGACAGACAAGACTAGACAGACAAGACTAGACAGACAAGACTAGACAGACAAGACTAGACAGACAAGACTAGACAGACAAGACTAGACAGACAAGACTAGACAGACAAGACTAGACAGACAAGACTAGACAGACAAGACTAGACAGACAAGACTAGACAGACAAGACTAGACAGACAAGACTAGACAGACAAGACTAGACAGACAAGACTAGACAGACAAGACTAGACAGACAAGACTAGACAGACAAGACTAGACAGACAAGACTAGACAGACAAGACTAGACAGACAAGACTAGACAGACAAGACTAGACAGACAAGACTAGACAGACAAGACTAGACAGACAAGACTAGACAGACAAGACTAGACAGACAAGACTAGACAGACAAGACTAGACAGACAAGACTAGACAGACAAGACTAGACAGACAAGACTAGACAGACAAGACTAGACAGACAAGACTAGACAGACAAGACTAGACCGACAAGACTAGACAGACAAGACTAGACAGACAAGACTAGACAGACAAGACTAGACCGACAAGACTAGACAGACAAGACTAGACAGACAAGACTAGACAGACAAGACTAGACAGACAAGACTAGACAGACAAGACTAGACAGACAAGACTAGACAGACAAGACTAGACAGACAAGACTAGACAGACAAGACTAGACAGACAAGACTAGACAGACAAGACTAGACAGACAAGACTAGACAGACAAGACTAGACAGACAAGACTAGACAGACAAGACTAGACAGACAAGACTAGACAGACAAGACTAGACAGACAAGACTAGACAGACAAGACTAGACAGACAAGACTAGACAGACAAGACTAGACAGACAAGACTAGACAGACAAGACTAGACAGACAAGACTAGACAGACAAGACTAGACAGACAAGACTAGACAGACAAGACTAGACAGACAAGACTAGACAGACAAGACTAGACAGACAAGACTAGACAGACAAGACTAGACAGAAAAGACTAGACAGACAAATCTAGACAGAGAGACTAGACTAATCTCTTGAAGGTGTTTGGGTATTAATCATCGAAAATTTTGTTTATGTATTAAAACTAGTTGCAAATCAGATTAAGATAGTATCTGTCTAATCTATCCATTTGGTAACTAGTGTTTTATTCTCATCCAGTTTTAATACAATATCATGTGTAATCTACTGTGTGGAACAAATTTAGTTGGTGGGTTTTGCAAAATAGTGGTATGTAGATACTGTTTGGTATTAATGAAATGATAATTCGAATAACTAACGCGAGCGTAAATAATAACTAATTGTATTTACACTCGCGTCTAGCGCGAAACGTTTTCAATAAATTTGCAATAATACGCATGGAAATTGGAGACGCTGAAAGGACGAACAGGATATGCAATATTTAGACGGCCCTGACCACGTAATGAGCGGCCGTGACCTGCATATGAAGCAATTAAACCGAATAATTGTTCATTTAGGTTGACTGAATGTGTATGCATTTATTATTACCACGTTCGGCTAGAACTTGATAACACATTCATTGCATTAATTAAAACGCCTTAGAAATAGACTCACAAACTGAATGAAATATTTTCATTTCTGGAGGAAAAAATAAATAAATAAAAGCTGCATTAATTAGTAGTTTATAATAGTTTCAGTAAATTTATTTAGCAAACGAAATATGTTAATTAATTATTTATCTAGGTATTTTCGTACATGATTGGTTTATGCAGTGGCAAGTAGAAAGCATTTTCATTATGGCTGGAAATGATTAACAATGCATGTCAGGTTAAGGCTGGAGATCGTCGGCTAGTGCCTCGACGTCGTGACGTCAATGGAACTGTACCGCACTCGCCCCCGCTGTTCCGCCTATATTTTAGCAGCAATCTGTACCTCAAAGCTCGAAGGGAACTTAAGCTTAAGTGCAGATGGAAATTCATGGAGGCCAGTAGCATTGCAGAGTCAAGAGTATTACAGAGACGGGGACAACAAATATGACAAGGTAATGTAGGTTAGGTTAGGTTAGGTTTTAGAGACGGGGACAGCAAATATGACAAGGTAATGTAGGTGAAACAAGGAGTGAAACACAGCTTAATTCACTGAAGAATATAATACGAAGATAGATATATAATATATAAGAATGGAATACGATAATACTGAGCTTATAATACGAAGTTTGTTTTTATGATTAAATTACAAACAGTGAAAATTGATTTTTTCCGAAAGATTGGTATTAGTATAGATTTTGGCCTATTGATCATATCTACTTTGTCACGTATTTCCAGTCAAATGACGTGTTTGTGATGGAACTATTTTCAATATTTTGGTCAGTTTTTATTCTCTATATGTACACAAATAATCAATTTATAAAGAACATTATTTTATCTACGACCACTATTGTAAATGTCCATTATTGTACAGTTCGTGGACTATGTAAATACATTATAACACACACGTATGTAACACTCCGCGATTAAAGATAAGTTATAATTGATAACACACACGTGCGTTTAATTTACAATTCGTTTTTGGTTGAGAGTACTACGTGCTCATACGTTCAGCGCCCCCGTGGCACAATTGAAACTAACTGAAATAGACATTGCGTACATTGGGTTGCCTATATCTATGAACACTCTTATTCCAGTTTAACCCAAATAAGTACTAAATAATAAGGTATGTAACCATTAAGAATATATTTATTTTTATTTTTTTCAATTTAAATAATGTCGAGTAACAGTTATATATGAAAATACAACTGTTTGTTTATTATAATGTTAAATAATGATAATTAAATAAACATAACCTAATAAGAAATAAATTTGTTACATCAAACATATTTTTCTTATTAAACAGAAACAAATTAGTGTGGTCGTAGATAAAGTATAGTACATAACTCGAGTTGTAAAGCAATTACGTACTCGCGGAATTACGCACTCCCCGCTAGGCGGGTCGTGCGTAACTGTTCCGCTAGTACGTAATATGCTTCTTACAACTCTAGGTACGTAATACACTATAAATCTAAAGAGAAGTACAGAATCTGACAAGTCTCTATGTAGCTGTTTCTGCAGAGTAATAATATCACTAAATGTAACCTGTGTTCTGATAAAATTGATCTATCCTAACAACAACGTAATCTATTCTGTGTTATGATAAAATTGACCTAACCTAAACTAACTAACCTAAACCTGTGTTCACCCAGATCCCACCCAACAGAAAAATCCCACCGAACCAGCCATCGTTCCGCTTGAGGATTCGTACATTTTAATTCACTGCTCGGGCAATTTTTAACAGATTTCCATAAATTTAGTCTCAAAAGATGCGTAAGGAATTGGGCTAAATTATCCTGCAGGAATATCCTGCTAAATTATCCTGCTCATCGTTTGTTTTACAAACCTTTCAGAGACTGAAAATCTCAGCCATATTATTTTCGGCACACAGCAACATTTGTTTGAGATATATTTTTATTAATAACAAATATTATTAATAACATTTAACAGATATATTATTAATTTACAACAAAATACAAATTACAACATTTTTTATATTTTTCCTCCTTTGCTTTGGATCATGGGCGTAGCCAGGGGGGTTTGGGGGTTCAACCACACGCCACCCCCCTCCCCCCACCCCGAAATATGCAAAATATATACATAAATGTAATATTGAAATAAGGAGACGAGTAGAGACGACTCTCTTCAAGAGAGCATGGTAGATGTGAGGTGTAGGAACCCTTGTGTGTCAGTTTTAGAAAGTAAATTGATGCATTTCTGTTATTTTATTTTCTTAACCCCCGCCCCCCGAAACTAAATCCTGGTCTTAAATAGCCAATCCCCCACCCCCCTCACCCCGAAACTAAATTCTGGCTACGCCCGTGCTTTGGATATTTGAATATATAGTTTTTAATTGAAGATATAATACCTACAATTCTACTACAATTAAAATACGACCACGAGATCTACCAGCTCCTCGCAGAAGCTACAACAATAAGATTACAAAGACTTAAATGGGTCGGGCATTTACAAAGGATGTAGGAGTCAAGAGTAGTCAAGAGGAGTTTCATCAAAAAACGGAAGGTAAAAGACCAGGGGTCTTTTAGACCGGTTAGAAAACCAGGGGCGAGATTGGCAGACAAAATGCGGGGGGACGCTCGATCCATGCTCGGAACTCCAAACTGGAGTTCGATTCGAGAGTTTGAGTAAGTAAGACGTGCGAGTGTTTGACAAAAAAAACTGGAGAAGGGCGGCGGAGGACAGGGATGGATGGAGGAAGAAAATAGAGGAGCCAAGGCCCGATTTGGGCTGTTGCGCCATTGGATGAATAAATGGTTCTACTACAATCTTCAACTTTTCCACCAATTTCTAATCGAATTTCTTCAAACAAAAAAGCAAACCCATTGTTTCTTGCTGCAGTTACATTGCACAAATACCTCACGCTTGTACCAACAAAGTTGGACATACACCATCTCGCATCCCGGCAGATATCACGCTGTCATAAACTAACCACACCTAACCTAACCGTTGAACAGCTCACCACAGACACTTCTAGTCTTCACCAATCGATTCAGCGTCCCAAAATTTGTCGGAGAAAGTATACAATGTTCCTCCAAAATCTTTCGATTAGGAAATACCATCGCCACGGGAAGTCGATACCGCGGAAACGCCGAAATGTGAGAAAATCGATTTAGTCAGAATCGTTATTTTTTGAGTTATAGCAGAATTTAAAAACGTTTCTGAAAGCATTTTTGCTGCTGATTACAGATATGAAAATTATATTTCGCGTGCTCTTTCGGTTCACTTTCGCCTGCAAAAATTGAAGACATTTTTATGAAATTTCGGCGCTCTAGTGGAGATCTCGAAAAGGTGTGAATATCCCGCGGACAGTCTTAGTGTGCCTATAGGAAAATGACCTTCTGAAAACGATACCGCAATCCGTTTTTAATTATCTGCAACCGTTTCCGAGATATCTACTTAGCAAATCGAGAATCGGGTAAATTTCATTTTGAAATTTATCGACGAATTATTGAATATTTCCGGACAATTTACACATCAGCTTGTTCGTCTTGTCGTGTAGTTTCTGTGTGCCCAAAATGATTTAGCTGCTCTTTACCGTTTTCGAAAAAATCTAAAAAAACCGAAAAAGCATGTATTTTGCGAACGAAATGGTAAAAAATTTTGTCCAAAATTTCTTTGCAAATTATTTTGGGATTTTTTTTGGTTACACGAAGGAAATTAAAGTGCTGAAAATGGGTTTCCACTATATTTTACTGTAAAGTTACAAATAAACGAATTTTATATTTGTTTTCGCTGTACACAATCACACATTTCCTATTGATTTGATTAAGGCTGTCATAACTTTTGAACCGCTCACCACAGAGGCTTCTAGTCTTCACCAATCGATTCAGCGTCCCAAAAGTAGTTGGAGACCGTATATAATATTCCATGGGAAGCTTTCAGTTAAGAAATACCATTGACTCGGATAGTCTAGACCGCGGAAACGACGAAATGCGAGAAAATCGATTTTTTCAAAATCGTTATTTTTCGAGTCACAGCAATATTTAAAAATGTTTCTGAAAGCATTTTTGCTGCTGATTGCAGATATGCAAATTTTATTTTTCTAGCTCTTTCGGTTCACTTTCGCCTGCAAAAATTGAAGAAATTTTGATGAAATTTTGGCGCTCTAGTGGAGATCTCGGAAAGCTGAGAATATCCCGCGGACAGTCTTAGTGTACCTATAGGAAAATGACCTTCTGAAAACGATGCCGCAATCCGTTTTTAATTATCTGCAACCGTTCCCGAGATATCTACTTAGCAAATCGAGAATCGGGTAAATTTCAGTTTGAAATTTATCCACGAATTATTAATTATTTCCGGACAATTTACACATCCACTTGCTCGTTTTGTCGTAGAGTTTCTGTGTGCCCAAAATTATTTTGCTGCTCTTTACCGCTTTCGAAAAAATCGAAAAAAACCGAAAAAGCATGTATTTTTCGAACGAAATGATGGAAAATTGTTGTCGAAATTTTTTTGCAAATTTTTTTCGTCATTTTTTTTTGGTTACACGAAGGAAATCGAAGTACTGAAAATGGTTTTCCAGTTTATTTCGCTCTAAAGTTACAAATAAACAAATTTTATATTTTGTTTCGCTGTACACAATCGCACATTTCCTACTGATTTGACCCTGTCATAACTTTTGAACCGCTCACCACAGAGACTTCTAGTCTTCACCAATCGATTCAGCGTCCCAAAATTAGTCGGAGAGCGTATATAATATTCCCCGGGAAGCTTTCAGTTAAGAAATACCTTCGACTCGGTAAGTCTAGACCGCGGAAACGACGAAATGCGAGAAAATCGATTTTTGCAAAATCGTTATTTTTTGAGTCACAGCAAAATTGAAAAACGTTTCTGAAAGCATTTTTGCTGCTGATTACAGATATGCAAATTATATTTCGCTAGTTCTTTCGGTTCACTTTCGCCTGCAAAAATTGATGAAATTTTTATGAAATTTCGGCGCTCTAGTGGAGATCTCGGAAAGTCGTGAATTTTCCGCAGACAATCATAGTGTGTCCATAGGAAAATGACCTTCTGAAAACGATGCCGCAATCCGTTTTTAATTATCTGCAACCGTTGCTGAGATATCGGCTTGTCAAATCGAGAATCGGGTAAATTTAAGTTTGAAAGAACTCGAGGAATTATTGAATCTTTCCGGACAATTTACACAGCGACTTATTCGTCTTGTCAGGTAGTTTCCGCGTTCCGAAAGTGATTTCGCAGCTGTTTACCGTTCTTGAGAAAATCGGAAAAAACCGTAAAAGCCCATTTTTTTCGACCAAAATGACGGAAAATTTTTGTTCACAAATTTTTTGGAAAATTTTGTCGTGATTTTTTCTTGGTTATCCGAGGGAATAAAAATTTTTCTTGGTTATCGATGTGTTGAAAACGTTTTTCTAGTTTATTTCGCTCAAAAGTTACAAATAAACAAAATATATACATTTTCGCTGTTATATGTCGCTGTGTCTCTGTGTCTCTCGTTTTCGTCGTCCGAGTTTTTGACAAACCTCTCTGAAACTACAAAGCCCAACAAAACCGTTCGGCACACTGAAACTAGACGAGAAGGCGAGTAAAGCGATGTGCAATTTGTTTGGAACGATTCTAGTTTTGATTGCGAAATTCTGAATTCAAATTTTCCAGAATTTCGACTTCATGAGCCTATATCTCGTGATCGGTTGCAGATAATTAAAAACGGGTTGCGACATCGTTTTCAGGAGGTCATTTTCCTACAGACACACTTAGATTTGCTGAAAAATATCAATTGGTTTCCACAGTTCTTTGCTCGATCGACCAATGTTCCCGAAATTTCAACGAAACGAAGCGAACGGAAGCGGCTAGAAAAATGCAATTAGTATATTTTCAACCAGCAGGTAAAACACTTTCAGACAAACTTTGAAATTTTCGATTCACTTGATAAATAACGATTTTAAGAAAATACATTGTCCCGCATTTTCGCTGATACATAACTTTGGAACGGCTTATAGCAGAGACTTCTAGTTTTCACTAGTCGATTTAGCCTCCCAAAATTAACCGAAAAGCATATAACTTATTCCTGGGAAGCCTTACCAGCTTGACCGCCTTATGTTTTTTACCAGCATTGCCAAAAACTTTTTGAGTACCAGATGGGCACACCCTAGGGGGGCACACCCTAAACCAACAACAACAAACGAAGTGAAACTGTGCCACTGCACTGGTACACGGCACATTTGAATTTCAATCGAATTGTGTTCCACAGCAGTTACTCACAAAGCAGGAATAATATGGAAAAATCACTTGTATCGCTTCGGAGACAACATACTGAATATAACATACTGAAGATAACATACTGAAAGAAGATAACATACTTAACCTCGAAAATTAGAGTTCTGGAAAAAAAAGTACCTGTTAGTATCACAGAAGGTCGCATAGTGTCGCATAGTGGCAAAAACCTGTTAAGTTAAGGAAATACCATCGAACCAGTCATCGATCCTCTGGAGTAGTGGTGCGCAAACTATAATATTTTATCGCTACCCGTGGATAGAAAGTAGACGTTTTTTTTTAAATTTGTTCATATTAACATTTCACTATTTTACTGCTACCTGATACACACGAAAAGCCAAAAAAATATTTTTTTAAATTTAATTTTTTTATGGATTCGACGGCTCAAACAAAATCCCTATCGACTCCGCTGGAGGTCGCGACGCACAATTTGCGCACCACTGTTCTCATATTTAATTTCGGTACTTACGTATTAACGCCACCACCGCTATATATTGAATCGAGGGATCGCGCTGCCGCGCGTATGTTGTTTTGATTTATCTGTCCGCTTCGCGGCGGGCAACCTAATCTAACAGGGGTTAAAAAATAAAGTAGTTTGAGTTTTAAAAATGTTTAAATTTTAGGTCAGAATCAGAATCAGAAATTTTTATTTACAGCCTAGATGTATAAATACATATGTGTATGGTCAAAATAATAAAAAGAAACATTAAAAAATACAAAAAATTACATAATATACAATTTAACTTCTCTAATCTCCTAAAAGAAGTTTAGAAAATCATGGAAATTGTAAATAGTTTCCCTCAACAGGGATAATCTTAGTTTTTAGGGCTCCGTGCCGAAAACGGAACCCTTATAGGATCACTTTGTTGTCCGTCTGTCCATCTGTCTGTTTATCCGTCTGTTCGTCTGTCCGTCCGTCCGTCTGTCTGTCTGTCAAGACCATTTTTCTCAGGAACGCGTAGAGGTAACAAGTTGAAATTTGTATCAAATACTCGGGTCAGCGGTCTCTTTCAGCTATGAAAAAATCAAACTTGTAAGTCAACGCGATCTAAAGATATGACCGTTTATGTCGCATATTTTGCGATTTCACAAGGGAATCAAAACCTATAGGGTACTTCCCGTTGACCTATAATCATGAAATTTGGCAAGAGGCGGTGTCTTACAGCACATGTAAAGGGAAAAATCTGAAAACCGTAAATATGTAATTTAATTACAAGAAAAATGCGAATTTACTATTAGAAACTTATGGAAATACACTAATGCGTTGCGTGGTATTGTCAGGCACCAGAAGCATATGGGTTGCATACAATTAGTTCCTCGTCAAGATACCTTACTTACAAGTTTGTACGGAACCCTCGGTGCGCGAGTCACAACTCGCACTTGGCCGTTTTTTTTTTTAAAAAGCTTTGTTGGATTTTTCTTCGGTGATGCTAGCAGGCAGCTTATTATAAATGAAAGTTCCATACATTGCAGGTGATTTGCTGCAAATTGTGAGGTTGGTTTTGGTGGGATATAATTTTCGGCGTCCTCTTGTAATGGTAACAATATGATTTTGAACGGCTTATAGCAGAGACTTCTAGTTTTCACTAGTCGATTTAGCGTCCTAAAATTAACCGGAAAGCATATACGTTATTCCTGCGAAGCCTTAAGTTAAGGAAATACCATCGAAGCAGTCATCGATCCTCTGGAGCACTGCTGCGCAAACTATTTTATCGCGACCCCTGGATAGAAAGTAGACGTTTTTTTAAAATTTGTTCATATTGACATTTCACTATTTTACTGCTACCCGATACACACGAAAAGCCTTAATTTTTGTTATGGATTCGACGACGTAATTGTCCATATTTCTTATAAGGTATAGATTGGCGGTATTTAAAAATGTAGCGGTGGTGGCGTTAATACGTAAGTACCTTAATTTCAATAAAGTAATATATAGAAATAAAAATGAAACAGATATCTCGTCTTTATAACGAACACAAAATAAAGACATACACAATAAGTTGACAGAGCTTTTAGAGTGAATTGGATCCGGGATATCGTGATATTTGAAGTGAAAGAACCTAATGCGAGCTCGCCCGAATGGCTCGATTGCTAAAGCTATGTTTTTTTTTTGTAGCTGCATTCATACAATTTAACTATCTGCCACACAGCCAGTATATTGCAACAGATCATTTATTACATGAGACGTTTTAAAAGGGAACATTTCAAAAGAGAGCAAATCCATTCTCCTATTAATATCGGTATAGAAAACGAAAATCGCAAAGTTTTGAGCATGAAGGAAATGAATGTTGAAAAATAGTTTCTGCCGCAAACGTTCTTCACGTTTAATTAATTTGCATTTATTTGCTTTTGGTATTCAATAGAACACTTTAATGTTGTGCAACGAGCTATTTAAAACTTGTTTACATTCAAATTATAAATCAAATTCGAGAATTTTTATTAAACTAAGCTAAAATGTTTGAAAAACTGAACAGAAATCAGATTAGGTTGGGCTAGGTTAGCTTATTGTTAGCTTATATTAACTTGATTAGTTGATTTTAACACAGGTTAGATTAGATTAGGTTATCAGTACGGAGGTAATATAAGGTTTACGGAGGTAAATATGACTACTATCACTAAATCTAATCTCTGTTTTGGTATAAAATCATCCTAACCTAAGGATAACCTAATCGATCTATCCCTTGTTCTGATCTTATCAGATGATCTGATGATCTGATCTAATGATGATCTAATCTATCTGGTGATCTGATCTAATCTATCCCGTGTTCTGATTTCAATTCAACTTAGGCTAACAAAGAGCCAACCTAACCTGTGTCCTGACATAAAATCAATCTAATAATTACCTAACCTAAACGGAGTTCTGATATAGCAAATCAATCTCCCAAATGATAACGTAAACTAATCTAACCCGTTTTCCGATGTAAATTCAACTTAAACTAACAAAAAGCCAACCTAACCTGTGTCCTGACATAAAATCAATCTAATAATTACCTAACCTAAACGGAGTTCTGATATAGCAAATCAATCTCCCAAATGATAACCTAACCTAATCTAACCCGTTTTCCTATGTAAATTTAACTTAAACTAACAAAAAGCCAACCTAACCTGTGTCCTGATATAAAATCAATCTAATAATTACCTATCCTGAACGGAGTTCCGATATTTATAATAAACCTCCGTAATGATGACCTAATCTAATCTAACCCTTCTAATATAAAATCAACTAATCAAGCCATGAATCTAAGCTAACAATAAGCTAACCTAGCCCAACGTAATCTAATTTTTGTTAAGATATAAAAGGTATAAAGGATATCAAAGAATTAGTTTTTTAAATATGTATTTGACGCTTCCGAGTCGTTTATATTTATTATACGAAACTTCTCGTTTTCGATGATAATTTGTAGTAATGCTCGTCACTGCTAACATTTCACACTTTTTAGAAATTTTTAAATTTCCACAGTCCACAGTCATATTTGTTCGTTGTGTTTGAAGTTTCACTCTCACGTTTTTCACGTTTTGACGCCTTTAGTTTTAAACCTCACAAATATTTATTATTGTCTCCTTCCAAGCAAGAAATACATCTACTGGCAAACAAACTTTTATTGGTGGTAGGGAACTTGTCAGCAAAGCGTTCCTAAGTAAAGCAATAAATGAAGTATCAACAGAAATCATGATCAAGTCCATAACATCATCAACACTCAAACAATACTTAGGTGCATTAAAGCTATGGCACATGAACAAACAAAGTTGGACAAGATTTGACAAGACTCGATAAAAGATATAGGACTGATATGAATGATATAGGACAAGATTTTTGAATTAGAGACTAGATTGGGCGTCTATAGCTATAATTTAGTATATATATAGTATACTATACTAGACTAGATAGCTAGACTAGATTGGGCCTCTAAATTTAATACACATTTCCTGAGGTAATTGAACTGTATTTAGCTGAACGCTGTTCACAAATATTCTAAAACACAAAATTTCCAATATTTACCCTTTCGCTAAGAAATACTTTTTGAACTTTTTGAACCAAATTTTCAAAAACAGAAATTTCTATTCGAAGCAAATTTTGTTTTTTTGTTGATTTGAGTAGACAAACTTTGCGAAATACTTTTGTTTTATGTCAAAATTGGACGAAAACGTTAAAATAATTTGCAAAAATTGTCAAATTTTCGAAAAATCAAAATCTCTATTTGAAGCAAATTTTGTTTTTTTGTTGAGTTGAGTGGACAAACTTTGCGAAATACTTTTGCTTTATGTCCAAATTGGACGAAAACGTTAAAATAATTTGCAAAAAATGTCAAATTTTCAAAAACCGAAATCTCTATTCGAAGAAAATTTTGTTTTTTTGTTGAGTTGAGTGGACAAACTTTGCGAAATACTTTTGTTTTATGTCAAAATTGGACGAGAACGTTAAAATAATTTGCAAAAATTGTCAAATTTTCGAAAAATCAAAATCTCTATTTGAAGCAAATTTTGTTTTTTTGTTGAGTTGAGTGGACAAACTTTGCGAAATACTTTTGCTTTATGTCCAAATTGGACGAAAACGTTAAAATAATTTGCAAAAAATGTCAAATTTTCAAAAACCGAAATCTCTATTCGAAGAAAATTTTGTTTTTTTGTTGAGTTGAGTGGACAAACTTTGCGAAATACTTTTGTTTTATGTCAAAATTGGACGAAAACGTCAAAATAATTTGCAAAAATTGTCAAATTTTCGAAAAACCAAAATCTCTATTTGAAGCAAATTTTGTTTTTTTGTTGAGTTGAGGGGACAAACTTTGCGAAATACTTTTGTTTTATGTCAAAATTGGACGAAAACGTCAAAATAATTTGCAAAAATTGTCAAATTTTCGAAAAACCAAAATCTCTATTTGAAGCAAATTTTGTTTTTTTGTTGAGTTGAGTGGACAAACTTTTTTTTTTGCGAAATACTTTTGCTTTATGTCAAAATTGGACGAAAACGTCAAAATAATTTGCAAAAAATGTCAAATTTTCAAAAACCGAAATCTCTATTCGAAGAAACTTTTATTTTTTTGTTGAGTTGAGTGGACAAACTTTGCGAAATACTTTTGTTTTATGTCAAAATTGGACGAAAACGTCAAAATAATTTGCAAAAATTGTCAAATTTTCGAAAAATCAAAATCTCTATTTGAAGCAAATTTTGTTTTTTTGTTGAGTTGAGTGGACAAACTTTGCGAAATACTTTTGTTTTATGTCAAAATTGGACGAAAACGTCAAAATAATTTGCAAAAATTGTCAAATTTTCGAAAAACCAAAATCTCTATTTGAAGCAAATTTTGTTTTTTTGTTGAGTTGAGGGGACAAACTTTGCGAAATACTTTTGTTTTATGTCAAAATTGGACGAAAACCTCAAAATAATTTGTAAAACTTGTCAAATTTTCAAGAACCAAAATTTCTATACGGAGCACATTTTGTTTTTTTGTTGATTGGAGTGGACACACTTTGCAAAATTTTTTATTTTTATGTAAAAATTGAACGAAAACGTCGAAATAATTTGCAAAAATTGTCATATTTTCAAAATCCCATATTTTTATTTGAAGCAAATTTTGTTTTTTTTGTAGATTTCAGTGGAAAAACTTTGCGAAATACTTTTCTTTTATGTCAAAATTGAACGAAAACGTCAAAATAATTTGCAAAAATTGCCAAATTTTCAAAATCCAAAATCTCTATTCGAAGGAAATTTTGATTTTTTTGTTGATTTGGGTGGACTAGCTTTGCGAAATACTTTTGTTTTATGTCAAAATTGGACGAAAACGTCAAAATAATTTTCAAAAAACGTCAAATTTTCAAAAACCAAAATCTCTATTCGAAGAAAATTTTGTTTTTTTGTTGATTTGAGTAGACACACTTTGCGAAATACTTTTGTTTTATGTCAAAATTGGACAAAAAGGTCAAAATAATTTGCAAAAAACGTCAAATTTTTAAAAACCGAAATCTCTATGCGAATAAAATGTTGTTTTTTTTGTTGATTTGAGTGGACACACTTTGCGAAATACTTTTGTTTTATGTCAAAATTGGACGAAAAGGTCAAAATAATTTGCAAAAAACGTCAAATTTTCAAAAACCGAAATCTCTATTCGAAGAAAATGTTGTTTTTTTTGTTGATTTGAGTGGACACACTTTGCGAAATACTTTTGTTTTATGTCAAAATTGGACGAAAACGTCAAAATAATTTTCAAAAATTTTCAAATTTTCGAAAAACCAAAATCTCTATTTGAAGCAAATTTTGTTTTTTTGTTGATTTGAGAGGACACATTTCAAAAGAATTTACAAAAATTGCTAAATTTTCAAAAACCAAAATCTCTATACGGAGCAAATTTTGCTTTTTTTATTGATTGGAGTGGACACACTTTGCAAAATTCTTTAGTTTTATATAAAAATTGGACGAAAACGTCGAAATAATTTGCAAAAATTGTAATATTTTCAAAATCCAAAATTTTTATTTAAAGCAAATTTTGTTTTTTGTAGATTTCAGTGAACAAACTTTGCGAAATACTTTTCTTTTATGTCAAAATTGGACGAAAACGTGGAAATAATTTGCAAAAATTGACAAATTTTCAAAAATCAAAATCTCTATTCGAAGCAAATTTTGTTTTTTTTGTTGATTTGATTGAACAAACATTGCAAAATTCTTTTGTTTTATGTCAAAATTGAACGAAAACGTCAATATAATTTGAAAAAATTGACAAATTTTCAAAATCCAAAACCCTATTCGAAGGAAATTTTGTTTTTTTTTGTTGATTTCGGTGGACTAGCTTTCCGAAATACTTTTGTTTTATGTCAAAATTGGACAAAAACTTCAAAATAATTTACAAAAATTGTCAAATTTTATGTCAATATTTGTCAAAATATTGGCATACAAATATTTATTTCAAATTCAGTGATTATCACACAAATTGATCTTTATTGTCAAAATTGTGAAATTACTTTTCAAAAGAATGACATTATTTGTCAAAATAATGAAATATTTTCAAAATAATGAGAATATTTTGTAATTTCTGTTTATATTAAATATTAAAGTTCGCTGAATGTCAAACATATGTGATCATTATTGTCAATATAGTGACATTACCTGTCAAAATTTCAAGTTTCGGAATGGATTCGAAGTTACCTCAATGAAAGAGTAGAATTTGTTAAATATGGAAACTGTATATCAATGCCGGTTACAGTTACTTCAGAAATGCCTCAAGGATCACATTTAGGAGCGATATTATTCAATATATTCATCAATGATGTGGATTGTAGCATCTTTCACAGCAAATTTCTTCTGTTTGCTAACGATGTTAAGATGTTCCTAATTATTGAAGTTCAAGAGATGACGAATCATTTTCAGGTGCCAGATTCAGCTGTTTCTCCTCCGTCCACTTGTCTATCTGTTATATGGCTTAATTTGCCCTCCGCTTCAACCGTTCTGCCACATACCACCAGGGCGAGACCATTTGCAAAGCCAATAATGTCTTGTCCCTTCTGGCATTTCGAGTTGCAGTACCCCATCGTAAACTATGTTCCACAGCGTTGGGCCCATAACTGAGCCCTGTGGAATACCGCTTGTACTTTCTAAATAGTGCAACAGCCATTTGAAACGAAAACAATTTCCCATGGGATGGGTAACTCTATGTATCATAGATAACAGGTACGGTGGGAAGTTACGCCGCGTGACTTCATTCATAATGTGCTACTAGCAGGCCGAATTAAAGGCATTGCGCACATCGAGAGTAAATAACCTAACATAACCTAATATAACCTAGTCAAATTAATCTTGGATATCTAGACTAAAACTATATAGACCAGTCTACTTAACTCTTTAAGGCATGGTGGTATTAAATCTGTCCCACCTTTGATGCATGAAAGGATATTTAAAGTTAACAAAAATTCCGTGCCTCAAAGGGTTAAACCTTGACTACCCAATTATTAATAGACCTTTATATAGTTGATTTTTTTATGCGCAAGCGTCAATTTTCGTCACGCTTTCAATAAAATGTGCCCGAAACTTTCATATTCCCGCCTTTTAAACAAGGCGCATGCCCTTAACTAACCGTAAAAAGGTCTATTGAACAATCTTGAGGATAAAACCTTGAACAACAAACCTACTCAAAATAAATCTTGATAACTAAATGAAGGATTAGATAGTAGCCGAGATCGTTAATACTTTGTCTTAAGAGTTCCCTAATCTTCATTTAATTTTGACGCTGTGTTGTAACTGCATATGGATTCGTCCCATCAATTGAGCGATTAGGGCAAACTCAAAAAATCCCGGAGATTTTCATAAATTTGGAATTCAATCGCACCGGCATTCTTATTTTAGTGCTAAGAATTACATTTCCCAACACAAAGATTATTTTGAATGTTAAATCTGTTCTAATGTGGCGTTGCCTGTGTTGTCTTGTCTGTTTAGACTTGTTTGTCTAGCCTTGTCTATCTAATCTTGTTTATTGTTTCTTGTCTGTCTAATCACGTATATGTAGTCTCTGTAACTATTCTCTACTTATTGTTAAAATTGTTCGAATTTGGATGATTTGTTTGTGGGAATTTCTGGATTTATTAATTTGTTGGTTGTTAGTGAATCCGCTATTTGAAATACACAAAAATACCTTTTTATAAAGAAAAACCTGGGCTATTTGTCGCTACAGCTGCAATTCGCTACTTGAATAAGACAAAAGACCTAAGAAATGAGCAAATCAACAAATTACTCATATCAAACATCAACCCATACAGAAATGTAACTGCTCAAACGCTTAGTCACTGGAAAAAATCCTTGCTGTCTAAAGCAGGTATTGATACAAATCAGTTCACAGCACATAGTACAAAATAAGCTGCAGTATCAGTGGCTGGTATTAGAAATGATGTCGATATAGACACAACCAGACGTACTACTGGTTGGCCTCGACGGTCATAGACCTTCGAAAAATTTTGAAATGGCCCCATCCAAGATAATAACGATACGTTCGCAAAATCTGTATTATCTAACGCACGGTAACTCTTTCCTTATGATTTCCAGTCATGTAACATTATAAATGAATGAATTTTCTTATACGCTAAAAGTAGTTAAATTATCATCGAGAACGAGACGTGTAGTATAATTGAACGATCAAACGAGCCCGCCGAAGGCGGCCGACATTCAATCGTGATTATACAAAACGTCTCGTTCGAAGATGATCCTTCCCTACATGTACCCGTTAATAAACATACCCAAGATCATCTTACAGGGAAAACTCAACTAGAAAAATCGCTAAAAATATGACTGTGGACGGCGCACGGACAGCCACACGAGCCTGGGCGCCAAATTTCAAACTTTTTCAAACTAAAAAGTGTGAAATGTTAGCAATGACGAGCATTGCTACAAATTATCATTGAGAACGAGACGTTTCGTATAATCACCATCGACCGCGGTCACCCGCCTTCGGCGGCTCGTTAAATTATATTCGTATTGATGTCGTATTATTTCGGAGCAATCAAAATCAGGAATCAGATAAATAAATGTAGAACGTTGAGTTTTCTGCGGTAAATAAATTAAACTGAAACGGGCGTTAATGTATTCAAAATTAGCACGAACTCATTTCATCTAGTGTTTAAATGTTCGGGTCTGCAGTAATAAAGTGAAACGAAATAGAAAAATTGGGGTAAATTTTCTGTGTCTCGGCCGTCAATCTATTTACTATGAACGTACGTTCGTGCATAATTGAAGTAAGTATTACACGAACGTTCTCAACATGCAACCTAAATACATGGAAATGTCACTGGGATATATAAATATTTGTAATTTAGGTTTTTGAAATGTATTTTTAACTAATAATAAGACTATGCCATAGTAGAACTGTGAATATTACAAGTATATTAAAAGTGGCCAGACTAATCATAGTGTCAGGACTATTATAGGACGATAATATTTTGTATAACATGTTTGAAATAAAATTAATTCAAATTCATCAAATATATTTTATCTACACGCACACCAAAATGAACACATTAATAAGTAAATTATTATATGTGAAGCATGTCATTATTATAAACGTGTGTAAAAGTATTCAAATCGTGCCTAAAAGTCCCATGTAAATCAAATGGAGTTTCATAATTAAACGATTTATGTTTATTGTTACTATGGCAACAACTCGCGTCACTAAACAAAAAACATAGACGTATTGAAAAATTGAACGATCAAACGAGCCCGCTGAAGGCGGGCGAAGTTCGATCGTGATTATACGAAACGTCTCGTTCGAAGATGATAATTTGTAGTAATCCTCGTCATTGCTTACATTTCACACTTTTTAGAGTTTGAAATTTGGCGCCTAGGCTAGTGTGGACTAGCCGGCCCGGCCCTGTACAGTCATATTTTTAGCGTTTTTTGTAGTTGAGTTTGCCCTGCAAGATGATCTAGGGTATGTTTATTAACGGGTACATGTAGGGTGGGAGATTGATCATCTTCGAACGAGACGTTTCATATAATCACGATCGAACTTCGCCCGCCTTCGGCGGGCTCGTTTGATCGTTCAATTATACTACACTTCTCGTTCTCGATGATAATCTATAGACTTTTAGCGTATAGGAAACTCATTCATTTATCATGTTACATGATTTTCTCTTCTTCTTATCTCCGGACCTTATAAACCTTTTATTCTTATTTAGATTTGATAATTTTTTATACTTAGAGTACTCAGTACGTGTGAAGCGTCAAACACAACGAACAAATATGACTGTACATGGCCGAGCCGGCTAGTCCACACTAGCCTAGGCGCCAAATTTCAAACTCAAACAAGTGTGAAATGTAAGCAATGACGAGCATTCCTACAAATTATCATTGAGAACGAGACGTGTAGTATAATAAATATTCGGACGGTTAAATAACAAATTTGATTTTTTTTTTAATTTTGAATCAAGAAATCTCGACCTCTCAGTCAGGATTTATCTGGCTCTAATATAAGTTAACCTAACCATAACCTAATCCATAAGGTAAGAAACAATTATTTTTTGGAAGATCCAACGGTATCATAAACTTCCTCGTAGATGAAATAATGTATGATACATTATGTATGAAGAAGGGCTCTTGTGCACACACCTGTCTCATAAACCAATATTTATTTTTAGTTGTTTGAGTTTATAGATTAAATCACACGTAAAATAATAACAATAAAATCAAATAAACAATAAAAATAAAAAACAATAGCAAGAATAAAAATTTAATTGAATTTTATTTTTACTTTTGATAAAAAAGAATCCTTACTTCACTCATTACGTCTTTAGTAGGACTGCCTAGAGCAGAGATCCGAACCTTTTTGCAATCAAGATCACATTCTCGAATGCCGGTTGGGCGGTGGGCATCTTTTCAAAAACTCCTCATCTGATGTATTGGATTTTAGGAAAATATCGTTTTCAAGGTCCAAAATTTCTAGCCAGTTCTTCTGTACTTACTGGAATAAGTTCTGCAATATTTGCTGCAATTTTGGTTGAGTTTACTTACGGCGGGTACATTAAAACGTTCAGCGGACGCCACGGTGCCCGCGGGCATAGGGTTGGGGACTACTGGCCTACAGTATACCGCCAGGACTGTGAATACTAGAATACTAATATACTAAATATACTAGTGTACTAAATATAATGGTACAGCGGCCGGCAACTGGTTCGTGGAAGTGCACAAAAAATCGAATCAATCTTCCGACGCGTGCCGCGCATTACAACTTTTCTTTAGAAAGGGTTATTTATTTTCTTTAGAAAGGGTAGCTTTATAAAAAAAATATTATTACTACATTAACTGCTACTTTCGAAACTTTAGGAACGTTTATAAACATTGTATGCAATTTGCTACGTTTATAAACATCGTAAGATACTTATCATTGTTTTTGCTGTGCCACCTGAAATATCTTTAACGTGCCACCAAGTGGCACGCATGTCATAGGTTGCCGACCGCTGTACTATTACACTAAATATACTAGTATACAAAATGTACTAAATTTACTAAAAAGTGTGAAATGTTTGTGTGAAAAGAAAAGTGTGAAAAGTGTGAAAGTGAAAAAGGGTGAACGTTTCGTATAAATCACGATCGAGTCGCCCGCCTTCGTCGGGCTCGTTACTACATATACTATAAATTGTGGTATCAGGGAAGCGGAGATATTACAACAAGAGGTGGAGGGTATAGTTTTCAGGGAGGTAGAGCTGAAGGGAGGCTGGTGGCAGATAGCCACGGTGTATAACAATAAGGAACTGGAAAGAATTAAAGAGTGCATAAGGTGTAATATAGAAGGTACGGCATCGACAAACTTGCTGCTAGGAGGTGATTGGAATGTGAGGATAGGAGAGGAGCAGTTCAACACGGTGGATAGAGCTGGTAAAGTACTACGAAGGAAATCTAAGGACAAAACGAGGAATGCGGAAGGAAAAGAATGGGCAGAGTGGGTAAGGGATTGGCAATGGGATGTCTTGAACGGGTGTGTGGAAGGGGACTGGGAGGGACAGTATACGTTTGGGAGTGCTGGGGGGGTGTCGGTGATAGACATTGCAGTTGTTAACGACTCCGCGAGGCAAGAAATTAGAGAGATGGAGATCGGAGTGAAAGGTGAATCTGACCATATGCCCATACTGATCACGTTAAAGCAGCAGGTAGAAGAGAGGTCCAGGAAAGAAAAATGGGTTACCAGGTGGGATAGCGGTGCGACAGAGCTGTTTAAATTAAGAATGGAGGCAATAGACTGGGATAATTTAAAAGATATAGAAAACCGATGAAATGGAAACAGCAATGGTCAGGAGGAAAGTCACAGAAGGAACAGTGGGAAGATTATGGGCGGATAAGGAATTCATAAGGGAGAAACAAAAATATAGAGAGGTGACGAGAAGGTGGAGAGAGGGTACCGGTGACAAGGAACTGTGGTTAAGTACGAGAGCGGACTTACGAAACCTGGAGAGGAGAAAGAAAGAAATGTGGGAGAGAAGAGAGAGACAACGAATACTGGAGATTAAAACTGAAGCGCAGCTGTGGAAATATTTAAAGGAGAAGAGCGGGAGGAAGGAGCGAATTCCAGACAGTATACCTAAGGAAACCTGGTTAAGGCACTATATGGTTCTATTGGAAGGAGTGGAGATAACGGTGGATCAAGGGAAAGTCAGTGTCAGAAGGGAACAGACTGTTGAAGAAGTAGGTGAAGAAGAAATTACTGCCGGGGAAGTACACCAGGTAATTGCAGCCTTAAAGCAGAAGAAAGCGGCGGGACCGGACGGAGTTGGAAATGAAGCGTGGAAGTTAGTACCAAATAAATGTATCGACAATCTTACGGAGGTGTTCAACAAGATATGGAAAGGGACAAAGGGTTTCCCAGAGAGCTGGAAAGAGGGGATAATACAGCCAATCCACAAAAATGGGGACAAGGAAAGGGTGGAAAATTACAGGGGGATCATGCTGATGAACTCTTCCTACAAAATGTTCGCCAAGATTCTAGAAGGGCGGTTGAGAAAAGAGGCAGAGGAAAAGCAGTTAACACCAGAGGTGCAAGCATGATTCAGAGAGGGAAGAGGCACAGTCGAACAACTCATAACACTTAGATTTATAATTGATCAGGAAATTAGATCTGGCAGCCTTTTTGCTCTTTTTATCGACCTGAAAGCAGCGTATGATTCCGTAGATAGAGGGAGATTGTATGAATGTTTGGTTGAAAAGGGTATTTCGGAGAGGGTGAGGAGGAATGTAAGGGAGGTGTATAGGGAAACGGTGTGTAAGATCAGGGTGAATGAGTGTGTAACGGAATATTTCGAGATAAAAAAGGGCCTGAGGCAGGGATGTCCACTGAGCCCCACACTTTTCAATCTCTATGTGGCTGATTTGGAAAGAGTTTTGGCAGACGGACAAGCTGGAGGAGTGGTGGTAGGGAGAACAAAGGTGTGGAGTTTAGCATACGCTGATGATGTAGTTGTATTTGCCAAGACAGCTGGGGAATTGAGAGAGGTAATTGAAAGGGTGAGAGGGTTTTTTGAAAGGAGAGATTTGAGTGTGAATGTGGGAAAAACTAAATGGATGCGGTTCAAAAGAGGTGGGAAGTTCAAGAAAGAGAGGTTTGAATGGAGTGGGAGGGAAATCGAGGAGGTGCAAAGGTTTAAGTATCTAGGGTATGTATTTGGAAATGGAGGCAGCAATAGAGAACATGTGGAGTATGTAGCGAAGAAAGCGTGGGTGGCAGCTGGGCGAGTCTGGAATGAATGGAGAAATAAATTCGAAGGTAACTTCAGGGCGGCTGAGACGGTGTGGAAGGTGTGTGCCAGAAGCATTTTATTGTATGGCGCAGAAGTCTGGGGGACGAGAGAGGAGGAGAGGATAGAGAGAGTCCAGTTAAAGTTTTTCAAAAAAATCCTGAAGCTTGATAGGTCGACACCTAGTTACATTGTCCTCCAGGAGGTGAATGCGTGCAAGGTGGCAGTCTTGGCTGCAAGAAAGGTCATAAGGTATGAATATAAGGTGAGTGAAATGGGAGATGAAAGGTTAATAAAAGAGGTTTTTAGAATGGTAAATCGAGTGGGAGTAGGCGGTATGAAAGGGAGTGACTGGGGTAAGAATAAGAGGAAATTGTATGAAAGAGGTGGTATATCTGGTGAGGGGCTCGAAACGCTAAAGCAGGAAAGGGCAGGGTGGGCCGATAGGTTGGTAGAATGTTTGCAAGAAGTGGACCTACAGGAGCGGCAAAGCAAAATAGAAAGTAGTAATTTTCATAAAGGGTACGTAAAGATACAGGTACATGGGCAGTTACCAACCTATTTAAGTGTAAATCAAGAGGACGATGCACAAGTCATGTTAGCAAGGTATAGGTGTGGATGTGAGGAGCGTGGAAGAAGATACTGGATGAGTGAGGAGCATAGAAAGTGTAGTGTTTGTGGGACAGCAAAGGATACTTGGGAGCATTGGTTGGAAGAGTGTACAAGGGGTGAATGGAATGAGGGAGAGAGGCGGGCAGGAAAGAAATGGGAGGAATGTATGAATGATAGCGGGAAGGGTCTGAAACTGCTGAGACGGATAAAAAGATGGAAAGAGCAAACTGGTAACAGAGAAGGTGTATTATAAAGGAAATTGGAGTTTATTTTGTGTTTTGTGATATTATTGTATTTTTATTTTTAAATTTATATTTTTTTTTTGTATGTGGTTTCTATATGCCAGTAGGTTAATAAATAAATAATAAAAATACTATAAATATACTGTACTATATACTATACTATACTATATACTATACTATACTATATATACTGTACTATACTATATATACTATACTATACTATATATACTATACTATATTATATTAAATGTACTAATTTAGAAACTAGTATACTAAAAACATCTACTCTAATTATACTATGATTATAACGAGTAGATTTAACATTATTGCACCAATAATAATATTGAGTAAACTATTGCACCGATAATAACATTGAGTGCCCGAATGTATTTGTTTATGTTTAATTAAATTTAAAAAATGGTATTTATTTATAAAAAGGTAACACATACCAAACGAATAAAAGCAATACATTCGCACAAACACATAAATATGTGCAACTAACACATACGCACTAACACATGAATATGTAAACTTTCCGAACTCTATTTTAATTTGTAACAATTGTAATTTGTTTATTGGGAAAAATGACCGTGCGCGATAGATACCGATCGCAACAAAACCCGAACGAAGAACGCATTCCTAGTACTTTTTTCACGCACCATTGCGCATTGATACCTAACTATTTCTCAATCACTCATTCTGCGTTCCCATTCGGATCACACAACAGCAATTAAAACTAACACGAAAAGAAACGAGTAATTGGAACGATCGATACTTATATCTGCAAATGTATTCAGCGTTTGCCATTAAATACACTGGTTGTAGATTTACATGCTAATTAGCACTGGATAAGGTATTACGTATTAAACTATTTCCGTTTTCGCATCTTTTTTCGCAAATCATTATATCCGGATATTTTTGGAGCAAAACTTTTGTAAGCGTGACTTAGAACTGGACTAGACAGACAAGACTATACAGTTAAGACTAAACAGATAAGACTAGACAGATAAGACTAGTCAGACAAGACTAGACAGACAAGACTAGACAGATAAGACTAGACCGACAAGACTATACAGGCAATACTAGACAGAGCAGACGTGACAGACAAGACTCAGGCATATAGAATTAAGGATTGAATGGAAACAGCTACCTGTCGTCCTGCTCTTTCAAGCTCACGATGGTTGTGACCATATTTGTTGTTATTACCCAGATGTTCTCTGTTTTGAATTGTTGCTCAATTTATAGTATAATATATTAAGTGCATAAATATTGTGTCTAAGGTTTTGAAACAATATGAAGCTTACCAGTTCATTGCTAACTATAATATGATTGCTGAAATAGTGCAGTAATTTAGCAGACAATAAATGCTTTCGATTTAACAGGAAGCAATAACAATAAATTGCACAGAAGTAAACATGTTTATGACCGCCATATAACTCTTTGCAGAAATGGAAAATTATAAGAAATAAAATTTTCAGTCAAGATATATAGATATATAAATAAATATAGCATAAAACAGTTTATACTTTTCTATTGGAAATAATAAACTAGTTTTACAGCTGAACCCTTTCGACTCTATTGGGACTTATATAACCCACCCATCTACTATAATTTGCTGGTGTTATTTATTTAGCGTATGGCGTTTTACACACATAATATAATATACCTACAAATAGAATATACAACATAGAACATAGATTATAACTCTGTTAATAAAAATAGTTTTAAAACGACACGTCCAGTCTATTTAGACAATGTATAGCTTTTTGGGGGAGTCCAACAAAATTTGAGAGGGGTCCTGAATATGCGCGAATGGGGCATTTGGTCATGATATGGCGGATCGTCTGGTTACCATTTCGACAGTCACATTGGGGAGATTGGATTATTCCCCATATGAAAAACGAGTTACAGAGTTATTCACATCTAGGACTTGGTGCCATTCGGGAGGTGCAGCCGCCAGCTGTTTTTAACATTTACCGTCTGCACACTTAGGGCCGCGAAATCGTAAAAAACCGTCTCGGGCGAAGCTGCCTGCGTCATGTCGGGGCTCCTGCCGGCGGACTTGCGTGCGGCAGATCTAACTAAGAAACATCTGCTGCGCGAACTAGATGAGATTGAGCTTTCCGAGGCCACAGGCCTCACAATCTCACCGGGCGACATCGAATCTAGAGTCTGCATTCAGGTGATGGTGCACCCCGCGGAAATCGAGTTCATAAAGTATACACAGGGTGAGGCAAATGCGCACTCAGTCAAGTTGTTCACAGACGGCTCGTGGGAGGGAACTTCCGGTTCCCTCCCACTTCCGGTTTCCACCCTAACTTCTGTTTCCCACCCACTTCCGGTTCCCACCTCCAGGCCGAATTAATCGCGGTAAATCGAGCGCTTGTGTATATTAGATCCAACATTAATGACTTCGCCGGCTGCTCCATCCTGTCTGACAGCAGATCCGTTCTATATGCTCTACAACACATGTCAGCACCTACGGAACTTCTTGTAGAAACGTGGGAGATGTGATAGGGCCAGGCATATAAAGGCTCAATCGGAAACGAGAGAGCAGATGCGCTGGCCAGACTGGCCTCGGGTATAGATACTCCTCAGGAGCCAGAAAGTCAACTTCCTGTACTGTTTAATAAAATATCCCACAGAGAGAGGAGCAGAATCTCTCTCTTCTTTTTCAGGAAATGGCAAACACGTTGGGAGAACACCCAAAACGGAAGTTGGACCAGGAATTTCATCCAATCGATCAAAGAGTGGATGGAAATGGACCTGGCCCTATCACACCAAGCGGTCCAACTCATCACGGGACACGGGAACTTCAATTCCTACCTCCATCGTATTGGAAGGAGGGAATCTCCGGACTGCGGGGTGCCGTGGACTCCGTTGCCCACGTATTATTCAGCTGCCCGATGACCTGAGAATAGGGAGACCAGACAGAGATCGCGATGGTCAACGCCGGATGCACTTGGCCCAGAAGAGAAGAGGAAATAATGGATTCAAAGCTACACAAGACCTGGTGAAAGACTTTCGACACCTGCGCCAGACGCCTCAATCGACTGGACCACGACCTGCCCTGATACCCCTCGCCCCCCAGAAGCAAACCATTTGAGACAACACCCCCCAAACCCCCCCCCCCCCCTGCCCCACCTGAGCTCATCGAGATTGTAGACTAAATAAAACTTAATACTGGCGTCAATTTATTTTACCTTCCCAATTTGTTCTAGGTTAACACCAAATGTGCTTATTAATGTCTATAATCTGTCACCAATATTCTGCACTACCACCCCATTATTTACCCTATATCAAACCCATCCTACCCTATCCTGTCCTACCATTTTTACCATTCTATTCTAGCATAGTTTAGGTTAGTTCTACCTTAATTACCTTAGCTTAGTTCTCTTTAGCATAGCTAGTTATTACCTACCATTTAGCACTAGATAAATTCACGTTTGGTTAGATAAAATTAGCTTAAGATAACCGGCTCAGTGCGAGAGGGGAGAGCCAGCAATGTATTTTTCTCTTATATAATAAATAAATAAGATGTTTTTAACATCGTCTTTGAACTGATCGTCTTTGTACACGATAAACTGTCTCTTTGCGAGCATATTATTAATTTTCTGGTGTAACTATCCCATTATCAATGTCTGAATGCGACAAATTTTACGAACTAGTATGTTTAGGAAAAGCGATCAATTCAATTCATTAAAGGGATCAATTAAATGATCAAGTAAAATAGTTAATTTCAGTTAAAAGTTAGTTAATTTTTAGAGTTCCGTACGGAAAACGGAACCCTTATAGGATCACTTTGTTGTCCGTCTGTCTGTCGGTCAAGACCATTTTTCTCAGGAACGCGTAGATGTAACAAGTTGAAATTTGTATCAAATACTCGGGTTTGTGCGCTCTTTCAGCTGTGAAAAAATCAAACTTGTAAGTCAACGCGATCAAAAGATATGACCGTTTATGTCGCATATTTTGCGATTTCACAAGGGAATCAACACCTATAGGGTACTTCCCGTTGACCTAGAATCATGAAATTTGGCAAGAAGTGGTGTCTTACAGCACATGTAAAGGGAAAAATCTGAAAACCGTAAATATGTAGTTTCATTACAAGAAAAATGCGAATTTACTATTAGAAACTTATGAAAATACACTAATGTGTTGCGTGGTATTGTCAGGCACCATAAGCATATGGGTTGCATACAGTTAGGTCATACCTTACTTACAAGTTTGTACGGAACCCTCGGTGCGCGATTCACAACTCGCACTTGGCCGGTTTTTTATTGAGTTAATAGCTATAAAATCGACTTGAAAGGGTTAAGATTTGGAAATAATAAGTATTCCTTGGTTTGTGTTTTTCGCGAAATTTTTGCGAAGATAAATTATAAAGCGTCACGAAAGGGGTTTTCCTGTAAAAGGCCAAAGAAACGTATTACGGCGGTTGCAACTTCCTTTGGCGTGTAAATAAGTAATTACGTAAATAATGGGGAAACTAAATTACGGCCGACTGCTACTTATTATTTAGGAAACTGAGCGAAATTTTGAAAAATGTGTCAAATAAAACTTGTAGAAAATTAAATTTTCTATAAGAAAGTTTGGTGTGTTGGGGGTGTTTTATCTGTCAAGTTGATAAAAATTGACCTTAAATAATGACAAATTTTGACACTTGTCCGTCCCAAAAGTTTTCAAATAACGCAAAAACTAAGCGAAATTTTGAAAAATGTTTCAAATAAAACTTGTAGAAAATGAAAATTTATATAAGAAAACTTGGTATTTGGTGACTTTGTAATCTGCTAAGTTGGTAAAAATCAACCTGGAACAATGTCAAAATCTTTAATGTGACACATTTTCCTCGTCGAAAAATTCTCAAATAACGGGAAAACTAAGCGAAATTTAAAAAAATGTTTCAAATAAAACTTGTTCTTTTTCTTCTGCGGGTGCCTATCCGGTTCGAACGATCATCATTGCAATCTGGATTTTATTTGCGGCTGTTCTAAATAATTCCGTTGTTGTTGAATTGAACCATTGCCTCAGGTTCTTCATCCAAAATATCCTTCTTCTGCCTGGTCATCTGCGTCCTATTACTTTGCCCTGCAGTAGTTCTAGTTTACGTTTTTTGATGGTAAACAGAAAATCTGGTTCCTTCTTCATTTTACTTAGTACTTCGATGTTCGCTACTTTATCCGTCCAATTAATATTTAGCAAGCGTCTATGAAGCCATATTTCAAATGCCTCTAATTTCTTGCAGGATGCTTCAGTTAAAGTCCACGACTCAACACCATATAAAAGTATGGAGAAAATATAGCATCTAATATGTCTCATCTTGATGTTCAGTGAGAGATCATGACTGCTAAATAGTTTCTTCATTTTTATAAATTCGGCTCTGGCTATTTCGATTCTTCTCCTTATCTCCAGCGAGTGGCCCCATTGGTCATTTACCATGCAACCAAGATATGTAGTTGTTGCTACACGTTCGACCACTGAACCGTCGATAAAGAGTTGGCCGGGTGGTGCTTGGACCTTATTACCATATATTTTGTTTTGTTGATATTCAGTAAGAGACGATATTTTTTACTAGAGGCTACTACTTCCGACATCAACCGCTGAAGACCCTCGAGACTATCCGCGAAGACTACCGTATCATCGGCATATCTGATTGTTATTAATTATTTCACCATTAACCACGACCCACTCGTTGATATTTAAGAGTGTTTCTTTACATATTTCTTCAGAGTAGATGTTAAATAGCAGAGGTGATAAAACACATCCTTGTCTTACTCCTCTCCTAATCCCAATATTGTCGGTGGTATGGTCCTCTACAATTACCACAGCAGTCTGGTTCCAATATAAGTTGGCCATTACGCGAATATCTTTTTGATCTAGTCCAATCTTCTGAAGTTTGTTGATAAGTTTTTCGCGGTGTATTTTATCGAATGCTTTTTGATAATCTATGAAACAAGCGTATATATCATAATTCACATCCCAGCATCTCTGAAACAGTACTTGGATGCAAAACAACGCTTCTCTTGTTCCTAGTGCGTTTCGGAAACCAAACTGCGTGCTGCTGATGTTTTCCTCGCATTTCTTATAGATTCTACCATGAAAAATCTTCAGGAATAGTTTAAAGATATGGCTTATTAGGCTGCTAGTTCGATAATCTTCGCATTTTTTCGAATTTTTTTTTTTTGGCAGTGTCACAAAGGTAGATTTTAGCCAATTCCTTGGTATCACTCCGCTGTTGTAAATTCTATTAAATAGAGAAGTTATTACCGATATACTTTCATCGACCAGCAGCTTAAAAACTTCTGCATGCGTGTTTTCTGGACCCACTGCTTTACCATCCGTGCTTTGTTTGATGGCGTTCTTTACTTCACTTGTTATATTATTAGGACCAGTAGTTCCCGTAATTGTTGGTGGGTTTAATGGTCGATCATCTTCAAATAAAGTATTTATGTATTCTTTCCATATTGCAAGCTTCTCCGTGACATTTGATGCTATGGTTCCGTTTTTGTCTACTAATTGACCATATACCCGTTTTCTAAGCATGCTGTTACCAGTTTCACCTTTCTATGTTCATTTTAGACATCGTGTTTCTTTTTCAACTTCTCTATTTCCAAACATTCTTCATGGATTCTTTTCTCTTTTGCTTTTCTTATTAGCTGCCTAATGGTTTTGTTTAAATCCTTGTATTTGTCTGTATTTTTGTGTCGTCTTCTTTCTTCCATGAGCCTTAGGATATCGTCAGTCATCCAGCACTATCTACGTTTTTTCGTTATTTCGGGCTTTATAAATTTTTCACTTGTAATAAAACTTATAGGGAATGAAAATTTTTATAAGAAAACATCGTACTTTGTGATTTTGTAATCTGTTAAGTTGGTAAAATCAACCTTGAACAATGTCAAAACTTTAGTGTGACACATTTTACTCGCCTCCAAATTCTCAAATAACGGGAAAACTAAGCGAAATTTTGAAAAATGTTTCAAATTAGATTTATAGAAAATAAAAAATTTTATAAGAAAACTTGGTACTTGGTGATTTTGTAATCTGTTAAGTTGATAAAAATCAACCTAGAACAATGTCAAAATTTTAATGTGACAGATTTTGCTCGTCCCAAAAGTCTGAAATAACGGGAAAACTAAACGAAATTTTGAAAAACGTTTCAAATAAAACTTGTAGAGAATGAATTTTTTTATAAGAAAACTTGACATCTGGTGATTTTGTAATCTGTTAAGTTGGTAAAAAACAACCTTGAAGAATGTCAAAACTTTAATGTCGCACATTTTACTGACTTGCAATAAATACATCGCAAAATTCTCAAATAACGGGAAAACTAAGCGAAATTTTGAAAAATATTTCAAATAAAACTTGTAGAGAATGAAATTTTTTTATAAGATAACTTGGTATTTGTTAATTTTGTAGTCTGTTAAGTTGGTAAAAATCAACCTTGAACAACGTCAAAACTTTGATGTCACACATTATACTCGTCGCAAAATTCTCAAACAACGGGAAAACTAAGCGAAATTTTGAAAAATGTTTCAAATAGAACTTGTAGAGAATGAAACTTGTTATAAGAAAACTTGGTATTTGGTGATTTCGTAATCTGTTAAGTTGGTAAAAATCAACCTTGAATAATGTCAAAACTTTAATGTCACACATAATACTCGTCGCTAAATTCTCAAATAATGGGAAAACTAAGGGAAATTTTGAAAAACGTTTGAAATAAAACTTGTAGAGAATGAATTTTTTTATAGGAAAAATTGGTATCTGGTGATTTTGTAATCTGTTAAGTTGGTACAAATCAACCTTGAAGAATATCAAAACTTTACTTACTTACTTTATATTACTTACTTACTTTATATTACTTACTTTATTTTACTTACATACAATAACTACATCGCAAAATTCTCAAATAACGGGAAAACTAAGCGAGATTTTGAAAAATGTTTCAAATAAAACTTGTGGAAATTGAAATTTTTTATAAGAAAATTTGGTATTTGGTGATTTCGTAATCTGTTAAGTTGCTAAAAAACAAACCTTGAGCGATGTTAAAACTTTAATGTCGCACATTTTACTCGTCGCGAAATTCTCAAATAACGGGATAACTAAGCGAAATTTTGAAAAACGTTTCAAGTAAAACCTGTAGAGAATGAATATTTATAGGAAAACTTGGTATATGGTGATTTTGTAATCTGATTAGTTGGTACAAATCAACCTTGAAGAATGTCAAAATTTTAATGTCGCACATTTTAATTACATACAATAATTACATCGCAAAACTCTCAAATAACATGAAAACTAAGCGATATTTTGAAAAATGTTTCAAATAAAACTTGCAGAGAATTAAATTTCCCAAAACCTTGTTACCTAATTTTTACAGTATTGCTCGCAAATTTAAAACTTAAATTTAAAACACTCAAATTTCTCCACAATCTTACCCACACAAAAATGCAATGTAAATAATTTCTGTTTGTATGAATTATAAACACATTTAAAAAAAAATCGTAAACTTAAAAACAAATGTTTATACATATTTCTATTATATATTACATACTTTTATTATTAACATTTCTATTCTATTACAGACGAGCAAAAATTAAAAACAAATCTAAAAAAAGTGTAATTTAGATTGAAACTTTAAGCAATAATTACAAACAATAATTAACAACAATAATCACAACAGTCAACAGTTAATTTTAAATTAAATTGAAACTTTGAATGAAATGCAATTGAATTTCAACAGGTAGTACTAGTATAAATATAGAGAGAGAAGATGGGATGTGGAAAGAGTAACGATTATGTAGTTTATTATAGCTAGATAAATAAATACACGCTGTTTCCTACGTTGTAATAAGTGATTATTTGTAAACAAAATAGGTTACCTTGTTCTCGGTCGAACAGTTTTCCACCGGAACAACGATCCATCTATCCGAGTTGAATCGCATGCAGGTAGCAAACGGAAACATCACCGCACAAATACAAACCGATAAAAAACGTGTTTATATAATAAATTAAATGTTTTAAGCAACTGACCGGCAGAAACAGGACGCCTTTCTTTGTATTCAGTTGTCACATGTTATGGCGAGGGCGCCACCTTCGTAGCAACAGTACGAATTTTCCTGCTTTTCCTGCTGTAGAGGGGAAAACTAAGCCAAATTCGATCGATAATACACACAGACCTCGTTTCTTTTTGCACGTTCGGCGAGGAAGTCAGTCTTATCTGATCTATCCCGACACGCTTTTCTTAAAACTCGTTTTTTGACTAGTATTAAAATCTGGGTCATCGAATATTTTGCCCTTAAAAAAAATGCGCAAGGAGAAACGGAGCAGGAAGTCATTTCTCATATTTTATCAAAAAAATATTCGCGATAACACGACTTTATTTGAATATTAAATCATGCGAAAAATTGCCAAAGCGTTGAATTTAAAAACACATTCCAGTAAATTTACCAAGCTTTAAACACACTGATAATTCAACAGTTTTAAAGTAATTTTAAAGTTACTCTTTGAGACACGAAATTTCTTGAAAATAAATAATTAGCAGATGCACAATTAATTTATAAATTTGTTTCTACATTTCGAGGTGGGTCAAAAAATATCCCACCAGTATAATGCCTGACCTATTGCCGAAACGGCTTTAAAATACATATTTTATTTAGTTTAATTTAGTTTGTATCTCAGTTAGTTTCAACTCAATTATAACGCGAAATATCTCATTTTCTAGAAAACAATAATTACATTCGTTCGTTATTATAAACTGATTATGTAATTTCTTAAATTCAAACCTTTTTTACTCGTTTACAAGTTAGGTTAAGTTAGGTTTAGGTTGTTACTAACCTCGGGTCTCAGGTCTGTCAAGTCTCTGGTCCTCAGGGCTCTCTAGCCACTGTCTAAGTAATTTATAATTACTTTAAACGTAATTAATAATTACTTTAAACTCGTTATACAAATTCATCTTAACCCTCTCATGCATCATGTCCACTGTAGTGCACAGCTACTACTGGTTTGTTTCAGAGCTCAATGAAACATATTTTATAACCTCTGATGCATGGAGTTCATTCCAGTGGACTTCCTCTGCATAGTGGTGCTACCTAGTGGCCAAGAAGAGGCTTACTGCAGCTGCAATGTGCTTATAACTTGTACAGTGATGGCGTACTTGAAAATACCTACATGGCCGTATACGCACATGGCCGTAAAATTTCCACAAGATTATTTTATGGAAAATCCTCAAGAGTGGTATGTAGATATATTTCAAGAAGATATACCTGTGAAATTGAAGAAGGTTATGTTATTGATATGTCCGGGAGATTACAGAATATTATCATTCCTGATATGAGCTCCAGCTCAGAGGAGGAAGTTGATGAGAGTGATAATGAACTGGTTAGGTTGGGTTAGGTTTGGTTATGTTAAGTTAGGTTTTCGGTCCCCCGAGTTGGGGGGTGGGGATATCTGCAACCCCGACCGAGCGCGTCCCCGGGTGGCGGATAGGGGAATGCTCACTAGCTCTGCACCCAGCAGAGTTGGGGGGTAGGAGCGAAATAAAATAGCTCCCGCGGACCAACAGACCTGCACAGAGGGGAAAATCCTCTTCAACAAAAAAAGTTCCCCAGGCTCAGCGGCGCGGGCCTAGGTGCGTCAGCCGAACATACATGGAAATGTCGCTTGCAAAAAACATAGTACCCTAGGTGGGTAGGACCGATGGTCCGGAATCCCACTCCGACTCAATGTCGGGCCGCTCCAAGGATTCTGGGGGGAGCAAACAAACGACTAGATTATCTTTCGGTACGGTAAAACCTAGAAGCAATTCTATCAGTACCATACCCGAAGCCTGGAAGAAGAGAAAGGTTGCAGACAAGTCGATAGAGAGCCAGGAAACCCCAACATACAACAGGATAGAAAGCTCGAGCGCTTTTGTGCTAGAGGAGGCAATCACAATGATTACGAAGCTATGCCGGGATCTCCAGGATAACATCGAACAGAATACCAAGCGTGAAATAAAGGAAACTGCAAAGAAGCTTAATCGACAGGTAGGAGTCCTAAATTCCACTACCATCCACAACTGGATACAGGAAAACAGATACGAGAAGGTGGAAAAAATGACTTTCGACATGGACACACAGACCGACACACGCAAAGGCAATGATGTCGGAACCCAGACCACAGAAGGAAAGTGGGCAGGAGCAAGCACCAATGAGCTGCAGACACTGCCGGAAATAGTAAACCTAGAAAACTGGTTAGACGTAGAGAAGAGGAAATGGGACGAGGGTATCTACTCCCGAACCCAAATTATAACTGGAAATCCACTGGATGCCAAAGAGACCGAAGCCCAAGTAGTACTGGTGGAACCGGAGGACACGAAAATGGAAAGGAGTATCCAAAAACTGTACTCGCAAAAATATCCAGAGCTGCACCGCACAAAGGAGGACTTTGCAGTGATCGAGCAAAACACCAAAATAAGGTACGATAAAGGCGCGGAGGACCTAAAACCAAAAAGGGTTATACAAATCAGGCATAATGGTACTGACCCGGACATCTGGGAAAAACTCATAAAACTGAGAGACGAGACAAACGGTGAAGAAAAAGTAATAATGCACCATATAAAGGCCATGACAGTAACACGCTTGCGCAAAATGGTGGAAGGCGTCTTCCACCAAACAAACACTAAGGTAGACATATACACAACGGGCTCCCAAACCAAGGAAACAAAGGAAAAAGCGAACAAAGCAGACAAAAAATCGAAACCCAGAAACACTGAAGCCCTCATCGTCGAAACAAAGAACTCAGACTACCTAAGTGTACTCAGCGACGTAAATCATATCCTCGCTAAATGCAAAGCAAAAGAGGCTATACGATCGATAAGGAGCACTAGAGAAGGAAGTGTCCTAATCACCGTTGACCCAAACCGAGAGGCAACAGAGGAGCTGGGGAAAGCCCTCACCGATATGTTCCGCGATGGCACCAAAGTAAGAAGGGTTGGTGCGGATAGAACCGTAACAGAAACACTACACATCAGAGGCATGGACGAAACGGCTACAAAAAAAGAGGTGCTAACCGAGATCATAAACAAAATCGGAAACCGTCAAGACAAAGTGCTGAAGCTAAGCGACCATAGTGCCAACAGCGGTAAATGCGAAGTCTTCCGCCACTCGCTGGCAAAGGCAAGGAAACTAAACAGGAGGAAACTACGAGACAGGCCAGCAAGCGACGCCCAAGAAGCCTTGTCTTCAACACAAATATTAGGATAATACAAATAAATCTAAACAGGTGCGGAGCTGCGCACGATCTACTGGACGTCACAGTATCTGAAATGGACGTCGATATCACCATATTAAGCGAGCCTAACAAGCGCAAAATTAGAGGGCACGAGTTCTATAAAGACGATGAAAGCGATTCGGCCATCAGGATAAACAATGCCGATATACAAGTCAGGGATACCGGAAGTGGAACTGGTTTTGTTTGGGTAGAGCTGGGAGAAGTAGTAGTCTACAGCTGCTACTTCTCACCAAATAACTCCCTCCAGAGCTTTGAACTCTCACTCGATGAACTTAAACGAAGCATTAGGGTGCATGACAAACCCGCTATGGTTGCTGGCGACTTCAATGCCAAGTCCCAGTCTAGGGGGTGCCCGACGACGGATGCCAGGGGGGACAAGTTCCTTGATTTCATCTCGGAGCTTGACCTGGTAGTCACGAATTAAGGGAAAAACCCAACATTTGAGAGAAGAGGCGCGGCATCGATCCTCGACATCACGCTAGTTACCAACTGCTTAACTAGCAAGATCGTAAATTGGAATGTCCTAGACAACTACGAAACGTACAGTGACCACAAATACGTGGCATACCAAATGATCGACAACAGGAAGGATACAAGATCGGCCCTCAAAACGATGCAAGCCGGATGGTCCACCAAAAACGTAAACACGAAAAAAGTGGCAAAAGCCCTGGAACGGTACACCAGAAACCGGACAGTTGATACGCCAGGAGAGATGATCGACACCCTCACTGACATCTGCAAGGAATGCCTGCCAAGCAGAAAGAGCTCCCCTAAGAGAAAGAAAGTGTATTGGTGGACTGATGAGATCTACAAGCTGAGAAAGACATGCGTCAAGGCTAGGCGTGCGCACCAGAGGTGCAAAACAAAAAAAACATAGTCGGCGGAAAGAATAGAGTCCCTAAGGACTGTCTACCTGGACTCAAAAAACGCTGCGGAAAACCATAAACATGGAAAAGAGGAGATGCTGGCTAAACCTCTGCGCGACGATTGCGAAGAAAATCCCTGGGGAGTCGCGTACCAAGTAGCAACTAGGGAGCTAAGGATCCGCAAGCCCAGCCTATGCCCTAATCAGGACACGATTGAAAAAATCTTCAATGACCTCTTTCCAACTCACCCAGCACGAACTTGGGACAAACCGATCTGCGAAAATGTGCCAGAATTCACCACCGAGGAAATAGAAGCAGCCAGCAATCGGCTCAAGAAAGGCAGAGCTCCAGGCCCAGACATGATCCCAGCGGAGATCATCAAAACTGCATGCAGCACTGTACCCCAGTACGTCCTTTATACGCTAAACAAAACGTTAAGAGAGGGTGTCTTTCCCCAGAATTGGAAAAAGGCCAAACTGGTTCTTTTCAGAAAGGGCGACAAGCCGCTCAACGAATCAACGTCCTATAGGCCTCTCTGCCTGCTGGACACTGCAGGCAAACTACTGGAGCAGCTGCTCCTATCTAGGATAAAGAAGGAACTCGAAAACGGTGAAAACCTCTCAGACAACCACTACGGGTTTAGGAAAGGTCGATCCACAATAGATGCCCTCAATAAAGTAGTGGCCATAGCAGACGACGCCAGGAAGGGTACCTGGAGAACCAGAAAACTATGCGCACTAATTACCCTCGATGTGCGTAACGCGTTTAACTCGGCTTGCAGGCAGGACATCATGGATGAAGTCTCGCGGCGCAACTTCCCACCGTACCTCCTGCTATGATTGACAGCTACCTATCCCCGCGGGAAATCGTCTTCGTAGCAGAAGGCCGCTGTACCAACAAGAAAGTCCACAGCGGTGTGCCACAGGGCTCAGTAATGGGCCCAACGCTGTGGAACATTGTGTACGATGGGGTACTCAAACTCGAAATGCCAGAAGGGGTAGAGATCATCGGCTTCGCAGATGATCTCGCCCTGGTAGTATGTGGAAGAACTGAACCGGGTCTGACACGAAGGGCCAACGAAGCAATGCAAGCGATAGACAAATGGATGGGGGAAAAGCAGCTCAAGCTGGCCCCAGAGAAGACGGAGGCAGTCTTACTAACCGGCAAGATCAAAACTGGGGACATAACATTCAAACACAGGGACACTATCATAACGCCGAAGAGTCCTATAAACTACCTAGGGGTACTAATAGACAAGAATCTTTCATTTAGAGATCAAGTCACTAAAGCCGCGGACAAAGCACATAAATCTCTGTCTGCGTTGCAAAGGCTCATGCCCAACGTAGGAGGACCGAGAAGCAACAAGAGGAAACTGCTATGCACAGTGGCCCAAGCCGCAATGCTCTACGCAGCCCCCGTGTGGGCCAGAGCCATGGGACAAAAATCTAACAAACACAAGCTTGGAGCAATCCAAAGAATGCTTGCAATAAGAACCAGCAGCGCATATAGAACTATCTCTAAAGAGGCGGTCCTAGTGATAGCAGGGATAGCTCCAATAGAGCTGCTAGTCCAGGAGAGAACAAGGATGTATACAGCCCCACGCCAGACCACCACGACCAGTAAGACGGAAATAAGAAAAACACTGAGGGCGGAATTACTCCGGGCGTGGCAAAACGACTGGGAAGCATCGGAAAAGGGCCAATGGACAAGGCTGCTGATAAAAGACGTCTCTAAATGGGTAGAGAGGAAACATGGCGAGCTAAATTACCAGCTAACCCAAGTCCTCAGCGGACACGGTTGTTTTCGGGACTATCTCTACAAGATCGGGAGAGCTTCCGACAGGTACTGTGAGTATTGCGAAGAGGAGGATAGCGTGACGCACACCATCTATGTCTGCAGAAAATGGGAGACAGAAAGAACCAAGTTTCCAAAACACTTAGAGCCATGCAACACGATCGAGTTTATGCTGGAATCTGAAACCAACTGGAACTGCATCCAGAAAGCCATATTTGATATAATGAGTGGCAAAGAGAAGGACGAAAGAAGCAGACAGAAGGCAGAAGAAATAAACCGCAGAAGAAGGTGAGAGACACTTTCTTTCCCAACTAGGGCGGCACCAACCGTCCGGGCTGCTCACCCTGAAGGAATGCGCAAGCGATACCGGAGTGTAGCAAACAAAAAGCCAAGTGGAAGTAGGGGTTTAGTGGGTGTGAGCCCCACACACAGGCTGGCAGAGCTTCCCCCAAACCACCATAAAAAAAAAAAAAAAAAAGTTTAAGTTAGGTTAGGTTACCTGGCGCAAAACAACTTTGTCATTCGAAACGTCGGTCAGGAACCCACCTGTGTCCGTGGCAACGGCAGCTCCGTCGTAGACTTAACCTTTGGAACGGTGGATAGTGTGGGAAAGATCGCGTCGTGGGAGGTGCTACCGGAGGAAACGTTGAGCGACCACAAATATTTAAGATACGTCACACGAGACAACGGAACCCTAGATCAGTTCTGCAAGGAGAACAAAGGATGGAAAACGACTGCGCTAGACTAGGGAAAGTTCGTGGAAGCCTTTAGAAAGCCCAAGAAGAAGCCGGACAATACAGACGAGCTGGTCGAGCTGGTGACTAGCGTGTGCAACGAGTGTCTCCCTAGAAAAGGAGGATACACGCCCAACAGGTGCATCTACTGGTGGACGAGCGAAATTGGCGACCAAAGAAGAACCTGCGTCCAGGCAAGAAGGCGAGCGATGAGAGGGGGGAAAAAGCAGATCACGGAGTACGCCGAGTTAGCGCTGGCCTATAAGGCCGAAAAGAAAAAGTTACGAACACTTATTGAGCAGGGCAAGGAAGCTTAGTGGAAGGAAATATGCGAAGACGTTGATAAGGACGTTTGGGGGCTTGGTTTCAAAATCGTCACGGACAAGCTTAAAAAACCGCAGCTACAGCTGGACCATGATTTCAAGAACAGGGTGGTTGAAAGCCTTTTTGTGACGCATGAAAGAAACGTATGGTTGCGAGCGCGGCAATACGACGTTCAGGAAATTTCGTCCGAGGGACTAGAAGAGGCAGTGGCGAAAATAAAAACCAAAAAAGCGCCGGGCCCTGATGGTCTAACAGCGGAGATCTTAAAGCTCGTGTGCGAGCGTTTTCCCAAAACCGTGCGGCACGTACTGAAACAAGAGCTAAAAGGCGCAACGTTCCCGAAAAGGTGGAAAACAGCTAGATTGGTACTCATACCAAAACATAATAAACCTCCGACTAGTCCAGACGATTATCGACCAATATGCATGCTAGGCAATTTCGGCAAGCTGTTCGAGAGAATCCTGGTAAAAAGGTTCAACAACGAATTGACAGGGAAGGCGGCGCTCTCTGCGAGACAACATGGGTTCAGGAAGGGAAAGTCCACTGTCACGGCCGCAAGATACATTTTAAATCTGGCGGATGAAGAAAGAAGAAAATCTCTTAAAACAAAGAAAGTAACGATAGACGTGAAGAATGCTTTCAACTCGGCACCGTGGAGGATCATTGTCGAGGAGTTGGAACGCAGGAGGATGCCCGAATACCTGGTAGGCCTGACCATGAGCTACTTCAGCGACAGGCGTCTGTTGGTGGAGGGGCAGGACGATAGATGTTACAGCCGGGGTCCCACAAGGGTCCGTGCTGGGTCCGCTTTTCTGGAAGATTTTATATGACGAAGTACTGAATGTGGCCTTACCGGACGGTGCGGAAGCCGTCACCTACGCGGACGACCTGGCCCTAGTGGTCAAAGCAAGACGAGAAGACGAGCTCGAAGAATTAACAAACGCCGCCCTAGACACTATACAAGACTGAATGAACGCAAAAGAAAATTTCGGAAAGAAAATTTTTGCGTTTCTGTGGCTGAATTAAAAAAAAATCTGATTTTGAATATGGTAATATCATACATAAAATACCCCAGAATTAGGTTGTATTGATCGTTAGATGAAGGGCTGAGGATGAGGACTTAATTGCAAATGCAAATCGTTTTGAATCGATTATGAGATATATGCATTTCACTGATTTCAACACAGCAAAACCCAACAACAGTGACAAATTTTTCAAAATCAGTCCCGTTCTTCAGCATTTGCAGACTTCATTTCAGAGTACAGTTGACCCAGAAGATCATATGTGAATTGACAAACAAATAATTCCATTCAAAGGGCGCAGTGCAATAAAACAATAAGTACCAAAGAAACCTAAATCGTGGGGACTCAAGGTTCGTGTTGGTAGCTCTGGTTGTGCCTCAAGTGTGCCTAGCAGCGAGTGGTGGTAGAGATATAAGTGAATTTGGTATGTGTGCCTATGTTTTTCTTCGTCTCTGTGATGAGATATACATCACAAAGGCCATAGAGTGTTTTTCGACAATCTTTTCACCAGTATTCCCAATGCTCGAAAAACTACAAAAACGTGGAATTTATGGTACTGGAACTTGTCAAGCCAATAGGTTAGAAGGGGCACAATTACAACTGCCAACAGAGAAGGAGTTGAAGGAGGGCCGGGGTTCGTTCAGATCGATGGGTGGATAATTCTTGCGTCCACATTGCATCAGCATGTGCCGGACGTCATCCCCAAGGCATGGCTGAGCGGCGGAGCAAGATAAATATATAAATATCAATAAATATCACCCGCCCGTTTCCCATAACAAATTACAACACTCATATGGGAGGCGTACACCTGGTGGATCAGTACATAGCACTCTATCCACACCGGCGCCGCAATAAAGCGATAATACCTATGTGTGTTCTTTCATTTTATTGGTCTGGCCGTTGTGAACTCCTGGTTTTTATACCGGGAAGCCGGAAAGGATGTACCCTTTCTAGATTTTAAAGCGTCAATTGCCAGGGCTTTGATTAATGTCGGCACACATCACCAGAGCAAAATAAGAAAACGGCGACCGTGCTCAACTCCTCCTTCTTTGAAGAAACGTCCAGTCGCGAAGGCTCTACCTGAGGTGCGATACCATGAAGGTAATCACTGGCGGTAATGAACAAATGTAAAGAATGCTAATAGATACCATGACAAGAACTGTTCGAGAAAGACAAAATTCATTTGTACTAAGTGCAATGAACCATTGTGTCCGGACTGCTTTGTCAGCTTCCATTCAGAAAAATAAATCTATTTGTTGTAGCCATAAATGCATGTAGTCCTACAGTGGACATGATCTCTTTTGCTTTGCACAACAGCATTTGGTTTAACTGAAAGTCTGAGGAGTAAAAGTCGTCAGTTTTCTGTGGATCAGAAGCACAGAAAAGTCCTTTCAAATTAGTTAATATTGACTTTCTGTCGGATTTTTGAAAATTCTTGTACAAAATTTTGGCAGTAACATTTTTGCAAAACGAAATAGTTTTGGGTGCCGATACTGGTGCCAACTGTTTTGCAAAACGATACATTTTTTGATGGCCATGTTGCACAGAAATTTATTACTCCAAGATCATTTACTCAAAGACCATGTTGCACAGAAATTTATTACTCCAATATTTCGAGGTGGTTCGAAAAATATCCCACCATTATAATGTTTCTTCTTCTTTAAGTAAGTCCTCTTCGAATGTTGGCAATCATTAGCGCTACCTATTCTTGGACTCCCGGACATATCAATAACATCATCTACCACATCACTATTGTCGTCTGCAATAGAGTAGTCCGATTTCACAGGTATATCTTCTTGAAAGAGACTTGTCGCAGTCTCACCATTCCATTATCGCAAATTCTTTAGCCACGATATTCTTCGACGCTCGGGTCCTCTTCCGCCTTCGATCCTTCCTTCTATTATTAATTTGAGAAGTCTGTATTTTTCGTTGCTGAGAATGTGTCCAAAGTATTCCAGCTTTGTCTTTTAAGTGTGCGAATGACTTCGAGATCTTTTGACATTCTTGTAAGCACAACTACATTGCGCACTCTGTCCATCCAAGATATTCTCAACATCCGATGATACGTCCACATTTCGAAAGCTTCCAGCTTTTTACACATGGAGTCTGTTATGGCTCGAGTACACCTCGATCCGTCATCGGCCGATGTTTGCTTGGGCGACGACGACATAGTCGGACGATGACGGTCGTGTTTGTGTACGCGCTCTTTCTTTTACAAGTGTTTGATTCAATCGTCCGAGCATACTCCCCCTTCGAATTCGCGATTTTCGACATGCCATGGATATTGGCATATGATACAGCAAAAGACGCGAAATTTCCTATAGAACCATCTAATAATAATCTTTTTACGTTTTTGTGAAACGTAAGCCTGAAATTTCTAATTAAAAACGCGAAAAAATATACGTCGTTTTTAAACAGTCTGCCTAGTTTTATTGTTTGAAACAATATTAATAAGTTATGCATCAAAATTTTAAGGATTTTTTAGGCTTTCAGAAAATCTAAAACTCATTCCGATAGATCTACGCGTTTTCAAGTTATCGCTGTAAATAGAACAAGGTGTTTTTCGCTGGTTGAAAATTGCGTAATTTTGTTTTATTTCACTTATACGAAACTAAATTCCGTAATGTTTGATATTAGCGTAATCTATGTCAAATTCTGCGTGTTTTAATATGCAATATGTAAAAATCGAAAATCGCGATTTTTTTGAAAGCATACTCCCCCCTTCGAATTCGCGATTTTCGACATGTCATGGATATTGGCATATGATACATCAAAAGACGCGACATTTCCTATAGAACCATCTAATAAAAATCTTTTACGTTTTCGTGAAACGTAAGCCTGAAATTTGTGATTAAAAAAGGATTTTTTAGGCTTTCAGAAAATCTAAAACTCATTCCGATAGATCTACTCGTTTTCAAATTATGAAGGGGGAGTAGCCGTCGTCGCCCAAGCAAACTTCGGCCGATGGCGGATTAGGTGTATGCGAGCCATTAGAGTCCACGCCTCAATTCCATAAACGAGAATATTGAAGACGTAACAACGCAGTACTCAATTTCGAACGGAGAGTGACAGACTTCTGCAACACAACACGGACTTCATTTTCACAAATGGTGCTCTGGCTTGTTCAATTCGGGCACGGACCTCCTGCATATTATACCAGTTTTCGTTGACCTGGCATGCGAGATATTTGTATGACGAACGCGTTCTCTACCTGTAGAATACCTCTTTTACCTTTATTTAATTTAATACCTTTTTTTTGGTGTTTAAATTTAATCCAAATTCTTGCACTATTAGTTGCCACCTGGTCAAGTAAAATCTGAAGACCCTCAAACGAGGCCGCGATTATAACGGAGTCGTCAGCGTATCTAAGGTTATTTAGGTTTACGTCATTAATGGAAATTCTTTCAGGGCAGTTTTCTAGGGCATCTTCGAATATGTTAAAAAGTCATGTAAATGTTAAAAAGTCTGCATGGAAAAAGATCTGAAAATAGTCAAAACTATCAAACGGTGAAAATTCTAATATTTTGGTCATTTTGGACCCGGCAAAATATGAAGGCACCCGAAAAAATATGAAATAAATAACCTTATTATAGAGGGAAAAATACCAGGCAAGCGGGGCCCAGGAAGAAGGAGAACATCGTGGTTAAAGACCTGGAGGCAGTGCTATGGGAAGTCTACGGTTCAGCTTTTCCGGAACGCTGTCAACAAAACAGTCATCGTCAACATGGTAGCCAACATGAGAATCAAAGATCGTGGAACGGTCATGATACCAGAAGAAGAAGAAATTTTAAAAAGTAATGTTGGATGCAACCCTGTCGGACAAAACCCCTTAACCCCTTATGATTCGAACTTTGCCTGAGATCTATTGATCTACCATAATCTGTGCAGTTTGGTTCCAGTAAAGATTTGCAATTATTTTGAGGTAACTATCGTCCTACGCCTTTAACGATTTTCATAAGCATTTTCACATGCTGCACCCTGTCAAAAGCCTTTCTGTAGGGACGTCCCTGTACCTCTGAACCAACACTTGGATATTGAACAGGGCCTCTCTTGTGCCAAATTCGTTAAGAAAACCGAACTGAGATTCGCTCGTCCATAAAGGATTCGCATTTTTCATATATTTTCTTGTGGATTATCTTTAGGAAAATCTTAAGATAGTAACTTATCAAACTGATAAGCCGATAATCGCTACAACTTTTTGCCGTGCTCTTCTTTATGTTATGAATGTTGATTGAAGCCAGTCGTAAGGAATGACGCCCGATCGGTAGACCATATTAAAAAGTTTCACTATCACGTTGACACGTTCAGTGACTCCTCATTCTTTAAGATTTTAAATGACTTCCGAGTAAATTCCATCTGGACCTGCAGCTTTTCTATTTTTTGATAACGAGACTGCATGCTGCACTTCTTCCTTAGTTATATCAAGCCCTTCGCGTGTTTATTGTTCAGGAGTGTCCGACCTTTCATCATGAAAAAGGTTTTTGATATAGCTACACCACTGTTCTACTCTGTCATTAACGTCAAGAATTATTTTATCTTTGTTATCCAAGAGAATACCAGTTTTTCGAGATTTGAATACACCAGCCGCTTCCTTAATTTTCCTGTGCATATTAAAGTGTCATTCTAATGCCTCATAAAAAGTATTAGCCTCCAGATCTTCGATTTCGCGACATTTCTCGTTAAGCCAATTTTCTAATTTTGTTCTTTATTTCACGAATCATCTGGTGATATTCCGCATTAGCTTTTTTCAAGCGTCTCTCTTCCAATAAATAAAGAATTTCATCAGAACACAGCCTGAGTATATAAATATATTCATCCTTTCCGGAGCTCCTTAACAATTATTGAGTTTTTCTTTTGTGGACGCGTTTCGAGATTTATCTCTCATCAGCACAGCTTTGTTTCCATGAACAATAACATGAACATGAATGAAATGAGTGGTTTACAAATTATTGTTCATGGAAGCAAAGCTGTGCTGATGAAAGATAAATCTCGAAACGCGTCCACAGATGGCTATCCACTTAAGGTATCGGAAAGACATGAGCTTAAAAACAATGTTATTTTTATGGTTTTTGTTGAGTGCCACGAAGGTGGACTGAAACCTATAAAATAACTTACAAATTTCATGTTTGTCAGATTTATTTTGGTATTCCTAAAAAGACTCAATATATGTTATAGAGCTCCGGAAAGGCTGAATATATGTGTATACTCAGGCTGTGTTCCGTTTGTGTTAAGTTGGAATGATTTTCTATAACGTGGGATGGTTTAGCTACACCCCTATGACATGGAAATGCTTGGAGAAAGGGACTATTATTATTATTAGGATGGTTTCATCCAATTCTATCTTAAGAATTTCATCAGTCTTCCAAATTTTCTTTTTGGTCTTAGTATCGTTTGAAGATAATTTCAAGCTTGCGTTTGTGAAAGCTCCCTTGATGTTGGTCTCCACAACGTTTACTTTGCTTAGTCAATAATTTAGTTCGTTTCTGGCCTCAGCTAGCGTTTCTGGGTTGTTCAGTTTTGTCAGATCTGGTTTAGGGCAGTTTCCTTTTACTGTACACCTTTTTAGAGATAACTGAATATTTGCTACAAGCGGATTGTGGTCGGAATTTATGTCTGCGCCAGGGTAAGTTTTTGCCGATTTAATGCAATTTCTGTAACGTTTCATCAATAGAAAGTCTATTTGGTTTTCCTCTCTGGCGTATGGGCGTTAGAAATCCAAGTGTACAGGCGTCTTGGTGTAAGCTTAAAGAAAGTGTTCAAGACAACAACCCCATTTCTTGACAAATCTGGAATAATTGGTCCCCACATTCATTTGCAATACCCAATCCATATCTATCCTTCTGACCTTCGTACGGTTAATATAATAGCTTCAATATCGTGTTTCTGTCAATTCTTTGGTCAACTGAGGAGCATATTGTAAGTATGATTCCATTAAATTGAGACATATCCCATAATTTTTTATCGAAGCTCTGTTAATGTATGGAAGTACTGTCAATATTTATTGTCCGTTTATATTGACAATATTTTTATCATTTTGCCTAGTAGCGCTAGCGGTGGCAACTTGTGGAAACAATTTTTACCACGCGAGTGCCTCTTTTCCTTTGATAAATGCAAGATCGCAACTACCCAAATATTTAAGCAATTAAATTGACGGTGCGAAGATGAAGATGCCCTTTTTTCTTTCAGAATATTTGGTCAGTAATATTGAAGCAATTATATTGAACGTGTGAGGGCCCCTTTAGGGTTGCAAAATTCTCTTGTTTAAGCAATTATATTGACGGTGCGAAGATGAAGATGCCCTTTTTTCTTTCAGAATATTTGGTCAGTAATATTGAAGCAATTATATTGAACGTGTGAGGGCCCCTTTAGGGTTGCAAAATTCTCTTGTTTAAGCAATTATATTGACGGTGCGAAGATGAAGATGCCCTTTTTTCTTTCAGAATATTTGGTCAGTAATATTGAAGCAATTATATTGAACGTGTGAGGGCCCCTTTAGGGTTGCAAAATTCTCTTGTTTAAGCAATTATATTGACGGTGCGAAGATGAAGATGCCCTTTTTTCTTTCAGAATATTTGGTCAGTAATATTGAAGCAATTATATTGAACGTGTGAGGGCCCCTTTAGGGTTGCAAAATTCTCTTGTTTAAGCAATTATATTGACGGTGCGAAGATGAAGATGCCCTTTTTTCTTTCAGAATATTTGGTCAGTAATATTGAAGCAATTATATTGAACGTGTGAGGGCCCCTTTAGGGTTGCAATTTCTCTTGTTTAAGCAATTATATTGACGGTGCGAAGATGAAGATGCCCTTTTTTCTTTCAGAATATTTGGTCAGTAATATTGAAGCTATTATGTTGAACGTGTGAGGGCCCCTTTAGGGTTGCAAAATTCTCTTGTTTAAGCAATTATATTGACGGTGCGAAGATGAAGATGCCCTTTTTTCTTTCAGAATATTTGGTCAGTAATATTTAAGCAATTATGTTGAACGTGTGAGGGCCCCTTTAGGGTTGCAAAATTCTCTTGTTTAAGCAATTATATTGACGGTGCGAAGATGAAGATGCCCTTTTTTCTTTCAGAATATTTGGTCAGTAATATTTAAGCAATTATGTTGAACGTGTGAGGGCCCCTTTAGGGTTGCAAAATTCTCTTGTTTAAGCAATTATATTGACAGTGCGAAGATGAAGATGCCCTTTTTTCTTTCAGAATATTTGGTCAGTAATATTGAAGCAATTATATTGAACGTGTGAGGGCCCCTTTAGGGTTGCAATTTCTCTTGTTTAAGCAATTATATTGACGGTGCGAAGATGAAGATGCCCTTTTTTCTTTCAGAATATTTGGTCAGTAATATTGAAGCTATTATGTTGAACGTGTGAGGGCCCCTTTAGGGTTGCAAAATTCACTTGTTTAAGCAATTATATTGACGGTGCGAAGATGAAGATGCCCTTTTTTCTTTCAGAATATTTGGTCAGTAATATTTAAGCAATTATGTTGAACGTGTGAGGGCCCCTTTAGGGTTGCAAAATTCTCTTGTTTAAGCAATTATATTGACGGTGCGAAGATGAAGATGCCCTTTTTTTTCAGAATATTTGGTCAGTAATATTGAAGCAATTATGTTGAACGTGTGAGGGCTCCTTTAGGGTTGCAAAATTCTCTTGTTTAAGCAATTATATTGACGGTGCGAAGATGAAGATGCCCTTTTTTTCAGAATATTTGGTCAGTAATATTGAAGCAATTATATTGAACGTGTGAGAGCCCCTTTAGGGTTGCAAAATTCTCTTGTTTAAGCAATTATATTGACGGTGCGAAGATGAAGATGCCCTTTTTTCTTTCAGAATATTTGGTCAGTAATATTGAAGCAATTATATTGAACGTGTGAGGGCCCCTTTAGGGTTGCAAAATTCTCTTGTTTAAGCAATTATATTGACGGTGCGAAGATGAAGATGCCCTTTTTTCTTTCAGAATATTTGGTCAGTAATATTGAAGCAATTATATTGAACGTGTGAGGGCCCCTTTAGGGTTGCAATATTCTCTTGTTTAAGCAATTATATTGACGGTGCGAAGATGAAGATGCCCTTTTTTCTTTCAGAATATTTGGTCAGTAATATTGAAGCAATTATATTGAACGTGTGAGGGCCCCTTTAGGGTTGCAAAATTCTCTTGTTTAAGCAATTATATTGACGGTGCGAAGATGAAGATGCCCTTTTTGCTTTCAGAATATTTGGTCAGTAATATTGAAGCAATTATATTGAACGTGTGAGGGCCCCTTTAGGGTTGCAAAATTCTCTTGTTTAAGCAATTATATTGACGGTGCGAAGATGAAGATGCCCTTTTTTCTTTCAGAATATTTGGTCAGTAATATTGAAGCAATTGTATTGAATGTGTGGGGGTTCTTTAGGGTTGCACAATTCTCTTGTTTAAGCAATTATATTGACGGTGCAAAGATGAAGATGCCCTTTTTTCTTTCAGAATATTTGGTCAGTAATATTGAAGCAATTATATTGAACGTGTGAGGGCCCCTTTAGAGTTGCTAAATTCTTTTGTTTACAATTTTTGCCTGTATTTTTCGTGGACGGGGGGTCGTTGACCTAGAAACAACACCCTGAAATCGTTGATCCAATATCGTTTGTCTTGATTCGTGTCTGGAGAATTTGAATATTTCTGAAAAGGGCATCTCCTAATAAATACGCTTTTTAAATGTAATTTGTTTGTAAGTTCTCGAGAAGTTGACAAAACTTACAAGTCATCAATTAGCTCTCATTGTTCAACTATTTGTGCTACACGCTAGTAACTACGAGTTATATAACAATAGAGATTGCCTGCTTAATATTTAAAAATAAACACAAATTATCCAAGAACAAAGATATACACAACTACCCTACAAGAACAAGAGATGTTTTATGTGTAGGAAAAACTAACCTAAGCCTCTGCACAGGACCATATAATACCGTAATAAAGATTTACAAAAAGCTACCTTCGCATTTCAAGGAAGGAAGCCACTATAAGAAATTTAGAAAGGGATTAAAGCAAGTTTTACTAGAAAAAAACTTCCATAAGCTAAGCGACATCTACCAATAATATAAAAAAAAAATGATCTATATGTGACTTTACCCGTACAAAAAAAAACAATAAAAATTACATTGTTTTTAATATCATGTCTTTCCAATAACTTAAGTAAGTAGCCATCTGTAGACGCGTTTCGAGATTTATCTCTCATCAGTGCAGCTTTGCTTTTTATTATTTTTATCAATTATTAATTATTATTTAATAATTTTATTATTACTAATAACAATTTGTAAAACACTCACCTTAAACCATGTGGGTTTTTTGTAAAACACTCACCTAAAACCATGTGGGTTTTTCTGGCCATTGAAAAAATAAACATCTGTATTGTTTAGGTGAGTGTTTTTCAAATTGTTATTAATAAAAGCAAAGCTGCACTGATAAGAGATAAAACTTGTGGGTTTCAGGAGAGTGTTGTGAGTGTTCCGCATTGTTTTAAATTTGTATTTTAATGGGAATAAAGTAATTTGAGTTTGAATTTGAGTTCTTGTTTTTCTTTAAACACGATTTTTTAAACACTTGGCTCACTCATTGTCGCCATTCATGTAAAATACAATTTTGATAAAATATAGCATTTAGAAATCAACGTTTTTTAAACTGTGGTACGCGTACCATTAGTGCTACGTAAGACTTCCAAATCTGATACGCCAGAAACAAATAAAAATATAACCTAACTATTTTATGCATTTTATATTGTGAATGGCATTATTATGCTACAAGTTTTAGTGGATATGTAAAGGCTGGGTCTCAAGGTATCATACCTAGGCTGGGTCTAGGTTGACTTGGCTTACAGCTTCAATGGTAGAAGACCACCTAACTGAACTGGTACTTCTCCACGTTTAAAAAAGAATTCCTATTCAAGTGGAGAAAGTCATAATCTCGTATCTCGAGACGACAAAAGAGAGAAATTGATTTTGTTATTTGATTAAAATTATTTTAACTATAACAATAAAATCCCGATGGAATTCCAGCTGAAATATTAAAGTTGATCGAGGGGAAGAATCTAGGGAGGCTTACAAAAGTGTTCAATGTGATCTATGATACGAGCGTCATACCCACGGAATGGCTGAAATCTGAATTTGTACCAAAAAGCCTAATGCTAGGAAATGTAGCGAGTTTCGTACAACAAGCTTGATGAGCCATCTAATAAAGATATTCCTGAAGATTATTAACAGTAGAATATTTAAACTATGTGAGGAACAGATATCGTAGACCCAATTCGGTTTTAGAAATGCTGTAGGTACCAGAGAGGCTCTATTTTCGATCCAGGTATTGTTTCAGCGATGCAGGGATGTCAACTGCGATGTGTACGCATGCTTCGTGGATTATAAGAAGGCGTTTGATCAAGTGCGACACACGAAAATGATGGAAGTTCTGCAAAAAGCTGGTCTGGATGGGAAGGACCTCAAACTCATCAGAAATCTCTACTAGAAGAAGAGGGCTTGTATCAGGGTAGATAGAGAGACAACGAAGGAGATACAAATATTACGTGGTGTAAGGCAGTGATGCATACTATCTCCTGTAATTTTCAATCTGTACTCGGAATACATCTTCAGAGATGCCCTGCAAGATATTGGTACTGGAATCCTGCTAAATGGAGAACAATTGAATGACATACGGTATGCAGATGATGCCGTTGTTTTGCAGACATCCTAGCTGCCTTACAACTCTTAATGGAAAGTGTTACATCATACAGTCGACAATATGGTTTGGAAATAAACACCAACAAGACAAAGTTCATGATAATCAGTAAAGACCAAAACACCCGCGGTATTTTATTGGTAGACGGATCTCCTTTAGAAAAAGTCTAGGAAATGTAGCGAGTTTCGTACAATAAGCTTGATGAGGTGCGACTAAAGCTGCGACTAAAGATGTTCCTGAAGATAATTCACAGTAGAATATTTAAACACATACAAATACACAAACTTGGGCACGAACATAAAAAATAACTGGGACCATTCTGTGGAGATCAGAGCGCGTATTGAAAAAGCCAGAACGGCGTTTATCAGCATGAAGAAAGTCTTTACCAACCACGACTTACAGCTGTGAACGAAAATTCGCCTACTGCGATGCTACGTGTTTTCGACCCTTTTTTATGGGGTCGAATCGTGGACGCTTACGGAGGCCTCCTCCAAAAAACTTGAGGCATTTGAATTGTGGCTGTAGAGAAGAATCTAACAAATACCTTGGACAGAGAGAATAACCAATACGGAGGTGCGCTGAGAAGGATTGGAAAGGAAAAAGAAGTCCTGAACACAGTTAAGACTCGAAAGCTACAATATCTGGGACATATATATCTGGTTCCTTTTGCAGAAGATCCTCCAAGGCAAGGTATATAGAGCTAGAGCAGAGGGCAGAAGGAGAATATCGTGGTTGAAAAATTTAAGAACGTGGTTCAACCAATCAACCACACAGCTATTCCGCGCTGCTGTTAACAAAGTTCGAATAGTCAACATGATAGCCAACATCCGGATCGGATAGGCACTCTAAGAAGAAGAATAAATCCAATTTCTTTTTAATTAGATTTATTATTGTAAACAAATTGGAGCATGCTCTAGCTAGACCTCGTGAAAGCTTAATTCGCACTTGATATATGCAGATATTTAGTGGATTAAGCCACATGAATGGAACACGAAAAAAAGTTTGAGAAGCGCTGATCGAGAAAATTTGTTTGTTGTTGTAATACCTATATGTTGTTTTTAGTTTTTTTTGTAAGTAACAGCCGTGAGGCTGGATAGTAGCAGCTCGCCATTCTTCCAGTCTCTCCACCTTCCTCTTCAGTGCACATTGAGCCACAACTCATATGAGGCGTTGCGAATACGAAGGGCGAGCTCAATATTGGATCAATTTTTTTCATGGATGGGATCAGAACCCTCTCGAGAATCCGCAGGTATAGGTTTCATGTTGAGTTCGTCATAAGTTCATCAAAATCGACATCAGTGATCGCCCTTTATCCGCAAAGGATAAAAAAAATTCAAATGCGTTTTTCTCGAAACCACCGATTGTTGAGTTCGCCCTTCGTATTCGCAATCTTCCTCTATAATTCTTGCCGTCTACTGTTCTCTCAATTATAAACTTCGGTAGTCCCTTGGCCCACGTGGCCCACGAGGTGATTCCTCGAGGTAATTTCATGTGGCCCACGAGGCGATTCCGTCTTCTTTTTGAATATTTAAGAAAGCATCTTCTCTCTCCCACTCTTCTAAAGACTTCCTCATTTGTGATCATTTCTTTCCAGCTGATTTTCATAATCCTTCTATAGCACCAGGTTTCAAATGCCAGTAGTCTTTCTCTCTCCCTCTCTCCTATCGTTTCGCTGCCACATAGCGCGACGCTGCATACATAGGTCTTCAACATTTGTTTCCGCAATTTTCAACGTTACGAAAGTCGGTTTGCCTTTCTTAATGTGCTTCTCTATCACTTGCTTCAATGCCAAGAGTGCCTTTCTTGTTCCGACTCCTTTCCTAAACCCTTCATTGCAGAAAATAGGTTCCTCTTTTTATATAAAACGTTCTTGGCTTGGATAATCTTACTTAATATCCCTCAGCTGCTTCTTCCATCATTCGTTATTTTACTTCCCATTTAATTGAACTCATTTACTTCCTGTATCATTTCATTTCTTAACTCTATTGCTGTCTGGTAATCGCCACTTCTTCTGCAGATCAAATTTTTTGTTTTTTTTTGTATTTATTCTCATATTAAATTCTTCCTCTCATTATTTCCTCAATTATTTTGTCATCATTTTCTGGAATTAGAGCTATGTCATCAGAAAACCTTATCATATCAATTTTATCTCCATGAATATTCACTCCTGTAACAAATGTTTCTCTTATTTAGTCGATCGCCTTTTGTACGTCTATATTGAATACGTATGAGGACACGCAACAAACCTGCCATCATTTCTGTGTGCTGTTTCTTCCTTGCTACCACAACAAACTATTCCAGTTTCTTGTTTATAGATATAATAGATGAGTCTTCTTTCTCTAAAGTTGATACCTGTTTGTTGAAGAATGCTGAATAGATCATTCGCATTGTCAAACGCCCTTTCAAGGTCGACGAACGATAAGAAAGTAGGTTTGCCTTCCTTCATCTTGCTTTTTCTAGCTTTTTTCATCTACTTCTCTATCACTTGCCCCAATGCCAAGATTGCTTCTCTTGTTCCGACTCCTTTCCTAGACTCAAATTGATCATCAGATAGGTTTTCATCAATTTGTGTCTATTTTCTTCATAATAATTCTGCCTCGAAACCTCCCCGAATCGCCAACCACGTTAAAAACTATAAGGGCTCCCTACAGTTGTGTCTAAAATCAAGACACCAAGCACAAGTGTAGACTGCGGAAGGAGGTCTAAGGTCCTACACAGGACTGTAGCACCATTAGATAATGGTGTATGGATCCAGGTCGTCGTCGTCATAATAATTCTGGTGACTATTTTTGATGCATGACACACTAGACTCAATGTTCTGTATTGTTTATATGATATTGCATTTGATTTTTACGGATAGGTGCTATTATGCATTTTACAAAGACTTTAGACAATTCTCCAGTCCTATACATACTGAGTACTAAGATATAAATATTAATATATAAGTACTAATATATAAATATTATATACTGAGTTGTACAGTTCTAACTGTTTTTTTTTCAATAGTTCTCCCGGTATGTTATGTTATCCGCTGCAGGAGCCTTCTTTCCCTTGCGTTTTGCAATGCCTTTTTAAACTCTTCTTCCATGATAGGTGCCCCTATGTCATTCTCTGTTATTTCATCTTCTTTCTCCATGGGCAAGTTAACACCGTTTCCACTGTATAGTTCTTCCAAATATTCTTTTCACTATCATTTCAGCATCATATAATTTTTTTTGAGAAAAGAGTTTGTTACAATATAAAAGACAGACTATAAATAAACACATTTTCCTCCCACTTTCCCTGGAAACCACCGTTGTATTTCTTCAGGGAAAAGCTGTGTCGTCTATTTTTCCTTCGTGTCGTCTATTTGTACCGATCACCTCTTTCGTCCTTTTCTTTCGTTTCCATTATTTCTGTTAAATTTCTTGTTATAGTTCTCCTCACTCTCCAGCATATATACCCAGTAACATTTTCCGCAGTTACTCTTTCGCCTATGCTTTCCGTCATTTTTTTCCTTTGCGCTTCCCATCTTGGACAATCGAAGACTGTGTGTTCGGCTGTATCGTCCTCCCCACAGTAGTAACAGTCCGCCGTCAGTAGTAGTAACAGTCACAGTAGTAACAGTCTGCTAGTTTGGACCTTTTAAGGTAGTGGCCAAAACATCAATACTTGTGTCAGGTAATAGTCTACTTCACCATTCTCGCGGTTTATCCAATTTTTTACATTTGGTATGAGCCTTCGCGTTCATTCCGCCTTTCCCTTCAAGTTCTCCCATCTTTTCTGCCACTGGTTAGTTATCTGTGTTCTCCTCTCTGATGCGGATGGTTCCTTGCTTGTGTCTTCCAGCCTTCTACATCTTCCTTCTATTATTAGATCGATGGGTGGGCTTCCCGCCACCAATCGCAGTGCATCGCTAGATACAGTCCGGTATGCGCAACAGACTCTAATCAGTATTTTTTCGCTGGATACGTTCCAAAATTTGATTATATTTTTTCTTTGACATGACCTTTCGCCATATAGGTGCACCATAGAGTATGATAGAGTAAACTAGCGATGCGATCAGCCGTCGTTTGCTACATCGTGGTCCTCCGCCATGATGTAGCAAACGACGTCTTAAAAACGTCGTTAAAGACGTCTCTAAACGACATCATACTCTATGGTGCACCTATATGGCGAAAGCCCATGCCAAAGAAAAAATAAAATCAAATTTTATGTTGTGCATTAATCGTCCTAAATTGGCCGCCACGGCCTTGACTTTCATAGCTATTTGTATCACGTGCTGTGTCATACTTATATTTCTGTAAAATATGACACCAAGATAGATTGTAGATATGGTGGTGACGACTTGTACTGTGACCTTTATAGATCTATTGAACCCTGACTTCAAGATACCTCAATGTCTCTGATGTCGTTATTATTGCGTCTTCTACTTTGATTTCCATTTTTGAGAACTTTCTCCTTCCTTTATTGCATCCGTTTTAGTCGGTGCCAGTTTTAGGCTTTTGGAGTTCATCCACCGGCTCACTCTCTGTATAGCTTCGTTTATTTTAATACACAGCTCCTCTTTTTTCTTGCCTCTTGCGATCACAGGCAAGTCATCCGCATAAGCTATTAGGGTTACTCCTGCTGGCATGCGCAGCCCTAGTACCTGATCGTAGAAGATATTCCAAAGTAACGATCCTATTATGGATCCCTGAGGGACCGCCTCTTGTTATATGTATCTTGGCAGTCTTTCCTACCATTAGGTCTCGTTCACTAAGGTAACTGCATACCATCTGTACTAGGTACATTGGTATCTTACGCCTGACTAGTTCTAGGACAATATTCCAAAGTAACGGAGGGACCGCCTCTTGTTATAATTATCTCGGCAGTCTTTCCTACCATTAGGTCTCGTTCACTAAAGTAACTGCATACCATCTGTACTAGGTACGGTGGTATCTTACGCCTGACTAGTTCTAGGATAATATTCCAAAGTAACGGTCCTAGTATAGATCCCTAAGGGACCGCCTCTTGTTATATGTATCTTGGCAGTCTTTCCTACCATTAGGTCTCGTTCACTAAGGTAACTACATACCATCTGTACTAGGTACGGTGGTATCTTACGCCTGACTCGTTCTAGAACAATTTCCATCCATGGAACAGAGTTGAATGCATTTTGCACATCGAGGGTCACCATAACGCATAAATCAGAAATCGTCATCACATATTAACTTCCTATCTTTGTCCTCAATGCTCATTGTTTTTGGCTTTCGTTTCAAAAAACCTCTTAATATCCCTATACGCCAGATCCATTTGTCCAGTTTTCATGTTGTTATTTATGCCTGCACAGATTCCTATTAAATACTATTCCTTGTCTTGTTTTGCCCTATTATTTATCTTATTTCTTGAGGTCTTGTATTTCTGCATTTCATCATTTGTTTTTAAATAATTTTTAGGTTTATATTGTTGTTAATAGTTTACATGAAATCGAATGATATAAACTTGGAATGGAATGATATTTATTACTGAGTAGCTGGAGTAGAAATATCATGTAGGGAATATATGTATAAACAATAATATTTTTTCAGTTTAATAGAAAATAACATAAAAAGTAAATTGACTAGTGTTGGCACAAACTTTAAAACTAGATACAACGATTTTGTAGTAAAGTTTCGTTTTCATTTGCGCCCACAGAGAAATATAAACTATTTATAAACATTTGAGTGTATAGTACAGATTGTGGATTTTATTGTAATAAAACGCGTGTTCGCATTTTATAATTTTAATGCTCACAACAGCAATTACAATTTTTATTTTAACAAAAACATTTTTTTAATATAAGTATCCAAAGAAAAGAAAAAAATAATGAAAAAAATATATAGAAACAATAACATAAACATTTTCTCATTTTAAACAATTAACAAAAAAATAATAATTTCACATTGGAAATTGAGGCCGTTTTGTCCTTAATGCATACATTATACACAAAAATCAATTATCTTTTATACATTCAACAATGTTTAACATGAGTATATAAATACATCCAAAAACCTTTTCAATGAAAATATTTCAATTTTATATGTTTATATAAAATCAGTTTTAACGAATTCATATATAAAAGTTATATTTCCACTTTAAGGCAACTGTTTTTATCTTTTTTTTTAATATTACATGTAGTCACAAAATCAAATAGTTTACTACATTTTTAGTTTCAGTCGAATATCAAGAAGGAAAAACATTACAGATGAAACCTCAACGATTTTAGTTTCCAAACAATTTTTGAGCAATAATTGCCGACGGGTTAATGTTTCTTTATTTGGTGAGATTAATGATTTATACACTTTGCTGGATTGCTTGAATATACGTAGCACCTTCCCCAAGTACAAACATTAACTATAAGCAATTATTTTATTTTAATTATCAACAGACAAATGAAGAAAAGATTAGATTAGAAAGACTAAATAATAAACAACGAAACGAAAACGATAACGTACAAAGTGTTTTTTTTGCTTAAACTGTGCTGTGCCGCTTAAAGGTCCCCACACACGATCAATTAAATGTTATTGTCTTTTATATGAAAATACTCTCTGTTTTATTTTATATATTCCACGATTTTTTTTAGGGGACTTGGAACAAAATATTATTCTACTACATCTAATTTCTTTTATCTAAATAAATATTTGAAAGCTGCTACATTTTGAATTTTACTACGAAACATTTAGTCAACGTAAAAACTTTTAGATTTTATTTAAATTTTCTTGTAAGAATCAGATAAATTAAAATAAATTCTAATAAGTGCCGTTTTTATTCATCTCCATCTCTTCACGTAAGAAGCTTCTTCTAAGGGTTTTAATCTAGGTTTTTTGTATTTTTGTGAGCATTTACTATGTTATGCTTAAATTGTAAATTTAATGTACCACTATAATTAATAACTTCAACCAAAAATAGACTATATAAACATAAAAACAATCAACAATTAGTCTACAATAACAAAGCACAACTGTTTTGGTGACAGAGGCTATTTCATTTCTTTTTCTTATTAAAAAAAAAAAAACGCTAAAGGCTTTTCAGCTAGATGTAGATTATTTCTTTACATTTTTATTTATTTTTTGGAAATTCTTAGATATTTAATATTATAATTGACAATGGCAGTAATTAAAAACACTGATACAGTGTTTACATCGCGCTTAATAAAAAGTAAAAAATATATTCTATCCAAAGAATAAGTTTTCATGTAAACATAATGATTAGTCAGATTAAGGAAACGAAAATGATTCATGTGGTGTCAATGTGGACTTTCGAACAAAGTTTCAAACGAATATTAAACATTTAAAAGATCCAAAATGCAATCTAGCTTCTTGAAATATATTAAACTTGTTTCTCTACTAAATTAAACTTAATACTACATGATGACTACATTATGTGTATGTTTATATACAAATGTTTGGTTGGTTTCCGAAGAACACTAGCTTATTAGTTTTGTTTTTTGTAGAGTAAGTCGAGTAAAATGAGTGACAGTTGAGAGATGTTTCGCTTTCTATTTGTAATACGGAGACCAGCTCGGCCGGTTACACATCTTCATATTTCGCCAATTTATTTTGTAGTAATAAATTCTCTTTTTTCAGTCGTTCCAATTCTTGCCGAAGGACTAAATTCTAAAACAAAAATCACAAATTACTAACAAAAAAATGAGTGTAAAAGTATATTAAAGAACGAGTTCAATAAGCGCCGTTTTACAGACGCGCAAACATGGACGCGTGCGGAAAAATCGCACTTATTGAACTCGTTCTTTAAACTATTTTTTCTATTTTGCGCCATTTTATGCCATTTCTAAATAAAAAATTCGCCGATACATATTGAGAAAATTGTATCGCATTCGGCGAGCCATAACCGCACGCATATGAGTGATGTTATAAGTGCATTACAGACGAAAAATAGAAAAAAAATATTTGATGCCTGTGGTAGGTTTAAAAGTTTATGGCATCTTGAAATCCTAAGGTCCTTCAACGGGATCGATAGCTAGTTCGTCGCGATTCTTTAAATTTAAGTTTTCTAGGAAACTTTTAAATGCTCTCCGATTAAATTTTGGAAGCTGAATCTTTTGGTGAAAATTAGTCTCTGTGATAACCGGGTTAAAAGTTATTCATGAGGGTATTGACAAATTTCAAAGAATTTCTGAAAGTGCTTTTCGTGCTGATATAGGACAAATATTAGGGCTTCACACGAGAACGATATTTTTCTCGTCTCGTCTCGTAAAAGCAAGTCTAACTCTCGTGTGAAGCCCTAACAAATTGCAAGATTCCAAACTTGGTAAAATCGAGCGAAATTTGGTGAAATTTTATTTAGAAATTTTTATTTATTTGGTGAAATTTTGTATCAGCTTTACTCAACGTAATTTCCTTCAGAAAAAGGGTCTGATTCTGTAGCCCAGTCATTTTAGGATATCACCCCGGAATCTAATGGAAGAAGCTGAATTTTTTTATAGACCTTCATTTTACTATTACAAATGTTGTCTCAAAAGGCACTCAAAAGGCCAACATGTGAGCGTCCTTAGATATTCAAGGTCAAAGGTCGCAAAAGTCAGTTTTTTGAGAATATCTCGTTTTTCTGCCTCCTACCGTATTTGCATTTATTATAAAAGTTATAGAGAATAAATTCCTCTACAAATTTCATCTGAGACCTTTTTTTATACGTCGAATAGTTTTTGAGATAGAGAGCGCAGAGTTTAGAGCGCTCAGCCATACGTACCTTAACCCTTTGACCACTGTCGAGACATATATGTCCCAGTCAAATTAAAAAAAAATATAGATGTCTTATTCTGTGTGCTATTACAACCAACGCTTGTCCCACTCGTGTTTATAGTATTTTATATTATTTCAAGCCCATAAAACGGGGCATAGAAATATGGGACGAATGGGAATATCCAACTTTGTGACGCTAAGACTGGCTATGTTTATACTTTCGATATTTACTCGGGTAAAGATCCACAATCTAATTCAGACTGCACTCTTGGAGAACGTGTTGTCAAAAAGCTTGTAGAGCATACCAGATACGGAAAAAATTTCCTCTGCTTTGACCGATTATTTACTTCAGTGAGACTACTTTATGACTTTTGCTGCATCAGGAACATGTATCAGGAATAGGAAAAATGTTCCAGACATGAAGATGAAATTAGCCAGAGGCGAATACAAAATCATTGAGACAGATTCGGGACTCACTGCGAGTTTTTGGCAAAATACAAAAGAAGTACATGTCTTGAGCAACTGCCACTCAAATGAGATAGTGGGAGTAAATAGAAAGTTAAAAACTGGCGACAAAGTGACGTATTCTTGTCCAAAATCTATAGCTGACTATAATAAGTTTATGGGTGGTGTAGATCTGTCAGACCACCTAACCACCGTCTATGATTTCGACAGAAAATCTTCCAAGTGGTGGCGTAAGGTGTTTTATAAATTATTAATGACATCAACAGTCAATGCATGTATTTTATACAGCGAAATAAATCACAAAAAGGAGAAGACTCGACCATTCTTGGTAGACTTGGCTGAAGAGCTAATATGTAAGGGAAGGGAAAGTGCAAAAATTAAGAGAAAACGTACAAGTGGGCGGCCATCAACGTCAGCAAGACATCTATACAACGTTGGGGATCATTTACCAGTCCAAGGAAAAACACAAACAAAAACAAAAAGAAAATTGAACATCGTACGAAAACGATGTGCACCTCATGCGATCTCCCATTATGCGAAAGCTGTTTTACACCATTTCATGTATAAAAAAGAACCTTGTAACATTTAGAATAAATTTTCTTTTTTCTAAACTTATTTTTCTATAATAGTTTGATTTTCTATAAAACACTGTTGGGACGTATATGTCCCGTTAGAAAACACTATTGGGACATATATGTCCCGCACTAAAATTTCAAATTTGCAGCATAGTAAATATTTGAAATCAACATTACACGTTTTAAACAAGCTATATGGCTGATTTCTACCGTTAAAGTTACAGAAATTTCATTTTTTTAAATTCGTCGTCAAAGGGTTAAAGGTAAGTCCTGAATCCCGAGGTATTATACCGTTTTTTTTACATTGCATTGACCACAAGCTAACCCCTAACTTATTGCACCCCTAACTTATGGCAACGCGAACCGCAACCATTCTTGCAGTTGCAGAATATTGAAGTGAGTAGTTCATCTGCTGCAGGTGGTAAAAGCGTTGTTACCGGCGTTAGGGTTTCATTTTGCAGTACCCAACCCAGGAGCGCGTTTACATTACTTGTGGCCCTGGGCGCAAGGTGACTATGTGGCCCTAGTCGAGGGAGTCCCAATTCTCAATATGCGAGATTATAGTAAAACCTCATTAAAAAATAACAATTAGGTACGTAAGAGTATTTTACGATACGTGTATCGTACAAAGTTTTACCTACAATATTAATTCATAATTTACTTAGATTTATAAAAAAAGTAATAATTTGATAAATGTTACTTTTAATAAATTAATCAATGAAACGTAAACATTTCAATCGCGAATTGTTATGACTTTTTTTCTATTTTGCATCTGTAATGGACTCATAATAGCACTCATATGCGTGCGGTTATGGCTCGCCGAGTGCTGTTATGAGTTAATTTTTTCAAGGTTGGCACTGAAATTCAGAGCTGTCAGTGTCAAATTTTCGGCGAGATAGTTTTGAGGTTATGTGATGGGAGGAAATCGCGAATACACAAATTTAATTAATTAATGGTAATAAACGAACATATTTAATTTAAATTCTGTCCATCAATGGTAATATCATTAAAAACGTTTATAGTGACATTAAATGTTTCTTGTCCATTAGAAAACTCCTCGCTACTCTCGTCGTTTTCTAAAATTGGATGACGTGGTGGAAGACATGTGGTGTGGTGACATTTTCAAGTTTAAACCGAACATTTCAAAATGACCGTCAAACGTCGAAACTTAAGTCGTGGTATGTGTAGAAATTTATATAACTGTGAATAACAAGTTGTATAACATTTTTACATAGTCTAAGTGTGGTAAAAACATAGTGAATTTTTCAATTCAATGTAAGTATGAATTACCACGTAGTAACTGTCGCAACCATCCTATTCATACATTCTTTGGGTTTGAATCCTCTGTAAGATTATGTGTGTGTCCTTTAGTAAAAACAGTCACGCGAGTAATTTTCAATAACAATTCAAAAAATAACAACAATACAATGATACTATTTTTAGAACGTAGTTCCTTTAGGGAGGTCTCGGTAGGAGTGATTCGGCAGAAAACGTTACATTACGTTATACGCCTATCTCTTTCTCTCAGTGTATATTTCTATACCGCTCGCTCTCTCTGTCTTTCTCTTTCTCTCAGTGTATATTTCTATAATGCGTGCTCTCTCTGTTTCTTTCGCAGAGTGACAGACGAGCGTGGTCGGTTTATAACCTTAAAACTAAACGAGAAAAAAAAAATGACGAGACAAGATAATATAATAGACCTTTGCAGTTAGTCTCCGAGCTGTAACTATCTTAGTAACTTAGTAATCGACAGTTGAATATTACTAATTAAAATGTTTTGGAAAATTAAAAGCTTCCGGAAATTTCATTTAAGTTTCAAGACTTAAAAGTCTTTAACAATATCTATAAACTAGATAGTTTTAGCTAAAACTTGCAGTTAATTTCCTAGCTGCAATTATCTAAGTAACTTAGTAACTCAACTTCATATGTCATCTGTCATTTATGACAGACTAGATAATAGACCTGTTTACGGTTATTTCAGCGCATGCGCGTCCGTCATGTTTAAAAAGCTGTAATATGAAAGTTTCGGGCACATTTTGTTATTTTCACTGGTTATACGTCAAAAAGTGCACGAAAAACATGGCGATATTAATACATGCGCACAAAACAATCTCAACTATGAAAAGGTTTATATGATGTTTTATCTGGTCAATGAAAAGGTATATTTGGTTTTTCATAGCAACTGGTCTTTCATAGCAAATTGTTCGATTCTTAAATGCGCGAGGAACTTCGTTCCGGACGGGGGTCCCCTGATATATTTTTTTTCACTATTAATCACCGCAATGTGCCAATTTATTCACCACAGTTTGTCAAATTTTGCCGTTTATTGTCGTCAACCACCAAAAGTTGGTTTGACCTTGCTTAGTTGGCAATTTGTGGACCCCTAACATCGGAGGCCCTAGGCGCGCGCCTATGCCTAAAATCGCCGCTGACACAACCACATTCATGGGATTGTATAGACCTTTTCATAGTTGAAATTTTTTTGTGCGCATGCGTCTATTTCCGCCTGTTATAAGTCAAAATTGCCCGAACTTTTTGACATACAATGAACCTAAACCACAAAAAACCTAACCTTAACCCCATACAACGACGTCTCTAAGACGTCATGTATTTGCGATAAGATCACATGTAAATAGACACGTCAACTTCATTTTATTCGTATATCAAGGGGTTAATATTTGCCCGAAACTTTCATATTCTCGCCTTTCAAACTAAACAGATGCGCATGCGCTTAACTAACCATAATAAGGTCTATTAGAATAGCATTAAAATATATTTAGAATGATTACATAACTTCATTATTTAATTATTTGTATGTCAAAGATAAGTAATATTTGAAGACTATCTGATTTTAAAGAAATATAAATATAAGTATGAGGTATTAAATTGTTATTTAAGTAATATTTACCCCCCCCCCCCTAAGATTCCGCCTCGCCCCACAGAAATATCTATAACATTATTAAAACCTCACCCTGACGTCTTTGGGTGCAAAGAGCATAGCGAAGCAGTTCTGAATTGTACGACAGATGGCTACTTCATTTCATAATACATAATTCACTTCATAATCTTCGAAACTAATATGAGCTGCCCCCCCCCCCCCCCTAGTTCATATGCTGAGGTACGTATGGCTGCTCATCAGCGCTCCACACCCTGCTCCCTCTATCTCAAAAATAGATCGACGTACAAAAAAAGGTTCTAGATGAAATTTGTAGAGAATTTTATTCTCTACAACTTCCATAATAAATGCAAATACGATAGGGGGCATAGAAAACGAGATATTCTCAAAAAACTGATTTTTGCGACCTTTGACCTTGAATATCTAAGGACGCTCACATGTTGGCATATGTGACTTTTGGGACAACATGTGCAACGCTAAAATAAAGGTCTGTACAAAAATTCAGCTTATTCCGTTACATTCCGAGGTTCACCCATTTTTTGACTAAAATGTGACTATGTGAGTAAAAGTAGACTTACGAGCAATGCGACTCCGGCGTCACTAACGCAGCGATACTGACGCGACGATATAGCGAAAAATATTATATTTACGGAGAAGGAAGATGAGACACTAATAAATATAGTGTCTCAGAATGCAATGTTATACAGTTTAAGTGAAGAGGACTACATAAACCAACCAAAAAAAGACAAAGTTTGAAACGAAATTGCTACAATATTATTTTTCTCTTCCTCTAATAAATTTGCAATTAACTACAGTATAATCTCGATAATCCGTCAAACAACCGCCGGATTATCAGAAAGAGTGGTGGGAGGGAAAAGCGATCCAGACCGCCAGATTACTGGACGTGTCATCCGATTAACCAACGGCCGAATTACCGAGATTATACTGTAGTTCATTTCTACGCCGATACAACTGTTCGACTGAGACTCTATTTAAAAACTGATATCGATAATCCGTCAAACAACCGCCGGATTATCAGAAAGAGTGGTGGGAGGGAAAAGCGCGCTCCAGAGCGCCAGATTACTGGACGTGTCGTCCGATTAACTAACGGCCGAATTACCGAGATTATACTGTAGTTCATTTCTACGCCGATACAACTGTTCGACTGAGACTTTATTTAAAAACTGACGTTTGTTTCAAAAGCCACGACCGGTCGCCAAAGCGGAAGTTCTCGCGACAGAGTCGCTGCGACACTGACGCAGCGGTTTTGACGCTACGTCCGTTGCGATAGTGCTGCGTTGCTCGCAAATCTACCTTTACTCTAAAGTTGCGCCTAAAGAAGTTTTACTTCAATAAATTTGAATCCAAAGATTACCTCTTTCTCCAGGTGACCAGCTCGAAGTGCGATCTGGTTTTCTTTCATGCGGCGGGCATCTCGCGATCTTTTCGCCGCGAGATTGTTCTTCCTGCGCCGAGCCCAATATTTGTCATCTTTCAGGTCATCGGGGACGAATTGCTTCCGGGATTTCTTGATGATGGGTTGTGGTTTGAGTTCTTCGTCTGAAAATGCTCTTGTCCGTGGATCAAAGTCACGACAACTTGAAGCCATCGAGAAAGCTTCAGAAAAAACTATATTTTAGACATTAGTATGGTGTAACAACGTCTTTCTCTTTCAAATCCTTATTGAATTTAAATCATAAACGATTAATTGAAAATCAAACCAAACCAAAATTAAAGCGATAGTATTTACACCAAACAAAATGTATGAAATATATAAAAACCAAACTGAATTTCTTTTTGTTAAATTTAATAAGGCTTTTAAAATAGAATCTTTAACAAAAATTAACAAACAAAAAGAATAATTTGCTTAAAAAACATTGTTTTACAACATACTAATAACTAAACTATTGTTGAAGATTCTGTTTTTTCTTAATATTCATCGACTTTTTCAATTCACAAGCAACAATCGCCTTCAACAAGATTTGATTTCCCGCGGGAGGAATTCAGATCTCGTTGAAAATCTCAAACTCTACTTACTGGAGTCTGCGGGTGAGGGTGGGTTCATCGTGTCGGGACTCATACAGTCACTGGGACTAGGCGACCTCTCCCGTTTAGGTACTCCGTGTGAAGATCCCAGCGGTCCCAACGACCCGTGAGATCCCAAACCATCCATCGAAACTCCGTTCTCCGATAGGAACTCATCAAGGTCAACGTACTAAAAACATTCATTAATTAATAACTATAATAAAAAACTGGTTAAATATTAAAATCGATTTATTTAAAATAGACCTTTTCACAGTTGAAATTTTTTGTGCGCATGCATCAATTCCCGCCAAGTTCTACGTCAAAATTGCCCGAACTTTTTGACGTATAACCTTATTATTTGCCCGAAACTTTCATATTCCCGCCTTTCAAACTTGGCGGATGCGCATGCGCTTAACTAACAATAAAAAGGTCTATTGTTACTGAATATTGTACAGGGTGAACAAAACTCAATTATAAGATAGCGAAAAGCGAAAAAATTTGGGGTAAGGTCAAACATATTTGGATCGTATTCTTGACCTTACCCCAATTTTTTTTTCTGTCTTTACTGGCTCTATTATAAGAAAAAGAAAATTTTTAAAATTCTGGGGTAAGGTCAAGAATACGGTACAATCCGATTTTTTGCGGCTTCGGATTTTCAGTTTATACATATTATAACTGTTGGTAATAGACCTTTTCATAGTTAACATTTTTTTTATGTGCATGCGTCAATTTCCGCCGTTTTCGGGCACTTTTTTGACGAATAAGCAGTGAAAATAACAGAATGTGCCCGAAACTTTCAAATTCCCGCCTTTGAAACAAGGCGCACGCGCATGCGCTTACCTAACCGTAAAAAGGTCTATTGTATATAGGAATCGTGGAAAGCTAAAATGGAGTTTCTAAGGCTTGTCGCACACTGGGTCCGCTCCGCTCAGCTCACATTAGATACGATCGGGTCCGCTCCTCTCAGCTCCGTCATTTTTCCACACACTCAATCCCCTCCATCTCTTCACCGGGAGAGTTAAATATGTGCTGCTATCCTGGTTGCATAAATGCCTTAGCGGATATATGAAAACGTTAGTGTTGCGCCTGCGTGAACCATCCGCCAGCATCCGACCTCCGGCCTAATATTCTTGACAAACGAGACAAGCTGAGCTGAGCGGACGCAGTATGTGCGTTTCTATTTAAATACACGGGTTTTATATTTTTCTGGGGTGAAAATATGAGCTGAGCTGAGCGGAGCGGACCTAGTGTGCGACAATCCTAAGTCGACTGGTTCAAGAAATATTCAAATTTTTGTTAAAAAATAAATGGTAGATCAATTCTGGATTTACCCAAGAATGTATCTACCGTGTAAATCGAGGAATGTGTGTATACTATTAACACTATTATTTGAGTGTCGAAATTTTGACTATCGTTGATTGCCACGAGATAGCTCGTACCATGGCATTATTATAAATTATTCCGTTTTTAAGTGGATTGGCTCAACAAATATTCGAATTTTTGTTAAAAAAAATAAATCTTCTCTGGTAGATCAATTCTGGATTTACCGAAGAATATATGTGTAAATCGAGAAACATTAACACTATTATTTGACTGCCGAAATTGTGACTGTCGTTGCCACGAGATAACTCGTACCATGGCATTATTATAAATTATTCCGTTTTTAAGTCGACTGGTTCAAGAAATATTCGAGTTTTTGTTAGAAAAAAATTTACCCTAGTAGATCAATTCTGGATTTACCAAAGAACGTATCTACCGTGTAAATAGAGGAATGTGTGAATACTATTAACACTATTATTTGACTGTCGAAATTATGACTGTCGTTTCCACGAGATAACTCGTCGCACGGCATTATTGTAAATGATTCCGTTTTTACCTTGAGGTCTGTTTCGTATGTTTTGTCCCACAGATTGGGTCCCAGGAAAGCTGTTTGCGCTTCGACGTTGTTCCATAACTCGCCGTCATCCTTCTTGTCGTCACTGCAGCCTAGAATACTCCCCGCTAAGTCTTTAATCGCTGAGTGGTTGTGACCATGAGGGTGAGGGGGTTTACTATTGCCTAAAACAACACAAAACAAAATCATTAACATACTTTTTAAGACAATATAATCTTGATAAAATACCAACATGCTTTGTTTAGGGCCAGATGGGACACGACAACAATTATTACTTAGGCACGACTTGAGAGTAGGAATTGCCATCTGGTTTCCGGCCGAATTTTCATAGATCCGGCCGGATCCGTCCGGATCCGGTCGGATCAATGGAAATTCGGATGATCCGATTAGGGTAATTTTCCCATATATTAATTACTTTCAACACCTAGACCCGACCAATTCAATAACCTAGACCCGACCGGATCTGTCCGGATCCGGTCGGATCAATGGAAATTCGGATGCTCCGATCAGGATAATTTTTCCATATTTACTTTCAACACCTAGACCCGACCGGATCTGTCCGGATCCGGTCGGATCAATGGAAATTCGGATGCTCCGATCAGGATAATTTTTCCATATATTACTTTCAACACCTAGACCCGACCAATTCAACATCATGAATTCTGACGAAAACCGAACGGAAAATTTGAAAATATTAAAAAATAGCGAGAAAATGTGGGATTTCAATGAAACTTTTACTGAATGTGGGTATCCACAAGAAGTACCCTTTGACCACATCTGAACGCTCCAATGGGGACGACGTGGGAAATTATTTTTGATTCAAATGTTTTTTGCAAATATCTCGTTAAGGCTTAAAAATACAAAATTGTAACCCGGATATTCTAACCTAACCTAACCTAACCCGGATATTCATATGTAAGTCGTTGGTGTCTACAAAAAAGTATTTTTTGCAAATCTAGTTAAATCATTCGATTTAGCCACAAAAGTAAAACGGATGAAATCGTGTTTAAACACTTCCAGTCTTTCGGATAAACTGAAAAATGGCTTTAAAATTTTGCGCATAAATTTCCAAAAAAAAAAAAACGGTTTTTTAGAAGCCTCTTCGAAAATACAAATCGAAGCGAAATCAGTTTTGGCACACTGAACTTATATTGGAACAAGAATCGGTTCTTTCAAGGGCTTTAATAGATATTTTATTACTCATGCGTGCGAAGTAATTCCTGACGCCCGTTTTTTTATACGAGAAATACCACTTCGTTTTGTTTTTCCACATAACCTGGGTAACGTATACAAATATTTAATATCGCTAGGTTACATTAAAAAAAACAAATAGATAAAAATAAAATGAACACAATCAAGACCTCGATATTAAAAAAGTGACGTGAAGTGTAAAAATGTTTTTCATTACAAAATAATAATAATTCGGATCCGACCGGATCTGGACCGGATCAATGGAAATTCGGTTGCTCCGATCAGGATAATTTTCCCATATATTACTTTCAACACCGAACGGAAAATTCTAAAATATTAAAAAATAGCGAGAAAATGTGGGATTTCAATTAAACTTTTACTGAATGTGGGTATCCACAAGAAGTACCCTTTGACCACATTTGAACGGAATTATTTTTGCTTTAAAGGTTTTTTGCAAATATCTCGTTAAGGCTTGAAAATACAAAATTGTAACCCGGATATCCATATGTAAAACACTGGTGTCTACAAAAAAGTATTTTTTACTAATTTAGTTAAATCATTCGGTTTAGCCACAAAAGTAAAATATATGAAATGCAATTTTTTTTTCAATGGGTACCCGTTCTTTGAATTTCGTTCCGCAATCAACATGAGTTTATATGGTCGGGTCTAGGTGTTGAAATTAATAAATGCTCGGCAAATACAGTAAATATTTTAAGTATACATTATTTATCACAAAATCAATTTTGGTTTTGAAAAAACCATGTGACGTCATGCCCACCACGTATTTAAAGTACCTACTCATGCATCAGCGCGATTATCTTACCAAAATTAGCATCACCGGATCCGGTATATTGGTACCGGATCCGATATATTGGTACCGGATCCGGTATATTAATACCGGATCCGGTATATTGGTACCGGATCCAGTAAACGTTTGTGATGCCGGATCCGCTGGATTACCGGATCCGATTTTCCGTATTGCCTACTTGAGAGTAACTCGGACCTTTTTTCTGACCAGAAAATATGGTTGAGTAAAGTCTATATTCTGCTTACGTATCTCTGTTTATTAGTTTTAAATTTTATAGAAGGTGAACAGGGAGATTGATAAGTAAATTAAATCTTTCCAAATATTGTATCATTTTATTGCCCATTCTATTAACAATTCTATTCTTTTATTGCCCATTCTATTCTTCTTCACAATAAGAATTATCTATACACAAGATTAATGTTATAACTGAAATCGATCTTGTCGGGTTAAGTACATGTTCTGTAACGTAAGCCTCAAACCGTGTAAACATATTTTTCTAAGAAAACTAATAGAGAAAAACCCAAATGGAATCGTAAATATTGTACATACGCAGAAAGTAATTATTTGATATTACAGGATCGCGATGAATAACTAAACAATTTTCCATAGACTGATCTAACTGCGATAAATTTTAAATTCACAGTGTGGACTAAATAATTCATTTTAAATAAATCTGAATAAACAACAGGCTTGAAAATCGTACATCAATATAACTGAACGTGTTTACAAAAAAAAAACGGTTGAAAGTATCGCGAGAAATCAATTAATAGTATATTACGTAACGAGAGTAGTAAGAAGCATATTATGTACGTCCGGAACAGTTACGTTACGCGTAAAGGCCGATTTTCATATACGCGACACTCAGCTACGCGACGTCACGCGACATCGCCTGTCAAATAATGATTACATTGTTTTAAATGGGCACGTTATCACTATAGCTACGCGAGAGCTACGCGACGTGCCCATTTAAAACAATGTAATCATTATTTGACAGGCGATGTCGCGTGACGTCGCGTAGCTGAGTGTCGCGCATATGGGAATCGACCTTAATTCCGCGAGTACGTAATTGCCTTACAACTCGAGTTATGTACTATACTTTATCTACGACCACACTAATGCGTTTCTGTTTAATAAGAAAAATATGTTTACCTTATTATTTAGTACTTATTTGGGTTAAACTGGAATAAGAGTGTTCATAGATATAGACAACCCAATGTACGCAATGTCATTTTCCGTTAGTTTGAATTGTGGCGCGGGTGGCGCTGGACGTATGAGCACGTAATAGCAGCTCTCAACCAATCAACGAATCGTACACCAAACGCACGTGTGTGTTATCAATCATAACTTATCATTAATCGTGGACTGTTACATACGTGTGTGTTATGATGTATTTACATAGTCCACGAACTGTACAATATAATAATAGACATTTACAATAGTGGTCGTAGGTAATATATATTAAAGTCTTTCACAGGATCGATTCTAGTTCTAGTTTTCAGTATACCAAAACTGATTTCGCTTCGATTTGTAGTTTCCTAGAGGGTTTTAAATAAATGAGAACGCACTTATTTTCTTGGATTTTTCTTTGGAAATTTATTCGCGATATTTTAAGGCCAGTTTTTGAGGTCAACACGATTTTCTAGTTCATTCATTTCCGAGCCCGAGACACCAGTGTTTACATTCCGACCCTTTCTTTCCAATAGTTGGCAGCGTCTATCGCCCTGTCATTTGCCACAATACCCCAATCGTACATGCCTCTCCCATGTATGGACATCTGAGAAGGTGACTGTCGCTCTAAAGTCCCCACATCCACACAGCTCGTCATCCACAGGCATTCCCCATCTCATCCTGTTCGATTTCCGGTCCTTAGTCTGTTCAATGATTTCCATGTCGCGTATGGTAAAAGTTTTCCCCGTGGCAGCTCCTCTCTGGGTTCGAACCGCAGGTTTGGGTGTCGTTCTTTCCTATGCGGCGTTGTTTTGGGCACGTCTGCAGTTGTTGCGTATGTTGGAGAAAGCTCTTCCTTGATTTCGCCTTTCCTGTCCTTTTTCCTGGTCCTCCTGATTCCTCGTCGTCGCCTTTCTGATTGTTGGTCGTGTAGAGGGTGCCGCGGTCTCCGATCTACTTCTGCCGCTCTGTTTCGGATGCTACTGTGTTGTTTGCTGGGGGCAATTCCAGATAGATGGTACAGATTCTCGACGGTGTCGGTGTCTGTCGCAGACAGCCTGTTATAATCCTGCACGTCTCGTTTAAGGCCACGTCGACATATCTTGCGTGAACCGAGTTGTACCACACTGGTGCCGCGTACTCGGCAGCGGAGAAACAGAAAGCATGGGCCGACGTACGCAGCACGCCAGGCTGCGCTCCCCATGTTGTTGCTGTGAGCTTCCGAATGATATTATTCCTAGCACAAACTTTGACATTCGTATTCTGCCAGTGTTTTTGGAAAGATAGTGTGCGGTCCAGTGTTACGCCCAGGTACTTTGTAATGTCGCATGTTTCAACTTCTTGTTCTCTCCATGTGATTTGTAGCTTCTTGCGCAACCTAACCTAACTTATTGCAAGTTTTTCTTACAGAATAATTTATCCGAATTGCTTACACATCAATCGAGACTAAATTTTTGGAAATGTGTTGAAAATCTAAAAGGTCACCAACGAATCGATTACTTGCGATTCGATGCGATTTTTTTAATCAAAAGCTTCCTAGGAAATCGATATATATATATATATATATATATATATATATATATATATATATATATATATATATATATATATTTTTGACTAATTTTGGGATGATGAATCGGTTGGTGGAAAGTAGAAGTCTCCGTGGTAAACCGTTCAAAAGGTGAAATGCACCTACGTGGGTTTTGCTGGGGTTCGGCTTCAATTGATTTGTGTCGTAGTACTGTGCCATGTTTTCTAAGGCTGTAGTTAGTTTATTCTCGACTGCTTCGAAGCTTTTCCACTGTGCGGCGATGGCTGTGTCATCCACATAGATGAAACGACGTCTGTTGGTCGGTTGGTTGATCATTTATGTATACGTTGAAAAGCATAGGAGCCAGTACACTTCCCTGTGGTAGGACGTGCCTCTGGTCTCTCCATCGACTCCTTTTTCCCTGCAGTGTAACATAGAAGCGCCTGTTCTGCAACAGAGTTTTCACCTGTCCAGCTAGGCGATAATCCTTGGTAAGATGATACGTTTTTTCCACTGCTTTTTGGTGGTTTACGGTGTCATATGCCGCTGTCAGGTCAATAAAAGCTACACCGGTAATTTGCTCGGGCTAGAAGCCATCTTCAATATGTTGTGTATTTTTTAGAACTTTTAGAACTTAAGCGCAGCAAGACCTTCCCAGTCTAAACCCTGCTTGCTCTGGTATTGTGCTTTATTCCAGTTTAATTTGTTCAAATGTTCTAACTAGCAATTTTAGGTTTTTTGCAATTTACTCTTATTGCAAACTTATTGCAAGTTTTTCCTAACCTAAACTAACCTAATGGTAACCTAACCTAACTTATTGCAAGTTTTTCCTAACCTAACCTAACTTATTGCAAGTTTTTCTTACAGAATAATTTATCCGAATTCCTTACGCATCGATCGAGACTAAATTTATGAAAATGAGTTGAAAATTTCCCGAAAAATAAATTCAAATCTAAAAGGTCACCAACGAATCGATTACTTGCGATTCGATGCGATTTTTTTAATCAAAAGCTTCCTAGGAAATCGATATATATATATATTTTTCGACTAATTTTGGGATGATGAATCGATTGGTGAAAAGTAGAAGTCTCTGTGGTAAACCGTTCAAAAGGTTGTGAAATCGACGAAAATTAATTTCGCTAAAACCGTCATTTATAAAGTTATTGCAAAATTTCAATGTGCTTTTGAGAGCATTTTTCCTGCTGGTTGCAAATCTGCAATTTTCATATTGCTAGCTATTTCCGTTCGGGAGATAAAATCATTTTGTTGAATTCGAAATTAAAGATTTTATCAAATAATTATTAGCATGAACATTATATATTTTGTATTGAAATTGATTTGTATTTTGAAAATTAAACCAATATAGCGTCACAAATACGAAACATACGCAGAGCTTTATATGTAGATCTCACATTTCATTACATTTACATTTTCTATACACTTATAAGTAAAATTTAATTGATGAATAGATTGCCTTGATTAGCCTCCTACAAAGATATCAGCGATATACAAGTTTGTGTGTTGTCAGATTCGATCGTTCGCGATTTGCTATTCAGGGCCGCGGTAACATGAAACGAATTGCACAAAGTGGACAAACTGCGTGTGGGCGATATTTTTCTATTGTTGTCCACATACACAATATATCTATCGCAAGTAATTATAAATCTCGCCGTGTTATACTCCAGAAAACGTTTCACAATCAATTTATTTCGTATTGATTTTATGGAACTCTCGCTGATTTCGCGTTTGTTTGCTTCCTATACATCCAATAGATAAATTAGTTTATCAACTAAAACTTCTTTGGGAGCAAATTAAATTATATTAGCAATAAATAAAAGTAAATTATAGTATGATATATTCATTTTAAGTTTAATCTTTTTAGTAATATCTGCTGCAGCCGTTCATTACATATTTTTGTAATTATTCAACACATATTATTAAATAAATTTATTAATAATATATATAATAATATATATAATAATATATATTTTTAATTAATTTATTAAATTTTGTATTTGTATAAAATATTTCGTTTTGTGTAGAATGCGCACAGTCTGAACCTGATCCTGAAGCTGGCAGAGTAAGTATAAACACACTTTCTCCACTAAAATTTATTATATTTTCATTAAGATTTATTTACTCTGCACAAACATTATCTCTTTAATCAAAATCTCGGGGACTTGTATTATAGTACGAGTTTCATTTCGTACATGCCTTTATTTTTTTGTGCGAGATTTCACTGTCTGAGAAATTTAAATAAATTAAGTGTAGAAGAAAGATCAAGTTGTCTTTTAACATATTTTATTATCAAACGTTTTCATAAGATTAACACAGAATGTAACTGAGATAAACGACATCATATTTTTTAAATAATAAACGTCCTATATGTAGGACGTTAGACATATCTGGGTTAAAATGTAAAAAAAGGGACGAGAAAAACATTTCTAAACAATTCGAAATGAATTATTTAATTAACACGTAATAAAACGTGAAAATCTTTAAAGCCTAGGCCGCACTACGGCTAAACAGCCGCGGTTTTTAATCGCGTGATATTGTGACTCAAGTAAGCAAATACAAGCGGCCTCAGTTGATGTTTTTTCCCACGACTGATGTTTCCTATACCGTACTGTCTGTTTCTCGGTCGGTTTCGCGGTTATCGCTCGCGGAAAAAAATCGTAGTGCAGCCTCGGCCTTATAGATAAACCTGACATAATAACTTTTTTCTCACTCCTGCATTAAAGGTACTATGGCTCACGTTTTTTGGTGCGAGAAATGCCATTTTTGGTTGTATTACCACATAACTTGGGTAACGCACGCAAATATTCAATATCGTCAAGTTACATTAGAAAAACAAATAAATAAATAAAATATACACAATCAAGACCTCAATATTAGAAAAGTGACAGAAATTTGTTTTTATTACAAAATACAAATTAAAATTAAAGAAAACGTTTTAAAACGAGGAAATTCTATGGTTCGAGTGAAGAGAGTATTTTGACGAATCCATACCACTGGAGACAATTGAAAAAGCAAATTCTTCATTTTTGATTCTATTTTTTTTGGATGGCCCATGGATCCCAAACTTGTAAGATACGTCCCCTCGCATGAGTAATAAAAAATATTATTTGCAACACGAGCGGTATTGTCAATTGCCGTCCCACTTTGCTAGTGCGCCCAATTTCGCTCTCGTGACCAATTCACAACTTACCGCCCTAGTTACAAAATATACTATTAAAAAATAAATGTCCTACGTCAGTGGTGGCGAACCTATGGCACGCGTGCCACAGCTGACACGTAGGAAAATTTTATTGGCACGCGAATTTTACTCACGCATGCCTTCTAAAATTGTTTAATTATCTTTTCTAAAATAAATGTTTAAGTTTCTCAATCTACTTTTGTGCAATGATGTAAAATATAAGACGTGTTCAAAATCCGCCCGCAATTGCAAAAGGCGCACAAAAATTTTCAAATTTAAAAAATTCACCAAAGCAGGAAGAAATTTGTGAGATATCGTAAGAATATCAAATCATACCACGTTTTGTCAAAATTCGTCGATTGGTTTGCCCATTTCAAAAGACGCACAAAAAATTCTAAAATTCACAAAACCCGTATTTACAAAGCTAGAATTTTGAAATTTGCCAATTTGTGGGACCTCGTAAGAATATCAAATCATATCACGTTTCATCAAAATCCGTAGAGTGGTTGGTTTGTCTGTAATTGCAAAAGGTGCACAAAAATTTCCAAATTTCACCAAAGCCGTATTTAAAATGCTAGAATATTGAAATTTGGGAATTTGTGAGATCTCGCAACAATATCAAATCATACCAAGTTTCATCAAAATCCGTCGATTGGTTTGTCCGTAATTGCAAAAGGCGCAGAAAAATTTACAAACTTTAAAAATTCACGAAAGCCGTATTTACAAAGCTACAATTTCGAAAATTGGCAATTTGTGGGACCTCGTAAGAATATCAAATCATACTACATTTCATCAAAATCCGTCGATTGGTTTGCCTGTAATTGCAAAAAGCGCACAAAAATTTCCAAAATTCCCAAAAGCCGTATTTACAAAGCTACAATTTTGAAACTTGGTAATTTGTGAGATTTCGCAAGAATATCAAATTATACCAAGTTTCATCAAAATCCGTCCATTAGTTTGTGTGTAATTGCAAAAGGCGCACAAAAATTTACAATCTTCAAAAATTCACAAAACCCGTATTTACTAAGCTACAATTTTGAAATTTGGCAATTTGTGGGACCTCGTAAGAATATCAAATCATACTACATTACATCAAAATCCGTCGATTGGTTTGCCTGTAATTGCAAAAAGCGCACAAAAATTTCCAAAATTCCCAAAAGCCGTATTTACAAAGCTACAATTTTGAAACTTGGTAATTTGTGAGATTTCGCAAGAATATCAAATCATATCACGTTTCATAAAAATCCGTGGATTGGATTGCCTGTAATTGCAAAAGGTGCACAATAATTTCCAAATTTCACCAAAACCGTATTTACAAAGCTTCAATTTTCAAATTTGTGATATCTTGTAAGAATATAAATTCATACTAAGTTTACTCAAAAGCCGTCGATTGGTTTGTGGACAAAATTGCAAAAGACGCACAAAAATTTACAAATTTCAAAAATTCACGAAAGCCGTATTTACAAAGCTACAATTTTTAAATTTGTGAGATCTCGTAAGAATATTAAATGGTACCACGTTTTATCAAAATCTGTCGATTGATTTGTCCGTAATTTCAAAACACGCCAGATATTACGGTAATACGGTACAGATATTACGCTAATACGGTAACTGATTTTCACTATCACATTGTAAAAGTAGACCTGGCACGTCAGCATTTCAAAACGTGAAAATAAAAAAAATGACACCCGGCCGGAAAAAGGTTTTTTTTAAAAAAAACGCCACCCCTGTCCTACGTGATGGAGGTTAGGCATATTTGCGTTAAATGTTATTTCCATGTTGAAAATGATCTTCAACCAGTCGAAACTCGTGTTAAGTGTTTAGATTTATATAATATCAGAAGTAATATCATATTTTCATAAAATTAATGGTAAAAACATTTTTTAATTTCAGGATAAATATTTTTGGATATTAACTAAAGGTTAAATTATTGATTTTAAAGCAATAATTCCAATCAATAAATATTATGAATTATTGTTCAAGAAATAAGTCCCACGCCGATGTCTACTCCTACAAGATGAGGTGAAATACTAGAGATAAAATGGATATGAAATCCTTATAATTGTAGGAGGAAGGAGCTATTGAAATAAAAGTTATAAACTCGCTCGGAACGATAAAATTATGTAGATTTCGATATATTATATTTTTAACGTTTTTATAAAAAATGCAAGTTGTGAAACACGAGAAAAATCAATGAAATATGTTTTGTGGATATTTCTTAAATATTTTATATTTTGTTACATGATAGACACAGTATTTGCATAAGAAAATTTGAAAATTTTCATTCAAAACATTTGTAGTTTAAAGAGTAAATATTAAATCTTGTCTACAGACCTTTTCATAGTTGAAATTTTTTATGCGCTTGCGGTTTTGCAATTTTCGCCATGTTTTCGGGCACTCTTTTTACGTATAATCAATGAGAATAACATAATGTGCCCGAAACTTTAATATTCCCGCCTTTTAAACAAGACGGACGCGCATGCGCTTAACTAGTCGTTAAAAGGTCTATTGCTTATTTTTCTTTTGCAATAAACAACTCTGAGTTTAATATTAATTTGATGATTTAATGTCAAACAGTCTCATAGTTCAATAAAAAACATCGTAATAGAATATAATAAAATATAATACCATGATATTTTTATAAAAAAATAGAAATAATCTCATAGCAAGGTATTTTATCTACGACCACTATTGTAAATGCCCATTATTGTACAGTTCGTGTAACGTGATGTAAATAACTGTCCGCGATTAATGAAAAGTTATGATTGATAACGTTTTTTATCGATTTGTAGCGATTGATAGCGTTTGGTTTACGATTAATTGATTGGTTGAGAGCTGCTATTACGTGCACATACGTTCAGTGCCTCCCCGTGCCACAATTCAAACTAGCGGAAATTGACATTGCGTACATTGAGTTGACTATATCTATGAGCAATCTTATTCCAGTTTAATCCTAATAAGCACTAAATAATAAGGTATGTAACGATTAAGAATGTATTTCTTTTCATTTCTTTCACGTTAGATAATGTCGAGTAACAGTTATACATGAAAATACAACTGTTTGTTTATTATAATGTTAAGTAATGAAAATTAAATAAACATAACCTAATAAGAAATAAATTTGTTACATCAAACATATTTTTCTTATTAAACAGAAACAAATTAGTGTCGTCGTAGATAAAGTATAGTACATAACTCGAGTTGTAAGGGAATTGCGTACTCGCGGAATAACTGTTCCGCTCGTACGTCATATGCTTCTTACAACTCTCGTTACGTATTATACTATAATAGACCAGGTGTCATTTGTTAATCAGAAAACTAACTAGAGGAAACGTAGAATTTATGGTTGAAATTCTTCTGAACGAAAATGAATTTAAAAAAATAATTAAATCTAATATTTCACTCATTTAGTATTAGAATGTTCCGCCAGTGAATGTCCTTTATACAGTTAGAGACAAACGAGCTTGCTTGTCGGTTATCTATACGTGATTTTTAAGTGTCTAAACTGCACGACGACGGAAGCGAATTACAAAAGCCAAGTGAAATTTGCCTCAGAGGCTTATGGATTCTATTGAGAAAATGGTAATAACTAATACGTTTCCAGCGAATAATTATTGCGAAATTTATGCAGAATATTCACAATCGCAAATGCTAACAACTATGTTTGAACAACGAAGAGGAAATGATTCAAAAATTGTGTTGTCACTCTCACTCAAGAAGTTTATAAGTAGATAACATAGATTAAGGACTATTGGTAAAACCATACTACATTTTAGATAATCATATAAACTTAATAAAGTCGGAAGACAGCCTGAATATATAAATATATTCAACTTTTCTGGAGCTCTATAATATTATGGAGTCTTTTCACCACTACCAAAACAATCAACAATTAACGCCACCACCGCTACATTTTTAAATGCCGCCAATCTACACCTAAAATTTTTATGATAAATCATAAAATAAAACATTTTTAAAACTCAAAATACTTTTAACTTAATTTTTTAACCCCGGTTAGATTAGGTTGCCCGCCGCGAAGCGGACAGATAAATCAAGACAACATACGAGCGGTAGCGCGCACTCTTTGTGGTGGCGTTATTACGTAAGTACCGAAATTTGTAAGTTTTTTACTAGCCCTGAGTCCACTTTCGTGGCACTAAACAAGAACTAGAAAAATAGCATTGTTTTTAACTTCATATCTTTCCATTAACTTATTTGGATAGATTAATGAGATTAAGTGTTATAATCTATTAGTCAAGACAAGATTGTGACATATTAGCTTAAGAAACAAGACAACTTAGATTAAGTTGAAGCTTGCGACGATATTTCATGTTGGTTACAAAAGCTTCTGGATTAGACGTATGATTTATTACCAATTTTTTCGCAGTGTAAATGTCAGCAGAAAACTCGTTTTCTCACATATGAACAAAAAAAAAACGTGATAAATGGTTCAAGGTTTTGCTTGGACATAGATGAAATAGACAATAGAAATTTTTGCCTTGAACCAAGACTGAAATGACGTTTTTGTCAAATTAGATACCAGTCCATCGCAAACACGGTTTTCGCTTCACCATGTCGCCGTAATTAATAATTATTTTGTTTTCATTGTCATCTGATAATTCTAAAAAAAATAAACATATTATTATAATTGTCTGTGAGATTTTCTTTGGAAATAAAATTGTGTTTGTTTCGTGTGGCATTTTTAAATTAGTTTTCGTGGAATTTTTGGTCACTATCTGGTTTATTTATTCGCACACCAAATGAGAACATGAATGTAATAAGTAAATTATTGCATGTGAAGGATGCCATTATTATAATCGTTTGTAAAAGTAATCGTTAAAAGTCCAATGTAAATCAAATGTAGTTTCATTATTAAACGATTTCTGTTTGTTGTTACTATGGCAACAACTCGCGTCACTAAACAAAAAACATAGACGTAGTGAAAATAATGTTTCTGGCGTATATTAAAATTAAATTCATATTTTGAATCAGGAAGTCTTGGCCTCTGAGTCTGGCTCTAATATAACTTAACCTAACCATATCCCAATCTAAATTAAATCTGGGTTAACCTAGATTCGATGACAATTTTGCTACTGATGCGAACTAACCTTATTGTGTCAGTGATTTGAAGTATTTTGTCTGTCAAAATTACAATTTTTAAACATTAGGCAAGAAACAATAATATTTTGTAGATTCAACAGTATTCTAACATGCTTTGTATAAAAAATAATGTATGATACACGTGTGTGAATAAGGGCTTTAGTGCACTCATTGCGTTTAAAGTCGCAAAATAAACGTGAAGCGTGCAAAAAATCGCTTTTCACATTTTTCGCTTTTGCGACTAAACCGAACGATTTTGCAAAATTCCCAATAAATACTTTTTTGTAGGTACATACTACCTAATGTTGGTCTCAATTTTCTATTCTAAAGCATTGATGAGGTATTTTCAGAAAACCTTTGAAGGGAAAATATTTTTCCACTGCGCCCCCGGCGAAAGTGGAGCCTTCAAGTGTTGTCGGGGAATACTTCTTATGGATACCCATGTTTAGTAAAAATTTCATAGAAATTCTTCAAGAGTTATCAAAGAGTTATAAGAGTTATTTATTTGCAATTTTTGATTATTTTGAAACTTTCGTGTTCGGTTTTGGTTGGGTCGTTTTTATTCGCAATTTAACCCTTTCACCGCCATTCCGGGAGATGTGACATTCCGGGGAGCGCCGTCCCGGGCGATGTAGTCCGGGGTTTCTTTTTTTACCAGCGCCATCTAGTGATAAAACGCTGTGATTATTCAAAGTTTAAGAAATTTCAAAAAAAATTGTAGAAAAATTTCCGTCTTTTGTTTTTTTAGAGGTTTTTTTGAAAAAATCGCCCCGCGCAGACTACAGGTCGCGGAACGGCGAAATTCGCAATCCGTATAGAAAAAAAGACCAGACCACACGGTGAAGGTGTCAGTTTTCTCGACAGACCACATCTTGGGGGTCTGAGGGCTTGTTGAAAAATAGGCGAGAAATTTCCACGTCTTTGTTCGTCCATAACTCGGCGCCACGATGCCCGGCAGCGGCGCCGGTTACACTGCTGCAAAGCCAAATGTTCAATTTGCGGCACGTTGAACGCAGATAGCGACAAGGTGCACTTTTGCAGTGCACCCTGCACATTTATGAGGATAGGAAGTGTGGATCGGTTTTTGAAATCCTCGTCGATGACGCTCAAAGAGGCGGTTGCAGGTTTTTTTTCGGCATTTCGGACGCACTGGGCGAAGGGTGTGACGTAGGAAGCCGAGAGTGGTACCAAAATACACGTAGTAGTGGGCGGCATCTCTCCGCAGAAGTCGGATTTGGGGGCGCGATGAGGGGGACAAATATAAAAAAATCGTGCAAAAAAGGGTGATGTTTTCCAACATCGGCAGTTCGGCGAGGATGGCTCGGATTTTCAAGTCGTTGCACCCACAATCGGCGAAACTGCAGCAGTTAGACTGACCCCACCTTCTGGCGATACGTTTCAGACGTCGCAGCGACGCGGCGCCCACATGCCCGCGGGTCAATTATGGGTGCGAAAAGCCAAAATACCATTCTACAATCCACTGAAAAATCCAGACACAGTCACCGGGGAGCTACAAAAATATGGACGTTTTACTTTCGTCATTAGTTTCTTGCAATAGGGCGAGTTTGGGCGGGCGTCGCGACGGTTGCAAACGACATAGCGCGATGCCGCTTGCACTGAAAGATAAAACGCTCAATTCTCTGCGAGAATCGCGCACCGCAGAGCTTAAGTTGGTGATTCTATGGGAGTTTTCCTCGACGTTCAAAAAATGGCGTCGCGACACCATCTTCAGCGGAATTGGGAAACTCCCAAACAAACTATGCCCGTATCCTCTGTTCTGGTTCCACGATCGATATGCCCGTTCTATGTTCCCATCCGTCAATTGTATCTCTTTTTCTCTTTAAATTAGAAAGAGAGAAATTTTTCTCTTTAAACTGCCGCAGATTCGCAAAAAAGTCGTTGCAGTTTAAAAATTCTTGCCGAAATAGTTGCGGGCAAGTGTTCTGAGGAGAACGAACCCAATCGGAGACTTAGATCTCTTTAAATAAATTTAGGGCGTTAGTGGAAGTGATTGCAAAATCGACAAAAAGTTATATTTTCGCTTGCACCAGGCGAATGGGGCGCGGCACGGCGGCAGCTAAAGGGCGGCAGCTAAAGCGTGCGGGAAGAATTTTTGACATCCGACGAAAAATGCGCCTCGAAGGTAAAAAAATCATGATTTCAGGTTGGTCCGGCTGGTGCGTCTAAACCTGGAGGAGTCGCGAAAATGGAACCGCTCAACGGGGGTTGTACACCAGAAAAATGTACAATCCCATTTTCGCCGCTGCCGCCACTTCCGTCGGGCCGTTTCCGCAAAAATCTCGATTTGGGTGGGGGGGGAGGGGGTTGGGGTGGTAGATGACCCTTTGGAGGGCCGCGACAGGACGGAGGACAAAAGCGGGCAATGCACAACGTGCGGACGGAAGTTAGAGCATCAAAGACGCGTGGTTAAAACATTGAAGATCTGCCGCCTCCGGCGGGCTAAAAAAGCCGAATTTGACCTTTTAAAAAACCCACGTGGTGCCCCCCCCCATGTGAAATTCGGGGAACGCCTCACGTCAGTTGTTTCAGAATTGATGGAAATTTGCGATTCCGTCCTGACCTGGCGATTCAGGCCGAACGCTTCCCCACACGGACCCCAAAAGTTTTCTTTACAAAAATTACCACTTTTACGGAGGTCACGGCGAAGATGGTCAGGAAAAATGAAATTCAAACAAGGATTACGGTAGGAAATTTCGAGACGCGTCCTCCGACACCACTCACCACTCTCGTCGCTGCACGACTCTTGTCGGCGACATTCTTCACATTTTTCTGCGAATTGGGTATTTGAATCATTTTTTCTCGTCATAAATCGAAAGCTTATATAGAAGTTTTATGACAAAACTCTTTTTTGTTTTATTTTTTTCGTTGTAATTAAAAAGTTATAACAAATTGAAAATATATTTTTAAACTCGGTACCGAAAACGCATCGGTACCGTTGTGACGTAAAATATGTAATTTCTACCCGCTCCTAACTTTGTTAATAGAGTAGTTTAGTTATTAAAAGTCAAATATTAAAAGTTCGTGCTTGTTTCGTACCATCGTGTAGGAGTAGGTACTATAAAAAGAACTCAAAAAATGTTTTTAAATGTCCCACATTGTTAAACGTCGAAACCAATGGTTTTAAACACTGCGCCGAAAAAATTCTAAAACGACGATTTTATAAAGAATGTTTATGTTAGAATGAAGTTTCACTCTTTCGACTTCACAAACAAATTATTGCGCGTTTGGAGTCACGTGATTATTTTTAAATTTTATCACTTAAATTCTTTATAATTAATTGAACAATTTTTTTTTTAATTTTTTCGCATCGCACATCCAAATTATTTATAATAAGATTTTAAAATACATACCCCGTGGTCTGAAAAAGTCGGTGCATCAGTTTCTTTTAGCCAAAGAATAGACAAACGAACCCACGTACGGCGATTTTCGATAAGACTTCCGGATCACGTAGTTTAGGTGACCAAAAATGTCTAATATTTTTGTAAGAAAAAGTGAGATTTTTGAATTTCCCAAAAATTTTAAGCAACATTTTCGAAAAGTGAGATGACAGTCGGACGTGTGTTGACGTTCCGGACACACCGGAACCACATCCGTGCGTCGAAAACTGTGCGAGTTGTGGGTGAAAAAGTGAGAAAGCTTGAAAAATTCGCTCAGCCGCCCCCGGAGACGGTAGATGGGTGAAATAATTTTTAGAAAATACTTGAATCTTTTGCAAATCAGATTTCGAGTCGTTAAACGGTTTATAAATACATTTTTTTTATTTTAAAAAATCATATTTTTTGCCCGCTTATTTGTTCAGTGACTTTTGGTCAACAGGTGACTTATCTATGTGAAAGGGGTTGCATAACTACCAGTATTTTTTATAAATATTGGCGCTGTGTCTTATTCCCCATAATTGACATGGCAGTGAAAGGGTTGAACATCGCAACTCATGCACAAAAGCCCTACTTCACACACTTGTTTCACAAATTACTATTTCTACCAGTTTTATTTTAAATTTGCAAAACCTCTGTAAACAGAAAAGCAAACAAGACGTTATAATTATTACTGGTAATAACCGATCCTATGAGTATTTGAATTATTATTTCCCATTAAAATATATGCCATAAAAAAAAGACAAATATTTTTAAGATCATTAATTATCGTTTTATAATTTACTAGTGGTACTATATCCAAATGTATATTTAATTGCATTAAATTAATTACGCCTAAAAAAATATTAAAAAAAAAACTTGTTTACCACAAATCTAATGCATGCAAAACGCCTATTATTAACAAACTTGTATAGGTGGTAATTTATAAATGGCGGCTTCTGTAATCTCCATGTAATTTGTCGATTAATTCTATATGGTCAATGAGATCAGAATATCTCAAAGCAACGCACAATTATATTTATTATCATTATTTAGCATCGAAACGCATAAATTATGCCGCAACTCATTACAACAATTACAGATATTGATTATTTATTATCTTTCAAGCAACATTTCAATCAGTCGATAAATCGCTGCGAGAAATATCATTCTGCACATTCACTCGGGCGAAATCTCATTCTTGTTAGAATTCTAAATTTTATTCATACAGTTATTCGTGTGAGTGTAATTAGTCAGACGGATACGACATATAACATACAAAGCTAGAATAATTTATAGCGAGAAATTTTGAAAAAAAATCTGAAATAATTTTGTAGACACTAGAAATAGAAGATTTTGGCATGCACCGCACCTAATTGATATTTTTATACCATCAATAGGGAATATACAAAAAATTTAAATTTTCTTTCCGAATCTTTATCGTCCGGACATTTGAACCAAACCATTATTTTTGTAATTAATATCTTTTTAAACATTTAGAATTAATAAATAAAAGCGCAAATTAAGCGAGGGAAATTCATATTTGTAAAATGCAACACCATTGGTTAAAACGAAAGTGACGTAAAATACCATGTAAACACGTTCGTATTTTTTACATTTGTATGTCATTGCAGTTTTTTGGTTAGAAAACAAACGTCAAAAACATGAAGTTAAAAATGAAAACAGCTGAAATAAACAATGGACTGAACAGTCAGTGGTAATTGACGTCATCAACAGACCGCGCGAAAATGGCGGCGTTTAAACAGCTCAAAATTTGCAATATTTTTTACAGGACTAACTTAATTACAGGATTTTTAAGTAGTATTTATATTTCTTGACCTGACCTCTAGAACTCTTTGAAAAGCAAAAGAAATCTTTGTACATTTTGAGAATGCCGCAAGAAATATGAGACTACAAATAAATGCAAATAAGACAAAGTTTATGGCTGCCACAAAAGAACGCAGGGCGAGAGACGAGGGTCAAAATATCATAATTGGAGAATATAACATCGAAGCAGTTGATAAGTTCGTATATCTAGGAGCCTTGATAAACCCGAGTACTGATGTCAGCAAAGAAATAAAAAGGCGCATAATGCTTGCCAATCGCTGCTATTTTGGGCTGTCAAAATACTTACGTAAATCGAGCCTTTCGAGAAGCACAAAGATCAGAACCTATAAGATGTTAATTGTACCAGTTTTAATCTAAGGCTCGGAAACCTGGACCCTAACAACAGCAGATGAGACGTTACTATCAGCATTTGAACGAAAAATCCTAAGAAAGATTTATGGTGCTGTCCAAGAGGATAACCTCTGGAGAAGAAGATATAATTTTGAGCTTTAAAACTTATACAGAGGGTCAGGAAACAGAGACATAATAACAACAATCAAGATTGGCAAGTTAAGATGGACAGGACACGTAGCACGCTATGACAACAACGTGTCAACGCGAAGAAACTTTGAGGCCATAGCAACCGGGAGTAGAGACAGAGGGAGACCAATGCTGAGATGGAAAGACGGCGTTTCTGAGGATGCCAGAAAAATTGGTGCAGCTGACTAGAAGGTCCGTACCAGAGACCGGAAAGGATGGCGGACGAGGCTCGAGAAAGTCGAGGCCCTGTAGGCTGTAGCACTACTGATGATGATGATGATTTTTATTTTTTACTATGTTATAACGGTGTAAACAGTTAATTAAAAATATATTAAAAAACATGTATATTCCGTATTGTCCTAAACAATTCTATTGTTTTTTACAAATCAGTAAATTTGTAATTTTGTTGTGCATTTTATATAGGAATAAAGCTATAAATTTGAAACAATTAATAAATCATAATTTTATTACTTCCGAAAACTGTTAGTGCTTGTATTTTTTTGCAAAAGTATGGTATTTCAAGTTTAATTAAAACTGAATAAAACGTTATAATAACATGTAATTACTTAATTTAGTTTAGATTTAAAGCACCATAAACAATAAGAAAATTAATATATGCAATTAAAAAAAAAACAACATTAGCCGACAGAAAAAAAAAAAACAATTATCATGATGAATAATTCAATGTCGCATAGTATTTGCATGAGTACAAGTAATTTTTTTAAAACTCGCATTTCTTGCCGAAATAACGAATTATTCTTATCCTGCTACTGATTTTCTATTTATTCCTCTACATCATTGTTTCCTAAAGTGTGGTACGCGTACCCCAAGGGGTACGCGAATAGTTTGAAAGGGGTACGAAACGATGTTCTAAAATATTCATTTTTTATGTGTGTATATAAAATGAAACAACAAAGTGTATATAAAATGAAAATAGTATATTGTGCAACTAGGGCGGTAAGTTGTCAATTACCCACGAGAGCAAAATTGGGCTCACGAACGAAGTGAGAGCTCTCGTTTTTCGCAATTGACAATACCGCACGAGTTGCAGATAATATTTTTTATTACTCATGCTAGGGGACGTATCTTACAAGATTGGGGTCCAGAGGTCCTAAAAAAAAACGAAGGAAAAACGAAGAATTTGAGTTTTCAATAGTCTCCGGTGGTGTGAATTCGTCATAAGAACTCTCCTCAGTCTCCGGTATCACCATAGAATTTAGACTCATTTTTAAACGTTTTCTTTAATTTTTATTTTGTAATAAAAAAAAAATAACTTCCACGTCACATTTTTAATATTAAGGTTTTGATTGTGTTTATTTTATTTATTCAATTGTTTTTATGTAACTTATCGATTTTTATTGAATATTAGCGTGCGCGAAGCATAATTTGAATTGACAAACGGCCATTTGTCGCACCAAAAAACGGGCACCAAAATAGTACTTATCCCGCATGGGTATTAAAAATAATAATATTTAAATTAAAATATTAGTAATATAAGTGTTTGAAATCTAAAAATAATTCAGCTTCATCATCTTTAATAATTAATTAAAACAATACAACCAATAGATTATTTTACTTACGATAAAATGATTGCAGATTGTTTTTACGTATATGAAGACAAGTAAAGAGACAAAGTGAACACATAAAGAATAACATTTTTCCTAAGAAATGTAATAATTTTGATGCGATTTTAACCTAAAAAGTCATGTTTAATTCCTTGGATGCGGATCAATAAAATAGTAGTTTATTCACTAATGCAATAAAATTTTTATTTCGCAAGTGAAATAAAAGTATCCATAGCAACGCATCAAAATAATTCACTTGTGGGCACCGTAAATACAACCCTAAATGTTGACTTCGCTGATTTTCTTTTTTGATCCCCAATCACAAAATTGATTTACATATTTTTTGTATAAATGTCTTGATTTCCGCGGGAGTTATCTTTCCGCAATTGCGCCACCATTTAACAATTCTTAGGATGTATCCATTTATGATTAATAAAACACAAATTAATTAAACACTAAACAAGATTTTGACGTACGAATCAACAATTTTATCGTTGTCATGATAACAATAGAATAATGGGGGGACGACTTTGATGATTCTCTTAAAAAAAAAAAAAATGGAACTTTTCTTTGAATTTAACTTGTTAAATAAAAAGCAAAATTAATTAAAACTTCATTAATATGCACTAGCGAATAAAATTAAGCTTTTACTCGCGAAATTAAATCTCGTTAAACCTGAATTTTATCCGCTTGTATAATATATAACTATATTTTAATCTTTGAAACCCCAATCTGGAGACTGTATAAGGGGTACGAAGCATTTAAAATATTTAAAAGGGGTACTCGTGGATAGAAAGTTTGGGAAACACTGCTCTACATTAACAAAGAATATTATATTTTGCAACTAGGGCAGTAAGTTGTAAATTTGACGCGAGAGCGAAATTGGGCACACGAACGAAGTGAGCAATAGACATTTTTACGATTAGGAAAGCGCATGCGCATCCGCAAAGTTTGAAAGGCGGGAATATGAAAGTTTCGGGCACATATTTAGTTATACGTCAGAACGTTCGAGCACTTTTTGACGTATAACATGATGAAAATTGACACGTGCGTACAAAAAAATGTCATCTATGAAATGGTCTATTGACAATTCCGCTCGTGTTACAAACAATATTTTTTATTACTCATGTGAGGGGACGTATCTTACAAGTTTCGGATCCAGGTGCCATCCAAAAAATAGAATAAAAAATGATAAGCAAAGTCTTTTTCATTTGTCTCCGGTGGTGTGGATTCGTCATAAGAACTCTCATCAGTTTCCGGTATTACCATAGAATTTACACACATTTTAAAAGGTTTTCTTTAATTTTAATTTTTATTTTGTAATTAAAAAAAAATGTTGGCACTTTCACGTCACTTTTTAATATTGTGGTCTTGATTGTGTTTATTTAATTTATCTGATTGTTGTTTTTTTTAATGTAACCTAGCGATATTGAATATTTGCGAGCGTTTCCCAAGTTATGTGGAAATACACCCAAAAGTAGCATTTCTCGTACTAAAAAACATGCGCCAAGATAGCACTTTTAATGCATGAGTAATAAAAATATTATTTAACAAATTTACTTATTTTAAGAAACACATATTTTAATATTTAAAAAGAATTAAACAAACTAAATCAAAACTAAATGAATGAATTCAATCTCCCAATATACCTCTTAATTCAGGGCTTCTTAAACTTTCTCCACTCACGACCCCATTTCTGATTGTTGTAAAATTGTATTTATTATAGTTATAAACATTATCTACTTTTTTCTCATGAAAAGAACATTTTTTGCAATAATACGAGCTATTTTTTTATCAATATCTTATCAATATCAATAATTTTGATATATACGAGTCTTACTGCGTTTGAATACGTTGAAAACGTCCACGTCTGCGAAGCGCCTTTCAAAATATTCTTTTGGTGTATTGGCATACGAAATATGCTTTGATGTCTTTTTAATTTTGGTTGTTTCATACTCTCCGTAAAAAGTAGTTAGGATGAATAAAAAACTTTGTTATTCTTGCGATGTCCACTCTCGTGTTACAATGGAACAGAGACAACTGACTACACTGCAAAAGCGACAACACTAAATTAGTGCACACTACAAAAACCATTGCTGAATTAGTATCTCGCTGCAATAGATTTCAAAGCCATTTTCAATCTTTCAAAAATGTATTTCAATTGTACATTATTTTACATTATTTTACATTAAAATGTCGCGACCCCAAGATTTCGCTAAGCGACCCCATTTGGGGTCGCGACCCATAGTTTAAGAAGCCCTGTCTTAAATCAAACAACAAAATTACAACATAAATACAAGAAAATTTGCATCTTTCAAACAGTTTGTAATCGAATTTAGTAGGTGGCAACAAAACCACCTTTTTCCCGAGAAATCGAATAAAATTGATCACAAACGCTGTAATTAACTGTGGGTTTTCAAGCAAAGGAAATAAATTTATTTAAATTTCTTATCTGTGATATGTAGGAATTAAATGAGATACTAAAACGTAATTTACTTTCATAAAAAGTGCTAATAAATTTATAACGGCTGGATATAATAATTGTATGATATATTATCGTACCTTTAAGGCAGCCTTATAAAGCCGTACAAATAAGTTAATTAATTTTGATTTACGTTGGATAATTAGTTCGGCATAAACGAAGAAAACATTTGATTCATTTGCAAATTGAGTTTATAAAGATTTGTAAATATAATTAGCCTTTCCGGAGCTCTATAACAATTATTGAGTCTTTTTAGGACTACCGAAACAAATCTTACATGAAATTTGTAAGTTAATTTACAGCTTTCAATCCACCTTCGTGGCACTGAACAAAACTTTTTTTTTGTTGATTGCCACGAAGGTGGACTGAAAGCTGTAAAATAACTTACAAATTTCATGAGAGATTTGATTGAGACTTGAAGCTAGGACGCAAAATGCATATTTCGTTTTTTAGCAATAATTTTGCCAGTTGCGAACTTTTTGCAATTTTTAATAGCCTATGACACTGTCCGGTGTGTTCTCGATCTGCCGTTGTATGCCAGGAAGTGTTATTTCTAGATCTTGATTACTTTTGTAGATCTTGAATGCGGATTGACATCCTACCGGTTTCCTTTTATCGGTCGTGGAGACCTCGTGGTTTTACCGATTCGGCAAATCGGCATACCGTACGCAAGATACCCTCCACCGTCATCTAACGGTGAAGAAGAAAATGCAAAATTCCATCTACTTCCGGTTCGGCAATCACAAACGTCCGGTTTTGCAAAAACATCTACCGCACGGCTATATTTGCAAAAAATCGCGCAGATTTCTCGCAGACCTAGAGAAGAAGAACCTACGAAACCGGAAGCCGTTCCTTTTAGCGGTGGACTCACAATAGAACGTTAAAGAAGATCGCTTTTTGCGTTTGTTTTGTTCGGTTTTTAGCAATTATCTCCAAATTTTCAGCAAAGACTCAAAAATTCGAGATGATAGTTTAGTGCGGAAAAAATCGGCGCTCCTGAAAATGCAAAATTCCACCTAGTTCCGGTTCGGCAATCACAAACGTCCCGTTTTGCAAAAATATCTACCGCACGGCTATATTTGCAAAAATTCGCGCAGACTTTTCGCAGATCTAGAGAAGAAGAACCTACGAAACCGGATCCGCAAACCGGAAGCCGTTTCGTTCAGCGGTGGACTCGCAATAGAACGTCAAAAAAGATCGTTTTTTTTTGCGATTCTTTGTTCGGTTTTTAGCAATTATCTCCAAATTTTCAGTAAAGACTCGAAAATTCGAGATGACAGTTTTGTGCGGGAAAAAATCGGCGCTTCCGATGTTAATACTTTCGTCGCGATCATTTTATTTATAACAAATAACATCCAAGATCGATTTAAATTTAAAAGAACATTGAAATGATAAAAAGTAAATAAATTACCATAATTCTTAAATTAAGCAATTCAATGGTTTTATGTGAATTATATAAACGTAATAAACCAGAAACACAAATATTATTATTAATGGATATTTTTATTATTAATCTTGCTTTTCAGGTGTTCCGCCCCCGCAATGGAACCCTCCTTGACCTTACCCGGATCGTAGGAGTAATTCAACAATTTCCTTTTACTTCTCTAGCTTCGCGATAATTGTTAGATTGCTACGACCAATGGCCACACCGTCTAGAACAGCCAGAACAGGATACATAATTACAATAAATTTTACATTTATTACTTTCCAAACGGACGCTACAACACAGAAGAATGCAAATTTTTCACAAAAAAACTCAAGCAAAAGATCAATAAATAGTTTTTAAATTGTTCATTGTTTTATTGTAACAATCCTAGGCGTCAGAAATATTCAAAGAGAAGTAAATAAAGACTCGACTGGTCATATTTATAGGATTAGATTTTAGGCAAAAGGCAGAAACGCGTAGAAATGGATTATTTTTGGCTTTGTAAACCTGGTCTTAGCTATATAATTAGCTAAGACCAAGTTTACAAGGCCAAAAATAATCAATTTCTACGCGTTTCTGCCTTTTGGCTTCATCAGTATGGCCTTATCATTAACAACAAATTAAAATAAGGGTAGAATACTTGTAGAATCATGAGGATTTTGTAGTTGAACAAACTATATAATTACAAATTTTAAATATGAACTACTTCATTAAAAAAAATCCTGTGTGAAGGCTATCGACCGTGAACATACCAAAATATTAATTTCAATATTAAAATCAATTATCTATGCAGAACTGATAGAAGTTTTCATACATCTCTTACAAATTTCAAGCACAGCTCTTTGAATTTATGTCCATAAGTTCCGCTTTGACTTTATGGGGTTGTTGCCATCAATAGATCTATTCACGGTTAGTTAAGCGCATGCGCGTCCGCCATGTTTAAAGGGCGGGAATATGAAAGTTTCAGGCACATTTTGTTATTTTCACTGGTTATACGTCAAAAAGTGCCCGAAAAACATACCGGAAATTGACGCAGGCGCACAAAAAAAATTCAGCTATGAAAAGGTATAAAATATTTTGCAACACTGACACAGCGATTTCATCGTGTACAATTTTATTGTTCCACCTGGTGTGAAATCTAATCTATTAAGCCGCAACGACTTGCAATTTTTGCCTGTAGCTATCGGATGGATAAACTTACAAAGTTCAAAATTTCTGTGCGAATTCTGAAAACTGAAATTGAGATTTGTGCAAATTTTCTTAGGAAAATCGTGCAAATTAAGGGAAATACAGGCTGCAAATTTGAATATTAAAAGATTTAAGTCGCAAAGACTTGCAATTTTTGCTTGTAGCTATCAGACGGATAAACTTACAAATTTGCAATTTTCTGTGCAAATTCTGAAAATTGAGATTTGTGCAAATTTACTTAGGAAAATCGTGCGAAATACAGGCTGAAAATTTGAATATTATGTTATTTAAGCCGCAACGACTTGCAATTTTTGCTTGTAGCTATCAGACGGATAAACTTACAAAGTTACAAATTTCTGTGCGAATTCTGAAAATTGAAATTGAGATTTGTGCAAATTTTCTTATGAAAATAGTACATATTAAGGGAAATACAGGCTGAAAATATGAATATTAAGTTATTTAAACCGCAACGACTTACAAACTCGCAATTTTCTGTGCGAATTCTGAAAACTGAAATTGAGATTTGTGCAAATTTTCTTAGGAAAATCGTGCAAATTAAGGGAAATACAGGCTGCAAATTTGAATATTAAGTGATTTAAGCCGCAATGACTTGCAATTTTTGCTTGTAGCTATCAGACGGATAAACTTACAAAGTTGCAAATTTCTGTGCGGATTCTGAAAAGTGAAATTGAGATTTGGGCAAAGGAAAATTGTCAAATTAATGAAAATACAGGTTACAAATTTGAATATTAAGTGATTTAAGCCGCAACGACTTGCAATTTTTGTTTGTAGCTAGCAGATACATCGGCAAATAAGGTAATTATTTTAAGTATACATTATTTATCACAAAATCAATATTAGTTTTGAAAAAACCCTGCGACGCCATGCCCACCACGTATTTAAAAACCCACTCATGCATCAGCGCAATTATTTTACCAAAAATTAGCATCACCGGATCCGGTGACCGGATCCGGTATATTGGTACCGGATCCGGTAAACGTTTAGTGATGCCGTATCTGCCGGATTACCGGATCCGATCTTCTGGATTGCAATCTCTAGTTGTATTGGATTTTTAATTTTCTTGATTTCTCCTCTTATCATATAATCATATCTTAATCAATTAATCTTAATCTTTGCAATATAATCTGTATAATTTATTACATAAAATATTCTCCTGTACTATTGCGTTATTTTTAAGAATGTGAGTAGCCTATATCAGATCACACCGAATCCTCATCTCATAGACTGTGGCTAGGGGCTCGAACTTTCTTGACTGATTTAAAATTTCTTTACCTCCAACTTTAGTCTATTTTCCTGATTTAATTTTATAAACTTATAAACTATCCTGATTTAATTTTATTCTAATTTTTAAGACTGTGACTAGTCTATATCGAGTCACACCGAGCCAAAGTCTCATAGATTCTTGCTATATAGTCGAACTTTTCTTGGTTTGTTTAAAATTTGTTCGTCTCCAACTTTAATTAATTATTACCTACATTCCTAAACCACCCCGACTTGATTGATTCTAAATTTAATAAATTAGCCTACGGTTATGTGGACTCGGTCTAGACCAGTGGTGAGCAACATTTTAGAACCCAACGGGCCAGCTACAAATTTCAAAATGTTGTACTGGTCGAAAGAAGAAACTGATTCTGAATGATTAACTGTTTGTTATCAAAATAAAGCTAATATTCAAATTTACAGAATTAAAAGATATGTTATTGAAAGATATATATCGAAACAGATAATGTTGTTTTAATGCATTTTTAATGCGAAATTTGAAAATAAAGTCTTTGGAAGACCGCTAGAGAATGTGAATGCGTCCCGCGGGCCGCTGCCTGTTCATCCCTGGTCAAGACACTAGATAGAGTCTATTAATTTTTTCTAGTGAAGATACATAATCTTTAAGATACTTATCTTAAGATACAGAATTTTCAGAGCATTTTAAACCGATTAGTCTTCTATATGGTTATAAGATTATGTAAATACAATTTATGCAAATTGTAACAATATTCAAAATAAATTGTTATTGCAGTAGCAGCCGATTTGAATGAAACGTTTCTCATTAAACAAAATTGCATGGAGCATGAATGAAGTTTAAAAATGTAAATGATTTATGCAGCCGAGTTGCCTCAATGAAACATCACCTCAATGCCACTCGCCTGTGTGTCTTACATTTTACATAAGAATTAAAATCGTTATTGCACAACCTGTAATAGCTCCGGTCTTAATAACTCAAAATAATTGAGTGTTTACGTAGGGAGATTTATCTGCCTCCCATACAATCCGATTTTTTGCAGATATTATCAACGGAAATGCATGTTTTATTACACGCATAAACAACATTATTATTTATTAAATTATTGTAATTGCTGCGTTTATATTACTATTATTATTACTATAACTTTTTTTTAGTTTAAAACGACAATAAAATACGTGTGTGCAATCTTTAGGCGAGATTGCAGCAAAACTTCTTTGACGGTTGTGACACGTAAGCAGAATATAAACTTAACCTAATGTTATTGCTGTAAGCAAAAAGGTTTGAGTTTCTTTACAGCCGTGTCTAAAGCAGTTTTACTTTATGTTAAAATGTTGGAACTGTTATTTCCGTCAGTTAACGACATTTCCGATTGGAAGAAGATCCGAGCTACTCCCAAATCGCGTCTAAAGAAGTTTTACTTCATAAACTTAATGAATAAAAAATAGTCTGTAATTTATCTACGACCACTATTGTAAATGCTCATTATTGTACAGTTCGTGGACTAAGTTCAAATACATCATATCACACACGTATGTAACAGTCCGCGATTAATGATTGATTGATGAAAGTTATGATTGATAAGACACACGTGCGTTTGGTTTACGATTCGTTGATTGGTTGAGAGCTGCTACTACGTGCTCATGCGTTCAGCGCCCCCCCTGCCACAATTCATTTCACTATGTAAGTATGAATTATCACGTTGTAACAGTCGCACACATCTTATTCATTAATTAAATTGTTTTGAATTTATGCAAATAAATATAAATATTATTATTTTATTAATTTAATGACAAGGACGATAAGATTGTGGAAATTATTCAAATGAATTTCTGCACCAATAAAGTGATAATACAAACGAAGGAGAAACTTTCGAAACGTTTTTACAGCTCCGATATTCGCTCCGAGCGCAACAGCACTAGCGCCGAAGGTGAAACTTTTCAGAACTTCATGACCAGTTATGTCATTATCTTGCAATTATTTGTATATATTGATATGTATTTTGCTAAATAACAAAGTGTTTTACTATTTTACATAAACTAATAAAGTGCAATGTAAAGATACATTGAGAATGGATTCAAGGTCAAAATATAGGCTATATCTTGCTTATGTGCAAATTTAGAGCGAAATAAACTTGAAAATCGTTTTCAGCACTTCGATTTCCTCCGTGTAACCAAAAAAAAAATCTCGACAAAATTTTCTACAAAATTCGACAAAAAAATTTATCATTACGGTCGGAAAAAAGTGCTTTTGCGGCAAAAACTGCAAAGAAATCATTTTTGGCACACAGAAACTACTCGACAAGACGAACAAGTTGATGTCTAAATTGTTCGGAAAATTCAATTATTCATCGAGTAATATCAAACTGAAATTTTACAATTCTCGATTTGATAAGTTGATATCTCAAAAACGGTTGCTGCTAATCAAAAACGGATTACGGCATCGTTTTCAGAAGGTCATTTTCCTATTGACACACTCGGAATATCCGCGAAAAATTCAATACTTTCCAAGATCTCTACTCGAGCGCCGAAATTTGATAAAAATTTCCTCAATTTTGGCAGGGGATGGTGAACAAAAGGTGCTGGCGAAATATAATTTGCATATTTGTAATCAGCAGCAAAAATGCTATCAAAAACGTTTTTAAATTTTGCTGTAACTAAAAAAATGACGATTTTAGCAAAATCGATTTTCTCGTATTTAGTTGTTTTCGCGGTATTGACTTCCCGTGTCGATGGTATTTCGTAATCAAAAGCTTCCTAATGAATATTGTATAGGTTTTCAGACTAATTTTGGGGCGCTGAATCGATTGGTGAAAACTAGAAGTCTCTGTGGTGAGCCGTTCAAAGGTTATGACAGCGTGAAATCTGCCGGAAATGCGAGAGAGTGCATTTTAGTGTATTTTATCAAATTAATTATTTTTTGTTTTTGCCTGTTTTTTTATACACTATTATTGGAGACGAAGTTGTTTTTTGGCCACGGGTGGCGCTAAGCGCGGTTATGCACGGAGCGAATAATATTTGTGTAATTCTCGTGGAATCCTCGTGCAATTTATTTTAAAATTTGTGGAGCTATGCTAATTTCTGAAATAGTATAAAAAACTTGCTTTGGATCAAGATCAAGCCGAAAAATTGCTAAGTCTTTCAGAATGAAAGAAACGATTTTACTAATGATAAATAAAATAACTAAATGATAAATAAGAACTAAATGATATTCATTTATAGAGCATTTGATCCTTATCCTTGTTCATATAAACTTCCATGTAATGTTATTTTCCACTTTCATAAACTCTCACTTTTATATTGATTGGAAATGCTTAAAATTCCAATTCAAATTAATTGGGTCATAAAAACGCATAAATACTCGCGGAAATTGTTACTTTAAGGAAATATTTATCTATACAGATATTAATTAAAAACAGAGAGTTCTAATTTTTTAACACAATAGCATCACTAGTTCTCTGTGTTATTTATTACCAAAGAAATATTTCAATGTCGTTGGAGGCTTGTATAGGACGAGCATAGGCGGCGTGACATTACAATATCAAACACGTCCATCTGAATATATTAAACATGCTCGTTTTACTAATTGATGCAATATTTTAAATAAATTGTTACTGCAGAGATTATGCTTAGAATTTATAAAACTAAAGATAAAAAATCGTCTTAAATCACTTAATATTCAAATTTGCAGCCTATATATCCTTCAATTTGCAAGATTTTCTTCTTTTTTTTTTTTTTTCTTTGCAAGATTTTCTTTCTCGAAAATCTACACAAATCTCAATTTGAGTTCCTAGAATTCGCACAGAAAATTGCAACTTTATAAGTTTATCCATCTGCTAACTACAAACAAAAATTGAAAGTCATTGCGGCTTAAGTCACTTAATATTCAAATTTGCAGCCCGTATTTCTATTAATTTGGACGTTTTTCCTAAGAAAATTTGCATAAATCTCAATTTGAGTTTTTAGAATTCGCACAGAAAATTGCAACTTTGTAAGTTTATCCGTCTGCTAACTAAAAGCAAAAATTGCAAGTCAATGCGGCTTAATTCACTTAATATTCAAATTTGCAGTCTGTATTTGCAGTCCTTAATTTGCAAGATTTTCCTTCGAAAATTTGCACAAATCTCAATTTGAGTTTTCAGAATTCGCACAGAAAATTGCGAGTTTGTAAGTTTTTCCGTCTGCTAGCTACAAGCAAAAATTGCAAGTCGTTGCGGCTTAAATCACTTAATATTCAAATTTGCAGTCTGTATTTCCCTTAATTTGTAAGATTTTCCTAACAAAATTTGCCCAAATCTCAATTTCAGTTTTCAGAATTCTCACAGAAAATTGCAACTTTGTAAGTTTATCCTTCCGATAGCTACAAGCAAAAATTACAAGTCATTGCGGCTTAAGTCACTTAATATTCAAATTTGCAGTCTGTATTTCGCTTAATTTGCAAGATTTTCCTTCGAAAATTTGCACAAATCTCAATTTGAGTTTCTAGAATTCGCACAGAAAATTGCAACTTTGTAAGTTTATCAGTCTGCTAACTAAAAGCAAACATTGCAAGTCAATGCGGCTTAAGTCACTTATTATTCAAATTTTCAGTCAGTATTTCAAGAAATTCGTACGAAAATTTGCTGAAATCTCAATTTAAGAATGCACACAAAAAAATGCAACTTTCTAAGTTTATCCGTCTGATAGCTACAAGCAAAAATTGCAAGTCGTTGCGGCTAAAGATACTTATTAATATTTTAATTTGTAACTTGTATTTCCCTTAATTTTCATGTTTTTCCTAGGAAAATTTGCAAAAATCTCAATTTGAGTTTTAAAAATTCGCGCAGAAAATTGCAACTTTGTAAGTTTATCCATCTGGTAACTACAAACAAAAATTGCAAGTCATTGCCACTAAAGGAACTTAATATTCAAAATTGCATTTTACTAAATTTTTTCACAAAATTTGAATATTAAGTGTAAATTGAGAAACGAAATTCAAAAAAAAAATGTATTTCATATTTTTTACTTTTGTGGCTAAACCGAATGGTATAACTAAATTTGCAAAAAATACTTTTTCGTGGACACCGACGTCTTACATATGGAGTTACAAATTTGCAATTGGAAGCCTTAACGAGATATTTGCAAAAAAACCTTTAAAGCAAAAATAATTCCCCACGTCGTCCCCATTCGAGCGTTCAAATGTGGTCAAAGGGTTAGGTACTTCTTGCGGATACCCACATTCAGTAAAAGTTTAATTAAAATCCCACATTTTCTAGCTATTTTTTAATATTTTGAAATTTTCCGTTCGGTTTTCGTCGGAATTCGTGATGTTGAACCGATCGGCTAGGTGTTGAAACTAATGTATGCTCATAAATATAAGAATAAGATTAATTTTTTAAATTTTAATATATAATTTACAAAAATATATAATTTAAAAAAATTTAAAAAAATTAATTTAATTTTTAAATTTGGCAAAGCAGTGTAAATCAGGCTTTTTACAACGTCACTACGAGCTATCACGTGAATGCCGCGTGATCACTCCACGGGGTCGCTGCGCGGCAATCATAGTTACCTACACTGTATTAGATTTTTATTTGTTTGTCTAATTATAAATGTAAGGGTGTGTGTGTGCAAACTACCTATATAATACACTCACTCGATTATCCTTTATACAGTCCATTTTGGAACGAAAAGAGAAAATTATCCTGATCGGATCAACCGAATTTCCAACGATCCGACCCGATCCGGCCGGATCGATGGAAATTCGGCCGTATTGAGAATGACACCGGATTGTAATCCCAAAATACAACATCCAAGACAATCTTTTAAAGTAAAATTTGGCAAAGTTTATCCTGAGAAACAAGATTTAAATTGTCAAGGTCAATTTAGTGATACGTAAAGGCATTAGAAATAAATCTTCGGTTTGTAGAATTACGAATGCGGTATTATTACGTAAATTATATGAATTTTCTTGTACGATGAGCTTGGAAATTGTTGCAAACGTAGACAGACAGAACGGATGGACGTACAATGGTAATGTTTATTTACAATAAAACGAGAACGAGGACTTTATGTATTACCTATTCATACACTAGAGGTAAATAAAGAGAAAAAAAAATTAAATAAATTGTTTGATTTGTAATTGCAATTTGTCAGGGGTGGCCAACAAGACGGTTTTTAGTCCAACTGCGTTATCTAGTAAACAGTTTTTAAGAATGCAGTACAGGGCTTATTTGACCTTGTTCTCTGATTGGCTTACATCGAGGAGAAGTTCACACCGACGATATTTACTTCTAGATCTTAACCTCTTTTCTCTCTTTCTTTTCACATACATTTGCAGCTGTTAGTTGCCAATGGCTGCCATGTCAATTCACAATTGTCATCTGATCTGTTTGTTTCATTCAGATTTTTTTGCGTTTTTCTCCATTTATTTGTTTGTATTTTATAAGTTATTCAATAATATTAAGATATTCAATCAAACCATTAAATTAAAAATTAAATTACTAATTTTATATTCAAGTAACTATATTTGAATTTAGTGCCAAATTTTGTAACTAAATTGAACATTTATCACAGTGTAAATCACGTTTCTAGTTACTGCATTCTTAAAAAAAATGGACTATAGATAACTTCCAAAGTTACTGTGTGGCAAAGTTTAATCTGCTTTGTAAGAAAAAGTTTATTAAGTTATCTATGTCTCAAGGACTAGCCTAGATTTTAAAACAGCGAAATGTTCATTAAATAGGCAATTAAATTATCTAGAAAATAGGCAATTAAATAATCTAGAAAATAGGCAATTAAATTATCTAGTAGACTCTAGACTTGAGGGTCTCTAAAGCCTCTATCTCTGCCGAGAAATGTTAAAATGTTGAAACTAGAGACCCTCTAGTAGAGAGTCTACTAGATAATTTAATTGCCTATTTGTTGAACGCTGCTTAAATATCTAATCAAGTTCTTGAGATTTAATAAACTAACTCTTACAAACTATATTAAACTTTGTTACTTTGTAACTTTATAAGTTATCTAGATAGATTCTAAATTTTTTTAATTATTTGTTACTTCCTAGATAATTTAGTTATCAAATTAATGAACTAATCGCTGATTTTATATCTAGTCTAGTTCTTGGGATATAGATAACGTAATAAACTAACTCCTACAAACTAGATTAAACTTTGCCTCTGTGTAACTTAGTAAGTTATCTAGCTAGATTTTTAAATTTTTTGTTACTTACTAGATAATTTAGTTACCAATTTAATGAACTATTCGCTGATTTTATATCTAGTGTAGTTCTTGGGAAATAGATAACGTAATAAACTAACTCCTACAAACTAGATTAAACATTGCCTCTCGTTAACTCAGTAAGTTATCTAGCTAGATTTTTAAATTACTTGCTACTTACTAGATAATTTAGTTACCAATTTAATGAACTAGTCGTTGATTTTATATCTAGTCTAGTTCTTGGGATATAGATAACGTAATAAACTAACTCCTACAAACTAGATTAAACTTTGCCTCTCTGTAACTTAGTAAGTTATCTAGCTAGATTTTTAAATTCTTTGTTACTTACTAGATAGTTTAATTAACAATTTAATGAAGTATTCGCTGATTTTATATCTAATATAGTTCTTGATATATAGATAACTTAATAAACCAACTCTTACAAACTAGATTGAAACAGATAGATTGATTCCGTTAGATTCTTTGCAAGATTATCTTAGTCGACATATACTTCGCAATGTGACCTTCCTGGTGTAAAAAGTTCAAACTGTATCTTTTTATGCACATTTATAACAATTTTTGTAATTTCTTCTTCTGTATTTATTACTTAATAAATATACTGTTAAACAAATATTATTTTTATTATAATTTCATAAATATATCCATCTCCTCTCACCATCAAACGAAAGATCGCAACTCATTGTTAACCTATAAATTCAATGTTAATGAAAAACAAGTTGGCCACCACTGGTATATAGATTTGTATTATAGTTGCCGCAGTCACCCGATGGAGTTATAAACTTGCATGATCTTCAAGTGATTTTCGGGGGATGATTCCCTATCGGTCAGTGCAAACGCTTTTGAACACGCAGCCGAAACTTTAAACCAGTCAACCAGTCTTGTTGTATACCACGTGCTTTCGAGTTTTCAGTGTCTTGGTTAAAATTAGTGATTACATTTTATCCATAAATCAGACTTTGTTTACAATTAAATAGGAAGTGGTAAGTGCCTAGGTATTTAAAAGAAAGCAGTGTAAATCAGGCTTTTTACAACGTCACTACAAACTATCTCTCCACGACTCCACGGGGTTCCAACAAACGAGGTTCCAATTATAGTCCAACAAACTTGAAAAAATTGTTGACAATTACTGTATAAAACTACTTTCGATTTTATATACGAAACAATAATATATATAGCTTAAATAAACAATTTAAAAATAACGGATCGGTTTTAAAATTTACGAGTTTTAAACATATTTTTTTGGCAATTTTGTGAAACGCCTCCGCTATAAAACTCCACATAATAAAAGAGAACACGAAATATTCGGTGAAAGTTGTCCGGCGAGTACGAAAAAAGAAAGATATACAAACACGTTATGTTTGAACAACGTTTTCTGCGATAAAGACTCATTGTTAAACTTGAATCGTGAAATAACTGGCTGGATGTATACGTGCCATTTAAGTTCATTTAAAGAATCTGGGTAATTGTTTTTTTCGGACGGATTAAACGTTTGTTTTGTTCTTTAACGAGGTCGATAATTCTGTATAGGTATATTTAAGGCATTTTTTTTAAGCACAAGTAAATCTACATTGGCATAAATCATAGCCGTTTGCTTTCACTTCTCTTTGGATTTATATGAAATTTTCGATTTATTGCTGAGATACTAATATTACGAACCCAATAAATCTCTACGTGTCTGTAAACTGGTGCAGATTGAAACTATATTCAGTATTTTGTTGATAACACCTAGCCGTTACTTTCTTTTTGTTATTAATCCAATATACTTCGCATAAATTATAGCTTCATATTAACTCTAAAATTATCTATTTTTAACCGCTATTTTTGATCTCAACTATTTTTAACCGTTATTTTGAATCTCTGTTCTATTTTTACAAAAACTATAAGGAAGAACCACAAAGATATTTTAAGCATGTGACTGCAGCGCCCACAAAGACGACCATCAATACAGACAGCGCGATATTACACAGATAACGTATATAATTATTTTCATATACAGTGTGTCTCAAAAAAATGTACTTTCCTAACATGCTACCTTTTAATAAATGTTTTGCAGGTGTAAATAATTTTATCTACGACCACTATTGTAAATGCACATTATTGTACAGTTCGTGGACTATTTCGTGGATGTATTTACATCATAACACACACGTATGTAACAGTCCGCGATTAATGATAAGTTATGATTGATAACACTCACGTGCGTTTGGTTTACGATTCGTTGATTGGTTGAGAGCTGCTACTACGTGCTCGTACGTTCAGCGCCCCCCGTGCCACAATTCAAACTAACGGAAATTGACATTGCGTATATTGGGTTGCCTATATCTATGAGCACTCTTTTTACAGTTTAGCCCAAATAAGTACTAAATAATAAGGTATGTAACCATTAAGAATGTATTTTTTCTCATTTCTTTCAATTTAAATAATGTCGAGTAACAGTTATATATGAAAATACAACTGTTTGTTTATTATAATGCTAAATAATGATAATTAAATAAACATAACCTATTAAGAAATAAATTTGTTACATCAAACATATTTTTCTTATTAAACATAAACAAATGTGTGGTCGTAGATTAAGTATAGTATATAACGCGAGTTGTAAGGCAGTTACGTACTCGCGGAATTACGCACTCCCGCTATGCGGGTCGTGCGTAACTGTTCTGCTCGCACGTAATATGCTTCTTACAACTCTCGTTACGTAATATACTATAATATATTCTTCTCTGTGTGAAGCTAACTTATCCACTGTGATACCGTGTGTAATATTTGTTTACGTGTGATTCCAGATGTATTTTGCAATTTTTTGCATCTTACACCACAATGTCGCGATATTCCAAATGAACCGTTTCGTGACGTTTGCGAAGCCCTTGATGCACGTTATCAGCGTTGTCTGGACAATAAACGCCGATTCTCATATACGCGACACTCACGCGACGTCACGCGACATCGCCTGTCAAATAATGATTACATTGTTTTAAATGGGCACGTTCTCACTATGGCTACGCAACAGCTACGTGACGCACCCATTTAAAACAATGTAATCATTATTTGACAGGCGATGTCGCACGACGTGGCGTAGCTGAGTGTCGCGCATATGGGAATCGACCTTTATGGTCATCAATTTAAACATAACTCTTCAATAACATTTTGTCTTCAGTACTAGAAGCCTTTTAAATTCTCTCTATGTTCGTAAATAAAGTTTATTTAGGTTTGTCTTATGCAAAAGTAGGTTAATGTGTAGAATCAAAAAATATCGAGTGCATTAAATACTATTTATCTACTCGCCCACCAAAATGAACACATTAATAAGTAAATTATTGTATGTGAAGGGTGTCATTATTATAATCGTGTGTAAAAGTATCCAAATCGTGCGTAAAAGTCCAATGTAAATCAAATGGAGTTTCATTACTAAACGATTATATTTTATTGTTACTATGGCAACAATTCGCGTCACTAAACAAAAAACGTAGACGTAGTGAAAATAAATTTTCTGACGTTTATTAAAATTGAATTATTTACATTTTTTATTGTATTGATTATTATTTTATTGATACCCTGTATTGATAGACCTGTGAGTACGTATATATGTTACCGTTAAAAACCGAAATTTGGGGAATGTCGACTTTCACCGGTGAATGTCAACATTCACATAGTCGCTTGGTGTATGACCGGAATATTTGCTAAATACCCTTATTTCTGACTTACACCGGTGAATATCGACATTCACCATGCACATGCACTAATGGTGATTGTTGAACATGTCGGAGATTTATATTTTCTTCTCCGTAATTAATTCAGTCGCTATAAAACGTCAGAATGGTGACGTAACTTTTTCGCCGCTCCTTCTGAGAGGAGTAACCAATAATTTAAAACCCACAGTACATTCTAAATGAGAAACGAAAATAATGGTAATAAAAAAATTACTTAATTATGTGATTCAAATCTTATTTATTGCAACAAGACTGATAAAGACTGACTCCCAGCAGAACAAAGATTTGGCGGGAGACATATTTTCTCCATTTAGGACCTCCACCAGAGCGTATCTGTGATTGTCGACATACACCGGTGAGGGTCCGAATGTACAACAAAGTAAAGAAATATTCGATCTTTCACCGACGTATTTGGTATGTGTTGACATTCACCGGTGAAAGTCGACATTCTCCAATTTCGGTCATTCACGGTAACATATATACGCATTACATATTTAAATACTGATAGTCTTGTGAGCACGTATATATGCGCTTTTCATAAATATTGATAGTCTTTTGAGGACGTATATATATGTCTTTCGTAATCAAAGGGTTAAGACATTTTCTGGACCATCGTTAACACTCAATTTATTTCTTGTCACATACACACTAACTTATATTTTCTTATTAAACAATATTTGCAATGTTAGCTGCGTTTTAAATTACATTTTTATTTGCCACAACATTTTCCCCATCAATATAATCTTTAAATAATTACTTGCAGATTGAAGTAAAAATCTAAATCGATGTTTTCTTTTTCTGCGAAATATATTAAAAACGTATTAAATACGAGACTTGTATGTTTAATGTATGAGTTTTGTGAGAGATTTATTGAATTATGCAATTTAACGCATATCCTCTAGGTATACACTAAACTTGCCGTATTTCCGCTAAATGTAAAATGGTTAAATTATTATTGCTTTAATGCTCTAATATGCATAAGTATAGCCGAATAGAAAGTTTTATTTTAAGCTCAATTTCTTATTAACCGCATAATCAAATGCAGGAATCAATTTATAGGCTGTAAGGTAATCGGAATGATTGACAATTATGGAGTATTGACAAGAGACATATTAACGATGCAATTTCAATCTTTTAACATTAATTTTCTGACGATAGAAAGCTTACAAGATTAATTCAAAATAAGATTTCATGAAACTAGAATTTCCAATTAAAGGAAAACAGTTGATTCCATATTGAAGAACATCTATACTTGCCGCAGCGACCCCGTGGAGTGATTACGCGGCGTTCAGGTGATAGTTCATAGTGAAGTTGTAAAAAGCCTGATTTACACTGCTTTGCGAATTTTAATTTAAAAAAATTTATGTTATTTAATTTTTTTTTTTAAAGACTGATTTATGGATAAAATATAACTAATTAATGGATAATTAGAGATAAAATATCACTAATTTTAACTAAGACGGAAACACTGAAAACTCGAAAGCAACGTGGCATACAACCTGACTGATCGACTGGCTTAAAGATTCGGCTGCGTGATCTACGCTGTAAAAGTGTTTGCATTGACCAATAGGGAATCATCCCCCGAAAATCACGTGAAGATCACGCAAGTTTATTATTCCATCGGGTGAATGCGGCAACTATAGAACAACAGACTTAAATAATGGGAACATACATATCCAAGAGACTTCAATTGAAATTGGTATTTTGGTTTAATACTACGAGTATTCCCTAAAAACAGGAGTTTTAATTAGTTCCGAGAACTTAGTATTCTCCATTAAATACATGGTGTATCAAAAAATTCACCCTGTATATAAAAATCTGTAAAATTTTCGTAAATTTCCAGAAGTAAATAAACGTTCCCAATTTACCCAAGAAATAATAACTACGTTGACTAACTTGGTCAATGGTCAATCTTTTCAGTTTAAATTTGATGTAAATTACAAGGTGTAAACGCAAACGAAGATTAATTTACTATAAAAACCAATACGGTTTAAAACTTATTACGTTTGATAATTATTGCTTAGCCCTCCCAGACACGGCGGTATTTAAAATGTCCCACCTTTTTTAAGCGTAAATGTAAAGCCATTTTATTTTAAAGCTGTTTCTGCAATATTAAAAGCATTATAGCGGTGGGATATTTTTCGAACCACCTCTAAATATTTCAATAGCTACGTGCACATACAAATTTCGGTTTAAAACTTATTACATTGGACAATGATTGCTTAAGATTTTTTGATGAAAACCCTTTTGATGCGTAAATTTGTTGCCATTTTAAATCAATGGTCATAGCATTAAATCAGTGTCTGCAATGATCATTGGTCATTGTTTGACAATAGTCAAGCATAATAATGGTGGGACATTTTTTTAACAACCTCGAATTATTGCAATAGCTCGATACAAATTTAAAGGGTTATAACTGGCATTATTATCTTGGTCTAGAATAAACGTAATAAAGTAGGAACACAGCCTGAATATATAAATATAACCTTTCCGGAGCTCTATAACACAATTGAGTCTTTTTAGGACTGCCAAAACAAATCTCATGTGAAATTTGCCAGCTGTCTTGGTAGACCTAAAAAGACTCAATTGTGTTATATAGCTCCGGAAAGGTTGAATATATTTATATAATCTTTATTTATATGTAATGTAGTATGGTTTTACCAATATTAAAATTGGTCTGGAATGTACAGGGTGTCTACAAAAGAATCATTGGGTTTTAAAAAGATATATTTCACGAAGTTTTACGTATATTATATTAAATGACACATGAAAATAAAGGGAAAATGTCCAAGTTTTAAATTATAAATATGGCCATAGACCCCATGTGGGGTATTGGCCGCTACATTCTGGAGCTTTTTGATCCTTTTGTTGCGGTGGATCAGTCCGCGTATTCCATTTTCCATTCATAGCTTCTTGTGTGTTTTTGTTTCTTGTACTATTTGCTTCCATTCCTTCCTGTCTTTCACCTTCTTCTTCCATTCTGTGACTTCCATTATTCGCATATCTTCGTGTATTTGGTCCTGCCATCTTATTTTCGGCCTTCCTTTGGGTCTACTGAGTGGTGGTTTCCAGTTTGAAATTCTCTTCGTTATGGAGTCTTGGATTTTTCTTTGAATATGACCATACCACCTGAGTCTCCGTGCTTTTATGAATTTCACTATGTCTTCCTCTTCTAGGGTACTTTTTATCTCTTCATTTCTTAGTTGTCTGTGTTCTTGCCATTGTGTTTTCCATGAGCCCAGTGTTCTTCTTATAATTCTTCTTTCCAGTATTCTCATTTTTTCTTCGTCTCTCTTGGTCAGGCACATTGTCTCTGTTGCGTATGTTATTGACTGCGTATGTAAGACTCCATAACAAAGAGAATTACAAACTGGAAACCATCACTCAGTAGACCAAGAGGAAGGCCGAAAATAAGATGGCAGGACCAAATACACGAAGATATGCGAATAATGGAAGTCACAGAATGGAAGAAGAAGGTGAAAGACAGGAAGGAATGGATGAAAATCAATTACTGCTCTAATGCTGATTTTGTAGATTTTTATTTTCGTGCTTGTGCAGAGGTTTTTGTTCTTAAGTAGCTTATGGTATTTCCAGAAAGCCATTTTTCCTGCCTTTATTCTTTCGCTAATTTCGATACTTCCGTCGTTGCTCCCGTTTACTGTGACTCCTAAGTATTTTTAAAGTTTGGTTTTACAAATTTTGGTTTTTGTAAGTTTTAAATTATACCATCACAAATGTTTGATGTGGGCTCCTCGGATCACACGTCTACAGATGGTGCAAAGTTTACGGCACGACGACCATGCAAAGCGAACCAATTTTTGTATTGCAATGTAGGAAGCGATGGAGGATAACGAATTTGAACCGTCTAGTGTTCAGCGGCGAGGCGGCATTTCATTTAAATGGAAAGGTGAACCGTCACAACATTCGGATATGGCACACGGAAAATGCTCATATCATTCTGGAACATGAAAGGGATTCCCAAAAATATAATGCCTTCTGTGCAGTCTCCAAAATAAAAGTGTACGTAAAAATGTACTCTTTTTCTTCAATGAAAATAAGTTGCAGTTTTGGTTGTTTCCGCAACAGACAGAGGGTTCCAAAAACTTCATATTACAACAGGATGGGGCTTCACCTCATTGGCACAATGAAGTGCGTCGCTATCTAAACGAGGAACTTCCTCACCGCTGGATTGCGCGATCTGCTGTACAGGACTTGGTGTTGTTCAGCTGACCTCCAAGGTTACCCGACCTTTTTTTCTTTGGGGGTACATTAAATATAGGGTTTATGTGCCACTAATGCCATCAACACTGGGTGAACTCCGAGAACGCATAACTGCTACTGTGAACAGCATTGATGCGGCCACATTGCAGCGTGTGTGTACCGAACTGTACCACCGTTTAGACGTGAGTCGTGTGACCCAAAGAGCCCACATCGAACATTCGTGATGATATAATTTAAAACGTGGACATATTCCCTTTATTTTCATGTGTCATTTAATATAATATACGTAAAAATTTGTGAAATATATCTTTTTAAAACCCGATGATTCTTTTGAAGACACCCTGTATAATATAACACAGAAATAGAATTAAGGCAGAGATTCTTTGAAAAATATTTGTCGAGACGTTTAGCAATAAATCGCAAATTGTTAGGATAAATAATTCTCTTTAGTTTCGCTTTTATATTAATGCAGAAGATTTATAATTTTTATATTTTCTTCAAAGTTCGTCACATTTCAACGGACATATGATCACAAGACGCGAGGTAATTCGCGGATTGTTGTTGTCCTTGATACATTGGTCTAACATAATTACAGCTCTTCCACGATACAACTTTTTTTTCTAATAAATCTTTTGTATATAACATTCGGTAAGAGAAAAACAATGCAACAAGAAGCGAAAAAATCAAAATTATATTCAAAATCTAAAAATATAAATCATATAATCTGAACAATCGCTTTGTAACGAATTTGATAACGATTTGATATTTTCCTGTATTACATGAAAAAAAACTGAAATAGTATATTTTGCAACAAGCACACGAATAATCATAAACGGATAAACTTCAACAATGACATTTGCACATAACCTGAGCGAAAATAGTGTCAGAATGATCAGCTGTAAGTGTAAATTGGCGATTCAGCGGCAAGCAATGGTCGTAGTTTTTTTGATCTGGAGTGCGAATCCGTTGATGGATTTGAGAAATTCAAACGCCATACTGTTGGACTTTTCACCGGGCATGCATTTGTCGGACTGAAAATGTAAATTTTCTTTTTCGCGTTTCCGTTTGAAGAGGTGAAAAAAAAGTGACTTTGCAAATTGGGGCCTGCGGAACGTCCCCGGAGGTGTAATGCGCTGCGAGAGGTGTCGTTCGAAAGTAGACACGTGGGGCTATAATCTCTGAAACAAGCAATACAATTCTAAAACATTTCCGAATGTTGAAGGTTTCAATTTCCTCAATTTTTAAAAATTCGTTTCGAGTTTGGCCGGCCTCTAGACCCCCAAATGCGATCGAGCGGTGCGTCGTTCCTATCGCCTTATAGACCCTTTCGTTCTCTATTTATAAACCGCCACCGCGATGACCTGCTATTTAATTTAGCTAATCCTGGAGGATTCTCGCGTACGTCTGCAAAACATGGTTTTTCAGGCGTCCCGGTGCCATCCAGCGCGCAATCGCAAGCAACCTCCAAAACAAACTAAAAGGCACTATGCCGAATCGATTGGTGGCGGTCCGGTCCCGATCCGACTGTTGGGTATCCCAGGAAAAGAATCCCCGCAAATTAGCTAAAAAAAACACCGCGTTTTTCCTATTTTTGTGTTAAATTGACCCAGAGCGGGAACATGATGCCGCAGGTACCAGATTGTTCCACCGCCGGTTGCGGGTAAACATCTTGCATGGAACGAACCGGTTTGGAGACACGCCGCTCTACTACCAAGAGAAGGGCGTCCACAACAGTGTTGGAAAAAAATGTTTTTTTTTTCGCTTACATTTGCCGTCGTACCGGGTGAACCGACGGTCGCGTACTTTTCCGCATGACGTCAAAAAACGTGATATCGACGCGGCAAGAGTACGCAGTAAAAAAATTGAGCCGCGGACCAAAATTGCTCCTCAAAGGTGCTTGAAACGATCTCCTGTTTTTGGCACCTGGAGGACGCCGTGTGGGACTTGCGTGCGGCAGACGGCCGTACGCAGTTTTACAACAGAAAATGACAATTTCCCGTTTCGACGCGCAAGAGGAACGGAGTTTTTGAAGAAAAAGTGAAACATTTAAAATGCACCTACAGCCTTGTAAGGCGCGTCTAAAAAGGCGCGTCCTACAAACCTTGTAAGGCGCGTCTAAAAAACTTAATTTTTTGTTCAATTTACCGGAAAAAAATCAATCCGCATTTGTACACAATTTTTCTTAATTTTCAAAAAATCTTTATTTTTGGACCCCTTTTTAGTTCAGAGAAGGCACCTTGCTCGATTAGTATATTACAACTAGGGCGGTAAGTTGTCAATTGGTCACGAGAGCGAAATTGGCCACATTCGCTCGAGAGGCGAAAATTTAGTGCGAAAATAGCATTTTTCGCACTAAAAAACGAGCGCCAAGATAAAACTTTTAACGCATGAGTAATAAAACTAATTTATATTACATTGACTAACGTTGTCTGACCAACTTTTTCAATTTACATTTGGCAGACACTGTGGCTAAAAAAAAATTCTCTGTAGTTGTTCGATTGTCTACATAATTTTGTTTAACCCATTTTTGCCCAAACTCCTACACTCAATATAGGGGTACAATAACTACCTGCTCGTGTACACTGGTCAAAAGTGGGTTAAAATATATTGTTACATTATTATTTAACTCTTAGAGGCACGGCGGTATGAAAAATGTCCCACCTTACATTGCGACGCAAAGGGTGGTATTAAATGTGTCCCACCTTTTTGATGTGAGGTCATTTTAAAGCCGTTTTATATTAAAGTCGATTTGGTCTAAACATTATTATGGTGGTATTTTTATTGCCATAGCTACAAATTACATACCGTGCACATACAAATTATTGTGCAACATTGGTCTTTTTCATTACAACATTTTTCTCTTACAGAAAACCCTCGGTAATCTGACAAAGTAATACTGGGATCTTTTAACCAGAAAAGAAGAAAAGTTTGCCTGAAAGTAAACAGGAAAAAGCTTAGAATTCTCACGGGACACTGCAGCAAACACATCAAGGTTCTAAGGCCAAAGGAAGATGACAGATGTAGATTCTGTCGCTCAGCAGAGGAAACCCCCTACATCTGATCAGAGTCGGAGTAATGCCCCACAAGAGACAAATGTATTTTGGGGCCCACCGTTTAAACGCAGAGGAGTTGCAGTCCTTGAATCCTACCAAAATTATGAAATTCCTGAAAGAATCAGGACTAGAGGAGGCTCTCTAAATGGGTAAGTATGCCAAGGATTAGAGGACGACGATGGGGTACAATAGATCTATGAAGGTCGCAGTACAAGTCGCTACCGAAATCTAAAAATCAACAATCCACTAACTGACAAACGTTTTGCGGTGTCAGATTATCAAATTCGTCGGATTATCGATTGCTGCCATCAACCCCTTATAGTCCAGAACTTTTTGAAACGGGCACAACTATATTCATAAATTTTCGTTTGTTTTACATTGTCAAAATGCTAGAGTAAGGCCCTGTCTCTTAGTTTCCTGAGATATGATATGTTCGATATGATATTCGATATATTATGATAAGTTCGTTGTGTTATTACATCGTTCTCTTCGTTCGTGCAACATTCTCATGGGTCCGTTGCATTACCTCATTCAAATGCGTTGATCGCATGTCTTGCCGTGGAGTAGCTACAATGATTTCGCCATCAACGTCTTGATCTAGCATTGGAGTCTCCCTGTCTCTTAGCTTCATGAGAAGAAAAAGTTCATTGTGTCATTACATCGTTCTCTTCGTTCGTGCAACATCCTCTTCGGCCGTTGGCGTTGCATTACCTCATTCAAATTCGTTGATCGCATGTTTTGCTGTGGAGTAGCTTCAATGATTTCACCATCATCGTGTAGATCTATCATTGGAGTAGAAGCTGAGTGAGTAATCTCAACATCGACAACTCTATCAGTTTAGATCACAGTATACTCAGATACTACCAATTATACAATTTTCCAGTCCTACAAACAAATTGTAATGGTCTTTCCTAGACTTGTCCAATACCGCCTAATCCTTCAGAAGATACGAAAACGAGCGGATGGATTAAAGAAGCACGAGCTCTTTAATTGCCGTTCAGTTCAAAATATCTACGTTAGGTTAATTAATATTAGGACCACATGTGGGTCGCTTTTAAAAGTTATTTCGTTGGTGAACTTTCGTCGAAGTAATTTTGAACTTGTGGCCATCGACTGCTGAGATTAACAGCGACTGCTTTATCCGGATGTCTCGCACATTCCTGTAGGGACTGTCGAAGCGGAACTTCCTTATGTTCGAAGCGACGATGCATTTCACCAGCATCATTCCATACTTCAAACCTATACAGTTTCTGGGACCTCCGGAGAATGGTAAAAACGCGTTCGGATGTTGTTTGGCGTTTCCTTGCTCTTTACTTGCCGTTCAGTTCAAAATATCTACGTTAGGTTAATTAATATTAGGACCACATGGGGGTCGCTTTTAAAAGTTATTTCGTTGGTGAACTTTCCTCGGAGTAATTCTGAACTTGTGACCATCGACTGTTGCGATTAACAGCGACTGCTTTATCCGGATGTCTTGCACATGCCTGTAGGGACTTTCGAAGTGGAACTTCCTTATGTTTGAACCCACGATGCATTTCACCAGCATCATTCTATACTTCAAACCTATACAGTTTCTGGGTAATTCGGAGAATGGTAAAAAGGCGTTCGGATGTTGTTTGGCGTTTCCTTGCTCTTTACTTGCGGTTCAGTTCAAAATATCTACGTTAGGTTAATTAATATTAGAACCACATGGGTGTCGCTCTTAAAAGTTATTTCGTTGGCGAACTTTCCTCGGAGTAATTTTGAACTTGTGGCCATCGACTGTTGCGCTTAACAGCGACGGCTTTATCTGGATTTCTGGCAACATTCCTGTAGGGACTTTCGAAGTGGAACTTCCTTATGTTCGAAGCGAGGATGCTTATGGATGGAGGACAACACGACTCCGGATCCTTTCAGCATCATGCAAGTTTCGAAGTGCATTTCACCAGCATCATTCCATACTTCAAGCCTATACAGTTTCTGGGTCCTCTGGGGAATGGTAAAAAGGCGCACGGATGTTGTTTGGCGCTTCCTTCCGGCGAGAATCTGTCCGGGTCGAACTTCAAGGGGTCATTGATAATTGTGGAGATCGGTGCAAAGACAGAATGGACAACACGACTCCGGATCTTTTCGGCATCGTGCAAGTTTCGAGGTGTAAATCTTCCTCGATCTTTCTGACGATGTTTGGGCCGACGGGGAAGAGTCGTATGGACTCCTTGATTGTCATCTATCTTCTTCATCCATTCAACCAGACAAATTTTAGGAACTATTATCTGTATCGGTGGCGACTTGCTCTATGACTTCCGGAGCGACATTGAGTTCAGCTTGGACCATGCAATTGCTCTAAATTTCTTTCTGTTTAGACCAAATCGACTTTAATATAAAACGGCTTTAAAATGACCTCACATCAAAATGGTGGGACACATTTAATACCACCCTTTGCGTCACAAGGACGTCACAATTACAAGACAGACAAAACCCATAACTTTCATTTTGAACTCTTTTGCATTACATTGACCGCTGTTTTGCTCCATTTAATTTACACGACGGATTACAAGGATTAGAGCGGGGCCGGATTACCAAGGGTCAACTGTATTTTCTAAAATAAAATCTATCAAATTGATATTATTGCTTGATATACTTGTAGTAAAGGGATTGAAACATTTTACAAAATATTTAACCTTGCAATACATGTATTGATCACATGTATTACAAGGTTAAATATTTTGTAAAATATTGAAGATGAATTTTAAAATACGTCAATTAAAAAATACAGAAATTAGTTGGAGTGAAAGAAAAGGCAAACATTTTCGCTTAAGGCTTATTTACAAGCATTTTTCTAGAGTTAGTTAATGTGTGGTAGCAGACTACCTTTGAAATTCTTCATTCATATGAAGTCGTGACTAATAAAAAATAATTTATCGCTGTTAACAGATTTGGCATTTAGAAGAGGTTTCAGTAGTTTGCTGGAATCGTTAATAAAATCGGTAATTTGCATTTTCGAAGGAAACATTATCGTTTGCAGTTATTTTGTAAAATGCCACCGTTATTTATTTTAATAAACGGTTTGCCTTCGTGTTAATAAATTCAGCAGTTGAAGTGTAAGGTAATCATATGTAGTAGTTAGTGTGTGAAGAAGGGCTTTTGTGCATTTTGTGCATGCGCGTCCGCCATGTTTAAGAGGCGAGAATAAAAAAGTTTCGGGCACATTCTATCATTTTCCCTGGTTATAAGTCAAAAAAGTGTCCGAAAACATGGCGGAAATTGACGCAAGCGCACAAAAAAATTTCAACTATGAAGAGATCTATTTAGTAACGCGAGTTGTTGCCATAGTAACAACAAACAGAAATTGTTTAATAATGAAACTCAATTTGATTTACATTGGAGTTTTACGCACGATTTTGATACTTTTACGCACGATTATAATGTCATTCTTCACATACAATCATTTATTTAAAACAAACCTAGACATACGTGTATATCTTTTTAGGGTTTCGTACCGAAAACGGAACCCTTATAGTATCACCTTGTTGTCCGTCTGTTTGTCTGTCTGTCTGTCAAGACAATTTTTCTCAGGAATGCGTAGAGGTAACAAGTTGAAATTTGTATCAAATACTCAGGTCTGCGGTGTCTTTCAGCTGTCAAAATCAAACTTGTAAATCAACGCGATCAAAAGATATGACCGTTTTTGTCGCATATTTTGCGATTTCATAAGGGAATCAAAACCTATAGGGTACTTCCCGTTGACCTAGAATCATGAAATTTGGCAAGAAGCGGTGTCTTACTGCACATGTAAAAGGAGAAATTAGAAAACCGTAAATATGTAGTTTAATTACAAGAAAAATGCGAATTTACTATTAGAAACTTATGAAAATACACTAATGTGTTGCGTGGTATTGTCAGGCACCAGAAGCATATGGGTTGCATACAGTTAGGTCCTACTAAAGATACCTTACTTACAAGTTTGTACGGAACCCTCGGTGCGCGAGTCACAACTCGCACTTGGGCGGTTTTTTTTTTCAATATGAAATATTTTAATAGCTGGTTAACTCAGTTAATAATTTTTTTGCAAAAAGTTGATTGGATTGTGTAAAAAAGCGCACAAAAAAAGATAAATTATTGTTTATGGATCCATGAAATTCTGTCGAAATATCGAATGAATACAAAATTGGTGTGTTTGATTTGAAACTTTCTTTTATAAAAATTATAGTGCCAGGACCGGTCCAATAATAATTTCCTGCAGAAGTTTCGGTAAAGGCGCAGGAGGAGGGGAAACAGCGGTTTTGCTTTCCTTGTGAAAGTGAGAGTTATAGCCAGCTACACGCGTCTCGTTTCATACTAATAACAATTTATCATCCGTTTCATTCTTGTAAAAATTGTGAAACTGACTATTGTATGCTTACAATCGTATTTTAACATTTAATTATCATTTAAGGCATAAATTAACGTTAATAAGGAAACCAACAAAATTCAATTCACTTATAATTAACAACGCTTTTTACTATTAGTAATACTACATTAAAACAACACTATAACTAATAATTTTCTTCCAAATATAAAATTCGCGAAATAAATGTGTTGTCTATAAAAAATCTTTTGATTATTAATTTTATTGCGCAAAGAAGATTAATTTAGTTTATAAATTTGTTTAATTTTTGATTAATATAGTTTATAAGTTTATAATTGACTAAAAGTATGTCAGGAAAAGAAAGTTTTCTCAAAAATAAAATTAGTCACCGGTGCTAAACACCGCATATCCTGCCAAAAAAAGATACATTTGCACGTGTAATATCTTGTAGACTCTCAATTTATAAAATAGCTTAATAACAACGCTTGTCCATTAGTACACCATTCATTTAGAATTTATAGCTAAACCAGATCGTTTAGTAAAAGGTTTAGACAAAATGTAATAGTATATTATGTAACGAGAGTTGTAAGAAGAATATTACAGTTAATTCCGCGAGTGCATAATTGCCTTACAACTCGAGTTATGTACTACACTTTATCTACGACCACACTAATTTGTTTCTGTTTAATAAGAAAAATATGTTTGATTTTGAACAAATTTATTTCTTATTAGGTTATGTTTATTTAATTACCAATATTTAACATTATAATCAACAAACAGATGTATTTTCATATATAACTGTTACTCGACATTATTTTACTCCACAAATACATTCTTAATGGTTACATACCTTATTATTTAGTACTTATTTGGGTTAAACTGGTATAAGAGTGCTCATAGATATAGGCAACCCAATGTACGTAATGTCAATTTCCGTTAGTTTGAATTGTAGCATGGGGGGCGCCTCACGAATGAACACGTAGTAGCAGCTCTCAACCAATCAACGAATCGTAAACCAAACGCACGTGTGTATTATCAATCATAACTTATCATTAATTGCGGACTGTTACATACGTGTGTGTTATGATGTATTTACATAGTTCACGAACTGTACAATAATGGGCATTTACAATAGTGGTCGTAGATAAACTTACTTACACTTATCAGGTATAGGGTACACTTATAAGGTATAGATCAGGGGTCGGCAAACTCTATAAACTTAAGAGCCAATTTTTTATTTAAAATGATTTTAAACCGGATCAAGAGCCACGGATAAATTTTTCCATAAAGTCATATTTTTGAATTTTCTTCAAAATTGGCGGTGATTAAGCGCCTTCGCTATAATATTATAGCTGGCTTTGACTACCAAATCCAGCATCGGACTTGCCATATTGTTGAGGTGGCGTTTGCCAGCCGGGCCCTATCCTGCGCGACCCCCCAGCGCCCCCCCCCTGGTCTGGCTAGCGGGGCCTGCCGCTACATTTATTATTGTAATCTGTCTTAAGTGCTAATAATAGTAAAGTAGTTAATAATTGTCAAACATTTTATTAACTGTTAAAAATGGCAATTACTATAAAAATAATAATAGTTGATAATAACTCTCAAAAATGACATTATCATTCCTTTATATGCAGAACTTTGGATGGTTAATGCCGGGTTTACGATGAACTTAACGTAACGGGACGCGACGCGAAGTAAACTGATTTGGCGTGAATTTAACTAACGGTATGTTTGTGAAAGGTCCATCGACATTTTCTTTTCTTTCTGTTGATGTAGTTGCTGGCTATTGCACAATATAAATCACAACACAATACCACCAATCACAACACAATAACAATGTCACTCTTGAATTCGATTGCATGCGCGCAAGAATCGAGAGCGTTGATTGGCAAAAAGAGTCATGTGAATCAGCTAACGTAACGGGAAGCGAAGTTTGAAGTTTGGCAGCTTTTAAGTTCTGATATGTACAAGCAATTGTAATTAGCCGCATATAAAAGTACGTGTTTAAGTTATACGTCACGTCCCGTTACGTTAAATTCATCGAAAACTTACTATTCCCAAAACTTGTCATAAATGGCAACAACAAGATGCAAAGAAATCTTTGGATAATTATGTGTATTTGTCTAATCAGTTATTATTAATCATTAAAGCTACATTTATATTTTAAATCTGTCAAAAGTGGTAGAAATCGTGAAATAGTTTATAAATGTCAAATAACATTGTAATGACTGTCAAAATTGATAATAACTATAAAAAATGCTAATTACTGACCAAAATGACGATAGCTGATAAAAACTGTCAAAATGACAGTGAATTATATTATCATTCATTGATATCCAGAACTTACAATTACCAATATCCCGTACCGAGCCCCGGGTTTATGGGGAGGCGCCCAGGCCCTTCCGGCCCAGTCCGACCCTGACCACATCCATAACTTTACCCATATCTTCTGGAAATGTTTGTCCGCAAAGTGCTTTCTTATGAATTATGAATGATGATCAATTTTTTGTTTTAAAATTGTAACAAATTCTTTTTTATTGCCCACCACACTTCTAGCTTCATCTGTTCGATGCGATATTTATTCAGACATTCGTTCGCTGCATTTTCTACATCTTCTTCTCGTCTTTGGAACCAACTGATGATATATGGCGAGCAAAATGGACAACTTGTGCGGTATCATTTATGTCATAAGATTCATCGACCGCTATTGATATGACTGATGCTAATTTAACGTCCTCAACTTGATGGCATGCATTTAACTTTTGACTGTTTTGACTTTTAACTGATGACCTTTTTTTTGTACTATCTGTTGTAATTTTGACATACACTGCTAAGCTTTTGATTTTATTCACAATATCTGATTTATTGTTAAAAATTGTGAAAAAGAGTGAGTTATGAACTTGGCGGTGGCGCCAACGGTCCTAAGATTTCCGAAAAGGGGCAGGTTATTTGGGACTGTTTATTTTTTTGTGAGTTTTTCGTTTCGATATGTTTTTGAAGAGCCATAAACTCACACCAAAAGAGCCACATGTGGCTCGCGAGCCACACTTTGCCGACCCCTGGTATAGATAATTCATATAAATTACAACAGAAATTCTATCCAACGATATATCGACAAACTAGGCAATTGTTAGATGCTTCTTAGGAAAGGAATCCAGATAGACTCTATTTGTATAATTACAGATAGTGCAACTATTGCAAAAAACGAATTGCTATCCTGCCAGATAGCCAAACAGTCATCAAGGCCATTAGATACACCGCATACACCATCAGATCCAAACCGGTATGGGACTGTGTGGGATACCTAAACAAGCTTGGCGGAGAATAAAGTAACGCTACTCCTGGGTACCTGGACACACTAGCATAAATGGAAACTAAGAAGCCGACCTAGCAAACAAGGGATCCAGTGTAATCATTTCGTCCAGGTCCGGAACCCTTTTTCGGTATGAGCATGAACACCATCCACAAAGGCTTAGATGAAGAAATAAGAGAACAATGAATGAAAACTTGTTAGGAACTTCCAGGGCTTAGACAATCCAAAGTAATGCTGGAAACCTTTAACCAGAAAAGAACAAGAGACTTTGTTTGGTATTTTATGGACTGTATTAATAATACAAAAAAAAAATAGGGTTTTATCTTACCGTTTCCTCCGCTGCTCGCTCGCGTCCGGACGTCCACCTCAATAAGGGGGGCACCAGGAAGGGAGAGAACGAAAACAAAGACGGGATTTCGGGAGAGGATACCTTACCACCGATTTTCATCCGTTTTCGGCAAAACAGCTCGAAGAGGTCGAATCGGAAAGACCCAGGGCCACGACGATGAAATTTTCGTGAACCAAAACTACAATGGCGATCAAGCCAAACCAACAGAACCGACGACTCACGTGTTTCAGCCAGATCGCGAAATTAATCTCTTTTTTCTTGGGTAAAAAAAAATGATATATCCGCGCGTGTCTCGAATCAATCCAAAATACGTCGTATATCCCGGAGCTACACGAACCGCTCCGCCAGAGGTCAGCACATCCCGGCCTACCTTCCCGGCCTACCTTCCCGGCAACCAAAGATACAATTCGGCCGGAACAGACTTAGAATTAGACTACATCTCGGGGCCCTGGGTCTAGAGGAGGATGCGCATATGCAGAAACTGCGGCTCAATAGAGGAAACCCCCATAATGCTCCGCAGGCATTACTCAGCAAGAGACAGATGTACCTTGGATATAGATATATGCGCGAGATAGTTAATCTATGATAATTATGGGATGGTTAGTCAATGTAGATTACAAACAAACCAAGCTTGAAATTTTGGCTTAATGTTGTAATTCGAAAAGAGGATCAAACATTTTCGGCAACCGTGCAGTTAGTTTTTGAGAGGAATTCACACACTCAACGACAAATTAAATTTGGTCCAAACTAGTTTCAAGCAGAATCACAAAAGTCGATGATCCGAATTGACTAGTCAAAGGTGAAATTGTTCGGACGATTTGAAGATGAACTTTATCAAAGTTGTCTGTGGCCTTAGTTTTTAACTTAAGTGAACACCATGTAGTTCAAATTAAAGAAGATTTTGTTTAGTTTCTAAAACTCGTCTTGGAATTTTCATAACGATTTTAGTTTTTGAAATATTTTGAAAAGCGTCACTTTATTAATACAACTAGATTTTAACTGATCTTCGTGTTTGGCCTAAGTTTTTTAAATTAATTGAAATAGTTTTTGAGATAATTCACAAACTCAACGACAAATTAAATTTGGTCCAACCAAACTAGTTGGTCGAATTGATCGAACGATTTGAAGATGGATTTTATCAAAGTTGTCTGTGGCCTTAGTTTTTAACTTAAGTGAACACTATGTAGTTGAAATTAAAGAAGATTTGATCTAGTTTCTAAAACTCATGTTAAAAATTTCATAACGTTTCTAGTTTTTTAAATATTTTGAAAAGCGTCACTTTATTAATAAAACTAGATTATAACTGATCTTCGTGTTTGACCTAAGTTTTTGAAATTATTTGAAATGGTTTTTGAGATAATTCACAAACTCAACGACAAATTAAATTTGGTCCAATTTAGTTGGTGAAATTGATCGAACGATTTGAAGATGGATTTTATTAAACTTGTCTGTGGCCTTAGTTTTTAACTTAAGTGAACACTATGTAGTTCAAATTAAAGAAGATTTTGTCTAGTTTCTAAAACTCGTATAAGAATTTTCATAACGTTTTTAGTTTTTGAAATATTTTCAAAAGCGTCACTTTATTAATAAAACTAGATTATAACTGACCTTCGTGTTTGACCTAAGTTTTTGAAATTATTTGAAATAATTTTTGAGACAATTCACAAACTCAACACCAAATTAAATTTGCTCCAATCTATTTGGTGAAATTGATCGAACGATTTGAAGATGGATTTCATCAAAGTTGTCTGTGGCCTTAGTTTCTAACTTAAGTGAACACTATGTAGTTCAAATTAAAGAAGGTTTTGTCTAGTTTCTAAAACTCGTCTTACAAATTTCATAAAATTTTTAGTTTTTGAAATATTTTGAAAAGCGTCACTTTATTAATAAAACTAGATTATATTATTACTTAGAAGAGAGAAAGGAGTTACACCAGTAGAAGATACGACAATACTGGGCAAAAGATCAAAGCCCAACAGTTGAACAAGCGTGGTCCAAACTAGGCCTATTCTCAAGAAGAAGAAGAAGAAAACTAGATTATAACTGATCTTCGTGTTTGCCCTAAGTTTTTTAAATTGTTTGAAATAGTTTTTGAGATATTTCACAAACCCAACGATAAATTAAATTTGGTCCAATCTAGTTGGTGAAATTAAACGGACGATTTGAAGATGGATTTCATCAAAGTTGTCTGTGGCCTTAGTTTTTAACTTAAATGAACACTATGTAGTTCAAATTAAAGAATATTTTATCTAGTTTCTAAAACTCATCCTAGAATTTTCATAACGTTCTTAGTTTTTGAAATATTATCAAAAGCGTCAGTTTATTAATAAAACTAGATTATAAGTGACCTTCCTGTTTGACCTAAGTTTTTGAAATTATTAAGTGTCAATTTATTAATAAAACCTTAGAAAAAAATTAGTGACCTTCCTGTGAAATCTTATAAATAAAACATTACCCCGCTCACACAACAAAAGGATTTCGTTAATTTTTTTTTCATTTAGATTTTGTTTCGCCTTTCCGTTATTCTGTTTTCGCATTTACATTATCCAATTGAAATCTCTGGAAATTGTTAAACAATGCAGCATTCGCATTTTCTGCCGTTTCAAAACTGCATTCAAATAAAAATAATCGAATTGTTCATCGTAATCTCGAATCAGGAATCTCCCGTGCGTATGTAAATGTGCATTTACAATTAAAACAATTTATAATCGGCGAAATAAAAATGCTCGTTTCTAGCATTGTTCGCGAAACGGAGAGCGAAAATTAATCATCGAATATTTCCCATGTGCCTTTTCACATACGTGTATTAAATTGTCATGGTTAGAGTGACATTAAACAATGTTACAACAATATTATAGCATTTAACAACTCTATATCCGGTAATGATTTACTTCAAATGAAATTGCCTTTTACGTCTGATATTATATAATTATTATGCAATTAGTTATTTTGTTACCGGAACAATTAATATCAATTTTTTACAATGGCACTCAACTCTCCAACGCATGCGCAATATTGAAATGGGTAAAGTTTTTCAATTTTGAGCATGCGCCGGACAGTTTGGTAACCGTTTTGTCTGCATTGAATTGAATTGTCTCCTATTATTTATCAATTTCATTTTTATTAATATGACAGCTATAATTAATACTTGATATATCTTTTATTAAAAATGTTCGAAATTATGAAATTCTTAATGTATTAACATGGTACAGGATTTTGTTTTGTAGAAATTTCTATATCGGCAATGTTGTTTGAAAAACTAATACCAAATTATAAAAATACATTGGACATGGTTAGTTAAAACTAATAATGGTCGAAACTATAATGTAATACGCTTTTTTTACGTATTTTAAGCACACGCCTATAGATCCCATTACGAAATAAAAAGTCGAGTTATTTAAATTGTAATACGCTCGAGGTGTTTCTACTTTTACATTTCTCCAGCAGAGAACGAAATTGGGACCGGCTCAACGTTGTGTCAGGTTAGTTCCACAAATTTTCTAGCCTGACACAGCAAAATTCAAATTGCTTTTATGTCCTCTAGCGAATTCAAAATAAATTAAATTGTATTTGTAACACATAGACATTAACACATAGACGTGTAACACACACGATTTCCATAGTTATCTATGTTTTCGGATGCAATCTATATAATGTATATTTTTTAAATATATAGAGTGTAGTCTATGTATCTGGGTCTCTTTATTGGACTGCGACTTGCTTACGAGATTAAATAGAGAATTCTCTACTCGTTTTTCAGAATCTGGAACTTCTCTCCCTGGATTTCCTCCCTCTGGTGGCCAATGCTCTCCAACTCTTCCAGTTGCAAAATTAACGGTTGATTAGATTCCTTATTTACGCTTTTCTGTTTGTCGATTTCCATTAGGAATTGTCGTTTCATTTTCAGCCAGGTGTCGAGTTCCGAATGGAACGCTTCCACGTCCTCGTGCAGATAACTCATCAGTTTGCCGAGGGGATTAGCCGTCCTGGTCAACGACTGAATCGATCCTCATAACTGATTTATTTCTTTGCTGGTGGTATCTCTACCTCTAACGTTCTCTTTCTCACATCTGCGTTTCAATTGACGTGTTCCTCCAGGTCCTCCTTGCCCTTAATCTCCTCCAGGATCTGCTCGACGAGTCTTGGATGTGTTCGACGATGTGCCTTGTTCGCCGGAATGTCCAGGGACTTCTCCAAGGCGACGTCCTCCACCACCACCGTCTCCTCCTCGTCCTGCTCCTTCCCAGCCCCATCGAAGTTTTCCACGATCACGTTGATTTTGCCCATGGAGATGATTTCTGCGCGGCCGGGGAAGGAGGAGTCGAGGCGGAGACGGGGAGCTCCCGGACGGGCGCTCGATGGACGGACACTTGGTGGACGAAGAAGCGAACTCCTTGGACGAACTTCTCGTGAAGCCACAATCTTCTTCTTCTGCGGCGGTTTAGCCTCTTCAATTTTGCTCTCTTGACGAATTTTGACCTCCTTCTCCTCCCCTATTTCTTCTCCTCCTCAACCTTCTTCTCTTCGTCGGTCTTGTCCTCCGCACCTTTCTTCTTCTCTTCAACCGTGTTCTTCCTGATCTCAGCCGTTCTAGGCCTGGCGGATTTCGACCTCTCCATAGGAACCCTCTTATCCTCCTCACCTCTTCTTTGACATATTTTTGTCTGTCTTGTCCTCCGCATCTTTCATCTTCTCCTCAACCGTGTCCTTCCTGATCTCAGCCGTTTTAGGCCTGGCGGATATCGGCCTCTCCATAGGAACCCTCTTCTCCTCCTCAACAGCATTACTCACCTCTTCTTCAACAGCTTTCTATACACCAATCACATTTTCCTCAATTGTTTCCTCTTTGCCCGCTTTTAGCTCCGCCAATTTCGCTTCTTTCTTTGGACTTTCTTTGGGAGACTTCACCTCTTCGTTTTTTACCTTCATCAGCGACCTAGGTGACTCCTTCAGCTTCAAATTCGAAGCTTTCTTAACCCTTAACCACCTGCCATACGTCTCAGGTGAGAAAATTACTGCTACTTTGGGTCTGAGAGACGTATGTCAGGTGGTTAGGTGGTAACAACCTCCTTGCTTCTAGAAACCTTTGGCGTAATTTCTCCTAGTTTACTCCTGGGCGTCGCTTCTTTGACTTTAGATTTGACTTTATCTCCGATTTTCGGTGTTTCTACCGTATTCTTCTTCGCCTTCCCGGTGGAATCTTTGATTTTTTCGCTGGTTTTCGAGGACGCCTTCTTCATCTTCTTTGTTTTGATCGCCTTCCTCAGCTGTGTCACGTACTTATTGCTGTCCACCTTGTTCTTTATTTAGTTTCCTATCGTATGGAGCAGCTTTCCGCTGGCTCCAAACCGGCTATTATCTTGCTGGAATGGACCGGTAGTTCTTCCCCGCTGATACTTTTGCTGCCACAATTAGTTTATTAAGAAACGCCAGTTTGCCATCTCCGCCTACGAGAACAGTAACTTGAGGAACCCCGTGTGCCTGATCATGGTATTGACCACGTCGTATAGGAACCAGAAGGGTGGCTACTACTAGATTAGTTAAAATTTGGTACAAACAAGGTAGAAACGTTTTTATATTCACGTGACAATTTTTTAAATCTTCACATTTTCAAATTCTGACCTGCCAGGACCTGTCTAGTCTTGTCTCTCTTAGTGCTAGCTGGAGAGTAATAATGAAAGAACTGACAGTAAGAGGAATCCGTCCCTATCTCCTGCGTATGGTGAGGAGCTATTTCCTCAACAGAACACAAGTACTTCGAGCACAAGGAAACTCAACAAACTGGGTACTAGATAGTGGTATTCCACAGGGTTCAGTCATGCGCCCGAATAACCTATACGATGGGATGCTAAGACTGCCAAAAGGTGTGACACTTATTGGCTTTGCTGACGACCTGGCACTCGTGGTTTCAGCAAAAGCATAGATCCTTCTAACGAAAAGGAAAACCGCGTAATAAACCAAGTTATTGAATGGTTGGCAAGAAACAAGCTAAGTCTCGCGTCCGAAAAGTCAGAAGCAGTGCTACTAACTGTTCTGAGGAGAATAAATACAATATATTAAAATATTAAAACATTAATAATACTAATATTACGTCTACATAAGTTATAAAGTCTGAAATTATACATCTCGGTGTTGGGTAAGTGTTGGGCAGCGAAGGGGTTGAAAGTGTTAGCGGCCTTAGATAGCATCCTGCCAAATGTAGGAGCCCCAAAAAGCTACAAACGTAGGATGATGGGCACAGTCGTTCAATCAAATAAGCTTGTGGCAGCGTAAAATCTGGGTAAAAGACAAACTGGGAACAAATGAACGACTTCAAGTATCTGGGCGAAAACATAAATAGCAAAGGCCTGGAAGACGCGGAAATTAGAGCCAGAGTGATGATGGCAAGTAAAGCCATTTTTCTCATTGGCGAATGTATTCAAGTCCAATGTGATACACAGAGACACAAAAATTAAGGTGTACAAATCATCCGACTAATACTCACGTACGGCTGCGAAGTGTGGATCCTCGCAGCAAAGAACGAAACAAAAATCGACGCGTTCGAGAGGAAAATATTAAAACGGATCCTAGGACCAGCACGGGAAAATGAAGAATATAGGAGGCCATACAACAAGGAAGTATATCAAGCCCTTAAAGTCCAACTAGTGTGGATATACGTGAAACTGCAGCGCCTCCGTTGGGCAGGCCACGTTATAAGAATTCCAGATGGTAGAATGCCCAAAAGAATCCTGCACGGCCGAATGGAGGGGAAGAGGCCGATAGAAAGACCGAGAAAAAGATGGGAGGATGAAGTAGACCAGGACGCCAGACGAATCCTAGGAAGATGAAAGGAAGTGGCCCAGGAAAGAGACCTATGGAGGAGGAAGCTAGAGGAGGTCAATGCTCAAATTGGGCTGTAGCGCCAGAAGAAGAAGAAAAGAAGAAGCTTTCCTTCAAAGAACACATCAAACAGGTGACAAATAAAGCCCCAAAAACTACCAAGGTCCTAGAGGCCCTACATTTTCAAGAGGAAAATATGAAGAATAGGATTCTTAATATTTTCCTCTCGAAAAAGAATAGGATTCTTAATATTTTCCTCTCAAAAATTTAGGGCCTCTAGGGCCCTAGTTGTTTTTGGGGCTTTAGTTGTCACCGGGAAAAATTTATGGAAAAATGAAGAATATAGAAGGCGATACAACACGGAAGTATGTCAGGCTCTTAAAGACCAACCAATGTCAATATACGTAAAACTGAAGCGCCTGCGGTGGGCAGGCCACATTATAAGAATGCCATATGGTAGAATGCCCAAAAGAATCCTGAACGGCCGAATGGAGGTAAGAGGCCGAAAGGAAGACTAAGGAAAAGATGGGAGGATGAAGACCAGGAAGCCAGACGAATCCTTAAACTAGGAAGATGGAAGGAAGTGGCCTGGAAAAGAGAGGAATGGAGGAGGAAGCTAGGGGAGGCCAAGGCTACAATTGAGCTGGAGCGCCAGAAGAAGAATCTGGGTAAAAAGTATGAGCATTAATAGTAATGCGAAGAAGTTAGCAAAAGTGCAATGGAAACTTGCAATCAGGATTTGCAGTGCTTACAAAACCGTTTCGGGAGATGCTGCACTAGTAATTGCCCTCCATAGAACTCCACGCGGAAGAGAGAGCTGAGCTGTACGATGAAGGCTACAGCTACGAAGGCTACGATGAAGGCAACAGGCAATCAAAAACTACAGCAAGAAATAAATTGGTAAGAAAATGGCAGGCAAATTGGTGGGCGTCTAGCAAGGGCCAATGGACAAAGATCCCAGACATCAAAACATGGCTCAACAGGTAACATGGAGAATCAAACGTATATATCACCCAATTCCTGACGGGACATGGTTGCTTCCGTGCTGCGATAGATGACTTGTGTATCTACTGTGGCGAAATAGATTCCGTGATGCACACATCCTTCGAATGCTCCAGATGGAACACAGAAAGGCAAAAGTACACAGGCAACATGAAATTCACTCCAGGCAAAGTTATGCAGTATTTGCTGGAAAAAGGAGAAAATTGGGAGTTGATTGAAAAGCTGGTTCAAGACGTTCTAACAAACAAGAAAGACGATAAGAGACTGAAACTCTGCGTGATCCACGTTCTTCGGCTGCTGCAGATTGAACACAGAAAGGCAAAAGTGCACAGGCAACATGAAATTCACTCCAGGCAAAGTTATGCAGTATTTGCTGGTAAAGGGAGAAAATTGGGAGTTGATTGAGAGACTGGTTAAAGACGTCCTAACAAACAAGGAAGATGATGACAGACTGAAACTCTCGAGAAAGCCACAATAAGTACGAACTTCAATACAGCCATCACACTGAAGATGTACTATCTGCGGTTCGGGTGTGATTGATTGACTTCTTACAGGGCACTTGTCTGTACAATTTCGTGCTGCCAGCTACGACCGGGAAAAAAAAGTCTGTCGAGTCATTTTTTGCAATGAATGAAAAAATAGCATTTCTTAGTTTGAAAATCAGTTATCGTATTAGCCTGAATATAAGACGTCTCTAATGCGAGATCTAATGTGTACCTTTGATGTTGCACAAAATTATACTCTGTCCGGCGAGAGAATGCATCTCGTCTCGACGAGTTTAGCATTGTTCTGCGCATACCCCCACTTTACTTTTACCACGAGTGCGCGGCATTTGTCCGTATTTGAAAAACTGACGCACATTTCTTAACTCAAACTAACCTGCGCGTACCTCAGCGCGTCCCTTGCCCCTCATACCCCGGCGCAGTACAGCTGCATTCTCTTGCCGGACAGAGTATAAATTAAGATAATTTGAGAGTATGTTAGAGAGTATGTTATTGGTAATACTATTGTATTACGTGCCAGTTCTGACACGCGTGCCATAGGTTATGTTAGGTCAGGTTAGGAAATGAAAAAAGTATGTTATTAGTAATACTATTTTTCTACGTGTCAGCTCTGACACGCGTGCCATAGGTTCGCCACCACTGTGCTAGATACATCATATTTAAGTTACTTTAAATTATCTTTGTTATACTAGATAATTAAAATAACGTTTAAACAACAAGCTATTCATACAAGTGAGTTATAACAAATAATATTAGAGACGATAAATAGACGAGTGCACTTGTAACTACTTACGTCTAATTTTAAGCTAGCACGTTGTAGTTTGTTGTGAGCTAATAAAGCTCTGGAATTTATGTTTCAATACATTATTCTTACACTTATAGACCTTTTTTACGGTTAGTTAAGCGCATGCGCGTCCGCCTTGTTTAAAAGGCGGGATTATGAAAGTTTCGGGCACATTTTGTTATTTTTACTGGTTATACATAAAAAAAGTGCCCGAAAACATGGCGAAAATTGACGCATGCACATAAAAAAATTTCAACTATGATAAAATCTATTAGAAATAGTTCTACTTCCATGCTTTACTACCTGTGTGTTGTTTGAGTTAAATTGTTTATTGGAGATTCATAATTAAAACATTTGTTATATTTAAAATGAGATGTCATGGTTTGAACCAAATTAATATTAGAATTGAAAGTAGGAGATTATCACTATGATATCTTCAAATCTGTCAGTAGCTGGAATTACACGGATATCTTCTGATAGTCTTTGGCGCACCCCGCTGAAGATGCGTGGTGTGAGCCGTTTGCTGCGTCAAAGCAAGTAACGGGAACGGTCACGACCGATTTTTGTCAGGGGCTGAAGGCCGACAGATATTATGAAAGAATAAAGAAAATAAAGTTAGAATTTGTGTAATTACTACCTTAGAGTCAAAGATAAGAAGATCTTGTTGGCTCCTCATCCAACGGGAATTCTCTTTATTCAAATTTTATCTGTCAGTTTGCCTTCAGATAAGAGTTCCCGTTGGATGAGGAGCCGAGGAGATCTCATCAAGGTAGTAATTACACAAATTCGAACTTTAATTTTCTTTACTCTTTCATAATATCTGTTGGCCTTCAGCCCCTGACAAAAATCGGTCTTGACCGTTCCCGTTACTTGCTTAGACGCAGCGAACGGCTCACACCACGCTTCTTAAGCGGGGTGTGCCAAAGAGTAACAGAAGATATCCGTGTAATTCCAGCTACTGACAGATTTGAAGATATCGTAGTGATAATCTCCTACTTTCAATTCTATTTGTTATATTAATATTCATATTTACAGCTTGTAAATTTAAACGAAACTAAATTACACAATATAATTAACGCGCGCACCTAATCCGTAGTTTTGACTTTATCGTGTTCAATCACAAAATAATGATGTCAATACAAGACATTCAATTATTCTTGCATGAAGTTTCAATATAACTTACGCACACGCACTTTAGTTTAGTTTTATAGATTATTCACTCCTTGAAACATTTTCTTGATTTGATTTATTGAATAATTTTTTTTCCTCCCATTAATTGCTTACATTAATAGTTATTCCGATTAATTATGCATATAGGAAATACGTGTTAATGTACAAGTTTTTTACGTCCGAGCGAAATGTTAAAATATTCAAATTATTTAATGAATTATTTAAACAAATATTGGTTTATTATCATAGAATGATATTTATTGTGTCATTAACATCATCAGTATTTATAGTTATTGATTGTCGTTCAAGTACTCAAAGATTTCTTCTACCAACTTTTAATCTCTACGTTTCTCTCTAAGTTTTATTTAAAACATTTTTCCAAAAATTTTGCTTAGTTTTCCTCTCATTTGCGAATTTAGTTTGTAGTTTTTGTATTAAATAATTAAGCCTTAATTAATAATTAATTAAGGCCTAGGCCGCACTACGGCTAAACCGCCGCGGTTTTTAATCACGTGATTTTGTGACTCAAGTAAGCTAATGCAATTTTTGCGGTTTTTTTCCCGCGACTGTTTTTTCCCATATCGTACTGTGTGTTTCTCGAGCGGTTTCGCGGTTATAGCAGTTACCGCTCGCGGAAAAAAAACAGTAGTGCGCTAAATATAAACAGGAAATAGCAAAAATAAATTAGTGTAATTAATCTGCAGTAGCATATCATGATCAAAATTACACATCTAAAGCAGTTTATAAATTAAATGTAGCAATTTTAACGCGAAATATATTAATAATACATTTTATTTGTCAAATTGATAAATAAATAACAATTGCTATGCAAATGTGGTTAGATTACAAACGATATAATAAAAGATCGGTGATATAAAAGCAATGCAATTTAATATTATAAAATGCGTAGGTAAATGCAGACTACTATTATATATTAAATAATAAGTGAAGCTATTGGAGCAGAGCAGACAGTGAGGCGCATTGTGGTGTTGCTAATGTAGGTATAGAGTGCAAGTAGGAAGCGGAGGTTTTCACTTTCTTCGTGGTAAAGCTACACAAGAATAAAGCAAGTAACTACTAACCCAGTGGCGAGGCCGAGTCTCCTACTTTCATGCAGACTTGCCAGCTTTGTCGCATTCTATACACACTCTCGTTTCCGAAGCACATTTCCTACCATGTGATCTCCACGCTGGCTGTTATAAAAGACCAGCTATTTATACTTTGTTAATTAAAATACTAATTATAATTCGATTTGTTAGGAAACTGCCGCTTGAAAGTTATTCAACTGGCTTGTTTAATATAAAAATCGACTTCTTGGTATTTATAATAATATTTGCATATGAGCTACAGGCAGACATTTTTTTTCTAATAAAATTCTAATTTTAAACTTTCAAGAAGCTATTACATAGATCAACGATAATATAAATGTTGATTTGTTTAATTCAATTTTAATCCGATCCGATAGTTGCAATTAGTTCCGATAGTATTAATTTTCGTATGTCTAGTCTTGTCTGTCTAGTCTTGTCTGTCTAGTCTTGTCTGTCTAGTCTTGTCTGTCTAGTCTATTCTGTCTAGTCTTGTCTGTCTAGTCTTGTCTGTCTAGTCTTGTCTGTCTAGTCTTGTCTGTCTAGTAATGTCTGTCTAGTCTTGTTTGTCTAGTCTTGTCTGTCTAGTCTTGTCTGTCTAGTATTGTCTGTCTAGTCTTGTCTGTCTAGTCTTGTCTGTCTAGTCTTGTCTGTCTAGTCTTGTCTGTCTAGTCTTGTCTGTCTAGTCTTGTCTGTCTAGTCTTGTCTGTCTAGTCTTGTCTGTCTAGTCTTGTCTGTCTAGTCTTGTCTGTCTAGTCTTGTCTGTCTAGTCTTGTCTGTCTAGTCTTGTCTGTCTAGTCCTGTCTGTCTAGTCTTGTCTGTCTAGTCTTGTATGTCTAGTCTTGTCTGTCTAGGCTTGTCCGTCTAGTCTTGTCTGTCTAATCTTGTCTGTCTAGTCTTGTCTGACTAGTCCTGTCTCTCTAGTCGTGTCTATCTAGTCTTGTCTATCTAGTCTTGTCTGTTTAGTCTTGTCTTGTCTTGTTTATTATTGCCTCTGCATCCGTCGTTGTTCGCCGAGTTATTTTTAGGGTTCCGTGCCGAAAACGGAACCCTTATAGGATTACTTTCTTGTCCGTCTGTCTGTCTGTCTGCCTGTCTGTCCATCTGTCTGTCTGACAAGACCATTTTTCTCAGGAACGCGTAGAGGTAACAAGTTGAAATTTGTATCAAATCCTCGGGTCTGCGGTCTATTTCAGCTGTCAAAAAATCAAACAAGTCCCGTAACATCCTATATATATATTATATTTCGTCTAATTTTTGTTTATAATCTACAAATACTTAAATCACATACGCCCTATATTTTTTGGTAGTCAATTGCCCAAAAGCAGTTAATTGAACAAATGAATGTTAAGAGTATCGAAACAGATCTAGAAATAGTTAATATATTAATTTATATTAGATCTAGAAATAGTTAGATCTTAATATAAGTTAGTGAATAAGTATAATACTAAAATAAAGTTTTCTTTTTATAAGTTTAAAAATATTCGCGTTATTTAAAAAAAAATATCCTGTATACCTTTAAACAGGGTATATAGGTATACAGGCAAAATTGAGCAGTAATAACAAATAGTGAAGTTCCAGAACCCCTGAACACTCATAGTGAAGTTCCAGAAACCCTAAACACTCATAGTGAATGGGGGATGTATGGTAATAAAATATAGGGTAGAATTCCATCGTACGATAGCGACATCTTGAGGTTATGATTGCAGCGGTACTAAGATGGTCGTGATTTCAGGAGGGCCACTTGTCAAGTTAACTGAATGTGCTTGCTACGTCCTCCACAAAAAAAAGATACCTTACTTACAAGTTTGTGCGGAACCTTCGGTGCGCGAGTCACCACTTGCAATTGGCCGGTTTTTTTGTGTGCAATAATCCCTCTTATCCTATTTTCCGTATATAACCAGTATTGTGCTGATTTAAGCCTTAGGTCTACTAGGGTATGTACTTCGAGCGTCGAGTTTGACTGTTTCATCCATTTTTTTCTTTCTGGAATCCACCTTACGCATTCGAAAATGGTGTGTTGTGCGGTGTCTGCGTTCCTACAGTACACACAATAGTAATAATAATAATAATAATTGACTTTTATTTACCAATAACGAAGTGACATATTACAAACATAAACATAAGAAAAAATAAAAAATTTAAACCACAAAACGCAAATTTAAACACAAGAGGTGTTGGAGGCCCTGCCGATCCTATGCTAGTACTCCCGGAAACATCCGTGGCCGCTGAGAGCCTGTGTTAGGTGATAAGAAACATCTCCATGCTGGCGTGTTGCCCATAATTTCACACAGGGTATTAGAAGTCCCGTCCAGGGTCCTTTTTCAGATGCGCCCCAGTTCTTTTGCCATAGTGCAAATATTTGGTCCTTTGCGCTTCTTCTGTAGTTTTCTCTGTTTGTGAAATTTATGGTCTTGTACAGTTCCACTCTTTCTTGTATTTGATATTCTTTCGGTGCAACTCCGGCGATGACTAGTGCGGCATCCCAAGATATTCTTCTGTATGCTCTGCATACTCGAATGTCCATTTTTCTTTGTACGGAGACGAGCATATTTTTAATGTTTGTTTTGGTAACGGCCCTTGCCCAGAGCGGAGTTTCGTACAGCATAGTTGATTGAACCACCGAGCAAAGCAGCCTTTTCTTACTGCTTTTTGGTCCACTAGTATTGGGCATTAATTTTTACCAAAGCTGAGGCCTCTGCCGTAATTTTTTGGACGTGCTCCTTGAAGGAGAGCTTTTTGTCAATGGCTACTTCTAGGTATGTAATTGCTTACTTGGGAGTGATTACTACCTCCTTAATTTTAAATGTAATAGGTCCTACAGCTCTGTTGCCTATTAACAGTAGGTACTGCTTCTGTTTTTTTGGGGAGATAATTTTAATTTGTTTTTTTCCAGCCATTCGTAAAATTGCTTAATGTCCATGTTTGCGAGACTCATTATATCTTCCTCTGTTTTCCCTATTACAACAATGGCTAGGTAGTCGGCGAATCCTGTTATTTGCAATCCGTCCGGAAAAATTAGTCTCAACACGCCGTCGAACAGGATATTCCACAATGTAGGACGCAAGACTGAGCCAACACTGAGCAAGATTTCAGTGCAACTTTGAATAAAATTCTCCTGTTGGATAGATAGCTGCGAAGTAACCACAATAGGTATGGGAGAAAGTTCCTCCTAGTCAGATCTTCCATATTTCGCTATGCGACCGAGTTGAATTTTTCACATCGAGGGGTATCCATGCGCTAATCTTCCGTGTTGTCCGCGTACCAGCTGAAACTTTCTCTGCCAGTCCAACAACTCTCATGATAGCATCTACCGTCGACCTTCCTTCCCTGAACACATATTGTCTGTCCGAGAGCTGTTTGCCATTATCAAGCTCTGTCTTGATTCTATCAAGCAACATCTGCTCAAGGACCTTTCCTGCGACATCAAGTAAGCAAATGGGGCGATATAATATAATGGGGCGATAGATAATGCAGGCTCTTGTATAGGTTTTTCTTCCTTCCTTAGGAGCACCAGATTGGTGTCTCGTCTTGTATGACTAGTCTTGTCTGTCTAGTCTTGTCTGTCTAGTCTTGTCTGTCTAGTCTTGTCTGTTTAGTTTTGTCTGTTTAGTTCTGTCTGTTTAGTTCTGTGTGTTTAGTTTTGTCTGTCTAGTCTTATCTGTTTGGTCTTGTCCGTCTACTCTTGTGTGTCTAGTTTTATATGTCTTATCTTGTAGGTCTGGTCTTGTCTGTATCTTGTCTGTCTGGTCTTGTCTGTTTTAATAAATTTAATATCTTATTATATGTTCTAAGTCCAAAGATTAAACTTAGGCTCAAAACGTAAAGTATCAATTACGTGCGCGCATAATATTTAAATCTCAAAAATGAAAAGAAAACGAGTTTTTAAATCACAATTCGGTTCGTGGAAGTAATTCCAAATTGTTCGCTTCAGGCATAATTTTTATTTATTAGATGATTCAACGGTCTGGTTTACGTTGGAATGTAAAACTAGGCTTGCATTCCTAGTATTAGCTTAAGACAAAGATTCCTGAAATCATAACTTTAAAACTAAATCTTTTCTAAAACTAAATAAGTTATGACGCGACTATTACTCACTTATCTCACTTATGACGCGACTATTGCTACTCCGATTTGTTTGTTTATTAAGATAATAATATAACCGTAACAAGAGGTTGTACAACAAGAGGTTATAAGAAGTGTAAGAAGAGGTGCCATACGCTAAATAAATAAAATATTCCAACACGGTTAGCAAACGCATAGTCCAACGCATGTGCATGATTTAAAATCACTGTAATGTCCATAAGAGCAAAGCTGCACTGATGAGATATAGATCTCGAAACGCGTCTGCTGATGGCTATTCACTTTGGGTTAAAGAGAAAGATCTGATCTTAAAAAAAACCGGCCAAGTGCGAGTTGTGACTCGCGCACCGAGGGTTCCGTACAAACTTGTAAGTAAGGTATCTTTAGGAAGACCTAACTGTATGCAACCCATATGCTTCTGCTGCCTGACAATACCACGCAACACATTAGTGTATTTTCATAAGTTTGTAATAGTAAATTCGCATTTTTCTTGTAATTAAACTACATATTTACGGTTTTCAGATTTTTCCCTTTACATGTGCTGTAAGACACCGCTTCTTGCCAAATTTCATGATTCTAGGTCAACGGGAAGTACCCTATAGGTTTTGATTCCCTTGTGAAATCGCAAAATATGCGACATAAGCGGTCATATCTTTTGATCGCGTTGACTTACAAGTTTGATTTTTTCACAGCTGAAAGAGACCACAGACCCGAGTATTTGATACAAATTTCAACTTGTTACCTCTACGCGTTCCTGAAAAAAATTGTCTTGACAGACAGACGGACGGACGGGCAGACGGACAGACGGACAGGCATTCGGACAACATGGTGATCCAATAAGGGTTCCGTTTTCGGTACGGAACCCTAAAAACAATGTTTATCTAAAACAATAATTATAAGTCCTAGTGAATAACACAAATATCTGTTGTCTTTCAACATGAGATTTGTTTTATAGTCTTAAAAAGACTTAAGAATATTATAGAGATTCGGAAAGGTTAAATATATTTATATATTCAAGTTGTGTTCCGCTGTAATAAGTTGGCATGATTGTATGTGTAATTAGTTTAGTTTCACCCTACATTCAAAACAGATGTCGTTTATTGTAAATGAGATCAGTTTACAGTTATCAGCGTGACTATCTATCACTCACTATTTCATGTAGTCATACTCGACATATGCGTCAAAATCAAATTTGTTCCTTTGCAGCCTGGGGTGTAAGTCCTGCCATTGTCTACATAACTGAAATTGCCAGAGCCGACATGACAGGGTCATTAATATCCTGCGTCCCAGCCTACGCATCCCTAGATAACTGTCAAATTTGACAATTATTGGCTAACTGTCAAAATGACAATTCCTGCCGTTTCTATATATGTCAATAACTTCTGTCGTCATTTTTGACGTTTGCATTTGACAGTAATTCGACAAACGTTTTTGTAAAATTTTATTTACTTCATGAATAGGATGGTTGCGACTGTTACTACGCGGTAATTCATACTTACAATTCAATGTTTATTTATTCCGTTTTCTTTTTTTAAGTTGAGAAAAAACTTAACGTGCAGTTTAGTTAAGTTTTGAAACGTGCGAAACGTTAATTGAAAAAACATAAAATTAATTCGTTAGATTGTTAGCGGGAATATATATTTTTTAAATTAAATTTGAAGAAAGAATAATGCAAAGAATGAATGAAATTTCATTTCATTTATTTTCACTTTTATTGAGGTACTAATTGGATATCGTGGGCTACTGTTTCGACGCGATTCAGTTTGACTCACGTTCGGCGGCACACTTAACTACACAAATTTCACTTTCAACACGAAACCAACAATCAAATTATTTCTCGAAACAACCGACCGTAATAACAATAAAATATGAAAAAAATACGGCGGATCGTTAAGTAAGAATTCATTTAAAAAAATATTGACAATCAGTACAATAAATATTTGCAGTGAAGAATTTAGAGCAATATATTTACATTACATCCTGAACTATTAGGTTGTCCCGAAAGTCGTAATTTGCGTATATTTGACCTGTAAACTTACACAAGTATTACTAAGTTGCCCATAATCTCTCACAAATAAATTTGGTATTAATCGAAAGGTACGTTTCCTGACTATAATTTAATACGGAGGTTCTCAAACTGAGTGCCGCGGCACCCTGGGGTGCCGCGAGCGTATGACTGGAGTGCCGTAGCAATAATCAAGAAATGTAAAAAAATGTAAATGAAAAATACATGAGGAGGTAAACGAATTTGAGTTCCTACTTTTATTGTAGAATTATGCACAATTATGATTGTTTCTTACCGATAATATTGAAACATTTTAATCTTGACAGATAAAATATTTTAAATCACTGACACAACAAGGTTAGAACATTCAGCGCCTTCGTGGCAAAAATTACTTACTAGTAAAAACGCACATTCACCGGAACACTATTTGGTCGTTCTCGATCTAATCTAGGTTAGCCTATATTTAATCTAGATTAGTTTAGGTTAGGTAATTAGCTAATCTAGGTTAGCCTATATTTAATCTAGATTAGTTTAGGTTAGGTTACGTTATATTACAGCCTGTTAAATCCAGATTGAGAGGCCGAGACTACTTGATTCAAAATTAGAAAAAATAATTCAATTTTAATAAATTTATTTTCACTACGTCTGTTTTTTTTTTTTTTAGTGACGCGAGTTGTTGCCATAGTAACAACAAACAGAAATCGTTTAATAATGAAACTCCATTTGATTTACATTAGACTTTTAAGCACGATTTGGATACTTTTATTCACGATTTAATTATGTAAATTTGAATTGTATGTTGAATTGTAGTAAATTAAAATGTAAATTATGTAAAATTTGTTTTTGTTGATTTTAAGAAATTTTCAAATTATCAAATAACTAAATTACTAGACTAGCTTGGACAGTCAGTATTTAGATTCACATCCATATAATTGCTTATAACACTTTAACAAACGTACACCTGTGGCTATAAATTATTTTAACTAAGTAATTTATTTACTTTTTTATTTAGGTTTCTGTGAAGAATTTTAATTTGAGCGGCCAACAATTCTGAAATTAATAGTTTCGAAAATTCGACGAGTCGTGCATAAATCGCTAAAATATTTCACATCGTTGTATCTATTATTGTCGACAAACATAAATAAAGTCTCGACCTTCAAACTTGAAGCATAAAAATGTAAAACGTTAACGAATATATTAACTAATTGGCGATCTCCTAGACGTACCCAAATTGGGTATACATTTTGTAATTGGAGGTCACCGAACAGGATTTTCTTAAACTGAGTGATAACAGGTTGTCTCACTAAAACAAACTAAAATAGTTTGGAAAAGAAATTTCTTTCTGAAATATTTAATATTCATACCTTTGTGGTTGAGAAATTTTTATTTTAATAAGAAAATAATAGTGTATGTGTGTGTACAACACTGTGTATCCGAAGAGTTGGTCTGCTCTGTCTAGAAATTCAAATTTGTCCAAAATTTGTCCAACAAATAAATCAAATTTGTGTGTTCTAAAACTGTCAAAACATATCTGTTGCCAAAACATGAAGAAATTGAGGCATTCAACTATAACACTTACTTAAATTTCCAATTAGTTTTAAGAAATTGTTTTCGATTTCTTGAATTTATAGAATTTTTTTTTATTGATTTCCTGATATTTTTCCACAAATTTCCGCTAATTTTAGAAGTTATGTCAACATCTAACAGTTTATAAAGTTGACTAGGTTTATATACAACATCTAACAAAATTTTCTGAATTTTCACCAAATTTTCCAAAATTTTGTACAATTCTATCATTTAAAAATACCTGAAAAATTCTTACAACGGAACACAGCTTGAATAAATAAATATATGCAACCTTTCCGAAGCTCTATAATATCATTAAGTCTTTTTAAGACTATAAAACAAATCTCATGTTGAAAGACAACAGATATTTGTGTTATTCACTAGGACTCAATTCACTTCCGTCACACTAAAACAATGCCAAATAAATAACATTGTTTTTTAAGATCAGATCTTTCTCTTTAACCCAAAGTGAATAGCCATCTGCAGACGCGTTTCGAGATCTATCTCTCATCAGTGCAGCTTTGCTCTTATGACTTATAAAATGGAAAAGGTTGAATATATTTATATATTCAAGTTGTGTTCCGCTGTAATAAGTTGGTATGATTGTATCTGTAATTAGTTGAGTTTCACCCTATATCAATTCCTGAAAAATTCCTTCAACAACTTTCTTTTTTTTTGCTCTGAAATTCAGCAAATTTTCCTTAAATCTAGCATTGAATCTATTTGTACAAATATTCGACTTGTTAGATATTTTTTAATTGTATTATGAATTATTTATTTAGTTTATTAAAATCTGCGTGAGAAAAATTTTCCACGGAATGCAGAGAAAATATTTTTCTGATAATAACTACATCAAAAATTAAAACTAATTAAAACGCATGAAAATTTAGTTAATTCTAAATATCAATCGACACTTTGATGCAAAAATTCAGGCTTTAAATTTCGCAACTCGTGCACAAAAGCCCTACTTCACACACTTGTGTCATAAACGGTTTGTCGCATAAAATTTTAGTTAATTCTAAATATCAATCGACACTTTTATGTTCTCTTTAATGCAAGAATTAAGGCATTAAATTTCGCAACTCATGTACAAAAGCCCTATTTCACACACTTGTATCATAAACGCTTTGTGGCATGAAATTTTAGTTAATTCTAAATATCAATCGACACTTTTATATTCTCTTTGATGCAAAAATTCAGGCTATAAATTTCGCAACTCATGCACAAAAGCCCTACTTCACACACTTGTATCATAAACGCTTTGTGGCATGAAATTTTAGTTAATTCTAAATATCAATCGACACTTTTATGTTCTCTTTGAGGCAAGAATTAAGGCTTTAAATTTCACAACTCATACACAAAAGCCCTTCTTCACACATTTGTATCATAAAAGCATTGTGGCATGAAATTTTAGTTAATTCTAAATATCAATCGACACTTTTATGTTCTCTTTGAGGCAAGAATTAAGGCTTTAAATTTCACAACTCATACACAAAAGCCCTTCTTCACACATTTGTATCATAAAAGCATTGTGGCATGAAATTTTAGTTAATTCTAAATATCAATCGAAACTTTTATGTTTTCTTTGATGCATTAATTGCGGCTTTAAACTTCGCTACTCATGCACAAAAGCCCTTTTTCACACACTTGTATCATAAACGCTTTGTAGCATGAAATTTGAGTTAATTCTAAATATCAAACAACACTTTTATGTTCTATTTGATGCAAGAATTAAGGCTTTAAATTTGGCAACTCATGCACAAAAGCCCTTCTTCACACACTTGTATCATAAACGCTTTGTGGCATGAAATTTTAGTTAATTCAAAATATCAATCGACACATTTATGTTCTCTTTGATGCAAGGCTTTAAATTTCGCAACTCATGCACAAAAGCCCTTCTTCACACACTTGTATCAAAAACGCCTTGTGGCATGAAATTTTAGTTAATTATAAATATCAATCGACACGTTTATTTTCTTTTTGATGCATTAATTGCGGCTTTAAACTTCGCAACTCATGCACAAAAGCCCTTCTTCACACACTTGTATCATAAACCCCTTTGAGGCACAGCGGTTTAAAAATGTCTTTTATGCAATATGCATGGTGGGACATTTAAAACTATTTTATATTTATAGATGAAATTAATCTATTAATTAAAACAGATATCATATGCGAGATCAAAACAACAAATTATCCTTAATTGCCTAAGGGAAAGTTAAAGTTCTTAATCTGTATTGTAACAATATTAAGCCTCGAGCACTTATGCATAGCATAAATCAAACTCTGAGAATCAAGCAATTATTAAAATATTATTTGTCTATTAAACACATTAATACTATCTAATGTTTCAATAAAATTATTGAATAAATCTTGATTGCTCAACAGTTCAATATCGAGTTGCATTCAATGCGAACCTTATTATCAATGCTACAGCGTAGACAAGTTCATTAAAATCACATAAAACCGTAATTAATATTCTTAACTGCGCTAATATTAATTGCAGTTATGGATTCGTTTAATCCGTTTAAAACATTTTATCTACTCGCACAACAAAATAAACACATTAATAAGTAAAATATTCTATGTGAAGGATGCCATTATTATAATCGTCTGTAAAAGTATTTAAATCGTGCGTAAAAGTTCAATGTAAATCAAATGTAATTTCATTATTAAACGATTTGTGTTTGTTGTTACTATGGCAACAACTCGCCTCACTAAACAAAAAAAAACCGGCCAAGCGCGAGTTGAGACTCGCGCACCGAGGGTTCCGTACAAACTTGTAAGTAAAGTATCTTTAGGAGAACCTAACTGTATGCAACCCATATGCTTCTGGTGCCTGACAATACCACGCAACACATTAGTGTATTTTCATAAGTTTCTAATAGTAAATTCGCATTTTTCTTGTAATTAAACTACATATTTACAGTTTTCAGATTTTTCCCTTTACATGTGCTGTAAGACACCGCTTCTTGCCAAATTTCATGATTCTAGGTCAACGGGAAGTACCCTATAGGTTTTGATTCCCTTGTGAAATCGCAAAATATGCGACATAAACGGTCATATCTTTTGATCGCGTTGACTTACAAGTTTGATTTTTGCACAGCTGAAAGAGACCGCAGACCCGTGTATTTGATACAAATTTCAACTTGTTACCTCTACGCGTTCCTGAGAAAAATGTTCTTGACAGACCGACAGACGGACGGACAGACGGACAGACAGACAGACGGACAACAAAGTGATCCTACAAGGGTTCCGTTTGCGGTACGGAACCCTAAAACCATAAAAATAAAAAAATAGAAATAAAAAACAAATACATTTTTTGACGTTTATTAAAATCGAATTAATTGTTCTCATTTTGAAACAAAAAGTTTCGGCCTCTCAGTCTGGATTTACCGGGCTCTGATATGACTAAACCTAACAATAACCTAATCGAAATTAATCTCGCCATCGGCTTCTGCTTTAAACTTCGCAACTGATGCACAAAAGCCCTTCTTCACACACTTGTATCATAAACTACTATTATGGAGACATTACTAATACGAATACTTTTATAATTGAGTTTATGGTGTGAAGAGGCAAAGGAGAGTTTTGGTGAGTTTCTTAGCTTGTTTTACTGGCAAATATTCTATCCAATATTTTTAGGTGGTTGAAAAACTGTCCCACCATAAACCATAAATATAAACCATTGCCAGAAATGGCTTTAAAATGGAACAACATTTACGCATTAAAAAGGTGGGACACTTTTAATACCGCCTTGTCTCAAAGGGCTAAGATGATGGATTATTTTGTTTTCTTAAACTAATTGCGACAAATTGCGAGAATGTGGAGAAGAAAATATAAATGTTTTATTAACGAAGTTTTTTGTCTAATTTTGATTATAGTGTAGATTCACTCAAAAAAAACTTGTTTTCCAATTTAATTCTTTGTTGCAGCGTTATTTATTCGGATAGCTTTGATTTATTAAGTCTAATCTAAATGGAAATCTCCACGTTGCAACCATTAATTATATATATTTTTCAGTCTTCACTGCATCCGATGCGATAATTTAATGTAACATAATTCAACTAATTATCTAACATATTACAGGCACTCCTCACTTAATGACTGAGTTTCCTTCCTACAACTAGGTCGTTAAGCGAAGTCTTTTCAGTCTTTCAGAGACAAAGTCTTCACTTGCGGTAGGGTGGTCTAATTTTTGGATTGTCGCAGTCGTTTTTTTTAATTCGAATTTGTCATAAATGAAGATTTATTCGGGAGCAACTTTCCTTGTCTCCAATCAAATCTGCGGAGGATAAACCAAAAGCAAATCAAAATTGAAATTGGTGATCGGATTTGACACTCAGATGAGAACTTTTGAAGTTAAAGATGAGAAAAAGGTTGCCGATCCCTGGTCTAGACCAGTCCTAATTTGTAATGATTTCATGAATTTGTCCTAAATTATGATGATTTATGTCATATTTATGAATAGGATGGTTGCGACTGTTACTACGTTGTAATTCATACTTACACTGAATTGAAAAATCACTATTCACTAATCACTATGTTTTTGCCACACTTGTGGTAAAAACACAAGTGTGGTAAAAACATAGTGAATTTTTCAATTCAATGTATGTCATATTTATTTGTCTTAATCCTTTCAAATCGGATTTATTCCCAAAATTAGTTTAGAAGTCATAAACTACTTTGCTCTTGAGGAATTTAATGAATTAGTTTTTTTAACATTTACTAAATCGCTAAGTCGCTTACTGTTGCTGGGATATATTTGTCCCACTCAGGCCTTAATAACAAAAATAACCCACTAGTTATCCTATATAGATGGGTTATGGGTTATATATAAACACTAAACTGGGACAATAAGGATATAAACATCGACGGCATCTTTCTGAACCACCTGCGATTTGCTGATGACATAGTCCTCATCGGTAGCGATAGGCAAGAACTAGAGGCTATGCTAGAACAACTAAGCATAAAATCCAATCAAGATAAAGAAGATAAACCTGTCGAAGACAAAAATAATGAGTGACCTAAAACGGGGCACCACGATAAATAACACCACCAATGAAGCGAAATACAGAACAGAACAAGTGATTGGACTGTATATGACAATGACCAAATTATAATATGGGCCAACAAATCGGGGTGGTTTTGCCATTTTGCCAGCAAGACATTTTGTAACTAAGAGGTAAGTTACAAAATGTCTCGCCTGCTCTGTTGAAACGATCCTCGTGTCGAATTTAAAGGAGGAAAGGGAAGGAATAAAGACAAAAAGGATATTCGGCGTAGAAGCCTTGCAACGCAGATCTTCTAGAATGGGCAGAATCCCCGAAAAGTTCCCTTCAACAAAATGAGCATGGTCGCATGCCGGCCGAGACAAAATGTGCAAAAACTCTTAACACTGGCTTCTCTCGCTGCGACTCTAATCTCACTACTTAACTATCTAAATTGCGCAACTCATTTTTTGACACTTATTACAATATACTAATCGAGAAAGGCGCCTTCCCTGAACTAAAAGGGGGTAAAAAAAATCACGATTTTGTTAATATTAAGAAAAATTGTGTAAAAATGCGGTTTACTTGTTGTACGTAAATGGTTTTTTCTTGAATTTTTTCCGGTGAATTTATGCAAAAAAATCGGTTTTTCTAGACGAGCTTTACAAAGGTCCGCCCCCGGAAGGTAGCAGCTGTAGGTGCGTTTTAAATTTTTCACTTTTTCCTCAAAAACTACGTTCCTCTTGCGCGTAGAAACGATAAATTGTCATTTCCTGTTGTAAAACTGAACGGGTCTTTGACTCGTATCGGGCTGCCGCTCGCGAGTCCCACATGACGTCCTCCAGGTGCCAAAAACATGAAATCGTTTCTAGCACCTTTGAGGAGCAATTATGGTCCGCGGCTCAATTTTTTTGCTGCGTCCTCTTGCTGCGTCTATTGCACGTTTTTGGACGTCATGCGGAAAAGTACGCGACCATCAGTTCACCCGGTACGGCGGAGACAAAAACGTTTTTTCCATTACATCTGTGGACCTTAAGTGTATCTTAAGTACCGGTTCGTTCGATGCGAGATATTTACCCGCAATGGGCGGTGAAAGAATCTGGGACCTGCGGCATCCTGTTCCCGCTCTAAGTCAATTTTAACACAAAAAACGGAAAAACGCGGTGTTTTTTTTCACCAAATTTGCGGGGATCCCTCTCCTGGGATAACCAACAGTCGGATCTGGACCGGACCGGCAACAATCGATTCAGAATAGTGCCTTTTAGTTTTAGTCTAAAACCGCTGCGCGGTTTCCTAATGCTTTTCACGCGACCGACACCTGTCGGAATTAATTCATTGCGCTAGCGACAATCGTGCGCCCTCTTTTGACCTATTAAAACCAATAAAAAAACAAGACTCAAACAACAAGACTAACGTGGGCTGCCTTTAGCAGATTAAGCCACAACATCAGAAACAAGGACATCCCAATACATTTTAAGCGCAAATTTTTCGACTCCTGCGTAACACAACTGTAACAACATACGGCTTGAAGACAATGGTCGTGACAAAGAAAAGAACCATCCAAGGAAAACGCAAAGAGCAATGGAACGAGCTATGATAGGAGTCAGTCTGCCAGACAAACTTAGGTGCGAGGAAATCAGACGAAGAACAAAGGTAGTGGATGTAACAAAAAGAATCGCAGAACTTAAATGGAGATATGCAGGACAAGCGGCAAGACAACATAAAGATTGATGGACATCGAGATTAATCCAATTGAAACCAGAGCAGTTGGACGGACGACATAAAACGACATGCGGTGAGCAAGTGGCTCCAATTCGCGAAAGACAAAACCACATGGAAGAAGATGGAAGAAGAGAATCTTCAGGAGAGCCAAAGAGACGCTGAAGAAAAAAGACCCAAAAGAGTTAATACCGGAAGGTCAAACAGTTTTCTCAAATAAAGAACAGAACAAGACTAACGTGGGCTGCCTTTAGCAGATTAATCCACAACATCAGAAACAAGGACATCCCAATACATCTTAAGCGCAAAGTTCTCTACCCCTGCGTAACACCTGTAACAATATACGGCTTGGAGACAATAGCACTGACAAAGAAAAGTATGGACCATCCAGGAACAATGCAAAGAGCAATGGAACGAGCTATGATAGGAGTCAGTCTGCCAGACAAACTTAGGTACGAGGAAATCAGACGACGAACAAAGGTAGTGGATGTAATAAAGAGAATCACAGAACTTAAATGGCGATGGGCAGGACATACGGCAAAACAACATCAAGATATTATATCCAATTGAAACCAAGACAAATCAAGAGGAGTGTAGGAAGACCACAGGCAAGATGGTTGGACGACATAAAACGACATGAGGGGAGCAAGTGGCTCCAATTCGCGCAAGACAAAACCACATGGAAGAAGATGGAAGAAGCTTATCTTCAGGAGAGACCATGGGACGATGAGAAAAAAAGACCGAAAAGGGTTAATACCGGAAGGTCAAACAGTTTTCTCAAAATAAAAGGAACGGAACGACAAACAGGTTAATGACCAATCAAAACGTATAAAACAAGTTCGAATTGGAGCAAAAATAAAGTAACATAATGATACAACAATTAATCAAGATATTCGAGAAACTGGTATAAATAGACAAATTTAAACAATAATAGACATAATAGAAGGCAAAAATATTGATGGATATTGAAAATGCCAATGAAACAAATTCAATAATATGGGACAACAAATCGGGGGGTTTGCCAATGGTAAGTGGCAGGTGGCAAACCCCCCGACTAGTTGCAAAATGTCTGTGTTTCCGGCCGTGATGAAAACGATCTCCTGTTGCCGACTAATAAAGGAGGAAACGGCAAGGAATAATACAAGAAGGACATTCGACGGAGAACAACTGCAACAAGTTCCTCTAGAAGGGACAGAATCCCCGAAAAGTCCCTTCAACAAAATTGAGCGTGGTCGCAGACCGATCGAGACAAAAAACACGTGTAATAGTATATTACGTAACGAGGGTTGTAAGAAGCATATTACGTACGAGTGGGACAGTTACGCACGACCGGGAAATGCGTAATTCCGCGAGTACTTAATTGCTTTACAACTCGAGTTATGTACTATACTTTATCTACGACCACACTAATTTGTTTCTGTTTAATAAGAAAATATGTTTGATGTTACAAATTTATTTCTTATTAGGTTATGTTTATTTAATTATCATTATTTAACAGTATAATAAACAAATAGTTGTATTTTAATATACAGCTATTACTCGACATTATTTAACTTGAAAGAAATGAAAAGAAATACATTCTTAATGGTTACATACCTTATTATTTAGTACTTATTTCGGGATAAGAGTGTTCATAGTTATAGGCAGCCCAATGTACGCAACGTCCATTTCCGCTAGTTTGAATTGTGGCACGGGGGACGCTGAACGTATGAGCACGTAGTAGCTGCTCTCAACCAATCAACGAATCGTAAACCAAACGCACGTGTGTGTTATCAATCAAAACTTATCACTAATCGCGGACTGTTACATAAGTGTGTGTTATAATGTATTTACATACTCCACGAACAGTACAATAATGGGCATTTACAATAGTGGTCGTAGATAAAAACTATTAACACTCTCGCCGGGCTCGCTTCGCTGCGACTCAAGTCACACTAACCGACTCATCTTAACTCACTCGCGTAGCGCAGTTTTTACCCTTATTCTAATCTAAAACGCGACGCGAATTATAATTCCATGCGTGCGATTAACATTGGCTGGAATTAGTTTATCCCGCGATTGATAATCGTACTTTTGATACGCTGTAAAACCATTTAAAAAGGGCCCGAACAGATATAAACATAGAAATATTGTTGTCCCACTCATACATTAATAATAACTCAGAAGTTATCGAAGATGGATGGGTTATATATGTCCCAATAACCTAGAAAAGGTTAAATAACAGATGTAGTTATTAAAACTGGTTTTAAAGTAACTTTTATAATAAGCTTTGTTTCTGAAAGATATTTACTTGATTCATATTAATATTTATTAATGCAAACATATGTTATTCAAATCATGCAGTTTTTGCTTCATACGGAACTGGTATTATTTAAATCTAATTATTTATGATGCAAGTTTAATTTTATCTTGGTATTGTAATTCGCCATAAATTCCCCTGCGTCTGAAAATATTAGTTTTAACATAACAAGGTTTAGTTAAGTTTGATAAAATTTTGGAGAATTATTGTCTAAATTTATTTTTAACACATTGTCTGCCTCGATGCTTTGACTGCCACGACAAACACAAACTACGAGTTATTTCATTTTTTGCCAGTCTATGTATTTCAATTTTACTAAATGTTGATAAAACGTATATTATGATACAAAATTTGGACACCACTGATTTTACATTTTTTTTTTAATATATCGTTGCAAAAATAGTTTTAACATACAACAAATTTAGCTAAATTTATGTTTGCTTAAATTTTAGCTTAAATGTTTGTTTTTAAATTTGTTTTAACTTTAAACTTTAAAGACTTTAACTGCTACGGAGATACTTTGACTTCCTACGAGTAATCTCGTTGTTTGGCAGTCAATATAATAAAGATTTTACAAAAAATTGAATATAACTTGTATTATAGTTTTTTTATTATATAGTTTAGTTTAATTTAGATGTTCAGAAATATCTGGACAAAACTGATAATCACTTAAAAATAATTTTTATTTACTCGCAAACCAAATGAGTAAATTATTGTATGTGAAGGATCCCATTATTATAATCGTGTGTAACAGTATCCAAATCGTGCGTAAAAGTCCAATGTAAATCAAATGGAGTTTCATTATGAAACGATTTCTGTTTCGATTTCTCGCGTCACTAAACCAAAAACATAGACGTAGTGAAAATAAATTTTCTGACGTATATTAAAATTGAATTAGGTTTTCTTATTTTGAACCAAGATATGAATAGGCTCTAATATAACGTAACATAACCATAAACTAATCTAGATTAATTCTAGATTTCCGTCACTGTGCGTTTTTACTAGTTAGCAATTTTTGCCCCGGAGGCGTTGAACGATGTATAGATGTATTTTATATGTCAAAATTACAATATATGTAAACATGATAAATATCAAGTTTACACAAGCGTGGATCGATATTTAATTTAATTAATGATTGCAATATTTAATTCACAATTTAAAACGCACATTATTTGTTTCTTAATGTATTACATATTTCTTTATATATTTTATTCCAAGAAACTTATACAGCTCTTCTTCAAAAAAATATTCCACATCCTCAACAAGAATTAGGTATTAATTCTATTTTGAAGTGTCAAATAAATTAACTATTGACTATTGCCACCTAAACTAGCCATTCAACGTCGACTTTTATTAATATTACTCCATTCTCTCGCAATAAAATCCATCAATACTTCAATCCATACAAATTTCTATAGTACCAATTGAAATTCGCAGAAACCTATTCAGTTTGTTTTCTTTTCGAGTAGTTTTCCTGTTTCTATTCAGGAGTAACTTTTATACAAAACTTGCACAACATTGTATGTAAACGCCGACCTTGCAAAGCAGAAGTCTTTCCGAAGTATTTTCTGTTTTTATTTTTCTCAAACTATAGACTACGCCTAAATAATAAATTCCTTTGCAGCAAGTTTTATGGTAAGTTTAAATTACTTTCTAAAAACTGTAAAACATTTTGATTGCAAAACTGTTACAATGATTTGTTTTAATGAAATGTTTAATAGATAATATATGTGTTTTGATTTGTTAATACTTAACTTACTTCAAGAAATGGAATAATTTATATTTCTTCCTAATAGATAATAGATAAATAGATAAATTGCAAATAAAATAGATAAACAACTTGGAATAACAACTATATCCCCTGGATAAAGTTTTTGGACAACTTTCAAATCTTTCGTTCTGAATCCGCCAAATTGTTCATTTGTTGTTTGTGGTAGTTTCACCAGGGATTGGATCAGGCATTGCTGCTCATAGTTTTCGAGAAAAGATAAGAAACAATAAGTTCAATTAAAGAGACTTTTATTTAGTTTTTGCAAACATTTTTGAAATGTACTCCGTTGAAACGGCAATTTTGCAGTTATTTTTTGGAAAACTAAACTCAAACTCAAAGACAAATTAAACTGTTAAACACTGGTCCTATCTAATTTCAAGCCGAATCACAAAATATGAATCGAAATTGATTTGTAAGTAAAAATAGATGGAACCATTTGAAGAGGATAGTTGTATGAGGCCTCTGTTTTTGAACTAGATGTAGATTTCTAGATTTCGGTAGTGACTTGTGCTGCGACCTTCATAGATCTGTTGTACCCTCTTCCTCTAATCGTTGGTATACTTGCCCATTTAGACAGCCTTCTCCAGTTCTGATTGCTTCAGTAATTTCAGGGTTTGGTTGGGATTCAAAGACTGCAACTCCCCTGCGTACAAGCAGTGGGTCCCAAGGTACGTTGGTCTCTTGCGGAGCAGTGCTCCATAGTCTTTGAGCAGATGTATGTGGGTTTCCTCTGCTGAGACATAGAATCTGTATCTGTCATCTTCTTCTAGGCCTATGGCCTTGAGGTTTTTTCTTTAGAATGCAATGTCCCATCAGAACTCCTGTTAGAATTCTAAGCTTGTTCCTGTTTACTTTCAGGTATTTTTTGTTCTGTTTTTGAACTAGCTTAAGGCTATATAGATTAAATCAAAGAAAGTTTTATCTACTTTCTAGAAACACTTCCTGATTTTTTTACCATTTTTAGGGTTCCGTACCGAAAACGGAACCCTTATAGGCTCACTTTGTTGTCCGTCTGTCTTTCTGTCCGTCTGTCTGTCTGTCTGTCTGTCTGTATGTCTGTCCGTCTGTCTGTCTCTCTGTCAAGACCATTTTTCTCAGGAACGCGTAGAGGTAACAAGTTGAAATTTGTATAAAATACTCGGGATACAGCTGAAAGAGACCGCCGCAGAGGTCTCTTTCAGCTGTGAAAAATGAAACTTGTAAGTCAACGTAATCAAAAGATATGACCGTTTATGTCGCATATTTTGCGATTTCACATGGGAATGAAAACCTATAGGGTACTTCCCGTTGACCTAGAACCATGAAATTTGGCAAGAAGCGGTGTCCTACAGCACATGTAAAGGGAAAAATCTGAAAACCGTAAATATGTAGTTTAATTGCAAGAAAAATGCGAATTTACTATTAGAAATTTATGAAAATACACTAATGTGTTGCGTGGTATTATCAGGCACCAGAAGCATATGGGTTGCATACAGTTAGGTCCTCCTAAAGATACCTTACTTACAAGTTTATACGGAACCCTCGGTGCGCGAGTCACAACTCGCACTTGGCCGGTTTTTATTTATTTGAGATATTTTGAAAATCGTCAAAATTTGTATGTGAAGTTTTGGTGCTAGATTGTAAGGTTAGCAGATTTCTATACTCGATTTCAATTTAAAGTCGTTTTGAAATCCATCAATTTTTTCATTCTGTGTTTGTGGTACTTTAACCAGCTTCGATCAAGCATTCCTCAATAAGTAGAACTGTGGTACGTCAAGAAGTACAGTAAGAAGTGGAACGTCATATTAGAGATAATTTCGTCTAGTTTTTGTAAATATTCTAGAACTTTCCGCGAGATTTTTGGTTTTGAATATATCAACTGTTTTTATATCTTGTGTTTGGGAAAAGTTGGATTTATATAATTTATAATTTTATCAAACTTAACTAAACTTGTTTATGTTAAAACTATTATTTTCCGCCGAATATCATATGTCCTAAAAAATCAAAACATACCCCTACACCTGAGATCTAAAGTTTTTGAATCTTGTAACATAACAGCCCGTATTGACTCTCACACAAGCAAATGTTCATATATTTATTTTATAAACTTAAAACAAACGGAACACAGCCTGAATATATAATTATATTCAGCCTTTCCGGAGCTCTATAAAAATTATTAAATCTTTTTAGGACTACCAAAACAAATCTCACTTGAAATTCTGTGGACGCTTTTCGAGGTTTATCTCTCATCAGCACAGCTTTGCTTCCATAAACAATAATTTGTAAACCACTCACTTGAAAACCCATGTGGTGTTTAGGGTTAGATGTTTATAATTTTGACATTTTGTGAGAGAGACATAAACCTAGCAGGTTTTTGATTTGACTGATAAGATAAGTTCATGTCTCTCTCACAAAATGTCAAAATTATAAACATCTAACCCTAAGCACCACATTGGTTTTCAAGTGAGTGGTTTACAAATTATCGTTCATGGAAGCAAAGCTGTGCTGATGAGAGATAAATCTCGAAACGCGTCCACAGATGGCTATCCACTTAAGGTATCGGAAATACATGATCTTAAAAACAATGTTATTTTTATGGTTTTTGTTGAGTGCCACGAAGGTGGACTGAAAGCTGTAAAATAACTTACAAATTTCATGTGAGATTTGTTTTGGCAGTCCTAAAAAGACTCAATAATTGTTATAGAGCTCCGGAAAAGCTGAATATATTTATATAAATATATATATATATATATATATATATATATATATATATATATATATATATATATATATATATATATATATATATATATATATATATATATATATATATATATATATAGGCTGTGTTCCGTTTGTTTTATGTTTGTATGATTATCTATAACGTAGGAGGGTTTCATCAATTCTATTTTATTTATTTTATATTTTTAATTTACTGTTTACACTGTTATAACACAGTATAAAACATAAACACTATTTAAAAATGCTATAATTAAGTTTAAAAAAATATTTAAAATAGAGCATATTTTTTAAGCTGATTAAATGCCGTCATTTTCGCGCGCTCTGTTGATGACGTCAAATACTATGTCCAGTGCATTGTTTACTACAGGTGTTCTTCGTTCTTCACTTATTTCACCATGAAAAAAGCTCAAAAGCCAGTTTATAAGTATTGCGTTGTATCTGAATGCAAAAGCACTATCAGAATTGCACCGGATAAAGTGTTTTTTAGTCCCGATTTATGTAAAAATACTTAAGGAATGGTGTAAGGTTATTGGAAGAGATGAAGTATCTGTAACAACTTGTTTACATTGTAGTGAAGATCATTTTAATGTAAGTATGACGTACTAAGTTCTAAACAATAAAACATTTAACAGTTCAGCTCTGTTCCTAAATCTGACATTAAGTCTGACAGGATAGCAATTCGTTTTTTGCGATAATTCCTGTCGAGGTTAAACTGTGCACATCTTTCGATTGCGTGTACCTCTGCTTGGAAGAAACTTGGGAATGTTCCCATGAATTCGAAGTACTTGGTACGAGGTCCAAACACTCCTGCACCAGTACCTTCCTTTATCTTCAAACCATCTGTATACCACTTGATAGCATTTTATGCTGAGGATTCGTCGCTCCAATCGGCTTTACTACTACACATTGCTGTGTAGTTTTTGCTCGAAGTGGTATTTGCATACCATTTCGTCTTTTGGTGCTTCCAGCCAGGAGATCTTGGCAGCGAGGCTGTTTCGATCTCTGTTCCCGATTATTTTACCTCTGCCTATTCCTTCCTTGCTGAACCTTACAATCGCCGATTTGGCGGCCCTTTCCACCACAAGGTGCAGCAAGATCCAGCAGCAGCTCAATTGCTGCTGTCGGACACGACCCCATCGCCCCTGTGATGCAGACACACGGCATTCTTTCAATCTTCTCAAGCTGTTTCCTCATACTTGGTTCTACTTCCCCACGCAACTGCCCCATAAGTGATTGCAGGTCTCACTATCATGGTGTACACCCATCGCAGGATTGTGGGGTTACAACCCCACGTTTTTCTTGCCAGATTTCTGCACACCATTAGGGCGCGTTTGGCTTTATCTACCACATCTACAATACATCTTTAGTTACGGATAGAGGATACAAAAAAATATGTTCAATACAACATAATGAAACAAGAAGGTGTAATTGTGACACTGCGATTAAATAAAGAAGTTCTGCCTCAAATTGCTAAAATCGTAATATGTCACCACCCGTTAAGAATGGATGAAGAGAAAAGGGTTAGCACTGATAGAAGAAGCTCTTCTATCAGTATCAGTATCACATCGAAATTTGGATTTGAAAGAAAATAGGACACCAAGAATGGATCTTTTTTCGGCAGATTATCGGAATGTGCTTTTACAAAACCACTTTCAGGCATTGTGTTAAATGATTTATAATCTCACTAGGATGCTGAAATTACACTTAAACAATAAATTAATTCACAACAGAGTTGTTAAGTTATTAGAGCAGGGAAACATCAAGAGGACTGAGAAATTTGTATCTCGGCGAATGGATTGAACCCAACTTATCAGAAAGAACTTAATTATATACGAGAGCCAACAAGTTAGAACTAGCCTATCGACTGACTAAGAACACTTACAACAAGAAATGCCTGTCACGAAACCAGAAACTTAAGCACTACAAAAATAATACATTTGAACATTAAGCACTACACATCAGTCATACGACCAGAAGCCCTGCATGTCATAGAGTGTCTTTCCTTAAACCGAAGAGGTCTGGTAGAGAAATTGGAAATCAGAGAGTGGAGAATCCTCAGGAAGATTCTAGGCCCGGTAAAGGAAGATGGGGAATTCCGAAGGCGACATAACTATGAGCTCTACGAACATATTGAGAAGCTCTCTGACTGTGCAAGGAAAAGAAGGGTAGCTTTCTATAGCCACGTTGCAAGATCGCCTCCAAACCGACTAACCAACCATCTGTTTACCTTCTGGCAAAATAAAAAGGTTCGTACCACTTGTTTGACAGAAACCGAGAAAGATACTAAATAACTGAGGATAACAGATCTCCAAAACAGACAGTCGGTGAGACGCGCCCTGAAGGAAGTCCGTAGATTTCAGGAAAAACCCCGAAGGAAAGGTACCCCCTGGTTAGAAGAGAGAAAGGAGCCACACCGGCAAGATGCGACAATACTAGGCAAAGATCAAAACCCAACAGTTGAACAAGCGGGGTCCAAAGTAGGCCTATTCGAAACAAGAAGAAGAAGCAATGAATTCACATCACACACGTTATCACTATGTTTTCTAATCTAAAGTCGAGCAATGCAATAAGAACTTATTGACATAGTATTTGACGTCACGTTTCGTTTTAACCCATGGTGTAGCATTTTACAAATTTGCATTTATTTACTAATTGCAAGAACTTAATTAAAAATCATTATTAATTTCTAAGATTCGGAATAAACATATTTGAAAGAAATTTAAATTACATGCATATTCCCTCTTACAGAAACCGCGAAGATCAATGGAAAGGCAGATGCTGGGAATATCGCTTAAAGACAGGAAAAGGAACATATGGATAAGAAACGAATTTAACTAAAACCATCGACGTGACCGAAGGAGTAGTAAGCCTAAATTTGAAGTGGGACACAATGACCGTAAAGATGACGGGAGATGGAACGCACTAATCGGTAGATGGAGACGATACACAGGCAAACGAGCAAGAGGGAGGCCGCAAATGTGGTTGAAAGATGATTTCGTAAAACATGCAGGACACATGTGAGTAAGAATAAGAGGGATTGTTGGAAAATGCTAGGGGAGACCTATATCCGGGCGATGCAAGGATAGAAAAAGGGTTTAAAAAAAACTATTATTGCAACAATAAATTGTTCGTTTGTAAATTCAATGGTGTCCAAACTTTTTATCGCTTTGACCTCTAAGGTTTGCTGTTATATAAGAAAACGTTTGTATTTCGATACTTCTTCAAATTTCAACAAATTTATGAATGGGATGGTAGCGACCTTTACCATGTGGAAATTCATACATTGAATTGAAAAATTCACTAGGTTTTTTTTTCACCAAATTTATTTTATAAATAAACAAAAATTACTATTTATCAAATAATTACAATCTAATTAAAACTCCAATTAAGATAAACGCTTAATAAAAGTTATGAATTAATAAATTAGGCTAATTATGAGTTAATGTAAGCAATTTTTGTGTCAATTAACTGCAGGGAATTACCGACTATATCCGTGTAAGCACGCGAAATCGTTCAACTAACACAAGATATAGGAAACGAAAATTTGCATATCGTAATTTGTGCAAACAAAAAAAAAACCTTTAGTATTCAATTTTTGTTTATATTAAAACTTATTACGCGAGGAAATTCCTGAAACTTCTAATTACTCAGCTGCCAACAGATATATTAAAGTTTATGCATAGCTTTTCACGTATAATTATTTATGAAACGAGGATAAAATTGCGGAAATTGTCGTGCAAAATATTGTTGCTTTTTTTTTAATATCACATTGATAATGATTGTTTATTTTTAGTATATGCAACCACGTTTTCAGTTCCATAGTAATAATTCACTTTCTATTTCGAATATTTATTTACGCTCATTGGAATTGCAAATAAAAGTTTAATTTCTTTTACATTAAGGAAACATTAAATTCGTTTTTCAAAATAAAGAATTAAGTTTTCCTCTGAAGAATTTTACTTCAAATAATTTTAAAACATCAGAGGTTTTTGTTTTATAAGAGAATTTTCATCTAATGGAATCCAATATCTTCTATCCAAATCATCAGAGATTTATCCATTTCTTCATCAGAAAAAGATTGATCATGTTTTACAATTAAAACTTACTAAAATTAGAATGCAATCCAATACAACACTTAACTTTTTGATAAAAAATTCCTTGCGACGGCACTTTGACTACGAGTTATTTCGTTGTTGGGCAGTCAAAGTATAAAATTTGAAAAAAATTTGTAGACAAATTTGAGAAAACAAATAGTAGATTTTGTAACTAGGGCGAAAGGTTGTCAATATTACTCGAGAGCGAAAATGTGAGCAAGTACGAAGTGAGGGCAGGGCGCATTTGCTCGAGAGTGAAATATAATTTTAAATATAATACACTTTAAAACGTTTTAATTAATTAATTATTAAATATTTAATTCATTTTTATTTTGTAATGAAATTTGATTTTTATTTATTTTAATGTAACCTAGCGATATTGAATATTTGCGTGCTATATTCAAATTATGTAAAATACAACTAATATTGACAATTTGTCGCATTAAAAAACGTGCACCAAGATTGTACTATTGTGCATGAGTGATAAAAAATAAATATTGTAGTTACTATAAAAAATTCAGTAATAAAAGTATAAATTTAAATTAAAAATTTATATTTTTTTATATTTTCTTATGTAAAAATAAATTTATCAAGAAGTTTAATAATTAACAACAAATGTAAACATTTGTAAATCAAGGAAGCAAAAAAGCCAAACAGCGAGTTTATTTATATTTAGCTTGGAGAGAAATATTTGAAAAACTTTCGTGTGACACATCCGTCGCGTATTTTTAAATTTAAGGAAACGTCTGGGGCTATTTGAATTACATTTCCACCCGTTACGAAAATGCCAGTTAATGAGATTTTCGGCTAGGCATAAAGGTTATTGTGTCACTATATTTACGTGACTTTGGACTGAATTTTAAAAATACTTAACGACCATTAATCTCAGAAAATATGAAAGAAAAAACAGAATTTGACACGTGGACAAACGTTTTTAACTAAAAATTGCAAATTAAGAAGAAAAAAATATATCGCGCCTAATTCTTCTATAATATTTGGTTTAAACTAAATTAAACTATTAAAAATCTACAAATGTTGTTATATAAACCGGAATTAGCAAATTAACAATTTTATGTGACGCATAATTCATTTATAATATTTGTTTTTTTATTACTCATGCATTAAAAGTACTATCCTGGCGCACGTTTTTTAGTACGAGAAATGCCACTTTTGGTTGTATTACCACATAACTTGGGTAACGCACGCAAATATTCAATATCGCTGGGTTACATTAATAAAAAAACAATTAAATAAATAAAATAAACACAATCAAGACCTCAATATTAAAAAAGTGGCGTGAATTTTTTTTTTCATTACAAAATAAAAATTGAAGAAAATGTTTTAAAATGAGTGTAAATATTCTATGGTGATACCGGAGACTCAGGAGAGTTCTTATGACGAATCCACACCACCGGAGACAATTGAAAAAGCAAATTCCTCATTTTTGATTCTATTTTTTCTTATGTCCCCTGGACCCCAAAATTATAAGAAGCGGTAAGTTGGCAATTGCTCTCTTGAGCGAATGTGCCACTTCGTTCGTGCAAATTCGCCCAATTTTGCTTTCGTGACCAATTGACAACTTACCGCCCTAGTTGCAAAATATACTATTATATAAACCAGAATTATTAACAATTTCCAATTTTATTTCAGGCATAATTCATCTATAATATTTGTTTTAATTAATAATTTTTATTTTATAAATTTATTATTTGTATTATTAAGTAAAAATTATTTTATTTATTTATTAATTTAATTGGTTATTAGATAACTGTAAAGAGACTAATTTCAACATTTTTATAGGAAACAAAAATTTCGAATATTTCTTCTCATCGAAAACACATTTGCACATATCCACACAAAACACTTTTTACGTCTCACACATTAACTAATGTGTTTACTTTCACATTAATTCACAGGCTTGCGTAATGGCGAACATTTTATTATAATAACGCCTAATTAGCATCCTCCATGAGAGCGTCTCGTCGATTATCTCGAAGAACCATCGCCATTTGAAACAATAATACGAGCGGAGTCCACTAATAATCTCAAAAAAAAAGGAATAGAAAAGATATTCACTTTCCGATTCGCTGTCACAAAACGCGGAAATATAATTTAAACAATACGAGATAGTTTTTCTATGCTGGTAATTATTATTTTATGTAGGTCAGTAATTACGATTAAATCATTTAAAATGTATTCTGTAAAAATAGATGTTATAGTAAAATAAGTGATTCAATAGAACCTTTAATAGTGTGCGCATGCGTCAATTTCCGTCATGTTTTCGGGCACTTTTTTGGCATATAACCAGTGAAAATAACAAAATATGACCGAAACTTTAATATTCCCGCCTTTCAAAGATGGCGGACGCGCTTGCGCTTAACTAGCCGCAAAAAGGTCTATTCAATGGAGAGCAGAGACAAAATAGCAGGGACTAAATACGATAACAAAGCACCGAGCTTCAAGAAATAACGGACAAGATTACAACGAGTTGTTTGCTGAAGCTAAATGTTGCTGATGAAATATTTTGATTGTAATTTTAGTTCGTCGAAATGGAAGTCGGATTTCGTCGAATTTAATATTATCAGATAATTACTGTGTGTTTTGTGTAACTCTGCCATTTCCCGGTCCGCCAAGTCCGGGATGAAAAAGTAGGAGGGTTTGATGGCAGGATCAGCAACAAGCCGGTCGGTAAAACAACTCCTGTTGTATCGCAATGCACTCGCCAGAAGAAGAAGATGAAAAATTGGAAGAAAAAGTGCAGAAAAGCAGACTATGCAATAAAGCGGGATTAATGCTAGGAAGATGATGACTCGCGTGTTTTGAGTGGTAGAATTTGGGCGAATTTTGAAAATAAAAATTTAATCCAAAAAATGAACAATCTTCAAAATAAGACAAATAGCCTCAAACTGATTTGGATTATGGTGGTCTACAGCGATTTCACACATCCCACAGAGACATAGATCCCACACAGAACCAAAGCAGCAAAACTAAAAAACTAGTGTACTAGTTACTTTTGCAGTAACTAGTAGTAGTACTGCAACCCATCACACTCAATTCCCCATTCCGGCCTAGGCAACCGTGGGGTCTCAACTGCCTAACACCTTCTCTGGAAATTTGTCGTTCGGATTCGACGTTAAACCGCTAGGTCCCCCATATTCAAATCTTAGTGCTGAGGTTGGTGCTGAGGTTGGATATGTGGCGGAGAAGACGCCGGTGTCCAGCAGTGGGACATAAAAGGCTGATGATGATAGCGATTGCAGCTAAAAGAGACTTATGCATCAGAAAGAGCGTTTAGTGAGGAAGAATAAATCAAAGGCAGCTGATGAACAGAAACAAGCAGCGAGAATCGACTATCGTAACTCTTAACGAGATCTTAATATTGCTATAAACTCACACAAGAAGGAGTCGTGGAAGGATATTTGCTATCAGTTGGAAAAAGATATATGGGGCCAAGGTTTTAAAATTATATCGTGCAAACTAAAAGGCCAAACATTAGTCTAAGCGAGGAAGAGATAAGCAGCTGATGAACAGAAACAAGCAGCGAGAATCGACTCTCGTGACTCCAAACGACATCTTATGATTGCTATAAACTCACGCAAGAAAGAGTTGTGGAAGGATTTCTGCTGGATCAGTTGGAAGAAGATGTATGGGGCCAAGATTTTAAAATTATATCTTGCAAACCAAAAGGCCAAATATTAGTCGAAGCTAGGAAGAGATAATAAGCAGGTGGAAAAACTGCTCGCGAAAAAACCTAAAATCAATTGGATGGTTTCCAAAATAACAGAAATAAATGCTTTTGACCTGGAGTATATTTTAAATACTGCCAGACCGGGAAAACTCGAGATTGTATATCGCCAGGTGTGCTCAAAGCAGTAACTACCAAGAAACCCGAAAGCGTTCTGAGAGTGACGAACTGCTGCCTGGTTAAATGAGAATTTTCCGATATTTGGAAGTACAAGACACACGTCTTGTACTCATTGAACAAACTAAAAAAGATCTGTATACTAGACACTCCAGGTAAGCTGTTAGAAATGCTACTCAAGGCACGCCCAGGGGGCGATCTAGAAATCAAAGGAATGAAACACGATAGGCAGTATTTGCGTCGTCGGCGAACATCAAATCGGTTCAAATCGCCGTATCGGACTCCGCGTTGTTCATCTAATGCTTTCCGCATAATCACAACGTTAAAAAGTAATGGCGAGGCGACTAAGAGTTTGGATCGGAAACTCCTCGGATAAGTCATTTCGGATACTAACACTGCTGGTTGAGCTGTCGTACGATGTCTGAAGAAGTTGAATGGTTTTCAGCGGCACATGTTCGGTCTCCAGGGTTTCGTGAGGGTAGGTCAACGATAGATGTCCTGTCCAAAATCATGGAGATACCTAATGAAATCAGAAGGAAGGTGTTTAAGAACCAAGAGCTCGCGGTACTTCTCATTCTAAATATAGAAACCGCGTTCAACTCAGCTCAGGTGAATATGGTCCAGTCGTACCTCAGTAATAGATACATTCTCACAAACAACAGGTCAAAAATAGAAAGTACATGCGGTGTCCCACAGGGCTCCATTCTAGGATCTATACTATGGAGCATCTTCTACAAGAAAATACTGCAACTCGACTTGGGAAAAAACGTTACTTCCGTGGCCTACGCTTCCGACTATCTAGCACTCATTGTATGCGGTACCCCACAGGGCTCCATTCTAGGACCTACACTATGTAACATCTTCTACAAGAAAATACTGCAACTTGACTTGGGAAAAAACGTTACTTCCGTGACCTACGTTTCCGACTATCTAGCACTCATTGTCTGTGGGAGAAATAACTCTCAACTGGAAGATAAAGCGTAGGATGTAAGAGGAAAGCTGCTACAAGGAATGGTGCTACATTAGATAATGGTGTATGGATCCAGGGTCGGTCGGTCGGAAGATACAGCGTAAGAGGCTGTGGAAATAATACAACAGCTTACAGAACTAGGGCTTAATATGGCACATGAAATGATTATTCTTGCGGGCAGAAGAAAACTTAAGATACTGGCAATAAAAATTGGTGACACCATGATTACAAGTAAGCTGGTCATCAAGTAGTAGTAGTAGTAGTAGAGTGGTGCAGCCAAGAGATCCCGGTACTTCTCACTCTAGACATAGAAAACGCGTTCAACTCAGCTCAGGTAAACAATCCAGTCCTACCTCAGTAACCGATACATTATCCCCAACAGCAAGTCACAAATAGAAACTACATGCTGTGTCCCACAGGGCTCCATTCTAGGACCTAGACTATGGAACATCTTTTACAAGAAAATACTGCAACTCGACTTAGGAAAAAACGTTAATTCCTACGCTGACGACCTAGCACTCATTGTCTGCGGGAGAAAAAACTCTCTACTGGAAGAGACAACGCAAGACGCTGTGGAAATAATACAACAAGAGCTTACAGAGCTAGGGCTTAAGATGACACATGAAATGATTATTCTTGAGGGCAGAAGAAAACTTAAGACACTGTCGATAAAAAATTGGTCATTGGCCGATCATCAAATATATGGGTGTATGGGTGTATACCAGGATAAAAATACCCGTATGACTACACACATTAAGATGAAGTGCGAGAAATCGCAAATGGCCCAGACGAGGATAACCCCAAACCTATGGAGACCGCTCGCAAGTAAACGTCAATTGCTAATGTTCGCGGCGTCTTCAACTATCCTGTACTAGGTGCACCGTACAGGATAGTTGAAGATAGTTGAACATTAGCAATTGACTTTTTCTTTCGAGCGGTTTTCTGGTCGCAGGCGCTAAAGCATTCATTCTATAAAAATATGTTAGAAGCCTTTAATCGAAAAATGGCACTCAAAATTATATCGGCATACAGAACCGTCTCCACCACCACAGCAATCGTTATAGTCTCACTACCGCCCCTCGAACTGAGAGTACAAGAGATGCTAAACATATACCGACTCGAGAAGAATAGCAGGTCTGATGCTAAAGATAAATGCATGAAGGAGTGGCAGCAGAGATGGGGAGAGTACGCTGGCTGGACTAAAACTTTTACAAAAGACGTGAGGTTGTGGAGAGAGAGAAAGGTGGATTGGTGGGGAGTCGTGGATTATTATTATCACCCAGGCCTTTACTGGTCTTTGGAACACACCTTCATATAATTTATAAGAAATTTAATCATGTCTGAATCCCAACTTGGCCGCCCAGATCATGCGATTTATCGCCGTTGGACTTTTTCTACGGTTTACGCCAACAAGTATTGACCGACCACACAAGGAGGAAAATGAGCGCTGTATCAGCCACATGTATGCAAAATTTCGACAAAAGAGTGAGTATGTGCCAGAAAAGCCATGGAGGCCACTTACCCGAAAAAATGCATGAAACCGATATTCAGATTAAATGAATTGCCAAAAAGATTGCACAGTTCACCGACACTGGAGTGGCTAGTGGTCTACTAGGATGCATGCCTCTTTCAGGTTTGGCCAGCTCACCGACACTAGAGGGGCTAGTGGTTCACTAGGATGCATGCCTCTTTCAGGTTTGGACAGTTTACCGACACTGGAGTGGCAAGTGGCCCACTAGGATGCATGCCTCTTTCAATTTTGGACGGTTCACCGACACTGGAGTGGCTAATGTCCACTAGGATGCATGTCTCTTTAAGGTTTGGACAGTTTACCGACACTGGAGTGGCAAGTAGTCCACTAGGATGCATGCCTCTTTCAATTTTGGACGGTTTACCAACACTGGAGTGGCTAGTGGTCCACTAGGATGCATGTATCTTTCAGGTTTGGACAGTTTACCGACACTGGAGTGGCAAGTGGTCCACTAGGCTGCATGCCTCTTTCAATTTTGGACGGTTTACCGACACTGGAGTGGCTAGTGGTCCAATAGGATGGATGCCCCTTTCAGGTGTGTACAGATCAACAATATTCATATGGAGCTTAAAATGTAAAGATTTCTAAAAATGACCAAGATTATGTAATACAATCGTTAAATTTACGTCAATTTCTATTAAATTCGGCGGTTATGCAAAGAAAATGTAATTTGAAATTAATTTTCTCTCAATATCCGCCGGATTTAATAGAAATTGTCGTAAATTTAACGATTGTATTATACAACCATTGACATTTCTTTCAAACGCATAAATAAAAAAAGTGAAATTAGTAAAAAATTTGGAAAAAAAAACATTCAAATAAATCAAATATAGAGCATAAATTAAGGAGACAAACTTTCCATTTTTATTTTAATTTGAGCAAAGTTTTTCGTAAGAATAATTATCATAATTTCGGCTACAGAATTTTTCGCGGAGAAAGTGTTTTACGCACTAAATTCTGACCAGACTTAAACAATTTTTAATTAGTTTGAGGATATTTTAACGCGCTGAATTAATTCCGCCCGGTGAAATTTTCCTTCAACATTTCTTCGTCTGCTCTGATAGATACGATTTAATAAATACCTCGTTGTGCGTATGATACATATTTATTAGGCGAGGCTTTATTTAAAAATATGTTAACTATGTATGTAGTTTTCCTGGTTATGCATTTCTTATTTCTAATAGAATATCGTTAGAATAATTAGTCTTTGTGTATACTACATATTGTAATTGGATTGTGATATAATTATTAAAAATATTTCTCATTTCAATTATTCATAATCGAATATTTGCATGGAATTAAACCCTTTTATCTACTCGCACATCGAAATGAACACATTAATAAGTAAATTATTGTATGTGAAAGGTACCATTATTTTAATCGTGTGTAAAAGTATTCAAATCGTGCGTAAAGATGACTTTATGACATTGCCAATGCGTTCATTGTTGCATCGATCTCAGTCATGCATCGAAGCAAACGGAGCCGAAGGATGTCATTATTTTAATCGTGTGTAAAAGTATTTAAAGCGTACGCAAAGATGACTTTACAATGACATTGCCAATGCGTTCATTGTTGCATCGATTTCAGTCAGGCATCGAAGCAAACGAAGCTGAAGGATGCCATTATTTTAATCGTGTGCAAAATTAGTCAAAGCGTGCGTAAAGATGACTTTGCTAAAGCGTTCATTGTTGCATCGATTTCAGTCATGCATCGAAGCAAACGGAGCTGAAGTATGCCATTATTTTAATCGTGTATAAAAGTATTCAAAGCGTGCGTAAAGATGACTTTGCCAATGTTTTCATTGTTTCATCGATATCAGTCATGCATCGAAGCAAAGCAAGCTGAAGGATGCCATTATTTTAATCGTGTGTAAAAGTATTCAAATCGTGCGTAAAGGTGACTTTATAATGACATTGCAAATGCGTTCATTGTTGCATCGAACTCAGTCAGGCATAGAAGCAAAGAGAGTTGAAGGATGCAATTATTTTAATCGTGTGTAAACGTATTCAAAGCGTGCGTAAAGATGAATTTACAATGACATTGCCAATGCGTTCATTGTTGCATCGATCTCAGTCATGTAACGAAGCAAACGGAGCTGAAGGATGCCATTATTTTAATAGTGTAAAAGTATTCAAATCGTGCGTAAATATGACTTTACATTGACATTGCCAATGCGTTCATTGTTGCATCGATTTCAGTCATGCATCGAAGAAAACGGAGGTGATCTAATCGATGTGATTTTTGAGTATTAATTGTTAATTTAGGATTAAGCAATTAATTTGTTATTAAACTTTGGTTTTTACTCTACAATGTTTAATAAAAAAAATTGTGTCCAACATTATTTGTTCTTTGATAATTGCTGTTTAAAATCAGACACTTAAATCTTAATTTACCCTTTATTTTACCCTTGTCGCCCTTTATTTCTCTTTAAGTAGAATATAATATTTCGTATTGGTGAAACCATACTAATTATATATACAATCATACAAACTTATTAAGACGAAATATAGCTTGAATATATCAATATATTGTCGCCAGTCGTGCACGAGGTGTCCAATGGTGTTCATGTAACTGTATTCCAATTTGTAATTCAAACAGCAAAGCTGCACTGATGAGTGATAAATCTAGAAACGCGTCTGCCGATAGCTATTTACTTATTTTAAATAGAAAGAAATGATATTAAAAAAAAATTATTGGTCTAGGGCGGAGGTTGTCAAACTGGGTGCCGTGAGCGTATGCATGGAGTGCCGCAGCAATCATCAATAAATGTAAAAAAAAATATAAAAAGAAAATTACATGAGGAGGTAAACGAATATGAGTTCCTATTTTTATTGCAGAATTATGGTAATAATTGTGATTAAGTGATAAATTGGCTAAAATCTGGTTCTTTAAAACGGAAAGGGGAACTCACTGAAGTTCTGAAGCGACTGATTCAATGGCAACCAGCATCGTCAGAGGAGACGAAATATCCTAGCAGACACCTGCGAGTCTAAATCATTCAAATTCGTCTGCCTCAGTTCGCGAAAACGCAACTCACGACCAAACGATCCGAAGAAAAATAAGGAAATATGATCCTAGCTACCTCGCATTGTTTGGATTTGTTTCTGTTGGGAACGAACAAGCACCGGAAGGCAATGCGTTATCTGTCATAAAGTTGTTGCTAACAGCTTCTTGGTTCCATCCAAACAAAAAAGACATCTGGAATATAATATGATTCTGATTTAGTACATGAAGGTGAAGCTCCCATACTATTGCCGAGACAATGATTAAACCTTGCGTGAAGGATGTTGTAAGTTGCATAGGAATGACGAAGGACGTTGTAAGGTTCATATATGGCCAAGAAGATTGAAACTGTGCAGCTGCCAAATAGTCGAATATATCGTCTATAAGTAAGCGAATTTACACAATTTCAGGGTCAGTGGCGAACAAGCTTATAAGAAGGTTGAAAGTACCGACGTTGCAGGACTGTGTTTCTTCTGTTTTTAAGGTATCCGAAAGGTATTCGAAAGGTATTCGAAATGCAAATAGAAGCAGAACTTTTGATGAGTGAATTGCTTGAAACTTACACCACTGGCGACAAAATTTCCAAAGTTATCGACAAATATATACAGAAAAATGATTTAAAATGGAGCAAGTGTATTGATATTTGCAGCGATGGAGCGGCTTCAATGGTTGGAAAAGTAAAGGGAGCCGTTTCTAGAAATAAGCAAATGGCAGACAATGCCACCAGCAGCCACTGTGTCATCCATCGACATTCTCTGGTAACTAGAAGGATGCCGCAAGATTTAAAATTCGTATTGGATGGTGCTGTGAAGATAATTAATCATGTCAAGATCCGCCTGCTTCAAGCACGTCTTTTAAAACTTACCGCCGAAGATCTGGGTATGGATCACTTCCATCTCTTGCTGCACACAGAAGTGCGATGGCTATCAAGGGGAAAAATTTTAGTCAAACTATTTTAACTAAAAGATGCATATAAGATAATATAATATATAAGATAACTACTAGTTACATTTACAGAAGAGCCTTTTATCTAAAAATTCATTGATGTCGATTGGCTGCTTAAATTGGGATACCTTTTCGACATCTTTGAAAAATTAAATGATGAAACTTAAAGTTGCATTGTCAACATACGCTTTCATTAAAAATAGGCACAGGAGCAAACTCTGATTTTTAGGGTAGCTGTGCCGCGAAATTGTTGTAGCTCGATAAGGGTAACGCGAGATTTTTTTAGCTCGACAAGGGTGCCGCGGCAAAAAAAGTTTGAAAACCGCTGGTTTAATGGGCTTGTTAATGACTGGGGCTAGTAATAACATGCAAATGTCTGTTGTGTAGTTAGTGCCTGAGACTAATAATAACATGCAAATGTCTGTTGTATAGTTAGCGACTGGGACTAGTAATAACATGCAAATGTCTGTTGTGTAGTTAGTGCCTGAGCCTAATAATAAAAAAATTTTTTTTTTAAATTTGGTCCGATGTGGATGCCGGGTTTGCCGACCCTACGAACACTGCGTGCTACTTGTGGCCTATTGTATTCTGCATTCACATTCACTTATAGGCCCAGAAACCTAGTTGTTATTGTAAATTGCGCTAATTACTATTTTTGACATTTGTCTTCTGGTACAAATGAGGCCGACACTGGGAATAGAACTCGGGACCTCTATACTTGTTAGTTAGCGCTCTAACATGAGGCCACGAGCGTCACCACTACACCACTCGCGCCGGCAAGTAATAACATGCAAATGTCTGTTGTATAGTTAATGACAGAGACTAGTAATAACATGCAAATGTCTGTTGTATAGTTAGTAGCTGAGGCTAGTAATAACATGCAAATGTCTGTTGTATAATTAGTGACTGGGACTAGTAATAACATGCAAATATCTGTTGTATAGTTAGTGCCTTAGACTAGTAATAACATGCAAATGTCTGTTGTATAGTTGCTGACTGGGACTAGTAATAACATGCAAATGTCTGTTGTATAATTAAATATCCCGTGTGGTATTGTGTGTTTCAAAATAACTTAAGAGCTCGATCGTTATTGTAAATTGGGCTAATTACTATTTTTCACATTTGTCTTCTGATACAAATGAGGCCGACACTGGGGATAGAACTCGGGACCTCTATACTTATTAGTTAGCGCTCTAAGATGAGGCCACGAGCGTGACCACTACACCACTACAACACGGCAAGTAATAACATGCAAATGTCTGTTGTATAGTTAGTGACTGAGACTAGTAATAACATGCAAATGTCGGTTGTATAGTTGCTGTCTGGGACTAGTAATAACATGCAAATGTCTATTGTATAGTTAATGACTGGGACTAGTAATAACATGTAAATGTCTGTTGTATAGTTAGTAGCTGAGGCTAGCATTAACATGCAAATGTCTGTTGTATAGTTAGTGACTGGGACTAGTAATAACATGCAAATGTCTGTTGTATAGTTAGTGCCTTAGACTAGTAATAACATGCAAATGTCTGTTGTATAGTTGCTGACTGGGACTAGTAATAACATGCAAATGTCTGTTGTATAATTAAATATCCCGTGTGGTATTGTGTGTTTCAAAATAACTTAAGAGCTCGATTAAAGAGCCACGAACAGGTTGAATATATTTATATATTCAAGCAATATTTCGTGTTTAATAGGTTTATAGAACATTTCAAAATATTTTTTTTTATTCTTATATATTGAAGAACTTCTGGTATTATAACACATTTTCCAGTTTTATGTAAACTCATTTTTCCTAGGACGTCAGGAAAATTTACAAATCGGGAAAAATAAAGCACGCAAATCACCCAAGAAATTTCCATAACTACCAAGAACCATCCGTGATATAATCGGCATTATTCTACTTTCGCACGTTTTTAAACTCGTTAATACATGCATTATAGGCAACGTAAATAAAATTTAAATATTCAAACCGCCAATTCTAAACTACGGCGACTAGCTAAATCTATGAGCGACGTTTATATAATTCGACACGTACCCAAACAATTCACAAAAATTTTCGAAAAATTGCATAGTTGAGATTAAGACTTGATGATAGGTTAGGTTAGATTTTAAAAAATGGTAGATTCGTATAGAAATAAGATAAGATAAATAAGACTAGATGTAGACTAGACATATTTGACTAGATATAGACTAAATTAGTCTAGATATAAACTAGCTTAGACTAGATATACAATGGCTTAAGTTAAATATAGACTAGATTAGACTAGATACAAACTAGATTATATATAGACTAGATTAGATACAGACTAGATTATATATAGACTAGATTAGACTAAATATAGGCTAGATTAGAATATATTAGACTAGATGTAGATTAGATTAGAGTAGATGTAGGCTAGATATAGACTAGATTAGATTAAATGTAGACTGATTTAGACTAGATATAGTCGAGATAAGATTAAACGTATACTAGATTAGACAAGAAATAGACTGAAATAGACTAGATATAGAATGGATTAAGTTAGATATAGTCTATATTAAACTAGATACAAACTAGATTATATATAGACTAGATTAGATACAGACTAGATTATATATAGACTAGATTAGACTAAATATAATCTAGATTAGAATATATTAGACTAGATGTAGACTAGATTGGAGTAGATGTAGGCTAGATATAAACTAAATTAGATTAAATGTAGACTGATTTAGACTAGATATAGTCGAGATAATATTAAAGGTATACTAGATTATACAAGAAATAGACTGAAATAGGCCAGATATAGAATGGATTAAGTTAGATGTAGACTAGATAAGACCAGATACAAACTAGAATATATATATATATATATATATATATATATATATATATATATATATATATATATATAGACTAGATTATATACAGACTAGATTATATATAGACTAGATTAGTCTAAATACAGGCTAGATTAGAATATATTAGACTAGATGTAGACTAGATTAGAGACTAGATTAGAGATTAGATTAGAGAATAGATGTAGGCTAGATATAGACTAGATTAGACTAAATGTAGACTGATTTAGACTAGATATAGTTGAGATAAGATTAAATATATACTAGATTAGACCAGAAATAGACTAGATTTTGATACTTGTAAATGTCGGTAATTTGAAAAGTACTCTAGATTTCCATCAACATTTATTTATCTTATATTCAATCAGTTAGCCAATTATTTGTTTCAAATTAAATCGGGTAACTAATATTTTGGATGATGGCTGTGATTGGAAAAGTATTTTATCTACGACCACTATTGTAAATGCTCATTATTGTACGGTTCGTGGACTGTGTAAATACATCATAACACACACGTATGTAACAGTCCGCGATTAATGATAAGTTATGATTGATAACACACACGTGCGTTTGGTTTACGATTCGTTGATAGGTTGAGAGCTGCTACTACGTGCTCATACGTTCAGCGCCCCCCGTGTCACAATTCAAACTATCGGAAATTGACATTGCGTACATTGGGTTGCCTATATCTATGAGCACTCTTATTCCAATTTAACCCAAATAAGTACTAAATAATAAGATATGTAACCATTAAAAATGTATTTCTTTTCATGTCTATAAGTTATATAAGTTTTCATTTCTATAAGTTAAATAATGTCGAGTAACAGATATATAAGAAAATACAACTCATGTACTGTTTGTTTCTTATAATGTTAAATATTGTACCTAATAAGAAATAAATTTGTTACATAAAACATATTTTTCTTATTAAACAAAAAAAAAGAGTGTGGTCGTATATAAAGTATAGTACATAATTCGAGTTAATGGACATTGTGAAAAACAAGCCACCGTACTCTTGTAGATGGCTCTGGCAAAGTCATCGCACTAAAAATCTGCCTCAAAACCCCCCCCGATTAGTAGTTCGTCATCCACGTTAAAAACTGTAAGGGCTCCCCTACACTTGTGTCTAAGATCAAGACACCAAGCACGAGTGTAGCCTGTGGGAGGAGGCCAATGCCCGTCCTGGGCTATAGCGCCATAGGTTTGTACATAACTCGAGTTCTAAGGTAATTACATACTCGCGAAATTAACTGTTCCGCTCGTACATAATATGTTTCTTACAACACTCGTTACGTAATATACTATTAAGTTTCCAACAAAATGTATTTGTCTTAAATTCTTTAAAGTAGCTAATATTCATGATGATCGATGTAAAAGGTTAGAGATAAATCCTTAAGTCAGCCAATATCAAATTGAAATATTAGAAATATTGATCTATGCAAATTTGAATAACTTTTTAATTCATGTAAATATAAATAATATTCTATAATTATAGGATGGTAAATGTTAAGTGCATAAGGAAATGTCTTCAGGAATATTTTATGACACTCTGTTACTTTCGAACAAATGCGTTTTTTAAGATTCAATGTACAATCTGGTGAAATTTTTTCAAAATTTGTAGAACAAAATCTATGATATTAAATTACTACAAACATTTCTAAAGAATAAATTATTATTAGAGATTTATTGTTTTGAAATGTTATGTTAACGAAGACGTTACAAATTTGTCTTACAATTAGATGCAAAAGTAGAATTTAATAATAATAGTAATTTAATATTGGTGGAACCATACTAATTACAAATACAATCATCCAATCTTATTTAAGACGAAATATCCTTTAATTCGTCTTTACTAAGTTTGTATGATTTTATCTATAATTAGTATGGTTTCACCAATATTTTATGTTATAAATTGTCAGTTATTAATAAAAAGCAAAGCTGCACTGAGGAGAAATAGATCTCGAAACGCGTCTGAAGATGGCTACTCACCTAAGACATGAGCTTAAAAAATAATGTTATTTTTATGATTTTTATTGAGTTACACGAAGGTGGACTGACAGCTATTAAATAACTAACAAATTTCACATGAGATTTGTTTTGGTAGTCCTAAAAAGACTCAGTCACGTTATAGAGCTCCGGAAAGGTTGAATATATTTATATATTCAGGCTGTGTTCCAACTCTATTAAGTTTATATGATTATCTATAACGTAGTATGGTTTTACCAATTCTATTTGACTATTTTTACTAATTTATAAATAAATCCGTTAGTTAACTAGATGTTAATGTGATATTTGGTAAAGACATAACTTACTAAATTATTTAGTACATAATGAAGACTGTAATGTACTATCTAGATTTTTGAGGTAATTATACTGCGTCAAAGTTAAAGTTTCTTTCAAAATGTCGACTGTTTTATAAACTTATTAAAGACGAAATATAAATATATTTAACCTGTTCGTAGCTCTATAATATTAAGTCTTATTAAGATTATGAACAAATCTCATGTTGAAACAACTACTTCCTTGGCTAATAACACGAATTATACAACAGACGTTTGCATGTTATTACTAGTCCCAGTACATTTTCATGTCACTAACAGTATGTTTTATAAATTTATAGATTGCTCAGTTAGTAGACTATATAATATGAAACTTGATTTATTATTATGATATTATGAAATATGAATATTAATATGAAACTTGGTACAGACATAGTCTACTAAATTATCTAAATCCACGTCAAAGGGTTAAACAAAACGGCCAAGTGCGAGTTGTGACTCGTGCACCGAGGGTTCCGTACAAACTTGTAAGTAAGGTATCTTTTTTTTGTGGAAGACGTAGCAAGCACATTCAGTTAACTTGACAAGTGGCCCTCCTGAAATCACGACCATCTTAGTACCGCTGCAAGCATAACCTCAAGATGTCGCTGTCGTACGATGGAATTCCACCCTATATTTTATTACCATACATCCCCCATTCACTATTAGTGTTTAGGGGTTCTGGAACTTCACTATTTGTTTTTACTGCTCAATTTTGCCTGTATACCTATATACCCTGTAGAAAGGTATACAGGGTATTTTTTTTAAAATAACGTGAATATTTTTAAACTTATAAAGAGAAAACTTTATTTTAGTATTACACTTATTCATTAACTTATATTAAGATCTAACTATTTCTAGATCTAATATAAGCTAATATATTATCTATTTCTAGATCTATTTCGATACTCTTAACATTTAGTTGTTCAATTGACAGCTTTTGGGCAATTGACTACCAAAAAATATAGGGCGTACGTGATTTAAGTATATGTAGATTATAAAGAAAAATTAGACGAAATATAATATATAAAGGATGTTTCGGGACTTGAGTATGTCGCATGTCGGTTATAAACATGCAAAATTTAGACATAATAAATACCCTGTATATATTATGTATAAAAAGCGTACGTGATGAAATGCATAACGAATATAAACAAAGGAAATTCAGAATAAACAGCTTGGTGCCAACACATACTTTTTAACCTTCGGACCTAATCGAGGAGGACCTAACTGTATGCAACTCATATGCTTCTGGAGCCTAACAATACCACTACGACAACATTAGTGTATTTTCATAAGTTTCTAATAGTAAATTCGCATTTTCTTGTAATTAAACTACATATTTACGGTTTTCAGATTTCTTCCTTTACATGTGCTGTAAGACACCGCTTCTAGGTCAACGGGAAGTACCCTATAGGTTTTGATTCCCTTGTGAAATCGCAAAATATGTGACATAAACGGTAATATCTTTTGATCGCGTTGACTTACAAGTTTGATTTCACAGCTGAAAGAGACCGCAGACCCGAGTATTTGATACAAATTTCAACTTGTTACCTCTACGCGTTCCTGAGAAAAATGGTCTTGACAGACAGACGGACAGACAGACAGACAGACAGACAGACAGACAGACAGACAGACAGACGGACAACAAAGTGGTCCTATAAGGGTTCCGTTTTCGGTACGGAACCCTAAAAAATACTTTTTTTTAAATAAATGACTTTTCTGATTCAAGGGTTATTCAAGTCTGTTAAAAACCCTTTTCTAGAAAATATATAAGAAAATATAAAAGTTTCTAAAACGAAGTAACTAAAAATGTATAAATATCTAAATATATCAATCTATCAAATTTAAACTAATAGGCAAATACAGAAAGAAAAATGTGCTTTAATACGAACCCGATTAATCGATTCAATCGCAATAGATCTTTTCATAGTAGAAATTTTTTTGTGCGCATGTGTCAATTTCCGCCAGGTTTTTCGGGCACTTTTTGACGTATGAGCAGTGAAAATAACAATTTTTGCCCGAAACTGTCTGTCTGAAACTGTCCTTCTAAACATGGAGCACGCGCATGCGCTTAACTAACCTTAAAAAGGTCTAGTAATTAGCAAATCAATATATTCCAGGTCTAATAATAACTAAGTTTACTATTAATCCCATAAAAAATGCTTAATTTATATATGAGTATTAATGATAGATTACTAAACTGTATTAGATTTAGGAAGAACAACATCAGAACAACATTTAGGAAGAACAACTTACAACAACACAAAGAGCTTTCTATTGCTCCATTGGTCGATATTTGGAATCAGTCTACAAGACGAAATACGCTATACAGACAATAGAAGGAGATCGAAGATAAAAGACATTGTTGAGCGGGTAGCTGAACTTAAGTGACGCTAGATTGGATATGTGGCATACCAATAAGTGGACAATACGTCTAGTAAAATGACGGCGACGATTAAAAAATACAGTATAATCTGGATAATCCGACACATATGGGACCAGACAACCGCCGTATTATAAGAAAGAGTGGTGGAAGCGAAGAGCGCGAGTGGTCTCCAGACCGCCGGATTACTGAACGTGTCGTCCGATTAACCAACGGCCGAATTATCGAGATTATACTGTAGTATATTTTGTAACTAAGGCGGTAGGTTGTCAATTTGATACGAGAGCGAAATTGAGCAATTGACAATACCGCCCGTGTTTCAAACAATATTTTCAATTACTCATGCAAGGGGATGGATGTATCTTACAAGTTTGGAATCCAGGTGCCATCCAAAAAAATAGAATAAAAATGCGGATTTTGCTTTTTCAATTGTCTCCGCTGGTGTAGATTCGTCATAAGAACTCGCCTCAGTCTCCGGTATCACCATAGAATTTACACTCATTTTAAAACGTTTTCTTTAATTTTAATTTTTATTTTGTAATGAAAAAAATGTCTATCACTTTATTGTCACTTTTTTAATATTGAGGTCTTGATTGTGTTCATTTTATTTAATTAATTGTTTTTTTTTATTGTAACCTAGCGATATTGAATATTTTGCGTGCATTGCCCAAGTTACGTAGAAATACAACGAAAAGTGGCATTTCTCGTACTAAAAAAAGCGTGCCAGATAATACTTTTAACGCATGAGTAATAAAAAATGAATATTAAAAGACACCAAAAGAGATGGCTTGAGGACGTCAAGCAGTCCGTAGGCCTGAACTGGCTCCAATTTGCCACGGATAGGGAAATTTGGACAAATTTGGCCAATTTATATCCAGCAGTGAATGAATAAAGGCTAACGAAGAAGAAGAAGTTCATTTAAGTACATGAAGAAGCAATCGAAAGGTTAATAAACAAAGCGAAACAAATCAAGATTCATTGCATTCAACAAAACCTAGAAATAACTTTATAATAAACTACTCCTAAACAATAGACAGTTATTAGACAGAATTTAATTAACCGAATCAAATATTTTAATCTAACAACAAATGTGCAAAACTTAATTAATATAAATAAGTATTATCTCAACAAATTTTTGTCGAGTCTATATCAGGGCGAGATCAAGGCGACATCCCCTGATTAATGCGATTAATAGGTTAACAGAAATTACCGCGCTAAACCAAATCGCGTTATCGAATTTAAAAAAAACTGATTGAAACTCCAAGCGGATATGGGGAAACAATTTTTTTACCTAATGCTGGATAATGCTGGTTAGCTCGTAATTTTAAAAATCGCGCCTGAAATTATAAATCGCGTTAGATTGAGTTTCGCGTTAATAAATTTTCATTTCCATTACTTTCTCTATTCAAGCTACATAGCTCAAGAAATGTCAAACATAATACAAAATAGAACTAATAATTAAACATAATTTAAAATCGCGCTAATCGAGGAAAGCCACATATATTTACAAGTCTACTTATTCAACAACAACAAAAATATGTATAAACACGTATAGATCGAATAATAACTAGAATAATTAAATTCGTCTCTTAAATATCTAAAAAATAACAATCGCTCTCTTGACATTTAATTTCCATTTATAATTGAATATTTTTAGTTTTTTTTTTTTGTGTGAATTATTATTTTACCATCGTGACATTTTACATTAGAAAAACGTACTCACACACACATTGATGATTAATTAGAAAATGGAATACGTAGGCAAAAGGTGTCAATATTTACAGAACCTTGAGTGTCACTCAAGACGCGAGAACTTAAGTCAAGCATTAATTCCTGAATAGATTTTGATTGTTCGAAGGCAATAAAAATATCCCATTGTAAAATAAGTAAAAAAAAAGTGTAACCGCGCAATAATGTGGAAAAAATAAATAACGTGGAAAAAAGTTGTCTATAAATAATTCATGTGTTGTGGTTTTGCGGACGGAGAAGAAACAATAAACGATACAAATATAAAAGTAATTATAAGTAAACTAAAAAAAAACATTAATTATTTATAAAAATAATTTGTTCAGTTTCTTAGTTGATTATTAATCGATTTCTTCTATTATTAGATTAGATATTAACGTTTAATTAAAAGGATGGTTGCGACCGTAACTACTTGGTAATCCTTAATACTTACTGTGAATTGAAAAAATCACTAGGTTTTTACCACTCATTTTGTGAAAATGTTATATAAGGTATAAAAATCTATACACCTAGCACTACTCGAGTTTCAACTGTTCAGGGTCATTTTCAAGTGGATTACAAATTGATGAGATTGAATTTTGTGAAAATATCCGTTATAAAAAACTATACACCTAGCACTACTCGTGTTTCGACTGTTCAGAGTCATTTTCAAGTGGATTACAAATAGCTAATTGAATTTTGTGAAAATATTATATAAGTTATAAAAATCTATACACCTATCACTACTCGAGTTTCGACTGTTCAGTGTCATTTTCAAGTGGATTACAAATTGATGAGATTGAATTTTGTGAAAATATTTTAAAAAATCTATACACCTAGCACTACTCGAGTTTCGACTGTTCAGGGTCATTTTCAAGTGGATTACAAATTGATGAGATTGAATTTTGTGAAAATATTTTATAAAAATCTATATACCGAGCACTACTCATGTTTCGACTGTTCAGGGTCAATTTCAAGTGGATTGCAAATTAATGAGATTGAATTTTCTGAAAATATTATATAAGTTATAAAAATCTATACACTTAGCACTACTCGTGTTTCGACTGTTCAGGGTCATTTTCAAGTGGATTACAAATTGATGAGATTGAATTTTCTAAAAATATTATATAAGTTATAAAAATCTATACACCTAGCACTACTCGAGTTTCGACTGTTCAGTGTCATTTTCAAGTGGATTACAAATTGATGAGATTGAATTTTGTGAAAATATTTAAAAAAATCTATACACCTAGCACTACTCGAGTTTCGACTGTTCAGGGTCATTTTCAAGTAGATTACATATTGATGAGATTGAAAAACTGACGCAATTATTTGTTGATGTAACGTCCATCTTGTTTTAATGATTATTGTATTTTGACTCAGGTGTTTGGACAAATTTTTTTCAAGTATTTTTTATTAAAATTATGCCAACGTTTCGACCTGTATTCGGTCTTTATCAAGGCTAATTTTTTTTAAAATTATATGATTTTAACATTTTTAAAAAATTTGAAATTTATATCAAAATTTATATAAATTTCAAATTTTTTAAAAATGTCAAAATCATATAATTTTTAAAAAAATTAGCCTTGATAAAGACCGAATACAGGTCGAAACGTTGGCATAATTTTAATAAAAAATACTTGAAAAAAATTTGTCCAAACACCTGAGTCAAAATACAATAATCACTGACGCAATATTTGCACTAAGGCAACTAATTGAGAAACACAGGGAAGTGCAGATTGATTTACATATGGCCTTCATTGATCTGGAGAAGGCGTATGACAGAGTGCCCAGGCAAGAGATATGGAGATGTATGAAAAGTAAAGGTGTACCAGAAAAGTATGTGAGACTGTTATAAAAATCTATACACCTAGCACTACTCGAGTTTCGAGTGTTCAGGGTTATTTTCAAGTGGATTACAAATTGATGAGATTGAATTTTGTGAAAATATTTTATAAAAATCTATATACCGAGAACTACTCATGTTTCCGACTGTTCAGGGCTTGAATTTTCTGAAAATATTATATAAGTTATAAAAATCTATACACTTAGCACTACACGTGTTTCGACTGTTCAGGGCCATTTTCAAGTAGATTACAAATTGATGAGATTGAATTTTCTGAAAATATTATATAAGTTATAAAAATCTATACACCTAGCACTACTCGAGTTTCGACTGTTCAGTGTCATTTTCAAGTGGATTACAAATTGATGAGATTGAATTTTGTGAAAATATTTTAAAAAATCTATACACCTAGCACTACTCGTGTTTCGACTGTTCAGGGTCATTTTCAAGTGGATTACAAATTGATGAGATTGAATTTTTTGAAAATCTTCTATCAGTTATAAAAATCTATACACCTAGCACTACGAGTTTCGACTATTCAGGGTCATTTTCATGTGGATTACAAATTGATGAGATTGAATTTTGTGAAAATATTATATAGGTTATAAAAATCTATACACCTAGCACTACTCGAGTTTAGACTGTTCAGGGTCAATTTCAAGTGGATTGCAAATTGATGAGATTGAATTTTCTGAAAATATTATATAAGTTATAAAAATCTATACACTTAGCACTACTCGTGTTTCGGCTGTTCAGGGTCATTTTCAAGTGGATTGCAAATTGATGAGATAGAATTTTCTGAAAATATTATATAAGTTATAAAACCGAACTACTCGAGTTTCGTCTGTTCAGGATCATTTTCAAGTGGATTACAAATTGATGAGATTGAATTTTTTGAAAATATTATATGAGTTATAAAAATCTACACACTCGAGTTTCGACTGTCGACAGGGTCATTTTCAAGTGGAGTACAAATATAGATTGAATTTATAACAAGAGTTTTTGTGAGAAGTAGAGGTGTAGTTGGATATCTGGAGACGATTGCGTGAGATTAAAGCATTGCCTTAAGTCCCTTTGCTCATTAGGGAGATTTACTGATGGATTATGGCTCCGTTTGCAAATTTCGAATGACTCCAGAAGATTTAGCGTCGTGCTTTTGTTGCAATTGTATAACATTTTCAGATTATATACAGTATAATCTTGATAATCCGACACATATGGGACCAGACAACCGTCGGATTATCAAAAAATTCCGGATTATCGGGATCAAACCAACACAATAACAATTTTACCTATTTTATGTACAATTGTATTTTAGAAAGAATAAAATATGTAACTACATAGGTAATAGGTCTAATAACATATGTATCTATATAAAACAGATAGTAAGACAATCAAGTTTCAGAGTTAAAAGCAGGGTGTGTTTGCCACACTTTATTCTAAGAATACTGGATGGTGTTGTTTTTGACTTTATTTCTCCTGCGCGCGAGATTTATATCCGGCGCGGAGCAACGTAAAAAAAGACACGTGTTTCCCCAGAGCGCCGGATTACTGATCGTGCCCGATTAACTAATCGCCGGATTACCAGGATTATACTGTATTTCGGTTGAGATTATCAAATGAGCTTGTGTCTTTTTAGGGTTCCGTACCGAAAACGGATCCCTTATACTTATAGGATCGCTTTGTTGTCCGTCTGTCTGTCTGTCTGTCAAGATCATTTTTCTCAGGAACGCGTAGAGGTAACAAGTTGAAATTTGTATCAAATACTCGGGTCTGCGGTCTCTTTCAGCTGTGAAAAAAATCAAATTATGTAAGTCAACGTGATCAAAAGATGTGACCGTTTATGTCGTATATTTTGCGATTTCACAAGGCAATCAAAACCTATAGGGTACTTCCCGTTGACCTAGAATCATGAAATTTGGCAAGAAGCAGTGTCTTACAGCACATGTAAATGGAAAAATGAAAACCGTAAATATGTAGTTTAATTACAAGAAAAATGCGAATTTACTATTAGAAACTTATGAAAATACACTTATGTTGCGGTAGTGGTCTTGTCAGGCTCCGGAAGCATATGGGTTGCATACAATTAGGTCCTACTCGGTTAGGTCCGAAGGTTAAAAAGTATGTGTTGGCACCAAGCTGTTTATTCTGAATTTTCTTTGTATATATTCGTTATGCATTTCTATATATTTTGTCTAAATTTTGCTTGTTTATAACCGACATGCGACACACTCAAGTCCCGTAACCCGTAACACCATGTATATATTATATTTCGTCTAATTTTTCTTTATAATCTACATATACTTAAATCACGTACGCCGTACGTATATTTTTTGGTAGTCAATTGCCCAAAAAGCAGTCAATTGAACAACTGAATGTTAAGAGTATCGAAATGGATCTAGAAATAGTTAAAATATTAGTTTATATTAGATCTAGAAATAGCTAGATCTTAATATAAGTTAGTGAATAAGTGTAATACTAAAATAAAGTTTTCTTTCTATTAGTTTAAAAATATTCGCGTTATTTAAAAAAAATACCCTGTATACCTTTATACGGGGTATATAGGTATACAGGCAAAATTAAGCAGTAAAAAAAATAGTGAAGTTCCAGTACCCCTAAACACTCATAGTGAATGGGGGATGTATGGTAATAAAATATAGGGTAGAATTCCAACGTACGACAGCGACATCTTGAGGTTATGCTTGCAGCGGTACTAAGATGGTCGTGGTTTCAGGAGGGCCACTTGTCAAGTTAACTGAATGTGCTTGCTACGTCCTCCACAAAAAAAATACCTTACTTACAAGTTTGTACGGAATCCTCGGTGCGCGAGTCACAACTCGCCCTTGGCCGGTTTTTTTTAAGATCAGTCCTATTGAACAGTCTTTGCTTCCCCAAAACCTCAACTATACCCCATTTATCAATAACAAATCCGATAAGTCTACAATAATGCTCATCTGATTTGTTTTTGATAAATGGGGTGTAATTGAGGTTTTGGGGAAGCAGAGACTGTTCTATGGGACTTAAAATTGACACAAGATCATTTGATAATCTCAACCGAAATACAGTATAATCTTGGTAATCCAGTGGTTGGTTAATCGGGTACGTTCAGTAATCCGGCGCTTTGGGGAAACACGTGTCTTTTCTTTACGCTGCCCCGCGCCGGATATAAACGTCGCGCGCAGAAGAAATAAAGTCAAAAACAACACCACCCAGTGTTCTTGGAAAAAGGTATGGCTAACACAGCCTGCTTTTAGCTCTGAAAACATGATTGTCTTACTGTCTGTTCTAAGTTTGTACACATTTTTTTGTATGTACACATTTACCTAGTTTACAATAACACTCAGAAAAGCGCCTCTGATACCTCGGGCCAAAATATCAGTTCACATAAAATCTCACGCTCGCAATCTTACCCAGGAATCAAATCAATACTACGTTCAAAACTAGCAGCTTTTTCTTACTCGATTGCACCAGCAATGGGCACAAAACATATTTGGGTACTTAAGTACTAACGCTGCCGCAGCTACAGATTTGAACAAAATGGATGGTTAGATTAGGTTATAATGAAGATTTATCTGCTCCCCGACGCGACTAGATATCGCGCGGTAGCGAGACCTCTATGCTCTAATGTAACCTAATCTAATATTTTTTCTTATTTCGGTTTGAGAGGTCTCGCTACCGTTCTATATGTGGTCGGGATTTATCTGCTCCATTATAACCTAATCTAACTATCTATTTTGTTCAAATCTGTAGCTGCGGTAGCGTCAGTACGTAAGTACCCAAATATGTTTTGTGCTCATTGTTGGTGCAATCGAGTAAGTAAAAGCTGCTAGTTTTGAACGTATTGATTTGAGTCTTGAGCGCGACCTCTCGCTGCGGTGGCGTTAATACGTGAGTACCCATATTTGTTTACAACTTTTTGGTTAAAATAAAAACAAAAATTAATTCGAATCCTTTTGTGTCTATTTTTGCACAGGTTTTCCTGACTCGTTTGCATCAACAATGGCACAAAACATTGCATTTGCAGAAGGTTTCCATGCGCGGTTGTTATTAATAATAAAGCGCAAAAATAGACAATTAAAACTATTCATCGAATTTCTTTCCTTGAGACCGAGTTATTTAATAAATGCTGTTAATTACAAAAGGTTGTGCAATTTAAACTTACGTGGAGGTTTGCCGACTGAGATTGCAAACTGGATATTGACAATAACTCACCTGAAAATAAACGAAAAAAATTAGTTGCTTATTACAATTATTTATAATTTAATTATTTGCATAAATAACAGAGACGTTGTCTATAAAAGGCAATACTTCGTTTCCATAAATAAAGTGAAATGTCGCAAAGTATTGCTATTATAAGTTATTATCTTTAGAAAACGTGTGTTGCATAGCCTTTTTACATTGAATGCAAAATTATTAATAATTCTCAATTGATATATTTGCAATTAAATCACAATTTAATTCAAATTAATTCAATTTAAGAAATATATAATAAAGAAATGTATAAGTAAATAGTATAATAAAGAAATATAAATAAATAAATATAAAGAAATATGTAAGTAATAATATATACGTGTCCTGACTGACTTACTGACCGACTGACTGAATGAATGACTGACTGACGACTAAATTAATACTGGATATTGGCAATAACACACCTGACTGACTAACTGACTGAATGAATGTATGACTGCCTGAATGACTGACTGCATAAATGACTGACTAGCTGACTGACTGCATGCATGACTGCAAAATTCAAACCGTTAATCTTACGAAACCTTGAAAACGAAGTCTAAACAGTCGGTCAGGTTTAATCGAATTTAAAAATGTTTACGAGGACCGGAGAAACTCAAATTGAGAGTCGAATTGCGGCCAACAGGTTCGAAAAAGTCTAGATCAAAGCTTCAACTCCCTCAAAAATTGATCGAACGGTTTTATAGAAAATGTGAGAGGTTTATTCGCCTTGTAGCTGCAAGAATTATACATAGTTGTAATTCGCATTTAATTTAGAATGACTTAGAAAAAGATTCATCCAATTTAGATTACTTTGGAAAAAGTTTCGGCCAAAAATCCGAAATTACGCTATTTTGCGCGTTTTTATATTCGCAATTTTAAACTTACGTTTTGCCAAAACAAGAAAAGATTATTATGTTTGTTCTATACAAAATTTCGCGTCTTTGGATGTATAAAGGCTCCTTCAGACCGGCGCGGAGCGGTTGCGTTGCGAAATTTCCGCAGCGAAAAACTCTCTCGCGGCGCGGCAGCGAAATGGCCATGCCCACACCAAAACGCGATTTTTACGTGAATAGTAGTTTTTCCTACTCAATGCAGCTGTCAAGGGGTGGTGTTTGTGCTCCACGATTTCCAGAAATTTCCCAGGAAAAAATCACCCTGTCGGTGTGAAAATGTTCACAGATCAAGGTAACCACCCCTAGTGCAACCCAAGCGCATTTGCAAGCCCCAGGAACTAACAGAAACATCGAACATTTTTTAATATTTCTCGGCGATTTTTCGGTATTCATTTTGACATTTTATTTCGATCACTTACGTGATTTAAAATTCAAAATAAACATACATTTCTAGTATTGTGTTTGTTGTTTGGCAAACACCATTAAACAAGAAGAAATTAAGGTAAACAAGGTCTAAATGTTATTTCAACGAGTGACCACCGGTGTAAATGGTCCCCCTATCCAAGTGCCAACGGCCTCTTAGAAGTGCGGATGAGCAGGTTTTAACAGGTAAAGGGCAACCTCTTGCGCTTGAGGTTGTAAACTGCCTCTAACGGCGGAAGAGCCACTTGATGGCCAACGGCGTAGGATGGAGAAGGAAACGAGAAACCACTCCATTAAAGATCCGTTTGGATATCTCAGGCATCGGCAATTTATTCATGGATGGAGTACTCTTCAGTGGAATTAACCGGAGGTAAAATGATCCCCTGATCGGATCTCCGGGTGGGGGCTGAAGACTGTAAAGCAGAAGACTGAAGACAACGCAAAATGGATAATTACTGAAAACCAATTTTCGGATTGAAGATCATTGATGATGAGTTTTCCCTAGTGTACGATCCAAATCCGTTTGTACATACAATATAGTAGATCATACAATATAGGATATTTTTTTCAATTCTCAATCAACTTCTCAGTAATCGCTATTTCAAAACACAGCGGCAGCGAAACTAATCGCGGCTGCAGCGTTCTTGACATGCAACGCTGCACTACCGCGGCTATGACGGAAATTGCGCCTGTTGATCTGAACATGTACATAAGCCGCCACGTCAATCGGTCCGCCGAGATAACGCACAGGTCGCAACAGCGAAACTTCGTTTAGAGCCGGTCTGTAAGCTCCTTTAAGGTGCTCACAGACCGGAGCGGAAGTTTCACTGCCGCAACCGATGCGATATCGCGGCGGACCGACTGACTTATGTACATGTTCAGATCAAAAAGCGCGATTTCCGTCATAGTCGCGGTAGCGCAGCGTTACACGACTAGGACGCTGCATGCGCGGTTAGTTTCCCTTCCGCTGTGTTTTTAAATGGTGATCTCTGCAATCACATTGATTTTATGAACCCATGAACCTATATTTCATTCTGAAATGAGTTTTGCGTGTTTTAGAAATTCAAAATAAATACAAAATAATTAAGCTTATGTTAAGCTTATAAATTAAAGTTTATAATAGCATAGCTTCTTCCTCTGAGGAAATCATGACTACTATAGACGTAAAACTCGCGTTTTGATTTGGGCATTGCGATTTATTTGTTATGGAAATTTCGCGACGCATACGCTCCGCGCCGGTCTGAAGGAGCCTTTATATGTCAATATCCGTGGCATGTCAAAATTCGCGATTTTGAATAATAAGGGTGATTAATGCCTTAAAAAATCGCGATTTTCGACACCCCTCCAATTTTTAAATATCATATATCAAAATACGCGGAATTTTTATTACGGTCATATAAATCAAACCCTAAAACTTGGCTGGAGTACCTTGAAAAACTATTAAATGAAGAAAATCTGATAGAAAAGTACGAGGATGAAGAGGTAAACGAAGGTCTTCATAAAATCCCAGAGGATATCAATACCTCGGTCTTCCAGACTTCTGTTGGCATTTCGTCTGGACCTACTGCCTTCCCATTTTTTTGCCCATGCTTGGGTTACAGCATTAAGTAGGGAAGAAGTAGAATGTGCGCTAAAGAAAATGAGAAATGGGAAGGCAGTAGGTCCAAGCCAAATGCCAACAAGCCTTTAAGACCGAGGTATTGATATCCTCTGGGACTTAATGAAGAAGATTTGGAACGGAGAAAGAATGCCACATGCGTGGAGAAGTAGTATTTTGTCCCCATCTACAAAAGGAAAGGAGATATCCAAAATTGTGGCAATTATAGAGGTATAAAGCTGATGTCTCACACAATGAAGACATGGGAAAGAATCGTTGAGACAAAGTTGCGTCGGGAAACTGAAGTTGGGGAAGAACAGTTTGGATTTATGGCAGGAAGAGGAACAACTGACGCAATATTTGCACTAAGGCAACTGATTGAGAAACACAGGTTGATTTATATATGGCCTTCAATGATCTGGAGAAGGCGTATGAGAGAGTGCCCCCAGGCAAGAGATATGGAGATGTATGAGAAGTAAAGGTGTACCAGAAAAGTAAGTGAGACTGGTGAAAGAAATGTACGAAGGTATGATGTCACAAGTTAAGAGCAGTGTGGGTATAACAACGGAATTCCCAGTGAAAGTAGGACTACACCAGGGATTTGCTCTCAGCCCATATCTCTTTGCCCTGGTAAGTATGTGAGACTGGTGAAAGAAATATACGAAGGTGTGATGACACAAGTTAAGAGCAGTGTGGATACAACAACGGAATTCCCAGTGAAAGTAAGGCTACACCAGGGATCTGCTCTCAGACATATCTCATTGCACTGGTAATGAATGCGCTAGTCAAGGTTGTGAAGAAAGCGGCGCCATGGAGCACGATGTTCGCCGACGACGTTGTACTTTGTGAACTGACCCGAGAGAAAATTCAAGAAAGCCTCGAAGAGTGGAGGAATGCCCTAGAAGAAAGGGGAATGAGGATCAGCAGGGTGAAAACTGAATATATGTGTATGAAGGAAGCTCAAGATATGTGTATTAACCTGCAGGAGGAAGAACTACCACCGACCAAGAAGTTTAAATATCTGGGGTCATATATTCAAATTGATGGAGGGCTGGAGTCTGAAATACAACAATAATGGATGGATGAACTGGAAGAAATTGAGTGGAGTACTGTGTGACAAGAAGATCAGCTACAGGAAGAAAGGAAAGTTCTATAAATCTGTGGTGAGGCATCCTATGCTCTATAGTGTGGAAACTTTGCCGATTACCAAAGCACATGAGAAAAAGATCGAAGTGGCAGAAATGAGAATGTTGAGGTGGACGAGCGTGGTAACAAGAAAGGATAGAATAAGGAATGATCACATCAGAGGAACTGTGAAAGCGGGACCCATAGGAAAGGAGGTTCAAGAAAGCAGGCTAAGGTGGTTTGGACATGTGCAGAGAAGAGAGGAGGACTACGTGGGAAAAAGAGTTGAAAAGTTGGAAATAGGAGGATCAAGGAAGAGAGGAAGACCAAAAATGAGATGGAAAGATGAGGTAGCAGAGGATTTGAGAGAAAAAGGTTGGAAGAGTGAGGATGCATTGGATAGACATTTATGGAGAAGAAGAATCCAACAAAGCAACGAAATATAGGAAACGGCAGAGAAAAAGAAGAAGAAGACGTTGATATAAATCATTATGCAATTTAGTTTACAATAAGTCAGGAAATCTTAGAAAACCAAACAATTTCCAACCTTGTTATATTTGCAGCAGTACCTTAGAAAGGAAGAACAAAAATTTGAGTAAAATCTTAAGGTGCTCGCAGACCGGCGCAAAAGTGTCGTTGCCGCGACCGCTGCGATATAGCGGCGCACCAATTGATACGGCGGCTTATGTACATGTTCAGACCAGCAAGCGCAATTTTCGGCGCTTGTTGGTCTGAACATATACATAAGCCGCCGTATCAATAGGTCCGCCGCGATATCGCAGTAGTCGCGACAACAAAACTTTCGCGCCGGTCTGTGAGATCCTTTATAGTTCAGGGGTGGCGAACCTATTTCCGGCCGCGTGCCATTTTTTTTTTTAATTTTCACATTTTGAAATGCTGACGTGCCAGGTCAACTTTTACAATGTATTAGCCTGAGTATAACACGTCATATATTTTACACCATTGATGTAGCACAAAGGTGGATTGAGAAACTTAAGAATTGCTTGTAGAAAACGTAAAGTTTAAGAAGTTTAGAACGCGTGATAAATAGTTCGCGTGCCAATAAAATTTTCCAACGTGTCAGCTGTGACACGCGTGCCATAGGTTCGCATTTCATAAGTTCGAATTTCAAATCTACCTTATCGTTGAGTTCTAAATCTCAAAATCTTGATTCTCAATGTTTTGCGTTCTAAATATATTTTTGCAACGATTTCTGTAACAATTAAGGAAACGCGAAGTTATTTATCTTTTTGGTAAACCGGAAGTGTGGAGGTAATTGCGGATGTCTTCGTCTGAAAATTGTGTGAAAGTGGTGCTAATCCAACGTTTGCAGAGCACGAGAAAGTGGTGCTAATCCGCACTCTTTCCGATTTCCTAATACTTATAATTGACGCTTACGTAATTCTTTGGTTGCCCCCCAAAAAAAAAACGCAATTTTGGCTTTAAACTACGTGACTTCATTATTAAAATAATAAAACTAAAAGAACAGCGTTGACCGCATTTCTTGCACAATTTATCTAATCCGCATTTAGTTCCTCGACTAAATTTTGTTTTAATCAAACAAAAACTAGTTTAGCAAGATTTGTGTTACAATTTTATAAGCCAAACAACATGTTTTTTAATCATTTTTAATCTTTAATTTTTAATTTAAATTTTAATATTTATCACAATTATTCGCGACTAAATGTGTATTCTAACGACAAATAAAATATGAGAACGACAAAATTTGTGAGTATCGTAATTTTAACTAATTCTTGCCTCTTAATTGAGTGCAATGGGTTTCCTATATGTAAATACCTATTTATATTTTTCGTTTCCTATGAATTTATTTATATAAATTTATTTTATGTAAAATATTTATTTATATAAAGTTAATTTACACATTTTTGTGACATATTTGTTGTTCGGTATACTATATTTGTCGTTCCATAACATACAAATTTGAAATTTAAAACGAGTTTTAAAAACTTGTCTTACCTCTCTAGACTTGTCTGTCTAGTCTTGTATGTCTAATCTTGTCTGTCTAGTCTTGTCTGTCTAGTCTTTACATAATGAATATTTGAAGAGACATTTCTGTAAACATTTAAAAATCTTAACGAATTAGAAACCTGGAGATTTTTTAATTTGTAAATTGATAAATCCGCCAGCGGGCACATTCGAAACGAAATTCTTTCACTTTTTGGCATTTAATTAACTTGTTGGTTTTGCTAATATCAGAGGTATTAATTAACTACACAAATTTTAATTTAAGTCTTTATTTCACTTTCTAATTAATACCCGAAATACCTTTTGAAGTAAAAAGCAAACTAAGATAACTGCCTATCAATCTACGTCTGTCAACTATCATGCAAATCGAATTGATAAAATGAGTTGTAAGCGAATTTTCGAAAGGATACATATGTACAATCGATTTTATCGAAGTAATCCATTTGATATATTGATTTAGATAAAAAAGAAAAAGTTTATTAATTGCATTATTAGTGATCTGTTATTTCTATCTCTTCTAATATCTAGTTTCAGTAAGGAAATTTATGTTTGCTTCAAAATTATTATCAAAATTGTCTAGAATACTAAAAGAAGTTTGTTAAAATTTTCAAATTAAAGGAAAAATTTTGGTTTCTAATTAATGAGAAATGCAAAATAATGTAAGTATACAGTTTATATTATTTTTAATTGACAACTATTTATAACAGTCAATTATATATTATATTACAATATGAATATATTAAGGCAAAATTAAATATTCCATTTGTCTAGAATCTAGAATACAATATGAAAAAATGATAGTCACCGAATGGGTTTATTTATCTTCTAAGTTATCTTCTAAGTTATCTTCTAAGTTATCTTCTAAGTAAATCTTGCAAAGAATACTAAAGTGTCTGTTATTCTAAAATAAAAGAGGAATATCTTTTTTCCCTGAGACGCTACGCTCCTTCAAAGTTACCCTTGTCGGCCTAGCGCGAGCACGTGTTTCGGCTCGGAAATATAATTCTTAATTCAAATGTATGCAACTTTTTACTAGAGTGTCCTTTTTCATTTCTGTTTGATGGAGGGTGTTAAGCAAAGCATGTAGAATTTTTACATATATAACGTCTTCATTAATTTATACTCGCGTGTGTTAGAAATCATGTCAAAAATGTAAATGGTTTTTCTAGTAAAAAAAATTCCGTAAATTGGCAAAAAAGTTATCACCGCAGCGGGGCTAAAGAAGTTGAGATATAGAACATATAGATCATGATGTTTTGTAACATAATCTAGAAGAAAATCTTGCCCATGTCTGCCTCTGTACATGTGAGATTAGAAATACGAAGCGCCGGCTCAGATGTCTTATTTTTTATTTTTATTTAATCATTAAATTTTCATCATTTTTGAAATTAATAATTCGAATAACACTCCCCGAAAATATTATTGTGAATAAATTTCTTAATATTACATCGCTTTATGTCTGCATTTTAGAATCGCGTATTGATAAAATAAACTGTTCTCGTCGAGAACTGTTCGAGATCATACGGAACGATATGAACTTGTAAAGACTTGTAAACTCAATGTAAGCGTTTGGAGGTAACATTTTATCGGGAAGCCAGAAATAAGGACATATAATATCGTGATAAAAAATATCGTGAAGGATTTTCCAGAAAAAATTCACGCATAAATACAATGGAAGATGTGTTTCATTGGCTCCTTGTATCCACTTATTTTGAGCTTGAGAAAAATGAAACCAAAAATAGGTAAAAATTTGTCATCAGAGGCCCTAGAGCTTTTGCCTTTCTCTGAAGATGATGAGTCTGAAAGTTTCCTAGAAATTTCTGATAAGCATGGTATTGACGACTTTGATTTCGAACATGATAATTATCCCGACAGTGATCGCGACTGGCAACAATTTTTGTCTATTTTCTTCATTTATGGTTACTTTTCCATAATAACTGCTACATAAACTGTTTCTTATTTCGCAATTGTAATATTCTAATTGTTATTACCAATATTGAATACACCCTTACATACCCATTTATATGAAATTCCGAACAATTTTTAAGGCAGTGCTCGGTCATATTGGATGGGCCATATTGAATTTTAAAATTGCATTTTTAAATTCGTAATCAGTGACCTTGAAAACCCTTATATACCAATGTATATAAAATTTTGATAAAACTTTAATGAAGTAGTCAGCCATATTGGATTCGCCATTTTGAATTTTAATATTATATTAAAATATTCGTATTCAGTGAACTCGAAAACGCTTATATACCAATTTATATGAAATTTTGATCAAATGTTAATGAAGTAGTCGGCCATATTGGATCCGCCAATTTGAATTTGAATATTATACTATGAAATTCGTATTCAGTGACCTAGAAAATCCTTATATATCAAATTATATGAAATTCAGATCAAATTTTAATGAAATACCCGGCCATATCGGATCCGCCATTTTGAATTTTAAAATTATACTATGAAATTTGTAATCAGCGGCCTGGAAAACCTCTATATACTAATTCACGTTTAAATCTGAAACTTCCTTCGATTTTTGGCCAACTTTTTTTAAATGCAGCCCACTGTGCGTCTGCCCGTCTGTCCGTCTGTCCGCATATGTGGCTGTTTGTGGAATCGTAGCTCCTAAACGAATGGACCGATTTTGATCCTCTATATACTAATTCACATTTAAATTGGAAACTTCATTCTATTTTTGGCCAACTTTTTTTAAAACCAGACCACTGTGCGTCTGCCCGTCTGTCCGTATATATGGTTGTTTATGGAATCGTAGCTCCTAAACGAATGGACCAATTTTGATGGGTTTTTCTTTTTTGAAGGCTAACGTAATCGGGGAGGCTTTTAGCTATAATTTTTGAATATCTGTTCATGCGTATGATCACCATCAGCTCATTTCCTACTTGACAAAATTAATCTGCAACCAATTTGGAACTTCACATTTTAGTATCGGGGGTTACTTTTAATTTAATTTTATAATTTAATTTTGTTAAAATTCTAGAATTTGAATATATAATCGAAAAATGAATATATAATCGATTTTTTGTCTAAAACTAATTCCCTTACAAAAATTAATATTAAGCCCTTCGTGCAGCAATTATATTTTCATACATATTTTAATAATAATAAATACATATTTTCTCTATCCTTCTGAGATAAAAAGTTTTTTAAATTAACTAATTCTCGATATAACATGTGTAGTTGAGAAGAAAATGGAATGGAATGTGTACAAACAGGTCGTTCTGAATGAAAGAAAAATGATCCGTTAAAAAAACGAAATAATGAAGGAAATCTGACCACACCTATGTATAAATTTTCAAGCCGGTAAATGCACGGAGCTCTTAAGTGTAAATAGTGATATAGGAAGAACAAAACAGATACCGGTCGCCACTTTCATTTTCAACTAAACGTAAACAAGACTGGTTCAACATTCTAGACATCATCAAGAAAGTTGTCACATTTTTTTAATTGCTTGTAAAAATCATTTTCTTTTATGTTTGTATTAAATTCTATTCTAGATTACAAATTCTATACCAGTACCTAGATTTTTAATCTAGAATATAATATTTGTAATCTATAGTTTATATGTAAAAACCGACGCAAAGACTTGAATCTTACACTGCAACAATCTTCAAACCTCTATTTTTCGCACAAAAACTGTTTTACGACAGTAGCGTGCTCACCTGATTTTCCATGGCGCTTCAAAAGTTTATTTGCGTTTGGATAATCTGTATCAGCGTTTGAAAGCGTAACTTTGCAACGCATTAACGGACAGATTTTACGTTATTAATTTTACGTCATTAAGTGACGTTTACGTCATTATGAAGTTTACGTCATTAATTACGACAGTGGAGTAGTTGTGGATTTTTTTGCTAAAGTTTAAATTACTCTGTGATTTTGGAACAAACAGACGGAAATACTTGAATCTTACACTGCAACAAACTTCAAACCTCTAGCTTTCGCATAAAAATTGTTTTACGACAGTAGCGTGCTCGCTTTATTTTCCATGTCGCTTCTAAGTTTTATTAGCCTTTTGGAAAATTTGTATTAGCGTTTGAAGGTGTAACGGATTGACGTACAGACTTGATGTTTACGTCAAATTAAATCTAAAAGACTCGGGATTAAAGCAATTAGACAGTGGCGTACTTGTGGATTTTTTTTGCAAAAGTTTAAATTACTCTGTGATTTTGCAACATACAGATGCACTGACTTGAATCTTACGCTTCAAGATTCTTCAACCTTTCAGCTTTCACACAAAAATTGTTTTACTACAGTAGCGTGCTCGCCTATTTTTTCATGTCGCTTCAAAATTTTCTTAGCGTTTGGAAAATCTGTGTTAGCGTTTGAAGGCGTAACGGATTGAGGTACAGACTTGATGTTTACGTCAAATTAAATCTAAAAGACTCTGGATTAAAGCAATGAGACAGTGGCGTACTTGTGGTCTTTTTTTTGCGGAAGTTTAAATTACTCTGTGTTTTTCCAACAAACAGATGCACTGACTTGAATCTTACGCTTCAAGATTCTTCAACCTTTCAGCTTTCACACAAAAATTGTATTACGACAGTAGCGTGCTCGCTTTATTTTCCGTGGCGCTTCAAAGTTTTCTTAGCGTTTGGAAAATCTGTGTGAGCGTTTGAAGGCGTAACTTTGTAATGGATTCACGCACAGACTTGATGTTTACGTCAAATTAAAGCTAAAAGACGCGGGATTAAGGCAATTGGGCGCAGGATTAAGGCAATTAGACAGTGGCGTACTTGTGGATTTTTTTGCAAAAGTTTAAATTACTCTGTGATTTTGGAACTAACAGACTTGAATCTAACACTTCAACTATCTTAAAACCTCCAGCTTTCACACAAAAGTTGTTTCTCGACAGTAGCGTGCTCGCTTTATTTTCTATGGCGCTTCAAAGTTTTCTTAGCGTTTGGATAATCTGTTAGCGTTTGAAGGCGTAACTTTTTAAAAAATTCACGCACAGACTTGATGTTTACGTCAAATTAAAACTAAAAGACGAGTTATTAAGGCAACTAGACAGTGGCGTACTTTTGGATTTTTTTGCAAAAGTTAAATTACTCTGTGATTTTGAAACTAACACACGCACAGACTTGAATCTTACACTGCAACAATCTACAAACCTCTATCTTTCGCATAAACATTGTTTTACGACAGTAGCGTGATCACTTAATTTTCCATGACGCGTCAAAGTTTTATTTGCGTTTGGATAATCTGTATTAGCGTTTGAAGGCGTAACTTTGTAACGCATTGAATAGTAGAATTATAATATAACATTAGAATATTATAATATAATATATTAATAGTTTTAGAATATTTGTAATCTATATTAGTATCTACATTTGTAATCGAGAATAGAATATTTGTAATCTGTATTAGTATCTAGATTTGTAATCTAGAATAAAATATTTGTAATCTATATAAATATCTAGATTTTTAATCTAGCAAAGAATATTTGTAATCTATATTAGTATCTAGATTTTTAGTCTAGAATAGAATATTTGTAATCTATATTAGTATCTAGATTTTTAATCTAGAACAGAATATTTGTAATCTATATTAGTATGTAGAGTTGTAATCTACAATAGTCTATTTGTAATCTATATTAGTATTTATATTTATATTCTAGAATAGAATATTTGTAATCTATATTAGAATCTAGAGTTTTGTAATCTACAATAGACTATTTGTAATCTGTATTAGTATCTAGATTTATAATCTACAATAGACAATTTGTAATCCACAATAGAATATTTTAATCTATAGTAGTATCTAGATTTGTAATCTAGAATTAAAAATTTGTAATCTATAATAGGATCTAGATTTGTAATCTAAAATAGAATATTTGTAATCTGTATTAGTATCTATATTTGTAATCTAGAATAAAATATTTATAATCTATATTAGTATCTAGATTTTTAATCTAGCAAAGAATATTTGTAATCTATATTAGTATCTAGATTTTTAATCCAGAATAGAATATTTGTAATCTATATTAGTATCTAGAGTTGTAATCTACAATAGTCTATATGTAATCTATATTAGTATTTATATTTATATTCTAGAATAGAATATTTGTAATCTATATTAGTATCTAGAGTTTTGTAATCTACAATAGACTATTTGTAATCTATATTAGTATTTATATTCATAATCTAGAATAGAATATTTGTAATCTAAATTAGAATATAGAATTGTAATCTACAATAGACTATATGTAATCAGTATTAGTATCTAGATTTATAATCTACAATAGACAATTTGTAATCTATATTAGTATCTATATTTATAATCCAGAATAGAATATTTGTAATCTATATTAGTATCTAGAATTGTAATCCACAATAGAATATTTATAATCTATATTAGTATATAGATTTGTAATCTACAACAGACTATTTGTAATCTGTACTAGTATCTAGATTTTTAATCTACAATAGACAATTTGTAATCTATATTAGTATCTAGATTTGTAATCTAGAATAAAATATCTGTAATCTATATTAGTATCTAGATTTTTTATCTAGAATAGAATACTTGTAATCTATATTAGTATCTACATTTTTAATCCAGAATAGAATATTTGTAATCTATATCAGTATCTAGAGTTGTAACCTACAATAGACTATTTGTAACCTCTATTAGTATCTACATTTATAATATAGAATACCATATTTCTATTCTATATTAGTATCTAGATTTTTAATCTACAATAGACTATTTGTAATCTGTATTAGTATCTATATGTCTAATCTAGAATAGAATATTTGTAATCTATATTAGTATCTAGATTTTTAATTTAGAATAGAATATTTGTAATCTAGATTAGCATCTAGATTTATAATCTAGAATAGAATATTTGTAATCTATATTAGTATCTAGATTTGTAATTTACAATAGACTATTTGTAATCTATATTAGTACCTATCTATATTTATAATCTAGAATAGGATATTTGTAATCTATATTAGTATCTAGATTTATAATCTAGAATAGAATATTTGTAATCTGTATTAGTATCTAGATTTTTAATCCAGAATAGAATATTTGTAATCTATATTAGTAAACAGATTTGTAAGCCAGAAAAGATTTGTAATAGAATTTAACGAATCTATACCACCAGCATAAAGAGATTAAATAATTTTGAAAAACTAAATCACAAATAGAAAACCAACAGTAGTTTATGATACGAGTGTGTGAATAGGGTAGGGGCGTTTGTGCATAGGATGCTTTAATCGCAATGAATGCAGAAAAGTCGCCTTGATTCAAAATAAGAAAAATTAATTCAATTTTAATATATATACGTCAGAAAATTTATTTTTTATTACTAATGCGCGAAAGGTAGAAATTTCGCTCTCGCGAAAAATTGACAACCTGTCGCCCTAGTTACAAAATATACTATTCACTACGTCTATGTTTTTGTTTAGTAACGTGATTTGTTGCCATAGTAATAAAAAACAGAAATCGTATAATAAATGAAACTCCATTTGATTTACATTGGAATTTTACGCACGATTTGGATACTTTTTTATTTTAATAATGGCATCCCTCACATACAATAATTTACTTAATGTCTTTTACAATTTTGTTGTGCGAGTAGATAAAAATATTGACAGATCTTATAATAGTATGTATATGATTTCCAAGTAATTTAATTATTCACTTGAGATATTCCAGCCCGATCGGACAGCTCAATTAATTACAACTGTGTTCTTCTGACGTACCAAACTGAATATTACGTTCGCATTTTTTTGGGTTTTTTCCCCGTTTATTCCTTGCAATTTCTCATTACATGAATTGTGTTATGTTAATTGCGGATTGTTCCCATTGTAATTCTCCTCGGCTTTATGTAGATTGTTAGACTGCATATTAAATTGGAAACATATCCAAGGACTCGCACAATTTCAAACTGCACTCTATTTTGAACAAACAAAAAAAAACATTTAAAATTCAAAAATTTATGTTATGCAATTCCAGGATATCCAAAATATTGCAACAAAAAAACTCAACGAATTATAAGAGATTAAGTTCAAGAATCTATTATATATCTTTTTGGTTTCAAATCTGATTTAGTTTTAATTTTATGTGTCTTTATTTGGTTCTGGGACAGCTCGGCAATGGACAACTCGTCACAAGACAACACAGAACAGGACAACTGGGCACTGGACAACTCGACACTGGACATATCGGCACAGGACAACTCGGCACAAGACAACACAGAATAGGACAAAACAGAATAGGACAACTGGGCACAGGTCTACTCGGCACTGGGCATATCGGCACAGGTCAACTCGACACAGGATAATTCGGCACTGGACAACCCGATACAGGACATATCAGCACTGCACAATTCGGCACTGGGATAATTTGACACCGAGACAAGTCATCTCTGTGTAACTATTCCACAGTATTCACTCGACTTCGGGCGAGGTTCTTTCATAGAAATGTTAATAAAAATAAGAGCCGTCTAGTTTTCTGACTTTTTAATGTGAAAAATTATGATTATCAACAAATCTCATGCTAAAACAACTACTTCCCGGCTAATATCACACAGGATATTGAATTTTGCAACAGACATTTGCATGTTATTACTAGTCCCAGTACATTTTCATGTCGAAACGCGTATGCAAATGGGTTAATTTAAATAGAAAGAAATGATCTTAAAAATGTTATTTATCTACTGCTGTTATTGACATGAAAATGTACGCTGACTAGTAATAACATGCAAATGTTTGTTGTATAATTCAATATCATGTGTGTTATTAGCCACGAAATAGTTGTTTCAACATGAGATTTATTCATAGTCTTAATATTATAGAGCTATTAATGACACTGCCTACTGCTGTTGAAGACATAAAAATGTACTGGGACTAGTAATAACATGCAAATGTCTGTTGTATAATTCAATATCCTGCGTGTTATTGCCACGAAGAAGTTGTTTCAACATGAGATTTATTCATAGTCATAATATTATAGAGCTGTTAATGACACTGCCTACTGTCTACTGCTGTTGAAGACATAAAAATGTACTGGGACTAGCAATAACATGCAAATATCTGTTGTAGTTGTTTCAACATGAGATTTATTTTATTCATAGTCTTAGTATTATAGAGCTACGAACAGGTTGAATATATTTATATATTCAAGCTATGTTTCGTCTTTAAAAATTTGTATTATCCATTTAGTTTTGTTTATTAAGATTTTGCCTTACTATTTTTAATGTTGTTTATAATATTTTTCTCTCAGTTCAGTTTTGATAATTAAAATCTGATATTTACAATGTTAATTTCTGCAATAATTAAACTAAAATTAGACGAGGTACGAAAATATATAATTAAGTTATTATTTACTGGCTTACGGACGAGTGAAAAAAATGGAAAAATTCTCAATCGGATAAACCGATCAACATCAGAATTATTTACGTGGCTGTGAATCCCAACACGTTGTAAATAATAATAACAAATAAAAAAAAAACTAAGAAAATTCTATGAATCTAATTCAGCAAAACGAAACAGGTTGTGTTTATGTGAGATTAATGATAAATTACGTTTTCAGGGATAACAACTTTTTTTTATGGACTGATCTTCCAAGACAATTGCATTCAATTTAGATTTATAGAAATGCGGATTAGTAGGTGGAAAATGATTTATGCACTTTGATCTCAGTATTTATTTTCTATTTATTTTTACACAACTAAATACACTGCAAAGCTTAACTGAGGAATTACTTAAATGCCAATTATAATTAGCAATTGATTTATATGCAAATTTCTAATTCCTGTTGCAAAAAAATTATTTAAGTTAAGTTTACATTTACATAACTTATCGCGGTATTTCTTTCAATTTACAATAAATTAAGACATTAAAATATAATTGCTTGGTTTTTTTTTAATCGTAACGACAATTAATTTAAAAATGTTGCAACTAAAATTAGTTTTTTAATTCAAAACAATTTAAATATCTTGTCTATATATCTCTGTATAAATTAACACCAAAAATTACTTTACATTCTTACGGGGCGATTAAATTAAGCGAGTTTACTAGCTAACAGTCGGCGCAATTCATTAGTTGCTAGTAAACTTACTGGACGATTAAATAATGTTCGTTTGAATATGCAATTTACAAATTGGAGTCGTATACTTTCATTCTTACGGGTCGATTAAATTAAGCGAGTTTACTAGCTAATAGTCGGTGCAATTCACTAGCTGCTAGTAAACTCGCAAAACAACAAAATTAAGAAAAAAATAGAAATGTTCGCTTGAATATGCAATTTACAAATTGGAGTCGTATACTTTCATTCTTACGGGTCGATTAAATTAAGCGAGTTTACTAACTAATAGTCGGTTTAATTCACAAGCTGCTAGTAAACTCGCAAAACAACAAAATTAAGAAAAAAAAATGTTCGTTTGAATCTGCAATTTATAAATTGGAGTCGTATACTTTCATTTTTACGGGACGATTAAATTAAGCGAGTTTACAAGCTAATAGTCGGTGTAATTCAATAGCTGGCTGCTAGTAAACTCGCAAAACAACAAAATTAAGATAAAAAATAGAGATGTTCGTTTGAATCTGCAATTTATAAATTGGAGTCGTGTACTTTCATTCTTACGGGTCGATTAAATTAAGCGAGTTTACTAGCTAATAATCGGCGAAATTCACTAGCTGCTAGTAAACTCGCAAAACAACAAAATTAAGAAAAAATAGAAATGTTCGTTTGAATCTGTAATTTACAAATTGGGGTCGTATACTTTCATTCTTGCGATTAAATTAAGCGAGTTTACTAGCTAATAGTCGGTTTAATTTACTAGATGCTAGTAAACTAGCAAAACAACAAAATTAAGAAAACAAAGAAATGTTCGCTTGAATCTGCAATTTACAAATTGGAGTCGTCTATCTAGAAATTCAAATCTAAGATTATCTGTTGATAACACAAGATCGCTGTACATTATATTAACAGACTTTTTCTATTCAATGATTTGAGATACATTAGGCTAATTAGTATTAATTTGTATATCTGTAATTTGAACATCTAACGTGTAAGACTAGTTAAAATTTGAACTTGCAAGGCAACAAGTTCTTCTCAAATCTCTATCTAATTATCTAATTTCAAGTTTAAAATTCAAATTGCAATACGAGGTTTTCACTAATATTTAAAATTTATAATTTCAAGTTTAAAATTCAAATTGCACAACAACAAGGTTTTTTCTAATATCCATTCAAATATCTAATTTCAAGTTTAAAATTCAACTTGCAATTTTATCTAATTTTAAATGTTCATGTTCTGGTATCTATAGCCAAGTTCTCACTCTCGTTTGCTGAAATTCACTCTCCTAAATACTTGACTGCAATTGCATGTTATTACTAGCCCTAGTACACTTTCGTGTCACACGAGTGCTAGATAAATAACATTGTTTTTAAGATTACTTTCTATTTAAATTAAGTGAATAGGCATCTGCAGACGCGTTTCGAGATATATCTTTCACCAGTGCAGCTTTGCTGTTTTGAATTACAAATTGGAATACACTTCAATGAAATTTAACACCTCGTGGATAACTGGCGAGAGTTTCTTTTAACGCTAACAGTTAAAATCATGTTCACTAGCGAACTAGAAAATTCGCCGAGAAATTTGAACTTTACTCGATGGCGCGTGGGCTTATAAACTAGCCGTGTGTCATCATAGTTGCTAGTAAACTAGCAGCGAGTATCCCAGCGGATGAAGTAAAAATGTTGGATACTGAGAGAGTGGAAAGTTTTCTGTGACATTATCAGTATCGGACTGGCCGACTCGCCTGCTTTTAAACGAACCGGTTAGTATCTAGTAAACTCGCTCAATATAATCGACCTAGTCGACACTACAAAGTACTATTGGAGTTTGAGTTATAAGGTTTTTATAATTATTAGAAAACCTTTAATTTAAAGATATATCTCTCACCAGTGCAGCTTTGCTATTTTGAATAATAAATTGGAATATCGTGCATAACACCTCGTGGATAACTGGCGAGAGTTGGTTTTAACACAACCGTTAAAATCATGTTCGTTAGCGAACTAGCAAATTCGCCGAGAAATTTGAACTTTACTCGATGTCGCGTGGGCTTATAAACTAGCCGTGTGTCATCATAGTTGCTAGTAAACTAGCAGCGAGTATCCCAGCGGATGAAATGAAAATGTTGGGTGCTGAGAGAGTGGAAAGTTTACTGTGACATTATCAGTATCAGACTAGCTGACTCGCCTGCTTTTAAACGAACCGGCTAGTATCTAGTAAACTCGCTCAATGTAATCGACCCAGTCAACACTACAAACTGTTATTGGAGCTATAAGAGTTTCATAATTATTATAAAACCTTTAAGGCTCTTTCGGACTGGTGCGGAATGTTTGCGAAATTTCCGCAGCAGAAAATTCGCTAGTGACGCGGTAGCGAAATGGCCATCCCCACATCAAAACGCGATTTCTAGGTGTACAGTTGTGAGTTCCTCAGTCTTGCTCTGAGGAACTCATAACTCACAGCTCTGCTATTATTAGTATTGACCACGGAAAAAGAAAATCGGTCAGTTTGTTATTTTTTTATTTGTTTTTATTTTCTAAAACACCTAAAACTCATTTAAGAGATAAAAGAAAGAGGACATGGGTTCATAATCACAATTTAATTTTCAAGATTTTTCAACATTTTCTTACAATTCTACTTCCAATCTGCTTACAAATTTTGTCCTTTTTCCTTATGTTTTAATAGTTTTAATTATTCAGGTCCTACAATATAGGATATTTTGAAAAATTCTCAATTAACTTCTCTGTGATCGCCATTTCAAAACACTGCGGCAGCGAAACTAACCGCGCATGCAGCGTTCTTCTGGTGCGACGCTGCACTACCGCAGCCGCCTGTTGATCTGAACATGTACATAAACCGCCACGTCAATCGGTCCGCTGCGATAACGCACCGGTCGCGGCAGCGAAACTTCCGCGCTGGTCTGTGAGCTCCTTTAATTTAAATATAAACGCGAATAAAATAATTCAAATCGATTTCTTAATATAATTGATTTATAATAATTATTTATTTAATGTGTAATTAATTTATTCAAAGAGATTTTTTTTGTCGGCTAAAAGAAAATGTCAGTGGGTTTGTTGGCAGTAATAACAAGTCGAAGCCTAACGCATAAAAAGTTATTCTAATATAAATTACTTAAACTTTTACACAAGTTTTCTGCCGAGTAAAAATCAGAAACGTTTTTCAGCACGTGTTTTATACGTGACGGTATTTCTGCATATTAAATACTCGATACCAGATCTGTAATCTGCTCACAATTTATTACCAACTCAATCCGAACTTTTTATTTCTTTATTAATCGTGGGTATGGAAATAAACGTCCGCGCAAAATTTACAGATAGAAGGCATTACTACATTCTAAATTAACATTTTAATTAGCAATTTCTTTTCGGCCGAAACACAAATGGGCCAAAACAGAATTGATTGGAATATTGGTGAAGCCATACTAATTATAGATACAATCGTACAAACTTATTAAAGGCGAAATGTAGCTTGAATACATCAAAATATTCAATCTGTTCGTACCTCTATAATATTAAGTCTTATGAAGACTATAAAACAAACCCCGCCTAACCTAAGCTTAAAATTTAAAATCTAAGCTCGCCAGTTATCCACGAGGTGTATGTGTATATTTATAATTCAAAACAGCAAAGCTGCACTGGTGAGAGATATATCTCTAAATACGTCTGCAGACGGCTATTCACTTAATTTAAATAGAAAGAAATCTTAAAAACAAAGTTATTTATCTAGTACTGGTTAGTGACACGAAAGTGTACTAGGCTAGTAATAACATGCAATTGCAGTCAAGTATTTAGAAGGGTGGATTTCAACAAAGTAGAGCGAGAACTTGGCTATAGATACCAGATGTAATAAGCTGGAGAGGATCTACCACTCCTGCAAGAGCATTTACATCTCCAAATATCTTTCCAAGAACCTTAAACTTAAACATTACAACTTAGTAGTAAGACCCTCCGTACTCTATGACTCAGAATATACTCAGAATGCCTCTTGATGAACAACAGGTAAGGTGAGCTAGAGCTTAAAGAACGGAAAATCTTGAGGAGAATACTACCCCCCTACGAGAAGAGGATGTCACATAGAGGATCAGACACAATAGTCAGCTGTAGCACCTGCAAGGAAGACATAATCACATCGACTAGGAAAAGGCGCTTAACCCTCAACTACCTAGCCTACAAAAATAATCGCGATTTTACATACGACAGGATCTGTGAGACGTATGGCAGATGGTTAATGGTTAACCTTCTATAGACATTTAACCCGCATGAATGCCCGCAGACTCACAAATAGGATCTTCACCACGACAGGTAGAGGGAAAGCCTCCAAAAGCAAATGGATCACCACAGTGAAATCAGACCTGGAGCAACTTAAAATTCAGCAAATTCGGCAGATCATTCGACAAGTAGTATTCCCAGTTGCGCTTGCCAGTAAAAACAGCGCGGGAACTAACAGACCAAAGTGGACAGAGGAGAGGAAGCTTGCCCACAGCCAGAAAATGAAAGCTTTTTGGGCTAAGAAGAAACAGAAGACCCATATAAAGAGTCAAAACGAACCCCGTGGTTCTAAGTAGGCCCAAACGAAAAGAAAAAACATGCAAATGCCTATAAACGATAAAAAATAAAATTCAGTAAAATTCAAGTAAAATTCAATATTCTGCGCGGTATCAACCAGGGAAATAGTTGTTTCAACATGGGATTTGTTTTATAGTTTTAGTATTATAGAGCTACGAACAGGTTTATTATTTGTTTGTCAATTATCAGCTCACTGGCTACTTCAGAATCCTGCTAAGTCGTGATTTCGAAATCGTTCAATCCCAATTCGAAAGAAATCAAAGCCAACGCCATCCAACCGGCGCCCTACGGCATCTGCGACGCCCCCATCTCGGAAATTGCCCGCCACATTTTGATCCAGGTCGGCAGAATTTTACAAATACTCGCCCTCCTGAAATTCGAAACTCCCGACCAGAGACTCATGGATTTGTACAAACTCTTCGAAGACGATTGTATTTCCGATATTCTCGACGTTCTCCTCAACAACGTCCAACAAGATAACGAAGAAATTTTGATGTAAAACGTTCCAGGCGTTCAAAGGAACATCGCAATCTTCACTGAGCAGGAACTATACAATTAGGTTGAATATATTAATACATCCAGGCTACATTTCGCCTCTAATAAGTTGATAGAATTTATTGGCATTGGATTAGGCAAAACAAAATATATTGGCATTGGTTTTGGCTAAACAATTTTCAAAACATTTTTTGATTTATTATTAATTATTTTTGAGATGCTTAAGTTAAATTAGTAGACATTTCTAAATTAGCTATCAAAAGGTATGAATTAAGTTTAGATTTGTTTCTATCAAACAAGCAATAAAACATTGAATAGAAAAGGTTTGTAATATAATGTACAGCGATAAATTTAAATTAAGTTAGACAATGATCTTCACGGAAAAAACATAAATATATAAATCTGTTTTAACATTTAGGTTTGTTCTAATTTATGTGCGTTACGTTTGAAATGCTGCTTGGAAGCTCAAAGTGGGCAGGTGGCCAACTTATCGTGTTCCAGGTAGGATCTGATAGAAATCGTTAGAAATTGATATATTTTATGATATTAATTTATATTGATATACACTATTACTAACTAATATTGTAACAAAATATACTCAATTTATGATATATATTAGGTATTAATGTTAAATTTTTTTTCACAAAATCTAAAGAAAATTTAATGTTTAAGGACCTATTTAAACGAAAGAAATTTATTAAACCAGCAATTAGACTGGAAATAGCGAAAACAATTAAAAATCTAAATATAAAAGATGAGATTGAAAGAAAAACCGGGTGAGATGGCGCAGTAATTCAGACGGCACATGCAAATATTTGCCAAACTTTTTACCTAATTCAAACCGTTTGTAATGGAAAACCGTATTTCCAGAAACATTCCACAAGAAAACTTTGACAAGGCCAAATGTTGTCTGAGAGGGTCAAATATGGTCCGAGAAAGCTAAATGCCGCCTGAGATGCTTAAATTTATTAGAAAATAATATCTATACTTATAATAAACATAATATTAAACTGTTCAAACCTTTGTTCAAACTTATTCAAAACTTCTCAACTCCAACTTTTGAAAACTATAAACTTCTATAAACATTTCACAAAAAAACTTTGAGAGGGCCAAATGTGGTCTGAGAGGATCAAATATGGTCTGAGAAACCCATATGTGGCTTGAGGTGCTTAAATATAGTAGAGAGTAATATGTATACTTATAAACTTGCCCGCATAGAAATCGGTCCCACTGTAAACTTTTCACTTTACCTATTTCTTCTTTAGAAACTATTTATGAGATGAAATTAAGAAATCTGCAGTTTGAAAGACAATTTAAAATGCTTAGATATGAGTTTAAAAACAAGAATGCTTATCGTTTATAGGCGTAGCAACCGGTAAGGAAAAACGAACGTATTTATGTGGTGGTTAAAACGAGAATAACAAACTTGTGAAAGATTGTAGTTATTGCAATTGAAATTTGCAAATTATTCGTTTTTCATAAGTTTTCAAAAGTGTTAACAGTTAACGTTAAAAGTGGTAAGTGTTAACAAAAAACCGCCAAAGTTTTTGGTCAAATCGAAAATGGACTGTCCAAATCGAAAATCCAGCGAGATGCTGGTCGACAAGTCAGCGAGATGCTGCTCGACAACTGGACAACACGCGCCGCGGTTCGAGGAGCGTTTCAATGTTATAGAGAGACTGGATGTTTTCATAGACGACCTGGTACAGGTAGAAGGAGATTTACAACGGCTCGAGATGACCGCTTCATTGTATCAACTTCATTAAGAAATCTTCACCTTAATGCTTCAACTCAATTGAAGGTTTCACCTTCAACTGCAACAACAGCTCCGTGAAGTACGAAGACAGGCTATTAGTCAGTGGACATTAAGACGAAGACTGCAGAAAAGTAACTTGAGCTCTGAGACACCAGGAGTTTCTCAAAAACTTATCCTCAACTTATCGTCAAGCACGCCTGCGTTTTGCAAGAGATCATTTAAATTGGACGTTGGAGCAAAGAGAGCCAGAAAAGAGAGCAATTTGCCGAATGCTGCATTGAAGACCGCACTACTTATGTGGTTCCTGCATTATCTGGGGTGCAATTTCTAAGGGAGCACGAACCGACAATGCTTTCCTCATTAGAGGCGTCCGAGGTCACGGAAGAAGAGGTTTAAACCTCTTCTAGGTGCTAGGTATATCGAGGAGATTTTAGCAGTTCATGAGGTACCTTACGTCGACTACATCAGAGAAGAATTTATCTTTATGCATGGCAATGCGAAGCCGTACACCGCAAGAAAGAATCGTGCAAGATTACACTACAGAAATCAGTTTTCGAATTATAGAGCGATTCGATGAAGAAACAGCATTTATGGGACGAAGAACGTTTATGGGATGAGGAATCTGCTCTGTTCATCATTAGGGGTGCCCGTGGTCACGGGAGTGGAGGTTTAACAGGTGCTAGCTACATCAAAGAGATTTTAGCAGTTCATGTGGTACCTTACGTCGACTACATCGGAGAAGAATTTATCTTTATGCATGGCAATGCGAAGCCGTCCACAGCGAGAAAGAATCGTGCAAAATTACATTACAGAAATCGGGTTTCGGATTATTGTGTGGTTGGATGAAGAAATTGCATTTATGGGATGAAGAACGTTTATGGGATGAGTAACCGACTCTGCTCATCATTAGGGCCGCCCGTGGTCACGGGAGAGGAAGTTTAACAGGTGCTAGGTACAACGAGGAGATTTTAGCAGTTTATGTGGTATCTTACGTCGACTACATTAGAGAAGCATTTATCTTTATGCATGGCAATGCGAAGCCGTACACCGCGAGAAAGAATCGTGCAAGATTACATTACAGAAATCGGTTTTCTGATTATAGAGATTATAGAGTGAATTATAGAGTTGAATGAAGAAATAGCATTTATGGGATGAAGAACATTTATAGGATGAGAGAGAATTAAACGAATGAGATAACTTAGAAAACGAAGAATTCGAACTAGGCTTGGTATCCCAAAGCTTCGGCTTTAACGCTTGAAACCCATATTTCGAAAAACGTTCCTCAAAAAAAAAGGACAAAGAGAGGGTCAAAGGTGGTCGAATATGATCTGGGAGAGCCAAATGTGGCATGAGATGCTTAAATGTAGTAAAAAGTAATATTTCTGCTTGTAATAAAAATAATATTTGACTAATAAATATTTAAAAAAAGACAATTTTTGATTATGTACCATTAAGGTAATTTAGTTATTATTGCATAGCGGTTTGAATATTGGGGTGTAACCAAACTAATTATAGATAACAATTCCAACACTTATTTTATTACATTGATCAAATGTTTTACATTTATTTATTTTTTTAGCTTTTCACCTGTGCGTTTCACCCATTTTAACGAATTTATCGATTTTCATTTTCGCGTACATTTTCTTTTCTTTTTGGAGCTGCTCAAGGTTTCGTTGCAAGAGTATAATTGGGTTTGGGCAGCTTTGTTGTTGGGTTCAAGTTCTAGGGTGGCGTTAAAGTCATTCGCTGCTAGCTGGGCATCGCCTAACTGAAGGTAGGCTTGTCCACGGCGGAACAGGGCTTTTTGTTTTTTGAGGTCGATTTGCAAAACTTCAGTTGCTGCGTTTTTGGCTTCGAATAAATCGTATTGCTTCAAATAGCAAAGGGTTAAATTTAGATTGGAACTTTAGATAGAATTTTAGATTGGAAATACTAAAGCCTTTTGATCTTCACTTGGAGTATCATCGAGATCCAGCTTTTCCAATTTCGAGGAAAGACAACACTTTTTGGTAGATTTTCACGGCTAAATTTAGTTTTCCATCTTTAAAGTATTTTGTTCCTTTGTCTTTGAAAGCTTTGCTTATTTCTACCTCCTCTTCCAAGTCCATTGACCAACTTTCTTTAGACTTTTCAAATGATTTCAAAGTGTATAGCAACTGTATAGCACCAACTGTAGCTGTAGCTGGAACTGAAAAGTCAAAGTCCTTGATTTTAAACGCATATTTTGGCTTGATAGTCAACTTAAAAATTTCTCCCTTTTTGAAACTCTCTAAACCTTTTCCAACTCCTTCAACAACATTAACGTCCTATCCTTATCCAATCGTGAAAGAAATATCCCTTCAAGAAATATCCCATCAAACACTTCATATTTACCAACCAAATGTACTTCAACAACAGCTCCATCATTGGGACTTGTGTAACCATCTCCAGCTGTGATTTGAATCTTTTCAATGGAACCATCCTTGTCAGGACTCAAATCTTCTCCCTCAAACTCAAAACCTCCACATCAAACTTCAATGTAGCTCCTGGTGGAATGCTTGGTACACTTCCGGCTTCTCCCCTTCTTCATAGTAGCCTATTTTGGTACGAATTTGGTACGCATATTTTGTAGCACAAGTTAAAATTGCCTTCTTCATAGTAGCCCTATGTCCCATGGTCTTAAAACACCCTTTTTTCCCAAGTCAAACTCAAATGGCTGGTTACGGTCTCGGAATCGAACTTGGTCCCGTCCAGCAAGGTTCCTGTGTAATGCAGAGTGACTTTGCAGCCTTTTGGTGGAGTCTCGGAGCTCTTTTCTCCATTCACTCCATTCGCAATCTGCTTCAAAATCCCTTTGTCAGGAATCTTCGTCAGGAAACCTTGTCAGGACTCAAATCTTCTCCTTTCCAACCCAAAACCTCTACATTAAACTTCAATGCAGCTCCGAGTGGAATACTTGGTAAACTTCCGGCTTCTCCATATGCATATTTTGCAGCACAAGTCAAAATTGCCTGCTGCCCCTTCTTCATAGTAGCCCTATGTCCCATGCTCTTAAAACACTCTTTTTCCAAAGTCTAACTCAAATGGGTAGTTACGGTCACGGAATCAAACTTGGTCCCATGGGAGCAGCAAGGACTTGGACTTGGAACCAGCAGGGTTCCTGTGTAATGCAGAGTGACTTTGCAGACTTTTAGTGGAGTCTCGGAGCTCTCTCCTCCATTCACAATCTCCTTTAAAATCCCTTTGTCAGGAATCTTTGTCAGGAAACCTTGTCAGGACTCAAATCTTCTCCTTTCCAATCCAAAACCTCCACATTAAACTTCAATGTAGCTCCTGGTGGAATACTTGGTAAACTTCCGGCTTCTCCCCTTCTTCATAGTAGCCTTATTTGCCATGCTCTTAAAACACTCTTTTTTCACAAGTCAAACTCAAATGGCTGGTTACGGTCTTGGAATCGAACTTGGTCCCGTCCAGCAAGGTTCCTGTGTAATGCACTTTGTGTTAAGTAAGTGACTTTGCAGCTTTTGGTGGAGTCTCGGAGCTCTCTCCTTCCTTCACAAACTGCTTCAAAATCCCTTGGCCCTGTTTAGGAGAGATATCAATCCCTTTTTCAGACATGTTTAATGGAACTTCTTGTATTAAATACGTGCGTGAATTGCTATATTTCGTCCAGAAATGCTGGAACCATAGCCAAAAATTCTGTATTTATGCCGAGTATGTCAAAAAAATTGAGATACAATCATACCAACTTATTAACGCGGAATATAGCTTAGACATATAAATACATTCAATCTTTCCGTAGCTCTATAATATTATTAAGTCTTAAGACTACAAAACAAACCTAATGTTGAAACACAACAGATAATTGTATGCTATTTACTAGTCCTCAGTCGACTTTCACGCACTAAACAAGACACTTTTATCGCACTAAACTTATGCAAGCTCAGACACATTCGTCTCAAACCAGACACATTCATGGCACTAAACTAATGCAAGCAAAGCTGCACTGATGAGAGATAGATCTCGAAAAAAAAATCTAAACCAAACACATTCATGGCACTAAACTAATGCAAGCAAAGCTGCACTGATGAGAGATAGATCTCGAAAAAAAACAAATCTAAACAAAACACATTCATGGCACTAAACTAATGCAAGCAAAGCTGCACTGATGAGAGATAGATCTCGAAAAAAAAAAATCTAAACAAAACACATTCATGGCACTAAACTAATGCCAGCAAAGCTGCACTGTTGAGAGATAGATCTCGAAACGCGTCTACAGATTCACTTCTTCTGATCTTAAAAAAAAATGTTATTTATCTGGTTCTTGTTTAGTGCCATGAAAGTGGACGGAGGACTAGTAAATAGCATAAAAATATCTGTTGTTTCAACACGACATTTGTTTCGTAGTTTTAAAAAGACTTAATAATATTATAGAGTTACGGAAAGCTTGAAGATATTTAAAAATTCAAGCTCAGTTCCGCTTTAATAAGGTGGTATAGGGGTTTATTGCTACGTGGTGAGATACGATCTGAGAACTTAAAGATATCCTGCCTTACGAGAGATTATTGTATGACCTTTTGGAGCGATGAAAGAGTCGGATTGGTTTGGGGAAAGTGAATATGACTTCATAGATAATTTATCTTAAGCGATGAAATTATCAGCGGGCTCGATCAAAGTGAGCATTGTTGTCTCTCCGGATCTCACCGTTCGGCTCGCCGGGGAAGAAGGTTTTTGTTTGAGTTTGCGTATGAACAAAGTACGCGAGCAATTTATTTTCGTTCTGTATCATTTTCGGCGTCCAACTTTCACTCGGTAATTTTATACATTCTTTCGACATTCGCGATACACAACTTGCGATCATTAAAAACGATCGAAATGTCGTGGCATTAAATTTTATTTTTCGTGAAAAAATCCAAATTAACTTTACATCACGCGAATCTTAATTTAATTTAATATAAAATGGATCTTTTTTTTTTAATTTGCGAATAATTGATCCCTTGGGGCAAGGCAAGCGATTTTAGTTAATTTCAAATATCCACCAAGCATATTTCCGCATGTAAGGTCGGTTAGAGTTTGCCTCAAAGAGTTAAACGTTTCAATTTGTACATAAATAAACAATAAAATCGTTATTGATGTTGTGCGAGGTGTGAAAATGGCGAGACAGAAAGTTTCGTGTCGGTAAGGAGTTGCACAAGAGTTACCTCATTCGATGAGTTCGATTGTAAAACACGTTCAGTATGCCAGAGAAATTATTAATTTATACTTTCTCTAGCGTTAATATTTGGTTTAGTAGTCAGTTTCATTTTTATTATTCGTTTAAATTCTCCTTAATGTAAACAAAAGCTTGTATATACAGACACACATTCGCTTTACGGGTGTAATAAAAGTAAAAACATTTTTTGGCAATTTCTACTTACTCATTTACATATTTCTTTTCTTGTCTTGTCTGTCTAGTCTTGTCTGTCCAGTCTTGTCCGTCCACTCTTGTCTGTCCAGTCTTGTGTCTCTAATCTGTCTGTCTAGTTTTGTATGTATAGCCTTGTCCGTCTAGTCTTTTCTGTCTAGTTCTGTCTGTCTAAGTCTTGCCTGTCTAAATACATTAGTACAATAACAATCGTTAGATTTGGCATAATCTAAACCAACCTTTTCCCGACCGCGTGCCAATTTTTTTTAATTACCTCAATTTCCTCAATTTAAAATGCTGACGTGTCAGGTAACAATGAGTTAATATTTCTGATAGTGACAATCAGTAACCGTATAAAGGTCGATTCCCATATGCGCGACACTCAGCTACGCGACGTCGTGCGACATCGCCTGTCAAATAATGATTACATTGTTTTAAATGGGCACGTCGCGTAGCCATAGCGAAAACGTGCCCTTTTAAAACAATGTAATCATTATTTGACAGGCGATGATGCGTGACGTCGCGTAGCTAAGTGTCGCGTGTATGAGAATCGGCCTTTAGGCTGAATATAACACGTCTTATATTTTACACCTTTGATGATGCACAAAATTAGATACACTTTTAAATTTCTTTTAGAAAAGTTGAAGGTTTAGGCTTGAAAGATTAGGCTTAGTAGAAGGCTGACACGTAGAAAAATTGTATTGGCACGCGAACTATTTCTCACGCGTGCCTTAAACTTAGGGCTCCACCGAGAGTCTCGTTTCTGATCTCGTATTCATTCTTTGACTCTGTCACGAGTAGCCGTAACTTGTTCTTCATAAATTTGAACTTCTGGGCTCGGGCAAGTTCGGGTTGCTTCAAATTTATGAAGAAAATGTTACGGCTGCTCGGAACGAGATCAGAAACGAGACTCTCGGTGGAGCCCTAAGTTTAAGGCACGCGTGAGAAATAGTTCGCGTGCCAATACAATTTTCCTATGTGTCAGCTGTGGCACGCGTGCCATATGTTCGTCGCCACTGTTCTATACTAATCCACCTATAAATTATAATGAAAAAAGTAGAAATAATTTGAGATTACAAGTAAACAAGAATTATGTGAAAACAAAGGGGATTGTTGACTAAAATAGAGTTACAATAATAAACGACAAATCACGACATTTTTTCTTGTTTTAATAAATGATGTGAATTAATTAACGACAAATCAAAGTAGAATGGTATCGCGAGCTCTTCACAACCAACAATAAAAATAACAACAAATTACCAACGATTCTTGGAACTTATAACAGGAAACGTATGATTAGAAACATCCTTATGAATGTCTGTGACATGCCATAAAACAAATCGCATTTCCAACTGTATACAGACGCGTTTTATAATATCATAACAAAAAAATATGAATTTCTTCAAGTTATGAAAGTCATGCTTGTTCTAATTATTAGTTACTGTGTCAGTGTTAATATGTTTACGGTATAGTGTTTGTGGAAAAAAAGAAAATGTTTGTAAACCGAGAGAGTAATATTCACTTTTACTTATGTTGCTCAGAGTGGCGAAAAGTTGAGAAATCTCGAAGCGAAAGTTCCCAAATATCAAACGGCTCGGACCAGTTCGTGTCTGCACACGAAAATAAACACGGAGATATTAAATACGGCTGCCAAATACCAACTTTTACTTTTATTTATAAATTAAAACTCGAAAAAAGAGTTTCGCTCCGAAATTAATCGACTGTGGGATATACAATGTTTTTACATAACATTAAAAGCAAAACAACGATTTACACGAAAATATTCTAAACATTACTCAAAAATTTACTTAAACAATATATTTAACAACAAACAAAATTATTAACAATGTATCTTAAGATCTTATCATTTTTATTATATTGTAGTTTATTCTTGGGAGGAATAAACTACAATATTATTAACAAGTTGCTCAAGTAGTGGAAGTTCCCCGTCTTTGCCTCTCTAACTTCTAATGATTGATTTAAGACGTTAAGGTCGTTAGATAAAAAATCGTACATATCATTAACTAAAAACTTCACGATCGATTAGCAATACCTCATAAATGGCAATTAATAAATTCGAATTTAACACTTGAACATTTTGAAACGCCAAGAACATTTATTTGCGAAGATAAAAATTGTGGGTGTAATTTATTGCTGAAGAGACCTCACATGAATACGAAATTAGATTAATATTAAATAGATTTATCACGGCAAGAGCTTAATAAATTAGAAAACTATCGCTAATTCCGTGGATGATAAATGTGTTAATTGCAATGAAAGCATTTTAAGTTATAATTGATTTCGGTACTAAATCTTGATAGTGATATTTAAAAGTGGAATTCTATCAACAAAATTTCAAGCAAAATCTTGATAGTGAATAATAATTACAGTATAATCTCGATAATCCGACAAGTATGGGACCAGACAACCGCCGAATTATCAGAAAGAGTGGTGGGAGAGAAAAGCGCGAGCCCTCTCCAGACCTCCGGATTACTGGACGTGTCGTCCGATTAAACAACGTCCGAATTACCGAGAATATGCTTGAGTTTAAAACAAATATACAGATGGTTTAAGGTTGGGAAAAGATCTCGGAGGCAGTAAGAGTTGCCGAAGTTCATACTGTAGCAACTGTCCACTGTTTTTCGACGAAAGAGTCGAAGGTTCTAGAAATAAAACTTAGCTCTACCAACAAATCCTACTCTCGCGTCTTCGAAGACAATGGGTCGCGTAACCACTGGGTGCATAGCATACAATGTGGGTTATGTAGCAGACGAGAGAGGATGAAAGGCGAGTGCCTGTCGTGTCAAAGCGAGACTCTATCGGCTAGGGGAATGAACCCCAACAGAAAATTCTGTTCCTTCAGGTTGGGGGGTTGAATCGGTGAAGGTTGAAATTATTCAACTGCGTCTTAGAAAAATTTATTCGAGAATAGATATTTCGGATAAAGAGGCTTTCAGGTTAAGGAGAGGTAAAGAAAGTATAAGAACGGATTGTTTGGCATTCGCCGACAATGCTGTGATACTCACTACCGGTGTTGAAACAGCGATAAAAAGAACTGAAGAACTCCAGATGATAGCCAAGAAGACTGGGTTTCAAATTTCCTTTGAGAAGACTGTATTCATGACCAACATCAAAGACGCTCCTCTCCACTTGGAGTTGAGAGAAGCCAAGATAAAGCGTGTTAAGTGTTTTAAGTACTTGGGAGAAAAATTACAGGACCATGAGTCGGATAAGGATGCCATCAAAGAGCGGGCGAGAAGTATGGAAATGGCTTATCAACTTACGAAGGATACATACAACAAAAAGGGTCTATCCCTTGGGGTTAAATTCCGACACCTAGATACTGTTGTCAGACCTGAATGTCTGTATGCAGCAGAAACACTAGACATGATTGGGAAGGCTGGCCTCGAAGACATCCGGAGGAGAGAAAGGAAAATGCTCCGAAAACTTCTAGGCCCAAATATCAAGGATGGAGAGAAGAGACTAAAACCTAACAAAGAACTATACCTGAAGACAGAAAGAATTGTAGCCTTAATGATAAAAAGGATAATACAGTTTTATGGGCACTGGGTAAGGATGAACAGTACCAGACTGAAAAAGAGGATTTTTGAATTCTTTAGGAAGAGGAAGACGGTAAACTAAGACGGAAGACGGAAGACTAAATGGTTTCCAGAAGTGAGATTGCAATTGGATCGGATGGGGGTGAAAAAAGAAGACATAATGGACAGAGAGAGATTTAGGCGACAAATTAATGAGTTTACAGGTTTCCAGGAGACAGGGGAATTGTCAGCGAGAAAAGGAAGATCTTACACGGAGGAACAGAAGAAGGAAGTGGAAGAGAGGATGAAGAGATATTGGCAGAAAGTGAGGACAAAAAAATAATTTGTCAAAAATGTGGTCCATAGTTAGCCGTAACGAATAAAAAAAAAAATATTCTATTAAATTTTAGATTTTATTTTAGAATGAAATTTATATGTATCAGGGAAAGAACAAAAATGAAAGTTTGTATGAATTTCCTTGTTAGGATAATTCATGTTCACATGCTGAGGAAACTCAATAGAATTTATAAATAAATTGGCAAGGCTAATAGCCTGAAGACAGTCTTCGAAATGTATTAGTGATTTGTGTATCGTGCTATTTGCAAAATTGATTTGTGTGTTTATAGTTTCAAGAAGGAAAGCGATCGTAAATCTAATAATAAAACAGAGTTTGTTAATACGGGAAGCAAAAGAAATTTAAAAAGCCGCAGTTTTGTAAATGATAATAGTAGTTTTGTTAATACAATTATTGTTTAATTGTTTTCAAATATATTGTTTTTCTCAATAAATAATAAAGATAAAGATAACAATAAAGAAACATTTGAATCATTTGAAATGAATCAGTGACTCGAATTCTTGACATAGTAACAACAAACAGAAATCGTTATAGAATGAAACTCCATATGATTTACATTGGACTTTTACGTACGATTTGGATTTTCCAGTTTCAACATAAATTACTCCTCGATTATCTATTGTACCATCTTTCTTGAAGAGACTGTTCCATATGAAAATATTTTAATATTGCAACGATTTATTTATTACACGATTTAGTTTTCACAATCTTGATAAATTTGACTCAAATCTCATTGCAATTTCATACAATAAATAATTCATTCTTTTTCTTAGACTGCAATTTGTATAATAAATTAAATAGACAATGAAGAATAATCATTTAACCTTTATTTAAAAGAAACCGGCCAAGTGCGAGTTGTTGTAAGGTATCTTTTTTTAAACTTATAAAAAGAAAACTTTATTTTAGTATTACACTTATTCACTAACTTATATTAAGATCTAACTATTTCTAGATCTAATATAAACTAATATGTTAACTATTTCTAGATCTATTTCGATACTTTTAACATTCAGTTGTTCAATTGACTGCTTTTGGGCAATTGACTACCAAAAAATATAGAAGCAGGAGGACCTAACTGTATGCAACCCATATGCTTCAGCTGCCTGGCAATACCACGCAACACATTAGTGTATTTTCATAAGTTTCTACATAAACTACTTTTTAACTACATATTTACGGTTTTTAGATTTTTCCCTTTACATGTGCTATAAGACACCGCTTCTTGCCAAATTTCATGATTCTAGGTCAACGGGAAGTACCCTATAGGTTTCGATTCCCTTGTGAAATCGCAAAATATGCGACATTAACGGTCATATCTTTTGATCGCGTTGACTTACAAGTTTGAATTTTTCACAGCTGAAAGAGACCGCAGACCCGAGTATTTGATAAAAATTTCAACTTGTTACCTCTACGCGTTCCTGAGAAAAATGGTCTTGACAGACAGACAGACAGACGGACAACAAAGTGATCCTATAAGGGTTCCGTTTTCGGTACGAAACCCTAAAAAGACAAGAAATACTAATTAATTGAAGATTGTTTTCTTTATATTAAAGTTTGTTATATTATTTACTGAAAACTAAAATAAAATATTTATATTATTATTTATTTTGAATGGAATTTATTTCTATTAACGTAAAGTGCGAGAATAAAAAACTTTTCGCGTTTCTTCGAGTTGTTGTGTAAGTGTCCGAGGAATGAGTTTGACTCATTTATGGCAATATAGAGTTTATATGAAGAAAAGAAAAAATGTAGAAAGTATTTTACACTCGGATATATGTGACTGAATTGGCGAAATGTAATTAGGAAATGGAAATATTTCGCGATTGCGTAACCGAAACCGAATTGAGCGCAGCGGCGCGCCTCCGTCGCGTTTAATTTGATTTAGTGGCAAAAATTAATCGACATCAATCGAGACGTAAAAACCGACAAGACAGAGTTAAAATAAAAGGCGAAATGCGCGTAGCTGATCGTCCACCGGAATGGTTTTACCAAAGCGCTCTCTCTTTGACCAACGGTGATTTCTATTCGCGTCTTGTTGACGTAGAGATGAAGGAAAGAGGGATAAGAAATTATGTCCTAATCCCGGAAGAACAGCGCGGAGAAAGTGTTTAGTTCGTACTCAGGTAACGTGGAACCGGTCGCCGGAACGCAACCAGCTCGTTCCATATTGTGAAACTCCTACATACTAATGTCACGCATTTTCTATAAATCTGCCTTCAGTTATTTATCTATTGAAAAACTTTTCTTACTTTAATTGCTTTTCAACAACCGTTCCCTTCAAAACAGCAAATAAACAGTTCAGTGCTTCTTTACGAGTGCTTTCATCCTTCAAACTTAATCACACAAATCAATTTTACAAATAGTATCATACACAAACTAGCGATAAATAAAGACATGCTCTACCATCGCATCCATTACATCAATTACTTTTCCTACATATTTAACGAATCAAGAGAAATTACTCATCCTTTTTGAAGTAAAACTTTTTAGGACGCAATTTACTCACAAACCTCTTCTTCACATACTTAACGTCAGACAAAACGTTTGGACAGACAAAACGTTTGATTTCTGCCTCACAAAGTGAGAGTTATGAAAACCTTTCTTCTGATAGAAATAACGTTAAGTAAAGTCTATATTCTGCTTATTTAGCTTATACTAAAATATAAATGTGTTTTCATAACTGTCACTTTGTGAAGCAGAAATAAAACGTTTTGTCTTGTCTGTCTAGTCTTATCTGTCTAGTATTGTCTTGTCTGTTTATCCTTGTCTTTTTTGTTGAGCATTTTAAAACTATTGCTATATTAAAATAGTAGTTTATGATTCAAGTGTGTGAAGAAGAGCTTTTAACAATACTAGACAGATAAGACTAGACAGACAAAAGCCTTTCACACACGTGATAGATAGAGCCAGAAAAATCCAGACTGAGAGGCCGAGACTTCTTGATTGAATATTAATTCAGTTTTATGTACGTCAGAAAATTTATTTCCACTACGCCTATGTTTTTTCTTTAGTGACACGAGTTGTTGCCATGGTGACAACAAACAGAAATCGTTTAATAATGAAACTCCATTTGATTTACATTGGACTTTTACGCACGATTTGGATACTTTTACACACGATTATAATAATAGCATCCTTCACATACAATAATTTACATACTAATGTGTTCATTTTGGTGTGTGAGTAGATAAAACAATTTAATAAAGCTAATTAAACTAAGCTAATTAAACAATATAAAAAAATAAATTAAGCTAATTAAATAATATAATAATTATAAAATCTTGAGTTAAAGATTTTTTAACAACAAATAGAAATCGTTAAATAATGAAACTCCATTTGATTTACATTGGACTTTTACGCACGATTTGCATACTTTTACACACGATTATCTTCACATACAATAATTTACATATTAATGTATTTTGGTGTGTGAATATATAAAACATTTTAATACAGCTATAATATTAATAAAATCTTGAGTTTAAAGAATTTTGAAAGCATTTTTGATGAGCAAATAAATAAAAAAACAAACAAATTTAATACAACAATTCTATATTATTTTCCTGTTGGTTATTAATTAATAAAAATATATTTGCCATAAAATGGACCTTCAACACAAAACTGGTTATGCATTTTATTGGCCAATAAATATTATTTTATTTTTGACGAAACTAATTCCGACGTGGATTTATTATCGCATTAAACTAGCAATATTATTAGCAGTTATTTCGCATTTCCGTACAAAATAAAACAACGATTATATTTGCCATTTGCTTGTCAAATAATTGGCAAATTAGAAAGTTTTTTTTTTCAAATTGTCATAAAAAACACAAATAAACAATTATTTGTTCATTGTTTGATACACAATCAATTATCGTTTGATTAATGATTAATCTGGATTAATTATAATTATTCCAGATTAAATATTTAAAAAATAAGTTGTAATGAATTTATAGTTTCTTGATCTATTTGTTTAGGATTAAACAATTTGTAGTCAGAATTGGTTTTAAAAGTAATTCATGCACTCAAGGATAAATCATATTTTTAAGCCCCGACACAAAAAGAGGGGTGTAATAAGTTAGACGTGTCTGTCTGTCAGTCTGTCCGTCAGTCTGTATATGTGGCTGTTTATGGAACCGTAGCTCCTAAACGAATGGACCGATTTTCATCCGGTTTTTGTTTTTGAAATCGTGATCGGAGAGGTTCTTAGCTGTCTGTCTGTCTATCCGTCTGTCTGTATATGTGGCTGTTTATGGAATGGTAGCTCCTAAACGAATGGACCAATTTTGATGCGGTTTTTTCGTTTTAAAAGCTGACGTGATCGAGGAGGTTCTTAACTGTCTGTATGTCTGTCCGTCTGTCTGTATATGTGGCTGTTTATGGAATCGTAGCTCCTAAACGAACGGACAGATTTTGATGCGGTTTTTGTTTTTGAAAGCTGACGTGATTGAGGAAGTTCTTAGCTGTCTGTAGGTCTGTCCGTCTGTCTGTATATGTGTCTGTTTATGGAATCTTAACTCCTAAAAAAATGAACAGATTTTGATGCGGTTTTTCTTTTTGAAAGCTGACGTGATCGAGGAGGTTCTTAGCTGTCTGTATGTCTGTCTGTATATGTGGCTGTTTATGGAATCGCAGCTCCTAAACGAATTAACCGATTTAGATGCGGTTTTTCCTATCGAAAGCTGACTTGATCAAGAAGGTTCTTAGCTGTAATTTATGAAGATCTATTCATGCGTTTGATGACCATCAACTCATTTCCAAGATGACAAAATTAATCTGCAACCAATTTGCCACAAATGTTTGTCTAGTTCCGTATATCCTAACTTGCGTTTGAAGTAATAAACATATTAGTGTCATCCATGATCCTTTTAAAGAATATATCATAAGGTATTGGAGCTTTATGATCACCGCTTAGCATTAGCGGTTTTTCGACTCTTCGACTCTGAAATTCGATTTTTTTTCCGGCAATTCGACTCTGACACTGTGTAAAGTTTGTTGACCACGTAGTTGGTGCTATTACAGAGCCCTGTGGGACACCGCTAGTGACTTTATAAGATATCGTTCCGTGCTCGGCGTGGAATAGGACACTGCAGTTCTTAAAATAGTTAAAAAATAGTTTAAAAAAATAGTGAATTTATTGTTTCTTGATCTATTTGCATAGGATTGAACAAATATTGATTGATTTGTAGTCAGAATTGGTTTTCAAAGTTATTCATGAACTCAATGACAAATCATAGTTTTAACCACCGGCACAAAAAGAGGGGTGTTATACGTTTAACTTGTCTGTCTGTCAGTTTGTCCGTCTGTCCGTCTCGCTGTATATGTGGCTGTTTATGGAATCGTATCTCCTAAAGGAATGGACCGATTTTGATGCGGTTTTTCCTTTTGAAAACTGACGTGATCGAGGAGGTTCTTAGCTATAATTTGTGAAGATCTGTTCAGGCGTTTGATGATCATCAGATCATTTCCTACTTGACACAACTTAATCGTTTTTGTAAGCAATCCCCACCAATCTCGTATTTACGAACGGAATTCCAAAGAGGTAACATGAATCACGTATTTACAAACGGATTATTAAAGAAAAGAAAAAAGATCGAATAATAACATAAAATTAAAAATTTAAAGTAACACAAAAAAAATTTAAAAAGATAGAAATAAAAATTTCTCTCGTTTTAACTTCTGATTTCAATTAATTGCTTCGATTGATTTCTCTATAGTCAATTAATAGCATAGCATAGCATAGCATACCATAATAAAAATGGCAAACTAATAGCTAAAAATAGCTAAAATTAAAAACCTTTTGATTGCAGCTCCTTCTCGGAAAGAAACCTCATTACAAATGACGATTTACAGAGACCGTATATATACGCCATTCGTATATATTGATGGGCGTGTGAGGGCGTATATATACGGTTTTCGCAGTCAAAGCGCTAAATAGAAATCATTGGATGTGAAATTATAAAATAGCAATGAAAAAAACAACTAAAGAAAAATTCTACGTTTATAAATTGTCAAAGATGAAATAAGATTAGAGTTTCAATAAATGTTTATTAAAAAAAATATTGTTGCAAGAATTGAAGTTAGTTTCTTATTAGCTAGTTTTACAATTTCATATGGTTATTTATTCGTAATAAAGCATTTGTATGGTCTCATTTGAATAAAAATATCTCTGACATAATGCAAATGCAATAAGTTTCAGCGATTGTCTAGCAAATATCCAATCCTGCTTTTCAAAACAGCGTGATCAGACAATTCGATTTTATGAATAATGAATATTTCTATTGCATTTTTATGATCTGGGCATTTTGTTTCTCGCCGCAAAAACCAAATTGAATAATTTGTTGCAAATTGCCGCAACATTTGCCTGAAATTAAAAAATGTGTTTTATTGCAAAATATAATGTTTATATATTTTGGCAGAAAATTCTTGGCCGGTGCAGCTAAATCGTTTTTAGGCAGTTTTGGCTAAGTGGTACAAATTTGATTAATGGTGATAACCACAAACAACACCTGTTATATAATATTATTATTTTACAAAGAAACCTATCTAAATATAAGTTTACGAGATTAGATTTTTGGAAACTTGCTTTTGAAAACTCATTGAAACAAAATAATGAAGCTTTATCACATTCTGAGATATTTTAATTAAGGTTTGACGAAGTTTTGTAGACAGATAAGACTAGACAAACAAGACTAGACAGACAAGGCTAGACAGACAAGACTAGACAGACAAGACTAGACAAACAAGATTAGACAGACAAGACTAGACAGACAAGACTAGACAGACAAGACTAGACAGACAAGACTAGACAGACAAGACTATACAGACAAGACTAGACAGACAAGACAAGTCAGATAAGATTAGACAGACAAGACTAGACAGACAAGACTAGACAGACAAGACTAGACAGACAAGACTAGACAGACAAGACTAGACAGACAAGACTAGACAGACAAGACTAGACAGACAAGACTAGACAGACAAGACTAGACAGACAAGACTAGACAGACAAGACTAGACAGACAAGACTAGACAGACAAGACTAGACAGACAAGACTAGACAGACAAGACTAGACAGACAAGACTAGACAGACAAGACTAGACAGACAAGACTAGACAGACAAGACTAGACAGACAAGATTAGACAGACAAGACTAGGCAGACAAGACTAGACAGACAAGACAAGTCAGATAAGATTAGACAGACAAGACTAGACAGACAAGACTAGACAGACAAGACTAGACAGACAAGACTAGACAGACAAGACTAGACAGACAAGACTAGACAGACAAGACTAGACAGACAAGACTAGACAGACAAGACTAGACAGACAAGACTAGACAGACAAGACTAGACAGACAAGACTAGACAGACAAGACTAGACAGACAAGACTAGACAGACAAGACTAGACAGACAAGACTAGACAGACAAGACTAGACAGACAAGACTAGACAGACAAGACTAGACAGACAAGACTAGACAGACAAGACTAGACAGACAAGACTAGACAGACAAGATTAGACAGACAAGACTAGGCAGACAAGACTAGACAGACAAGACAAGTCAGATAAGATTAGACAGACAAGACTAGACAGACAAGACTAGACAGACAAGACTAGACAGACAAGACTAGACAGACAAGACTAGACAGACAAGACTAGACAGACAAGACTAGACAGACAAGACTAGACAGACAAGACTAGACAGACAAGACTAGACAGACAAGACTAGACAGACAAGACTAGACAGACAAGACTAGACAGACAAGACTAGACAGACAAGACTAGACAGACAAGACTAGACAGACAAGACTAGACAGACAAGACTAGACAGACAAGACTAGACAGACAAGACTAGACAGACAAGACTAGACAGACAAGACTAGACAGACAAGACTAGACAGACAAAACTAGACAGACAAGACTAGACAGACAAGACTAGACAGACAAGACTAGACAGACAAGACTAGACAGACAAGACTAGACAGACAAGACTAGACAGACAAGACTAGATAGACAAGACTAGACAGACAAGACTAGACAGACAAGACTAGACAGACAAGACTAGACAGACAAGACTAGACAGAGAAGACTAGACAGACAAGACTAGACAGACAAGACTAGACAGACAAGACTAGACAGACAAGACTAGACAGACAAGACTAGACAGACAAGACTAGACAGACAAGACTAGACAGACAAGACTACACAGACAAGACTAGACAGACAAGACTAGACAGACAAGACTAGACAGACAAGACTAGATAGACAAGACTAGACAGACAAGACTAGACAGACAAGACTAGACAGACAAGACTAGACAGACAAGACTAGACAGAGAAGACTAGACAGACAAGACTAGACAGACAAGACTAGACAGACAAGACTAGACAGACAAGACTAGACAGACAAGACTAGACAGAGAAGACTAGACAGACAAGACTAGACAGACAAGACTAGACAGACAAGACTAGACAGACAAGACTAGACAGACAAGACTAGACAGACAAGACTAGACAGACAAGACTAGACAGAGAAGACTAGACAGACAAGACTAGACAGACAAGACTAGACAGACAAGACTAGACAGACAAGACTAGACAGACAAGACTAGACAGACAAGACTAGACAGACAAGACTACACAGACAAGACTCGGCAGACAAGACTAAACAGACAAGACTAGACAGACGAGACTAGACAGACGAGACTAGACAGACGAGACTCGACAGACGAGACTAGACAGACAAGACTAGACAGACAAGACTAGACATACAAGACTAGACAGACGAGACTAGACAGACAGAACTAGACAGACTTACGATACAATTTAGTGAATTATTTTTATGTAATTACATATTCATTGTTAAAAACTGGGGTATATTAAATGCGGGAATTATTATAAATGTTAGAGTTTTAAAAAAAAATTTCACTTTCTTCAAAAGAAAGTTTTGCACAAAAAATGAGTGGCCAATTAACGAAACTTTATTTTTACAGTCAACGAACTTGTGTCTCACGACAAGAGAAATAAATAAACAAATTTAAAATCTATTTTCCACTAGAAAATAATAAATAAACGGCAGACATTCTTATTCTTCGAAAGTTATCCAACAAAGACGATTATCAATTGTCAACAATTATTATTTCGATTATTTTATTATTATTATAATAATAAAAATGATAATAAATTTCGAGTTTTCGAATAAATCGTACCATTTTAAATAGTATTCTAGTCTTGTCTGACTAGTCTTGTCTGTCTAATCTTGTCAATCTCGTCTTGTCTGCCTAGTCTTGTCTGTCCTCCAAGTAGATATAAACAGGCGAAGCTAGTTCTCATGAAAAAGAGGCAACAAGCCAATAGGGTAACCTACCACCCAATATGTGTACAAAACGCAGATAGGAAACTGTTAGAACTGTTAGTACTCCTAAGTCGCCTTAAAAAAGAACGGCATAAACCTCTTCGATAGCCAATTTGGCTTCCGTGACCGCAGATTAATCATAGATGCCATAAACCCTGTTATGGACAATGCAAAAAGGCAAAAACAGGCACCAAAATAACTAGAAAATAGGTGCACTAATAACGATAGATATCCGGAACATATTCAACTCGGCCGTCTGGCAACACATCTTGGAAGAGTTAACAAGAAGAAAAGTACCTTCCTACCTTCTACGAATGGTTTTTAACTATTTTAAGAACTGCAGTGTCCTACTCCACGCCGAGCACGGAACGCTATCTTATAAAGTCACTAGCGGTGTCCCACAGGGCTCTGTAATAGCACCAACTCTGTGGTCAACAAATTTTACAGTGTCAGAGTCGAATTGCCGAAAAAAAAATTGAATTTCAGAGTCGAAGAGTCGAAAAACTCGAGCTAATGCTAAGCGGTGATCATAAAGCTCCAATACCTTATGATATATTCTTTAAAAGGATCATGGATGACACTAATATGTTTATTACTTGGCCTAGTAAACGGTTAGGATTGTGGGACGACCCGGAGACGTGCAGGCGACTAACGAGTCTTCCAAGTAGATAGAAAAGTAGATATAAACAGGCGAAGCTAGTTCTCATGAAAAAGAGGCAACAAGCCAATAGGGTAACCTACCACCCAATATGTGTACAAAACGCAGATGAGAAACTGTTAGAACTGTTAGTACTCCTAAGTCGCCTTAAAAAAGAACGGCATAAACCTCTTCGATAGCCAATTTGGCTTCCGTGACCGCAGATTAATCATAGATGCCATAAACCATGTTATGGACATTGCAAAAAGGCAAAAACAGGCACCAAAATAACTAGAAAATAGGTGCACTAATAACGATAGATATCCGGAACATATTCAACTCGGCCGTCTGGCAACACATCTTGGAAGAGTTAACAAGAAGAAAAGTACCTTCCTACCTTCTACGAATGGTTTTTAACTATTTTAAGAACTGCAGTGTCCTACTCCACGCCGAGCACGGAACGCTATCTTATAGTCACTAGCTGTGTCCCACAGGGCTCTGTAATAGCACCAACTTTGTGGTCAACAAACTTTACAGTGTCAGAGTCGAATTGCCGAAAAAAAAATCGAATTTCAGAGTCGAAGAGTCGAAAAACTCGAGCTAATGCTAAGCGGTGATCATAAAGCTCCAATACCTTATGATATATTCTTTAAAAGGATCATGGATGACACTAATATGTTTATTACTTGGCCTAGTAAACGGTTAGGATTGCAGGACGACCCACAGAATTTTGACTGTTTTGGACACCAGGTGTAATCGTGTGACGATGAAAATCTTCCTCTTCTTTACGTGCCATGTCCTCCGAGGACATCGGCGATCATCATAATGATTTTAGACAAATTACATAATGTTTTTTAATAAAATTAATTAAATAACCGAGTTAAAATAATGTTTTAGAAATCCTTTATATTTGTAGCCTTCGACGTTTTGTTGTTATTAATTATTAGAAAACCTGTTAAGCAATTACTCGCCGTATACAGTTTCCTTTATAACAAATACAATAAATTAAGCAAAACTTTTTTTTTTAATTATTTATAATAATTGGACTTATTTTTAACCAAAGCGATTTTATTTTTAAATAAATTGTTAGTTACTTCCTATTCCAATTCGCAAATATAGGCGCAAATAATTCACTAAATAAGTTTTTATTGGAACTGAAAAATATTTTCTAAAAACTTCAGTCAGAAATGAAGAAAATTTTTCAAAAAATCACTACTGCTTGCAATGACGTATCTTTAAAAATTTTGCAACTTTGCTTTCTGTCGCAAATCCTTTTGAATTTCTATACCTTACTTTGAATGTCTATACCTTACGAATTAGTCTAGGCACGAATACAAACTTAGTCCCAAACTCAAGATTAGATCTTAATATAAAAACTAAGATTAAGTGTAAAAGTCTAGCTATTTTTGTTTGTCTCTACTTAAGCTACAAAGAAGAAACTACAAAAATTGGACTAACAATAAGTTGACTTCATAACTTACAAAACATCTAAGCTACAATGATTTACTGATTCTAAGAAGATTATTAGTCTTAAAATCTGTACTAACTAGTCAAGTCGAAGTAAGTTCGTTTGCAACTAGACTAGTCTAAGTATATTATTAGATAATTGTTATTACCACAATATAAGATTACATTAAAACTAAACGTCTGTTGGACTAGACAAGGACTTGTAATGACACAGCTGTAGAACAGTTAAGACTGGCAATGATCCACAACATTTGCGCTAAATGCTAAGAATGACATAGATTTAGCCTACAGACTAAATATAAGTTTACTGATAGATTTATACATAAACACCATTCTACAATATAACAATTAGTAACTAATTACTGCATTAAAATAGAACGTGAGTCCAAAAAGTCTTGGAATCCACTCTTGACATACATTTGAAGAAGTAGGTCAATTCTTAATTCACACACATAAAATTAAACAAATTATCAAATGTCATTTTTAAGTAGCTGTCAATGGTCTTGAGGTTATGTCGCATTGTTTTTGGTGTTAAGTTCAACAATTTCATTAGTTATAAATAAAACGTCTTCTCATAAATTTAACACTGATTTATTTTATAGCGTTGTGAATTATAAAATTAACAAATAAGAATAAACATTACAACAGATGTTGAATGTGTTGTCCATTTTCACGAATACACAAATTAATTCGCCGTTTTATGTTACTTCTGCCGGTCTTACTTAATTTATTTAATTTAAAAATGTTTGCAAAAGGGCAGAAAACTTTTATTGTCGAAAGTTATTTTCGTAATGGTAGACGTCTGAAAAATGGCGAATGGGAATACAGTATCGATCCGTGCATTGAAGAATTTAGGCAACGTTTTCCTATGGCTGTATTTAATAAGAATCAGTTTAGATGGCAGGTATTACGATCAGTTGTTTGCTTACGAAGTACTGGTAACATTAACAACAAACAAAGAAGTGGAAAGCCTCGTATAAATAATGAGAATATTATAAACAACATCAGAAATGCAGTCAAAGACAAACCTACCATTTCAATTAGGAGACTAGGACTCGAACAAGATTGAAATAAGTTTCGTTAATACGTCGATTATAGGGGGAATAATGGTCTTTGTCTAAATTATTTATCAATGTCCTAAAGCTAGATGATATATGAAATAACTGAAACTAGCTGGACTAATCTAGATAGTATGGTTATCAATAATTAGGTTGTCGTGAATTGCCTCTGCAATAAATGTATTAATCGGTTTATAATTATTTCTGAGAAATGTTATTTTAAATTTAAATATTTATTAATTTTTAAATATTCTTGCACTTGGACTTACAATTAGTCTAGTTATAAAAAATGAAAACTTGTTTTAATGTAACTAACATTTCAATGTCCATCTAGTTTTTACTACTACTAATATATAGTTGCAATCAAATATGTAGTTCCATCAATTCGTTTGCAAATATGTTAAACTGAATTTGATTTTAATTTGTGATTTTAAATAAAATTTATATTGAAAAGACCTGTATATTAAAAATGCGGACAAGGAAATGATAATGAAACAGATTCACACCTGTAATTTAAACTCAAACTCGATTAGATGTAATTGACATGGCACCGAATATTTTGGGGGACGCGAAATTGCAGAGTCCTTACTGCACAGCCGAATTAATAAAAGCATAAAAAACATTCCATGTGATCATGCGATTTATGTCCACACAGCCTTGAGCACGCTGAAAAAACGAGTTAATGAACATATGTTAAACATGTTTTGTATTACTCAATCGATTATTTTCTTAAAAGCTTTAAAAAGTAAGAGTGTATTGTGAAAGATACGTCATTTCAAGCAGTAGTGATTTTTTGAAAAAAATTTCTTGATTTCTGACTGAAGTTTCTAGAAAATATTTTTCAGTTCCAATAAAAACTTATTTAGTGAATTATTTGCGCCTATATTTGCGAATTTGAATAGGAAGTAGCTTCGTTAACTAACAATTTATTTTAAAACAAAATCACTTTGGTTAAAAATAATACTCCAATTATTATAAAGGATTAGATTGGCTTTTCTTTTAGAATTTAGAATTGAATCTAAAATATAGAGGGCACCAAGTGAAGATTGGTTATAAGAAGATGGAAGTAGATGGAAATTGGGTAACATGAGAGAAGTCACAGAAAATTATGCCAAAAAACTAAGGTGTAAATCCGAAACGGGAAGGGAGAAGAATTAAAATTTTATTTTGGGAAACTTTCACTTATGAAATTGAGAATAGGAGAGGAAGAATTTGGGGCGTTCTTGTCTGATTTCCAAGTTATTAACTTTGTGAAAACTTGGACAAAACAAGAGGAATGGTAGTGCAGAAAGTGCATTAATAGGTTTTATAGATGGAGGCCTGAATTTGCCAAAAAAGGGCAAAAGGTGGAATAGTGACAGGGGTGGACAAGGCTCTTGAAGAGAAAAATATTCCGTGGATATATCCAGAAGAGAAAAAGACGGCGAAAGATGTGTGTGAAGGTCTGGTGATGAGGGAAATAGAAATTGAAGGGAAATGGTAGGGTTTTTTTTCACTCTAACCAATGTGGGTCCAGGGGGGTTAGCCCTCAAAACACTGCGGCCCATTGGCCTATTGTATTTCCCCACATTGTTTCGTTCATGCAAATAGATCCAGTCCCTCTATTAGGTCCAGGATTATATATGCCATGTTTTTCACGGGGACGCTCTCATGGTAGGGGGTGATGACGGTGTATAATAATAATGCAAGCAGCAATACTCAACCTTTACCCAAAAAGTACAATTCAACAGATGCTACAATCCCAAGAAGACTGGGATATCATAAACATAAAGTGGAGTGGGTGAAGAAAAACTACTGGGAAGTGCTAAATGGGTGCTGTGTAGGAGACTGGGAATTTACAAGATTGGAAAGAAAGAAAGAAAGGAAAGAGACAATTTACTTTCGTGGGAGGTGGTCAAGAATCCGTGATTGACCTAGTGGTGGCAAATGAGAAATCAGTGGAGTCAATAGAAAGTATGAGGATTGGTATTAGAGGAGACTCCGATCATTGTGACATTGAAAGAAAACCACGAAACAAGGGGAAGTGGAGAAAGGATAATATTTAAATGGGATCGGCCCGTACAAGAAATATATTCCACGAGGCTAGCAAAAGTAGATTAGAAAAACCTGTAAATTGGTAAAACCCATAAAATAAGGAATGCTCAAGGAAAGGTGTGGTTGGAGTGGGTGAAGAAAAACCAGTGGGAAGTGCTAAATGGGTGCTATGTAGGAGACCGCGACGGGGAGTTTACTTTTGTAGGAGGTAGTGATGAATCCGTGATTGAGCTAGTGGCGGCAAGTTAGAAATCATTGGAGTCAATAGAAAGTATGAGGTATTGGTATTCGAGGGGAGTCCGATTATTTTGACCTTGAAAGAAAACCACGAAACAAGGGGAAGTGGAGAAAGGATAATATTTAAATGGGATCGGCCCGTACAAGAAATATATTCTACGAAGCTAGCAGAAGTAAATCGGTAAAACCTGAAAGATATTAAAGAAACGCTGCGGATGAGAGCATCAATGGTGGCTAAAACTATAAAGATAACTTGAACCAAACCCACATGGTTTGATGAAGAATGCAGGAACGAAAATAAAAAGCTGCGAAAGGCGATAAACCGATGGAGAGAAGGAAAGGGAGTCAAAGAAGAAATTAAGAAACAAAAACTGCAACTTGAGAGAGTTATAAGGAAGATCGTCAAAAGAAGAGGGTGGAAGCGATATCAAACATTAATAATGAAGCGGAGCTGTGGCAGTTCCTAAGGAAAAACGGAGGTAGAAGGCAAGGAGTGACCGACAAATTTGAGAAAGAGGATTTGAAACAGCACTTCATGGAGTTAGTAGAAAGGGAGGTAGAGCAAGAAGAACCGATGAGGCAAGAACTCGGTAATAGGATAGTGGAAGAAGAGGAATTTTCAGTGGAGCAGGTGGTAAATCTGTCAAAAAAAGGCGGCAGGTCAAGACGGAGTACCGAATAAGACATGGATGAAGACATGATGATGAACATGATGGAAAGATTCGGGTAAATTAAACCAGGTATTTGGACAATTCTTGAATGGTAGTTTATTAAAATTACGCCAACGTTTCGACCCCCATTGGGTCTTTCTCAAGGATACGAATTACAAAAACCACAATAATTATACACCGCAATAATTCTTAAGTAGTTGTATTTTATACATAATTTTTTATATTTGTATACATATTTTGTATTGTACAGTTATAATTATCCAAGTTGTGGTTTTTGTAATTTGTAGCCTTGAGAAAGACCCAATGGGGATCGAAACGTTGGCGTAATTTTAATAAACTACCATTCAAGAATTGTCCAAATACCTGGTTTAATTTACCCGAATCATTACAACAAGATGGACACCACATCAACACAGAAATGATGGAAAGAAGTTGAAGTGCCAAAAAGTTGGACGGTGGGGAAAGTGATACTATAAAAGTGGTGAGATCATCCTATAAAATGTTTACCAAATCATTAGAAAGGCGTTTCGGGGAGGAAGACGAGGCTAAAAAGTTGCTATCAGAAACGCAAGCAGGTTTTAGAGAAGAAAGGGGAACTACTGACCATTTAATAACCCTGAGGTATATAATCGAGCAGGAATTAGCAAGTCCCAAGGGTAAGCTCTGTTTGCTCTGTTCCAAGGGTAAACTGGGTTTGCTCTGTTCCTGGACTTAAACGCTGCATATGATACTGTGATAGGAAAATGTTGTGGGAATGTTTGAAAAAAAAAGGGAATAGAGATTGTATCGAGCGGCTGTATAAAGAAACGTTTTGTAGGGTCAAAGGGAGAGATAGAGTAAGTCGAGCGCTTTCAAAGTAGATACGGGTCTGAAGCAAGGCTGCCCGCTTAGCCCGGCACTCTTCAATATATATGTGGTAGATTTGGAGAAGGTCCTGGTTGCTGGACAAGCAGTTGGGAGGAAGAAAGTGTGGAGTAATGGGTAAGCAGATGATGTGGTAATACTGGCAAAATCGGCAGAGCAATTGAAAGAAGGAAATGGGAGAGATTCTTTGATAAAAGGAAACTGACTGTAAATGTAGATAAAACAAAATGGATGTGGTTTAAGAAAAGTAGGATGTGTAAGGTAGGCTGTAGGAGAATGTCCAGGTCCTACTAGGACTGTAGCACCATTGGGAAGAAGAAGAAAGATGTGTAAAAAGGAGAGGTTCGAATGGAAGGGAATGGAGATAGAACAGGTTGGACATGTTAAGTATTTAGGGTTTGTATTTGGGAGTGGGTGTGGTAATAAAGATCAAATAGAGTACGTGGCTAAAAAACGTGGGTGGCGGGAGAAAGGTTCTGGAAAGTGTGGGGAAGTGAGTTTAGGCGAAGGAGATGATTTGGAAGACTTGTTGGCGGAGTATATTGAAGTATGGAGCAGAAGTATGGGGAGTGGAGGAAGAAGAAGGCGTGGAAAAAGTGCAGCTACAATTCTTTAAAAAGACCCCGAAATTAGACAGATCAACTCCTTCCTATATAGTACTGCAGGAGTTAAATGCATTTAAAGATTTGAAGGAAGCCGACGAGAAGCAAGGTATGAAGTAAGGTGAACGAAATGACAGAGGAAAGAATTGTAAAGGAAGTATTCAGGGTAGCAAGTTTGGAAGGAATAAATGGTAGGAGAGAGACAAATTGGGGAAAGAATGGTAGGAGAGAGACAAATTGGGGAAAGAATAGAAGGAAACTGTATGAAGGAGGTGGTATGTCTATCATGGAAATGGAGAGGCTTAGGAAGAAAGGCGTGCGAGTTGACGAATAGCTAATGGTAAGGTTGAAGGAAGTTGAACTGCAAGAACGTCAAAGGAAAATAATGGAGATAGTAGATATAGTAAGGTCTATGTGGAAATACAAATATTTGAAGAGCTGTCTAAATACTTCGGCCTAAAATTACAATAAAAAATAAAAATTTTAGAAAGGGATCGTCCATTAATCACGTGAGGCTGGACATGGCCGGGGGGGGGGTTGTGAAAAATCACGCAACATAACAAGGGTTGAGGGGGGTGGGGGGTCGGGGGGCGGTTGTAGTGAGATATCACGTGTATTTACTTTTTCATTGAACGCCCGATTTTTAAACCCGTTGCCAGTCCCAGAAGAAGTCTGTGATTTTGACGCCGAATAAAGAGAAAATGCCTGAAAGAAAGAATGAAGATGCCTGAAACGCCTGAAATCGTAAATCGTTGCCGCGTATGTTTTGTCTTAAAACAATGTCTAAACAAGGAGACAGTGCTGGATTTACCAGCAGGCTGAGTAGGCTGGAGCCTATGGCGCCAGATTTTAGGAGCGGCAAATTTAGGGCCAACATTTTTTTTTGTCGTACAGAAATTAAAAAGATTCATTTTTATATACCTTAATGTAAATGTTATTAGGTCCACACAAACAATTCAACATGTAATATGTTTCACCACATATTCTCAAATTAATTTTTTCTACAATTTAGCGTAGTTGTGGTTGGTCCGAAGCAGGATCGACGGGGCCGAGCTGTTAGGGGCATACGCCGCATAGTGGCATTGAGTCTGAGAGAAACAGATATACAGCGGCGATACAAACGAAAAAGCCGCCGGAAAGAAAAGCCGCCGAAAAGAAAAGCCGCCGAAAAGAAAAGCCGCCTCTTGTTGAGTCTTGTTGAGTCATGCAATTTTTTATATGTATTAATTTTTCTTCGGTTGTGGGCTATAGAGCGAAAAATGAAAAGTTAAAAAGTTGCTAAAAAACATCACGTGATTAATGGACGACCTCTAAATCAACAATGGGCCTGAATGCCCAATCAGTAATTGCTAGGTTTAGATGCGGCTGTGAAGAAAGAGGGCTAAAGTATTGAATGGATGACAAGTATAAGAGTTGTGGTGTATGTGGGGTAGGGAAGGACTTTGTAGTTTCTTCCATTTAGCTTAAGTAGAGACAAACAAACAAATCTATTAATAATAGTAAACTTTCATTATTGGTAATAATTATTAATATTAATTTTAATAATAAACCAAAGTGAATAATTACTTTCAGTTGTAAATATCAATAAACGTGTAACGTAAATTACATTTTTTTATCTAAATTAACAATCTAACATTAAATTTAAATGTTTTATTCAAGAAAGTTATAATGTGAATTTAATAACATTGTTAAATTAATTTATTTTTGAAATGAAACTTAAAATCAAAATGAAATGAAGAATTGAGAATTGAAAAAAAAAGATTAGTTAGGAGAAGGCCAAGAAAAAAATGTAGGTTTGCAATAAATTATGTGCGAAGTATATAAGAATGTTATTATTATTATTAATAATAATAACGCTCGAAATCATAAAGTCCAAGGTGGATTTAAAGAATTCTTTTTTGTGGAGGTTGTTTTGATTCAATTTGTTTAACTCGTAGCTTTTATCCATTTATAATCACAACAGCGAAAATCTTTATTTCTTCTCTTCTTTAACCCTTTGAACACGAATGCCGTATATATCCGCCCTCAAACTCACTAACAATATGAAAACCTGTAAACAATATGAAAAATGAAACCTCTCATTGGAAGACTCTATATTTTATTTTTAATAAGAAATATATTCGAAGATATTCTAAAAGCGTATATATACGCATAATATCACGCCGTATGTATTAATCCGAAAGTGCGCTGCAGTCAAAAGTGAATTAATATACGGCCAGATATTTATAATCAATTTGTAATTTATATAAATAGGGTCTTCCAATAAGGGGCTTCATTTTAAATAGCCCGCTATTTTAACAGTTGTTATGAGTCAATCTGTAACTACATGACAGATGGCAAGTAAAAACTACGCCATTAATAAAAAAAAACCGGCCAAGTGCGAGTTGTGACTCGCGCACCGAGGGTTCCGTACAAACTTGTAAGTAAGGTATCTTTTTTTTTGTGGAGGACGTAGCAAGCACATTCAGTTAACTTGACAAGTGGCCCTAATGAAATCATGACCATCTTAGTACCGCTGCAAGCATAACCTCAAGATGTCGCTGTCGTACGATGGAATTCTACCCTATATTTTATTACCATACATCCTCCAATCACTAAGAGTGTTTAGGGGTTCTGGAACTTCACTATTTGTTTTTACTGCTCAATTTTGCCTGGCTACCTATATACCCTGTATAAAGGTATACAGGGTATTTTTTTAAATAACGCGAATATCTATAAACTTATAAAAAGAAAACTTTATTTTAGTATTACACTTATTCACTAATTTATATTAAGATCTAACTATTTCTAGATCTAATATAAACTAATATATTAACTATTTCTAGATCTATTTCGATACTCTTAACATTCAGTTGTTCAATTGACTGCTTTTGGGCAATTGACTACCAAAAAATATAGGGTGCGCGTGATTTAAGTATATGTAGATTATAAAGAAAAATTAGACGAAATATAATATGTTACGAAATACAGGATGTTACGGGACTGGAGTATGTCGCATGTCGGTTATAAACAAGCAAAATTTAGACATAATATATACCCTCTATATATTATGTATATAGAGCATACGTGATGAAATGCATAACGAATATAAACAGAGAAAATTCAGAATAAACAACTTGGTGCCGACTGGTGCCGACACATACTTTTTAACCTTCGGACCTAACCGAGGAAGACATAACCGAGGAGTACCTAACTGTATGCAACCCATATGCTTCTAGTGCCTAACAATACCACACAACACATTAGTGTATTTTCATAAGTTTCCAATAGTAAATTCGCATTTTTCTTGTAATTAAACTACATATTTACAGTTTTCAGATTTTTCTCTTTATATGTGCTGTAAGACACCGCTTCTTGCCAAATTTCATGATTCTAGGTCAACGGGAAGTACCCTAGAGGTTTTGATTCCCCTGTGAAATCGCAAAATATGCGACATAAACGGTCATATCTTTTGATCGAGTTGACTTACAAGTTTGATTTTTCCACAGCTGAAAGAGACCGCAGACCCGAGTATTTGATACAAATTTCAACTTGTTACCTCTACGCGTTCCTGAGAAAAATGGTCTTGACAGACAGACAGACGGACAACAAAGTGATCCTAAAGGGTTCCGTTTTCGGTACGGAACCCTAAAAATGGAACGTATACGCTTCAAAAACGCATTGAAATTATTAAAATTCACTACAAAAATGGTGAAAATTTGGCGGTCACAGTGCTCAAAACTAAAGCTTTTTTGGGTCGACGTGAAGCATCTTCTCGGCCAACAATTGTGAATCTGGTGGTAAAGTGTCAGCTGGGACAAGTTAGTGATGTGAAGAACCGAACTCGTGCACGTTGCTCAAGAACAACTGAGAATATTGCTGTTGTAGCCCATAGCGTCGAGGAAAACCCATTTTTGTCCATTTCTCGTCGATCTTTGGAATTGGGCATTCCACAAACGACATTATACCGTAATTTGCATAAAAACTTAGGTCTTAAAACTTATAAAGTTCAGTTAACACAAGAACTCACGCCAACCGACTATCAAAAACGTCGTGTCTTTGATGATTGGGTTCTTGAAATGCATCAAACTGGTCCGCAATTTCATCGAAAAACCATTTTGAATGATGAAGCCTATTTTCACCTCCGAGGCTATGTTCAGCTGTTGGGACAAGTTAGTGATGTGAAGAACCGAACTCGAGCACGTCGCTCAAGAACAACTGAGAATATTGTTGTTGTAGCCCATAGCGTTGAGGAAAACCCATTTTTGTCCATTTCTCGTCGATCTTTGGAATTGGACATTCCACAAACGACATTATACTGCAATTTGCATAAAAACTTAGGTCTTAAAGCTTTTAAAGTTCAGTTAACACAAGAACTCACGCCTACCGACTATCAAAAACGTCGTGTCTTTGCGTATTGGGTTCTTGAAATGCATCAAACTGGTCCGCAATTTCATCGAAAAATCATTTTGAATGATGAAGCCTACTTTCACCTCGGAGGCTATGTTAACAAGCAGAATTGTCGCATTTGGGGCTTGGAAAACTCAAGAATTATTGTTGAAACGCATCTTCATTCTCGACGTGTGACTGTTTGGTGCAGTTTTTGTCCCATCGGATTCATTGGACTCGAAAAGTGGACTCTTTACTTTTTCGAAAATGAGGCTAAAGCAACTGTTACGGTGAATGGATTGCGCTATCGAACGATGATTATTGATTTTGCACAGCCGGAATTGGAAGATATTGATATGGGCGACGTTTATTTTCAACAAGACGACGCCGTGCCACACAAGTAACGATACCATCGCTCTTTTGCGTGAAAAGTTTCCTGACCGTGCGATTCGAAGAGGGGATCACAATTAGCCACCGAGATCTTGTGATTTAACACTTCTAGACAATTTTCTTTGGGGCTACGTGAAAGATAAGGTTTATACCCACAAAGTTTATGGCCCACAATCGATTCAAGACCTCAAAGATGGAATTCGTGAAGCTATCGAGGACATACAGCCGCAAATGTGCGAATTAGTGATGGAAAATTTAATAAAAAGAATATGAAGCGTGCCACGGTTACGTAATAATGTTTAATATTGATTGTCTAATATTGTTTTCCATTAATGGCATACCGTTCTCTTTACAATTAAATAAACATCCGATGATTTCGCTTAAAAATACTTGTTTTTTTCTTACAAATCAAAATGAAAGCTCTTATTGGAAGACCCTATATTTTATTTTTCATAAGAAATAGAAATATTATTTAAACTTAAAACAAACGGAACACAGCTTGAATATATAAATATATTCAGCCTTTCCGGAGCTCTATAACAATTATTCTTAATTTAATATTTAGTCTTTTTAGGATTACAAATCTCAAAATCAAATATTATTTGTTTTTTCTTTATATTTTTCTTATTTCTATATATTATTTGTTTTCATCTAAATTTATTTTTGTATTTTAAATTGTAGTGATAATAATATCGCGATATTGGCACGGGCGGCAGGGTGATTCAAACAGTTAATTAAATTGACGAGCTAATGCTAATAATATAATGGGATCTAATAGACACACCTCTCATTGTCAACTTCAACTGGAAAGAGAATAGAGTGAATATAGGCGGTGAAGGTCAAACAATGGTTTAGTTTGCAAACTAATCAGTCGAACTAAATCGCTAATCTCTTTGCATGTCATTCAAACGCGTTCTATACAAATTGCCATTATATATTGAAAATTGTTCAACAATGACAACGACAAACATTTTGCAATATTTGTTAAAGTTTGTTTTTTTTTATATAAAAAATATATTTGCATGCGTTTCGCATAAGGATTAGATTCCATTCTAATTTTAAATATCTATTTAAATGTTTCTCGTCCATTTAATATAATTTAAACAACGTTTTCTAACGAAGTTCCTCGCGCATTTAAGAATCGAACAACTTCTCTTTTTGAATTATTATTAAAAAATTGAAGTGCACGCAAATGCGTTGATTGAATTTTCTGGAAAATTTGAGCAAACTGGGGCAAGATAAGTTGAAATGAGTATGAAAAGTGAATGAAAAAAATTGTCGGTTTTGTTTTGGGCCGTGGGCCGCAAGAAAAGTTCCAATGCGACCCAAAACAAAACCGACAATTTTTTTCATTCATGTATTTCAGACCCCAAATTGTGAGTATAAGTTTACAAAGTTCGCAACGCAAGCAGTCTGTAGATATAGACTAAAATCCGCCATCCAATTATTTAGTGTATAGACGAGATTATTATATTACATCAAAACTTGGTCGCAAAAAATGTGTGCGAAAATAATCTAATCTGTCATAAAACACAGATAACATGTGTAGTTGAGTATTTGATTTAGATCATGAAGGAGTGTCCAACTTGCGGCCCAAGAACAGTTGCTATGAAAAACAAAACATCAAAATAGACCTTTTCATAGTTGTGATTTTTTTGTGCCCATGTGTCAATTTCGCCATGTTCTTCGGGCACTTTTTGACGTACAACCAGTGAAAATAACAAAATGTGCCCGAAACTTTCATATTCTCGCCTTATAAACATGGCGGACGCGCATGCGCTTAAATAATCGCCATCATAAATGACAGATGACATATGAAGTTGAGTTACTAAGTTACTAAGATAATTACAGCTAGGAAATTAACTGCAAGTTTTAGCTAAAACTATCTAATTTATAGATATTGTTAAAGACTTTTAGGTCTTGACATTTCCAGAACAGAAGTCTTCAATTTTCCAAAACATTTTATTTAGTGAAATTCAACTGTCGATTGCTAAGTTACTAAGATAGTTACAGCTCGGAAACTAACTGCAAAGGTCTATTGTATTAATTTCTTTTTTTTTATTTATTATATCATTTTTCATATTTATTTTAACATTTTTTTCTCGTTTAGTTTTAAGGTTATACCGGGCACGCTCGTCTGTCACTCTGCGAAAGAAACAGATAGAGCACGCATTATAGAAATATACACTAAGAGAAAGAGAAAGAGAAAGAAAGAGATAGCGAGCGGTACATAAATATACACTGAGAGAAAGAGATAGACGTATAACGTAACGTAACGATTTCTGCCGAATCACTCCTACCGAGACCTCCCTAAGGCTCGCTACACACGTACCGTGTGGATGTGTCCGGCGCAGGCCCGGCACCGGGTGGAGGGGGTGGTGTTGCATAGTCTAGCATGGAGGAGTTCAGACGTGCCGGGTGAGTCCATCCGGCGCCGGGCCGACTCATTTTGTCGGGTTGTCCCCAGCCGGCCCCCACTGGCCATCCGGCTGCCGGGTACCGGCTCGGCTGTGGTTGGCTATGGAACTGTATTGAAGCTTGCACACATGCCGGTCCGGCAGTCGACCTTCTTCACTTGTCGAGTGGGTGCACCCAATATTTTCTTTGTTTTTTTTTTCTTGCGAAGTAACCGCCGATAAAGTAACCACATACAAATAACTCTTTCGCGATCCATTTTGTACTGAAGTCAAATAAATACACTGCTCGTAGCTCGACTTCGTGGGCCATCGGGTCGGTTCCGGACAAATCCATCCGGCATGTGTGTATGGTATTCAACCCGGTGCCGGGCCTGCGCCGGATACATCCACACGGTACGTTTGTAGCGAGCCTAAAGGAACTTCGTTCCAATTAACAATAATTAAATTGTGTGGCCTGTCTAGTCTTGGGTTTGTCTGTTTTGTCTAATCTTCATTAATTTGTTTGTTCTGTCCAATCTTGCTAGTTTTTCAATCTAACTTGATTTTTCAGGTCTGTCTAGTCATATCCGGTTTGTCTAAAACTACAAATTTTGTGAAACTGCTTTGTTCTGTAGCCTTATTTCATATATTTATATTGTCCATATTAGACATATTGTCTATTTACAATTTGACAATTTTAAACTAGTCTAGGTTTTCTTATTTTGCTTGATTTGATCTGTTTATTCTTATCTTATCTACACAACCTAATCTTGCCTGGAATGTCAGATTTGCCTAATCTTGCTGGGTTTGTCTGCTCTGTCGAATCTTGCTTAATTTGTCTGCTTTATCTAATCTTGCTTAATTTGTTTCGTACGTTTAATCTTGCTGGGTTTGTCTGATCAAACTAATATAGCCTAACTAATTTGGTCTCTCTAATCTTGCTCAAAAATTTTATTTATATATTGGGAGTAAACCCTTTTAAATCCTAGAGGAAAGCAAAGGGAAACTACCTCTAGTACCTTCCCAAGAAAATCTTATGAATTGTCTCATGGTCAAAGATATCCGGAGTTTAAATATTCCCTCGATCGGATCTCCGGGAGGGAATGCTATGGTAAGGTCTGAAGATATGAACAAGCAGATAACATCAACAAAGATGAACCTCCGAAAACGCATCTCAATTGCCTCTTGGAATGTTCAGGGACTCGTTACACATCCTGGCAAACTAGACATCATCGAACGTGAAGTCACATCATGAAGAACATCAATATAGTAGGTACATGCGAAACTCACTGGTCTGGTATGGACATTTCACCTCCAAAAGTGGCAACACAATATACTTTTCTGGACATCAATTGGACTCAATACATGGCGTAGCGATAATTATTCCAAAATCACTTAATGCAAGTGTGTTAGGCTATAATCCTAAGTTCCAGGAAATTGACTATAAAAATCAATGCCAAGCCTTGCAAATTAAACATTGTCCAAATCTACGCTCCAACATCAACAAGCACGGAAGGCGAATGAAATGACTTTTACAATAAACTGGAAAGTACTATAGAAGAAATACCCAACAAAGCAACTGATACAAGGAGATTTCAACGCTAAAATCGGTCAAGTAAAACACGAACACGAACGGTACACGAGCAAGTAAAACACCTCATAGGCAGATATGGATTGGGTGTCAAAAATGAATCTGGACAAAATCTCGTGGAATTTTGTATAGGAAACAACATGGTTATCAGAAATACCATCTTCCCTCAACATCCAAGACGTCGGTATACGTGGACATCTCCAAGTGGCCTATACATAAACCAAATAGACTATATATTGGTACAGTCAAGATGGAAATCCAGTATACAGAACGGCAAGACCTTACCAGGAGCGGAGTATGGCAGCGACCACAAACTGCTACTAGCTCGAGTAAAAATACACATTAAATCCAAGAAAACAAAAGTAAAAGCCCACCCCCCCCCCCCCCCCTTGAACTCTGGAAACATCCATTTTTTTAAGAAAAAAATTGGAAGTAATCCCAACTAACTCAGAATTTGATAATTCAGAGACAATGTGGCAAACTCTTAAAACTACTATGATCGATACCAAAGAGGAAGTAATTCAACAAAGTACCAACGATGTGATAAACAAACAGTGGATGACTGAAGAAACTTGGAACGCAGTAAAGAAAAGAAAGATGCTCAGAAGAGCAGGCATACGCAAAAACGAACAGATGATCGAATACCGAAAACTGAACAGGGACATTCAACGACTGAGCAGACGGGACAAAAACCTACATTTACAAAAAATCTGCCTTGACATTGAAAGATTACACAACACCAATGAAACACGAGACCTCTTCCGAACAATCAAGAAAATTACCAGAGAATTTAAACCAAAAACATGGAAAATAGAAGATCAAAATGGCAAAACTATTACTGAAATATAGGGAGTTCTTGAGGTATGGCAGTTATATTGCAGAAAGCTCTACGAGAATGAAGACTCTGAACAAGAAAACGAATTACCATCCAGGAACGAGGTGGAACAAGAGCCTGGCATTTTGAGGGATGAAGTAGAGCAAGCCTTTCATTATTTGAAAAACAATAAAAGCACAGGCGGTGACAATATATTCGCAGAAATGTTACAACAACTAGATAAAGTACGCATCACATTTCTGTGGAAGATATGCAACAACATATGGAAAACCGGACAATGGCCAAAGGATTGGTGCACATCGAGCTTCATTCCATTGCACAAAAAAGGTTCCAGTCGAAAATGTAACAACTACAGAACCATTGCACTTATCTCACATCCAAGCAAAGTTATGCTCAGAATTCTCCTTCAACGCCTCAGAAGCTTTTTGGATTGGCAGATCCCACAGGAACAAGCAGGATTTGTCAGTGGCAAGGGCACAAGAGAACAAATCTCTAATGTTCGACAAATTATCGAAAAGGCAAAAGAATTTGCAAAACCATCATATCTCTGTTTCCTAGACTACAGCAAAGCTTTTGACTGTGCTAGTCGGCAAAAGCTTTGGAGAGCTCTCTTAGAGATGGAACCCCTCAACATCTGGTGCTCCTATTAAAACATCTATATGAAACCAGCAGTGCAACAATCAGACTGGAAGACAAAACCTCCCCAACCTTCAGCATACAACGAGGCGTAAGACAAGGGTGTATTTTATCTCCCTTGCTATTCAAAATTTATGGTGAATACATTATCATGAAGGCTTTGGACGGTTGGGAGGATGGCAGAAAAATAAATAACCTTCGTTATGCCGATGACACCACACTTATAACAAAGGACGAACAGGAAATGGTTGAAGTTATTGAAAGAGTGGAAGGAGTAAGCCTGGACTATGGGTTAAAAAAAAATCGGCAAAAAACTAAGTTAATGGAAATAGATCGCACAAACAGAATAAACAAAGCACAGAGCATAAACGATATAGAAATGGTAGAAGAAATTAATTATCTGGGTGCTAACATAAACAGACGGAATTTCATCTATCGAAATAAAAAGGAGAATCGCTCTCGCCAAAACTGCCATGACAAAGCTGCATAAAATCTGGAACGACAAACAAATAACAACTAAAACAAAACGCACACTTGTCGAAACTCTTGTCTTGCCAATAGCATTATATGGGGCAGAAACCTGGACCTTGAAGGCCACAGACATTTAATTATAGACAACAAAACTAAAAATTGCAATAAAAAAAAAAAAAAAAATTGCAATAAAATGTGGGTCTGGAGAAGGCTTTTAAGAATCCCTTGGACTGCTCACAGAACCAATGTATCAATATTAGAAGAACTGCAAATTAATGTAAGACTGTCAACCATCGTAAGACAGCGAATTCTCAAGTTTTTTGGACATGTGAGCAGGAAAAAGGATGACAATTTGGACAAACTTGTGATATAAGGAAAAATTTAAGGCACGAGACCTGGGGGCGAACTCCGAAGCGATGTATAGACCAAATAAAGCACTTCACAGGAAATTCACTACAGGACAACATGAGATGCATAACAGAAAAAGATAAATGGAGAGAAATCACAATCACCATAACAGGAATGATATACATAAGATCACGACACTTTAAACAATGAAGTAAACGACTAGAGAAAGAGAGCAAATTTTTGCTTGTCTGTTTAATCCTGCTTGGTGTATCTGGTCTGTCTAGTCTTATCGGCTCGAGTTCGATCAAGGGTTTGATCGTCGTCTACTTTCAAGACGACAAAAAATTAGAAAAGTATTGCTCAATTCTTCAAGCAGAACTTTTGGCCATACTGCCAGCGTAGCGTTATATGGAAAATAACAGCAGCAGACCCTGTTCAATCATTTGTGACAACCGATCTAATCTGGATGCTCTGAAGAATTTAAATGCACCAACTGAATTATTGTTGGAGACATGGAAAACAGCTGCCAGAGTTTCAAGGAAGAACAAGATCCGTTGGCATTGGGTTAAGGCACACGCTGGTTTTGAAGGCAATGAACGAGCAGATACGCTTGCCAAACAAGCAGCTGACAATGAAGATCTGCAAATTTCCTTTAGAAAATTTCCCAAACGGTTTTAAGATCGTGCTCCAAAGGGCATTTCGAGAAGCTTTGGCAGAACAGATGGGATCTGGCTACAACAGGCTTGTGGACCAAGCTGTTTATATCGTCCATTAAGACCTGGAAAGGTTTCAACATCAGTGGGACACGCAATCCAGTTAATAACAGGCCATGGTAATTTCAAAGCATACCTCCACAGATTTGGTAAAAGAGAAAGTCCTCTCTGCGAGTGTGGCCGTTTCATCTCCGTTTGCGATGTCCTTAGGCTTACATCCCTCAATTTCTATTACGATTCTTTTTTTTTTCTAGACTGTTTGCTGACAGATACCTCCGCTTTCCAGATAAACTGTGCCAAATTTAATGTCAAAATTTGGTTTACACTAGCTCTTGGTATCTTCTCTCGGGAATTTTGTCGGAAAAACGGTTTAGAATGTTTATTAGGTTATCGCTGATCTGTTTGCTCAGATGATACCGACGCAAAAACACAAATCAGACTTCGAGAACTCTTACCCCTTATTTCCTTATTGGTAGACGAATCTTCCAGCTTTGAGAATTGCCTACTACTACCATTAAATATGACAAAATCCGTTTCCGTCTCGATTTGGTAAAAGAGAAAGTCCCCACTGTGAGTGTGGCCAAAGTGACACCGCGGCACACGTACTATTTTATTGCACAGATGCCGAAATATGGAGACGATCTTATCTTATGGAGCCTAAACTTACTTGGCCTAAGGATGAAGATGATATATTAACAGCACCAAAATCGAGAGAGTGGTGGCTTGTCTTTGATAAACACGCCAAACAGTTATCTAGACTGGATCTTGATGAACAGTTTAGAATTCAAACTCAGGTCCAGAGATCTCGGGAAAGTAGATAAAAATAGAAAAGTAAAACTGATAGCATTACAACCAGCATAGTGTCCTTTTGGAGGGAATGCTGGCCATCATGCGGTAGTCTGCAGATGAAGGAAAAATACAATTAGGTTGTCTAGTCTTATCCGGTCTGTCTATCTTGCTGATTATAACTGATTTAGTTCTGAACCTGTCGTAATTATAAAGGATAATAAGCTGAAATGTTTGAAACATTTTTATTTAAATAAATAAAGCAAACAAATTAAAACGAGAGATTATTATTCAAATATTCAAGTTTCTGGTGTCAAAACAAGGAGGAATATCTATTAAAAATAATATTTCCAATTTAAATATTCTTTGTCACCTTTGATTTGACATATTCTACATCTTTATGTAGGATGTATAATGTCCAAACTTCTTAGTACATATGTTACGGTAAAAGTACGTAGTTTGGTAAATGTGCACATTTACCGGTATATGTACACATTTACCGGTATATGTACACATTTATCTTCTTGGTTGGTCAATGTGAGTTCAACTTACATTTACCAATTATTTCCGGCAAATGTGTACATATGCATAATGTTGTTGGCAATTGTTAGAGGTTTACATTAACGTACACAACGCATGGGCTGTCTAACAAGACACTTCTCCTTCTGACTCTTCAGCCCAGGGTGAGCTTTGGCCTCCTTAACAATCCCCTTCCACCTTTGACGGTCTTCAGCGACACGTGTCCAGTTTCCTACTTGTAGAGTTTCTACATCTTCCTCTACCTTAACTTTCCACCTGGTTCAGGGTCTACCTCTGCTTCTTGAGGTGTTAGGTTGCGCTTTATGGATGGATCTGGGTGCTCTTGCACTCGGCATTCTAATCATGTGGCCCGCCCATCGAAGTCTCTGTGCCTTAATGAATCTTACTATGTCTTCACCTTCTATTGGTTCTTGAAGTTCGTAGTTCGTGCGAATTCTGTATCCTTGTTCCTCCCTCACTGGTCCAAAGATCTTCCGTAAAATCCGTCTTTCAAAAATACGAAGAGAGTTTTTGTCTGCTTCCGACATACTCCAGGATTCAGCTCCATAAGTTAGCACGGGTCTGATCAGGGTTTTATATATTCGCAATTTTGCTTTACGTGAGATGATTTTTGATTTGAAGAGCTTCAGATGTGAATAATAGCATCTATTCGCAGCTTGGATTCTATCTTGTACCCTCAGTGATAGATTATTTGTGTTATTGAAAGTTACTTATTGAAAGATATTTGACATTTTGAACTTCTTCAAACCGATGATCATTTATAATGAAGTTCTGAGGAGCCCTTCTTGGGTTATCACGTGACAGTTTTAGGTATTTTGTTTTATCTGCATGTAGTCTAACAAGACACACGTGATATTATAACACACAAAAAGTACACATTTTCCAGTATAAGTGATATATAAATCTGATCTCAGATTTAACCCCTTAACATACAATGACGTCTCTAAGACGTCAGGTATATGTCATAAGATCACATGTATATGGACACGGCAACGCGCATTTTATTCGTATGCCAAGGGGTTAAACTGACATTTACCTATGACATTGATAGATATATTCATATACCGGTAAATATTCAGATTTACCGATTTTGTACTTTTACCGTAACATATCTAGTATGGATAACATTGAAAAATTATGCCAAATATAAACTCCTTGTGTTTATTGTTAATAAGTCAGTATTTACTAAGGAGACTCTAAAATGTTTCTTTTACGTATGTGGCTTGAAATAAGAAGGCAAAAAAAAATTATTTTTGCACGTTGACTGCCAAACAACGAGATAACTCCTAGTTTGAGTGGCGAAGTACCGGGGCAGTAGTTTTCGCGTTATTTCCGAATTTTTGCGACAAATAAAATCCGTATTATTAATACCAACACTACAAGAAAGTTCTACACCGCAAGGTATTATTGAGTAAAGATAATATAAAAAAAAGAGCGAACTTTATGGAGAAAATGGATATTTTGGGCAAATGGTGAATAAAAAGAATAAAATTTTGGGTACTTACGTATTAACGCCACCACAGCTACATTTTTTAAATGCCGCCAATCTACATCTAAAATTTTTATGATAAATCATAAAATAAAACATTTTGTTTAAAATTTTTAAAACTCAACATTTTTAGGTAGGATTAGGTTTTTGCCCGACGCGAAGCAGACAGATAAATCAAGATAACATACGCGCGGCAGCGTAAACTTTCGATCCGATATATAGCGGTGGTGGCGTTAATACGTAAGTACCAAATTTGGTGCAATTGATAAGAAGAAATGAATGGAAAAAACCGGCCAAGTGCGAGTTGTGACTCGCGCAACGAGGGTTCCGTACAAACTTTTAAGTAAGGTATCATTCTTTGATAATCAATTCTAAGGTAGAATTCAAAAAGTTTAGTAAAGAAAAGTTTAGTAAAGAATTCAGTAACTTTCAAAATAATCACGTAATTCAGACGTATCACACAAAACAATGAAAAACGTTGTCTATAATTGTGATAGTTCTAGCAGTGTTTGTGCTTATTATTAAGAGTACATGCCTTTAGAGGAAAAATATTATGAAATTGCATTATGGGGATTAGTTTGTCTCTAACCATAGTAACTTTTTTTATTGTGGTTTGGTGGAAACTCTCACTAAACCCCCTTTTCCACTTGGCTTTTCAGTATGCGCCACCCCGGTTACGGGTATTTTGCATTCCTTCAGGATGGGTTTTTTGAAAAAAAAACCTGGTTGAAAATGCCTCCTCGGCGGGACCTAACCGAGGAGGATATAACCGAGGAGGACCTAACTGTATGCAACCCATATGCTTCTGGTGCCTGACAATACCATGCAACACATTCGTGTATTTTCATAAGTTTCTAATAGTAAATTCGCATTTTTCTTGTAATTAAACTACATATTTACGGTTTTCAGATTTTTGCTTTACATATGTTGTAAGACACCGCTTCTTGCCAGATTTCATGATTGTAGGTCAACGGGAAGTACCCTACAGGTTTTGATTTCCTTGTGAAATCGCAAAATATGCGACATAAACGGTCATATCTTTTGATCGCGTTGACTTACAAGTTTGATTTTTTCAAAGCAATAACATAATAAACCTGAAAAAAGGTATGCTGAAAGAGAGCGCAGACCCGAGTATTTGATACAAATTTCAACTTGTTACCTCTACGCGTTCCTGAGAAAAATGGTCTTGACAGACAGACAGACGGACAGACAGACAGACAGACAGAGAGACGGACAACAAAGTGATCCTATAAGGGTTCCGTTTTCGGTACAGAACCCTAAAACGGTGCGCAATTGATAAGAAGAAATAATCCTGTGATCAATCAATCAGCAATTCTAAATTTGTTCACAGTATTATAAATCCAAAGAAAACCTATTTTGCCAAGCTATAATGAGCTTTTCATCCAAACTGCACCTTCGCCATTCAATTATTATTTCCACCCAACAAGATTTATCTCGATTTTTCGAATAAAATCGAAAGAAAACAAATATATTTCTCAACAGTCCCATAAATAATTGCAACCGAAGTTTTCCAAGAAATTCAACTCGCGGCTTATGAGAACGCACGACATTATTATTGTCAATTTATCGTTAAAAACATGTTTTTCTTTCCCTAACAAACGCACGATATCTTTCACAAAAACCAAAACTAATCTGCAAAACAAATATATAAACACAATGGAAAAATAAAATAAAGAAAATTATTATATAGAAAACACAGCGAGAATAATTATAAACCGTTGTGGTACTTACGTACTAACGCCACCGCAGCTACAGATTTGAACAAAATGGATAGTTAGATTAGGTTATAAAGTCTTTCTCGGTGGTGTAGTTGACAACATACCCGCCTTTCAATGCGGGAGACCCGGGTTATTTTCACCCTGAATGAATGCAAAATATGCGATACCGAGGTGGCGCATACTAAAAGCCAAGGTGGAATAGGGGATTTAGATTAGATTATAACGGAATAGATAAATCCAGACCACATATCGCGCGGAAACGCGACCTCTCGATCCGAAATAAGAAAAAATAGTGGATAAGGGTTAGATTAGGCTATATTAGAGCAGATATATCCAGAGCACATATGGTGTGGTGGCACGACTTTCCGCTGCGGTGGCGTTAATATGCAACTACCATTATTATCTTGTACATATATTATGTTATTGTTATATTATTTATATAAAGGGATGAACTGCTTATTGACAAAGCCATTCATCCAAAATTGAGCTTCAGCACAGCTACATTCAATGGTGAATATGTTGATTCAAATTTATGGTATTCACCATCGCACGCACAGTTTGTCTAGTGGGACGATTATTGCGACCAAAAAATTGGAGCAAGCGCTCTTAAGCAGGTTCGAGCGAATCCCATGTTAATTTTTTTTTTCGAGTTTAAGCTTTGAAACTTTGATTTTTACAACCAGTCGACTCATAACACTCTTAGCGTGCTATTCAGTTCCGCGAATAGAACTTTTTTGCAATTTTCAAAAGTAATTTTTTTTTGCAAAATGTCAATTTTTGTAGAACTTTTTGCAAAATTGATGAAGTACTCCAGAACTATGGTCGAGGTGCAGGAATATGTAAAACAAAGTCACAGTTTTTAGGGTTCCGTACCGAAAACGGAACCCTTATAGAATCACTTTGTTGTCCGTCTGTCTGTCTGTCTGTCTGTCTGTCAAGACCATTTTTGTCAGGAACGCGTAGAGGTAACAAGTTGAAATTTGTACAAAATACTCGGGTCTGCGGTCTCTTTCAGCTGTGAAATCAAACTTGTAAGTCAACGCGATCAAAAGATACGACCGTTTATGTCGCATATTTTGCGATTTCACAAAGGAATTAAAACCTATAGGGTACTTCCCGTTGACCTAGAATCATGAAATTTGGCAAGAAGCGGTGTCTTACAGCACATGTAAAGGGAAAAATGAAAACCGTAAATATGTAGTTTAATTACAAGAAAAATGCGAATTTACTATTAGAAACTTATGAAAATATACAAATGTGTTGCGTGGTATTGTCAGGCACCAGAAGCATATGGGTTGCATACAGTTAGGTCCTCCTCGGTTAGGTCCGAAGGTTAAAAAGTATGTGTCGGCACCAGTCGGCACCAAGTTGTTTGTTCTGAATTTTCTTTGTTTATATTCGTTATGCATTTCATCACGTACGCTCTATACATAATATATACAGGGTATGTATTATGTCTAAATTTTGCTTGTTTATAACCGACATGCGACATACTCCAGTCCCGTAACATGCTGTATATATTATATTTCATTAAATTCTTGTTTATAATCTACATATACTTAAATCACGTCCGCCCTATATTTTTTGGTAGTCAATTGCCCAAAATCAGTCAATTGAACAACTGAATGTTAAGAGTATCGAAATAGATCTAGAATTAGTTAATATATTAGTTTATATTAGATATAGAAATAGTTAGATCTTAATATAAGTTAGTAAATAAGTGTAATACTAAAATAAAGTTACTAAAATAAAGTTTTCTTTTTATAAGTTTAAAAGTATTCGCGTTATTTAAAGAAAAATACCCTGTATACCTTTACACAGGGTATATAGGTATACAGGCAAAATTGAGCAGTAAAAACAAATAGTGAAGTTCCAGAACCCCTAAACACTCATAGTGAATGGGGGATGTATGGAAATAAAATAGGGTAGAATTCCATTGTACGACAGCGACATCTTGAGGTTATGCTTGCAGTGGTACTAAGATGGTCGTGATTTCAGGAGGGCTAATTGTCAAGTTAACTGAATGTGCTTGCTACGTCCTCCACACAAAAAAGATACCTTACTTACAAGTTTGTACGGAACCCTCGGTGCGCGAGTCACAACTCGCACTTGGCCGGGTTTTTTTTTTTCTCAAAAGTGGTTGCTAGCTCAATTTTGGTATTTTCCATTTTTTTCGCAAAATTCTGCAGAACTATTGAAATTTTGCGAAAAGTGCTCTAGAACTATTTCATATCTACCAGGAACTCCGATGTAATATTTTAGTTTTGCAAATTCGGTTGCAAACTTCTAAGGACTTAAATAACATGAAAGTGTAGATTTCTATGCGACTTTGTTAGCAATGATAAACAGTTTTAAATAAAGTATAATTATAATAAAGTTTAAAATTTTTTAAAAAAAAATTAACACAACGTTCAAAACTAAATTTGAAGGAGAGAGCAGGAAAGAAACCTGACATAAAATCAAAATAATAAAAATAATATTCTTATTTACTATATGATATCCTTATAGTAATCAATTTAGCATTAATTCAATGTTTCATTCAATTAACCAATTTGAAGAAGAAATAAATATACAGGGTGTTTCATATAACGCCCGGCAGAAATTCTAGGGCGTGTTTTAGACGCGAAAATAAGAGAAAAGTCCCTATAAACATGTGTCAGAAAACGTTTCCTAACTGAGGTACAGCCCTTAAACGCAATTGGTTCTAATCGACTGTGATCCCTCAAACGCCTATCGACGGAATCAAAAGATTTTGGCCTCAAAACTCATTGCGATTGGAGTTTTAAACTTGGAAACTCATGCACACAAGCCTTTCGCCCACGTGCATCATACATTATTTTATTCACGAAGCATGAATCTACAAAAAAATAATTGTTTCTTACAGATAATATTGAAAAATTGTAATTTTGACAGACAAAAAGGTTAGAACGTTCAGCGCCTCCAGAGAAAAAACTGTTAACTAGTAAGACAGTACAGTGACGGAAACACTATTTGTTAACCACCTGGTTAACCTATATTTAATCTAGATTAGGTTATGTTTAGGTTAAGTTATATTATAGCCTGATAAATCTAGACTGAGAGGACGAGACTTCTTAATTCAAAATTAATTCAATTTTAATATACGACAGAAAATTTATTTTCACTACGTCTACGTTTATTATTTGGAGACGCGAGTTGTTGCCATAGTAACAACAAACAGAAATCGTTTAATAATGAAACTCCATTTGATTTACATTGGACTTTTCCGCAAGATTTGGATACTTTTACACACGATTACAATAATGGCATCCTTCACATACAATAATTTACTTATTAACCCCTAGACACACACTGACGTCTCTAAGACGTCATGTATATGTATATGATAAGATCACACGTCATGATAAGATAAAGTGACCACATTTTCATTGAGACAAAGCGGGACAAATGGGATGAAATGAGAATTATAATTTAGTTATGAAAGCAGACCAATAATTCAAATATATATATATATATATATATATATATATATATTATCTACTCACACACCAAAATGAACACATTAATACATTATTGTATGTGAAGGACGTCATTGTTATAATAGTGTGTAAAAGTATCCAAATCGTGCGTAAAAGTTCAATGTAAATCAAATGTAGTTTTATTATTAAACGATTTCTGTTTGTTGTTACTATGGTAACAACTTGCGTCATTAAATAAAAACGTAGACGTAGTGGAAATAAATTTTCTGGCGTGCACTCATAACGTGTAACGTTTCTAGTAACGTATCTTTTTACCAACAACGCCTCATAAAAAAAGATCATTCTCGCAAATATTGTTTTTCGGAAAATGGTTACTAATAATAATAATGGTTACTAATAAAAGAAAAATAAATTCCAAATTCACAGTCTAGAGACTTGTAGAAAAGTCAAAAGTTATCAATGTGACTACTTAAATTATTATTTAAATATGTAAATATATGCAGATATTTTCCAAAAAGCCGGACATTTTTAAAAATCGTCGGGACGCGGGACTGTCTTCCAAAAAGCGGGACTATCCCGCCAAAATCGGGACATGTGGTCACTTTACGATAAGATCACATGTATCACAGGTCAACGTCAAATATTTAAATAATAATTTAAGTTGACACATTGATAACTTTTGATTTTTCTACAAGTCTCTACACTGAATTTGGAATTTATTTTTCCAAATATTTACATTTAGATCAAAAATTTACATAAATAAAAACTGTAATACTCTCAGTTTTACGAATCCTTTCCAATTCCTTAACTGTCATTTCGACATGGATTTTTAGTTTATTTCGTCAACAAATTTACATTTTGATAATATATTTACACAGGATAACGATAAAACTGTCACTGTGACAAATCAATGCCAAAATTTACATTTTCTGTAAAAATTAGATATTTTAAACTAAATTGTAATTAACAAACAACAACATTATTTTAGGAATTAATGTTCAATTTATGACTACCGAGTTATCTCACAATTGACAGACAAAGAGTTAAGTGACAGATTTGTATACAATTTTGAATACCTTCTTATATTTGAATTTTTTGTGAGCATGTGTCAATTTCCGCCATGCTTTTCGGGCACTTTTTGACGCATAACCAGTGAAAATAACTATAAAATATAGGATTTAGATATTTTAAATTTTAAACTAAATTGTAATTAACAAACAAACAACAAAATTATTTTTGGAATTAATGTTCAATTTATGAGTCTACGAGTTATCTCACAGTTGACAGTCAACGTGTTAAGGACAGATTTATAAACAAATTTGAATAGACCTTTTCATATTTGAATTTTTTTGTGAGCATGTGTAAATTTCCGCCATGTTTTTCGGGCACTTTTTGAAGTATAACCAGTGAAAATAACAAAATCTGCCCGAAATTTTCATTTTCCCACCTTTAAAACATGGCGGACGCGCATGCGCTTTACTAACCGTAAAAAGTTGTATTGTAAACAATTTTAGTCGAAATAATTAAATTATTGCAAAGAGTAATTCAATATTTCATTCAATTAACCCATTTATTAAGTCTTATTTGCTTTTAGTTTATTTAATACAGATATTTATATGGAAATAAACATGAAATTGTTTATATAAAGATGCGCGTAATAAATGTAAAAGTGTGATAAAGGCTATGAAGAAAGCAGATATAAAATTAAAATTACAAAAATAATATGCTCATTTAAATGCAAAACAAATTGATAATAATCTATTTAGTGTTAATATTTGATTCAATTAACCCATTTATTTGCATTTAGTTTTATTTTCGCGCTAGCGTGGAATACATTGAGATAAAGTGAATATAAACTGGAAAATGTTTATGCGTGAAATAAAGATAAAATTGTTATAAAAACGAAGAAACCTGATCTACAATTACAAAAATAATTTAATTACAAAACAAATTGATAATAATCAATTTAATATTAACATTTCAATCAATTAACCTATTTATATCATTAAAGTTCTGTTTGTATTTTGACTTATTTTCGTGTTTGTATGGAATATATTGAGATAAAGTATAAACAGGAAATTGTTGATATAAGGATGCGTGAAATAAAAGTAAAAGTGTTATAAAGAAAATGTTTTAGCGTAGAATCTGAAAATTTTCTCGACAAACAGCGACCGATTTCCGCGTTTCCAAACGGAATAATTTTAATTATAGAACACGAAACTAACCTGTCTGTACCAACACTCCAATTAGATCATTAGGTAAAATACACGAACACTAATTCAAATCACACATTAAAAGACTAAATAAGAAAAGTAATCCAAAAAGGGGGGCCGTACCGTTCATATAAACGTGTTGCCTCCAAAGCTGTTGGTACTGTGTCCATCTATTCGAGTCATCCTGAGCTTGCACGTGAGTTAATGTTCCTTGCATAACACCAACTGGTACTTGATGCGCCCCGACATTGGGGGCGGACACTGGCGGCGGCAACTGATACTCCATTCTTTGAGATTCCTTCACTGGTACCACAAAACTCATGCTCAAAGCAATAACATGCTAAATTGCGGTCATATCACCGAGCCGGAAGAATAGCAACTGATTGGAGACTCCGGCGAGTGAATGGGCCACACACCTCTATCACGGCAGAACTGATGGTGGGGATCCAGTTTCGCAAATGCCGGAAGGTGCCCCGGCATTGTCTTGTTCTTGTTCCTCCTTGTCGCATCGGGCTCACTCCACACGCTTATTAATTAACCATTGTCTTCTCCAACACTCTCGCTTTTTATATTTCGGCTTTATCATCACGCATTTGGGAACGTTTTATCGCAACGCTATTATTTGTTTGATATTAAAATTTTCACACTTTCTTTTTTTGGGGGAATTGTTTTCAAATATGTTAATTTTAAGCTAATATATAAATTAAACTAATTAAAATTTACTCACAATCATTTATTTTACATTAAATTAAATTCAGTTTTGTGTTATTCCACAATATATTTGTTAATAATTTCACTTTCTAGTCTTGTCTGTCTAGTCTTGTCTGTCTAGTCTTGTCTGTCTAATCTTGTCTGTCTATACTTGTCTGTCTATTCTTGTCTGTTTAGTCATGTCTGTCTAGTCTTGTCTGTCTAGTCTTGTCTGTCTAGTCTTCTCTGTCTAGTCTTGTCTGTCTAGTCTTGTCTCTCTAGTCTTGTCTCTCTAGTCTTGTCTGTCTAGTCTTGTCTGTCCAGTCTTGTCTGTCCAGTCTTGTCTGTCTAGTCTTGTCTGTCTAGTCTTGTCTCTCTAGTCTTGTCTCTCTAGTCTTGTCTGTCTAGTCTTGTCTGTCTAGTCTTGTCTGTCTAGTCTTGTCTGTCTAGTCTTGTCTGTCTAGTCTTGTCTGTCTAGTCTTGTCTGTCTAGTCTTGTCTGTCTAGTCTTGTCTGTCTAGTCTTGTCTGTCTAGTCTTGTCTGTCTAGTCTTGTCTGTCTAGTCTTGTCTGTCTAGTCTTGTCTGTCTAGTCTTGTTTGTCTAGTCTTGTCTGTCTAGTCTTGTCTGTCTAGTCTTGTCTGTCTAGTCTTGTCTGTCTAGTCTTGTCTGTCTAGTCTTGTCTGTCTAGTCTTGTCTGTCTAGTCTTGTCTGTCTAGTCTTGTCTGTCTAGTCTTGTCTGTCTAGTCTTGTCTGTCTAGTCTTGTCTGTCTAGTCTTGTCTGTCTAGTCTTGTCTGTCTAGTCTTGTCTGTCTAGTCTTGTCTGTCTAGTCTTGTCTGTCTAGTCTTGTCTGTCTAGTCTTGTCTGTCTAGTCTTGTCTGTCTAGTCTTGTCTGTCTAGTCTTGTCTGTCTAGTCTTGTCTGTCTAGTCTTGTCTGTCTAGTCTTGTCTGTCTAGTCTTGTCTGTCTAGTCTTGTCTGTCTAGTCTTGTCTGTCTAGTCTTGTCTGTCTAGTCTTGTCTGTCTAGTCTTGTCTGTCTAGTCTTGTCTGTCTAGTCTTGTCTGTCTAGTCTTGTCTGTCTAGTCTTGTCTGTCTAGTCTTGTCTGTCTAGTCTTGTCTGTCTAGTCTTGTCTGTCTAGTCTTGTCTGTCTAGTCTTGTCTGTCTAGTCTTGTCTGTCTAGTCTTGTCTGTCTAGTCTTGTCTGTCTAGTCTTGTCTGTCTAGTCTTGTCTGTCTAGTCTTGTCTGTCTAGTCTTGTCTGTCTAGTCTTGTCTGTCTAGTCTTGTCTGTCTAGTCTTGTCTGTCTAGTCTTGTCTGTCTAGTCTTGTCTGTCTAGTCTTGTCTGTCTAGTCTTGTCTGTCTAGTCTTGTCTGTCTAGTCTTGTCTGTCTAGTCTTGTCTGTCTAGTCTTGTCTGTCTAGTCTTGTCTGTCTAGTCTTGTCTGTTTAGTCTTGTCTGTCTAGTCTTGTCTGTCTAGTCTTGTCTGTCTAGTTTTGTCTGTCTAGTCTTGTCTGTCTAGTCTTGTCTGTCTAGTCTTGTCTGTCTAGTCTTGTCTGTCTAGTCTTGTCTGTCTAGTCTTGTCTGTCTAGTCTTGTCTGTCTAGTCTTGTCTGTCTAGTCTTGTCTGTCTAGTCTTGTCTGTCTAGTCTTGTCTGTCTAGTCTTGTCTGTCTAGTCTTGTCTGTCTAGTCTTGTCTGTCTAGTCTTGTCTGTCTAGTCTTGTCTGTCTAGTCTTGTCTGTCTAGTCTTGTCTGTCTAGTCTTGTCTGTCTAGTCTGTCTGTCTAGTCTTGTCTGTCTAGTCTTGTCTGTCTAGTCTTGTCTGTCTAGTCTTGTCTGTCTAGTCTTGTCTGTCTAGTCTTGTCTGTCTAGTCTTGTCTGTCTAGTCTTGTCTGTCTAGTCTTGTCTGTCTAGTCTTGTCTGTCTAGTCTTGTCTGTCTAGTCTTGTCTGTCTAGTCTTGTCTGTCTAGTCTTGTCTGTCTAGTCTTGTCTGTCTAGTCTTGTCTGTCTAGTCTTGTCTGTCTAGTCTTGTCTGTCTAGTCTTGTCTGTCTAGTCTTGTCTGTCTAGTCTTGTCTGTCTAGTCTTGTCTGTCTAGTCTTGTCTGTCTAGTCTTGTCTGTCTAGTCTTGTCTGTCTAGTCTTGTCTGTCTAGTCTTGTCTGTCTAGTCTTGTCTGTCTAGTCTTGTCTGTCTAGTCTTGTCTGTCTAGTCTTGTCTGTCTAGTCTTGTCTGTCTAGTCTTGTCTGTCTAGTCTTGTCTGTCTAGTTTTGTCTGTCTAGTCTTGTCTGTCTAGTCTTGTCTGTCTAGTCTTGTCTATCTAGTCTTGTCTGTCTAGTCTTGTCTGTCTAGTCTTGTCTGTCTAGTCTTGTCTGTCTAGTCTTGTCTGTCTAGTCTTGTCTATCTAGTCTTGTCTGTCTAGTCTTGTCTGTCTAGTCTTGTCTGTCTAGTCTTGTCTGTCTAGTCTTGTCTGTCTAGTCTTGTCTGTCTAGTCTTGTCTGTCTAGTCTTGTCTGTCTAGTCTTGTCTGTCTAGTCTTGTCTGTCTAGTCTTGTCTGTCTAGTCTTGTCTGTCTAGTCTTGTCTGTCTAGTCTTGTCTGTCTAGTCTTGTCTGTCTAGTCTTGTCTGTCTAGTCTTGTCTGTCTAGTCTTGTCTGTCTAGTCTTGTCTGTCTAGTCTTGTCTGTCTAGTCTTGTCTGTCTAGTCTTGTCTGTCTAGTCTTGTCTGTCTAGTCTTGTCTGTCTAGTCTTGTATGTCTAGTCTTGTATGTCTAATCTTGTCTGTTAGATAAATATTTTTATCTACGAGCAGTATTGTAAATGCCGATTATTGTACAGTTCTTTTATTATATTGTACAGTTTCTTCTTGTTCAGTAGACTATGTAAATACATCGTAACACACATGTATGTAACAGTCCGCGATTAATGATAAGTTATGATTAATAACACACACGTGCGTTTGGTTTACGATTTGTTGATTGGTTGAGAGTTGCTACTACGTGCTCATACGCTCAGCGCCACCCGTGCCACAATTCAAACTAACGGAAATTGGCATTGCGTACATGGGGTTGCCTATATCTATGAGCACTCTTATTCCACTTTAACCCAAATAAGTACTACATAATAAGGTATGTAACCATTAAGAATATATTTCTTTTCATTTCTATCAAGTTAAATAATGTCGAGTAACAGTTATATTTGAAAATACAACTGTTTGTTTATTATAATGTTAAATAATGATAATTAAATACAAATAATGATAGTTAAACATAACCTAATAAGAAATAAATTTGTTACATCAAACATATTTTTCTTATTAAACAGAAACAAATTAGTGTGCTCGTATATAAAGTATAGTACATAACTCGAGTTGTAAGGCAATTACGTACTCGCGGAATTACGCGTAACTGTTCCGCTCGTACGTAATATGCTTCTTACAACTCTCGTTACGTTATATACTAATAGCATAAATATTTTTTCCTAAAAAAAATATAAAAATCATTTTTGGGTTTTTTAATCTGCAAATTATTTTCTATTGTAAACCTAGTTCTATCTATTCTAGAGTTTCTCTAGTTATATCTATTCTAGAAAAGTCAATCTATTCTATAAAAATATGTGCGAAATAAGAAATTATATAGAAAACTGTTCTAGCTATATTAAAATATTATTTAACGGAAATTCATACCGGAAATATTTTATCTCCTGCTGTGAGCTGTGAACCTCAAGCTTTCACTACGGTGCGAATATGTTTATACGCTCTGAAGTCTAGCTGAGAAAAGATAAACATTACGTTTGTATTAAGAGAAAAAAAAACAACCATCAACTACACGATATAATCCTACAAACACCCATAAATTCCATATAACACTACAAATAATTTACATCAACTACAATAAATCGCGTGAATGGAGTCAATACAGACTCTTATCGGCAATCAGACTACTAATTGGGTTTTAAAAAAAATTGTCATAAATCGAAAGATCACATAGAAGTTTTATATCAAAAATATTTTTTGTTTTTTTTGCGTTGTAATTAACCCCTTGACATACGAATAAAATGCGCGTTGACGTGTCCATATACATGTGATCTTATGACAAATGCTTGACGTCTTGGTGAAGTCATTGTATGTCAAGGGGTTAAAAAGTTATACTTAATTGAAAATAAAGTTGTTAAGTTAAAGTTGGAGAGTTGTAGAAAAGTTCTTAAGTTAAAGTTGAACTGAACTTTGAAGTTTTGTACCGAAAACAGGCCGACATTTTGCGAAGGCGTGTGACGTCAAAATTTGAATTTCTTCTCGCCATTACATGCAGATGATGCAGTGTCATTTTACAGAGTTTTCATGACGTAAATCTTGCTATTAACGTCAATATATTAATCAATTTATTAGACTTGTCAAATCTTAAAACTATACTATTATATCACGAAGAAAAGAAAGTTTGTGCTGCTGTATTTCTCGAGGTAGTACAAGCTTTTGATAAGCTATGGCACGATAGTCTTATATATAAAATTAGAAAAATGTTACCAAAACAGTTCTCTGATCTTCTGATTTCATACCTTTCAAATCGAACTTTTTGTATAAGGCAGGAAGATGCGTACTCAGAAATGAAAGAAAATAAAGCTTGGGTACCACAAGGAAGCGTTTTGGGTCCTACGATATATTTACTTTACACTTGTGACATTCCACAACTAGAACACAATACTATGGCGACCGCGACCTTCGCCGACGATACCGCTATTCTAGCTATTGGATAAACACACGAAACACCAACAGAAAATACAAACTTCCGTGAATAATATTCACGACTGTTATTGAAATTCAAAGTTGAAAACCCGCGCGAAAACGATCGCTGGTGTCACTGCGTGTGACGTCAGTAGTTTGTAAATCGACCGAGAACATTACATTGAAAAAAGTACACTCTAAAAATTACAGTTTATATAGTAGCATCGGTCTTACGAATTTGAAACTGTAAAAACTAACAATTGCTTTTTTTAAATTACAGTTTCCGGTATTATTAGTAAATAAGTTTTAAAAATTACAGTATGCGACTGCAATCTTTACAAATATGTATTCGTAAGGCCGCTGCTACTATTTAAACTGTAATTTTTTTAGTGTATTTTTTTCCGTGTAGGGAGCCAAAGAAAAAAATCAGCTGTTTTGCCTGTTATGTATTCTAAAGTGTTGTGCGGTTTAGACATTTCTAAACACTCCTGAACAAAAGTCTTTGTTTGATGCCAAAAACTCCCCCAACATCAACAAATCAACTCTGGGAAAATTAGAGCTATTTGCCTTGGTAAAACCTTGTTCCATGTTTTCAGACCACAAAACTAGGCAACTGATCAATGGAAATGAAATGACCAAATACTTTATAAACGCAGGTAACAAAAATAAAAAGTGCAGAGATCGAGATCGAAGCTCCTACGAGGTTTACAAACGCGTGACGTAATTCACTCTAATATTCTTGATGATGATTGTCATAGAGCTCCAGAAAGGTTGAATATATTTATATATTCAGGCTGTGTTCCGATTGTTTTAAGTTTCTTGATATTCCTTAATGTTTCCTTGATATTCTCCCATCAAGCCCAATCTAAACTATAATAATAATAATCTTTATTATCACCAAAAGGAAAAAATGGCTATCGACCATAAGGTCTTTCTGCCAGTCAATATAAACATTTTGACTTGTCATTCATTCAGAAGTCTTAGAAAATGATATAATTATGTAACATTATTATTATTTTACATGGATAGTTGTTCCCTTTAGGAACACACGAAGCTTTATTTATGATTTCACTTGCATCCAGGATGCTTTCACCTGTTCACTGAAGATCCTCTTCCTTTCTTCCGTCCACTTGATACCTGGTCTTTTTGATACTTCATTCTCTGGAACAACTTCCCATTTATCAATTTTTCCTCTGTATATGTGTCGGTCCGAAGTTTCTTCTGGTTGGGTCTGAGCATTTCTCATCTCTGCTTTTACTTGCTGAGTTCAAGGGAAAGTATTTAGTTTGTCAACTCTTTCGAGAATTTGGTGGGTTAACCTGGTGTCGGGAAGTCTCTTAACATGTCCATCAAATTTTAAGCTTCTTTTCCCGAGGTCTGCCGCAATATTAGATAATTTTTCTGTGGATTTCCGTGATTGTAGGTGGTAAACATTCCGAATGTCTTGGATTTACCAACAAGAAAGGCACAAGACTCATTGAACTATGTCAACAGTGCAACCTTAAAATCATGTCTACATCCTGTGTTCCTAATGAGATGTTCCTTATGATTTTTCGCTCTTCTTTTAGGATATTTTCGAGCTCCCCTTTTTTATTAAGTGCGAGAGTTTCTCCTGCATATAGGGCTTTAGGTTTGATTACAGTATTGTAATGTTTAATCTTAACATGGAGCGATATAGAATTTTTGTTGTACTCTTGTTCTCCTATGTGCTCTTCTGAGTTTTTGGACAGGGGTATTTTGAGCTATTTTTTCCTTTTAAGTTGGTGCGATAATTTCATCCAGGTATTTGAAGTGAGGGGCTCTGTTGATCGTATTTAGACTAAAGACGTCTAATTTTGAAGCGAAAAATTCTGTTTTCTGCATTCCAACTTTTTTGACACATTCCTGGAGTTTAAATTTGCTTTATTGCTGTGAGTTCATCGGTGGACAGAAGGGCCTGGTCATCTGCGAAGGATAAGCATGAAATTTCGCTTGTTTTTCTGTGAAACTTGAAAAAAATATTTAACATGGGATTCGCTCGAATCTCCTTAAAGAGAACTCATAAATAATAAACATTTTTCCTAATATTTGTAATAATTTTTATTCGATTTTGCATTATAAAGTCATGTTTAATTCTTTGGATACGGATCAATAAAATAGTGGTTTAATGACTAGTGAAATTAAAATTTTATTTCACTAGTGAAATAAAAGTATCCATAGCAACGCATCAAAATAATTCATTTATGGACTCCGTAAACATGACCTAAATGTTGATTTCGCTGATCTTAACAATTTTCTACTAAGGGGTACGAAGTGTTAATGTATTTGAAAGGGATACCCGTGGATAAAAAGCTTGGGAAACACTGATCTAGGCGAATGGATAGAGCCCAACATCTCGGAGAAAATGGAAACGTATCGGGAAAATGGAAACATCATATCAATTGACTACAACAAGAAATCAGTATCCCGAAATACCAAGCTCAAACACTATCAACCAGTTATTGGGCCGGAATCCGAATGCTACAGAATGTCTTACAATGGTCAGGAAAGGAAACCCTGGAAATTAGGGAAAGAAAGATTCACAGGAAAATGTTGGGTCTTGTAAAGGAAAATGGTGAATATAGAAAACGGCATAATCATGAACTCTACGTGCATATGGAAAAACAACCGACATTATTCAGAAGAGAAGGTTCACAATTATGGTCACATGACGTGATCACGTAGGAAGAGGTAGGCTGTGGTAGGAGGTACTTAGAGTCCTTCTAAGACTGTAGCACCATTGGAAGAAGACGTGATCACGCATGAACCCAACGAGATTGACAAACAGAATCTTTACCTATTTCCTAGTAAAGCAGATCAAGGGAGCATGGTTAACAGATCTGGACAAAGACTGGAAAGCCACATGGGCAGATATTCAAGAAAGTAAACCTCTCAAGATGAAGCTGAAATCATTCCAGAGTTTCCAGGAAAAGCCCAAGCTGAAAACAGGCAAAATCTTGACTGAAGAGCGGAAGCAGAAACATCTAAAACTCTCTCGTGGAATCTCTCTTGTCACAATAACTTACAAGATCTTCTCTAAGGTTCTACAAAATCGGTCCGAAGAGCAACTAGATGCACAGTTTGGAGACTACCTAGGTCCATTCTGGAAAAGGAGTTCATGTGTTTAACAGATTTTCAAAGTCTTCGCAAATGATCTCGCGATGTTTTCAAATTCCCTGGATAGAGCTGTGGAGCAAATCAGCCTACTAGAAACACAAGCAGCTAAGGCACAAAGGCACTAAGGCCTTTGACAAAACAGAGTTTATCACAAACATCAAACCAGCACCCAAAGTGCTTGTCATAAAATCAGGAAAAATTAAGCGAGCCGAGAAATTCAAGTATCTAGGCGAATGAAGCTCAACATCTCGCGGAAAATGGAAACGTATCGGGAAAATAGAAACCTCATATGAATTGATCAAGAGCTTCTACAACAAGAAATCAGTATCCCTAAATACCAAGCTCAAACACTATCAAACAGTTATTCGGCCGGAAGCCGAATGCTACAGAATGCTTTACAATGAACAGGAAAAGAAACCCTGAAAATTAGGGAAAGAAGCATTCTGAGGAAAATTTTGGCTCCAGTAAAGGAAAATAATGAATACAGAAAACGGCATAATCGTGAACTCTACGTGCACATGGGAAAACTAACCGACATTATTCAGAAGAGAAGGATCACAATTTATGATCACATGACGTGATCACGTGCGAGGAGATGGGCTATGGGAGGAGGTCCAGGCCCAACTAGGACTGTAGCACCATTGGAAGAAGAAGACGTGATCACGCATGAACCCAACGAGATTAACAAACAGAATCTTTACCTATTTCCTAGTAAAGAAGATCAAAGGAGCATGGTTAACAGATCTGGACAAAGACTGGAAAGGATCACATGGGTAGATATTCAAGAAAGTAAAGCTCTCAAGATGAAGCTGAAATCATTCCAGAGTTTCCAGGAAAAGCCCAAGCTGAAAACAGGCAAGATCTGGACTGAAGAGCGGAAGCAGAATAATTGAGAACGAAAGCGCCAGTACTGGGTTAACATTAAAGTCCAAGGAAGGAAAGAGTTGAAATAACTTGATCCTAAGCTGGCCGTAACGAAAAAAAAAACGAAGCCATTGAAGGAAAACTAAACTGGTGTGTTTATTATTATCATTTATTCGTTTCGCCCTCTAAGGAGCGTAGAACCATTACTTAGCACTGGTCATCTTGTTCTTTTTATCTTCCCAAAACTTCCTCATCCTTTCGCTCTGGGCCGGTCTTCTTTCTTGCGCCCATGCGTTTTTTAGTTTCAAACTCTTAGCTGTTGGATTCTGTGATGTGAAATTATGTGAATGTATCTCCTGCCTGTATTTAGTTCGCGTAGTTGCCAATGGGTCTAAATTGATTACTGAGAGGTCATGTTAGGTGTCTACCAGACAGCGTACTTTGGACTGTCGGGTTCCATTGATGATGTGGAAGATTTTCTTGGTCAATCGAGAGTCATCCATTCGTACTATATGACCGTAGAATTTCAGACGTCTTTTCCGTGCAACTGAGGAGAATCGTTCTGTCAGGGAATACAGTTTTTGTGAGCTTTTGCGCATCCAGATACCATCTTGTACCATCCAAATATTTTTCTCAGTATCTGACGTTCTACTTTCTCAATATCATTGATGTAGATGGGTAATGATGAAGTCTCAATTGCATAGAGTGCTTCTGGAAGGATGACTGAATTGTAGTGACGGAGTTTTGCTTTGGTAGAAAGTGATTTCTTGTTGTACATATTCCAGGTGATTGCATAGGCTTTGCGTAACTTTTCTGCTACTATTTTGTTAGTCATTCTTTCCTTACCAGTGTTTCCAATTATTTCATCTAGGTACTTGAAGTGCTTAACTTGTATGATGTTGCCATATTTGGTTGCAAGATGTGTCATATTTGAGCTCTTGGAGTCTACGTAATGCATTTTCTCGTAAGAGATTTGAAGGCCGGTCCTGATGGCGATTTCATGATGTTCCTCGATGGTGTGTTTGGCTTATTATTGTCTGTTTATTATTATTGATCTACAAATATATTTATCTCTCGATTTACACTCAATTTGCACGCCTTCGTTTTACACAGGTTTTTTTTCTAGAAACGTATCTACGAGGCCAAGGAACGATAACGGTCTGTTAAGCCGTTGGAGAGAGAGAGAAAGTTCTATGTAATCTGTTTAATATTATTGTTTCACAAATATACCCATCCCTCGATTTACACGGTTCTCCATTTAAATGCTTTCGTTTTACACGCATTTTTATGAGGAACGTATCTACGAGGCCAAGGGACGATAACGATTTGTTAAGCCGTTGGACAGAGAGAGAGTTCTATCTAATCTGTTTAATATTATTGTTTTACAAATATACCTATCCCTCGATTTACACGGTTCTCAATTTAAATGCTATCGTTTTACACACAGTTTTACGAGGAACGTAGCTACGAGGCAAGGGAACGATAACGATCTGTTAAGCCGTTGGAGAAAGACCTTGTTCTATCTAATCTATTTAATATTATTGTTTTAAAAATATACTCATCCCTCGATTTACACGGTTCTCCATTTAAATGCTTTCGTTTAACACGCATTTTTACGAGGAACGTATCTAGTACGTAATCTAGGAGGCCAAGGAACGACAACGATCTGTTAAGACGTTGGAGAGAGAGAGTTCTATCCAATCTGTTTAATATTACTGTTTTACAAATATACCCGTCCCTCGATTTACACGGTTCTCCATTTAAATGCTTTCGTTTTACACGCATTTTTACGAGGAACGTATCTACGAAGTCAAAGAACGATAACTATCTCTTAAGCCGTTGGAGAGAAAGAGTTCTATCTAATCTGTTTAATATTACTGTTTTACCCATCCCTCGATTTACACGGTTCTCTATTTAAATGCTTTCGTTTTACACGCATTTTTACGAGGAACGTATCTACGAGGCCAGGGAACGATAACGATTTGTTAAAACGTTGGAGAGAGAATGTTCTATCTAATCTGTTTAATATTACTGTTTTACAAATATACCCATCCCACGATTTACACGGTTCTCCATTTAAATGCTTTCGTTTTACACGAATTTATACGAGGAACGTATCTACGAGGCTAAGGAACGATAACTATCTGCTAAGCCGTTGGAGAAAGAGAGTTCTATCTAATCTGTTTAATATTACTGTTTTACAAATATACCCATCCCTCGATTTACACGGTTCTCCATTTAAATGCTTTCTTTTTACACGATTTTTTTAGAGGAACGTATCAACGGGGTCAGGGAACGATCTTTTAAGCCGTTGGAGATAGAGTTCTATCTAATCTGTTTAATGTTACTGTTTTACAAATACACCCGATTATTACACTATACACTCGATTTACACGGTTAAATGCTTTCGTTTTACACGCATTTTTACGAGGAACGATAACGATCTGTTAAGCCATTGGAAAAAGAGTTCTAACTAATCTGGTCTGTTTATTGATCTACGAATGTAATTTCCACAGTACTCAATTTACACGGTTTCGATTTACACGAACTTATCTACCATATAAACCGAGGGATGAGATATAAAAACATGATATGTGTTTGAATGGTTTACTTGGATGTACGAATTTTATTTGAATATTTTTTTGGAGGATTTAAAAAGAATGATTGGAACAGAAATGAGCAAACTAAACAATATTTGTGTTTATAATGTAATCGGTGTAAAACCGCGTTCAGTTAAACGTATTCGTATTTATATTGAACAATAAAAATGCACTTAAGAAAATGAATTATGAATCAGTTCCATCCACGAAATAAGATTGACTCACCCCATCAGGGGATTCCTACCTGCAGAGCATTCTGCGCAGTTGTCTCCCGTGTGCTTAACGTGTCCACGTATGTATCAAAATATAAATGGTAATGTAATAAGGCTCGAGGGATAGTGGATGAAAATGAAAATTTGATGGTTTTTTTTTTTGTTCTGTATTGCACGAAAGCTCTTCACTAAATTGTTTATTAAAATCCACGTTTAGATTTAATTTGGCTATTTTTGTTTCGGCTCCGCATTTTCTATTATACCGAGGGTTTACTACAATTTTATGTATTAAAGCTTCTATTAGAAAAAAAACTATAAAAATAATTTATTTAAAAAAATATATTTTTTTTATCACTCATGCACAATATCGCTATCTTGGTGCACATTTTTTAGTGCGATAAATAATTGTCAATATTAGTTGTATTTTACATAATTTGAATAACGCACACATTTTTTAATGCGATAAAATGTCACTATTAGTCTGTTACACGTAACTTGAGTAACGCACGCAAATATACAATATCGCTAGGTTACATTAAAATAAACAAATAAAAAATATAAAATTAATACAATCAAGACCTCGGTGTTAAAAAAGTGACGTGAAGTGTAATTCATTTTTTATGGCACCTGGATCCTAAGCTTGTAAGATACATACCCTCGCATGCCAGATAAAAAATATTTATTGTAACACGAAATTTTTAGTAAATTTCGAGCGAATGCGCCAAATTTCGCTCTCGTGTCAAATTGACAACCTACCACCCTAGTTACAAAATATACTATTATTTAACTTTGCCTTATAAAATGTTATTTAATTCCTTGGATACGGATCAATAAAACAGTTTATTCACTAGTGCAATAAAAGTATCCAAGGCAACACATCAAAATAACTCCGTAAACATAACCCTAAATGTTGACTTCTTTTTTTATTGTTCTTTTGTTCATCCTCACATGTTCACTCTCGAGTAATATTGACAACCTTTCGCCCTAGTTATAAAATCTACTATATTAATCTTACTAAGGCCGAGGCCGCACTAAGGTTTTTCCCGCAAGCGGTAACCGCTATAGCCACGAAACCGCTCGACAAACACACAGTACGCTATGGGAAAAATCAGTCGCGGGAAAAAACCGCAAGTGAGGTCGCTTGTATTAGCTTGCTTTAGTCACAAAATCATGCGATTGAAAACCGTGGCGGTTTAGCTGTAGTGCAGCCTAGGCCTAATAGATAATTAATAATTAATATATTATTGATTGATAATAAGTAAGACAAATTGATAAGATTTGAAAAAGTTGATTTCCTCACATTTTAATTGTTCCTTTCTTATATTGTTATTAATATCAACGTCGTGATTATTAACCAAAAATGAAACCAAATTATGAACGATCTTATTAACCTAGATAAACCTGACGTAATAATTTTTAATGAATAATTGTCCTATATATAGGACGTCAAGCGTATCAGGGTTAATAATAATCAGAAAATATCTAAATCGCTTCCTTTATTTTTGCTTTAATCATTTAATTTTCCAACTTAAAACAAACGGAACACATATAAATATATTCAGCCTTTCCGGAGCTCTAAAACAATTATTGAGTCATTTTAGGACTACCAAAACAAATCTCAAATGATATTTGTAAGTTATTTTATAGCTTTCAGTCCACTTTCGTGGCACTCAACAAAAACCATAAAAATATCATTGTTTTTAAGCTCATGTCTTTCCGATACCTTAAGTGGATGCGTTTCGAGATTTATCTCTCATCAGCACAGCTTTGCTTCCATGAAGAATAATTTGTAAACCACTCACTTTAAAACCCATGTGGTGTTTATGGTTAGATGTTTATAATATTGATATTTTGTGAGAGAGACATGAACTTAGCAGGTGATTGATTGAACTTAAGATAGAATTGGTGAAACCATCCTACGTTATAGAAAATCATACAAATTTTTACACAGACATTTTTACACAGACTGAATATATAAATATATTCAGCCTTTCCGGAGCTCTATAACAATTGTTGAGTCTTTAGGACTACCAAAACAACAAAGAAGCAATTAGTTCATTTTTCAGGAACCTTGCTGTAAAATTTACTACAGTCAAGGGTTGTTATTAATAGAGCTAACACAAAATCAAATTGCTCTACAAGCAGAAACTACAATTCTTGAATCCCACTCAAATCCTAGAATTCCTTAAAGAATCTCCAGGCGCTCTAAATGACAAGTACCCCTAAATATTTTTTAGTAAATTACAATTTTTGCTTAGGCCTAGGCCGCACTACGGCTAAACTGCCGCGGTTTTTAATCGCGTGATTTTGCGACTCAAGTAAGCTAATACAAGCTGGCTCACTTTTGACTGATTTTTCCCATAGCGTAATGTGTGTTTCTCGAGCGGTTATAGCGGTTACCGCTCGCGGGAAAAAACCGTAGTGCGGCTTCGGCCTTAATTCTAATATTGCACAAATCGAATGTGATATATGTAAATATTTAAATTTCTTCTAGGACGTAATTGAATAATTAAAATCAATATTTGTAGTAGAGAATCCATACAATGAAAAAGTGAAAACGTTACCTGGCATGGGTGTTTGTTTCATAGAAAAATTTTGTTGGTGGTTAAAGTAGGGTGGATGCCAGGGCGATCTGTCCCAAGCGATTTGGGCTTGGTCGGAGCAACTGGTTTCCTCATAAGACGCCCGGCCCTGGTAACACGGGGACTCGGGGGTACTCATGGAAAAATACCCATAACTATCCCGAGGCCAAAACGGGCCCGCGATTTTTAAGCACTAAGATAACGGTTACTTCCTGAAACACTCGTCAGATATTCTAGAGCTCTTGGGAAAAAAATGATTTGTTTAATAAAAAATATTATGGAAAATATTATCGGTAAAAATTTTGCATAATATTTTTTATCGCTTGAAAAAGAGAAAAATAAAGAGAATTAATAAAAAGTATAATAAATGACACGACCCAATCAAAATGCAATATTTTTAAACAAATTCACTAAATATATGTTATAATAACTATTTTGTAATCACGCCCGACTGATAGAGAAACGGTGCAAAATGTACTGGCGGAATATCTGCAGAATTCCCGGCTCTCGGCGAAGAGGAGTTAGGGGTGCAAGGCAACCACCACACCGAACTGCACGTGGATATCAAACTCACGTTGCCGTGCACGTGCTCGTTCTCGTGGCATGAAATTGCAATACATTCAATTTGCCTAGCGTTTCTTTTTAGACTGCAATATAATAATAATATATCAAATCTCACACCGCCTTTAATTTCTAATTAAACAAAATATTTTTGAAATTACATTTTCAATTCTTATTTTGAGATTAATTTATTACAGAAAAAAACTTACCGCTACCAAAATGATATATTAGCAACACAGGAAATAATTAGTTGTTTTCATTGCTTGTAGTGATAAACACGTTCGAAAACAAGAGAAAATTAGTTTATAAATCCTGGTTATTCATAATAATTTACACAAAAAGAAAACGTATATTTATGAAATAATCCGCTTGTAACATTTCTTCCGAACATAAATAACCGTTTCGATATGTGGGCCAATCTGGTCTTGAAAAGGTGTCAGCTACAGAAGACAGAACGTAACCTGTCGTCACGTTTTGCATTCTGTTTACTGCGAAAAATGTAATCATTATCAGGAAGATATTCGCAAAAATATCTAAATTATTAAAATTGTGACTACAAGAAGTACTAGTAATCCTCTGGTAATCTTGAGTAAGTAGTAAACCTCTAGTAATCTTGTCTGCCTAGTCCCCTCTGCCTAGCCTTGCCGTAAGTTCTTGTTATGTTAAGAAGCAGAGATTGACAAGACAAATTAAATAGAAGAAACACAAAACAATTTAATAAATATTGTTTATGTTAACAGCATTTGAATGACTACGCTTTATGCAATTTATCGGTTTCATGTAAAATATATATTCTATTAGTTGTATCAGTCAGGTTTATTGGATTGTTTGATATATGATGAATGGCGGCGATAATTTTTATAGTAAAACTATCTGTTATTAGCATTCAATATTCCTCAAGTTCGCATTAATAAAATTAAATTTACATTAGCGACGCATAAGGTCAAAGCTTTTTTTGCAAACTATTTTAATTAATTATTTATTTATTAGTCGACATGAATGTTTAATGAGATTCGTGTGCACAAAAACCCTTAGATATCGAATAACTAATTAATGCTAAAGGTTTAGTTTCGATTAAAAATCTTAAATTATCGAATAAATAAATAAGGTAAAGTACTTGTAATTAACTAGAAGGCTACGTGTTGTTTAAACTATTACTAAGTTTTTGCAAGTGAATATTCTTGAGAATTTTTCGCGTCAATGCGTAAGTTGTTGGACTATTGATGGAGATCCGTCAGTGGAGCAAGAACGGTTGAAGACTTTCTAAATTTTTGAAGTTGGAACGATCGGTCTGGTCTCACCGGTGAAGACGGAAACCTTGAACATCTAACATGGACAACCGTTAGTTTTGGCGAAAGTAGGTTCCGCGAAATTTCGGCGTGCGAATTTAAATATTCGCTACGTTCGCCGTCTTTTACTTTCCTTTTTTAAATTGCTATAAACACACCAATTTCCAAACACGATAAAACTATACACGTCTAATTTTTACCCTTTGCATTCAAAAGACGTATATATACGCTCTCATTAGCGAATATATATAAAAAGGCGTATACGGCTTCACTTCTCAATATATACGAAAGGCGTATGCGTATATATACGCCTTTCATATATATTGACATGTGAAGGCGTATACGCCTTTTTTATATATATTCACTAATGAGAGCGTATGTATACGTCTTTTGCATTCAAAGGATTATAATATAGGGTTATAATATAGGGTTATAAGAATAGTATCGTGCCGTGCCGTCTATATTGATGATTCTGTTTGAGAGGGTGCCGCAGTGAAAAGCTTTAAATTACAAATTGCAATTTCTATTATTATTTATTAGTTATCTTATCAGCATATGTTTTGTCTATAAGAAGTCTATACTACATGACTTTTTACTCATGACCAATTTATTTCAAATTTAGATAATATCAATTAATGCCATATAGGGCCTTGTCCACATAAAGTCTAGGAAGCATCAAGTCTTATGCAATTGTTTATAGACTTCTTAGACTTGATAAGTCTTGTTCACGTCAAGTTCAACATCAATTCTTGTCATCTTAAGTCCTGTCTATATCATGTTTAGACTGTATGATGTCTGTCAACTTAAGTCTAGGAGACATGAACTCTTATGGACTTAAGTCTTTTATATCAAGTTTAGGCAACATCGATCCTTGTCCACTTAAGCCCTGGCTATATCATGTTTAGACTAAAGTCATATAGATATGTCTTGTCGTAAGTTTTGTCAACTTAATTCTTCTCTTTAATCAAGTTTAAGCCATTCGATCTTATCGACTTAGGTTTGTCTATTTCAAGTCCAAACTACATAACGACTTAGTTACTTAAATCTTGTCTATATATCAAGTTTAGACAATATTAATTAATGCCCTCTTAGGCCTGATCCACATCAAGTCTAGGAAGCCCAAATTGTTATGAACTTAAGCTTTGTTTATAGCATGTTTACAACATGTTACAACATGTTACAACATTAGTTCTTGTTATCGTAAGCTCTGTTTAAATCATATTTAGACTATATGAGATCTTGTCAACATAAGCCTTGTCTATAACTAAATCTAAACCATATGCAATCTAGGTTTTATCTATATTGAGTCTTTTTTTTGAGTCCTTTTGAGTCATTTTGTCTATACTATATATGAAGTCAAAGGAATATATAAAAAGACAACCATATATGCGAATTACATAGAAGAATCAACCTTGGATGGGCAGCCTACGGAAAATTACAAAATTCACAAAATGTTCGGCAATTATAAGTACTATAATTATATAATATTATATTATAATATATATATATTATATAATATATATATATATATATATATATATATATATATATATATATATATATATATATATATATATATATATATTATAATTTCTCTAAAACAAAATCAACGCAAAGCTATCTAATTATGGAATAGGTACCCCAAATATGGAACACTAGAAAAACTATCCAAAATCAACCTTAATTTCTATGAGATACTTTAGGAACTTTGGTCAAATACAAAATATAACTTAAACTATTTGCATTAATCGCAGATCCAGGTGTCTAATTCTGCATCAGCGCAATCATTATGTGCCCAGAGTTTGCACATGAGGCATTTGATCCACGTTTCTCCTCGAGTATCTTCAGAAAACATTAAATGACAGAACATACATTCTGCATCTTCCTAGGCAGCAGCTTCATTTCCCATCAAGGTATCCGGATCACTGTATATGTCAAACAGTAATATCTCATGATCATCTTTGGACATTGGATTATTTTTAGCCTTGTTTTTCTGTTTTTGTTATTTACCCTTAGTTTTTTTTTCGTACTGTTTTTTATTCTTAGCTTTACTCAATCTATTTTCTTTTTATTCTTTATTTTGTCGATAAGGTCGTTTTTGTAAGGTGAAGACGTGATGATTGCTGCAACAGATATTTTTCTTCCCCTGTTCGATGTTTTCTTTTTTTATCTGGCACTGCGAAAAAACTAACGAAATGTTTTGTCGTTTAAAACGTACATGCCCATGCCATACATGGAGCCCCAACCGACACCCTGGAAGCTCGACATGTCCACGTTGGTCAAGTTGTATCCTGGTAAGGAATGGCGGTTACAGGTGGAGCTAAAGTAGGAGCTGCTGCAGCTTGGGCTAGTGTTGGATTACCTGCTTGGGCAGCCGTTGCGGCACCAACTTCTGGGATAGGATATGGGGCATATCTGTAACTTGCTAGTGGAGGATAGGCGCCGAAGAGTTTTCCGTATCCCGTGATGGCGGCGGTTTGTACTTGAGCTGCAGCTGCGGCTGCTGCGGCCGCTTATACATGAGCTTGTGCCTGTGCCACTTGCAACGGCGTCGCTGCGATACCTCCTGCTGTAAGAGCTGCCATCCTCATGCCCAATCCGCTCAGTATTAAACGTTTTCCCAACAATTGGGCATTATCTTGAACCGCTTCCTTGGGCTGCGCCTTCTTGCATTCGACCTTCTTATTTTTGAATGTATGGAAATGAATCTCGCACATTCGAATGTGACAAAGCCAAAACCTCGGTGTCTTTTGGTTTGTTGGTCCATCAGCATCACCGTCTCTTCCACTTTACCGAACAGGTTGAAGTATGCTTTTACTTAATCGGCGGAAGTGTCTTGACTGACGCCCCCACGAAAATCTTCTTTGTCTTGTTCGGCTGTTTCGGTCTATTTTTGGGGGTCGCGTGTTTCGGATCAATCTTTTTCCCGTCCAACGTGTGAATCGGCACTTTCAGAATGTTGTCGGGTCCGAAAACGTTATGAACCCAAATCCTCTACTCCTCTATAAAAACCGAAATTATATAAATATTAAAAAATATATTATTTATACACGTACATACATATTTGCAATATACAGATAGAAACACAAATATGCCATCATTTGCATATCTATTATTAGGCTGGCAAATAAGTTCCCGCTGTTTTTACCGCATGTCAAAAGCTGAGAAGTATCAAACCACAATTAAAAACAAAATGGATGCACAAGTGGTTGATCACCAACAACTATGAACGAATGCTAGGAAAATTGTAAAACGATCATCAGGGTCATAGGAAAGCAAGAAAGCCATACAAGCAGGCCAAAAGATAAGTGGTTTATAAGTGTAACGGACACAGCGCACAAGAGGAGCTGAAACTACCCACAAAGAACTGAGAAAGGAAGAGAATAAAAAGCACAAGCAAAAAAAAGAAGGAATTGTTAAAGCAGGAACTGGAAGAGATGGAAGATCTTAACTTACAAGCAGAAACTCGAAAATTTTACAGAAAACTGAATAACAGTAGAAGAGTTCAACCCAAAATCCACTATGTGCAGAGACAGACAAGGAATCATTATCTATGGAACAGATGGGATATTAAGCCAATGGGTGGATAATTTCGAAGAACTCTTAAACACAAACACCTATGTTGTTAATGAACTCAAATCAAGATGACAGAACGAAACGAAATCAGTTTGTGGTTCTTAATTGACCGTGTCATACCAACCATCATACATATAGAGGAACCTTCAATGGTTAAAGAACAACAAAGCACCAGGAAACGATGGTATAGCAACGGAGATGATGAAGGAAGGAGGTAAACACTAGCCACATGCATCCAAGAACTCATAGAAGAAGAAAGGAGTGGAACACGGCTTTAATCCATTCAACTAAACTGCAACAATTACAGAGGCATAACTCTCCTCAATATTGCCTACAAATTACTGGCCAATATCTTATTCGACCGCATCCGACCGTAAGCAGAGATTGAAATCGGCAACTACCAGTGCGGATTTTGGCAAAATAAGTCCACCCAATAGGCCAGATATTTACACTGCAAAGCTCTGGAATGAAACGTTGACACGTAAAACCTATTAATTGACTTCAGAGCGCGTATGACACGGTCAATCCAAAAATCAGCGGAGAAACCAGATTTAGACGGCTGCGAGAGAGCCCAGAAGATTTTGTTGTAGTAACATTGACTATGCAGCCATCTTTAACTACATCCTGTTGTGCAGATAGATAGTCGAACTCGCTAAATATGTTTTTATTTAGTGGCTATAGTCCTGTGACATGAAACTTTTTCGCTGTAATCTCACCTGTTTGCACTTTTAGGTAAGCCTTGCCAAATAGCTCGACGATGTCGTAAGGACTTAGTGACCTGTTATCATTTCTAATCCACGTTCGTATTTCTTCACTGTAATGAGACTTCAGTGATCCCATAAAAGTTTTCTCAAGTGGCTAGACTTATGGCTTGTGTGTGGAGGTATTAAAATTTATTTGTACAATATTTCTTCATTGTTGTCTCTCGGAAGTTCTATCACATCGATGTTACGAGTGTGATTGTTATTTTGGGTGTTAGTAAAGTGACCATTTAAATCAACAAGACTTTAGATTCTGCGATGAGGTTTGCGTGTTTGATTAAATGTTAGAACCAATCAGTAAATATATTCATTTGTATCTACTCTGATAGATGTGCAACGACAACAGCACCTGGAGAACTGCCTCTCATTAGCTGTTCACTGTCGGCCAACGACTTGGGGTATCTTGCTAAATAAATTGAAATAGTTTATTCAGTCAGCTGATATTTTGCGATCCAAATATGGAATGGTCCATATTTGGATACCGCGAACTGTCCATGTTTGGAATTTCTAACGAATTTATATTTATATCCATATTTTTAAACTAAACAAAACAATGCAATAAAATACCTCTAATACTTACAAACAAACATTTAGGCAATGCATAGGTGCAATAAATATAATACTATTTCCAATTACATTACAATAAAATACTTAATTTTTAAGAACCATGAAAAGTTTTCTGACAGTGGCAAAACAAAACAGTCTCACCGCGGCTAAAGCAGCACCCTCTGCTGACGAATTGAAACCTATACGCGCGTATAATGTTACAAAGAATTGAATGACCACTGATTTTTGGGTCTAGCGGTATTTGTTTCCGAGAAATGCCGGTATTCCACATTAGGGATAGTATTCCATATTTAGCTACTTTTTTCCTCTACTAAAAGAGTAACGAGCCGTCCCTGAACTAAAAAGGGGTAAAAAAAAGAGGATTTCTTTCAAAAATTTTAAAAAATATTTGCTGTTTTGATAAGTGTTATATCTTTTGCAATTTCGCAGAATCGATTTGCAAAAGATGAGATTAAATTCTAAAAATAATTTCAAGAATCTACCGTCTCCGGGGGCGGCTGTACCTATTTTTACAAGTTTTTTTATATTTTCACCAATAACTTGGACAGTTTTCGTCGCACGGACCTGCTTCCGGCACCGGCGTGTCGGAAACGTCGGCACACGTCCGACTGTCACCTTACTTTTCGACATTATTGCTTAATTTTTTTGCCAAGTGCCAAAAAGTGACTTTTGTGCAAAAATGTTGGCAATTTTGGGACGCCTAAATGACGCGATCCGGAAGTCTAATCGAAAATCGTCGTTCGTCTATTCTTTGGCTACAAGAATCTGATGCACCGACTCTCTCGGACCGAGGAGGCCGCCGGAGGTGGCCTTTTAGTCGGAGGACCCGGATTCGTAGAAAAATGTGAATAACGTCGCCGATAAAAGTCGCGCAGCGACGAGAGTGGTGTCTGAGGACGCGTATCAAAGTTTTCTACCGGAATCCTTGCGTGGATTCCATTTTCGCTGGGCATCTTCTCCGCGTCCTCCATAAAAGTGGTAATTTTTTTAATGCAAAATTTTGGGGTCCATGTGGGGAAGCGTTCGCCCTGAATCGCCAGGTCACGACGGAATCACTAATTTCGATGAATTCTAAGACGACTGACGTGTGGCGTTTCCCGAATTTCACCGGGGGGACCGCACCACGAAGGTTTTAAAAAGTTCAAATTTGACAATTTTATGCCGCCGGAGGCGGCAGATCTTGACGCTTTTAACTGCGCGTCTTCGATGAATTAACTGCGAATGTTCGTCAAGTTTCGTCCTCCGTCCTGCTGCGCCCCTCCAGGGGGTCAAAAACCACCCGAAAATCGAGGTTTTTGCGGAAACGGCCCGACGGAAGCGGCGGTGAAAAACGGGATTGTACATTTTGCTGGTGTAGAACCGAGATCCCCGTCAAGTGGTAAACGGTACCACTCGACGGGGAGTCGCGCCTCGACTCGACTCCCCCAGGTTCGGACGCACCAGACCGAAAACTAAAATCACCATATTTTGACCTTTGAGGCGCATTTTTCGTTGAATCTCAATTTTTTTCCGGATCCTCTAGCCGCCGCCACGCCACGTTTTTACCTGGTGCATAAAAAAAAATTGCCGATTTTGAACATTCCACGGACTCCACGGATTCAACGGAAAATGCCCCGCACTTATTTGTAGGGCTTCAGGTCGCCGGTTGGGTTCGTTCTCTTCAGAACACTTGCCCGCAGCCATTCCGCCAAGAACTGCGACGACTTCTTGCGAATCTGTGGCTGTTTAAAGTGAAAAAAAGCGTTACTCACGTATGGAGCGAAACCCTTAGCCCTAACGATATTATCAGCGAGAAACCATAGAGTGGCACAACGAAAAATGGAGACATCAATGCTAGGTTTAGGTTTAAGAGACCACGTTACGAATCAGGGCCTATGACAGAGGACCGGGGTGACAGACATTATCAAAAGAATAGAGACATCAAAATGGAATTGGGCCCGGTCACGTGGCCAGCATGAAGGACGACAGGTGGACGAAAAGATTGTTGGAATGTAGACCACTCGCTGATAAGCGAAAAAGAGGAAGACCACCTACACGCTGCACCGAAGACATATAAAGAATTTAAACCAACTCAAGACAGACAACAATGGAAAACCATGAGGGAGGCCTATGTCCAGCAATGGACGTCGAAGACTGGTTGAAGTATGATGATGAAGTGTGATGTATACAAAATCTTATCCATAGTGTTTACGGTTTCAGACTAGATTTCTAATAAAAGTTTTTTATGAAAATATCTTGAAAGTTTAAGAAAATGTGTCGTAATCTGAAATATAATTATTTTATACACTCACACACCAAAATGAACACATTAATAAATACATTATTGTATGCGTGTGTAAAAGTATCCAAATCGTGTGTAAAAGTCCAATGTAAATCAAATGAGAGTTTCATTATTAAACGATCTCTGTTTGTTGTTACTATGGCAACAACTTGCGTAACTAAACAAAATATTTCTGACGAATTCTGACGTTTATTAAAATTGAATTAATTTTGAATCAAGAAATCTCAGCCTCTCAGTCTGGATTTATCTGGCTCTAATATAACTTAATCTAACCATAACCTAATCTAGATTAAATCTGGGTTAACCTAGATTACATCGACAACGACCAAATAGTATTCCCGCCACTGTGCGTTTTTACTAGTTTTTGCCACGGAGACGCTGAACGTTCTAACCTTATTGTGTCAGTCAAAATGTTGTCAGTCAAAATTACAATTTTTACAACATCATCGGTAACAAACATTCTTTTTTTGAAGATTCAACAGTGTTTTAACATGCTTTGTAGATAAAATAATGGATTTCACAGGTCTGTGAAAGGCTTTTGTTCACTCATTGCATTAAATCACTCGCCTTCGGCTCTAGCTTCAAACTTCGCAAAAGTCCAAAACAACATGCACAATGTAGTATTCGAAACTTTTTTAGAAATTCTTTTAACAATGAAACAATTATTTAGAATGAAACATATTTTTAGAAATTTTTAGAAAATCAAAAATTTTCCAACAATTATTGAATTCAATTTTTCAAAAACTGCCTTCAATTGCAGTATGTGGTACTTTTGGTTCCGCATTATGTGACCCAAGTACGCAGTTCCTTCTTTTTATTGTAATTAATATTTCGCGGTATTTGTTACTTCGTCTGAGCACTTCTTCGTTTGTGATCCTTGTTGTCCAGGGGATCTTAAGTATTCTGCAGTACAGCCACATCTCAAAAGCTTCAAGTTTGTTCATTGATGCTGCTTTCAGTCTTCACCCTTCCATACCGTAGAGCCGATAAGAGAGCCGACCATATATAACACTTGAGCCGCAGCTTGAGGTTGATATCAAAGTCAGTGTTGGTGCAGACTTTTTTTAACTTCGTAAATGCGCTACGTGCATTTTCAATGCTGCATTTTATTTCGATGTCTGATGTCCAATTCTCAGTGATCCATGTACCCAGATATTTAAATTTGGTCAACCGCTCAATATGGAACTCGTCAAATGTTAATCTGTTATTCCTCGTTGTGTCTGGGTCTCTGCTAATTACCATAAACTTTGTTTTCTTAGTGTTAATGTTCAATCTATGTTCAAACTAATTGTTGTAGATCTTCTATGGTTTCGGCTATTAGTATTGTGTCGTCCGCATATCGAATGTCCTATCCAGTTTCCGTTAACCTTGATGCCTTTTTCAATATCACCAAATGCTTCTTGGAATAATTTCTCATTATCGGTATCAGTTAAACAGGAGAGGCGATAGAACACACCCCTGTCTAACTCCTCTACAGATCTGTATTGATTAGTTACTTCGTTGTCAATTTTAACTTGTGCTGTTTGGTTCCAATAAAGGTTCTCAATACATCTGGTCAATATCTGGGTTTTTAAGGATATCGATAAGCCTGTGATGTTGTACGCGGTCAAATGCCTTCTCGTAGTCTATGAAGCCTAGGTATATATTTTTCCTCGTAACAGTTGGTCGTAATAGTTTTGCACGAGGACTTGTATTGCGGTTATTGCTTCCCTTGTTCCTAAGCTTGAACCCAAATTGAGTCTCACTCATTGTATCTTCCCATTTCCTATAGAGTCTTTGATGAATGATTTTTAGGAACAGTTTTAAGGTGTGGCTCATAAGACTAATCAGTCTATGTTCTTCACATTTTTTGGCGGTTTTCCTGGCGGAGAGGGATAAACGTCGATGTGAGCCATTGTACAGGGTATTTACCCGTATCGTATATTTTATTGAAGATTTTGTGTAAAGCAAAGATACCTTTCTCATCCAGCATTTTGAGGAATTCTGAGGGTATTTCATCTGGTCCCGTTTGTTTTATTTGATTTTGCAGTTTGTATAGCTTTTACTATTTCATTCTTGCTAATTGAAGGATCTGTTAAGTTATTGTCTTCCTCAATTGCCCTATGAATTTATATTGCTTCGGATGAATACCAACTGAGATCTGCTACCATTAACAACACTACCACATAGCATAACCTCCACTGTTAGGTGCACATGCTGCTCAACAATGAACTGCACATGGTGACGTTCTCCAAGTCTACGTTTGACCCTCATGCGACCATCGTGCATTCGCAAGCAGAATCGGGATTCGTCACGGAAGACCACTCTATGCCATTCCATGTCATAAAAGGTTCCCCAAAAGTTGCTGTTGATGACGAGCCGTCAGCGGAAGCACAAGTTGTGGTCGATAGGACTGCAAACCAAAAGCTCTAATACGTCGGTAAACTGTACTGTCCATCGTTTCCAAACCACTGGTTGGCTATTGATCTTGTACTGGATCACAATTGTCTATCTTGGCCGTTCACTTCATCTTCTACGGCGTTCTTGACGGTACTTACGTATTAACGCCACCACCGCTACATTTTTAAATGCCGCCAATCTACACCTAACATTTTTATGATAAATCATAAAATGAAATATGTTATTTACATTTAAAGTATTTTTAAAAGTCAAAATACTTTTTTAACCCCGGTTAGATTAGGTTGCCCGCCGCGAAGCGGACAGATAAATCAAGACAACATACTCTCGATCAAATATATAGCGGTGGTGGCATTAATACGTAAGTACCTTCTTGACCTTCTGTAGACCATACTTTATTTTGAATGAAATTTTAATCAATTACTACCTTTGACTAGTTAAACATTTCCGCAAAGTTTGGTCCAAAGATTCGTACCCATTCTTAGTGTTGCATTTTTTATGTCACAGAGTATATATATATATATATATATACACGCGATCTAAACGTGTGTGCAGTTTGCATATGCGAAGCACTGCAACTGCTTGTTAATTCATTTTTTTATTTTTAGAAAACGGAATGTAGGGATTAAAATTTAATTCACTTTACTCTACTACAGGAAAAAAACTGACACTCGTGTCAAGTGTTATTGTGTGTTTAGAAAAAAAACTCGCGAGTAAATGTTTTGAGGCAAACTCTTTGTATAAAAACTGATCCACCTTTGATGCGTAAATATGCGTGGTAGGATATTTAAAATTATCCTCGAAGGGTTCAAATAAATATTTAAGAAAAATTAAATTCTAGAAAGGAATAATTGAGAACAATCTGTCGTGATTTTTTCAATATATATTTCAATTCGCATTTTTTTTTTGGCAATGTGATAATTTGCAATAAATCATTAAGAAAAAGTAAGATTAAGTATCAATTTAGGAAATGGCTACAAAATTCATAGATTTATGAGCAAAATACTTCTTTCACCTATCTAACTCTTCCGTGTTATTTCTAACTACATAATTTTAAGGACTACGAAAAACTCGAGACAGTCTCGTAAATTTGATTGATTGGCGTAATTAGATGGAAGAATCTCTAAGAAATGCTGGAATAGAAAGTGAAGAGGCAATAAAATCTACGAGTTACAAGTTTAGTTGAACGTAAAATAAAAACGTAATATAATTGATATTTGTTAGTTTTCCTGCCAATTTGAATTTAGATTCTTCATTAGATCCAAGCGCAGCCTTGAAATAAGAATTAACGGAAATTAAATTTAAGATTCGTTGGTATGCGGAGATTGTTCGTGAAGCTCGTTTTACATTCTAACTAATTGTAACATTTTACAATAATATAAGATTACTAAAAATAATAATTATACTATGTGAATTATTATAAACAATTAAGAGCAAAGATTTATTATTACTATGTTCAAATTCACCAAAGACTTACAACTGTGTAACCACAGTTGCAAGTCTTTTATTTTACAATAATATTCCATTTTGTACAATTGATTTATAAAGTAAACATTTTTAAACGAAAATATGTTTCATTCTAAATAATTGTTTCATTTTCAAAAGAATTTTTAAAAAAGTTTCGAATAGTAGTTTATGATACAAGTGTGTGAATAAGGTCTTTTGTGCATAAGTTGCGAAGTTTAAAGCAGGAGCCGAAGGCGAGTGGTTTAATACCATGAGTGAACAAATGCCTTTCACACACGTGTGTCATACATTATTTTATCTACGAAGCATGTTAAAATACTATTGAATCTTAAAAAAAAAATGTTTCTTACCGATGATATTGTAAAAATTGTAATTTTGATTTGAAAATTGATGGAAAAAGGGGAATAGGAAGGAAGAAGATGTCTTGCGGAACATAAAGCAATGGAAAGGACTCCAAACTGTATAAAGTTTGATCCACACAGCTAGGAATCGTGTAAAAATGGGACATGTGGTCGCGAACATCCATTAATGGATATCCGCAGGACAAGAAGAAGAATATGAATTCCCAACGGTATGATGATGAAGTGGTAGAACCCCATATCCTTCCATTCCTCCAGTAGCTGGAGGAGCCGATTTTACAACAGCAAGGCATTTTATGGAGCGGCTAACATCAACATCTTGCCGTGCACACCCAGATCTCCCGACACTTTGCCCAACGAACATGTGTGGGATATGATGGGTAAAAGACATAAGCAATTAGTCCATCCTTCACAGACCCTAGAAGCTCTGCGGCATTAACTACAAATTGCCTGGGATGCAATACCTCAGGGAGAAATAGACATCCATACCCAGAAAGGTACGGTAGTGTGAAACTCATAGAGGTGGTCCAACACATTATTAATATAAAATGCTTTTACCTTTTCTTTGAAATTTTAATCAATTACTAACTTTGATAAGTAAAACCAAGTTTGGTCAAAAAATTGCTACCGCTTCTTGGTGCTGTATATTTTATGTTACAGAGTTTAGTTTGTTAAGCACTAGCCCACAATATTTACAATAATTATAACAATATTTATTCGTTACACAACAACCTTTCCACAGCCGAAATTACTAAGCGATAAATAATCATTAAAAATCGATGAAATTGATTTATAGCGGGTTTATAGGAAAAACCGGCTCGGTTACAAATTCAATAATAAAAACTCTCTAAAAGATTTAAAAAGAACTAATAAATCGCGTGTTTTAGATATTTGTAAATAAATCCAGTTTGTAAAAATCCAGTTTGAAAAGTTTATTTATGGATTGATTAAAATAAACAGCCAATAAATTAATAGTAGAAACTAGTTTAAAAAAACGTTTAAAATCTATATAAACAATATCAGAAACGGAAAGTGTTACAGATACGAAATTTGGTATGTCTAGTCTCAAATATGTTTCGTCTCGTCTGACTCTGGTCACTCCGAGGTTACGCGACCAAGCGGGTCCAGAGTGTACGGATGTGATTCCAAGGGTGCCACTTGTAGGAGAAGTTATTTTCTAAACGCTAGCTACGCCCCCACAAAAAAAGTGTTGTCTTTCTAGTCTTGTCTGTCTAATCTTTTCTAAGTCTTGTCTCTTAGTTGCTAATTTTTAAAAACGAATAAAACGGCTTACTCCTTCTATTCCGCTTATATAATCGGAAAAGAACAATTTTTCGTAGGTTTTTTTTATTATCTTAATTACTGAATCAAAATATGCAAATTCATGCATCTAGATCTCGTTTATAACAAACTGTGCTTTTTGTGGTATAATTAATTGAATAAACTAGATATGCTAATACATCAACACCTTAGAATAAAGTAAAAGTTTAAATAAAAACAGGTATATTTAATTATACACAGTGAAATTTATTACTCCACTTAATACAATAAAAATTAATAAACCCGAGCGCGGTTATGTTTCTTTTCCGGCGTAAGTTCGATTCATGATTCAAATTTATTTGTTTTCATTCCCGACGCAAATATTTATGGGAAACGGCTACCTGTATGTGCTCCAATGTCGTAATAAAAACGCGAAATACGCGAACATGCATTTAGCATTCGCCATTTCTCTCGTATCGCGATAAAAGTGAAAGTTACGGGTCTATATGTAGGCGTCCAAGTTCCACAGACCTAAACCATATGTTAAAAAATTTCAAATTGTTTGTCGCTACACAACTTTCTTTCGGGTCAACACCAAACCAAATTTAGAGGCTTTAATCGGCTACTCTACCACACACTACACACTCTACTTTACCTCCTGTCGATAAAAAAGTAGATCAAAACACTCCACACATTTTTTTGAAAACGTTTTGTTATCTAAAGGCCGGTGCAGACGCTACGTTTTGCACAACCTTTTGTCTGCATAGATCAACACGTTGCTGATAAAACGTTGCGTGTAGATAGGAAAAGTGCGTAGTTTTGAAATCGGCGCGAAGACGGTACAGTTGCAGCGATAACTGAGCTAGAGAGCATAGATATTCATGAACTGTGCAGACAAGTCGACGCATGTAGGCGGTAGCTCCGTTATCCGATTCATTTTGTTTAAAATTGACCAGACTAGTACTTCCTTCATGACAATTTCACTAAAACTGTGCGAATTATACAGATATATCTGCACCGTGTAGACGCTCTAAAAATTGCAAGGTTTTCATTCCGTCCTAAGACTGCGTAAATAAAAGGTTGTGCAAAACGTAGCGTCTGGACCGGCCTTATATAAGTACTAGCTATAGGTAGCGATTTCGACAGTTAAAACTATACAGCCCATTTGTTTGATTTTTCATATGTGTGCATATGAAAGTCAGCATTCCGTAGATCTCGACTATATGCTGTCTGCGTTTCTTAATCTACTGATGCCAAGACATATTGTCAGATTGATCTTTTTAACTAAACCGACTGTCGTGGTCTAGCCTAGTTAGTTTTCACGCATTATTGTCGAAGGTACGCCGCCACCACTCTTTAGTCTTTTTAATTGACTTAAGCTGCGCTTGGTTATTAGGCCAGGTAAGGCCATTTTGTTTGTAGTCTAACTCCAGAGTTTGTCTCCACTGTGCGGTTTCTGGGTACGAAAAGATAACGTGTTCCGCAGTGTCATTTTCACCACACTTGCATAACGGAGACACCTTCCTCCCAAATCTGTGAAGATACGCCCTGAAGCTACAATGGCCAAGTATTAGTTGAACCGAGTGGTGGAACGGACTGACGTTAAAGCTTTTCCAGGCTATGATGGATGGTATAAACATCTTGGTTCACAATCCTGTTTTAGCAGTCGACCATCTATCCTGCCAGAGTTCCTCAAAGTGTTCCCTGGAATTCGATTTAAGTGCTTGCCTAGGCAATCTGCTTAAGCGATGGGGAGCTCTTCCGTGTCTACTGCAAGTCTGTCTGCTCGCTCATTACCCTCGATTCCAGCGTGAGCTTTAACCCAGTGCCATCGGAGTTTGATCCTCTTCGATACACGAGCAGCTATGTTCCCGGTTTCCATTAACAATTCAGGCGAATTCATGTGCTTCAATGCGCCAAGAACTCTTTGCAATGCTCTTCCACATAACTCAAGGCGTATTGTATGGCTCTAAGTTCCGCCTGGAAGATAGAGCAGTAATACTCTAGTCTAATCTGCTTATAATGTACCTCCTCTCCGCCAAAGTAAACTACGAACGCAGCCCTTGTACCACTGTTGGATTTTGAACCGTCTGTATACACACGAAGTTGGAGGACATTCGTAATTGACCAATGACAACTTCGAAGGGTGCAGGAATGCCTGAGTGATGATGGTGGGTTCGAAATCAGCTGAGGATAGACCTAAGACCAATACGTATCTTATTAATAAATCATCTGCACTGGAATGCGAGCTATAAAGTGCCAAGTGTTTTAGGCGGATATCGACCGGAAGATTACCGGAAATCACGCAGGCCTCCTCAATGGAGACATTGCGATATGCCTTCGCTGCACGGATAGTAGCGAGGCGCTGTACTCCCAGTAGCTTAAGCTTTCATTTAACACCGGTGCCAAATAGAAGCTCCATACAGTAATGCTGGTTCAACTGCACCATATTTCTGATCTCCCTAGACCCCATCCCTACAGCAAAGCCCAATCGTTGACTAAATTCCTTCACATTACCACATGCAAGCTTTATGAGTTCCTTAAAGTTAAGGGATTTATCAATTATGACACTCAAATACCTGAGATGATGTTGGCATTTTATCTTTGCGTTCCCAAGAGAGAAAAAGGGACTTCTCTGTCTTAATGATCTGCCGAAGAATAGGGCTTCAGTCTTTTTGGGATTGAAATTTAGTCGACAGTCGGCTGACCATTGTTGAAGACTTGCCAAAGCACGATCGGTGATCTCCTTTAGTCCCACAATGCTGTTACTTCTGCAAAGCGGAAGATTATCATCGGCATAGGCTATAATTTCGCATTCTTGGGACAAATTTCTTTAAAAAATGGTGCTATAAAGATTGTTCCAAAACCTGGTCCAGACTTCGATCCCAGCCTTTTGTGACGCTTTTTTCAATTTGCATTCCTGGTTCAACAATAATAGCTTTGCGATCTGCAAAATAGCTTCAAGCTAATTTGATGAGGTTCAACCAGGATCAGGACAACTCTTCTCAATTAGCGTGCTAATAACAAGTGAGCACCATGCATTATCAAATGCCCCACTAATATCTAGTGCGATGGCTGAGCAATATTTCTTGTTTTTTATAGCTTCTCGTAAGTACCCAACGGCTGTTGAAAAAGCTTGGATAGTTTCCAGATTTCCAGTTCCCTTTCTGAATCCGTATTGGTTTTTGTGAATAATTTTTTTATAGAAATAGTGCTCGATTCTTGAGATAAACAGGAAATCTATCACCTTTCCAGCAACCGGAAGTAAACTGATTGGCCTGAAATCCTTCGTGGATAAAGCAGGTTTATTGGTTTTTGGAATGATCTTTATCAACTGTTCTTTCCAGCAAGATGGAAAAATCGATTTATTTAAGCACTCGTTCAGCAATTCAAAAATTTTGGGTATAGCATTAAAGGCAGCTAATACAATGTCTGATGATATTCCATCCAGACCAGGAGCCTTCTTTAGGTTCATTCCGCGTAGTACGCGTTCAATTTCGAAAATAGTGAATGGTGTATCATCAGCTCCGCCTCTTCCAGTTTCTGCATAAGCCCTGACTCAAGCATGTAAGAGTCCTCCGCATTGTCTTCTGGTAAGAAAGCGTTGAGAAGTTCCCTCATTGTTTCGAAAAGATCTAAAGACTTCGCACCTATATTAAGGCTGGTAACGAGCTAATCGAGGTTTTTCTTCCCCTGAGCACCCTAAACACAGATCCCCATTGATTTCCTGTTGAAGAATGTGTACAGAATTGCGACCACTTTAGTTTTTTGTGTCTAAGATCAATTGTTTGTATTCACGCAGCTTCTTTTGATACGCAATCTTATTTGATTGCCTCTTTAACCCTTTGCTCTTTTGATAGATTTTCCTTAACCCCTTGACATACGAATAAAATGCGCGTTCATGTGTCCATATACATGTGATCTTATCACATATTCATGACGTCTTAGAAACGTCATTGTATGTTAAGGGGTTAACCTGTTATTTTCCTTACGAAAAGCAGTTAATTCGGGTGTCCACGAGTGTCTAAAACATTTTCTTGGAGGAAAGGTGTCGCGAGCTGCATTTAACGCCGCCACATTTAATCTTTGAGCGAATATCGAAATTTGCTCAGAAGCGGAGCAGTGGTCTAGTCTGTGGTTTAATTCCTTAAAGATGTAACAAGAAAGTGTCATTGAACTCTGTCCACTTTCCATTCGCAGTGCAGAATCCTCGTTGGAGTTCAAACAGCTCAGTTACCTTTCCCATACTGCAGCTTATATAACGGTGATTAGATAAGCTACTCTCATCGGGAAGATGCCATTTGAGGATATTCTTGCTTAGTGTGGAACTGGTAAGAGTTAGGTCAGTGTTCTTTGTGCCCAATGAATGTAGGTTTCGACCCGATGTTTAGGATGGCAAGATTGTTCTATGATATTAATGTATCTAGACATTTACCCCTTTTATCTTTCAATACACTACCACAAGAAAAGGACTTTGCGTTGAAATCTCCAGCGACTAATACTTCTGCTTTCGATCTTATCTCTGCCACTTACCGACACCTCTTATCTCTTAGAGAGATTCGTTAGATTTTCTTCGAATTTATCCTGCCCCGCCGGTCTTGATGGTGGAGGTAGGTTGACCGATATGGCATAGAAGTTCATTTTCCCACAGAGAACTTGGACAACTGACAGCAGATTACTGGACAAATCTGTGTTGAGCATTGCTGAGATTCGAGGATCAGCTATAACTATCGCGGCTTTAATGGTTGATGCATTTGGCTTACGAGAATGCATAACCCTGTAGTGATCTGGAAAACCCAAAAGTTTTCCACGAAAGACGTGAGGCTCTTGTTCTTCTTGATTTGGGACCTTGTCCTGTATTGTACTGCTGTCTACCCCACTTGCGATTCGGACGTCCAGGACTCCTGCCATCTCTTGGGCGGGCAGCCTGGGGGGTCTTCTGGCCTTCAGTCTTTGCCCATTTCGCAATTCTATCCTGGTCCATCTTGTCTACATGGTCTCTCCAGTGCCTTCTCCGGGATCTGACCCATCTGACAACATCTTCCGTTTGTAATTCCTCTCTTATGGCGCTGCTCTTTATATGATCCCGTAGTGTTACGCCTTTTATTGCTCTCAGCGTTTTCATTTCGCTGCTTCTCAAGAGTTTCTTAGTTCTTCTTGTTTCGGCTCGGGTCTCGGCAGCGTACGTTAGGATAGGTCTTACACTGGTTTTATATATCCTTATCTTGTATTCTGCCCTCATATATTTGTTTTTCCATATTAGGTCTCTTAGGCTACCGGAAATGAATGATGCTTTGATGCAGTTCGCTCTTACTTCCTCAATCAGGTTTCTGCTGCTCGATATTTGCGACCCTAGGTAGTAGAATTTCATGACCTGTTCTATCGTTTTATTGTCCACCATAAGTTTGCACAGGCTCGTTGGATATAACCATTGATTTAGTTTTTTCTGTTGATATGATCATATTGAATTTTTTGACGGTTTTATTGAGTGCAAATAGTAATCTTTGTAGAACGAAGACGTTGTCTGATATTAGTGTGGCATCATCTGCATAGCATATTATTGTTTGATATATCATACATTGTCTGATATATATTGTCTGATATATCATATCTTGTCTGATCTTATCATGTCTTGTCTGGTTTTGTCTTGTCGTTTGTCGTCTTGTCTGGTTTTGTCTGCTTTTGTAAGCATTTACCATTTAGTTTCCTAATGCAAAGAAAGTTCTCTTCAATAACTCTTATGATATTATTATTATTATTATAACTTTTGTAATGTAAATTTGAAATGAATTTTTAAACAAATTTGTAATTCTGAAATGATGTAGGCATGTGTTAAGTTGTAAGGAAAAAACCTTGAACATGCATGTAAAACGCAACTCATTCGACATAACTTTTCATCATCATTAGTGTTTGTAATTTGTACACTAGTAGTAAGTAATAAGTATGTAACTGTACACTTATGTTTATAAATGTCGGAGATTAAAATACAATTTACACGAAAATTTATTACTATCACCATCACTCCGATAATTTTATCAATTTGAAATTACAATTTCAGAACAAATAAATTTATTTGATAAATTGGTGATTATTTATTAAGACTTGTTTGACATTAACGTGTGAGTTGTCAACAACAATACATTTGTTCGATCTACCTACTCGTAAAAATTCGTATAATTTATAATTAGATACAAATGTTAAATTTAAAACACAATGGAACCGACAGATATTTCGTTTCTTTTTTAAATTGTTATAAATCAGTGTGCAGGTTTAATCCGCCGGATTAAAGGCTGCTTAATGTATACGAACACTTGTTACTTGTATTATATGTTAATTCTTTTTAGTTTTATCAGGAAGTTTCAATGCCAAAATTTCGAAACAATGCCCACCAAAAATATGATTCAACACACATTTTACTTCGCCAAATATTTTATATACTGAACACAACTAGGGCTTCACGCGAGAGTCTCGTTTCTGATCTCATCGTTGCTGGGGTTCAAATTTATGAAAAAATTCAAATTTAAGAAAATGTTTCGGCTGTCCGGAACGAGATCAGAAAAGAGACTGTCGTGTGAAGCCTCAAACACAACTGGATAACTCCCGACAAATTTGAATAAAATTTTACGAAACTTGACCTCAATAAGATTAGACAAGATTGTGTAAGATTAGACAAGATTAGACACGTTTTGTTTTTTTTATTAAACTTATGAAAATTTTTAACAAAGAGAAAATTTAATAATAAATATATTATGTACTTAAATTTAATAATAAATATATTATGTACTTTTGACATAAATGATAAATATATTATGTAATTTTCAAAATTGCAACTCTGTCCGTCTGTCTGTAACAGAGCCTAGAATTTGGACATTTTTCAGAAATTTTCCACTTCGACTTGAGAGTTTTCAATTTTGGAAAAACAGACAGACAGACTTTTGAAAATTTCCACACTCATTTCAGAAGGTTTCAAGAATATTTTGAAGAAATTTTCAAAATACCAACTTTGTCCGTCTGTCTGTAACAGAGCCTTGAATTTGGTCATTTTTTCACCAATTTTCCACTTAGATTTGAGGCTTTAGAATTTTGGAAAAACAGACAGACAGACTTTTGAAAATTTCCGCTCTCGTTTTAGAAGGTCTCAAGAATATTTTAACGATATTTTCAAAATTCCAACTCTGTCCGTCTGTCTGTAACAAAGCATTGAATTTGGACATTTTTTCAGCAATTTTCCACTTCGACTTTTGAGTTTTGGAAGAACAAACAGACAGACTTTTGAAATCTTTCACACTCATTTCAGAAGGTTTCATGAATATTTTAACAACATTTTCAAAATTCCAACTCTGTTCGTCTGTCTCTAACAGAGCCTTGAATTTGGACATTTTTTCAGCAATTTGCCACTTCGACATGAAACTTTTGAATCTTGGAAAAACAGACAGACAGACTTTTGAAAATTACCACACTCATTTCAGAAGGTTTCAAGAATATTTTAACTATATTTTAAAAATTCCAACTCTGTCCGTCTTTCTGTAACAGAGCATTGAATTTTGACATTTTTTTTTCAGCAATATTCCACTCCGACTTGAGACTTTTGGATTTTGAAAAAACAGACAGAGTTTTGAAAATTTCCACACTCATTTCAGAAAGTTTCAAGAATATTGTGGCGACATTTTCAAAACTCCAACTTTGTCCGTCTGTCTGTAAGAGAGCCTTGAATTTGCACATTTTTACAGCAATTTTCCACTTTCCACATTTTGGAAAAACTGACAGACAGACTTTTGAAAATTTCCACAATCAATTCAGAACGTTTCAAGAATATTTTAACGATATTTTCAAAATTCGAACTCTTTTCGTCTGCCTGTAACAGAGCCTGGAATTTGGAGATTTTTTCAGCAATTTTCTACTTCGAATTGAGACTTTCCAATTTTGGAAAAACAGACGGACAGACTTTTAAAAATTTCCACACTCATTTCAGAAGGTTTCAAGAATATTTTGACATTTTCGAAATTTCAACTCGATCCGTCTGTCTTTAACAGAGCTTTGACTTTGCATATTTTTCAGCATTTTCCACTTCGACTTGAGACTTTTGCATTTTGGAAAAACAGACAGTCACACTTTTGAAAATTTCCACACCCATTTCTAAAGGTTTCAAGAATATTTCCACGGCATTTTCAAAATTCAAATTCTGTCCGTCTGTCTATAAAAAAAGCCTTGAATTCGGACATTTTTTCAGCAATTTCTCACTTCGAATTGAGACTTTTCAATTTTGGAAAGGGGTGTAATGTTAGTTCGCCTCCCCGTGGTGCACCCTGGATAGCGTTTTACTTCGTAAAACGTGAACTATATGAACTAACAACAGCTGGCTATTAGACAATCCTATTGATCTTCTGGTTAAGATCATAACAATGCCCGAGAACAACTGCGGAGATACAAGACTGGGGGGCAAGGTAGTTGGCATTCCTGAACCATTGACGCATTCAGCAATGCCCGCTGAGGTGCTATCAATGACACCTTAACAGCTCCTGAACGCAACCGACATTGCAATCGAATATATCCTGTCATCTTTTATTTGTATTACATCAATATTGTTATGAGCCATACGCTAAATAAATAAATTTTGGCAAACAGACAGACAGAGTTTTGAAAATTTCCACACTCATTTTAGAAGGTTTTAAGAATATTTTAACGATATTTTCAAAATTCGAACTCTGTTCGTCTGTCTGTAACAGAGCATTGTATATGGACATTTTTTCAGCAATTTTCCACTTCGACTTGAGACTTTTCAATTTTGGAAGAACAAACAGACAGACTCTTGAAAAATTCCACACTCATTTAAGAAGGTTTCAAGAATATGTTAACGACATTTTCAAAATTCCAACTCTGTTCGTCTGTCTGTAACAGAGCCTTGAATTTGGACATTTTTTTCACTTAGATTTGAGGCTTTTGAATTTTAGAAAAACAGACAGACAGACTTTTGAAAATTTCCACACTCATTTCAGAAGGTTTCAAGAATATTTTAACGACATTTTCAAAATTCCAACTCTGTTCGTCTGTCTGTAACAGAGCCTTGAATTTGGACATTTTTCAACAATTTTCCACTTCGACTTTGTAATTTTGGAAAAACAGACAGACAGACTTTTGAAAATTTTCACACACATTTCAGAAGGTTTCAAGAATATTTTAACGATATTTTCAAAATTCCAACTCTGTCCGTCTGTCTGTAACAGAGCATTGAATTTGGACATTTTTTCAGCAATTTTCCACATTTCCGCCTTGAGACTTTTTAATTTTGGAAAAAAAGACAGACAGACTTTTGAAAATTTCCACACTAATTTCAGAAGGTTTCAAGAATATTTTGACGACAACCTTCCAACTCTATCCGTCTGTCTATAACAGAGAATTGAATTTGGACATTTTTTCAGCAATTTTTCACTGCGACTTGGTACCTTTGAATTTTGGAAGAACAAACAGACAGATTTTTCAAAATTTTGACACTCATTTCAGAAGTTTTCAAGAATATTTTTACGACATTTAAAAAATTTCAACTCAGTTCGTCTGTCTGTAACAGAGCCTTCAATTTGGACATTTTTTCAGCAATTTTCCACTTAGGTTTGAGCCTTTTGAATTTTGGAAAAACAGACAGACAGACTTTTGAAAATTACCACAATCATTTCAGAAGGTTTCAAGAATATTTTGACAACATTTTCGAAATTCCAACTCTGTCCGTCTATCTGTAACAGACTTTTGAATTTAGACATTCTTTCAACAATTTTTCACTTCGACTTTAGATTTTTTAATTTTGGAAAAACAGACAGACAGACGTTTGAAAATTTCCACACACATTTCAGAAGGTTTAAAGAATATTTTAACGATATTTTCAAAATTGCAACTCTTTTCGTCTGCCTGTAACAGGGCCTGGAATTTGGAGATTTTTTCAGCAATTTTCCACTTCGAATTGAGACTTTTCAATTTTGGAAAAACAGACGGACAGACTTTTGAAAATTTCCACATTCATTTCAGATGGTTTCGAGAATATTTTAACGACATTTTCAAAATTCCAACTCTGTCCGTCTGTCTGTAATAGAGCCTTGAATTTGGATATTTGTTTCAGATTTATTTTACCTGTCTATAAGTTTTGAAGAAGAAGAAGAAATGTTTATTGAAAACAAACGTTGCAAAAGGCTATCGACCACTAGGTCTTTCCGCCCAGGATTTTACATTTTAATGTATAAAATAAATTTATACTATAAAATGCTGAATTTACATATTATGGAGGGTATAGTCTTAAGTCGTATATTGTTTCTTGGAATGTTTTGAGTGGGTGTCTACGGGAGGGTATGGTAGAGTCACGCCTGATGCATAGAGAGTTTGTGATGGTCCAGTGAGAGTTAGTCGCTTTGTATTTGGTCAGCAGTCGTTTGTGTCTGTCGAAGAGTCTCGGGATTTGGGTGAGTCTGTATAGGAGTTCATTGGAAGCATTATGGAGGATGTTTTTGGGGTGTCTTAGTTTGGATATATCGCAGAATGCTGAGAGTCTCCTGGAGGGATCGAATAACCAATGATGAGATCCTCCATAGAATGAACAAGGAGAGAGAGGTTCTAAACACAGTCAAGTGCAGAAAGCTAGAATATCTTGGCCACATCATGAGAAACGAAGATAGATTTCATTTGCTGCAGAAGATTATCCAGGGAAAGGTGGCAGGAAAGAGGTCAATCGGCGCCAGACGAATATCTTGGTTGAAAAACCTAAGAACCTGGTTCGGCATGACGACAACAGAACTTTTCCGTGCCGCAGTGAATAAAGTCATCATAGCCCAGATGGTTACCAACGTTCGGAACGGACATGGAACTTAAAGAAGAAGAAGAAGTTTGGATATGATGCGTAGGGATGTTCGTTCTGCCGTTTCTATTATTTTGCATGTTTTTCGGTTAGTGGTAGTCAGTAGTATGTGTCAGTAGTATGTCATGCCTAGGAATTTTATATGAGTTGTCGGTGTCACGTCAATGGTATCTAGGTGGATGTGTGGTGAATTCTGTGATTAGGTATGAGGAGTTGGCATTTGGAAGGGTTTGCAGTATGTCGCCAGAGGTTAAACCAGATTAGGGTGCTGTCCGTGAGTGCTTGAAGTTCGTCCATCGTTTTCTTAAGATTTGTATGGTGGGATATGAGAGCGGTGTCATCAGCGTATTGTAGGATATAGGAGGAGAGGTTGATTTGGGATTTGTCGGCAAGGTTATAGTTATAGTTATAGTAGATGTCGTGGCAGTATAAATTGTATAGTAAGGGAGAGAGGGGAGAGCCTTGCGGGAGGCCTTGGAGAGGTGTAAATTCAGAGGAGGGGGCGCTGTTTATTTTAATTTGGAGGGATCTGTCATGGAGAAAATGTTTAAGGATATAAATGAGATACGGAGGAATATTGAGTTGTCGCATTTTGAAGAGGAGGCCGGCATGCCACACACTGTCAAAGACTTTATTAATGTCTAGGAATAGAGCAGCAGAATGATCTTTGCGGAGATAGGCGGTTTGTAGGTTATTTATGAGGATAAATAGGGGGTGAGTGGTGGACTGGGAAGGCTTGAACCCAAATTGGTATGGTGGAATGGAATTTTTGAGCAGATTCTATAATCTGTTTTTGAGGATCTGTTCGAAAATTTTGCCTAGGACTGGAAGCAGCGTAATAGGACGGTAGCTATTTAATAATGAATGATTTTGACTAGGTTTTGGGATGGTGATAATTAAACCTTCTTTCAAGCACTTGGGAAAAGAAATTTTATGGAGACAGACGTTGAACAGTTTAATTATGTGGTGGTGGATATCGTCAGGAAGGTTTCTGAATAAGGATTTTTTGACAAGATCTGAGCTGGGGGAACTATTTTTGCCATGGAAAAGGGCAGAGAGGTATTCTTCTTACGTTATTTCGTCCATGTCTATATTGTCATTTGGAAAATAGTCGTTGAGCCAAGAGTTTACTCTGCCGAAGTTAGTTTTGTCAAACAAGGGGGAGTTAGAGGGGGTAAAAGAGTCTTGAAGGTGTTTTGAAAAGAGGAAAGCTTTGTCAAGGTCAGAGGAGTACTGTTGATTATTGAAGGAGATATCTGGGATGTGGAATGATGGACGGTATTTGGAGGTCTTTTTAATTTTATCCCAGTATGTTTGTCCGACGTCGTTCTCTATTTCTTGCAAGACTGACAGCCATTTGTTGGTACGAAACTGGCATATAAGTCTGTGTATGTCTTTGTTAAGTCTGTTCATGTTAGATTTTATAGAACTGTCTTCTGTTCTGCAGTATGTTCTGTATAGACAACGTTTTTGTTTGATTAACGACAGGATGAAGGGGGGCAGAATTGGTCGGAAGAAGTTTGTTTTGGATTTAGGGGAGTATTTTGAAATTGAATTTGTCAGCTGGGACTGCAATTCGTCTACGTCTTGTAGGGAAAGGTTGTCGGTTTGTGTGGTATTTATATAGTATAGGATTTTGGAGCAGGATGTTGGTAAGATTGAGATTAATTTTGGTAGGATGGTTAACCGGGGGAGGGATGTGGTTTAAGGAGATAGAGAAGGATATTGTCAAGTGATCAGAGCCAAGGTCTGGGTAGAGGGTAACATCCGTTATGAAGTTGACAAGAAGTTTTGAATTAGTCTAATTAAATTGAAAAGTTGAGATTTATTTTGTCTGTCTATAAATCTTGAATTGTTTTAGACTAATTGTAAGTAAAAACTATGAAATTGAATTCTGCTTGATAATGAACATGTATAGGGTCCGCCAATAAGCGCGCTCGATCTTTAAAATAAAATAAAGCAACATAAAGCAACAAAAAGCGACATTAGCAATAATAAAGCAACATTAAAGCAAAATAAAGCTTTATTTTGCTTTAATGTTGCTTTATTGTTGCTAATGTCGCTTTTTGTTGCTTTATGTTGCTTTATTTTCTTTTAAAGATCGAGCGTGCTTATTGGCGGACCCTATATATAGGTGTCGTGAGTTAGTAAACTCAGCTGTGTTTAGATCGTATATCTGGCTACATTATTACATTAGGATAAACCTAAACCTAACCAAACTGGATAATACCGGACAAGATTGAATAAAATTTGACCAGCTCCGATAAGATTAGATACGTAATGTAGGATAATATTTAGTTTCGTATTAAACTTATGAATAATATGAACAATGAGAAAATTGAATAACAAATATTGTGTATTCTGAACCAAACTGGATAATACCGGACAAGATTGAATAAAATTGGACGAAATTTGACCACAGCGTCGATTACAATAGATAACATTGTGTAAGAGTATACAAGACGTAATGTAGGATAATATTTAGTTTTTTTATTCATTAAACTTTTCAACCAAACAGCTGAGTGTTGTAATAACAACAGATTGCCGTTTACTTATTAATAAATTAAATTAAAAAAAATAATAAAATAAACTTATGAACTACACGAACAATAGGAAAATTGAATATAAATTATTCTATTTTTATTTTGTGCAGATTTACCGAAGAAAACGTAAATAATATATTGTTCGAGAGTTAATGTTATTAATATACGTGTTGCCGTTCGTTGTGCGTGCTATAAAGTTATTAGTGAGTTATTATTGCGAAGAGAATAAATATTATTGCAAAAACACTGGGGATTCCCTAGGAACGAGCGAAGATACGAACGATGTTGTGTATGGTTAGTAATCTTGCGGTTGCTATTTATTTTTATAGTAAAATGGAAATTATTGCTTTTTCTTCCGATTTTCAGTAAACAATTATGATATCACTTAATTGTTATTAACACTTTGATTACCAACGGGAGTGGGAAAGTCGTTAGAACAGTTTTCCCTCGATTTTCGGAAACATTGATGGATTACACGATGGGAAACTAAAAACTATTTTGTAAAACTACATTTTGGAACGAGCCTTGTGGAACTGAAGAATTTTCGCTTTTTCCAAGGCGTTTTGGATGGCGATTCGCGAAACTAGGAAGGAAATTGGTGTCCGGGAACTCTTGATGGTCGGATTTTAGATGTCGATCGTCACTAGAAGAACATAAAATTCATCGAAAAGTCAAATGCAAATTTTTGTTGCAAGAAATTGTAATTTTTCCAGTGCGTGTATGGGCTTCATGTCTGGTGTTAGTGATAAGGGGTCGTCCATTAATCACGTGATGTTTTTTACCAAATTTTTAAAATTAAAAAATTGCATGACTCAATCAACAGAGGCGGCTTTTTCGTTTGTATCGCCGCTCTATACTGTCTCTCTTAGACTCAATGCCACTACGCGGCGTATGCCCCTAACAGCTCGGCCCCGTCGATCCTGCTTGGGACCAACCACTACTACGCTAAATTGTACAAAAAAATAATTTAACAATAAGTGGTGAAACATATTACATGTTGAATTGAACCCGTCATTTCGAAAAGGACATAAGTCCATGAATTAAAACTTTTCAGAATCAACAAAAATATGTTTTTTGCTAAAAAAGTCATAGATGATGAAGAAACTGAATATAGAGGTTGTTGAATAAAAAACATACAAGCACTCTTTCACACTGTACTCTTTTCGCATGGAAACGCTTCAATGAATAAAATAGCGTAAAAAAGTGATATTTCAAAGAAGTGTGACTCGTGCCCTTTTCGAAATGACCGGTTCAATTGTTTGTGTGGACCTAATAACATTTACATTAAGGTATATAAAAAGAATCTTTTTAATTTATGTACGACAAAAAAAATGTTGGCCCCAAATTTGCCGGCCCTAAAATCTGCCGCCCTAGGCTCCAGCTTACTCAGCCTGCTGGTAAATCCAGCACTGTCTCCTAGTTTAGACATTGTTTTGAAACAAAACACACGCATGAACGATTTACGCATGTATTCGGCGTCAAAATCACAGACTTCTACTGGGACTGGCAGCGAGTCGCGCGCCGCTTTTCGGTTTAAAAATCGCGCGAAAAAATAAATACACGTGATATCTCACACGTGATAAACCCCCCTTCCCACTATAATTTTTCACCCCCCCCCCTCTTTCAAGCCTCACGTGATTAATGGAAGATCCCTAAACCGTAATATTCGAAAAAAAGTAGCCCCTAGCAGTATTTTGGACCGGAAAATTTTCAACTTTTCGATTTTCCTTAAATTATTTTATATTTCTCTTAGTTTGTATTTTTTACTATAATAATCGTTATACACAAAGTTTTATTAAAGCTTAAAAAATGCGATATTCTTGTATGTAATCCGCCGTCTGCATAGTGTTAATGCACATATTAATTATAAATTGTTGAATAAAAATGATGCACATTTCTGCGTTCGTTATTTTGTTGAAAACTGTTTAAAATTACAGCTAAAGGGAATCGTTGAATCTTTCAGAGAAAGTTGCTCTGGATCATTGAACAAAAGTCCAACGACTTTTTCCATAACGAGTTTTTTCGCGATCAATTATTCACGAACAATAAACTACCTCCTACACTACAAGTCTAATACGAGAACTTTTCAAAACCAGCTACAGAAGTATTCACTCGAGGAGACCTTTCTCCAGCTCGGTTTGAATTTGTCAGATTTGCTCTAGAAATAGTAAACGTTTCACTCTCGATTCCCTGATAAGAAGAAGTTAATATTTTTTCATGTCCGGTCTCAATTATCTATTTTAAAATACAATTCGCTATTTGATCTAAATATTTTCAAATTTTTTATTATTCTAATACTAGATATCATTATCGACCACATTGTATCATCCAGATAAAAACAGTTTTATTAACAAAGAGTAAGGATTAGGATAACAAATCGATCTTTCTGGTAGAACTAATTCCATATCAAGTTGACTACAGCCTTGTCTGCCTAGCCTTGTCTGTCTAGTTTTGTCTATCTAGTGTTGTCTGTCTAAAATTTGTCTGTCTGTCCTCCTCGGTAGTGTAGTTGACAATATATCCGCCTTTCAATGCGGGAGACCCTAGTTCGAATGCTGGTCGGGGAGGCGACAACTAGGGCGGTTTTCACTAACCGTCCAGGCTGCTCTCCCTGAATGAATGCAAAATATGCGATACCGGGATGGCGCATACTAAAAGCCAAAGTGGAATAGGGTTTAAGTGAGAGCTTCCCCCAAAACCAGTCTTGTTTGTCTAGCCTTGTGTGCCTAGCCTTCTCTGTCTAGCCTTGTCTGTCTAGCCTTCTTTGTCCAGCCTGGTATATCTACCCTTGTCTATCGAGCCCTAACCGTTTAGTCTTATCTGTCTAGCCTTGTCTATCTAGCCACGTCCGTCTAGCTTTGTCTATCTAACCGTATCCGTATAGCCTTGTCGGTCTAGCCCTGTATGTCTAGCCTTGTCTGGTTAGCCTTATCTGTCTAGCTTTGTCTGTCTAGCCGTGTCTGTCTAGCCTTGTCGGTCTAGTCATGTCTGTGAAGCCTTGTCTGTCTACCCTTGCTTGTCTAGCATTGTCTAGTGTTTAGTTATAAACGGAGTGCTGGTTAATATTCCAGATACAATTTGTATATTAAATAAAGTCTAGCCTTATCTGTTAGACCTTGTCTATGTAGTTTTGTCTGTTTAGTTTTGGGGGCCTAGTCTTATTTATCTAGTCAATCAATCAAATCATTTATTTCATTATTACAGGTAACAATACACTTAATGAAATATGTCAAAACAAAAGGAAATTCATAGAAAAAGTAGAACAAATATAACAAATACATGTGTTCATAATCAATAAAAATGTGAATTCAAAATAACATTATGAATTGTTCCCTGAGGATAAAAATTCATCGAAATTGTAAGGTTCCATATCGTTTATATATGTGAACAGGTCTTTCTTTAACTTCTTGATATAGTCAATTTGTTTAATCTTCCTTGGTAGTCTGTTATAGATTCTCAAGATGCTGTAAGGAGGGCTCCTTTCAGTCATTGATAGATTATGTCTTGGAAATTGATAGAGCTCGGTATTATATCTTGTATTCTGTGCCGTAGGTTTTATAAAAGCATCAAACAAATGTTTATGTTTAAATAGGAAAATTGTGCTTTCATATACGTATATACCCGTACAGGTTAGTATACTAGCTCTCTTAAAGTGCCCCCTGCATGACGCACGAAAGGGTAAATTAAGTAAAATGCGTAAAACTTGTTTTTGTACTCTGAATACTTTCTTTGTATGGATTCCAATTCCCCAGAACATGACACCAAATCTAATGTGCGAGTGAAAATTCGCAAAATACACTATTCTCAAGACATTTAGATCAACATATCTACTGAGGACTCTTATTGCGAACACTGCTCTATTGAGCTTTATTAAGATATGATTAATATGACAGGACCAGTCCAATGTTTCGTCGATGTGAATACCTAGAAGCCTGGCTGACTGTTGCACTTTAATTATTTCATCTCCAATTATGGTATCCTGTGGGTAGGTAGCTAAGCATCTTTTTGTTTTGAAAATAATTACCTTTGTTTTCTGGTTATTTAAGATCAATATATTCTCATTGAACCATGATAATAATGCCAACATAACCAGGTTCGCATTGTGGGTGATATCCTCTACATTCTTGTTTATTATTAGCACAGACGTATCATCAGCATAGTTAACAAATGAGTGTCGAGGAATGATTGGTAATTGGGCCAAATCATTGATGTAAATTGTGAAAAGTAAAGGGCCAATAGTACTTCCTGGCGGAATACCTCTATTAATCAACCGTGGGGTAGATTTCACTATACCGTATGGTGTATCAAGTTTTGTAATAAGGATTCTATTGAATAAAAAGGATTCGAGCAAATCCAGTGTAACTCCACGAATTCCATAGATGTAGAGTTTATCTTTTAATATTACATGGTCTACTAAGTCATAAGCCTTAGAAAGATCCACTAGCATTGCATATGGTATATTTTTTGCTTCCAGATTGTCCGTTATAGCTGATATAATTTCGTAGCATGCTGTGTCTACACGGAAAAAAACAGCTCTGTAAATTTTACAGAAAAGTCTGTAAAATTTATCGATTTTATCTGTAAACTAATGTATGTAAAATTTACCAAACTAAATATGTTATTTTTACAGATTGATATCTGTAAACTTGAATCTGTAAATTTTACATATTAAATCTGCAATTGTTACAGACTCAGTAGGTAACATTTACATATCTGTAAATAATGAAGGAATAGGATAAACAATTAAATGTTGAATTTAAATAAAGAAATTAAATAAAATGTAAATGTGTAAGTGTAATTAAATAAAGAAAATGTTGAAATTAAATAAAGAAAAATGAACAGAAAAAATTACTTCAATAAGAAATAAATAAATAATAAATTTTGACTTTCTTATTGTAGGACTATTTTTTACGCTCTTATGAATAATTAAACTAATTACTGACATGAAAAGTTACTTTGCAGCATGAACATATTTATTTTATAGATTTTACACAATTTATATGTGAATTTTACATGAAATATAATGTAAAATTTATAGAAGAAATATGTACTTTTTACATAAGCTTCGTTGCAAAAAATACATATTTTATCTGTAAATTTTACAGACTTTTTTCTGCAAATTTTACAGAACTATTTTTTCCGTGTATGCTTTTACCCTTGACAAAACCTTGCTGTTGTTGGCTTATTATGTCATGCTTATTCATAAAAGAAAGTAATCTAACGCATAACAATTTTCCAAAAATCTTTGAAAACGATGACAATATACTTATAGGCCTATAGTTATTAATATCCGTATTATCACCAGTTTTGTAGATTGGGGTGATTAACGCCACTTTTAATGAATCCGGGAATACACCAAATTTAAAAGAGTTATTAATTATATAGAGCAACGGATTAAGTATTCTAGACAGCGCATTTTTTATAACAATACAAGGAATATCGTCGCTCCCCGCACTTTTTTTATTCTTCAAACTAATTATCGTATTGTATAGCTCCTCCTCAGTCACTGGTTTAAGAAAAATCGTATGACTATTACTTAATATCTTGTTCACATATTTTATCCTAGGTTGTACACTAGATAGGCTTTCGGCTTTATCAACAAAGAAATTGTTGATACGTGTAGCAATGGAATGTAGCTCCTCAGAGTTGTCGCAGAATGAGGTATTTTTCTTTTTTATGTCTGTGATTTGTCGAACAATGTTCCATGTTGTCTTCTGAATATTCGGTGCATTTTTAAGTTGCCTCTTAAAATTGTCTCTTTTTTCTTTTCTAAGTAGTTTATTGTAAACCCTGCGTAGTCTATTGTAAGGACGCTTATAATCACAGTTATAGTATGATATAGTTTGTAATAATTCAAGATTCTTCTTCATGCTGATTAATTTGGGATTTGAGAAAATCTGAGGCATTTTCCGTTTCATATTGATTGTAAATAATGGGAATGCCTTATTAAACTGGGTAAAAAATATATTCGAAAAAACATACCATTGATAATTAATATCACAGCAATCACATAGAAGAAGACCGTCCCAGGACACGTTTTCCATAAGCTCCCTATGGTATCTCCTGTTATCATCACTGAAGGATCTAATTTGTTTATAATTCACTCTGGTATCCCTTTCCACAGCTAAACTAAGAATTTGGGCATAGTGATCTGATATAATATAATTCATTGTTTTAAAATTGTAGTCACATTTGATATTAACAATAATATTATCAATACATGTCCCGGTTTCTGGATGACTTACTGCGTTGGCTAAAGGGATTGCGTTGAATGATTGAAGTAAAGAAACAAATTGTTGGCTAAAGTTTGTTCTTGTTAAGATGTTTATATTGAAGTCACCTCCAATTATAAATTGTTTTCCTTCACGAGCAAGGATCAGTAGTAGTTCATGAAGTTTATCCATGAAACAATTGGAGCTTGTTAACGGGGCTCTGTATATTCCGACAATTATTAAAACATCTCCATTAAAAACGGTTTCAATTGAGGCACATTCAAAAATTTTCTGAACAGCAATGCGGTTAATATCACTCTTAGATTTAATGGATATGTCTTCCTTACTGTAAATAGCAACACCTCCATGTGCACCTTCCTGTCTGCAAAAATGCTCCGCTAAGTTAAAATTTTTCAATTTAGCGACTGCAAGTTGGGTTTCGCTCTGCCAGTGTTCAGTTAAAATTAGGAATTTACAGTTTTTGTTTTTTTCTAACATGAAATCCAATTTGTCCATTTTGTTTCCAATAGACTGGGTATTTTGGTTCAATAGTTGGATAATTTGTGTGGTATTTTTCACTGATGCTTTATTCACTTCTTTAGTGTCGCTATTTCTATTTACGGTAGTTGTCTCGGTACTTTTGTTAAATTTATTTTTTACTCTGTACATTTTGTTTTTTCCAGCCTTAGGAAAAAACGATTAACGCGGGTGTATTTCGGCCAGGTTTCCGGTAATTGTAACACTCCTAAGAGATCAAACGGTGCTGATAATTTGAAAGATGAGTATTCGTCAGGTCGCTTTGACTCGAGCTTCTTGCACTTTACTTGCGTTATGTTTTTCCCCTGTAGGTAATTAGACATATCGGTTTCTGTTACAGAAGGTTTTAAATTAGAGATATGTAAATGAGCTAATCTATCAGCTGCCTTTATATCCGTGGCTTCGGCATTCCCATATATAATCTTAGACTTTCTCCTGTTTTTATTTTTTTGTCTTTAGTCTTGTATGTCTAGTCTTGCTGGCCTAGCCTTGTTTGCTTAGTCTTGTCTGTGGAGCCTTGTCTGTTTCGTTTTGTCTATCCAGTTTTGTGTGTCTATAATTACCGTATAATACAGACAGCGCGACAGAGCACATGGGTCATTCCATATCAAATCGACCAATAGTTGGAATCGACCCCTTTCAATTTGAATGAAATTTGGTGGGAAGTTTTCTTTTTTCAGGAAATTAAGTTCTACAAAAGGAAAAAAAATAATTTTTTTTTCAAAAGTTATGCAAAATTCAAAATTCCACTATTTTCCCAGTTGTTAAATTTTGTTTTGAATATCTCGAAAACTATTATAGTTACAAAAAAAGACCAAGGTTCGTTATGAAGAGGATACTTGGAGCTATGAAAAAAAATATTTTTTTTTTTAATTTGAAAAATGCCAAATTTATGGAATTTTAAATTTTTAAAAATCGTCAAAATTGACGATGATCGTTAAATTTTTGACTCAATTTTTTTGTTAGAATACCTCTAACTGATCTTAAAAAATCCTGACATTTTCAAAATGATTTTTTTTTTCAAAATTACAATTTTTTTAATTTTGGCAAACAAAATATTTTGTTTCTACCTTTGTAAAGCTAAGCAATCATATAATTTTGTAATTTTAAGCAGTAACAAATTTAGTTAATGATAAAATAATGTAAGAAATGAATTATTAACATTTTTTTGTGATAGTTTGAAAATTAAGTCAGTTAAGAAGTGTTACACTCCGCCATCTATGTATCTACTGTTAATATTTTTTATCGAGCAAATTGCCATGACCAGAGGTCTTTATTTTTTGTGATATTTACATTTTTAGAGGTTAGTTAGATCGTGATTTTCTAGTAAACAATAGCAATAATAGCTAAGGTAACAATAATAACAAAATAGTTATGGAGAAAAAAAAGTGTTCAATTGGATTGATTATTTAGAAATGAAAAATGCTCCAAGGGAAAATTAATAGATTGTAAAGATTTTTCTGATCAAGATCGTATTTCATTGAATACTAGAAGTGGTACAATTGTTCGTTTCATTTGCAGCGAACATGACAAGTTGTATCGTATCAATTACAGTTTGAAGCAACTAGTTTGTGCTGATCCATTTAAAATTCATGGTGTTAAAGTACGTAAATCTTTAAGACCAGTTACTTTTGAATTGTTTGAACAGTGTAAGGTTAGTGTACCTTCTATTATACCAGGAAGTAAACTGTGTATTTCGTGTATGAAAAAAATCTATGAAGAATTGAAAAAACGTCATGAAAATAAATTAGAAGCATCTAAACAAACTATAACTGCTGAGAACAGTGGCTCAGAAAGTGTCTCTGCAAATTTAAGTTTCACTCCATCTGAACCACATAAAACACCTGACCAAGAGGAAACCCCACTACTGACTCAAAGCTTGCAGGAAAAAATGTCTTCTAATTTATCTGAGAATTTGCAATTATCAAACGCTACAACTTCAACATCTGACATCTGCAGCTCAACCAGCGAAACTTTTACTCCCACTGAAATTAATCTTGATCGCCTCAATACTATCGCCAAAACATTCAATCTATCTCCGATTAAAAAGAAAAACATAGATCGATCAAAAACTTACGTTCAAAGGAAATATCATGACATAAAATCTAAATTGCAATTATGCTTTGAAAATGTAATGGAAGATACTTTTATTACGATTCAAAATAAAGATTTGATCATTGATGATAACCCAGAATTAACCGGAAAAGAAATAGTAATGCAGTTGAAAGAAAAATTTGATAATAGCAGCAAAGGGAGTGAAAAATTACAAATTTTATCTGTCTTACCGTCAAGTTGGTCGGCAGAAAAAATTATTGACGTTTTTGGAGCATCAACTTACATGGTAAAAAAAGGTAAAACAAAAAGTAAGAGAAGACGGCATTTTATTTACTCCTGTCAAAAACAAAAGTCCATCCACTATTAAAAAGTACTGAAGACAAAATTCAAGAATTTTATAGAAATCAAGATGTCAGCAGAGAATTACCGGGTAAAAAAAGAGTATAAATCTGTTCATGAAAATGGTCAACGAGTACAGAAACAAAAACGGCTAATATTAGCTAACTTGAACGAAATTTATTATTCGAAAAATTATAAATTCCCATTCGAAAAAGTCAGTTTTTCAAAATTTGCAAGTCTTAGGCCACCTGAGTATGTTCTTGCTGGTGCAACTGGTACTCATGTGGTATGTGTTTGTCTCATTCATGAAAATTTAAAACTTACATTTAATGGTGCAAAACTCGAAAAACTGAAACTTAAAGACTAAAGTCAGCCATTTTCGTCATATTGGGATTGTTTAAAAATTGTTATTTGTCAACAACCAACGAATGACTGCTACTTTAGCAACATGCAGTAATTGTCCCGGCTCGACAAAATTGCGAAGTGCAATCGAAAGTCTTTTCATCGATAATTTTATAGATGAAGTAATGTATAAACAATGGACTCAAGTGGATCGATGTTCTTTGGAGACGGTTATAAAATCAACTGATGACTTTGTTGATCACTTGGTTGAATCGATTCCAAAATTACTTCAGCATGACTTCATTGCTCAAAAAGAGGCTAAATATTTTCAAATTACAAAAAAAAACCTGGAAGTAGGACAAGTACTTGTTGTTGCTGACTTTTCTGAAAATTACTCGTTTTTACTTCAAAACAGTGTCCAAGGAGTTTATTGGAATAATAAACAAGCAACAATCCATCCATTCGATTGCTATTATAGATCTATTACTGAGAATGGCGATGATACAATAGTACCTTTAAGTTTGGTAGTAATTTCAGATTGCTTGACGCACAACACAACTGCAGTTTACAGTTTCCAAGAAGTTTTAACTTTATTTCTAAAAAATAAAGTTCCGAACATTTCTAAAATAATCTATTTTGCGGATGGCGCAGTAGCTCAATATAAAAATCGCTATAATTTGGTCAACTTGCTATATCATGAAGAAGATTTTCAAATCAAAGCTGAATGGCATTTTTTTGCAACTTGAAAAAGGAAAAGGTCCAAGCGATGGTTTGGGCGGAACAATAATGCGATTGGCTAGTCGAGGTAATCTTCAATTAAAAACTGAAGAGCAAATTCAAACACCCAATGAGCTTTGCAAATGGGCCAAAAAAAATGGTCCAAGGAATCATTTTCGACTTCGTCTGGGATGAGCAGATTCAGTGCACTCAAAAGAAACTGTACAGCAGATTTCAAAATGCTGCGTCAATACAAGGAATACGTAGTTATCATGCCGCCGTTCCTATTTCGAATGAACTAATAAAAATGAAAACCTTGTCATCGTCTGAGGAAGGAAAAGATTTTCTATTAAAAAATAAGGACATTTACGATTTCCTTGAAGAACCAGCAATTAAAACCAGGTAAAAAGACTGGAATATTGTGTATTAGTAATGTATTGATATCAAATTTTGACTTAAAGATTAATAAAACCCTAACTTTTTTTCAGATTAAGAAAAAGAACTGAGGCACTAACATCAGAAAAAGAATTGAAAAAAAAGACTTACGTAATAAAATGTATAAGTTTACGCTTTAATTGCTTTATATATAAATTAAAACATAAATATTAATTTTCTTTTCTCATTCATTGCAATTTTTACTGCATAAAATTACAAAATTATATGATTGCTTAGATTAACTTAAAATAAAGGTAGAAATAAAACAGTTATATTATTTGCCAAAATTAAAAAAATTATAATTTTGAAAAAAAAACATCATTTTGAAAATTTCAAAATCTTTTAAGACCAGTTACAGGTATTCTACAAAAAAAAATGAGCCAGAAATTTAATGATCATCGTGAAGTTTGACGATTTTTAAAAACTCAAAATTCTAAAAATTTGGCATTTTTCAAAATTTTTTTCGAAATATTTTTTTGTCATAGCCTCAAGTAGTATCCTCTTCAAAACGAAACCCTGGTCTTTTTTTGTAGCTAGAATAGTTTTTGAGATATTCAAAAAATAAAATTGAACAATTTAGAAAATAGTGCAATTTTGAATATTGAATAACTTTTGAAAAATAAATTCTTTAGTAGAACTTCGTTTTCTGCTAAAAGAAAACTTCCCACCAAATTTCATCCAAATTGAAAGGGGTCGATTCCAACTATTGGTCGATTTGACATGGAATTACCCATATATATAACGTCTTTTTTATATAGGGTGCGGCAAAACAAATAGTGTAGTTCTGACGTACCGGTGCATCCCGTGTTGCGGGGATAGGAACCCGGGAGGGGTCTCTTTGTGTCGGGAGGATCGTGCCATTTTCAGTCGTTATGATGGTTTGATTCGGACAACATAGGGGCTTCGCCGTCTGCACGTTTTTTGAAAATGACAAATTTTTGTTCTTCAATGCTGAACTTCAAGCTTACGCGTAGTGATACCGTGATTTAATCGCGAGATGGGCGCGCACATTTGAAGAAACTGGTTCCACACTAAAACGTAGGGGTTTAGGAAGACCCAAAATGCAATTAGAGTGAGAGCTATCCAACAGTCTTTCTGACTGCTTGCTAAGGAGGATTTTACTTCATGTGTTATCATCCCACACATACTTAAGATTATGTTTGCCCAAGTATTGAAGTCTGAACAAGACAAAACAAAACCTGACTATGAAAGCGGCACGAATCGCTCTCAAGAAATGTCTCTATCAAATCCATGCGAGATCAACTTTTTTAAGTATTGACCAGGTCCCACTTCTATCTCTGCGGAGCGGTGAATAAACAAACTTTTCGGTACTGGGTCTGAAAATAACCCGAAGCAACTTCACGAGAAACTTCCTCACTCCTCAAAAGTGACCGTATGGTGTGCAATTGCTAAGTTTAGGGTGGTTGGGGCTTATTTTATTTAGAAGAATGGACAGCCAAAATGGACAAAAAATTTCCAGCATTAGCGGTGACAGTCACTCACCGCTAATGCTGGAAATTTTTTGTAGTCCTCAATTGGAAGACCTAACGGAGGAAACCGATTTGGGAGAAAATTGGTTTCAACAGGACGGTGCTACGGCCCATACTGCTCGTATTTCAATGGATAAACTGGGATAGATATTCGCCGCACACCTCGTTTCTCTGAGGAGTGAGCCCGGAAGAGTGAGGAGGAATTGCCCGCACGCTCACCCGATTTAAACATCTACCTGAAGGAAAATGTTTTTAACCCTTTCACTGCCATGTCAATTAAAAGGAATAACAAACAGCGCCAATAATTATAAAAATACCGCTAGTTATGCAACCCTTTTCACATATATAAGTCACCTATTAATACAAAAGTCACTGAACGTATAAGGGAGCAAAAAAAACATGTTTTTTTTTTAATTAAAAAAATATTTAATAATTGTATAACGACTCGAAATCTAACTCAACTGATTTGCCTAAGATTCAAGTATTTTCTAAAAATAATTTGACCCATCTGACGTCCCGGGGGCGGCTGGGCGAATTTTTCAAGCTTTTTCACTTTTTCGCCCACAACTCGGACAGTTTTCGTCGCACGGACGTGGTTTCGTTGTCAGTGTGTCCGGAAAGTCGCCACACATCCAACTGTCACCTCACTTTTCAATTTTTTTGCTTAACATTTTTAGGAAAACTCTTTTTCTTGCAAAAATTCGTCATTTTTGATCGCCTAAACTACGCTTCCGGATCGCGTAGTTTAGGCGATCAAAAATGACGACTTTTATCGAAAATCGCCGTACATGGGTTCTTTCATCTATTCTAGGGCTTGAAGAATCTGATGCACCGACTTTTTTAGACCGCGGGGACCGCCATAAGCGGCGTTTTAGTCGGAGGACCCGGATTCGCAGAAAAATGTGAATAACGTCGCCGACCGAAGAAAGTGGTGTCGGAGGACGCATCTCGAAATTTTCTACCGGAATCCTTGCGTGAATTTCACTTTTCCTGACCATCTTCGCAGTGACCTCCATAAAAGTGGTCATTTTTATAAAGCAAACTTTTGGGGTCCGTGTTCGACCTGAATAGCCAGATCGCTCCTTTCGCCCGGTGCGTCTGAAATGCCGAAGAACCATAGATTCGGGAATCTAAAAAATCGATCCGCACTTCACTAGGTCCGCCAATCCAGAAATATCTTCATAAATGTGCAGGGTGCACTGTAAAAGTGCACCTTCAAGTTTGCCGCCGTCTGCATTGAACGTGCTGGGGCGGATTTTTCGGCGCAGTTCTTTAGATTAAACCTTTGGCTTTGTGGCAGTGTAACCGGCGCCGCTACCGTGTGCTGGCGCCGAGTTCTGGATGAACAAAGACGTGGAGATTTCTCGCCTTTTTTTTCAACACGCCCGCAAACCACCAAGACGTGGTCTATCCCCAAAAATAACACCTTCACCGTGTAGCCTGGTCTTTTTTATATCCGGACTGCGAGTTTCGCCGTTCCGCGGCTTGTAGTCTGCGCGCAAAAAAACCTCTAAAAAATCAAACGTCGGGACTTTTTTGAAATTTCTTAAACTGTAAATAATTTCAGCGTTTTATCACTAGATGGCGCTGGTAAAAAACCCTCGGGCTACATCGCCTGGGACGGCGGTGAATAAATTCGGGGCCCCGGGTCACATGTCCCGGAATGGCGGTGAAAGAGTTAAACATCGGCCTCACACGTTGGAAGAGCACAAGGATCGAATTCAGGAAGAAATCGCCGCCTACCCTTCGGGATGTGCAAAAATTCGACCGAAAACTTTAGAAATTGACTTTATGAATGTATTGTTGCTGGGGGCCATCATCTTTCTGATGTCGTCTTCAAAACTTGATACGTAAAACGACATGAAGTAACGAATGAAATAAAATAAACCCAATTTCTATCAGTTGCGCCGTTTGTTTTTAATAGCCCCCCAACAAAAATTTGTTTTGGCGCACCCCATATATGGATAACTTTGTGAGGGCGTATATATTCGTAGTCAAAGGGTCAATTGAATATATTATTAATAAAAAGGTTGTGCAACTATTTTTGGGTTCAATTTATGAACGGTAGTTTGTTAAAAATAGTTAGGAATTAGGAAGTTAGGAAAAAAGTAGAGGAATCAATAAAGATTGATTTAGGAATTTGGAAATGAACGATGTAATATTTTTGTGCCAGAAGCAGGAAATTGAGATTTTCTTAAAAAAAATTACTTACAAATACCCACAATACAAATGTAACAAATGTAACAAATAGAAATGTAATTTTAATGTACAAATAATAATGAATACGATAACAATGAAAAACAAATATTAATGAATAATAACAAACAAGAAAATGTATATTAATATTTGCTTGTTATAAAAGAGTTTATACACAAACGTTAAATCATGTCTTTCAGAATGAACGCGTATATTTAGTTCTCGTGTAGCTTTGAACTCGCAATTACGGGCAAAAAAACGTTTAATTAGAAATAATAAAGTTCGATGAAAAGCTAAACTGAAAATACACAACATTTCGGCACGTGAGGAGCAACGTGCTCGAGAGCAGTCACGCAAATTCCGACGTCGAATGTAAGAACGATCGCCGATGGAAAACGGTCACGATGCTGCACAGATGATAAATAAATATTTTCCTCGTTTGCGCTAAAGTTTATTTCATCACGTTTCTTTTTTTAAGTTCATTTTATATAAGCTCTATACAACAATTACAATTTGTTACAGATTTGAATATAGGGATTAAATAAACATACTACTTATCTATTATCTGTAACCGTTCTTAATTCCAACTCCACAGGCGTTGAAAGACCTAAATCGTAAAGATCCGTTGACTTTAAACCTAACCTAACCTAAATCGTAAAGATCCGTTGAACTTAAGAGCAACAGCAAGAAAGATTTAATGAATGTAGTAGCTAATGGAAGATATCGGCACCAAAGCGTGATCCAAAGTTTTAACAACTTATGCACAGGAAATGAAGCACAAGACCGTTTTTCAAATTGATTAAATTTTCTCTTTAACCCTTTGAGGCATGGCGGTATTAACCCATTACCGCCTTGTGTGCACACAAATTAGTATTTTTATTAGAAGTCTTATATAAATTAACAGAACCAAATTACTCAGATTACTTTGATATGTCACCAGTTGATGCTTTAGAAAAAATGTTCGATGATGACATTTTCAATTTGTTAGTAATTTCTATGCTCTATTCAAAAATTGTAATCCATCTCCCAATATCACGACAATATCACGTTTTATTGCCATTCGGGGGACATGGAAGGAACCTCCACGTAAATTGCCAGTAGAGAGTGTTAATTACAACAATCGGGTGTCCCCTGGAAACGGCAAGAGTCGGCTAATCCTTCCTACGCCGAAACACCATGCGAACCATCGATAATGGATCGGTTTTTATCGAAGCCAACATTTAAGACGACCTCAATTAACATTGAAGCTGGATTTCTAGAAAATGGATTTCTAAGGATAAGGAAACCATTTCATCTGACCTGACAAGAGCCACCAAGTGCGACATCTTAGTAATCCAAGAAACTCACAGAGACCCCACTGCACGGAGACCCAAGATCGCGAGAATGAGACTGATCTTGGAAAGGCCCCATGATTAGTACGGAAGCGCCGTATTTGTAAGACCTGATCTTGAAATCCAAACTCTGTGGCATTCACACACGATAACATTCAGATTCTCACAGTGGAGTTAAAGTCCCTCACAGTCACGTCAATTTACAAACCGCCCAATGCAGCCTTCGAATTTCAAGAGGCTCCCAACTTCCAGTCGCAAGACTGAAGGATCGTGTTGGGCGATTTCAACTGCCACAGCACAATATGCGGATATAGCCAGACCGATGAAAATGGAGCTGAACTGGAGAACTGGGCAGAGTACACAAACTTGCACCTGATACACGACCCCAAGCTGCCTCCATCTTTCAATAGCGGTTGCTGGAGAAGAGGCTATAACTCGGATTTTTTGTTTGTGTATCATTTTTATTCATTTTGGATTTTTTTACATTTTTGTCTCGGACAAACTTGTTCCCCTATCAACTAAACATGTAGAATATCCACTCCCAAAAACACAGCACCGCCCCATTACATGCCTAATCTATGCAGCAGTGAGGCCTGAAAGTGTTCCCTTCAAAAGGCGATTTAATTTCAGTAAGGCAAGCTTGCAGCTGACCTAGACTACGAGATAACCTCCCTAGAAGCAAAGCCCGAAAACTATGCTTTCATCGACATCGTCAAGAGACTATCGAGAAAACACATCTCAAGGGGATGCAGAACCGAATACATACCAGGTCTTACTCCAGAATTCGCAGACCTGTTGAAGAGGTACCGTAACCCTATATGAGGTCGACCGATTCTCTGAGGATACCATAAATACGGGCGAAGATCTGATGCAAGCAATCTCTAGAGCAGTGGTTCTCAAACTTTTGTTGCTGCGGCACCTTTATCGGGCAAAAAAAATCTTGCGTCACCCTTGTCGGGCTACAAAAATTTCGCGGCACAGCTATCCTAAAAGCGGTTTAAAATCTTAGGAAAATAACAATACTAGTTTAATGCTCAATTGTCTTTAATGGGATGAATGAAATTGTTTGGCAGATTTTTTTATCATTTCCTTTAAGTTTATCGGAAGTTTCGTTAATTTCACCCTCAAATCACTAGATACAGAGAGTTAGCTCCTGTACCTGTTTTTAATGTAAGCGTATGTTGAGAATGCAACATTGAGAGAAATGGCGGTTTCATTTAGTTTCTCGAAGTTGTCGGAAAGGTATCCCCATCGAACCAATTCGTCCCAAACGAACTTGAATGAATTAGACTCGCAGGTGTCTGCTGGGATATTTCGTTTCCTCCGAGTTCATCACCTTTCCGTTTTAAAGACACAGACACGTTTACCTCCTCATGTAATTTTCTTTTAACATGTTTTTACATTTCTTGATTATTGCTGCGGCACCCCAAGCACACGCTCGCGGCACCCCAGGGTGCTGCGGCACCCAGTTTGAGAACCACTGCGATAGAGCGAACTCCGATGATGGAAGATCTGAATATGAAGCAAGAGCAGCGACGTGCCTGGAAACTTATCAAAAAACTTAGCAACAACCCCACAAGTGCTAGTCCGAACCTGACACTGGTTATTTCAGACCCGATCGCACACCAACTCCTAATGAACGGAAAGACCCAAAGAAGGGCCCCCAAAAGAAAGGGATCCAAAACAACGCAACCGACTGTCTAGCTGAGCCATTCACAAGCAGTGAATTAAAAACCGCCATTAACAGCTTAAAAAATAACAAGGCTACAGGACTAGATGATCTAAGAATAGAACAAATAAAACATTTTGGAACTGCAACCATTGCATGGATCACCAACTTATTGAACTGCTGTGCAAGGAAGTTGCAAATCCCAAAACTGTATGTATCATCTTACCAAAGACTAAAAAGGAGTCGATGGAGAGACCAGAGGAACGTCCTACAACAGGAAAGTGTACTGGCTCCTACGCTTTTCAACGTATACACAAATGCCCAACCAACCGACCAACGGAGACGTCGCTTCATCTATGCGGATGAAATAGCCATCGCCACACAGGGAAAAGCTTCGAAGAAGTTGAGAATAAACTAACTACAGCCTTAGAAAACATGACACAGTACTACGACATAAACCAGTTGAAGCCGAACCCCAGCAAAACCCAGGTATGTGCATTTCACCTGAGAAATAAGGACGCACGCAAGAAGCTGCAAATCACACGGAGAGAACAAGAAGTCGAAACATGAGACATTGATGACATCTCCAAAGTGCCTGGGCGTAATACTGAACCGTACTAAAAACTCCGCGTGTAACTCTTTCTAAAAACACTCCCAGAATACAAAGGTCAAAGTTTGTGCTAGGAATAATATCATCCGGAAGCTCACTGGCACAACATGGGGAGCGCAGCCTGACGTGCTTCGTACGTCGGCCCTTGCTCTGTTTCTCCGTTGTCAGGTACGCGGCACCAGTGTGGTACAACTCGGTTCACTCAAGACATGTGGACGTGGCCTTAAACGAGACGTGCAGGATTATAACAGGCTGTCTGAGACCGTCACCTGTGTACCATCTATCTGGAATTGCCCCAGCACACGTCAGACGCAAAGTAGCATCCGAAATAGAGCGCCAGAAGCAGATAGACACAGATAGGCGGCACCCTCTACACGACCAACAACCAGCGACGATTCAAATCAAGGAAGAGCTTTCTCCAACATACGCAAACTACAATACATGCCCAAAACAACACCGCATAGAACTATGGAAGGAACAACACCCAAATCTGCGGACCGGACCCAGAGAGGAGCTACCACCGAGAAAACTTTGACCATACGCGGAATGGAAATCACTGAACAGGCTAAGGTGTCGTCACTCGGTGTGTCACTTCGTAACCACGTTAGAAATGAGGACTTACGGGCGAGAACAGGATGTTATATACCAGGTGGCTAAGCTCAAGTGGTTCTGGCCTGGACATATGGCCCGCATGGCAGATGGGCGTTTGAGAAAAAGGCTGCTCGAGTGGAGACCAAGAGCTGACAAGAGAAACAGGGGAAGACCTCCCACGCGATGGACGGAAGATATCAAAAGAATAACCACAAACTGGATGTAGAGAGCTCAAAATAAAGGACAGTGGGCAGAAATGGGGTAGGTCTATATCGAGCAGTGGATGCAAAAAGGCTGATTTATGATGATGATGATAAACAGGCTAAGGACAGGAGTGACGCGCCGCAATTAGAACAGGATGAGATGGGGAATGCCTGGATGGATGACGAACTGTGTGAATGCGGGGGACTTCAGAGCGACAGCCACCTTCTCAGATGTCCCAACATGGGAGAGGCATGCACGATGGAGGACCTAATTGTGGCAAATGACAGGTCGTTAGACGCTACCAACTACTGGAAAGGAAGGGCTTGAATGTAAACACTGGTGTCTCGGACTCGAAAATGACGCTATTTGCACTGTACCTACTGTCAATAACAAATCGGAAAAAAAATGACGAAACTGCGACCATTGATGCATTTATTAAAACTTAGGTACCAAAAACCCATTTCAACCGGTGTGTCCTTCCATTCCTTACCTACGATTCTCGGAAACCCTAATACTGACTAAACGGACAATAAAGAAAATACGAGTTCCGCAACTAGGGAATCTCTCTCAGGGATCACATACCAAATACTGAAATCTGCAAACGATCCGAAGTTGCAGACACCGTAGAGAGAATAACTGTACAAACATAGAACTGGGCGGGACACATTGCGAGATCTGCTGATGATAGATGGACAAGACGAATCATTGAATGGAGGCCTAGATCGAAATCATTCAGAAATAGAGGGCGTCACCCCACCAGATGGACCGACGACTTTTAAAACGCATCAGTACCAACTGGATGCAGACAGCACAAGACCGAGGACAGTGGAAACTATTGAGGGGGGCTTACGTCCAGCAGTGGACTTCAATAAGCTGACTGGTGATGATGATGACCAAAAACCATTTTGTGTCAGAACATGAAATCGACTATGAAGTATGATTGTGTATTATGGATGCAAGCAGTTCATCCGTGACAAACCCATTCGATTCGACTATAAAGCTTGATGTATCAGCACAAAGTCTTGATCTAATACATTTTGACATCTATCAAGAAACAATGCCAAGAATACGAGAACATGCCAAGAAGTTATATGGCAAAGCAACTGCTCCATTGCTAAAGTTCATAGAAGAGTTTCCTCCTGAAATAACTGTACTAAAATGGAACTGGGCGGGACATATTGCGAGATCTGCTGATGATAGATGGACAAGACGAATCCATGAATGGAGGCCTAGATCGGAAGCATTCAGAAATAGAAGCACCTCACCAGATGGACCGACAACTTTTAAAACGCATCAGTACCAACTGGATGCAGACTGCACAAGACCGAGGACAGTGGAAACTATTGAGGGAGGCTTACGTCCAGCAGTGGACTTCAATAAGCTGATTGGTGATGATGATGACCAGAAATCATTTTGTGTCAGAACATGAAATCGACTATGACGAAAGTATGATTGAAAGTATGATGAAAGTATGATGTTATGGATGTTATGTTATGTTATGGATGACACAAAGTCTTGATCTAATAAATTTTGACATCTATCAAGGAACAATGCCAGGAATACCAGAACATGCCAAGAAGTTATATGGAAAATCAACTGCTCCATTGCTAAAGTTCATAGAAGAGTTTCCTTCTGAAATAAAATTACTTCAAGCCTAGCGTTCCATATATGGTACGTTCTATATCTACTGTGCCAAAAGTGGCATATTTTGGCAGGACGCAAATAGCCTCCACAGCAGCGTTGAATTGGTCGAATCGCGAGACAAAATTTTGGATGACTTTCTTCAGCAAGTCGGGCTAGATTTCCGCAATGGTTTTCTACGGTTTTATTTTGACGCCGTTTCAGCAATTGTCTAAGCATTATAACGGTGGGATGTTTTTTGAACCACCTCGAAATATTGCAATAGCTACGTGCACAAATGTCTGTGCAAAGAGGTCTTTTTATATGCAAGGGCTAAAGGATGTTGTGTTGACAAACAAACTTCTTTTAAAATGAATTTATAACTGGAAATGAATGAATCAAGCGTTAATAGGTTAAAACTGTCCCAACTGATGTGTTGCTGTTTCAAAACGGATTTATTTTGACGCCGTTTCAGCAACGGTCTAAGCATTATAACGGTGGGATGTTTTTTGAACCACCTCGAAATATTGCAATAACTACGTGCACAAATTTCTGTGCAACGAGGTCTTTTTATATACAAGGACTAAAGTTTATTGTGTCGTTCCTTACTTCGTTTCTAAATCGTTTAATTTCCTATTTAAACAAAACTAGCGCAATAAATATAATATATAAAGCATGGGCGTAGCCAGGGGGGATGGTTTTGGCGAGTTCGAACCCCCCCGTAATATGCAAAAAATAACATAAATATTATATTGAAATAAGGAGGGACGAGTAGAGGCTAGTATCTTCAAGAGAGCATGGTATATGTGGAGTTTAGGAACACTTATGTGTCAGTTTTAGAAAGTAAATTGCCGCATTTCGGTTATTGTATTTTCGTCAATATCCCCTACATACTACTTAATAATGACTGTAGTTAGAGTTAACATATTCGCATATTATTGTTTTGGGTAAGTTTCAGAATTCGTTCCTGTCCCTGTTATTGTACACGAATATGTAATTATTAATAAATGTATTTATTTTTCTGTTGGACAGTGTATTACGTATGCAACCAACGTGCCGCGTGTAAGTATTGGTGAAGCTATCGTGGAGGATTGAAAGTACCTTGAAAATAAATTAGAGCCGTTCAAATAACGATTTGGAGTGACAGCCACGAAAATGTTTAGATAGCCGCTGGACGTAAAAATAACTCTATTCATTAGCTTTTCCTGGTGCGCTCTTAAATAGATTTTTGGAGAAACGGCAAACGCCACTTCTCATTTCTACTTAGTGTTTCAGTGAATGTTATCTTTAAAGATCTCTGAAGATTACTGTATTCACTTAATTTAATTCGACTAAGCATACCACAAGAAACCTAATTCCCAGCGTGTTTAATCACAATTTGTTGCAAAGTTTTTTTATTAATTCTTGTTAATATTAACTTTATTTTTCATTTTATGCAGTGGTGAGCAAAAAATTTAGGTGACTTAATAAATTGCAAATAATTTGATATTTTAGTGGAATTTTCTGTTTTTAAGGCTAAAAATATTAAAAATTAATAAACCGATAAATATGTAGACAGTATTGAATTAATGTATGTATTCAGTATTGAATTGGAAAGCATTTTTTCGGTTTATTTTCGTTTATTTACGTTTAAAATGTAGTTTTTAGTTTTTTTTGTTATGATAAACTAAGAAAATGAAAAACAAATTTAACATAAATTAAATCATTAATTATTATTAATTTAAATGATTAAAATCATTAATAACAATAATAGCGACAAGGCATACTTTTAATTAAACTAAGGATCAAATTTTGGTCAATTTTATTCCATTCCTGCAACGACAAATCACTTAGTACCTGAGCAGTTCTTCGAGCTGGATTAAGCCTTCGGATACGTCGTCCCAACTCATCCCAGACATGTTCGATGAGATTCATGTCTAGACTGAGTTCTTGCCATTCAAACCGCCTAATTCGCACCTCGTCCAGATATTCACTGACAACTCTGGCTGTATGAGGTTTAGCATTAACTTGTATGAAAATGTCATGTTCATCCATAGTCATGAAAGGCATAACATGATTGTCTAGAAACTCCGTAATGTATATGTGAGCTGTCAGAGACCCATTCTGTATGAAGACCAACTCAGTGCGTGCTCGTGAAGAAAGTCCAAACCATCACCGAGCCACCGCCAAAACGTCGCTTGTCAATGCAAACTGGACCATATATTTCTCCGGATGTTCTCCACACTCGTCTGGCCCAGTGAGGCAAAAACGCGACTCATCTAAAAATAGAACTTTGCTCCAGTCATCATTATTCCATGCTAAGTGATTTCTGGCAAAAGCCAATCTAGCAATTCGATGCCCGCATTGTAATGGTGGACCTGTATCCATCCTTTTCAAAGATAATCCAGCAGCATGAATTCTTCTTCTAACGGTCCATTCACTAACATTGACATCTCTAACTTCATAAAGTTGAATTCGTAGCATAACTGCAGGAGATGTTCTATTTTTCAAACTTGCAGACACCAAAAAGTAGTCATCTCTTTGGTTGGTGACTCTTTTTCGCCGAATCTGGGTCTTCTGCTTATCAGGCCTGTCTCAGTTACAATTGCTTAAGTGATCTAAATTTATTTCTCGCCAGTGTACATGCATTACAATATGATTCTTCTCTGTTGCCAAGTTTGGCAATCATCAAAGCTATTTTCATTTATGAAACAGCTTTTCTGAATAATTCGGTAGATGTGCAATGGAACTCAAATTTCACAGCCAAGATGTATGTCGGCTTCCAATACTTATCCTTCCGAGGATCTTTCCCTGTATGATCAGCTGCAGCAGTTAGTATTTCTGTCCTCTCATTACGTGGCCCAAGCCGGGTTTTAGTAGTCAGGTGTGGGATTTTTTTTTGGGATAGTGACAAATGTTGGTAGTAACTATTCTTGCATTATTCTGCCAGCCATGTAGATCTTGTTGAACAAATTCACTAGTACATGTAACTGGTCTCTTTACATCAGCTTGAGTAGTACTGCTGGTACTTCGTCCGGACCTGGCGTTTTTTTTTTATTGTTCTTTGATGCATATCACATTTTTTTGTTATTCTTGGAGCTGTCTCTTCTTGCTCTTCTTCAACAGAGGCTAGATTTCTGTCATCTTCAAAAAGTTCCTCGATATAATTACTATCTCATGTCTATATGGACAATTACTATCTTGATAATATGACTACAATCTCATATTTATGTGAATCTTCGTAATATTTTATAAACTTATTTTTCATCTGAATCTCTTTATTTAGTTTACTGATTAATATTTATAACATAAATTCATTATATTTATTAAATTGGCGGGGGACCGACAGCTTCTGCCGCATCCCGCATTTCGATCGCCACATTGTTATTAGCTCTCCAGACATCTTCATTGATTGCCCGGTCCCTCATCGTTGCCATAACTCCATCTAACCATGTCGAAGCTGGTCTTCCTCGTTTCCTCTTATTAGGTGGAGACTATTCAAGGGCCTGTGTTCTTCCATACGCCTCATATCTCCATACCATATAAGCTGCCTTGTTTCTATTCTTTCAGTTGTTTTGTGTATTCTATTTGTAAGTCGTCTAATTTCTACATTTTGTATGTGTTCTAACCTGGATATTCGGCATGATCTTCCGAGAAAATCCATTTCTACGACGTCTACATAAATTCATACACAATGTTTTCTAGTCTGTAGAGAGTGTTGCTTAAATATTATTAGAATAATGATACTAGGCTAGTTATAGGTCCTGTGCTACTTGAGAAAAACCGGCCAAGTGCGAGTTGTGACTAGCGTAAGTAAGGTATCTTTAAGAGGACCTAAGGACCTGTATGCAACCCATATGCTTCTGGTGCCTGACAATACCACGCAACACATTAGTGAATTTTCATAAGTTTCTAATAGTAAATTCGCATTTTTCTTGTAATTAAACTACATATTTACGGTTTTCAGATTTTTCCCTTTACATGTGCTGTAAGACACCGCTTCTTGCCAAATTTCATGATTCTAGGTAAACGGGAAGTACCCTATAGGTTTTGATTCCCTTGTGAAATTCGCAAAATATGCGACATAAACGGTCATATCTTTCGATCGCGTTGACTTACAAGTTTGATTTTTTCACAGCTGAAAGAGACCGCAGTCCCGAGTATTTGATATAAATTTCAACTTGTTACCTCTACGCGTTCCTGAGAAAAATGGTCTTGACAGACAGACATACAGACAGACGGACAACAAAGCGATACTATAAGGGTTTCGTTTTCGGTTCGGAACCCTAAAAACGGCAATAAATTGATCGCTTCCAAAGCGTGAAATGGTAATAGGCTAGATAAATAATTTTGTGTCCATCTCGTCCAGATATTCTCTGGCAACTCTGGCTGTGTGAGGTTTAGCATTATCTTGCATGAAAATGCCATGCTCATCCATAGTGACCATGAAAGGCTTAACATAAATGAAAGGCTTAACATGATCATCTAGAACCTCCGTAATGTATCTGTGAGCAGTCACTCTGGCTGTGTGAGGTTTAGCATTATCTTTCATGAAAATGCCATGCTCATCCATAGTGACCATGAAAGGCTTAACATAAATGAAAGGCATAACATGATCATCTGGAACCTCCGTAATGTATCTGTGAGCTGTCAGAGAACCATTCTGTATTCAGTGCGTGCTCGTGAAGAAATTCCTGCCCAAACCATAAATTGAGTCACCTCCAAATGAAAGTCGCTTGACAATGCAAACTGGAGCATATCTTTCTCGGGGTCTTCTCCATTCTCGTCGACGTCCGTCTGGCCCAGTGAGGCAAAAACGCAATTCATCTGAAAATAGAACGTTGCTCCAGTCATTATTATTGTGCATGCATATTATGCCATGCTGGTCTCAGAAGATGAAGACAACCTACAGAGAATGCTCTATCAGTTCGAAAAGACAGCTGCCAAATACAACATGGAGATATCGGTAGCAAAATCAAAAGTGCTAACCATCTCAAAAGAGCCCAGAAGATATAAATTTGCTATATACAATAAACCAATAGAACAGGTTATAAGTTTCAATATCTCGGCGTCAACATTACGAGCAGCAAAGACCTCCAAGAAGAAGTAAAGGCTCAAACAACCAAAGCAGCTTTAATATCAGACATATAATATGGCGAAACAAGCACATGTCCATTAAAAGCAAAGTCCGCATATATAAGACCTGAGTGAGACCCGTTATGACCTACGCTGTAGAAACAAGAGCCGAAAACTCAAAAGGGATTATCCGTACAGCAGAGATGAGGTCTCTAAAATCCATAGCAGGCTACACACAAAGGGACCACAAAAGAAACGAAGACATCCGAGAACTTTGCGATATCCAAGACATAGTGAGATGGTCCTGAAATAGACGTCGCGAATGGAGAGATCATGTTGAACGGATGGACGACAACAGATTGCCGAAAATTGCAAGGGATGGTCTCCCAAGATCCAGGAGACCACCAGGACGTCCACCCATACGTTGGTATGAAAGCTGGAATTCATCATCCCTGTAGCTGGGATGATGAATTACTCTAAGGAACTCTAAGAAATTAGAGAACAAGACAGATGCCTTACAAAAAGGAAGAAGAAGAAGATTATTATTGCATGCCAACTGACGGCGAAAGCCAATCTTGCAATTTGATGTCGGATTTGTAATGTTGGACCTGCAGCCATCCTACTACAAGATAATCCAGGAGCATGAAACCTTCTTCTAACGGTCCATTCACTAACATTGACATCTCTAACTTCTTGAAGTTGATTTTGTAGCATAACCACAGAAGATGATCTATTTCATGTCCTTTTGTGGTGACTCGCTTTCGCCCGGATCCTGGACTTCTATGTATAGTTTTCTGAAGTGACCTAAATTGTTTGCTCGTCAGTGTAGTTAGAGCGGGGCTGGGCAAATCTTTTGGCTGTCGGGCCACATTGCTGATGGAAATTTGACCGCGGGCCGCATTAAGAAAAACATTATTGTTAGATTTATTGTAGCTTTGTTTATTTTGGAACACGAATTAATAGATAATTCAGTGTGAGCACTATGCATAGATAAATTGGTAATTGCAGCAATATGAACACGGTAGATTGATTGAACATTGAACACCGTTGAATTTGGTAGAATCATTCAACAAGCGCGCATCAATTTTAAAATTAAAAAAATATGGTTGTTTGAGAGATGTGATCGAATATTTTTATTATGTGCAAACAACATTCGATCACATACCATGCAAATGGGCTTTGCATTGGTCGATCCTCGAGACCCAATTTTGGATTCTTCAGTAATTCCGGATTTTTGCAATGGTTCGATTAAAGTTGTTCTCCGGTTGGATAAGAGTTGTTGCTTTCTTGGCGTAGACCAACGACTTAACGTAGGCCCAAATAATAAAGTCTAAGAGCGTTAGATCGCACGATCTTGGTGACCACTCGGCGTCAGCTCTTTTCGAAATAACGCGGCGCGTGTTACTTCTCTTGCAATAACTCACGCGTATCACTCAGATGTGTGGCACGTGGCACCATCTTGTTGGAAGCACATATCATCTATGCTTACGTCGTCCACTGCGGGGCACAAAAAGTTTCTTATCATGGTTGTATACCGTTCGCCGTTAGCAGTCACCGACTGATCCCTTTCGTATCGAAAATTGTAGGATCAATGATGCCGCCCATCCACAATTCGTACCAAACAGTCAGTTTCTCAGAATACAATTGAGCAGTATCTCCAGTGGATGAGCGTTGCCCCAAATGCGGCAGTTGTGTTTATTTACGTATCCACTAAACCCCCTTTTCCAACTTGGCTTTTAGTATGCGCCACCCCGGTATCGCACATTTTGCATTCATTCCTGGTGGGCAGCCAGGACGGTTAGTGAAAACCGCCCTAGTTGTTTTCTTCCCGACCAGGATTCGAACCCGGTTCTCCTGCATTGAAAGGCGGGTATTTTGTCAGCGACAGCATTGAGGAGGACGTTATTTACGTATCCATTTAGCCAAAAATGCGTTTCGGCGCTGAAGATCATTTTTGCTAAAACGAGGACTCATCTCCAGCTGTTCCAAAGCCCAGCCTGCAAACGTGCCACAAAAGCCGTGGTCATGTGCCTTCAATTCTAGTACCAATTGAATCTTATACGGGTACAGATGCAAGTCTTTCCGAAAAATCTGCCAAGTTATGGTCTCAGAAAGACCAAGTTGTGATCGACGAAAAATGGACAGATTTCGGACTTCACGCACACTTTCAGCGACGGCAGCTATGTTTCCGATCGAACGCCTAGGACGATCACGTATAGGCTTTACTCGATCACAAACTCACAGTTTCCTGAAATCTCTTCATCAATCGTTCAATCGTGGTCTTGTTTGGACGATCATTACGACCGTAAACATCACGACGTGCGCGCAGCGTCTGAGATACAGAGTACAAATTTTAAAAATAAATTTTCACAATTTGTGAGTACTGTTGAAGCGTGTATGATTCAAAGGGGGGCTATATCAAAATACAAACATAGCTGCCCAACATAGAAAAAACGAAATTCATGGTAATAAGTAAAAACCCGAATATTTACCCTGTTATCACACTAAATGAAAAGCAAGTAGAGCGGGTTCAAAAACACAAATATCTTGGAACAGTCATTAATGACCTACTAGATTCAGATGAAGAAATCAAGATCAGGATAGAAATGGCTAGAAAGACATTTATTGCATACTCTTCAATGTTCACAAATAGAAGTTTGTGTCTGCGAATTATACTAGGGTTCATGGAGTGTTATGTGTGGTCGGTGTTACTGTACGGGGTGGAAACCTGGACCTTAAAAGCCCAAACTATCAAAAAGCTTGAAGCGTTCGAGATATGGATATATAGGCGCATGCTAAAGATATCCTGGACACATAGAATAACGAACGAAGAAGTACCAAGGCGCATCGGACATGAAAGGAAACTATTAAAAATTATCAAGATACGTAAAACAGCATACATAGGTTATACTTGGTCTGTTAGAAAAGTATCCGACCTTATTTTTTATTTTGAAAACCTGATGGATTTGAGTCAACCGCGCTTGCATGAGCCGACCTTGAACATTCGTGCGCATCCGTGAATTTTTTTCCCGCCTATAGATAGCGTCAGTTGCTGTCGAGCAGTGTTCGAGTGACGTAGTGTGTAGTGCTCTCGTCGGTTTTTCATATAAGTAAAATGACGACAAGTGAAATGAGGGATGTCCTGCGTCACCTACGTGATGCTGTGCGGCGCAAGCGACTGGAGTTGTGGTCGCCAGGAAATTGGCGACTCCATCACGACAATGCCCCAGCACATTCGCACTTGGTTCACAATTTTTTGGCGAAAAACCAGACTCATTACTCGACAGACTCATTACTCTCATGATATGGCCCCCTGTGACTGCTGGCTATTCCCCAAAGTCAAGAGGCCATTGAAAGGAACTCGATTTCAGACAAGAGAGGACATTGTCGCTGCAACGACAGCCGAGCTAAAGTCGATTTCGAAAGAGGCTTTTTCGGAATGCTTCCAACAATGGCGGCACCGCTGGGAGAAGTGTATGGAGTCCCAAGGAGACTACTTTGAGGGTGATTAGGTTTCCAACGCTTCAGGTATGCCAGTTATTTTTACCGGCTAAAGGTCGGATACTTTTCTAACAGACCACGTATTCTGCGCAACGACAAATATATACTGCTACAAAACATAATGCAGGGAACAGTAGAGGGAAAGAAGGGAATAGGAAGAAAGAAAACATCCTGGCTTCGTAATGGTTAATAAGAGACAGGAAGAGACTTTGGACAGGAATGAATGTTGAAGAACTGTTCCATGTGACAAGAGACGCATTCAGAAAGGTGGTCGCCAACTTACAATGAGATGACGGCATCTGAAGAAGAAGAAGCTGCCCAAACAACTCACAAATCCAAAAGATTTCATTGTGAATTCTTATCAAAAATTTCATTAAGAATTCCAGGAAATGACTAGTTAATATGTCATTTTCAAGAAGTCTTAACTAAGAAATCCTGAAGACATTTTTCTTACTTCTGATGAACTCGGAAATATGAGGCTTTGAAATGACTTCTGAAATCCAGAAAGAAAATGAAATCTCGAAGAAGTTTTTGGACTTCGGGAAGAAGTCTCCACGAAGAAGTCAAAGAAGAAAATTGACTTTTTTAAGAAATCTGTTCGAGAAGTCAGAAAAATTACCTCTTTATGAAGGTTCCTTTATGGAGTTCCCAACAGATCGTAGGTGGCGCATTCTAAATATCTTGAGGACTTCTTAAAGACACCATTTTGGGACTTGCTCTGACCAAATCTTAAACAGCAATTCTTCAAGATTTCTTGACATCATTTTGCTCTTTTGGTGAATAACTACACAGCGTTTTAAAACCGAACCCCAAATATGACTCCATTTTGGGACTGGCTCTGACCAAATCTTAAACAGCAATTCTTCAAGATTTCTTGACATCATTTTGCTCTCTTGGTGCAGAACAACACAGCGTTTTAAAACCGAACCACAAATGTCAAAGACCTGTGCTAGTTGAAAAACCCTACATATAGATATTTTTTAATTGAAGCAATTTATAAATTATTTCGCGGGCTGCATAAAACATCGACGTAGATGTGGCCCGCGGGTCGCCATTTGCCCAAGCTTAATTTGTAAAACGCAAATAATGTCTCTCCCACACGATCGTTGATTATTGCACGAAAAACATTAAAGATTAATAATAAATCGTGATCACAGTTTTTGCGACGAAACAGATAATAAGGTTACTTGGTACACACATCAAAAGTTTTATCGAAATTATCAGCACTTAGAAAATATGTTTGCGAGTTCGTTCGGCGCGATAACGAATTGCAATACAATTTTTGCAACACAACAATCTGAGCGACACGATTTCGACCAGATAAGTCAAAGTTACTACACACGTACTTGACCACTAATCATTTGTAATAAACACCAATAAACAAAAACATCGATATTGTCTCGATTGCTAATAAGCCAGTTTTAGTTTCAAATCATTTATCGGCACTGGAAATAAATAAATAGTAACAATAAATTATTAACTAAGTTTTTATCGTAACTAGGGCAAATTGAAATAATGAAAAGGGTTGTCAACGAGCCGTTGCGTTGTAAAATCAACGTTTCCGCACTATAATGTAAATAACTATTATTTTAATAACAAAATAACACACACTAATTAAGCTACTGCAGTCTTTCAACATGTACATCTTGGTTCTCAATCCATGTGAGCTGTCTTTCGCCATACAGTCTAAACCAGTGTTTCCCAACCTTTTTTGTGTCATGCCCCACCTAAGCCTTTCTAAAATTCTTATGCCCCTCCCTATGTAACATATACATAATTTTTAACAATTAATTTAACAAAAAATTGTATTATTCACTTAAGAAACTTAAGTGAAACTTAAAGAAACTTAAGAAAGGAGGTTCGAGCGTAACTAATGAGTCAAAATAGTGCTTGAATTTTTCTATATTTTCAATTATCCTAATAGTTGTTAAAATTAATTATTTTTATTTATAATAACATAACAAATTTAAAAATTGGTAATTATTATTTATTTAGTAAAATAAAGTTATTAAAATGACTTCGTTATTTTTGACTTATCAAGTGTCATAAAAAGATCTGGCAACATCAGTGTTATGAGTCGACTGGTTGTAAAGGGTTCAAAATTTTATTAGCCCAAGATTTTGGCTGAAAACCTCGAATTACCAAAAGACAAACAATGTAGATAATCTATGTAAAAAGTTGAAGCGTATTCTATCAAATAGTTAAATTTTTATTTTTCTGGTTACACAAAATTTTATAGAATCTAAGAACTTCGAGAATTTAAATTGTTTAAAACATTCGATTTTAAAACTCACAATAATGGGATCCTCAGACGTTCAAAAGTTCAAAATGTTTCCATTTTTTTCTTTTCTCAGGTGTTATCGCGACGTTGCCAAACTATCTGTCATGTGAATTACTGTCGACCAACAAGATTCAAAATAAAAAAATTAACTTTAATTATTTAAATAATTACATCGGGAACATTACATTGTTTTAATGTTATTGTGTTTTAATATTATTTAAGTTTATTGTATATAGTTTTTTATTCCTTAAAGTTGGAAAATTAATATCGAAAAAAATAAATAAAGACGAGACGGAAGCTTGTCCGCCATTTGTATGAGATTCGAAAAAACAACATTTTTTATATTTTTTTTCGGATTAACTAAACGGTGGATCACTTTCAAATTTTGAGAGGACATAAAAAAATAATTGATCTGCATGTGTAAAAATTTTCAAAGCTTGGAAAAAATATTTAACATGGGATTCGCTCGAACCTCCTTAATTGATACGTTTTAGGAAAAAATCACTAGGAAATTGTTACGAAACAATAAAATTTCCAAAACATGTAATGAAAAACTGAAATTCAAATTCGAAATAATTTTAATAAAGATTTTTCTATATTAATTTATTATTTTAATTTAGTGAGATCATTGCGTTTGTTGCTTGCTTTACAGAGATTTTATGTAAAGGTAGACTTGCGAGCAAATCGGCGCTGGCGTCACTAACGCAGCGATACTGAAGCGGCGACATAGCGATAGAATGTATGAGGCGCCATTCGAGTGACACTGAGGCTGAGCGCGTCAATGTCGCTGCGCTCGAATGACGCCTCATACATTTCCATAGTGCATAATACTATCGCTATGTCGAGGCGGCTTTGACGCTGCGTTAGTGACGTCCACCATAACGTACCTTTAGGTTTAAATTTTTTTTACGTCTATTGGTTAGCTTCAGCCTCAAGTCCTTCCGTTCTGTTATATCCAGACGATTTATTTTTTTAACCAGTAAAGCATTTACATCAGTAAATCCACATTCAGCTAAATATGAAGATGGAAACGGTAACAATAGTTTTCTTGCACATTTGGTTGAATTTAGGTATTTGATTTGTGTTTCCTCACAATGCCTCCAATGCCATCGCTCCTTTTATATTAAATAAAGTTTTAACTGACTCGTTTTTGATATATCAGACAAATCCACTAACATTGGCTGCATCATACATGTTGGAAAAGCAATTTGTTTTAAATCAGAAAACCTTTCTTTTAAATCAGCCGATAGTATTCTCAGATTATCGACAATAACAAGTATTGCGGTATCATTTACTTCACTTTTGGAGCCAATGAAAATCTGCAAAGTTTTTGTTGTTAATATATTTCTAACATAACTCTATCAGGGTAATGAAAACAAATATCTTAGCTTTTGCATCGACAAGAGTTTTATTTGTTCCTTAAAGTTGCTTATTTAATATTGTTAGATGTTCGAAGTGGACTAGGTTAGATGTGTTGCCAAAGACGGTTGAGCGTAGACTGAATTTATTAAATCGAAACATAATATAATTGATATACATATAATAGGCAACCCAATATACATTAGGTTGCATATATAACAAATATATTAAGTTTTTCAAAGATATCGTCAAAATAACTTGCAAATGCTTTACCATCGACCGTTTACAGTTGCTTCATTTCAGGTTTGTCGCTTAAAAAATCACTAAGAGTATCAAACGGTCCATAAATATTTTCAAGCAGTTCCCTTTAGAGTGCCATCTTACTTCAGTGTGAAGTAGAAAACTCACATGTTCTGCGTTTTGTTTTTCACAAAATAGCTTGAAGAGACGCTAACATTTGGCATTAGCTTTAATAGCATTGATACACTTTATTACTGAATCTAGTACTTTATTTAGAACAGGCGAGATGTTTTTATTAATGTTTATTGATTTTCGAAATGTCCTATTCTCATTTTTCATCAATTTTAAGCAGCCATTTTTCTTGACAATCATATTAGGAGCACCATCTGCAGCAGCACAAAATGTTATATTTTTCATTGGTATATTATTGACATTTTAATAGTTTTTTGGTGCTTTCTAATCTTTTACAGAACAACATTTCTTCAGCAAAATGACCAGTATCAATATATCTTACGTAAGTTATCAATACTGCCTCACTGTCTCTCAAAGTTGATACATCCATTTGCACTGATAATGAGTGAATTTTCCCTAAAGTTGTTTTTCAATACCTTCACACATCGTGTGTCATACGTCTATTCTCTTGCTAACAGTTTTGTTACTGAGTGCCATATGTCATATGATTAGCATTCTTCGCAGAAAATTTCGCAGCATTCAGTTGGTATTCACCGCAAGACTATAGAAGTTGCGACGGACCATTCGGAAGCGAACAACTGCGTTGTTTAGCGAGATTTAAAAGCGTCCGGGGGTCCCGAGGTTAAATTGACGACGCCAAAAACCCAGTTGATATTTTGGTCTCGTCAAACGAATTTATAATATTTATTGGCCGCAATTATTTAAGAATTTGCTCTTTTCTTTCAATTGTGGTACCGAAATCATTGCATTTAAATGGCCCGGAGCAAAAGGGTTAAGCTCGTGTCGAGTCCATTTTCGAATTGCCCCCCTTAACAATCAAATGGTCCCCCGTGGGGCGTGGGCCCCACGTTGGGAAACACCGGTCTAAACCCAGTTATAATATCTACTCCGCAACGGATAAACATTTTAAATTACAGTCGAACTTCCATAACTCGAACTTCTATAACTTTTTTCGAATTTTTTTAGAAATTCATACGTTTAGATAGCATTTTACATGTCAATTAACTTCTACTACTCGAATTTTCCTTAACTCAAATTTTTCCATAACTCGTAGTAAAAATTTGTACAATGGTAAAATTTTACATACAAAATAATCTCTATAACTAAAAATTTTTAACCGCTGCGTACTTTCCAAAATTTATGGTGCCGGATATTGTCTATCATAAACCGCATCCTGTTTGTTATAGTAAAGGTACTATATATTAATGAAATTTAAATTTATGAAGTTTAAACTCATTCTTTCTTCTTACCTCTGCCGTTATAATTGTAAATATGAGTATCCAGAAAAGAAAACTCAATATGATATCGTTGTCTGACAAAGTGAGGTTGATAAGCGAAGTTGACAAAGATATTAAAAAGAAAATAGTGAATGCTGATGACTTTGGAATTCCTCCAAGTACACCTTCTTCAATTATAAGAAACCGCGAAGAAATTCGGAACAAACCCGAAAATGGAGCAACTAATAATCGCAAATGTTTGAAAAAGTGTACCTAGCAACGATGACATTGACAAAGCTTCTTTGGATTGGTTTAAAATGTGCGAATGCCTGGACCACTCATAAGAGAAAATGCTCTTTATTTTGCTGAGAGTCTAGGACACTCTTATTTCATCGCTAGTGTAGGTTGGCTAGATAAGTTTAACAAAAGGCATAATATTATTCAAAGGGTTACGTGTAGTGAAAGTGCAGACGTTAATGAATATGACTGTGGAGGGTGATGCAACAATATCTTGCCGGAACTTTATTAGCATTAGCATCTTATCATGAAAAAGACGTAAACATTTAAAGACATAAAATGTTAACATATAAAGACGAAAAGTGCTTCGGTGAAAAACACAGCAAAGAAAGAATCACCGCCGAAAACTGAAACCGTTGGTGATTGGAAAATCAAAAAAATCCGCGGTGCTTTAAAGGTAAACGTTTTTTACCAGTGAGATACAGAAGCCAAAAAATCTTGGATCACAAGCGCAATTTATGAAGAAAGAACTTTGTCAATAGAGAATTTTATTGGAAAACAATTAAAAATTACTGCCCTTTTCAAAAAATAATAATTATTTAGAAAAATTGTAATTGTTTTTAAAGTAATTATAATTAGATAACATTATATTAATAATGTATACATATTTCCTTTTTACATATTTAGTTTCAATAAATTCTGTAAAGTAAATTTTATTCATTTTGTAGTTGAATTTCTATAACTCCAATTTTCTATAACTCCAATTTTTTTCGGTAACTATGGTAATTCGACTTAGGGAAGTTCAACTGTATGTAGTACCATATGTTCCAATATCTTTAAAACAAAAAGTCTACGATCAATGCGTGTTGCTTGTTATAACCTATGAAGTCGAAACTTAACTTAACTTAACTTAACTTAACGTTAACCAAGAAGACAGTGAATAAACTACAAAATGCCCAAAAGGCAATGGAACGATCGATGGAAGGAGTGGCCAGGAGGGACAGGAAGAAAAATGAATGGTTAAGACAAACAACAGGAGTTACAGACATAGTAAAACGCATAACCAACTTAAAATGGAACTGGGCAGGGCATCTCGCAAGAACCACTGACGACAGGTGGACAACGTAAATATTGACATGGAGCCCCTGGAAGTTCAAAAGAAGCAGAGGCCGACCTCCTACAAGATGGTCTGATGATATTAGACGCGCAGCCGGAAATTGGATCAACTTGGGACAGGACAGAAGGAAATGGAAGAACGAAAGGGAGACCTATGTCCAGCAGTGGACTCAGATGGGTTGAATGATCATTATGATGAGTACCATATGGGTGGTAACATCTTTTAGGATAACCCTGTATTATGGTAATCAATATGGAAAATGATATCTGGAGGGTGAATCCGGTAAGTGGGGCTCGAGAAAATCGAGATCAAAGTTTCGAGTCCCTCGAAAATTAATTGAATCGATTTATAGAAAATGTGGGAGGTTTCCTCGCCTTTCAACAGCAAGAGTTTCAACCTGCATTTAATTTAGAACAACTTAGAAAAAGATGCAGTCAATTTGGATTATTTTCGAAAAAGTTTCGGGAAAAAATCCGAACGTGCGCGTTTTTATATACGCAATTTCAGGCTTACCTTTCAAGAAAACAGAAAAAGGTTATTAGTTGTTTGTTCACACAAAATTTCGCGTCTTTTGATGTATTATACGTCAATATCCATGACATGTCAAAATTCGCGATTTCGAAGGAGCCTTAATTAAAATAATCGCGATTTTTCGACACCTCTCCGATTTTTACATATTACATATCAAAAGACGCAGAATTTTGCATAGATTACGCCAATAGAAATCATTATGCAATAATATTTACAATAAGTGAAGAAATCTAAAAAAACTAAAGACTTTTCAACCAGCTAAAAACAACTTGTCACATTTACAGTGATGTCTTAACAAGGAACAAAAGTAGCGGAGTTACTTTTACATTTTCTGAAAGCTTAAAAAAGCCTTAAAATTTTGAAGCCTAATTTATTAATATTGCTGCACACAATAAGACTAGGTAGTCTGTTTAAAAACGACGACGAAATTTAGAAAACTTGTCTGCAACAAGCAATAGCTTTGAAACCAACCACTCGATTGCATTTAAACTGGCAATTATTTTTAACTTGATGCATATGTAATAAGTGTGCATAAAAAGTTTGAATAATCCATCCATATATACCGGGTGTCCCATTTTAATCCGCCAGTAGCGATAATTCTGAACCAGTGCATTGAAGCGAAAATTGTTCTGAATAAAAAGTTAACGGTTATGAGGGGGACATCTGATGCCGTCGACTTTGCCCCTGCTCTTTGAACAGGAGGCAACTTTAAAATCTTAAATGGTAACCCCTATTTTTGATTGCAGATTTCGATAGAGCGTTAAAAAGTAGGTAAATCTTATTCGGGTTGTTTTCCAAATTTGTTGATAGTGCGGCAAACGTGAAAATTCTATATTTTCAACGTCGAACTCGATTGTTTTGTTTATATCCGCAAACAGATTTCTTGGATTATCGTTTCTTTTTTAAATTTAGTTTTTTAAAATGAGTTCAGTCCGCAAAGTCAAGTCGTTGAGTAATCATGGACTACTCATGGACATCCTAAAAGTTATTGGAGAGTCGCTGAACAATTACACCCGAGCAGTAGAACTGTATGGCCAAAGATTCCCGGATCGTCGGTGCCCGTCTCGCAGTACAATGCGAGGGCTGGAAGAACGTTTGCTTGGCGCAAACCAGAATAAGCAGAAGTAAGTAAACCAATAAATTCCTTGAAAAGCAACAAAGCATCTGGGGAAGATGGAATAATAGCTGAGCTCTGGAAGGTGGCCAATGATGCTTTTATCACTAAAACAACTAAACTATTTCAAGAAATTTAGAATGAGGAAAAGATACCAGAGAGTTGGCTAGTAGCACCCATACACCCATTGCATAAAAAAGGACCAAAAACAGATGTACGACTTAAGCAACTATCGAGGTATATCACTCCTACCTGTTACTTACCAAATCTTCTCTAAAATACTACTAAATATGCTTGAACCTCAACTTGATTCCAAACTGAGAGAATACCAAGGGGGCTTCAGAGGAAGCTCTTGTCCAAAACAAATATTGAGCTTGAAAATGATCATCAAGTATTACACCACACGAGCTAAAGAAATCTTCAGATCTTTTGTTGACTTCAAAAAATCCTATGACTCAGTAGACAGAGAAACACTAGTCGAGGTACTGAGAGAATAGAGGAGTTGATCAAAAAACATTAAACCTGATCAAATTATCAATAAATTATCAAAAATTTCAGGGAGAGATCGGCAAAACAGTTCATGTGAGGACAGGACTAAGACAAGGTGGTGGCCTTTCACCGATGCTGTTTAATGTGGTTTGAGATAAGATAATGAAGACATTCTGGCAAGATAACGACTCTGGGTGCTATAATTGGATCAATGAACAAAAACGTCAATCCTAAATGCCTGGCCTTTGCAGGCTACCTGGTTCTCTTAGCTGAGACTGAACAAGAAGCTGTAACACAAATCAATGAACTCAAGGAAATAGCAGAGAAAGCTGGCTTCTAGATTTCCTTCCAGAAAACATAAATAATGAAAAATTATACGAAGAAATCTGTGGGGCGAAATATGGGCAGATTAAAGTAACAGTTTAAATACCTTGTAGAGATTATCAGCAACAATGGATCCGATAAACCTACAATTGAAAATAAAAGACTGAAACTGGATAAACTATATTTCATCACTAAAAACATCTACAATAAAATGAACCTTTCCATAAAAGCAAAAATAAAGCACTATAATGCTGTGGTAAAGCCAGTGATACTGTATGGAATGGAAACTGCAACCTTTACAAGCCTGGAAAAGCTTCTGAAAATCGAAAAGAGGATATTACGAAGAATCTGCGGTCCAAGAATAGTAAATGGAAACTATGGATTGTGATCAAACAAGGAAATTTATGAGCATGTAGAAAATTTAGAAACAACTATAAGGAAGGCACGGCATAGACTCAACGGCTACATGATTAGAATAAATCCTGGAAGAAGAAATAAATAAATCTTCTACAAAATATATAATCTGAGAAGCCAAAGTGGTTATCCCAAGCAGATGAAGGAAGAATTAAGAAGACTGGGAATCAAATATGAAAACTGCCAAGATGTTGGAAGTTGAAGAATAGTTGAAGAGAAAGTAAAACGTGGGAATAGCAATTGGACGGAGGAGATACGAATACAACAATCGTAGAAAATGAAGGTTTTTTTGGAGGAGGAGGAGGAGGAGGAGGAGGAGGAAAAGTTAAAGTGTGGTAAGAGTCAGAACTAAACAATGATATCTGCGTGGTCCTTAGACAGCCAGTTCACAAAGAAAAAAAATACAAACAATTCCACAAAGTAGGGCATAAGAGCATATGTACTAGCAGATGCAAATAGAGGATACGTATATACAATTCTAGCATATTATGGAAGTTTAACTTGATATGAACTCACACAACCTGATCTTCCACTTAGCAGCCGTATTGTGCTAGAATTATGCAAAATATTATTAGGTACTAAACCGGATAGCCAAGGATACATATCATAAAATAGTCTGCAGCTTGCAAAAGAGCTCCAATAAGAAAATTGTTATTAAACCGGAACTAAACAAATTAACAGAAGGTACCTTACTGACTCCCACGTACTAAAACGTCCCACCTTTGCTGAAGGCAAAATGTTTGCGTGTATGTATATGGAAACTTATTGTTACTGGCATGGAAAGACAGACAGGTAGTCTCTGTGCTTAGTAGCTGAAAAGTTTCAGGAACACGCCTGTGACGAGTATGCGGGGATAATGTACAGGTAGTAAATAAGCTGTCTGTTATTGCCAATTACAATAAATACATGGGAGGGGTCACCTACAACGACACCGACCTCGAACGAATCTTGTGGATGACGACCCCCGGACCATCGCCATACTTGGAGCTGTACACCTCAATCCCCGCATCAGTCTCCGGGAAATCTTCTCCAGGCAGAAATCGGCATACCGAAATCGACGGCTCAACGGTTACTCCGCGCGGCGAAGTTCCATCCGTACCACAACATGCGCGTTCAAGAAATGCATGGAAATGATTTCGCCGATCGCGTGGATTTCTGAAATTGGGCTTTGCAGAAGATCGACCGTGACCGTTTATTTTTCCACCGAGTCCTGTTCTCCGACGAGTGCACTTTCCAGAATACCGGGTTCGTCAACACCACAATGCCTATTATTGGAGTTCTGAAAATCCCCACTGGGTTCGACAAGTTAAGGCACAGCAGCGATGGAGTATCAACGTGTGGTGTGGCCTTCTCGGCTCGCAGATAATCGGACCATTCTTTTTCGAGGGGGTGTTAAATGGCGCGAGGTACTTGAAATTTCTCCAGAACGATCTTCCTGTGGTATTCGAAGAAGTCGATTTGCGTACCCGGAGGACGATGTGGTTCCAGCAGGACGGTGCTCCACCACACTACGCTCGTGTTGTTCGACAACATTTGCATGGGCTGTTTCCGGCGCAGTGGATTGGTCCCGGGGACTTATTGTTTGGGCCCGATCTCCGGACTTGACGTCGCCAGATTTTTTCCTTTGGGGTTACCTGAAAGACGTCGTCTTCGGCGATCCTCCAACCACGCGCCAGAACATGATGGAGCGAATAACTAATGCCTGTCATGAAATTTCTCCAAACATGTTGCAGAATTTCGCTAAACGTGTACGATTGTGTCGAGACCATCATGGACACAATTTTGAGCAGTACATGTGAATTGTAATGGCGACGGACTCACACAACACGCAACATGCACACTCACATGCCCATGTAACACACGAACAACCACACAGACAAACACACAGCAAACACACAGTAAACACACAGACAAGCACACAGATATTCAAGTACAGATTTTCAAGTACTTATCATCTTTGTAGAAAGGGGGGGTCTTTGGGGCGGGTCGAGAGAAAAACAAACTTGTAATGTTGTGAGTGAGTCTTAAGTAATAATAACAATTAATTATGTGATGAATTTTGCTATTTAATTGATAAAAATACGTATAAGTCGACGGCATCAGATGTCCCCCTCGTAACCGTTAACTTTAAATTCAGAACACTTTTTGCTTCAATGTACTGGTGCAGAATTATCGCTACTGGCGGATTAAAAGGGCACACCCGGTACCCGGTACACCCGGTACCCGGTACACCCGGTATAGCGTCCCGAATTTAGAAATCTGGTTACCTTATAATAACGAAAGACTAGTCTTAACATAGGATAATAGATATTGATATATATATTGACGTAGATATTGATATTGATATAAATATTGATGTAGATATTGATACGAATATTGATATAGATATTGATGTAGATATTGATTTAGATATTAATGTAGATATTGATATAGATATTGATATAGATATTGCTGTAGATATTGATATAAATATTGATATAGATATTGATGTAGATATTGATGTAGATATTGATGTAAATATTGATATAGATATTGATATAATCAGAAGACATTACTTGTTTGATAAGGTTGGTCTAATATAACGGGTGTTCTACGGGAAGGTATACCGTGACAGCGTATTTAAACTATGAAAATCCATAAATTGTTTTACATCATAAAATAAGAGTATTAGTGTCTGTCTGCGACTATGACAATGAATCAGTGTCAGCCCCAATGACCAAGTTTGGTGTACGCTGTACGCCGCCCGTGTCCTATAGTAATTTCCATGCCCCGTACTCTGCAGATTAAATTAATAAATTGTGTATAGAACACATCTAAAATGTGTTTTATCATATTGTGTATGAAACTAAATTGTGTAAATCTGATATAACAACTCTTGTGTAACATGAAGGCAAATGTATCTTACAATTGACACTAGTCATAAATCTTGCGTGAATTAATAAAGTGTTCCCCCAGCTCGCACTATTAGGATGTCCACGCAGGATGTCCGCAAAGTCGACAATAAGATGCGACGAAACACATTTGTGCAACAAAAAAAACCGTTTTGGTTTATTTTCGGTCTGTCTGTGGTATTCTGTGATGTTTACGTCGGTTCTGGTTAATTAGATTTTGAGACAATTAATCTAACCACGGTTGAACGGCTCGAAAATAGATGTTTATTGCTATTATTGATAATCGTTGAGTGATTTATTTATAAATAGCTGCACGCATTAAGTAATTTGTTCTATAAATACTGAAATATGGATACTTAGAACCCGCAGACTAATTCTATAAATAGAAAATATATAAAAACGGGTAATATATTGCCTAGTTTAGTTAACTTAATCCCACAGATTTTACTATTTATAAATTAGGCTGTTATTAGTATACCAACAGTTTGACTTCGCGAATTGTTTGAAATTTTGTGCGAATCCTCAGAAAAACATTCAGAAAACTCTCAGAAAAAGTCTGTCTACGTGCATGACAGAAGAAGTGGTTAGCAAACGTTAAGGGGCAATGGACAAGGCTGGTAATAAAGGATGTCGGAAAATGGGTAACTCAGAAATACGGCGAACTAAAATACCATCTAACACAAGTACTCAGTGGACACGAATGCTTTCGAGATTTCCTCCATAAGATTTTCTCCGAGCTGCTGATAGCTTCTGTTAGTACTGTGGGGAAGAGGATAACGTGATGCACACCATCTATATGTTACGGTAAAAGTACGTAGTTTGGTAAATGTACACATTTACGGGTATATGTACTTACGGGTATATACACATTTACCTTCTTGATTGGTAAATTTGGGATGTTATTTTTGTGGTCGTTACATAATCGTAAAATTGAGTTTTGCGGTATCAAAGCGTCTTTTTCCCTCCATTTTCCGAAAAAAAGTCCCTGGCCTGGGTTTTGCGGATATTTTCCCCCTCGTTTCTTACCGCACCGTTTAAACCGAATGTCCTTGTGCTCAGACGCAGAGACGCGCCATTTGCATCGTCAACAATTCCTCGTCATGGCACTGATGAACATTTATTGGGATTAAGTTCATGCAAGATAGGCCTATCAACGATAAATATTAATTCGTGAGAATTTGTACTACGTTTGACAACCCTAAAGATGGACAACGCAACCTTGCAAGAATTTACTGACAATAAAGATGACTTTGGTGATTTGACCAACACCATGTTTGATGATGGAGTCAACAATGCAAAACAGTGCAAATTTTAGTCCTTTGGAAGATGCTTAGCTAAGTGACCCAGATAGCTATAGATTATGCAGTGGACCACGTCTCTTGTCCTGCTTACATGTTTTCTGTGAACGTTGTTTGGATAAAAATTTGATTGATGAAAGTGGAGATGCAGGAACAACAAAAAATCCAAATTATTGTCCACTATGCGAACAGGAAACTAAGGTGGGTACTAAGAAGTTGGCCTCACTACCCCTAAATGTAATGACTTCAAATATCTCAGATGCAGTGTTGGGCATAATTCAATTAATTTTTTTATTGTAGAATCAAACAATTACAATTTTAATTGCAATTAAATCAATTGCAATTAATTTAATTGAATTAACTGTTTAATTGTGAAGATGCAATTGCAATCAATTGCAATTAAATCCATTAATTGTGGTTTACAATTAATTTAATTGCAATTAAAATTTTAATTGTTAGTTACAATTAACTTAATCATCAATTGTTTATTATTACAATTAACAATTAATACTATTTGATGAATGTAAAAACTTTTCCCTCTTGTCACCGTGTATCCCTCCCATGTAACCGTGCTTTCCCGCATTGTGCCAAATAAAATAATTTCCAATATTGTAAATAATCTAAATAGTTGGGAAAGATGGTTCGTTCTGGACCCTGCACCTCCACTTCCGGCCCCCCACCTCGCTCCCACTTGCGGTTAACACCACACTTCCTGTTCCCACCTCCACTTCCGGTTCACATTCACACTTCCGGTTCCCACTTACACTTCCGGTTCCCACCCCACTTCCAGAACCGGAAGTGAGAACCGGAACTGAGAAAAATTTTGCAACCAAAAATGGGGGGTGGGAACCGGAAGTGGTGAAAATTTTTGAACCGGAACTGGAGGTGGGAACCGGAAGTGGGTGGGAAACAGAAGTTGGAGTGGAAACCGGAAGTGGGTGGGAACCGGAAGTGGGGGGCGAGGGTAGGGGACCGGAAGTGGTCTATTTCCCTACGTCCGGTTCCCAACCCCACCTCCGGTTTCAAAAATTTCCCTACTTCCGGTTCCCACTTTTGGTTCGTTTTTCAAAAATCTGAAGTGGAGTGGGTACCGGAAGTGTGAACCGGAAGTGTGAGTGTAAACCGGAAGTGCGGGGTGGGAACCGGAAGTGGGGTAGGAACCGGAAGTGGGAGCGAGGTTGAGTGCCGGAAGTGGAGGTGGAGGGTCCCGAACGAACCATCTTTCCCAACTATTTAGATTATTTACAATATTGGAAATTATTTTATTTGGCACAATGCGGGAAAGTACGGCTACAATGCGGGAAAGTGGCTTTACCGCATTGTAGTCGGACTTTGCAACATAGTGAGTAAAATTCTAGTTTCGCTTGATGTATACACGATGTCAAAGCTAGCTTTACAATTCAGGAGGCCAAAAAATAATTTCCAATGTTGTAAATAATCTAAATAGTAGGGAAAGATGGTTCGTTCTGGACCCTCCACTTCCGGCCCCCAACCTCGCTCCCACTTCCGATTCCCACACCACTTCCGGTTCTTACCCCCACTTCTGGTTCACACTCACACTTCCGGTTCCCACTCAAACTTCCGGTTCCCACTCAAACTTCCGGTTCACACACCGGATCCGGAACCGGAAGTGGGGGGGGGCGGTAGCCGGAAGCAGGGTGGGGACCGGAAGTTGAGGCGGAGGGTCTACTTGTTTCATAAATAATAATTGTCGGCCAAAAAAATTATACAAATTTCGTGCGGAAACGATTTTACAGCGCTCCAGCTAATGCGGAACTCGCCCTTCAGGCTCGTTTCCCAAACGAGCTATCGCGTTGTAAAATCAAACTTTCCACACTCTAATGTAAATAACTATTTCAGTTACGCATTATGGCAAGTGATACATTGGAGTATAATAAACATCTTCTAACCGACATTTATTAATTGTTAATTGTAATTGTAAAAGTGCATCAATCAATTAACAATTAATCAATTGTAATTGCAAAATTTTACAATTAACAATTCATTAATTGTTAATTGTGATATATTGCAATTACAATTAATTATTTTAATTGCAATTAAATCTCGCAATTTAATTGTTAATTGTTTTCACAATTAATTTTTGCCCAACTATGCTCAGATGTAACAAGCTCAATGAATTTACAATGCACGGCGAAGGAGATGGCGTCTCGCGTTGATCCACTTGCCACAATTTATTTTGCAGCAATTGTGAAGAAGCTCATCGTTTCTTGCGCCTTCTTGAGACTCACGTTGTGTTCTCTTTGGAGGATATGCGTAAAGATGGAAAAAAGATCACCACTAGTATGTCCACAACATGCTGGTAAGCATGTTATATATTAGTACATTACCTGTAAAGTGCAAGATGAAAAATAAAATCATGGGTGGTGTACCTCAAGGTTCAGTTCTCGAGCCAACTCTATGGAACGTGTTGTATGACGATGTCTTGTCTGTGGAGACGGAAGAGGGAGTCGAACTTGTGAGCTACGCGGATGACCTGGCCGTATTGGCGTCTGCAAAAAATCCCAAAGAGCTGGTACCCAAGGTGAATGTAACGTTAAGCAATATAAACAGGTGGATGAAACGGAACGAATTGAAAGTGGCCGTGGATAAAACCGTGGCAATAGTCCTAAATAGGAAAAAACTACCTCCTATAAAGTTTACCATGGCAGGAGAAGATATCTATCCCGTGCGACAGATAAAATATCTGGGCAAGGTAATAAATAGGGGGCCATCGTTCGGGGGACAAATCCACTATGCGTGCGAGAAGGCGAAACGCACGATCAAGGCCCTAGGCAAACATACGGCCTAATATTAGAGGTCCAGCACAACAGAAAAGGAAGATGCTAGCGAGGGCAATGGAGTCGATAGTGATGTACGGGTCTCCGCTATGGGTCGGGGCAGCAAGACATCAAATCTATAGGAAAAAAATCACGCCCACCCAAAGATTAATGGCTTTTAGAGTATGCAGTGCATACCGCACAACATCTTCAGATGCCGCGCTAGTAGTGGCTGGCCTCGTACCGTTACACCTCCTTACCGAAGAGAGGAAGCGACTATATGACCTACACAGGATAAAATAACAATAATAGACCGGAAGGAACAGAAGGAAATGACTTACCAGAAGTGGCAGACAGAATGGGAGCAAGCTAAAGTCGGAAGGTGGACCCGCAGGATGATACCGGACATCAAAGCTTGGCTCGATAAATTTCCCCATTGCACAGTGCCTTACAGGACACGCGAGTCTTCTGCTCCTACACGGAGGGAATTGGAAAGAGGGAGAGTGCACAATGCCGATACTGTACGGTACAAGTAGATGATACTCCAGAACACACATTGTGGAAATTGGGGTAACGAAAGGGACAATATAAAAAGAAACCTACCTGCGGCAGCCATGTCCGCGAAAAACATATTAGAGGAAATGATCGCGCACAAGGACAGCTGGGAAACTGTGAAGAATTTTGTAGAAGAAGTGATGCAGAGAAAGGCAAAAGATGAACTAGAAGAACAAAGCAGAGAAAGAGGCGACACCTGAGAAAAGGATATTAAGACCAAACCTGTACGACGAAAGGGTGAAAGTCGGGAACACTACAGGAGAGAAATAAAGAGGAGATGGTTTTAGTGGGTATGACTGCCTTATGTAGAGTGCTGGTGTGCCCCACACTCCCCATAGATGGGAGTGCGTAAAAGCATTTCTCTCTCCTCTGTGAAAAGAAAGGTGGGATAGTAAGAGGAATACCCTACCAAAGGACTTAGAACCTAGAACCACTATACTCTTCATGTTAGAATCGGAAAACAACTGGGACACAGTTCAAAAAACAATATCTGGTCTAATTATCTAAAAGGAGCAGGATGAGAAGAAAAGGCAGAATTCTGCAAGACCTAATTAGCGTGGCTGAATGGGGGAAGTAAGGTACATCATACCCAAAAAAAAAGGGTCATCATACCCAAAAAAAATAGGTGTACCAAAATATTGGTACACCTATATAGAAAGAACACACCACCAAATGTCTGCTATAAATGTTGCAATTCCAAGTTCAGAACAATAATAATAAATGGAAAAACAAATATATACATTTTATCCCGAACAATTTTACAAAATATATTGCAGTGCAAAAGCGCCTTTTAAAATGTGGAACAGTCCTGTTTATTAATCAACAAAGTTAATATTTACAGACAGCAAGAAGTGGGTAATCCAAAAATCTTTAAAATAGAGTAAAATCCACAATTTAAACATGTTGCAAGCGTTACAACAAGACGACTGTTCATGTTAGTAATCTAAGTTAAACTGAGTAGTAAACTGGGTAGCATAGTGAGTAGTAAACTGGGTGTTATTAAATTCGGTGATATTAGGTATTAAATTGAGTATTAGTAAACAATTTTATCTACAACCACTATCGTAAATGCCCATTATTGGTAAACAGTTCGTGGACTATATAAATACATCATAACACACACGTATGTAACAGTCCGCGATTAATGATAAGTTATGATTGATAACACACACGTGCGTTTGGTTTACGATTCGTTGATTGGTTTAGAGCTGCTTACACGTCCAGCGCTCCCCGTGCCGCAATTCAAACTAACGGAAATTTACACTTAGCGTACATTGGGTTGCCTATATCTATGAGCACTCTTATTCCAGTTTAACCCAAATAAGTACTAAATAATAAGATAGGTAACCATTAAGAATGCATTTCTTTTCATTTCTATCAAGTTAAATAATGTCGAGTAACAGTTATATATGAAAATACAACTGTTTCTTTATTATAATGTTAAATAATGTACCTAATAAGAAATAAATTTGTTACATCAAAGATATTTTTCTTATTAAACAGAAACAAATTAGTGTGGTCGTAGATAAAATATAGTACGTAACACGAGTTGTAAGGCAATTACGTACTCGCGGAATTACGATTTTTTTACGCAATTAATTGTTCCGCTCGTACGTAATATGCTTCTTACAACTCTAATAGTATACGTAATATACTATTACAGGATTTGTGGAAATATTTAATAATTCATTGTTGAGTCCGGAGACATTTGCAAAGGCAAGTTCAAGTTCGTGCCATTGAAATTTCTCGAGAGAATCGATAAAAAAAAGAGTTTTCCTAATACTGCATGCTTATTAAACGTGCGTGCAAATAACATCGGTGTTAAAATGGCCTTTTATAATCGGCAGCACGTGCCCAATAAAAAATATCCGTAACATTTTAATTTTAGAAACGAGGGGAAGAGCTGGATATAAAAATCCAAAAAGGGTTTAAGGTGGACAAAACAATTTAATTGAGCGTTAATTAAATTATTCTTGTTTTTCTCTTCATTGCAAATATGTTTACAACTGCACGTGATACAACAAATTTGATTTTAATTATGAAAATTAGAAAATAATTTCAAGTTGAAACGATTTCTTGGGTGTTTTAAAGGACAGAGCGCTTAACGTGAAGAGATCGAAGGTAAATATTATAAACACGGAATAAAGCAATTTATCATTTAAAACGTATTAATAATTGCTATAATAAATTATTTCGAAACGTATTAGAAAATAAAACAATCGTCCGGATTGCATTTTTATCGTTTGATTTGAGTCAGCTGTTGAGTTATTGGTGCGAATCTATAATTAACGCGGTCCGGCACCACAAATGCAGGATGCAATTTTCTGACGTCAACAAAATCGTTGCAACAAACTACCAGGAGAGCATAAGGTGGTTGGACTCAAGGCAAGCGCATTCGCAAATAAATGCATACTGCATTCTTTATATTTTGTGCTAATAAGCGCTACAACTATTAGGAGTCGATGACTAAACGCAATCTCCACACAACAAACATTTAATCGCAAATCAAAATACTTACACACAAACCGAACTCGTAAAACTTGAAAACTCACCTAGAACAAACAAAAAAACAAGATTAGTTCATCAAAATCAATCAAATTATAAACGATTTATCAATCAATCAAACGAATTGCATAATCATTAAACAAAATATTAAGACGATTTTTATACCAAAATTGATTATTGGTCGTTACAAATATATCCAAATTTATAAATATCGATAAGGTATTGATAAAAGAAAATGTTGATAAAAGCAAAAAATCTGGATTGGATGTTGACCTATATAACCCAGTTAAACATTGCTCCATATTGATGTTTTCGATTTATTAAATCAATTAAAATGTTGCAAATGTTGAAAAATTTTGTTAAACAAACAAGACAAAGTTTTTATTAAGAAATAATGCAACGCGTTTAGTTTTTAAATTTAAAAAACTTGCAACTTTCTCAGCTGCCTAGAAAGGTGATGTTAAATTGGTTGCAGATATTGAAATACAAGTACTAGTAAATTCAATATTTATAAACTCAAGATTATTTGATTGATTAGACCTAATAGTATATGAGGTTAATTCATATGTGGTTAATGCTACTAGAAAAGTGAATATAGTCAATCTCAAAATATTCAAGACATTTGGTAGACCAGAATAATCCAGACTCAGCCAGATCCAGCCCAGACAAAACCAGACAAGATCAGACAATACCAGATAAGACCACACAAGACCAGTCAATGCCAAGCACGACTGTAAAGGACTAGACAAGACCGGACAAGAACAGACTAGACCAGACAATACCTGACAAGACCAAGAAGTTAAAATTCCTGAATCAAGATGGTGCGATTCGACAAGCAACAGCGAATGAAGTATTAGGGTATTTGCACCAGAGTTGGTTGGGAACGTTTTGTCAATCGGAAAACTAGCCGAAAATGGGTTTAAAATAATATTCAAGGAGCATCACTGCGAAATAGATAAAATCAATGAGCAAGTCGCAGTAATTGACCGTAGACATGGGGTGTAGAGTTTGTGACATTGGGGTGTAGAGTTAGTTCGCCTCCACGTGGTACACCCTAGGTAACGCTAAATGAACCAACACAAGCGGCACCAGACAATCTTTAGATCATCTTCAGATCTCCTGGCATAAGAATCACAGGCGCAACAAAAGATGACACCATCAATAAATGGTTCTTCTAAGAACCAATTGACAAAGGAGCTCGGACCTACTATACGAGTTTGCCACCTCAATATAGAAGGCATAAGCAGAGCAAAATGCCAATTTCTGCACAGATTTTTAAAAGAAAATGATGTTGACCTGGTCGCAATTCAGGAAACGCACACTGAAAATGAAGCTCAACTGAACTCAAGAGGAAAGATTCCAGGTTTTGACCTATTGGGCGCTACCTATGACAGAGCCTATGGTGTGGCAACCTACGTACCCACAAACATAGAAGATGCATCCCTGCTTTCCACCTCCACTGAAAATAACATCCATGAGGTAACCGTAAAACTTGGCGATATCACAATAGCTAACATTTACAAACCACCAGCTCTCACCTGACCTGCCCATGTACTCAACCTCTACGAATATCTAGCCATATACGTAGGGTATTTTAACAGCCACCATGAGATGTGGAAGTACCGTGACAATAACATAAATGGTACGTCCCTTTTGGAATGGTCAGAGGAACATGGTGTCCATCTTCTATTCGACGCCAAAGACAGAGGCACTTTCCGATCTGCAGCCTGGAGGAGGGAATATAACCTCTGTTTTGTTACCACTGACAACAGAGGCCAACCTTTACCAGCATCAAGAAAGATCATTCCCGACTTCCCTCATAGCCAACACCGCCCTATTTTGATTAAAATCGGCATTAGCATCCCAGTCAAAAAACCGTTCCCACGCCCCAGATAGAACTTTAGAAAAGCTAACTGGCCTGCTTTCTCTATTAATCTCGATAAATGCTTGGGATAGATTCCGGTCGAAAACTACGAAAGGGCGAAAACTACGAGGTTGACGGTGGTAATAAGGACAGCAGCAAAAGCAGCCATACCTAGAGGTCACCGAAAAGAATATATACCTGGATGAACTGAGGAGAGCGAGAGACTGTATGAAGAATTTTGTGAAGATGGAAGGCAGGAAATTGCAGATGAACTACTCCACAGCATTGATGCTGCTAGGCGCGAAAAATGAACTGAAACAGTTGAAAATCTAGACTTTCAAAAATCAAGCAGACAAGCTTGGTCCCTATTACGAAAGCTCGGCAGTAGCAACCCACCAGATCGCCCCCAATCAATCTAGTAACGCCAAACCAAGTGGCGTCCTACAAAGTGTCTACCTACATAGTATCTACCTCAAGAGCACTCCAAAACCGTGCACACACAATTCCAGTTAAAAAACATCTCAAGATCATCAAGTCCACTTGTGCCTTTGAAACAGAATATGCCAACCCCTGCACCTGTGAAGAAGACACGGGGGCGAAATGAAAACTGGAAAAATCCCTAGTTTCGACGGCATCCATGCCGAATTCCTAAAGCATAGCGAGAAATTTACTAAACAATGGCATGCATTTTTTTTCTCAGACATCCTCCAGACGGGCTTATCAACTAAAGAGGGCAAAAATCGTCGCTATTTTAAAACCAGGGAAAGCCAATGATACACCAAAAAGCTACCGTCCAATTGCCCTCCTAAGCATGGCCTACAAATTTTTTGAAAGACTGCTATATAACGGGATTGGTCCAACAATACTGCAACATATACCTGTGGAACAAGCCGGAATTCGTCCGGACCGCAGCTGCACAGACCAAGTACTCGCACTAACTAACTACGTGTAAACTGGCTTCCAAAAGCAACTAAAAATATTCTCGCTTTCATAGACCTGTCAGCGGCATAAAAAAACATAACGATCAAATCAAAACATACGACACTGTGTGGCGACAAGGAGTTATATATAAATTAATGCGAGCTATCCTATGCAGAAAGATGGCTAATGTTATCAATGCCATGCTATCTAATAGATCTCTTCAAGTCATTATGGGCGGCAAGACCAGTACAAAAATGAAACTGAATAATGTACTCCCACAAGGATCGGTGCTTGCTCCCCTGCTCTTTAGTCTTTACTACATCAAAGAAGTTCGGCTACGCAGATGACTCGGCCCTCACTACAAGCCATAAGGAGTTTGAGATAACTGAGCAAATTCTAACAAATGACTTGGCTACCCTTGGGAGATATTTTCGCGACTGGAGATTGCAGCCCAGTGCCGCAAAGACGGAAGTATCGTGCTTCCACCTAAATAACAGGATGGCCAACTACCAACTTAAAATCAACTTTGAAGGCAGACTTCTCAGTCACAATATACACCCGAAATATTTGGGTGTCAGAACGCTAAGCTTCAAGAAACACCTTATGAAGCAGCTGCAAAATTTAGAACACGAAATAATATCCTGCAAAAGTTATGCGGCACCGCATAGGGTTCCACAGCGCCCACACTCAGATCGACAGCACTGGGTTTAGTGTACCCCGTCGCGGAATACTGTGCACCGGTGTGGATCAACAGCCCACACATCAAACGTGTTGAAGTCCAACTCAATCAAGCTATGCGTACTACATCAGGCACAATCAAGGCCACACTCACTTATTGGCTACCCACACTGAGCTACATTGCCCTACACAAATTCGCCGAGAATATAATTGAGCGGTGGAAAGAAGAATGGGAGAAAAAGGCCACATCTGCCAACCGGGATATGCCATGCGTTACAAGCAAGCCAGAGGGTTTTGATCACCCAAGACAAATTTGGACAACACTTAATAGAATAAGAACGAATTGTGGCAGGTGCTCCGACTGCGGCGCTGAAAGACAGACTATTAAACACCTGGTAGAGGACTGTCCAATAAATTCCTACAGTGGAAACCCATCCGATTTCCTGATTGCAACAAGAGAGTCAATAGAATATATTTGTAACCTTAGTGTGAAATTTTGTTATTTTTTGTTATATACTTACCTGTGATGTAGCCAAACGCTAAATAAAAAATAACCGAAGACAAAATTTATTCGTGCTGCGCACACCTGACACGGTGAACAATTTGAATTTGCTACATAAAGAAAATTGTATTCACAGTTGGCATAAACCGTTGGGTCATCGGGACCCAGAAGTAATCAGAAAGATGGTATCAAGAGATCTCGTTGACGGAATCCAGATCATGGAATGCGGAATAAAGGAGACGAATAAAGGAGTGCGTAAAAGAAAAAGTGACAAAGAAACCATTTCCAAAGGAATCCTTCAACAGGAGTGGAGCAGTGCTGGATTTTGTGCATACGGATGATTTTGTGCAAACAGAAACCCCGAGTGGTAAACGACACATTATCACATTCATAGACGATTTTTCGCGCTTCATATCGTCGTTAACTCATAAAAACGAAGTGGAAAGATCTTTCAGAGAATTCGCCTAAATGACAAAAACCGCATTTGGAAAGAAACCGAAAAATTCTAGGCTCGGATCGTGGAGGAGAATACACAGGAAACCGTTTTACGGAATACCTCAAAACCGAAGGAATCATTGCGCAATTGACAGCAGCGTATTCACCCCAGCAAAATGGAATCGCAGAAAGAAAAAATCGATCAATTATGGAAATGGCACGATGTATGCTGATTGATTCGAGACCTACAAATTCCTTTTGGGGAGAAGCAATAGCAACGGCAGTTTTTAACCAGAATCGTTTCATCTCAAGATCAATCCTGAAGGAGCTATGGAGCGGAAGCAGAGTTTCATTGAACAACATGTATCCTTTTGGAAGCAAATGCTTTGTACCTACACGTTTCGACGGAAAAAAGGGGGAAACTGGATCAAACAAGACGCGAGATGATATTTCTTGGACACGACAATAAATCGAAAGCATTTAGATGTTACAATCCAGCAACACGCACAGTAGAAATAAGTCGTGACTTTACATTACGTTTAGAAGTCGAAAAGTCCACAGAAATTGAATCGACTTCCCATAGAATTCCTGTCAGGTCAACAAAAGGGAAACTAGCTAAGAGATTAATCGAAGAGGCAACATTGAAATCGATTTTCAACCTCAGATTATAAATACCCAGGCGAAGAAACTAGAAGAAGAGGAAGAAAAAGACCTACAAGTCGACGAGGAATCGACTTCCCATAGAATTTTTGTCAGGTCAACAAAAGGGAAACTAGCTAAGAGATTAATCGAAGAGGCAAAATTGAAATCGATTTTCAACCTCAGATTATAAATTCCCAGGCAAAGAAACTAGGAGTAGAGGAAGAAAAAGAAAAGGACGTGCAAGTCGACGAGGAATCGACTTGCAATAGAATTTCTGTCAGGTCATCAAAAGGGAAACCAGCTAAGAGATAAATCGAGGAGGCAAATTTGACTACTGAAGAAGCTCACAAACTCAAAAAATTTAAAGAAGCGATGTCAAGCAATGACAAGAACAAATGGATGGTAGCCATGCAGGAGGAGATGACTTCACTCAAGAAAAACAACACGTGGGAACTTACAGATCTACCTGGAAAAGGAGAAGCAATTGGAGAAAATTGGAATTTAACCCTTTCGCCCCGAATGGTACACATACGTCCCACCAATATTTCACACTAAACTTGAACTTCGTAGGAAAATTTGTTCTTTTCTCGTAGGAAAACAGGCATAATATTTACCAAGGCAGATTGTAGTTAAAAATAATAGCGAACAATATCAGCTGAGACAAGACACGAAATGACAAGACAAGACAGGACTATAATAGACCAGACCTGACTAGACAATACAAGACCAGGCAAATCCAGACAATCTACCGAACATATATAATTGACAAGTTTGGACAAGACCATAATAGACTGGACAAAACAAGATAAATGTATACAAGAATGGTCAAGATTCAACAATACTGGACAAAATTTTGGAACAAAAATTGGACATGAGTGAACAATATCGGATAAGCGACTACAGAATTTGAGAAAACTGAATAATATTGGAAAAAAATGAACAAAACTCGAGAAGAATATATGAGACAAGATTAGATATATGTACCACTGATATCTTGGGGCAATTCGCCCATCGTTGATCTATATTGGTGTTATATTTATCAACAAAACCATGAGGTTTATTCTATCTCTGCAATATTATTTACGTTCAGGGACGAAAGGGTTAAGATAAAAAAGGAAGAAATGGGAATAGTTCACTGTTACAAGACCCGTCTTGTAGCACAAGGATTTTCACAAAAAGGTTTTTGCACCAGTTAGTCGTTAATTGACATTTAGAACTTTGCTGTCTGTTTCAGGGAAAAAGGGGGTTGATAGTCCACCATTTTGACGCTAAAAATGCATTTTTATGAAACTTGGAGGAAACCATTTATATGAAACAGCCACCAGGTTTCAATTTCGAAAATCCCGGGAGAGACTATATGGATTGAAACAAGCAGCAAGAGCTTGGCATGAAAAGGTAGATGAGGTTTTAATCAATTAGGGGTTCATCCAAGGAAACGCGGACCAATGCCTGCACACGAAAAGGATTGAAGATGATTAGTGTTAATGGCGAGGGGCCATCCACTCTTGCAATACATATTATATATGTATGTATATAATATTTAGATGCATTACCGCACATTACTTTGCATTCCTTAGCATTACGTAAGTATTACACCACAGCACACAAAGTAATCTTGCAGTCCTTGAATTACTTTTGCATTCCCTGAATTACGTTCACATTATATTCGCATTACGGCTGCATTGCAGCCACATTACCTCGCCACTACACCCGCATGAGCTCATCGTCGGCGAAGAGACCGGCTTTCTCCTTTGTCAGCTGCACGAAAATCCACGCGCCGAGCTTGTAGTAAATACTTTTAGTTAGTAAATTTTAGTTAGAAAAACTCGAATCGAACTCGAACTTCATTAGTGAACTTTTTTTTGAATAACTTTCCAATATTTGACTTCACAGAAAAATGTTACAAGGATTTCCGATAGAACTCTAAAAGTTCTACCGGGAAATGCAAACAGAACTATTGAGCGATTTTTTTTTCTTCACTTCGCCGCATCGGTGAAGTTGAATTTTTGTATATCTTTTAAATGTTTAACTTTGCAGAAAAATGTCATAAGGATTTTCGTTAGAACTCTAGGAGCTCTATCAGGAACTGCAAACATAACTGTTGCGCGATTTTTTTAAATTTTCATTCAAAACCATGGGTCCCTTATTATTGAAAATATCTTTTGAACCAAGGTTTTGATCAAAAAATGTCAAAGGGATCTCGATAGAACTCTTGGTGTGCTATTTAGATCCGTGAAAAAAACTGTTTTTGCAATTTAAAAAAAATAATAATTTTGCAAAATGTCAATTTTTGCAGAACTTTTTGCAAAATTGATCAAGTACTCCAGAACTATGGTCGAGGTGCAGTAATATGTCTACAACGCATAGTTTTTCTCAAAAGTGTTGCTAGCTCATTTTTGGTATTTTCCATTTTTTAGTACTCTAGAACTATTTCATATCTACCAGGAACTCCGATGTAATATCATATTTTTGCAAATTCGGTTACTAACTGCACAGGACTGTAAGTAAGTAGTTTACAGTATTGTAATTTTGTTGTATTTCAATCCAATTTCAATAAAAGTATAGAAATTAAAAAACACTTGTTATTTAATGACGATACTACTAAAGTGATGTCTTCTTCATTACTACCATTCTTATCTTACAGGTTGCAGGTAGTAATAACAAGTAAATCTACTCTAACAACAAGTAATCTAATGTTCAGTGCATTAGAAATTATTTAATTATTTAAAATGTAAATATTTCCTTCCTTTACGCATTACTTTGCATTAACTAAGCATTTCAAAAATTATCTGACATTATTACGCATTACGTTTGTGCTTTCTCCCAGTACTTCACATTAGCAAAGAATTGCCATAATTACGTGACATTATTACGCATTACGCTAGTAATTTCTTCCAGTGCCTCGAATTGCCAAAAAAATCAGGATAATTGTGAATACATTGCAACATTTCAGGGAGTAGTGAATCCCTCGGTTAATGGTTTTAAACTAGATCGATGACATTTTGGTCGCTTACAAGATGAAAGATTAAAAAAAATAGAAGAAAGTCTGGTAGAAGAATTCGAAATAATGGACTTGAAATAAAACATTATCTCGGCATTGAAGTGACGAGGGATACACAAAGAAATTTTGAATTGTGTCAATTAAAACACATTGATCAAGTTGCAAGGACATTTAGTTTATGTACAGGACAAGGATGTACAAGAGCAATGTGCAAGGACATTTTGGTTTTGGTACAGAATGCGAAAGAAGCGAAGACTCCGATGGACATAGGATACGACAAATCGCATTCTGAATCATCAAACAAATTTATGGATAATAAGGGTTATCAGAAATTGCGTCTTTTATACATCTCTATCTCTTTTATACATCTCTAAAAGACCAGATATAACAGCTAGTGTCAATATTTTGGCCCAAAAGACTTCGAATCCAAACCCAGAGGATTGGAACCAACTTAAACGCGTGGTAAAATATCTAAAGGGAACTTCAGAATTCAAACAGAAACTCAGCGACAGGGATGGAGATAATACGGAGTTATTAGGATATTCATATGCTAATTGGTAAATACTAGAAAAACTGGTGATACAGGGGAAAATGGAAGGAAAAAGACCAAGAGGAAGATCGCCGATGAGGTGGACCGACACTATCACGGACAACCAACAGCACGATAACACAAGCAACAAGGGAATCCAGGAAGAGGGAAAGATGGCGGGATAATATACGACGAGCGACAGCAAAAGAGTAAACCATAATCACGACCTCTCTGAAAAGAGAGAAAACGAAGAATAAAGAATGCAAATTGGGCAGAAGATAGACAAACTCGGAAATCAAACAGCGATTATGTTTTCTTTTTGAATGGAGGTATCATCAACTGGTCGTGCAGGAAACAAACTTGTGTCTCACTTTCATCAACTGAAGCAGAATTCATTGCCTTATCAGATACCTGTCCAGAGACGATTTGGTTGCGATGATTGTTGGAACACATGCACGAAGAATTGAATAGTCCGACACTAATATACGAGGACAATCAAAGTTGTATAACAATGATCAAAGATGAGGAATTCAGTAATCGAACGAAGCATATCGATACAGGGGCGAATCCAGGATTGTCATTTGGGGGGGAGGGGGGTGGGTCTTGACCCCGCTGAGGGCAGGTAAAGTAAAGACTAGCAAAGAAAACACACATTTTCCCTCACACAAGTCTCCTCGGATAACTTTTCTCAAATTCCTCAATGACTTCGTGGGAAATACATAGAAGCCAAACAGGTTAACCTGTCTTGGATCATTGTCGTACTAAGGTACGATTTTATTAGTTTAAGCGAAGTGAAGCTGCGCTCCGCACTACAAGTGGTTACTGATAATGTAGCGAGAATTTGTAACAAAATTTTTATATTTGGAAAAAAACTCATTTGTCTCTTGATGCGCTTCAGCTGGTGTTTTTGGCAGATGTTGTCTACCACTCCATAGCTCCTTCCAAAGATATATTTCTCCCGATAACGAGAGAGGATGAGGTAAATGGTCACTTTAACCGCGCGCAACTGCTACTATTTCTTCTGTGTTTACTTGGTAGAAGGTGGAACAGATCGAGAATCGAAGAGTGCTCTGCTCTCGAAAAGCGACTCGTCTCGTTCTTACTACACTTTCTACCATCTCACAACAAAGGTCAAGATCTAATGCAACAGCCTGCAGTTGCTGTGAAAGCGAAACAGTGATTTCAAATACTGCGGCGGTTACCGTTAAGATAAGACAAAGTCAAATCGTTGAATGGAAGCCAGAAAACTTGCACTTTTCAATAACCGAGAAGTTCTGTTGATTTCTTCAAGGAACTGTACGATACGGTCAAAGAACTCTTTGAATTGAATGAGCGCATCATACCTTCCAACCCAGCGAGAAGACTTGATTCCTTTAGTCTGTGGGTGTTTTTTATAGTTTCTTTGAAAAGTTCCAATCGTTTTGCTGACTCTCGTATAAATTGGTAACATTATTTACTATTGCCATCATATTGCGAACACTAGGCAAGCTGCATACCTTCACGACAGCTAGGTTTAGTTTATGGGTGACACAGTGCATGTAGGGCGCTGCTAGCGGTTGGATCCCGGGACACGTATTGTAATAAGCCACCGTCCACTTATGCATGAGTCTGGAAAAGTCATCACAGCAATTTTCCGAGAATACCTCCCTCAAATGTGGCGCGCCGCCCACGTTAAAAAACGTAAGGACCCCCGTGTGTCTAAGCTTGTGTTTAAGACCTAAACACCTAACAGAATTATACGTAAAGAGAGGAGACCTAGGTCGCAGTTAAGCTGTTGCGCCAAAAAGAAGAAGAACTATGAAAATATATTTTTCGGTGAGTTGACTTTGATTTGCCACGGAAGAGCTAAGACGTTTTTGGTGGGGACTTGAGCCCCTTGGTGCGGGACCGGACACGCGTGCCATCGCCGGGCCCCCCTTAGGGCGAAGGGGGCGCACACATTTATTGTAAACTCTGATGTGAGGGGGGGGGGGGGACCGCGATTAACGGTTTTGGCTGGGGAGGGGGTCTGAATGGTGGAAGTTTTTTAGTAGGTCGCCCCTTTAGGGGGCAGACCCACACTACCACTCGGCACAGGTTGGGTGGTGTCTGTTTGTAGATTTTCACCTCCAGCACGTGCAAACAAAAAACTGTCTACCCGCCACTGTATGTTTTAAGTTAGCTCAATTTGTACTACATAGGCGCCACCAGTTACGGGCCTGTCTCTCCCACTAATCCATCAGCGAAGTCATTAAACGTAATAGACGTATAGAAAATATTTTTAATTATTACGATTTAATTATTACGATTTTAATTCAATTGGGAATCGTTTAGTATGTGTTTAAATCGTAAGATTTAGGAATGTAATTTTAGGATCACTCCACTAATAGCCCACGTTAGACTACAGCGCTACTGTCAAACATTTTGTGACAGTAAAAATGTAAACAAACCAGTGGCTGAAAAACTTTCATGAGACGGACGTCTATAATCGGACAATGCGTATGATTTTCAAACGACCGTTGAGATTTTTAACTAACAACCGAGATCAACATGAAAATAGAAGCCTACAACACAGACAAAATAAGAAAAGCCACAGGGAAGAATGAATTGGCCATTGAGTGTCTAATGGATTTAGAATTTATAGCTAATTACTATATTTGTTTTCAGTGTGGAAACAATATGAAGCTAACTAAAATCAAGAGCATGAGATGTAGGAAAGGTGCCGGAGTCGAGACACCTTCGTGTCAAGATTGTGTGTAGAGGAGCATAAGAAAGAGAAGTTTGTTTGAGAAAAGCAAGTTTTTCTTTCAACATGTCATGCTTGTTACCCTTCAATGGATAGGGAAAGTACCAACAAAATTTGCTAGCTTAGAGTCTAAAGTCTCCGTTAATCCAATTACAAACTGGAATCACTTCTGTCGGGAAGTGTGCACAGAGATTTGTTTCAGAGACAATGAGATGTTTGGGGGGACCTGGAACCTTTGTTGAATTGATGAGAGTAAATTTGGGAAGTGGAAGCATCATCGAGAGAAGCACATAGATGGGGTTTTGGAGGAATCGAGAGACACACAGAAGTGTTTCATGCAAATGGTCACACAGCAGAGCAAGGCTGCGCTGCTGACATTCATCAAGCATTTCATTCAACTCAGAACAACAATTGTGTCAGATTGTTTGGAGGGCGTCGAAATCGATGAGAGTAAGTTTGTCAAGAGGAAGCAACATCGAGGGAAGCATGTAGATGGTAGATAGGTTTTTGGAAGAATCGATAGACACACAGAGAAGTGTTTCATGCAAATGGTCCCAAAGTGGAGCAAGGGCGTGCTGCTGTCAATCATCAGGCAGTTCATTCAACCGAGAACAACAATTGTGTCAGATTGTTGGAGGGCATCGAAATCGATGAGACTAAATTTGGGAAAAGGAAGCATCATCGAGGGAAGCACGTAGATGGTAGTTGGTTTTTCAGAGGAATCGAAAGTCGCACAGAGAAGTGTTTCAGGCAAATGGTCCCAAAGCGGAGCAAGGCCATGCTGCAGACAATCATCAGGCAGTTCATTCAACCCAGAACAACAATTGTGTCAGATTGTTTGGAGGGAGTCGAAATCGATGAGTGTAAATTTGGGAAGAGGAAGCAACATCGAGGGAAGCACGTAGATGGTAGATAGGTTTTTGGAAGAATCGAGAGACACACAGATAAGTGTTTCATGCAAATGGTCCCAAAGCGGAGCAAGGGCGTGCTGCTGACAATCATCAAGCAGTTCATTCAACCCAGAACAACAATTGGGTATTTGAATCAATTTTGTTTTCATCATAAATCGAAAGCTCATATATAAGTTTTATGACTAAACTCTTTTTTGTTTAATTTTTTTCCTTGTAATTAAAAAGTTATAACAAATTGAAAATATATTTTTAAACTCGGTACCGAAAACGCACAAATGTACCCTTGTGACGTAAAAATGTACTTTCTACCCGCTCCTGACTTTGTTGATACAGTAGTTGTAGTAGATATGTCAAATATTAAAAGTCATATATTACAAGTTATCGTGCTTGTTTCGTACCATCATGTATACCTATCGTGTATAGGTACTATAAAAAGAACTCAAAAAATGTTTTTAAATGTCCCACATTGTTAAACGTCGAAACCAATGGTTTTAAACAGTGCGCCAAAAAATTCTAAAATGACTATTTTATAAAGAATGTTATGTTTGAATGTTAGAATGAAGTTTCACCCTTTCGACTTTACAAACAAATTATTGCTCGTTTGGAGTCACGTGATTATTTTCAAAATTTTATCACTTTCAAATTGTTTATACTTAATTGAATAATTTTTTTTTAAACTTTTTCGCATTGCACATCGAAATTATTTATAATAAGGTTTTAAAATACATCAAAAAAATCGATAATTTTTTTTTATTCAACAACCTAATTGTGACAGATTGTTGGAGCGCGTCGAAATCGATGAGAGTAAATTTGGGAAGATGAAGCATCATCGAGAGAAGCACGTAGATGGTAAATGGGTTTTTGGAGGAATCGAGAGACACACAGAGAAGTGTTTCATGCAAATGGTCCCAAAGCGGAGCAAGGTTTTTCCTGCTGACAATCATCAAGCAATTCATTCAACATGGAACAACAATTGAATCAGATTGTTCGAGGGCATATGACTGCCTGGAAGATGAGGGCTTCCGACACCTGACTCAATCATTCAATTGAGTTTAGAAATCCAACGACTGGTGCTCACACAAATTCCATAGATGGTACCTTGGCTGCAATAAAGATGTGTTATCGTCCACTGTAAACGGTGACTTTGATAGCTACCTCTTTGAGAATACATCTGGAGGAAGAAACACAAGGCATCTACATCCCTGATGGCCGATTTTATTGAAACCATCAAAGAAATATAAAGCCATCGTGTTAGTCTTCTGTGTATCATTCAAATTTTAGTATATTATATCAAATTGTCAAAACAGCAATCCAGCATAAAATTAAGTAAATTGACAAAAAATGTGAAAATATTTACTTATCTTCTCGATCTGTATTGATTAATAAAATTAGAATTTCTTTATCTGTTTAATCTATTATATGGATTAGTATATGTAAAAACAATCCATATAACTATTAACCCTTTCGCTATGTGGTGCTTTTCTACAAGTCGTGCCCTGTGCACGGGCTGCTGAGGGTAGTGCTTTTACTCTTTGCGTATAAATAATAATTACTTACTCTTTGGGTATAAATACGGTTCCCGTAGTCTGTTCCATATTAATTACAATTGTATTTTCCTATTATTGATCTTTATTATTGATATTTTATTGATACTTTATCTATTATTGTCTTTCCCATATTAAGTACAAAAAAAAACGCTTGCGGATTTATCCGGTTCCCCTACACAGGCCACGAAAATATTTTACGGCCTTATCCGGTTCCCGTAGCGAAAGGGTTAATTGTCAAGATGAATAATTGGTGCATACACATACAAAATTTTATTATGTTTTGTCAACTTCAGACTTTCTTAAAACACGTTTCAAATTTTTATTCCAATTTCATATTCCTAAATCTTCCCAAAAGATTCGCAATTGTATAAAAATAGTTATACTCTAATTAAAAATAACATTTTTATCTGTTAAGTATATAGCCGTACGTAATAGAGAGCTAGGAAACAAATTCCAGTAACATACCTTTTCTTTAGGTTTGCAATCTTGTCACCTGTCAAATTCTTGAAATTTGCGGCCATATTGAATCCCACGGGTTAGAAACATTTTTCCGAAATTTCACACGAATTCATAACTGTCCCGAAAAAAATCACCCCGAAAAACCTATTAGCGCGACGCGTTCCACAAAAAATCCCGCACATTTTAACACCACTCGCAAGGCTATCGGTCACAAATTACCGACACTGTTAGTGAAATTGTGCGGAGCGATGCGAAGTTTCGAAACGCACGGGAACCCTAAGTGCCGACGTACGTTATAGGAGACGTGCGTTGGGTAGAAAAAGAAGAGTAGATGTACGTAAGTCTATTATTATCTTTGATGAAATGTAAGTTGCAAATTATGTTCGAATGATATTTAAGTTAAAAAGTTCGAAGGAAATTAAGCTTGGAAAGAAATAAAACTCTTGAAACGGTGAATTGAATCGTTATTCATCGCCGTTGAATCGTTAATAGGGATTATACATTTTCCGATTCTACAAAATCGGTGTGGTTTTTATTTCAAGTTTTAGTCCTAACTCAAAAACTAGATAATCTACGAGAAATCTAATTACACCAGCGGATTCACAAATGTAGTATCTATGTAAATACATATATCATTTATTCGGAAACTGTTTCATTTATGTAGTCTACACAGAAACAAATTACACTATCAATGAGATCTTGCCCGTTTAGTATTGTCTCTCTAGTCTTACACTTATAGACTTGTCTGTATAATCTTATATAGTCTTGTCGGTTTGATTTTGTCTGTCCAGTTTCGTCTTTCTCGTCTTGTTTGTCCAGTCTTTTGTCTTTCTAGACTCTTCTCTCTTGTCTGTCAAAACTTGATTTTCTAGTCTTGTCTGTCTAGACTTGTCTGTCTAGACTTGTCTGTCTAGACTTGTCTGTCTAGACTTTTCTGTCTAGTCTTGTGTGTCTAGTCTGGTCTGTCTAGTCTTGTCTGTCTATTCTTGTCTGTCTAGTCTTGTCTGTCTAGTCTTGTCTATCTAGTCTTGTCTGTCTCTCACTAAACCCCTTATTCCACCTTGGGTTTTAGTATGCGCCACCCTGGTATCGCATATTTTGCATTCATTCAGGGTGGGCATCCCGGACGGTTTACTGAAAAACCGCTCTAGTTGTTGTCTCCCCGACCAGGATTCGAACCCGGGTCTCCCGCATTGAAAGGAGGGTATCTTGTCAACTACACCACCGAGGAGCACAGTCTTGTCTGTCTAGTCTTGTCTGTCTAGTCAAAATCAAAATCAAAATCATTTATTTCATTATTTAAGAAATTCATAATAAACAGAACACTCAATGAAATATGTCAGAATATCTGTTAAATACACGCGCAAAAACACCCGTATATCTGTACTTAACAGTAAATATTAAATATTTTTCACTAGCATATAGTATTCTTGTAGATTGTATGGTTCAATTTCATTTAAAAGTCTATGCAGTTCCCTTTTCATGTTCTTCAAGTTGTCGATTTTTCTTATCGCAATTGGCAGGTGGTTAAATATTTTCATATTACTGTATGGTGGGTATCGTTCAGTCATTGTCATACTATGCTTTGGGAGTTCATATGACACTTTGTTAAACCTTGTATCCCTTTGGCTTGGTTTTATGTACTTCTCAAATAAATGTTTGTGCTTGATTAAGAAGACAATACTTTCGAATATATATAATCCCGTACATGTCAGTATGTTGGTCTTTTTAAAATGTCCTCTACAGGATTCTCGAAATCGTAGGTTTAATAGGATTCGCAACACTTGTTTTTGCACTCTAAACACACTTTTTATGTTAACTCCGTTGCCCCAGAACATGATGCCAAATTTCAGTAGCGATTGGAAATTGGCAAAATAGACCATTTTCAAGATGTTTGTCTCTAAATAACGACTCGGGACTCTTATGGCATACACAGTTTTGCTAAGTTTCATCGAGATTTTACTGATGTGGGAAGACCAGTCTAGAGTATTGTCGAAGTGAATTCCCAATAGCCGCACAGCCTGTTGAATCTGAATAGTTTCATTTCCAAGTACGAATTCTTTTGGAAATATGGATGAACATCTTTTTGTTTGGAAAATAATTGTATTTGTTTTTCCTTTATTCACTATTAGGCGATTTTCAGCGAACCAGGACAGCATTGAGCTCATTACCAGATTCGCATTGCGAGTAATATCTTTCGTAGCTTCATTTATAAAAAGGATGGTCGTATCATCTGCATAATTGATCATATTATGTTGGGGAGTTATAGGCGTTTGAGTTAAATCGTTTATGAATAGTATAAATAATAGAGGGCCCAAGGTACTTCCTTGAGGAATGCCTATGTTTATTAGCCTTGGTGGTGATTTCACTGCACCATGCTTTGTTAATAATTGAGTTATATGAGATCTGTTTGACAAAAATGATTGTAACCAGTGTAAGGCGACACCTCGTATGCCATAATTATACATCTTATCGAACAATATGCTATGGTCCACTAAGTCATAGGCTTTAGAGAGGTCCATTAGCATTCCCGCAGGTATCTTTTTTGCTTCTAGGTTTTCGCTTATAGCACTCATAAGTTGGTAGCAAGCAGTCTCGATGCCTTTCCCTTCAAGAAAACCATGCTGTCTTTGGCTAATTATTTTACATCTGCCTGCAAATGACAGAACTCTGGAACAGAAAAGCTTCTCAAAGATCTTAGAGAATGTCGACAGAATACTGATTGGCCTATAATTGCCAATATCAGTTCTATCGCCAGATTTGTATATAGGGGAAATTATTGAAACTTTTAAGACTTCTGGAAAAATACCAAATGTAAACGAGTTGTTAATTATATGTTGTAATGGGCCGAGCAAATTGAAAATTGAATTTTTGATAATGATACTAGATATTTCATCATTACCAGCACTCTTTTTGTTTTTTAAGCTCATTATTGTGTCAAAAAGTTCCTCCCTGGTTGTGGGTTTTAGGAAAATGGTGGAATTAATTCCTTGTATATGGTTCACATATTGCGTCCACGGCTGCGCATTGGATAAGCTCTGTGCTTTATCGGCAAAAAAGTCATTTATTGTTTTAGCATCTTGTGGTGATGGGGTATCATTGCAATATGTACATTGTGTCGATTTAATCTGTGTTATTTCTTTAACTAAATGCCAAGTTGTTTTTTGTATATTTGAGGATTCTTTGAGTTTATTTTCGTAGTTGTGTTTTTTGACATTTCTGAGCAGTTTGCCGAACCTCCTGCGAAAGTAATTGTATGCTTTCTTATATCGAGGATCAGAGTGTGCAATTGTTTGTAATAAATTAACATACCTTTCCATTTTACCTATTTCAGGGTTTGTAAAAACTCGAGGCTTAGTACGCTTGGTGTTGCTGCGGATTATGGGGAATGCCGCATTGAAGTTGGTATAAAATATCTGCATGAACAGTTCCCATTGTTTGTTAATTTCGCAAGAGTCAACTGTGAAGAGCTCGTCCCATGACGCTTTATCCATGAGTTCTTTATGATAGCTCTTATTTTGTTCGTTATAATTCCTAAATTGGTTAAAAACGTTTTGGGTTTAATTTTCAATTTTTATTTCTAGGATTTGTGCATAGTGATCTGATATTTGGTAGTTCATCGTCTGCAGTTTGTATTCAAATTTAATACTTACTATTGTGTTATCTATACATGATCCAGAATCAGGATGGCTTACTTCATGTGCTAGCGGCACAGCATTGAACGAATTCAGCAGCGAGAGAAACTGCTGACATAATTTTGTATTTTTTAGTACATCGATGTTGAAGTCGCTTGCTATTGTAAACGTTTTGCCTTCGTTAGATAATAGTACCAGTAACTCATGCAGTTTGTGTATAAATATTTGAGGGCTGGTTAGCGGAGCTCTGTAAACTGCAACAAATATGGTACTTTCCTTATTCAAAAGAGTTTCTATCGCCGAACATTCAAAGATGAATTGTTCAGCCATTTGGCTTATGTCGTGCCTAACGCTACTGACGATTCCTTCTTTGCAGTAAATGGCTGTTCCTCCATGTAATCCTTCTGGTCTACAGAAATGGGCGGCTAGGTTAAAATGTTTGATCTTAAAAGCCACAATTTGGGTACTACTCTTCCAGTGTTCAGTCAGAAATAAATATCTACAGTTTTTATTTTCCTCTAGCATAAACTCAATTTTGTCAATTGAATTGCCTAGCGATTGGGTATTTTGATTTATTAGATTAATTTCAGATGAATGATTTATTTTTCTTGTGCTAGATTTTGACTGTTTGGTTTGTGTTTTAGTTACAAATCCTCGGGATTTCTGTATGGGCTTGGAAAATTTGTCGACTGTCGATTTCGGTCCAAGTCTGTCTAGTCTTGTCTGTCTAGTCTTGTCTGTCTAGTCTTGTCTGTCTAGTCTTGTCTGTCTAGTCTTGTCTGTCTAGTCTTGTCTGTCTACTCTTGTCTGTCTAGTCTTGTCTGTCTAGTCTAGTCTGTCTAGTCTTGTCTGTCTAGTCTTGTCTGTCTAGTCTTGTCTGTCTAGTCTTGTCTGTCTAGTCTTGTCTGTCTAGTCTTGTCTGTCTAGTCTTGTCTGTCTAGTCTTGTCTGTCTAGTCTTGTCTGTCTAGTCTTGTCTGTCTAGTCTTGTCTGTCTAGTCTTGTCTGTCTAGTCTTGTCTGTCTAGTCTTGTCTGTCTAGTCTTGTCTGTCTAGTCTTGTCTGTCTAGTCTTGTCTGTCTAGTCTTGTCTGTCTAGTCTTGTCTGTCTAGTCTTGTCTGTCTAGTCTTGTCTGTCTAGTCTTGTCTGTCTAGTCTTGTCTGTCTAGTCTTGTCTGTCTAGTCTTGTCTGTCTAGTCTTGTCTGTCTAGTCTTGTCTGTCTAGTCTTGTCTGTCTAGTCTTGTCTGTCTAGTCTTGTCTGTCTAGTCTTGTCTGTCTAGTCTTGTCTGTCTAGTCTTGTCTGTCTAGTCTTGTCTGTCTAGTCTTGTCTGTCTAGTCTTGTCTGTCTAGTCTTGTCTGTCTAGTCTTGTCTGTCTAGTCTTGTCTGTCTAGTCTTGTCTGTCTAGTCTTGTCTGTCTAGTCTTGTCTGTCTAGTCTTGTCTGTCTAGTCTTGTCTGTCTAGTCTTGTCTGTCTAGTCTTGTCTGTCTAGTCTTGTCTGTCTAGTCTTGTCTGTCTAGTCTTGTCTGTCTAGTCTTGTCTGTCTAGTCTTGTCTGTCTAGTCTTGTCTGTCTAGTCTTGTCTGTCTAGTCTTGTCTGTCTAGTCTTGTCTGTCTAGTCTTGTCTGTCTAGTCTTGTCTGTCTAGTCTTGTCTGTCTAGTCTTGTCTGTCTAGTCTTGTCTGTCTAGTCTTGTCTGTCTAGTCTTGTCTGTCTAGTCTTGTCTGTCTAGTCTTGTCTGTCTAGTCTTGTCTGTCTAGTCTTGTCTGTCTAGTCTTGTCTGTCTAGTCTTGTCTGTCTAGTCTTGTCTGTCTAGTCTTGTCTGTCTAGTCTTGTCTGTCTAGTCTTGTCTGTCTAGTCTTGTCTGTCTAGTCTTGTCTGTCTAGTCTTGTCTGTCTAGTCTTGTCTGTCTAGTCTTGTCTGTCTAGTCTTGTCTGTCTAGTCTTGTCTGTCTAGTCTTGTCTGTCTAGTCTTGTCTGTCTAGTCTTGTCTGTCTAGTCTTGTCTGTCTAGTCTTGTCTGTCTAGTCTTGTCTGTCTAGTCTTGTCTGTCTAGTCTTGTCTGTCTAGTCTTGTCTGTCTAGTCTTGTCTGTCTAGTCTTGTCTGTCTAGTCTTGTCTGTCTAGTCTTGTCTGTCTAGTCTTGTCTGTCTAGTCTTGTCTGTCTAGTCTTGTCTGTCTAGTCTTGTCTGTCTAGTCTTGTCTGTCTAGTCTTGTCTGTCTAGTCTTGTCTGTCTAGTCTTGTCTGTCTAGTCTTGTCTGTCTAGTCTTGTCTGTCTAGTCTTGTCTGTCTAGTCTTGTCTGTCTAGTCTTGTCTGTCTAGTCTTGTCTGTCTAGTCTTGTCTGTCTAGTCTTGTCTGTCTAGTCTTGTCTGTCTAGTCTTGTCTGTCTAGTCTTGTCTGTCTAGTCTTGGTCTGTCTAGTCTTGTCTGTCTAGTCTTGTCTGTCTAGTCTTATCTGTCTAGTCTTGTCTGTCTAGTCTTGTCTGTCTAGTCTTGTCTGTCTAGTCTTGTCTGTCTAGTCTTGTCTGTCTAGTCTTGCCTGTCTAGTCTTGTCTGTCTAGTCTTGTCTGTCTAGTCTTGTCTGTCTAGTCTTGTCCGTCTAGTCTAGTCTGTCTAGTCTTGTCTGTCTAGTCTTGTCTGTCTAGTCTTGTCTGTCTAGTCTTGTCTGTCTAGTCTTGTCTGTCTAGTCTTGTCTGTCTAGTCTTTTCTGTCTAGTCTTGTCTGTCTAGTCTTGTCTGTCTAGTCTTGTCTGTCTAGTCTTGTCTGTCTAGTCTTGTCTATCTAGTCTTGTCTGTCTAGTCTTGTCTGTCTAGTCTTGTCTGTCTAGTCTTGTCTGTCTAGTCTTGTCTGTCTAGTCTTGTCTGTCTAGTCTTGTCTGTCTAGTCTTGTCTGTCTAGTCTTGTCTGTCTAGTCTTGCCTGTCTAGTCTAGTCTGTCTAGTCTTGTCTGTCTAGTCTTGTTAGTCTTGTCTGTCTAGTCTTGTCTGTCTAGTCTGTCTAGTCTTGTCTGTCTAGTTTTGTCTGTCTAGTCTTGTCTGTCTATTCTTGTCTGTCTAGTCTTGTCTGTCTAGTCTTGTCTGTCTAGTCTTGTCTGTCTAGTCTTGTCTGTCTAGTCTTGTCTGTCTAGTCTTGTCTGTCTAGTCTTGTCTGTCTAGTCTTGTCTGTCTAGTCTTGTCTGTCTAGTCTTGTCTGTCTAGTCTTGTCTGTCTAGTCTTGTCTGTCTAGTCTTGTCTGTCTAGTCTTGTCTGTCTAGTCTTGTCTGTCTAGTCTTGTCTGTCTAGTCTTGTCTGTCTAGTCTTGTCTGTCTAGTATTGTCTGTCTAGTCTTGTCTGTCTAGTCTTGTCTGTCTAGTCTTGTCTGTCTAGTCTTGTCTGTCTAGTCTTGTCTGTCTAGTCTTGTCTGTCTAGTCTTGTCTGTCTAGTCTTGTCTGTCTAGTCTTGTCTGTCTAGTCTTGTCTGTCTAGTCTTGTCTGTCTAGTCTTGTCTGTCTAGTCTTGTCTGTCTAGTTTTGTCTGTCTAGTCTTGTCTGTCTAGTCTTGTCTGTCTAGTCTTGTCTGTCTAGTCTTGTCTGTCTAGTCTTGTCTGTCTAGTCTTGTCTGTCTAGTCTTGTCTGTCTAGTCTTGTCTGTCTAGTCTTGTCTGTCTAGTCTTGTCTGTCTAGTCTTGTCTGTCTAGTCTTGTCTGTCTAGTCTTGTCTGTCTAGTCTTGTCTGTCTAGTCTTGTCTGTCTAGTCTTGTCTGTCTAGTCTTGTCTGTCTAGTCTTGTCTGTCTAGTCTTGTCTGTCTAGTCTTGTCTGTCTAGTCTTGTCTGTCTAGTCTTGTCTGTCTAGTCTTGTCTGTCTAGTCTTGTCTGTCTAGTCTTGTCTGTCTAGTCTTGTCTGTCTAGTCTTGTCTGTCTAGTCTTGTCTGTCTAGTCTTGTCTGTCTAGTCTTGTCTGTCTAGTCTTGTCTGTCTAGTCTTGTCTGTCTAGTCTTGTCTGTCTAGTCTTGTCTGTCTAGTCTTGTCTGTCTAGTCTTGTCTGTCTAGTCTTGTCTGTCTAGTCTTGTCTGTCTAGTCTTGTCTGTCTAGTCTTGTCTGTCTAGTCTGTCTAGTCTTGTCTGTCTAGTCTTGTCTGTCTAGTCTTGTCTGTCTAGTCTTGTCTGTCTAGTCTTGTCTGTCTAGTCTTGTCTGTCTAGTCTTGTTTGTCTAGTATTGTCTATCTAGTCTTGTCTGTCTTTTTATTTCAATAACAAGACCAGACAAGACCAGACAATAACAGACAATACCAGACAATACCAGACAAGACCCAACAAGGCCCAATAAGTTTGGAGTTTATATTTGAAACAGATTGAATACAATCTTTTTAAGAAAATTATCTTACAAAGATTACTTATGTTTAGTCTTATATTTATTCTCAATAATTGGGAACACATTAGAAGTTTTATTATTTAAAAAAATTGAGAATAAACAAAACAGGCAGTTTATCAAACAGTTTAATCATTGGTTACCAAAGTTTGTTATGGGAAATTTAATTCTCTTTAAGTTTCGTTTGAAAAAAATTTCAGAATTTGGCCTAGTTTCCGAATTATTTTCGCATTTTTAGACAAAAAAATGTAAAATGACTCTGTTTCAAGGTTGATTATTACCAACTCGACAGACAAAAAATCACCGCATAACAAGTTTCCTTAAAGGAAAGTTAATCCTCTACATGTTTTAATTCAAACATTTTTAAAAATTTCGCCCAGTTTTACAGTTATTTCCGCGTTTTTGAGCCAAGAAGAACGTAAAACTAAAACAAAATCTAACTTTGCTTCAAGATACTACCAATTTGACCGACAAAAAATCACCAGATAACAAGTTTCCTTATAGGAAATTTAAATCTCTACAAGTTTTATTTGATTGATTGTTACACATTTCGTTTCCCTCTCCACTTTCTGTTTGAATATAGAACTCTTTTAAAACTAATTTACTCTTTCTATGAAAACTTTAAAATCTATTATATCACTACACTATCTCATATATCTAGTTATATTCTATACTTACATATATCTATATTCGAACCGGTGAGAGAATGCAGCTACACTGCGCCGAGGTATGAGGGGCAAGGGACGCGTACGTTAGGATACGCGCAGTTAAGTTTGATTTAAGATATATGAGTCAGTTTTTCAAACACAGACAACATATAGTACATTTTTTTTAAGAATGCAGTAACTAGAAACCTGGTTTACAGTATGACAAATGTTCAATCTAGTTACCAAATTTGGCGCTACATTCAAATACATAGTGGCCCAAAAGTAGGTATACAGTAAGTATACAGGTTATACAGGTATTTCTTTTGTTTCTAGTGTAAACCATGGCTGGAAATAGGTTGGATAGGTTGCAGGAATGCATCAATGCCGAAGGTGGACATTTTGAGCACCTTCGGAATTAAATATGTAATTAAACCTGTAATTAAAAAATTAAATAATAAAAGTAATACCTACGTTTGGGCCACTCTGTATAGTTACTTGAACATAAAATTGGTATTTTAGTAAAGGTTTGATTGAATATCTATTAAATACACCAAATGGTAACAAAAGTAATAAAATGTAATCTTGTAAGATCCAGTTAAATATAAACTTGACAGCTCTTTGTTTAATAAAAATCAATGGAAAAGAAACATTGAATTGACAACAAAGTAACACACGCGACTTTGAAAATATAAAAATAACTGAAATGTGATTGCGCTTGGGAAATACGTAATAATTGATGGATTTCTCGGAATAAGCAATTAATAATTTTTAATTATTCCTAACGAGCATTGAAGAAAAATATATTGCAAGTAAGAAAATATTTTTTGTGCGAATAAAGTTTTTACTACGGAGAAATTACAATTTGAGCCAAAATATTACTATTTAGTATTTGAAAGGTTTAATTAATACAATGCTCAATTAATGCAACTAATACTTGATTGGATCGAATACGTGACACAATTTAGAAACTCAAAATAAGTTTCTACGGTGCAACGACAAAAAAAGAGCAACATTTTAATACCAAAATTAAAACAAAAATCACTCGCAAATTTAGTAGACGCTAGTAAACTCGCCCATCATCATGGTGCAATCATGTTCACTAGCTAACTAGAAAATTGTACACGGAAAAAAGTACCCTTTAAAATTTACAGTTTCAAATAGTAGCAGCGGCCTTACGAATACAAATTTGTAAAGATAGAAGTTTCATACTGTAATTTTTAAAACTTATTTACTAATAATATCGGACTCTGTAATATGAACAAAAAGAAATTTGTAGTTTTTACTGTTTCAAATTCGCAAGACCGCTGCTACTATTTGAAACTGTAATTTTTAAAGTGAACTTTTTCCGTGTAAAAAATCTTCCCAGAAAACTGAAAGCCAAAGCAGCTTACTCGCTGATGTGTGATCATGTAAGTATCATAGCTTCTAGTGAGTATCTGTGAGTATCCCGCTGGTTCCAGTTCAGCAAATGAAAGAAAAAACACAACACGTGGTTTTAACTCGCTAACTAGTTGACTACTAAATGAGTGGAAAGCATTGTGTGTCATCATCACTGTCGCACTAGTTGACTCGCCCGCTTCTAAACTGTCTGCCTGTCTTGTATGCTTAGTTTTGTCTGTCTAGCCTTATCTGCCTATTCTTGTCTGTCTTGTTTCTAGTCTTGTCTGGCTACTCTTGTCGGTCTAGTCTAGTCTGCCTAGTTTTGTCTGTTTGGTCTTGTCTGTCTAGTCTTGTCTGTCTTACCCTGTCTAGCCCTGGAAATATTAAACAAGAACCTACTACAAAACAAAAACCTGCCAGATGGAAGCAGGCTAAATTAGTATTAATAAAAAAACCCAACAAGCACGTATGTGTACCTTCTTCATACCTGCCCCTCTGTATCCTTGATATCGCTGGCAAAATCCTAGAACAACTAATTTTAGCACGTCGAAACAAAGATCTAGAAAGCGGAATGAACCTATCTGAAAGACAATTAGGAGAGGGTAGATCTACAATTTAGAGAGGATAGATCTACAATAGATGCCGAAAAATACGTCATAAATATAGCCGAAAAGGCACAAAACAGACCAGGAAAATATTTGCGCTTATAACGCTAGACATGAAAAATGCTTTAAACTCGGCTGCCTGGCAGCACATGATTGTTGAATTAACGGAAAGAAATATACCGCCATATGTACTAAGAATGATGAATGAAGAAGTTAAAAGTTGGGACGACAGTAGTGGTGTTAATGAAGTTAAAAGTTGGGACGGCAGTAGTTGTGTTCCACAGGGTTCCGTAATGGGACCAACCCTGTGGAACACAACTACTGCCGTCCCAACTTTTAACTTCATTAACGTACTCTACGATGGTGTCCTCAGGCTGAAGCTACCCGAGGGAGTTAACATAATCGGTTTTGCTGACGACCTGGCACTCACTGTAGTGGGAAAAGAATGATAGATGTACTATGCTCAGAGCTAACTTGGCCAATGAACTAAATTACTAAATGGATGTCATCAAAATCCTTCTACCTAGCACCGGAAAAGTCCGAAGTGGTCCTGCTAACGAGATATAGAGAGTTGGCTCCTATGTCTTCTATAGTGATGGGTGTGAACATTAAACCAAAAGACTCTATAAAATACCTTGGCATCTCAATCGACAAAAGACTGTCTTTTACAGAGCACATCAAAAAAAGTAGAAAAGCGGAAGCTGGCATGAAAACTACTGCGGCACTGGAAAAAATAATTCCCATGTGGGCGGACCTAGATGCAGTAAACGCAGGCTCCTAAGCACTATGGCTCACTCTGCTATGGAGCTCCCATATGAGCACAGGGCCTTAACCCCTTGACATACGAATAAAATGCGCGTTGATGTGTCCATATACATGTAATGTTATCAAATATACATGTCTTGGAGACGTCATTGTATGTCAAGGGATTAACAAAGCTAGAACAAACGAATTAGCTGTATTTCAGAGGAAAATGGCCCTACGAATCTGCAGTGCCTACTGCATACAGTAGGCACTAGGATACAGTATTGCGTCATGCAGTTTTGGTTATTGCAGGTATCTCATCGAACTGCAGACTTCTTCTTATGTTTGCCGTACTTTCTTAGGAGGAAGTGTAGGCGACCTCTCGCGCATACTTGTGGAACGTATCGTCAGACTAATATGCGGGACCTAGCAGTTTATCGCTGGTTCCGAACGGCACTATTTGAGAGGTTTTCTTGGCAGAATTACTCGTGGTAGTTTGCCACTGATTTCCACGAGGGACTGTAGACAAAGCATAGAAATTATCGATATGAGGTAGGCAAGAACAAAACATCTAGACATGAGGCCGATAGCAAACTCAGTCAGGAGTGGCAGGAAGAGTGGAAATACTCCACAAAAGATCAGTGGACGTGGACTACTCGACGATACGGGGAAGTTTCATACTACGGCTGCCACGGTTATTGCCGAGATTACCTTCACAACATCGGGAGAGCATCCGACGCAGATTGCGTATACTGTGGGCTGGCCGATAGTGTTTGTTACCCATTCTATATATGAGGGAAGTGTTTGAGAACGACAAAATCGATCCCCAAAATATGATGGCGCACCTATTAGGATCGCAGGAAGGATGGAACAATATCCACAAAATGGTAACAAAAATAATAACAGAAAAGGAAAATGACGAAAGAAAAATAAAACTCAAAAAATCGAACCCCTAATCGCACACAGTGCTGGAGGGGGAAGTGGATAGTATTCGTCCCTGAACCCTGAAGAAATGCGACGTGCGGTTCCGAAGTGTTCGGATTAGTTTCAGGAGGCTCACTTGCATTGTTAACCGAAAGGTGCCATCTAGTGCCGTCTAGTCATCTCGCCAGGTAGTAGCTATACTTGCCGCAGCGACCCCGTGGAGTGATCACGCGGCGTTCACATGATAGTTCGTACTGACGTTGTAAAAAGCCTGATTTACACTGCTTTGCCAAATTTTACTTAAAAAAAATTATATTAATTTAAAGAAAACAAAGTCTTGGAAAAGACTGATTTATGGATAAAATGTAATCACTAATTTTAAATAAGACAGAAACACTGGAAATTCGAGAGCAGGTGGCATACAACCGGACTGGTCGACTGGTTTAAAGTTTCAGCTGCATGATCTACGCTTCAAAAGCGTTTGCACTGACCATTAGGGAATCATCCCCCGAAAATCACGTGAAGGTCACGCAAGTTTATTACTCCATCGGGTGGCTGCTGAACTATAGTACACTCGTTCAATGTAATCGACCCATAAGAAATAGCAAATATATGATATAAGATTTTGATATAAGATATAACGTGATATAAGGCTTTGCAAAAAATAACAGGAAAAAGTTTAAGAGAGATTTGAATAACAAGTCTAAAAAATACTCAATGCTAGACACTTCAAAACTGGTCCTTGCGCTGAAAGGATTCTTATATTTTGCACTAATTGTTAGTTTATTTAATGGGTAGAAGAAACTTATATTATTATAAATTGCAATAAATTATATTTAAAAACAAATAATTTTAATTTGCTGTAAAAGCATAATAAATAAAATAAAGTGAATAATAGTACTAGAGGATATATTATGAGAGTAATATTGAGAATGGTACCAATTTAGGAAATAGTTTGGAAACTATTTTAAAAGATTTCGAGGTTTCTTGCAGTGTGTTAATATTTACATAAATTATTAGATCTCGTTAACGAACGGCTAAATAACCTAAATCTTTCAATTTAAACAATTCCAGACGCGAAAAACACGAAGCTTTCAATTCATACGGGATTCTGTACGCAAGTTTTGTTTTATTTGGACCGCTTTATTGGGCACTTCGCTTAAAAAAATATTCTATTTCCATTTCCGACTACGCAAAACCTAATACAACAAAACATTGAAATAAAAATAAATGTTTAACAAATCTCTCAAATAATTTAACTTTGCTTTCTTATTATAACTGAAAAATGTGAAGTTATTTAAAAAACTCTAAACTAAATATAAATACACAGCTTAATAAAATAGATATAGGTATAGTTTGTCTGAAATATCCTGTTAAATTAGCTGCTTATAATTGATCTTTGTCCAGTCTTATGTAGATTTGTGGCTGACCAGTCTCCTTTGTCTTTAATACAGCGGTCGGCAACCTTTTAAAGATCACAGAGACCACTAACATATTTTGCGAAAAGCTACTAATTTTTCGATGCCCACTAACTTTCACATAGTGCAACTAACTACACACGATAGGTACGATAGGTAGATCATTCTTTTTAGTGAAGTTTTTCGCAAGCATATTTCGCATCGTGTAATCTTAAAATTGCAATAAACAATATTTACTACAAGATTTACAATGACTATTATGTAATCCACATTTTATTGAATAATGTATGTTTGTTTATCGATTACGTCCGCTTGTTTAATATTAAACAAGTCAATTAGGGAAAGAGCAATACTTATTTATCCTAGCACAACGAATTGATTGCAGAATTTGAAAGATATTGATGGATATTGATAGATATTGATATGATATTGAGAGAAACATATTTATTTTAAAACAGATGAACGTTAAAAAATGCATTCGTTTCGCACTATCATCTACCTAATTCGAAACAAAAATATTTACATAATATTATCATATTGCAAAGTGTATGTTTATCGTGTGCATGTATATCGTTGCAACTGAAATATTTACTTTCAAGCGCACAATAAACAGGATTTATTTCATCTTTTCTCGACGACCACTCAACTGTATATTTTATATGTTAAAGATCCAAATAAAATACCCACTGAATGCAATACATTTAGAACTATAGTCCATTTTTTTAAGAATGCAGTAACTAGAAACCTGATTTACACTATGATAAATGTTCAATCTAGTTACAAAATTTGGCGCTAAATTCAAATATAGTTACTTGAATATAAAATTGGTACTTTATTAATAGTTTGATTGAATATCTTATTACAAAAATTATAGAAATTGGGTTTTTGATGCGCCCTTACTTTTATGGACCAAATAATTGTTGAAGGCCATTAATTTTTGTCCACTTTTTAAAAGTTTTCCTTTCGGATTTTTCTTTATACCTTTGGTAGTACTTTTGGCACCTCGTAGTCAGCCATGGTAGTATGAGCCATTACCACCATCAGCCATGGTATAAAAATCAAAATTACACGACGGTGCACACTTTCTTCAATAAGAAGAAACAAAACCGGAAAGAACGAATACTACTATTGTTTGTATTGAAAAATACAGATTAAATACACCAAATGGTAATAATACTAATAAAATACAAACAAATAAATGGAGAAAAACGCAAAAAATCTAAATGATAAAAACAGATCAATTGTCATTGTGAATTGACACGGCTGTCATTGACAACTAACAGCTGCAAATGTATGTGAAAAGAAAGAGAGAAAAGAGGTTGAGATGGAGAAGTAAATATCGTCGGTGTGAACTTCTCTTCAATTTAAACCAATCAGAGAACAAGGTCAAATAAGCCCTATATTCCCTGTACTGCATTCTTAAAAAAATGGACTATTGAATACAAAATTTAGATAGACTAGGGGTGTCCAGTCAATTTTTTTTTCATGAATTCTTTAACGACCACAATATATTATTACGTAATAATAACAAAACAAGCAAAACGAGATGTCATATGTTAAATCCAAGAATCTAAACTGCTATTTGTGTAATCAATTAGGGATCGTCCATTAATCACGTGAGGCTTGAAGGTGGGGGGGGGGGGGTATTTGTAAAGAATCACGAAATATCACATGGGGGGAGGGGGGGCGATGTGTAGTGATATATCACGTGTATTTATTTTTTCGTTGAACGCGTGAATTTTAAAAGTTGCTAAAAAACATCACGTGATTAATGGACGACCCCTTATCTGTTCTGTATGCTAAAATGATGCAAAACATCTTCATGAATGTATTAAAAAGACAATTTAAAAAAAGAAACATAAAGAGAGCAAATAATGCAAACAAAACTAGGCAGATAAAACTATATAGGCAGAGCTATCTCTCACTAAACCCCCTATTCCACCTTGGCTTTTCGTATGCGCCACCCCGGTATCGCATATTTTACATTCATTCAGGGTGGGCAGCCCGGACGGTTAGTGAAAACCGCCCTAGTTCTTGTCTCCCCGACCAGCATTCGAACCCGAGTCTCCCGCATTGAAAGGCGGGTATGTTGTCAACTACACCACCGAGGAGGACAGGCAGAGCTATCTAGATAAGATTGCTTCTCCGTTCTTATATAGCTACTTCATTTGCTTGATAAGACAGCATCTCCAGCCTTGTCTATGTAGTTCACAGTAGTGGACATCAATAGGTAGATAAAACTAAACATGTCGGAGGCAAAAGTGTCTCTAAGATCAACGGTCGGCAACCGGTATTTATTTCCAAATAATTTTAATTTAAAAAAAAACACTTTTCAATTTTTATTCGGTGGAAATACTGTTAACCATTTCGCGTCCATTGGGACATTATATAACCCATCAATATATAGCGACATGTGACTTGTTATTATTCCATTATTAATGTATGAGTGGGACAAATACATCCCAGTATGAGCAATTTAGCTTGTTTACCCTTTCGAGTCTATTGGGACATATATAACCCATGAATCTACAATGACTTGTGGGTTGTTATTATTCCATTATTCATGTCTGAGTGGGACAAATACATCCCAGTATGAGCAATTTAGCTTGTTTACCCTTTCGAGTCTATTGGGACATATATAACCCATGAATCTACAATGACTTGTGGGTTGTTATTATTCCATTATTCATGTCTGAGTGGGACAAATACATCCCAGTATGAGCAATTTAGCTTGTTTACCCTTTCGAGTCTATTGGGACATATATAACCCATGAATCTACAATGACTTGTGGGTTGTTATTATTCCATTATTCATGTCTGAGTGGGACAAATACATCCCAGTATGAGCAATTTAGCTTGTTTACCCTTTCGAGTCTATTGGGACATATATAACCCATGAATCTACAATGACTTGTGGGTTGTTATTATTCCATTATTCATGTCTTAGTGGGACAAATACATCCCAGTATGAGCAATTTAGCTTGTTTACCCTTTCGAGTCTATTGGGACATATATAACCCATGAATCTACAATGACTTGTGGGTTGTTATTATTCCATTATTCATGTCTGAGTGGGACAAATACATCCCAGTATGAGCAATTTAGCTTGTTTACCCTTTCGAGTCTATTGGGACATATATAACCCATGAATCTACAATGACTTGTGGGTTGTTATTATTCCATTATTCATGTCTGAGTGGGACAAATACACCCCAGTATGAGCAATTTAGCTTGTTTACCCTTTCGAGTCTATTGGGACATATATAACCCATGAATCTACAATGACTTGTGGGTTGTTATTATTCCATTATTCATGTCTGAGTGGGACAAATACATCCCAGTATGAGCAATTTAGCTTGTTTACCCTTTCGAGTCTATTGGGACATATATAACCCATGAATCTACAATGACTTGTGGGTTGTTATTATTCCATTATTCATGTCTGAGTGGAACAAATACATCCCAGTATCAGCAAGGGAGGTAGTGCAGGAGCGCGGTATGTGCAAAACTACAGTGATATTTTTGTAGTTATTAATCCATTATAGTCTGAGTGGGACAAATATATCCCAGTATGCTATTTATCTTGTTAACCCTTTTGAGTGTATTGAGACATATATAACCCATCAATCTACAATGACATGTGGGTTGTTATTATTCGATTATTCATGTCTGAGTGGGACAAATACATCGCAGTATCAGCAAACAAGGTAGTGCAGGAGCACGATATGTGCAAAACTAAATATTAAAGTATCAATTATAGTTAGTATCAATTAAATTAGAAAAGAGCAAAATTTCAAGAAAATTTTGATAAAAAATTTTGATAAATATAAGAATAAAACTTGTTAGCATGCTCAAATACCGAATTGTTGTGATCTCATTAGATTAAGTAAAGTTTATTATGATAGATTTAATTCCATCGGTCAGATCATGGGGCGCGACAGAGTCATCGACAGGGCAGCGACAGATCAATGAAGATGCGCTTGAAATTTTACAAAATTAATATTTGTAGAAATGTAACTATTTTACTCACTGTGCGACTATTTCGAGGAATTTTGGAAATCTAAAAACCACAAATTTCTCCGAAAAGTCAAAATTTTGAAAATCTAAAACCAGTTTTTTAATATTTTCAATAATAAGGCAACGACATATCAATGAAGATGAGGTTGAAATTTTACAAAATTTACATTTGTAGACTCTCACTATTTTCCTCACTGCGCGACTACTTGGAAGAATTTTGGAAATCTAAAAACCAAAAATTTCTCCAAAAAATCTAAATTTTCAAAATCTAAAACCAATTTGTTAATATTTTGAAAAATAAAGCAACGACTTATCAATGAAGATGAGGTTGAAATTTTACAAAATTTACATTTGTAGACTCTCACTATTTTCCTGACTGTGCAACTATTTGAAGAAATTTTGGAAATCTAAGAACCACAAATTAATACAAAAAGTCCAACTTTTGATAACCTAAAACCGTTTTGTTAATATTTTGAAAAATAAGACAGCCACAGATCAATGAAGATGAAGTTCAGATTTAAACAAATTAACATTTGTAGACTCTCACTAGTTTCTTTACTGTGTGACTATTTGGAGGCATTTTGGAGATATTAAAACCAAAAATTTCTCCAAAAAGTCCAAATTTTGAAAATCTGAAACCGTTTTGTTAATATTTTGAAAAATAAGTCAGCGCCAGATCAATGAAGATGAGGTTGAGATTTTACAAAATCTACATTTGTAGACTCTCACTATTTTCCTCACTGCGCGACTATTTGGAAGAATTTTGGAAATCTAAAAACCAAAAATTTCTCCAAAAAGTCTAAGTTTTGAAAATCTAAAACCAATTTGTTAATATTTTCAAAAATAAGGCAACGACTTATCAATGAATATGAGGTTGAAATTTTACAAAATTTACATTTGCAGACTCTCACTATTTTCCTGACTATGCAACCAACTATTTGAAGGAATTTTGGAAATCTAAGAACCACAAATTACTAGAAAAAGTCCAAATTTTGATAACCTAAAACCGTTTTGTTAATATTTTGAAAAATAAGACTGCCACAGATCAATGAAGATGAGGTTGAGATTTTACAAAATTAACATTCGTAAACTCTCACTATTTTCCTCACTGCGCGACTATTTGGAAGAATTTTGGAAATCTAAAAACCACAAATTTCTCCAGAAAGTCCAAATTTTGAAAATCTGAAACCGCTTTGTTAATATTTTTGAAAATAAGGCAGCGACAGATTAATGAAGATGAGGTTAAGATTTGACAAAATTAATATTCATAGACTACCACTATTTTCTCTACCGTGAGACTATTTATCGGAATTTTGAAAGCGTAAAAACCTCGAATTTCTCCAAAAAGACCAAATTTTGAAAGTCTGAAACCGTTTTGTTACTATTTTGAAAAATAAGTCAGCGACAAATCAATGAAGATGTGGATTGTAGAGCTCTAAATCATAGGTCCGCGATATAGGCGCACAAAAAGTAGGTTGCATTTTAGAGTGCGCCTTATGCACCGGCAAATACGGTATTTATAGTTAGTTGATTAAACTAAATAGACATTTAAATAGATATTATGTTTCACTATACTGTTTCATCATGATGTCGGCCATAAATATAAGAATAAGACTTGTTAGCATGCTCAAATACCTAGTAGTTGTGATCTCAGTAGATTAAGTAAAGTTTATTATGTTAGATTTAATTCCATCGATCCATCTGGATCCGGTCGCATCCGGCCGGATTGAAAATGATCTCTACTTGTTAATCGAGAAAATATATATTTAAGTTTCTAGTCTAGTTATTCCAGTCTATTTTAAAATCAATATCATGTATAATGTGATGTTAATCTTGTTTTATAAGCTTTTGTATGATTTATTGAAACATTTGGTTTAGGAAAATTTCGAAATGATAATAAATAGAAGTTTGTAAGGAACGCCCGGCAAACGCATTTTTACGTCCGCTTTGTATTATTAGGCACGGTTCTGCCATCACGTGAAATTGTTGAGCTCTTGCCAAATGTATAAACATGAGAATTATCACATGTATTCAATGAATGCAGGAAACCTTCCGCAACGTTTATCATATTTCCGCGCATTTCGCCAATTCAACACCGGATTCATTTAAAGCTAAAAGCGATAAAGACACCATCCCGTTGGAATCCCATCGAATTTATGAAATAATTCCCGGTGGAACATGTAAACGAACCAAGATTAGACGTACCAATAGAAAAATATCGGCTAGAACATACAGTTTTAGTCAGACTCAAAGAGAAAGTTTCGTCCGCTCTTGTCCATCACAGCAACACCGGCCACTGGATGGATTTTATAAAATCAAGGATTCTTACAAAGATAAGTCACGAAATGTCACGGGTATACAGAGAAGCCATAGAGATAGAAAAACGAGACCATTGCCTGAACACGAGAGATGTTTTCTTGCGACTTTCCCCAGCATCGCGACCGATTATATCCACCCTCAGACAACCTAACATCCCAGACACATATACGAACAACAAGAGGAACAAACAAGCGAACCGAAGCACCGCAATCAACGCGCATGACCCGAAGCCAGACAGCTACAAATAGACGCGTCACATGACCGAGTATACGTCTAAGCCATCCGGATGTGTATATCTCTTGAGAATGGGGAATGTTGGTTCGCGGAAACGTCGAGAATCCGGTTCATTTCAGAACCAACCCTCAACATCATCACGGAATCCCACACATATCCGCGAAAACCTCATTTACATATATAAAAATTGATTTTTACATTGACATATATAAAAATAATAAGCTAATTTATTATTAAAGCTAGAAATATAAATACCAAGCAATTTTGTTTTTCTTGGTAATATCTGCAATGTAATGAACTATACTAAAAAAATGTAGTAAACATAATAAATTATAACTATAATGAATATATTTTTTTATTTTTTGGCTACAGCTGTTGTATTGAAATAAATTTTACAAGATGTAGAGATATCTCAAATCTATTTTTATACAAATGAATAATACGTAGAATTTTCACAAAATAAAATAAGAACAGTGTAGACCAGCAGTCGTCAAACTTTATAATAATGATATTTATTTCACCTGCAATAGTTAGAAGGCATAGCATTTGAATTAACATAGAGTAAATATAATACAATTTGGGTAACACTTACTTGTTGGTATATATTTTACACAATTCTTAGAGAAGGATTCACGCAATAATCAGGGTTATATAAATCTTGCGGTAGGAATTCCTCGATCGAATAACAAACTGACTCTAACATAAACGATTTTAGTTTGTTTTTGAAGTTTTTGTTATTTAGCGATTTAATTTCGGCAGGGAGGAGTTTGCCGTACAACTTGGTTCCCCATTAAGTGTAGGTATTATGGCTGGTTTGCATCCGGGAGCGAGGTATAACCTTACTAAGTATTTGTGGACATAAACCCAAGCAAATGAGCATATAACACGCCGGTATGGGAACAATTTTCAGTTTTTTGAATATCGGTCTGCAACTATCAGTTGCAGGTGCTTACACAAACGCTCGAAGAGCTCCCTTTTGTAGAAGAAATATTCTTCTTGATGACAGCGCAGGCCTATGACTATGGAAGTGTGCAATAGTAGGTGAGCAGATGCGAATGCTTCGTTTACAAAATTACTAATTTTTCTATTGGAAAATATTAACGCAGAGAGTTTATGGCTCATGTGATGTAAGTGTTGTTTCCGTGTTAGTGGGGTGTCTAAATGTCTGAAGAGTAACACCATTTTGTTCGAAAATATGTTTAGTAGTAAATATTAAATGTTTTTCAGTGTTTAGTACTAAGCTATTTGCATTTAATCATTCATGAGCATCATAAATAGCTGAATCTGATCGTTGTTTGAGTATATTTCTGTCGTTATCGAGGATGTTTCTGCCGATTGATAAATGATGTCATCCGCGAAGAGGCATGATGCCCTGTACTTGTTAACATTAACTGATAAGATGTTTATAGAGATAACGAACAATATGGGACCCAATATTGATCCTTGGAAAAGCACAAATTTGAGATTCGCTTCTTGCGACCGGGTGTTCTTCCAATCGACTATTTGCTTGCGGTTCTCCAGGTATGATTTTAGTATCGCTTCTCAGAGTCTTCGCTCTCATTTCGTAGAAGTACAATTTCTCTGTTAGCTTCCAGTGGTTTACGCAGTCAAAAGCTTTGCTTATATAGCTTATTTTATTATTCGTATCAGAAGCATCATTCATAAAACAAATACACCGTAAAAATAGCTAAGTAATATAAATTAAGATTTAAATAGACTAGACTAGACTAGACAGTGTAAAGAAGAAACTAACACAACAAAATAAAATATATAGTAAACTAGACTAGATATGTCTTACACAATAACGGGCAACGACAATTGCGTTTGGTTCAGCTGACATTAAGTCTTCGAGGCTGTATTGGGTGGGGCACATAGGACAATTGTAAATATGTGGGGTCGTCTGCTGGTCGCCGCTGTGGCGCAGGACAGAAGTAACCGGGTATCCCCATTTGTTGAGGGTGGCTTTGGATCTTGCAGTTCTAGATCGAAGTCTTTTCAGTGATTTCCAAACCTCCCAGCTCTCCTCGCATCCAGCAGCTAGTTTTTCAGATGGGGCCATCCAATGTTGCTCTGTTGTGTCTTTCCACATATCTACCCTAGATTTGGTGGTATATTCTTGAAAGTTTATGCTGGATGATAGGAAGCTTTTCCTTGACTTCAGCCTCTGATGTACTGGATGTAGGCCATAGAAGGGGTCTCGTTCGGAAGTTGAAGATTTAAATCTTTCCTTATAAGCTGCCGCTTCCCTTCGGACTGCAGGTGGAGCGATACCAGCCAGGTGCTAGACTCCATCCAAGGGGGTGGGTTTCAGGCATCTCCTGATCAGTCCGTAAGACTCATTCAGAGCCACATCCACTTGTATGGCGTGTGCTGACTTGTACCACACTGGGCAGGAGTATTTGCCAGCGGAGTAGCAGAGAGCTAAAGCTGTTGTTTTGATAACACTTGGTTTAGCATCCCAAGAGCTGCTTGTTATTTTCTGTAGAATGTTGCTTCTCCCGCTTACTTTTAGTATTCCCGCAGTACTGTTTGTAGGTAAGGCCCCTGTCCAGCGTAACCCCGATGTGTTTTGGGTTTGGGCAATGTTCCAGCAGCACTCCGTTCCATGTTACCTGTAGACTTACCTTTCTGGAAGCCTGTTTGTTGCAAAGGTGGAAGGCACATACTTGGGTCTTTGCTGGGTTTGACCTAAGCTGGTTTTTACTGTAATAGTGGTTCAGCTCTTCTAGTGGCTCAGTTAGACCCTGTTAGACAGTTAGACCTTTGTCTCCAAAACTATCCCTCTGCGCAGCGATTGCTCTATCGCTCGCGCACATATAATTATACATAGATATAGAACATATAGAATAGAACATACCATGGGCCAGGGGGGGTTTTGGGAGTTCAACCACATCCTCAATGAACTCTGTTAGATTGAGTGTCTGCATCGTACAGCATTTTCTGGGACGGAATCTTGGCTTTTCGTCATATGCCTGGGATCTTGCCGGATTCTAGGCACTTGTTGAACATTTGCAACAGCAACAGCCTTGCCCTGGGTCCAAAGTGTTTTATTTGTTCAGTAAGAAGACCATCTAGGCCCGCCGCCTTACGCGGTTTACATTTGTTGATGCCTGCATTCAGTTCCTCTATCGCGAATGGCCGTTTTCTAGGATCTGTTTTCCTATTTGATTTGCCGAAACGTTAACAAATTGTGTGGCGTGAGTTATATTATTGCTGAGGCGCTGTAGTAGTGTCCAGGCATTGTAGCTACTTCACTTCATGTCAATTTCTTCAATTAGTTTAATCCATCTCTCTCTCTTTTGTCTTCTGCTAAAGAAGCAATTAGTTATTGGCCTGCTGTTCGTTGTTGTTTCCTCCTCCGGGTTGCTAAGGATCTTTGCTTCAGCATTTGGAAGCCGCTGTTCAGGCTTGCCGTATTCTAGGAGCTGTTTTCCTATTTGATTTGCCGAAACGTTGATAAATCGTGTGGCGTGAGTTAGATTATTGCTGAGGCGCTGTAGTAGTGTCCATGCATTGTGGCTTCTGTTCATGTCAATTTCATGTCAATCATGTCAATTGAAGAAGCGATTAGTTATTGGCCTGCGGCTATTGTGTCCTCGCCCATGGGGTCGGCGTCGAAAAGTTCCAAGTACTGCCTTAGTTTATCCACTGCCTCCGGAGGTAATCCAGGGACGTAGTTCGTTCTGCAGCGTCATGGGATTGATTGCCTGGAGCACTTTTTTACGGCCTCCAGAAATTTACTGTAGCAGCAAGGTGTCGGTGTTATTTCAGTGACTGCATCCTCCAGTAGTTCCTTGAATAGTGGCCAGTTGGCTTTCCGAAAGTTGTACCCTCTCTGGAATCTTATTTTCTGGGGTCGAAACGCGGCAATAACTTGGCACATTATTGGTCGGTGCTGGGTGAGAGGTATGAGTGAGCAGACAGTTTTTACACATTGGGGTGTATTCTCTCGCTTGCAAGCAGATCCGGATTGTATCCCCTACGCCACCTGCGGCTGTTAAATGTGGCTGGTTGTTTATTATCATGTAGAAGCGTTAGCTTGTTGGTCTCTGCCCACCGGATCACGGGTTCTCCGTTTTTATCGTCGTGTTGGTACATCCATACGCTACTGTGACTGTTGAAATGTGATTGACTGTGAGTTTCTCTGGCGGCTTACATATCGATGTTACCGTGGAGTTCTTTAGTTTCACTCGCAGTACCTCCATGTTATTTGTTTCCGCAATGGCCACAGAGAGAATCTGAATGTGAGGTTTTTAAGAAGACTGAGCTCCCGTATTGTGGGTGTGGTCTCTCAGCTACCAAACGCATGTTCTGAATTTTTTGGGCGTTTTTTGGTCACTATCTCTATGGGGCTCTTGTAAATACAGTACGTCGTAATTGTGTTCTCGATAGAGCTCCTGGAGCAGTTCTTCTTTACTAAAAGAGAGGTCCTCGATGTTAAAAGAGATCATTGTCAGTTTTGGGCCTGAAAAGGTCCTTTGTGCGGAAGACGTTTTAATGCTCTACAGAGCGCTTAGATGCTTAGATGCTTCTGGATTGAAAGGATTTGCCGGCTAGAGCAGTTGCCCAGGGGACGCCCGATTGTGCTATAGCAATCACATTCTTCGGGGAGGCTCCTTTCGTATCCCCAAAAGTTTTGCTTAAGTCTGGGCAGGAGATCATTGTTTCTGCTATGTCTTCGAGGGTTTATCAATTCCACGACTTATATATTTTTTTATATATTAATTTTCTCGAAAGCCTTGTTGATCCGAGCATATTGTTTTTTGCGAGGAAAGTTACTATCCGATTTTTAATAGAGATTCAATATTTCTTGAGACAACTGGTAGAATTGAAATTGGCCTAAAGTTACTGCACCTTTATATATTACACATTTATAGATTAGCTTGAAATTTCTTATCGGATTAAAAAGACAAATATATATCATTCGTAGATGAAATATTAGTTATTATTTAGCACAGATATGTCCGACATAATTTGAGTCTCTAAAAACTATATTTTAATTTCTGCTGTAAAGTTTGTATCATTTAACTTGGAAATTAGTGTATCAACAAGAAAAAAAATGTATTTGTTTGTTACGATTAATCAAAGATATATTTTTAAAAGATTTTTTGTCTAATTAAATAGAATAGAAGATATAACAAATGGAATGGTATAGTAAGTTTTCTGATAAAATATGAATTTCAATTTGAGTCTCCAAAAATAGCTTTAAACGAAAAGTTTAAATTCTAATTCTAAATCAACTCAAAGTTTGTTTCGTTTAACTTCAAAAAATCAAATTGGGTTTATGTTTGTTCCAATTAATCAAAGAGAGATTTCAATTAATCAAAGAGACATTTCTAAAATAATTTTTGCCCAACAAATACACAAAAACTTATAACAAATGCAAAAATATTGAGTTTTTTGACAACAAAAAAAAACTTATGTCTCCATAAATAGCTTAAATTGCAAGTTTTATCCAGCACAAAAATACTTCAATGGCAACAAAAATTATTAATTAATCTAACTATATATTACATTTCAATGGCTAAGCAATAATAAGTTCCAAACTAAACGAGTTTTTTTTCCTGTCACATTACATTATTATTACCGTATAACCTTTGAAATGCACTTTGAGTTGTTTCTAACAAGTGCAAAGTATATTTAACGCCAATTAAAACTGTCTAAGAAAGCAGCTAAACACAAAATATTATTTATACCGAAGCTAATCAAAATAATTATACAAAAATATTAAACCAGACATTAACAAATCAGATTTTTATTTATTTCTCGTGTCGGAAACGTTGTCGACTTATTTATTTCTCGTGTCGGAACAGTTGCTATACATATAAGAGTAAAACTGTCTAATTATATAACACGTGTCCAATACTGAGCAACATCCAAGGCGCTCCGAGTGGCTAATAGGAGATCTTTGACAGGCAATCAAGCATTTGTCTTATAGTTTGTTCTTGTCCACATTCGCAAGACGTGTCACATTTACTGAGGCCCCATCTCCTCAGATTGTCTCGGGATCTTCCAACTCCTGATCGTAACCTTTTTAAAGATTTCTACACCAACCAGCTTTCGTTGTGTCTGGGTGGTGGTTCTTCATCTATTGGCATCCAACCGCAGGGAAATTCACTCTTTCGGGACCTCAGCCGTTGCTGAGGAGGATTATGTCCATGCAGTGGGTGGGCGCTGTTCTCTTCCACTCTCAGCCTCTCCCTGTTGCGTATACAAGGTGGTGCTATTCCAGCCAGGTAGTAGAGCTTATATGTTGGGGTAGATTTTAAGCAACATGTTATCAACCTACAGGTTTCGTTCAGAGCTGTATCTAGGAAGCAAATTCAGCAGTAGAAAAGCACAATGCCATTGCAGAAGTGCGAATAGTCTCTGGATGTGATCCCCATTGTGTCCCTACTGGTTTGCGAATCAGGTTGTTTCGTGTGGAGATTTTCATTTTGTTGTTCTTACAGTGGGTTTTGAATGTAAGAGCTCTATCAAGGATTGCTCCCAAGTATTTAGGGGTGTGACAATGCTGCAGTCGGATACCTGACTATTCTATGAGTAACTTACGATGAGCTTCCCTTCTCACGTTCCTTAAGTGGAAGGCGCATACTTGTGTCTTAGGTTAGGTTAGGTTATGTATGGATTTGGTCTGAGTTGGCTCCAACTAATAACTTGACAGATTTCTCAGGGCAGATGTAAGGTCTCTTTCCACTGATTCAAAACTTGCGCTCCGCGCAGCAAGGGCTAGGTCGTCTGCATACAAGAAGCTTCTGGTGCCTGGGGACAGTGGCTGATCATTGGTATAGATGTTGAAGAGAAATGGAGGCAGGATTTGCAATCGGATACCTGACTATTCTATGCGCAACTCACGATGAGCTTCCCTTCCCACGTTCCTTAAGTGGAAGGCGCATACTTGTGTCTTAGATAGATTTGGTCTGAGTTGGCTCCAACTTATAACTTGACAGATTTCTCAGGGCAGATGTAAGGTCTCTTTAAACTGATTCAAAACTTGCGCTCCGCGCAGCAAGGGCTAGGTCGTCTGTATACAAGAAGATTCTTGTGTCTGGGGATCGTTGGTATAGATGTTGAAGAGAAATGGAGCCAGGACGCTTCCCTGTGGTAGGACATTTTTTCCGTACTCTCCAACGACAGCGTTGCCCCTGGAAGTCCACAAAAAAACTTACGGATGTGATCGAGAGTACTGATATGTCTAACTAGATAGAAATCCTTGATCATACTGTAAAATTTGGCATGGAGTAACCGATGATGGACAGTGTCGTACGCTGCTGAAAGATTCACAAAGATCACGCCTGTCACCTGCCGAATTTCAAACCCATCCTCTATAAACTGAGTAAGGTTTAAAAGTTGCACTGTACAGCTTTTAAAAAAAAATCCTGCTTGTTCAGCTATGAGTAGAGTGTCAATTACACGTAGAATTCTATTAAAAATCATACGTACAAATAGTTTGTAGAGGTGACTCAGAAGACTAATTGGCCAGAAGTTTGCTTTCTTACCAGGTTTGAGAAGGGCTATCAACCTGCTCTTTGCCAGATCTTTGGAATTTGGCACTTACTCATACAATTATTGCAAAGCTGCAGGATCCACTTTCTTGTCGTTGGCCCGAAATTCTTAATTTGTTCCATACGAATGTAATCTAAACCGGGTGCTATCAAATTTGCTCACCTTGATAGCCTTGTTTAGTTCTGATGTCTCGAATGGAAGTGTAAGATGACACCTTTGCCCTTGGACCTCTTGGTGTATCTGTGACTGCCTTTCCCATGCATGAGTAACTGGTGGGCAATCTGATCTGCAGTGATGTTGGAATGTGCATTGGATCTAGTTGGGTCATTATTAAGTCGTTTCAATAATCTCCATGCTTTATGGCTGTTTCTGGATCGATCAATCGCTTCTATATTTTTAATCGAAGAATCCTTCCTGGATTTTTTCAGAGATTGAGGAGTTTGTTCCCAGCCGACAATGTTGCCTCGCCGAAAGGATCTTAACACCTTATACTCGGTATATTGACCAGTAAGTTCTGAAGTAGGACCGGGGATGTATGATGTTCGGCAACCCCCAGGAATGGCCATTAGGTAACATATCTTTACAGCCTCCATGAAAGTTTCATATGATTCAGGTGTAGATTATATAGTGGAAACAGCAGTATCCAGCATATCTGTAAACTTCGGCTAGTTGGCTTTCCAAAAGTTAAACCTCCTTCTGCTTTCGCACATAATAGGCCAACAATACCGATAATAATAACACACGATTATATAGAGTAAAAGAGGATTAATAAAAAATCTTGAAAAAGTCTAGTCTGTCTAGTCCACTGCTTCCCAAACTTTTTGATGTCGTGGCTCCCCTGCAACTCATATCGATAAACCACGGCCGGCAATTTTTTCTTTAATTGGGTTAGGTAAAAAAGTTTTGCTTTGTATTTACATATATATGTATACTGTTTTTTTAGTTTATTGATTCTGTTAAATGATTTTTCTGTTTTGCGCCTGTAATTGACTCACAACAGCACTCATATGCGTGCGGTTATGGATCGCCGAGTGCTGTTATGAGTTAATTTTTTCAAATTTTCGCTACGAGCTGAAAAACGCCTTACGAACGAGTTTTTTTATAGTATTTTTTCTATTTTGCGCCATTCTATGCCATTTCTAAATAAAAAAATCGCCCACACATATTTAGAAAATTTGATGGTGGTTGGTAACACTGATAATTGACATTTCGCGATTTCCACACATCACATAACCTCAAAACTATCTCGCCGAAAATTCGACACTGACAGCTCTGAATTTCAGTGCCAACCTTGAAAAAATTAACTCATAACAGCACTCGGCGAGCCATAACCGCACGAACATGAGTGCTGTTATGAGTCCATTACAGACGCAGAATTGAAAATAGTGTATTAAAGGACGAGTTCAGTGAGCGCGATTTTTCAGCACGCATCTAAGTTTAGAAAACTCCTCGCTACGCTCGTCGTTTAAACTTGGCGCGTCTAAACTTGGACGCGTGTTGAAAGATCGCGTTTGCTAAACTCGTCCTTTGATATACTATTACGATATTTGTTTTAAGTTCTGCTGACAACGACATTCTTTTCATGCTTGTGCTCCCTTGTCCAAAGCTCTTGGTCCGTACGACCATTTTTTTTAAAGCCTTGTAGCTTATTGTAAAGAATCAGTAAATTAGTACTTTTTCTCTGAAGAAATTTCTCTTAAAATCGGGCAGCTTAATCTGTTTTTTTTTCTAGAAGAATATCCTCAGCTCGTCATTATTCCAAATATCAAACGTGGTAATTTCAATATTTTTACGGAGTTTATTATTTTAATGTGCATATTTGACACTTAAACTTATTTAACGAATATATATTTATGTGTTATATTCGCGGCCCCCTTTCGGGTAAGCCCCGGCCCCTTAGGGGGCCGCGACCCATCACTCTGGGAGCACTGGTCTAGTCGGTCCACTCTGTCCAGTCTGCCCAGCCTTGTCTATCCAATACTTTATATTTTTGTAATAAATAATAATCTAATGAACGTGTGGTAATTTTGAGGAACATTTAATGACAATTTAACAAACGGAAGATAAGGAATTGTTTGCAGCGAAAATACGACATAATTGATGAGCTAAGAATGAAAAATTAATTAGTTCCATAAAAATAGCGAAGACAGAAGCGAACGCGTTTTTGGCACGCGTTGGAATTTCTGAAAGATATCACAATAGCGTGAATGACAAATTTCGTTTTCCTGATTTAAATCGCCCGTTCTATTTCGTTAGCTTATAGTAAGTCTGCGAAACTTTGAATGTCTGTGTATATTTAACCATTTTTTTTCCCCGTAGCTCTATAGCCCTATGTGGGTTCTGGCTGACAGCACAATGCGTCTCCACACCTGTCGGTCCATCAACATCTTAGGGTCGTAGTCCAATACCATGGTACGTAGGTCGCTGATTACGTTATCGCGCTATCTCATTCGCGGCCTTCCTAGCGGTCGTTTGCCAGCGGGGTAGATTGTAGATATGGTGGTGACGACTTGTACTGCGACCTTTATAGATCTATTGTACCCCACCCTCCTCCTCCAAGTGTTGGTGAACTTACCCATTTAGAGCGCCTCCTCTAACCCTGATTCCTTTAGGATCTGGGTGGGATTCAAGGCCTGCAGCTCCTCTGTGTTCAAGCAGTGAGTCCCAAGGTACATCTGTCTCTTGCGGAGTAATGCTCCGCAGTCTTTGAACAGATGTATGGGGGTTTCCTCTGCTGAGCCACAGAATCTGCATCCATCATCCTCCTCTAGGCCTAGGGCCTTGAGATGTTTCCTAAGTCTGCAGTATCCCGACAGGGCTCCTGTCAGAATTCTGAGCTTGTTCCTGCTTAGTTTCAGGCAAGCTTTAGTTCTCTTCTGGTTAAAAGATCCCAGCATCACTTTGGATTGCCTTAGCCCTGGAAGTTCTTCCCAGGTTTTCATACATTTTCCTCTTATTTCTTCATCTAAACTTTTGCGGATGGTGTTCACGCTCATACCGCAAAATGGTTCCGGACCTATAAAGGGGCTACTGGATCCCTTGTTTGCTAGGTGATCGGCTTCTTCGTTTCCGTCTATACCAGTGTGACCTGGTACCCAGTATAGCGTTACTTTATTATCCCTGCCAAGCTTGTTCAGCTTCCCCACACAGTCCCATACCAGTTTGGATCTGATGCTGCATGAGCTAATGGCCTTGATGGCTGCTTGGCTATCTGACAGGATAGCAATTCGTTTTTTTGCGGTAATTCCTGTCGAGGTTAAACTGTGCACATCTTTCGATTGCGTGTACCTCTGCTTGGAAGATACTTGGGGATGTTCCCGTGGATTCGGAGAATCTGGTACGAGGTCCAAACACTCCTGCACCAGTGCCTTCCTTTGTCTTCGAACCATCTGTATACCACTTGATGGTATTTTGCTCTATGTGGTATGCTGAGGATTCGTCGCTCCAATCGGCTTTACTACTACACATTGCTGTGTAGTTTTTCTCGAAGTGGTATTTGCATACCATTTCGTCTTTTGGTACTTCCAGCCAGGGGATCTTGGCAGCGAGGCTGTTTCGGTCTCTGCTCCCGATTATTTTGCCTCTGCCCATTTCTTCCTTGCTGAACCTTACGATCGCCGATCTGGCGGCGCTCTCCACCACAAGGTGCAGCGGAGTCAGATCCAGCAGCAGCTCCAATGTTGCTGTCGGACACGACCCCATCGCCCCCGTGATGCAGACACACGCCAGTCTTTGAATCTTCTCAAGCTGTTTCCTCATAGAGGCCAGCTTGATTCTACTTCCCCACGCAACCGCCCCATAAGTGATTGCAGGTCTCACTATCATGGTGTACATCCATCGCAGGATAGTGGGGTTACAACCCCACGTTTTTCCTGCCAGATTTCTGCACACCATTAGGGCGCGTTTGGCTTTACCTACCACTGCCTCAGCGTGTCTATTCCATAGGAGTTTGCTATCTTCTGTGATACCCAGATACCTTATCTCCTGTTGGTATTCTACTGCCTTCCCATCTATGAGTATGGGATGTAGGCAGTTTAGTTTTCTCCTTCTAGTAAATGGTATCACCGTGGTTTTGCTCGGGTTGAGTCTCAATCCCACTGTTTGACACCATCTACTAGTTACTTTGAGGCCTCTCTGAACAATTTCACAGAGCGTTCCCTCAAATTTTCCTCTGGCCATTATGACTATGTCATCGGCGTAACCTTGACATTTGATGTCTAGGTTGTTTAGCCTAACCAGTAGTTCATCAACTACCAGGCTCCACATTAGCGGTGATAGTACACCTCCCTGTGGGCACCCTCGAGTTGTGGAGATCTTAATGGTGTCTTTTCGCACTTGTGTCTCCGCCGTTCTAGTTCTCAGCATTTCTCCCATCCACTTTGAGATAGTGCTGTCGATATTCCTTTTTTCGAGGGCCGCCCTGACAGCCTCGTGTGAGGTGTTGTCAAAAGCTCCCTCTATATCCAAGAAGGCACATATCGCTACTTCCTTTGTGTCTAGTGCTGCTTCTATTTCGTTTGTCAGCTGATACAGGGCGGTTTCTGTGGATTTCCCTGTTCTGTAAGCATGCTGACTCCTGTGTAGTGGTGTACCTACCAGCACTATAGTCCTAAGGTAATTATCAATCACCTTCTCCATTGTCTTTAACATAAAAGATGTTAGACTAATGGGTCTAAATGACTTCGGTTGAGTGGTGTCTTTCTTCCCCACCTTCGGTATAAATACCACCTTAGCCCTTCTCCATAGCTCCGGTATATATCCGAGCGCTAAGCTACTTCTAAAGATATTTAGAAGATACGGCATTAGTTCTCTCTCTCCCTTTTGTAGGAAGGCAGGAACTAGTCCGTCCACACCTGGGGCCTTAAAAGGCTGGAAAGTGCCGATAGCCCATCTGATTCGGTTTTCCGTACAGATGGACGCTGCCCTCTTCCAGTCGGCCCGACTTGGTTTCCGTGGTTGCATCAAGCCCTCGGTCGCCCTGTATCCTCTACATCCCGGAAAATGGGTTTCTAGTAGGAGGAGAGCTCTTTGCTGTTCATCCTCCGTGAAGGTCCCATCCGGTTTCTTGAGAGTGGTTGTCATTTCCACTCTATCCTTCGCTAGTGCTTTGTGCAGTCTAGCTGCCATCGGCGTGGATTCTATGTTTTCACAGAAGGTCCTAAAGTTTTCCCTTTTTGCCCTTCTGATCTCTTTGTTGTAGGTGGTAAGCACCTCAGAGTATTCTAGCCAATTTCCGTATTGCTTGGCTTTGTTGAAAAGCCTACGTACTTTTGCTCTTAATGTAGACAAATTTTTGTTCCACCATTTTTCGTCCTTATGCTCCTTCACGGTTTTTACCGGGCAGCTGGATTCAAATGCCGTGGTGATTGCTACATTTATTTCTCCTACAGCCTGCTCCAGCACGGTGTAGTGTTTGATACTACCCCGCACTGTCACCTGCTCTAGGTTTTTGCCAGCGGGGTAGTTCTCCCATGCCAATTTTGCCGTTCGTTCGTTCGGCAATCTTTGGGCATGTCCCGTCCATCTCAATCTCATCCTTTTCATCACATTTACAATATCGGGTTCCTTGTACACCTCAGTGAGTTCCCTATATTTTCTAGTTCTGTGAACAAGATGGACTAGATCCAGTATCGGCCCAAACACTCTCCGGAGTACAATTTTCGTTCGCTATCTTTTGTGAGTGTCCACGTTTCACAGCCATACATAACCACCGGTCGTATTATCGATTTGTAGATTCGTATTTTGGCTCTTCTACTAATCCGTTTGGATCTCAGTGTTTTGTCCAAAGCATGCATATATCTGTTGCCACTCTGAATTCTGGCTTTGACCTCTTCTGTTATGTCATTATCGGCCGTTATTACCGCTCGAAGATATTTGAAGCTATTCACCCTCTCGAAATTAAAATCTCCAATCGTCACGATCTCTTTGAGCCTGCCTTGATAAGTACATGTATTTGGTCTTAGTTTCGTTTATGGCTAATGACATTTTCAGTGTTTCCTTCTTTCCTTCTTTTTATCTTGATGAATGAAATTATGAACTGTTCTTTAACTTTAAGAACTGACCTGGCCATCACATCGATGTCATCCGCAAAGGCAAGTGGAAGTTTTGGTCCATCATTGGTGTACACCTCCACTTTAATATTTGCCGCTCTTATGGCTTTCTCCAGCGCTATATTGAAGAGCAGTGGAGATAGTGCGTCTCCTTGTTTCAGCCCGTTGTTTATGTCAAATGCGTTTGAGATAGTGCTTCCAATTCTAACTCTGCTTTTGGATCCATTTACACACATTTGGGTAAGTTTAATTAGCTTTTGCGGGATTGATAGTTCTGCCATTGCCTGCCAAAGTTCTACTCTCAAGACACTGTCGTAGGCTTGTTTAAAGTCCATAAATATATGGTGCAATCTTTGATTAAACTCCCAGCACTTAATGTAATATTTATCCATGCTAGACAAAAACCAGATGCTTGTTGTAACTTCTTTGTCTAAGTTTCAGGATATACTTAGTCGATATATACTAACAATCACACGTTGAATTCCGTTAGCTAATAATAAATCGACAAAACGTCCTTGTCTAATTTTGACTGGCTATATATATTTAACCAAGTTAGACAAAAACAACATTCTTATTGCAACTTCTTTGTCTTAGTTTCAGGATTTGATCTATATAGAATAACTTAGTATAATCAATCTAGTTTGTCTAGAATTCACGAATACGTTAAGAGCGAGAAGAAACCAATTTTGGGAGTTTCTCCAAATCACGTAATCCGACTATAATAGTAACGTCCCAAAAGTCTTGAATCACAAAAAGTCATAGGAAAACGTTGCCTAAATTCTTCAATGCACGGGTCGATACTGTATTCCCATTCACCGTTTTCCAGGCGTCTACCATTACAAAAATAACTTTCGACAATAAAAGTTTTCTGCTCTTTTGTAAATATTTTTAAAAATAAATAAATTAAGTAAGACCGGTAGAAATAACATAAAAACGGCGAATTAATTTGTGTATTCGTGAAAATGGACAACACATTCAACATCTGTTGAACTCTCATGTTTGTTCTTCTTTGTTAATTTTATAATTGACAACACTATAAAATAAATCAGTATTAAATTTATGAGAAGGCGTTTTATTTATAACTAATGCAATTGTTGAACTTCACACTAAAAACAATGCGACATAACCTCAAGACCACTGACAGCTACTTAAAAATGACATTTGATTATTTGTTTAATTTTATGTGAGTCAATTAAGAAATAACCTACATCTTCAAATTCATGGCAAGAGTGGATTCCAAGACTTTTAGGACTCACGTTATATAACTTATATATTAGACTAGTTAGACATGATTAATCTACATTGAGTTACTAGGCTTTTATCTTTTGAGAATCCTCTACGTCTAAGTAAGTTGTCTAATCTCACAGTTATTTTAGTTTGAGTCCAAAATTTTCTGATTAACCTAAATTCAAATTAAGGTCATTGCAATTATAATTTGCAAATGCTATTTCAGATAGCCAGTAATCTCCGAAGCGTGTTTACTCGAAATATATGGTATTTGTTTGTGTGTAGAAACCGACAAATCGTTTGGAAACTCCTTCAAAGTTAGACCTATGCGGTTAACCTTCGATAAATTCTAGACTTTGAATCTCAATTATTCACCAATTTGGCTACTGTACACCAAACACATTCAACAATCATTTTACACATTTCAAATTGTCGTTTTTACGATTACATATTACATTTATTGGGTCAGCATCTAAATAAAAGAAAGATTTACTTAACTTTACAAATAGTCTATTCTGTAGCTCCCTCTTTTCTTTCTGTGTGTGTAATCATATTAGTCTATCTGTGTCTCGTCTATTAGCGAAACCTCGTAGCTCGAATTACTCGTATGTATACGTAATCACACTAGTCTATCTGTGAAGTCTTGTTTCGTCGATTAGCGAAACCTCATAACTCGAATTACACTATGTATACGTAATCATACTAGTCTATCGGTGATGTCTTGTTTCGTCTTTTAGCGAAACCTCGTAACTCGAATTACTCGTATGTATGAATGATCGTCATTTTAAAAATTTCTATTTATAAATATCTATTTATTTCTACATATTAAAAATTTCTTCCTTATACGATCTCGCCATTCCTGTTTAATCTATTATTTGAACTACAGTGAAACCTCGACTTACGAGTTTAATCCGTGACGAAACTCTTAAATCAAATTACTCGTACGTCGAATTCAATTTAATAATTTCTTTGCAACTGAATCTCTACATTTTATTATAATCTTAAGATATTAGAAACTTAAATTAACGTCTAATTTGCAGAGAATTAGTAGAAAATCTGTTGTGTTATCGTTAGTAGTAAAGGTATGCTAATGCGTTATACATCATTGGAGAGATAATTTTATAAGCTATGATTAGTTCTTAATCGATTTTTCTATAACAAGTACAGATTATGAGTTATTGCAGAAAAACTAGAGAAAACAGCTTATTTGTATTTCTACAGCAAAACCTTTATATTTTATTTAATATTAACGCAGTTCAAATGTTTTTCAATCAATGGATACACCATCTAATTATCTACAATTACTTACTGTAAGATTCTTCTGCAGCTATTACAGATTTTGAGCAACTGAAGAAAAACTGAAGCATTCGAAGTTTTGTTTAATTTGCAGAGGATTTGTACGAAATCTATTGTATTATCGTTAATAGTAAAGATATGCTAATGTATTATACATCGATGGACGGATAATTTCATAAGCTATGATTAGTTCTTAAGCTATTTTTCTATAACAAGTAGAGATTTTGAGTTATTGCAGAAAAACTAAAGACAGCTTATTTGTATTTGTTAGGGCTTCACACGAAAACGACTCGTCGACACGTCTCGCTTTTATGAGACGAGACGAGAACGAGACGAAACCGCATGTGGTCTCACTCTCGCGAGAGCGAGAACGTATGTGGTCTCGCTTTCGCGAGAGCGAGAGTGCATGTGGTCTCGTTCCCGCGAGAGTCTCGTTTCTGATCCCGGTCGTACTTCTTCTCCAATCTTTGTTTCTAATACGGGCAGCCGTAATATTTTCTTGCATAAATTTGAACTGTGGGCTCGGGCAACTTACATTTCATTATATAACAATTAAAAGAGTAGATTTCGTAATATTAAATAGATGTCGTAGACAATTTCAAATTATGTTCGTTTTTATTATTACTTTCAAATCGTCTACAAAATAGCATATATAAACAGACATTTATGGTATGTTATCGCTACATTTTCATGTGGACGGAAAAAACCTAAATTAGAAGATATTAGTAGTAACAAAATAGAACATTTATGTAAAGAGACAGTGATTAGTTTACAATAAAATGATGAATGAATTACCTCGTTTTGGACTATCTTAACAATAAGTTCTAGCAAGAACGATATTTGGCGAGATTAGACGTGACGAGACAAACGGTAACGAGAGCGAGAGAGAGACGAGACTAACGGTTACGAGAGCGAGAGCGAGACGAGACTAACGGTTACGAGAACGAGAGTGAGACGAGACTAACGGTTACGATAGCGAGAGCGAGACAAGACTAACGGTTACGAGAGCGAGAGCGAGACTGAGACGAGAGTAATTTTTTACACAACAAACGAGAGCGAGATTTTTTAAACTCTCGCCCTATCTCGTCTCGTGTGAAACCCTAGTATTTGTACAAACTAGATAAACTAATTACAGAAACTCTAATTTAAGCTCATAATTCGAAGCAAAATATCCGAGTAGAGACTTCGTATTTCAAAAAACTCGTAAGTATGGACACTTGTAAGTCGAGGTTCCAATGTTTTAATTTAAATAAATAATTCTATTCCATTCATTTCCTTATCCATCTAGTTTTAAATGTATAATCTTAAGATATTGAAACGTAAGGAAACTAAATCATTTATTTCTCTAAATAATTTAAGACCAGAATAAATAGCAGCTATTGGAACAAGCTCGTAACTCGAATTTTAGCTCATAACTCAAAGCAAAATTTCGGCGGAGAGACGACTCCTATATCAAAAAACTCGTAATTATGGACACTGGTAAGTCGAGGTTCCAATGCATTTAAATAAATAATTTTATTCCATTCACTTCCTATCCATCTAGTTTCAAATATATAATCTTAAACGTAAAAAGTTGAAACGTAAGGAAAGTTAATAATTTATTGCTATAAAAGTTTTAAGACCAGAATAAATAACAAGCTCGTAACTCGAATTTTAGCTGATAACTCGAAGCAAAATATCCGCGGAGACTCAAAAAAACTCGTAATTAGGGATACTCGTAAGTCGAGGTTCCAATGTTTTAAAATAAAAAAATCTATGCCATTCACTTCCTATCCACCTAGTTTTAAATACAATACATTTGTGCGTAAATGAAGCCTTAATAGAAAAATTAGAATATTTAAATTAGCTTTATTATGAATAAGAAATGAGAAAGGCGAAAATACGAGTTGGAACAATCCAACGTAACCGACAATGTAAACCGGCAAATTCCAGTTTTCATTAATAATCGTCTAATTTGCAAATTTATATATTTTTTTTAAATGATATTTGTTCAAACATACACGCACATTACATCCGATTTATTTTTTTATTTTTTATTTGTTGTCGTTTCTTTCAATAATGCCGACGTATCAGAAAATGGCAGTAAATGTGGTGGCTAGTATCCTTGAAAAGGCAATTTAAACTAATCTCGCGTTAACTAACAACAGTAATTTTTATTCACATTATTACAACATTTGTTGAAATGTAATGGGAACGCTGCCAGTTTCAATGTAAAGGTCGCATATTGAATTCGTTCCATTAAATTGAACTTTCTTTTCAAAACATTACTAAATCTATAAGATATGTTTGTCTGTCTAGTCTTGTCTGTCTAGTCTGTCTAGTCTTGTCTGTCTAGTCTTGTCTGTCTAGTCTTGTCTGTCTAGTCTTGTTTGTCTAGTCTTGTCTGTCTAGTCTTGTCTGTATAGTCTTGTCTGTCTAGTCTTGTCTGTCTAGTCTTGTCTGTCTAGTCTTGTCTGTCTAGTCTTGTCTGTCTAGTCTTGTCTGTCTAGTCTTGTCTGTCTAGTCTGGTCTGTCTAGTCTCGTCTGTCTAGTCTTGTCTGTCTAGTCTTGTCTGTCTAGTCTTGTCTGTCTAGTCTTGTCTGTCTAGTCTTGTCTGTCTAGTCTTGTCTGTCTAGTCTTGTCTGTCTAGTCTTGTCTGTCTAGTCTTGTCTGTCTAGTCTTGTCTGTCTAGTCTTGTCTGTCTAGTCTTGTCTGTCTAGTCTTGTCTGTCTAGTCTTGTCTGTCTAGTCTTGTCTGTCTAGTCTTGTCTGTCTAGTCTTGTCTGTCTAGTCTTGTCTGTCTAGTCTTGTCTGTCTAGTCTTGTCTGTCTAGTCTTGTCTGTCTAGTCTTGTCTGTCTAGTCTTGTCTGTCTAGTCTTGTCTGTCTAGTCTTGTCTGTCTAGTCTTGTCTGTCTAGTCTTGTCTGTCTAGTCTTGTCTGTCTAGTCTTGTCTGTCTAGTCTTGTCTGTCTAGTCTTGTCTGTCTAGTCTTGTCTGTCTAGTCTTGTCTGTCTAGTCTTGTCTGTCTAGTCTTGTCTGTCTAGTCTTGTCTGTCTAGTCTTGTCTGTCTAGTCTTGTCTGTCTAGTCTTGTCTGTCTAGTCTTGTCTGTCTAGTCTTGTCTGTCTAGTCTTGTCTGTCTAGTCTTGTCTGTCTAGTCTTGTCTGTCTAGTCTTGTCTGTCTAGTCTTGTCTGTCTAGTCTTGTCTGTCTAGTCTTGTCTGTCTAGTCTTGTCTGTCTAGTCTTGTCTGTCTAGTCTTGTCTGTCTAGTCTTGTCTGTCTAGTCTTGTCTGTCTAGTCTTGTCTGTCTAGTCTTGTCTGTCTAGTCTTGTCTGTCTAGTCTTGTCTGTCTAGTCTTGTCTGTCTAGTCTTGTCTGTCTAGTCTTGTCTGTCTAGTCTTGTCTGTCTAGTCTTGTCTGTCTAGTCTTGTCTGTCTAGTCTTGTCTGTCTAGTCTTGTCTGTCTAGTCTTGTCTGTCTAGTCTTGTCTGTCTAGTCTTGTCTGTCTAGTCTTGTCTGTCTAGTCTTGTCTGTCTAGTCTTGTCTGTCTAGTCTTGTCTGTCTAGTCTTGTCTGTCTAGTCTTGTCTGTCTAGTCTTGTCTGTCTAGTCTTGTCTGTCTAGTCTTGTCTGTCTAGTCTTGTCTGTCTAGTCTTGTCTGTCTAGTCTTGTCTGTCTAGTCTTGTCTGTCTAGTCTTGTCTGTCTAGTCTTGTCTGTCTAGTCTTGTCTGTCTAGTCTTGTCAGTTTAGTCTTGTCTGTCTAGTCTTGTCTGTCTAGTCTTGTCTGTCTAGCCTTGTCTGTCTAGTCTTGTCTGTCTAGTCTTGTCTGTCTAGTCTTGTCTGTTTAGTCTTGTCTGTCTAGTCTTGTCTGTCTAGTCTTGTCTGTCTAGTCTTGTCTGTCTAGTCTTGTCTGTCTAGTCTTGTCTGTCTAGTCTTGTCTGTCTATTCTTGTCTGTCTAGTCTTGTCTGTCTAGTCTCGTCTGTCTAGTCTCGTCTGTCTAGTCTTGTCTGTCTAGTCTTGTCTGTCTAGTCTTGTCTGTCTAGTCTTGTCTGTCTAGTCTTGTCTGTTTAGTCTTGTCTGTCTAGTCTTGTCTGTCTAGTCTTGTCTGTCTAGTCTTGTCTGTCTAGTCTTGTCTGTCTAGTCTTGTCTGTCTAGTCTTGTCTGTCTAGTCTTGTCTGTCTAGTCTTGTCTGTTTAGTCTTGTCTGTCTAGTCTTGTCTGTCTAGTCTTGTCTGTCTAGTCTTGTCTGTCTAGCCTTGTCTGTCTAGTCTTGTCTGTCTAGTCTTGTCTGTCTAGTCTTGTCTGTCTAGTCTTGTCTGTCTAGTCTTGTCTGTCTAGTCGTGTCTGTCTACTCTTGTCTGTCTAGTCTTGTCTGTCTAGTCTTGTCTGTCTAGTCTGTCTAGTCTTGTCTGTCTAGTCTTGTCTGTCTAGTCTTGCCTGTCTAGTCCTGTCTGTCTAGTCTTGCCTATCTAGTCTTGTCTGTCTAATCTTTTCTGTCTAGTCTTGTCTGTTTAGTTTTGTCTGTCTAGTCTTGTCTGTCTAGTCTTGTCTGTCTAGTCTTGTCTGTCTAGTCCTGTCTGTCTAGTCTTGCCTATCTAGTCTTGTCTGTCTAATCTTTTCTGTCTAGTCTTGTCTGTTTAGTTTTGTCTGTTTAGTTTTGTCTGTCTAGTCTTGTCTGTCTAGTCTTGTCTGTCTAGTCTTGTCTGTCTAGTCTTGTCTGTCTAGTCTTGTCTGTCTAGTCTTGTCTGTCTAGTCTTGTCTTTCTAGTCTTGTCTGTCTAGTCTTGTCTGTCTAGTCTTGTCTGTCTAGTCTTGTCTGTCTAGTCTTGTCTGTCTAGTCTTGTCTGTCTAGTCTTGTCTGTCTAGTCTTGTCTGTCTAGTCTTGTCTGTCTAGTCTTGTCTGTCTAGTCTGTCTAGTCTTGTCTGTCTAGTCTTGTCTGTCTAGTCTTGCCTGTCTAGTCCTGTCTGTCTAGTCTTGCCTATCTAGTCTTGTCTGTCTAATCTTTTCTGTCTAGTCTTGTCTGTTTAGTTTTGTATGTCAAGTCTTGTCTGTCTAGTCTTGTCTGTCTAGTCTTGTCTGTCTAGTCCTGTCTGTCTAGTCTTGCCTATCTAGTCTTGTCTGTCTAATCTTTTCTGTCTAGTCTTGTCTGTTTAGTTTTGTCTGTTTAGTTTTGTCTGTCTAGTCTTGTCTGTCTAGTCTTGTCTGTCTAGTCTTGTCTGTCTAGTCTTGTCTGTCTAGTCTTGTCTGTCTAGTCTTGTCTGTCTAGTCTTGTCTGTCTAGTCTTGTCTTTCTAGTCTTGTCTGTCTAGTCTTGTCTGTCTAGTCTTGTCTGTCTAGTCTTGTCTGTCTAGTCTTGTCTGTCTAGTCTTGTCTGTCTAGTCTTGTCTGTCTAGTCTTGTCTGTCTAGTCTTGTCTGTCTAGTCTTGTCTGTCTAGTCCTGTCTGTCTAGTCTTGCCTATCTAGTCTTGTCTGTCTAATCTTTTCTGTCTAGTCTTGTCTGTTTAGTTTTGTCTGTCTAGTCTTGTCTGTTTAGTTTTGTCTGTCTAGTCTTGTCTGTCTAGTCTTGTCTGTCTAGTCTTGTCTGTCTAGTCTTGTCTGTCTAGTCTTGTCTGTCTAGTCTTGTCTGTCTAGTCCTGTCTGTCTAGTCTTGCCTATCTAGTCTTGTCCGTCTAATCTTTTCTGTCTAGTCTTGTCTGTTTAGTTTTGTCTGTCTAGTCTTGTCTGTTTAGTTTTGTCTGTCTAGTCTTGTCTGTCTAGTCTTGTCTGTCTAGTCTTGTCTGTCTAGTCTTGTATGTCTAGTCTTGTCTGTCTAGTCTTGTCTGTCTAGTCTTGTCTGTCTAGTCTTGTCTGTCTAGTCCTGTCTGTCTAGTCTTGCCTATCTAGTCTTGTCTGTCTAATCTTTTCTGTCTAGTCTTGTCTGTTTAGTTTTGTCTGTCTAGTCTTGTCTGTCTAGTTTTGCCTGTCTAGTCTTGTCTGTCTACTATTGTCTGTCGAGTCTTGCCTATCTAGTCTTGTGTGCCTAATCTTTTCTGTCTAGTCTTGTCTGTTTAGTTTTGTCTGTTTAGTTTTGTCTGTCTAGTCTTGTCTGTCTAGTCTTGTCTGTCTAGTCTTGTCTGTCTAGTCTTGTCTGTCTAGTCTTGTCTGTCTAGTCTTGTCTGTCTAGTCCTGTCTGTCTAGTCTTGCCTATCTAGTCTTGTCTGTCTAATCTTTTCTGTCTAGTCTTGTATGTTTAGTTTTGTCTGTCTAGTCTTGTCTGTCTAGTTTTTCCTGTCTAGTCTTGTCTGTCTACTATTGTCTGTCGAGTCTTGCCTATCTAGTCTTGTGTGCCTAATCTTTTCTGTCTAGTCTTGTCTGTTTAGTTTTGTCTGTTTAGTTTTGTCTGTCTAGTCTTGTCTGTCTAGTCTTGTCTGTCTAGTCTTGTCTGTCTAGTCTTGTCTGTCTAGTCTTGTCTGTCTAGTCTTGTCTGTCTAGTCTTGTCTGTCTAGTCCTGTCTGTCTAGTCTTGCCTATCTAGTCTTGTCTCTCTAATCTTTTCTGTCTAGTCTTGTCTGTTTAGTTTTGTCTGTCTAGTCTTGTCTGTCTAGTTTTGCCTGTCTAGTCTTGTCTGTCTACTATTGTCTGTCGAGTCTTGCCTATCTAGTCTTGTGTGCCTAATCTTTTCTGTCTAGTCTTGTCTGTTTAGTTTTGTCTGTTTAGTTTTGTCTGTCTAGTCTTGTCTGTCTAGTCTTGTCTGTCTAGTCTTGTCTGTCTAGTCTTGTCTGTCTAGTCTTGTCTGTCTAGTCTTGTCTGTCTAGTCTCGTCTGTCTAGTCTCGTCTGTCTAGTCTTGTCTGTCTAGTCTTGTCTGTCTAGTCTTGTCTGTCTAGTCTTGTCTGTCTAGTCTTGTCTGTCTAGTCTTGTCTGTCTAGTCTTGTCTGTCTAGTCTTGTCTGTCTAGTCTTGTCTGTCTAGTCTTGTCTGTCTAGTCTTGTCTGTCTAGTCTTGTCTGTTTAGTCTTGTCTGTCTAGTCTTGTCTGTCTAGTCTTGTCTGTCTAGTCTTGTCTGTCTAGTCTTGTCTGTCTAGTCTTGTCTGTCTAGTCTTGTCTGTCTAGTCTTGTCTGTCTACTCTTGTCTGTCTACTCTTGTCTGTCTAGTCTTGTCTGTCTAGTCTTGTCTGTCTAGTCTGTCTAGTCTTGTCTGTCTAGTCTTGTCTGTCTAGTCTTGCCTGTCTAGTCCTGTCTGTCTAGTCTTGCCTATCTAGTCTTGTCTGTCTAATCTTTTCTGTCTAGTCTTGTCTGTTTAGTTTTGTATGTCAAGTCTTGTCTGTCTAGTCTTGTCTGTCTAGTCTTGTCTGTCTAGTCCTGTCTGTCTAGTCTTGCCTATCTAGTCTTGTCTGTCTAATCTTTTCTGTCTAGTCTTGTCTGTTTAGTTTTGTCTGTCTAGTCTTGTCTGTCTAGTTTTGCCTGTCTAGTCTTGTCTGTCTACTATTGTCTGTCGAGTCTTGCCTATCTAGTCTTGTGTGCCTAATCTTTTCTGTCTAGTCTTGTCTGTTTAGTTTTGTCTGTTTAGTTTTGTCTGTTTAGTTTTGTCTGTCTAGTCTTGTCTGTCTAGTCTTGTCTGTCTAGTCTTGTCTGTCTAGTCTTGTCTGTCTAGTCTTGTCTGTCTAGTCTTGTCTGTCTAGTCCTGTCTGTCTAGTCTTGCCTATCTAGTCTTGTCTGTCTAATCTTTTCTGTCTAGTCTTGTCTGTTTAGTTTTGTCTGTCTAGTCTTGTCTGTTTAGTTTTGTCTGTCTAGTCTTGTCTGTCTAGTCTTGTCTGTCTAGTCTTGTCTGTCTAGTCTTGTCTGTCTAGTCTTGTCTGTCTAGTCTTGTCTGTCTAGTCCTGTCTGTCTAGTCTTGCCTATCTAGTCTTGTCCGTCTAATCTTTTCTGTCTAGTCTTGTCTGTTTAGTTTTGTCTGTCTAGTCTTGTCTGTTTAGTTTTGTCTGTCTAGTCTTGTCTGTCTAGTCTTGTCTGTCTAGTCTTGTCTGTCTAGTCTTGTCTGTCTAGTCTTGTCTGTCTAGTCTTGTCTGTCTAGTCCTGTCTGTCTAGTCTTGCCTATCTAGTCTTGTCCGTCTAATCTTTTCTGTCTAGTCTTGTCTGTTTAGTTTTGTCTGTCTAGTCTTGTCTGTTTAGTTTTGTCTGTCTAGTCTTGTCTGTCTAGTCTTGTCTGTCTAGTCTTGTCTGTCCAGTCTTGTCTGTCTAGTCCTGTCTGTCTAGTCTTGCCTATCTAGTCTTGTCTGTCTAATCTTTTCTGTCTAGTCTTGTCTGTTTAGTTTTGTCTGTCTAGTCTTGTCTGTTTAGTTTTGTCTGTCTAGTCTTGTCTGTCTAGTCTTGTCTGTCTAGTCTTGTCTGTCTATTCCTGTCTGTCTAGTCTTGCCTATCTAGTCTTGTCTGTCTAATCTTTTCTGTCTAGTCTTGTCTGTTTAGTTTTGTCTGTCTAGTCTTGTCTGTCTAGTCTTGCCTGTCTGGTCTTGTCTGTCTAGTATTGTCTGTCTAGTCTTGTCTGTCGAGTCTTGCCTATCTAGTCTTGTCTGCCTAATCTTTTCTGTCTAGTCTTGTCTGTTTAGTTTTGTCTGTTTAGTTTTGTCTGTCTAGTCTTGTCTGTCTAGTCTTGTCTGTCTAGTCTTGTCCGTCTAGTATTGTCTGTCTAGTCTTGTCTGTCTAGTCTTGCCTATCTAGTCTTGTCTGTCTAATCTTTTCTGTCTAGTCTTGTCTGTTTAGCTTTGTCTGTTTAGTTGTGTCTGTCTAGTCTTGTTTGTCTAGTCTTGTCTGTCTGGTCTTGTCTGTCTAGTCTTCTTTCTCTAGTCTTCTCTCTTCTAATATACAGAAGGTTCTAATATACAAAATCCTACTCCGATCCGTCTTGGCGTCTGAATCGGAAACCTGATCAATGAGCAAAAAAGAGAATCTCATTTTCGAAAGGAAAGTTCTACGAAGGATCTATGGAGCAGTCCAAGAAAGAGGCATATGGCGCATCCATTACAACCCTGAGCGGTACGACTTGCACCCCGAACCCAACATAATACAGTACATAGAAAAGATGGACTGGACGTGTGAATAGAATGGCCGAGGTGCGAATACAAAGACAGCAATCGAACCCTAATTCCCTGTTACCCGTTATAACCATGGTAGGCGCAGAGCCTACCATCGCCAGTTGATAAAGCAGACCTTTGAAAGACATGTCGCCGGCTTGAGGTAGTGCGATCAGCGTAGTTATTCAGAGTCAGCAGACAAGAGCATCGACGAGGCTCGCGCTCTGCCGCCGATTGGCTTTGGTCTAATGAAAGCATTTCTCCCGTCACCGGTCAGAACTCTATGCTCATGTATTAGCTCTAGAGTTATCCAAGTTTTTGTACAGTCCAAGGAACCAAAACTGATATAACAAGCCTTTCCAGGTTTCGCCTTAATTCGGTTTGTGCTAAGACATGCATGGCTTAATCTTCGAGACAGGCATTTGACTACCTACAGGAACAAACATAGCGTTGTTTGTGGTTTGCGTGAATGAACAAATGACAGCGCTAATCCTCCTTTTGTTTTTCCATCCATTTCTCATTTCTATTTCATTTCTACTTCATCTTTCTGCTTCATTTATAATTCATTCTTTTGTTCTCATGCGGTGTCTTTCTCTTTTTCATTCCTCGGTGCATCGAGCCTAAACCCATAGCACCTTAAATAGATAGCCGGAAGGATGAAGAACACCAGGGAAACCGAAACTACGGTGGGAGGATAAAGTCAATCACGGCCATTGCAGCTGCCATTGGCGTTCGAAATTCACGGTGTGGAGCACCATGGCGACGTCTTCCAGGAGAGGCCAATGCTCACACCGGACGATGATGATCTTTTTGTGGCTTTAATTATCTGAACCGAGTTCGTTCTAATATCGGCAGAAGAGTCTTGAAATGATTAAATGAAGGTGTCGAACGACCCCGATTTACGATAAAGAGTTTTACCGCGAGAATGCATTGAAAAGAGGCTATAAATCGTTTAAAAATATCAATAGAAAGATTGTAATTTGTTATTTGGATTTATTGCCAGTCTAAAAAAGAATTAGGCATTTTGGATGCGTGCCAGAATGCAGGATAATAAAGTAAAGATAAATCGATTATTTTGTAAACAGTTACCAAGTGAACCAAAGAATTGCCACTCTAAATTACTAATAACTCGGTCTGTGATATGTCTACAAACTTATTAATGTCAATTACTAAATTCCTCATTCACGTCACATTTTAAAAGGTAATAAAAGATAAGATATACACTACTATTTAGTTTAATGCTGTAAACTCTTATCTACACTTTACTATTTTCAATTGATTCAACTCTAATACGACATTTAAATATATACTATATCCAATTGATTAATTAACTTTATCTACGACCACTATTGTAAATGCACATTATTGTACAGTTCGGGGACTATGTAAATACACCATAACACACTCGTATGTAATAGTCCGCGATTAATGATAAGTTATGATTGATAACACACACGTGCGTTTGGTTTACGATTCGTTTTTGGTTGAGAGTACTACGTGCTCATACGTTCAGCGCCTCCCGTGCCACAATTCAAACTAACGGAAATTAACATTGCGTGCATTGGGTTGCCTATATGTATGAGAACTCTTATTCCAAATTTAACCCAAATAAGTAGTAAATAATAAGGTATGTAACCATTAAGAATGTATTTCTTTTCATTTCTTTCAAGTTAAATAATATCGAGTAACAGTTATATATGAAAATAAAACTGTTTGTTTATTATAATGTTAAATATTGATAATTAAATAAACATAACCTAATAAGAAATAAATTTGTTACATCAAACATATTTTTCTTATTAAACAGAAACAAATTAGTGTGGTTCTTAGATAAAGTATAGTACAGAACTCGAGTTGTAAGGCAATTACGTACGAGTGTAACTGTTTCGCTCGTACGTAATATGCTTTTTACAACTCTCGTTACGTAATACACTATTAATAAGATATTCGGATTAATCAATGGATTAATTAATAATATATTTGAATATTTTTTTGTTTTGATATGAAATAAATTTCATTAAGAACTAGAGAACAGAAATTTATTTTGAAAATGTATTAAATTTGCCATAATTGTCATCAATTGTATTCGATATTTGTAACTAACATTTTATAAATTGATGCTAAATGTTTATAAATCCCTGTCTAAAATAAACAATTCCAGTGTAATATAAAAACCTCTGGTATCACAAATGTCGCAAATATTATGCGAAGAAAACCTGTAATTTCCATAAGTTTGCTTAGCTCGCTTCTAATAATAATTTATTTTTCTTCAACTCGAAGGACTAATAATATTTACTTGCCAAATCCTATTCTACGCTCTACAATTCTATTTCAGTTCCTAAAAAACGATTTTCAACCAAATGTCCTACAAATGGGGCACAACAAAGCAAAATAGAAGACATATAAAGACTAATTATTGTATTAATTGACAAACAAAATCGATTTATTTGGTTATGTCTACCTAGAGTTCCAGACCATATCACCACTACCATATTTGCAATATGAAGGTAGAGCTAGGTAAGATTTAAAAATTGTTACGAGGGCCGGATAAAATCAAATTGAAATTAAATTTGCATAACATATGTTCTGCAATATTTTCGTACGGATTTTATTCAAACTTTGCACACTTATTACTAAAGGATAAAGGATTCAAACTTATTAGTATTTTTAAATACTAATAAGTTTGAATGCAATCGTGTGGTTGGTTTCAAAGTTATTGCTTGTTGCAGACCAATTTTCTAAATTTTGAAGACGTTTTTAAAGAGTCTATCTAGTATTATTGCTTGAAACAATATTAATAAACCACACTTCAAAATTGTAAGGCTTCTCTAACCTTTCAGAAAATGTACAACTCATTCCGCTACCTTTATTCCTTTTCGAGATATCGGCGTAAATATAACCAGGCGTTTTTAGGAGGTGGAAAATTGTTTAGTTTTTTAAGATTTCCTGACTTATTGTAAATTAAATTGTATAGTGATTTATATTACCGTAATATGTGTTCAATTCTGCGTGTTTTGATATACAACATGTAAAAATCGGAAAAAGATGTTGAAAATCGCGATTTTTTTACTCCTTTTAATTCGCGAATTTTGACATGTCACGGATATTGACATATAATACATCAAAAAACGCGAAATTTTGTACAGAACCAACAACTAATAATCGTTTCGAGTTTTGGTGAAATATTAGCCTGAAAATGGCATTTAAAATAGCGGACTTACGTCCGAAACTTTTTCCAAAATTATCTAAATTGGTTGAATCTTTTTCTAAATTATTCTGAAAGTTGAAACAGTATTTTAAATACACGAGTCGTGTTTTCAATTAGTAAAAATCTTTATCTAGTTATCGTTAGTGTGTTTATCTGTAATTGTACAAACATATACATTGCATCAAACGTAAATAGCAACAAGCATCAAGTTTATCGTGTTTATTTCATAATTGATTGCAAGCTGTAATCAAAACAAAAATCGCAGATTCATTTTTCAAAATTCATTCAAAATTATTTGAATAAGACAAATTTTGTAATTTGTTTCATGTGATTGTATTTCACATGAAACACACATACAATCACATGAAACAAATCACAAAATTAGTTTTATTCAAATAATTTAAAATGTCCTTTCATATAGTTAAGGCTAAAACAATTAACTCTTCGTTCAAAATGTTTGTTCAGACGCAAACAAGAAGAAGAAGAATAAATATTATTTGACAACAAAAAGTCGACCACTAGGTCTTTCTGCCCTAGACACAGACAGCTTTCTAAAAATAAATTGTTATTAAAAATATTTTTCTATTTAGGTCTATAATGAAGTTATTAAAGCACTTATATGAGTTCGTTAAAGGATCGCCGTGAGCGATACAGTTTTCTCAATATATATCGCCGATTTTTTTTATTTAGAAATGGCATATAAGGGCGTAAAATAGAAAAATTAGTTTAAAGAACGAGTTCAATAAGCGCTATTTTTCAGCACGCGTCCATGTTTAGAAAACGACTCGCTACGCTCGTCGTTTTCTAAACATGGACGCGTGCTGGAAAAGCGCGTTTATTGAACTCGTTCTTTAATATATTATTGAAAAACCTCTAATTTAATTAATTATTTCATTAATTAAGTTTAGTTAATTCCTTGTCTCGTTTAGAATAAGTCTTATCTTTTCTGTCTTTTGATTCTAGTTATTCTTATCACACTTCTGTCTGGTTATTCTTATTACGTATAAGAATAACCAGACAGAAATAATTTACGTATTTATAATGAAGTGACATTTTTATTTGTGTCAAGAAATCTACATGGAATAAATTCTTTCTGATCGCAGATAAATTTAAGATTTTGTCATTGCGATACTTTTTACACGATAACAAAACAGCCTTTTCTGTCTAATTTGATTCTAGTGACTCTTATCATGGTTATTCTTATCACACATAACGAAGTTACATTTTTATTTGTGTCAAGAAATGATCTTTTCTGAGGCAACACCGAATAAATCCTTTCTGATCACAGATAAATTCACGATTTTGCGATAACAAAACACCTCGGATATATTTTCGCCGGTGATAATTTTTGCACTTACACAAGGATTTTTTCATATCGGACTTCTATCAAGCCGTTAGATTGCTCAATTCGCGTTTCAGGGACGGAAAGATTAAAATATCGTTTGTTTACTTTAATTAAACTTTGATTAAATTTATCGATCATTTTTCTCAAGTTATTTTTACTATCTTAAAACATCATACGGAGTTTATTAGAAGAAAAAAAATTTCGATACGAGACAAGACTAGACTAGACAAACAAGACTAGACAAACAAGACTAGACAGACAAGACTAGACAGATAAAACTGAAAGAAGATAAGACTTTCCTCCCAGAGAAGCAAGTGAAAGTAGAGGTGCTCGAAAACGATTCTAAACTTTTGACGCTGTCATTAAAAGATGTCGATATGGAGATTGATAAGTTTGTGCAAGCGAACAGGCGAGAGCTGGCTAAAGACAAGTGGTTTTGTCTGTTGTCTGGTAAGATATTCAAGGGGCCATATTCTGTGCGTAAACACATATTTAATAAACATGCTGAGAAGATTGAGGAGGACAAGAAGGAAGTAGAGTTTTTCAACAATTACCTGAGGGATTCTAAGAGACCCATGTCGCCCGAAACTGCAAAGCCCAAACAGTAGGAAACTCCAGCATATACTCATCCACAGAGTTATGCGAGTTCATTTGGATTTGGACTTCCTGCGAGATATAATGCATATTCGCAAAGGCCAAGAGGATATCTATCTAGGTCTATCCATCTAGGAGTTGTACATTATACAGATTTAGATGCCCCTCGTAAACAACAAGAGTTCATATAAGTTGTTATGAGTCAATCACTAATAAATGTATTTTAATTTATGATTAAACCGACATCTGGGAAACAGAGAAATTACCACCCAAATTGAAAACTGCTCTGATCCATCCGCTTCACAAAAAGGTAGATTTTACTGATCTAAACAACTACCGTGGAATTTCTCTCGTCCCGGTAGCATACAAGATTCTCTCGAAGGCATTACAAACAAGGGCAGAAAATCAGTTGGATAGTCAACTGGGAGAATACCAGGGGGGCTTCAGGAAGGCCCGATCCTGTGTTGAACTGATCCTCAATCTTAAAACTGTGCTTGCATACTCCAAGATGAGAAACCGCAAGGTGGTCGTCACCTTTGTTGATTTTCGGAACGCCTACGATTCCATTGATAGAGAAACGCTTAACAAAGTACTCCAGGAACTATGGCTGGACAACAAGACCCGCAGACTCATCCTAGAAACTTTGACCAACACTTATTCCAAGGTTAAATTTAGAGGCGAGATTTCAGAAAGCTTCAAAATAAAAACTGGAGTGAGACAAAGAGATGGACTTTCCCCACTTCTCTTCAACTGTGTCCTTGAAAAGGTTATGAGAGAATGGCGCAAGGAACTGATCAACTTGGGTGCTCAGAGTGCTATCTACCTGGGACGTAAGAACGATGGAATGGTTGTAGATTGCCTGGCCTTTGCAGATGACATGGCACTGTTGACATGGCACAGATGACAAGTGCCTGAGAGTGGCAGAGTGGCAAGTGCAAGTGCCTGAGATAACAGGCTGCCGAAGTGGGTCTTCAAGTGTCGCTGGAGAAAACAGAATTCTTCACCAACATCAGAGAAGCAAACAGAGAGATGTTCCTAGAGCAGGGAAACACCAAGGGGACTGAGAAATTTAAGTATCTTGGCGAATGGATTGAACCCAACTTATCAGAAAGAGCATCCAAGAGAGTCAATAAGTTATAACTAGCCTATCGACTGACTAAAAACACCTACAACAAGAAATTCCTGCCACGCAATCTGAAACTTAAGCACTACACATCAGTCTTACGACCAGAAGCCCTGTATGCCAGAGAGTGTCTTTCCTTGAACCGAAGAGGTCTGGTAGAGAAATTGGAAATCAGAGAGAGGAGAATCCTCAGGAAGATCCTAGGCCCGGTTTAAGAAGATGGGGAATTCCGAATGCGGCACAACTCTGAGCTCTACGAACATATTGAAATGCTCTCTGACTGTGCAAGGAAAAGAAGGGTAGATTTCTAGAAAGCAAAAGAAGAAGGTTCGTACCACTTGGTTGACAGAAACCGAAAAGGATATTGAAGAACTGAGAATAACAGATCTCCAAAACAGGCAGTCTGTGAGACGCACCCTGAAGGAAGTCCGTGGATTTCAGGAAAAATCCCCAAGGGTACCCACTGGACAGAAGAGAGAAAGGAGTTACACCGGCAGAAGATTCGACAATACTGGGCAAAGATCAAAGCCCAACAGTTGAACAAGCGTGGTCCAAAGTAGGCCTATTCGAAACAAAAAGAAGAAGATTAAACTGACAGGACTTATTATTATTATTATCCTATGGTACGTACATATAACAAGGTGGGTATAAACATTCCTTAAAACTTACTAGCTAATATATTATATTCAGCACCCTCACAAATCTATGTCCAAATATTGCTTCTGGAGTCAATTCCGATAATTGACCACCAGTGAACTGTCGTAGTGGACATTGAAAGTGGGGTGAGACTTGACAACCTGCCCGAGGTTCACCCTGAATGCGTCTATACGTAACTAATAGTCAACAACCTGGTGCTGCTACACAGCGGATTATGACAAGAAGAACCGACAAGACTAAACATATAAGACTAGATATATAATAAACTATACATAGATTGAGATCAAACATAAAAATAACAGTTGCATGTAGTCATAGGTGGGCATTAACTCGTTAATCCGTTAATCGTTAATCAATGAAGTTAACAAAATGCTTAACTGACTAACTGTTAAGTTAACTCAAAAAAATCTATCGTTATACTGATCTTCCGTTAACTTTAGTCCACGACATTGTTTGTTTGTTGACATGTTGTCATTTTTGTTTTTTAAATTATGCGCCACGCAAAAGAGCAAAAATCCAGAGAAAAGCCGAGAAAGCCGTTCATTGTTGTACCTCTTAGGCCAATGCCCTATTATCTGGCATAAAAAAAAGATTTGAACGGTTTATGGAAGATGAAGATGCCAGCTGGCTCGACAGCCACAATCATCACAAAAATCCGACACTACAAAACGGTAATCGAACCAATGGCACTATACGCAAACACCTACGCTGTAAAAAGATACGCTGTAAACTCAACCTGAAAAGATAATTTGAAGAAAGAAGAAGGGAAAATCATTCGAAAAATATTAGGCCTGAGAAAAACAGAAGAAGGTTATAATGATATATTGTACATTACCAACGAGAAGAACAACAGAAAAACACTCAAACATTGAAATAGACAAAGAAAAGTAGGGCAAAATTAAAAAAAAAAAATTAAAAAAAGAAAATGATGAAACCTAGCTGGCTGCAGCGTTTCACCCGAAGTTTCGACTAATGTGGAAGTATTAGAGCAGCAAGCTATCAAAAGTCAAGAATCAAGTTATGGAAGCAAAAGTTGAAGACGCTCTGAATAGAGAAAGGACCAATGAAACCTCTTACAAACTTCTTGAGACATTCTTTCCGCAGGACGATAAGAAGGAGGACACTCAGCAACACACGTTTGTCAGATTACTTGCTGAAACTGGTCAAGGAGGGAAAGACGATATACCGTTCACTATGTCTGAGATTGAACGAGTTATACAAAATATGAGCTCGAAGAAAGCCCCTGGGCTGGATGGCATTACCTCTGACATAGTATTGGCTGCCTTCAACTCGGCACCAAACAAATTTCTTAATCTTTATAACAAGTGTTTGAGCAAATCCATATTCCCGTCCTGCTGGAAAGAACAAGTAATCAAGATTATCCCTAAACCCAACAAACCAGCGCTATCCATAAAAGACTTCAGACCAATAAGTTTGCTTCCAGTGGCCGGAAAGGTGTTGGATTGTCTTCTCATCTCGAGAATTGACCATCACTTTTATCGGAACAAGTTAGTGACTCAAAATCAGTTTGGCTTTAGAAGAGGCACAGGAACTGTTCAGGCCATCTCAAAGGCGGTCAGGTTTATCAGGGAGGCATTAAGATCGAAGCTTTATTATTCAGCCATAGCCTTGGATATAAGTGGGGTATTTGACAACGCCTGGTGGCCGCTTATTATCTGCAGGCTGATTGAAAAAGATTTCCCTGACAATCTAATCAAGTTAGCCAAGTCTTACTTTGTAGATCGCAGAGCAATAATCAGCGAACCTGGTTTATACTTAGAAAGGATCATCGGCAAAGGTTGTCCACAAGGTTCAAAGTCAGGTCCAGGTTTCTGGAATATATTATATGGCACCATTTTCGAAAGAGATCTGCCTGAAGATTGCGAGATTGTTGCCTATGCGGATGATACGTTTCTACTCTGCAAAAGCAAAACCATCACGGGCTTAAAGGAGAAAACTGATCGGTCTCTAGATAATCTTTGCCAGTGGGCAATTGAAACCCGACTTAATTTTAATGCCTAAAAGACCGAGGCCCTTTTTTTCGGCAAGGTCTTCGAAGCAAAAAAGTCCCGTATTCACTCTTGGAAATACAAAAATTAGATGCCAACAACACCTACGGTACTTAGGTGTCATAATTGACAGTTTCCTGAACTTCAGAGAACACATGAAGCACGCTTGTGGTAGGGTAGAACGGTTCAGCATAAAGTTGGGTATCGCTGCGAGAAAGGAGTGGGGTCTGGGGAGATCACAGCTGATTGATATATACCGTGGTGCTATAGAACCCGCACTATTATACGCTGCTCCAATATGGCAGAGGTCGTGTGTCGTGAAGGGAGGCCTAAAGCTTTTGAGCGTACAGCGCCTCAGCACCATCCGTGCTGCAAAAGCGTATCGCACAGTCTCCTCTGAGGCAGCCTGTGTGATTACGGGTCTCCTTCCAGCCGACATCCATCTCAGGCAGCTGGCCCTCCATAACTCACACCAGATCGCAGACGATACGATTATTAGAGATATAATGGGCTTACCGGTTGCACTGAGCGAGCTCAAACTGACCGTAAATACCCAAAAACTAGTTCACCCTTCACAATTGTCGCTGGTTACATACCATTTGACACTGAGTAATATATTTCAACTCCGGGTTTACACGGGCGGTTCGAGTTCGATCAGATGTACGGGGGCTGCTTTCGTCGTCTACTTTCAAGACGAGGAAGTGTACCATAAGCTGATTAAATTAGAAAAGTATTGCTCAATTTTTCAAGCTGAACTTTTGGCCATGCTGCAAGCTTTGCTTTATGTGGAAAACAACAGCAGCAGACCCTGTTCAATCATTTGTACCAGCCGATCTAGTCTCGATGCTCTGAAGAATTAAAATTCACCCACTGAATTATTGTTGGAGACATGGAAGACAGCTGCCAGAGTTTCAAGGAAGAACAAGATCCGTTGGCATTGGGTTAAGGCACACGCTAGTTTTGAAGGCAATGAACGAGCAGACATGCTTGCCAAACAAGCAGCTAACAAGGAAGATCTGCCAAATTCCTTTAGTAAATTGCCCAAATAGGCTTTAAGATCGTGCTCCAAAGGGTATTTCGAGAAGCTCTGGCAGGACAGATGGGATCTGGCTACAACAGGCAGCAATTTATAGCGTCTATTAAGACCTGTAGGGGTTTCAACATCAGTCTGTCCCACCACGCAATCCAGTTAATAACAGGCCACGGTAATTTCAAAGCGTACATTCATAGATTTGGTAAAAGAGAAAGTCCCCTCTGTGAGTGTGGCCAAAATGACACCGCGGCGCACGTGCTATTTTATTGCTCAGATACCGAAATATGGAGACGATCCTTAGAGACAGATATGCAGATGCATGAACTTACCTGGCCCAAGGATGAAGATGACATCTTAACAGTACCAAAATCGAGAGAGTGGTGGTGGCTTGTCTTTGATAAACATGCCAAACAATTATCTAGACTGGATCATGATGAACAGTTTAGAATTCAATAACTCCAGAGAGAAGGTTCAGAGATCCCGGGAAACTACATAAAAAGAGAAAAGTAAAACTGATAGCGTTATAACCAGCATAGTGTCCTTTGGACGGAATGCTGGCCTTCGTGCGCTAGTCTGCACATGAAGGAAAATACAAATAGGCAGAATAGAGAAAGGGAAGTAAATGGAGATGAAAAGGATAGTGCCTGTATTGGGGGAAGCACTACTGAAGAAGAAAGGGAAGATTTTTTCAATTAGTCTGAAGAAGAGGTCTAGAGGACGCAAAAAATCACAAAAACAAAGCCCAGAATTTGGGGAAATCTAGGCTGGACTCAAAGTCAAAAGAATCTTTTACGGATGCTGCCATTCTAGGTGAACAAGTTTTATTTAACAAATCTTTTTTTTGTAATATAATACTGCAATCCCATCAAGCGCCAAAGTTGAACGACTTTTTTCTACACGGAAAGATATGTTCAGGAAAGGCATTCTAAACATACAACTAATGAAAAATTATGAATAAATAGCCTTTTTCTTCCATAGTAGGGTGCGTATCTGCTCTGCTACCCGTGCGAATTTACGTTGGGCCGCTATTGCCGCTTGTAATAATTAAATCAATTAATCTATATATTTGTTTTTGTTTTATTTACCGATTTATCGCATCCCAAAAGGTACCAAAAGCAGTATACGTTTTGGATGGTTAACTTTTAACGGTTAACTTTAACTTGCGTTAAATTTTAGAAATTTTAACGCTTTAATGATTAACGAAGTTAACTTTTTTATTAACGAGTTAACGATTAACGAAGTTAACTTTTGGATTATGCATGTAGTCCATAAATATGAGAAGGTTTCCGATCTTATTGTTAGTGTCGCCGAATAAAGTCTTAATTCCATTTGTTTTAATCGTGTTTGTGAGTATTAAAGGAGATTTAAAAGAGGAGATGATCAAATATTACATTTAACAATACAATCTTTAAAAATAATCTAGTAAATAAAGTACCCTTTCTAATAAAAGCTACACACAAATAAAAATATTATTCCGCGCAAACGATGTATGCTAAAGTAACTACAAACTATGCCAAAAACCTTAATCCGATATGTCTTTGCAAAATAGAACTAAATAGTTAAATTTGAGAAATTTATTTTATCCTGCACTAACTATCTTGTCTTCTCTTCTCTAGCCTTGTCTGGCCTTGTCTGACCATATATATATATATATATATATATATATATATATATATATATATATATATATATATGTGTTGTATTGTTTTCTCGGGGATTCCGCGTTGATGCTGAGGGCTGGCTCTGAAAAGAACCGGATTCTCGACGCTTCGGCGAACTAACATTCGCCATTCTCAAGAGATATATGCGTCCGTGCGGGTCAACCGTTCGACGCATACTGATGTATACTGAAGTATGCGTCGAACGGTTGACCCGTACGGACGCATGTGTCTCTTGAGAATGGCGAATGTTAGTTCGCCGAAGCGTCGAGAATCCGGTTCTTTTCAGAGCCAGCCCTCAGCATCAACGCGGAATCCCCGAGAAAACAATACAACACAGGTATCTATCCGCGAAAACCTCAAATACAACATATATATATATATATATATATATATATATATGTATATATATATATATATGTATATATATATATATGTATATATATATATATATATATATATATATATATATATATATATATATATATATATATATATTATTATTATTATTACTATCGTAAATTCCCTTCTTTAAAGAGAGCGTGTAAACTTAAACAAAAATCATGACAACTCAGTCATGCGGCGACGTTCTTCCCAAATCCTCTTCATTCGTGCGCTATGTTCTTTCTTCCGTTCGTCCGTCCACTTTTTTCTTGGTATCTTTGGGAGCAGTTCTTTATCAAATTTATGGTGCATTATGGTGTTTCTAAATTTAACCCGATCATTCATGTCGTGTATCGTGATGTTTAGCTGCTTGAGGTCTTCTTCAGTTTCCTGTATCCATTTGGACCTATTTTTACTGTTGAAGGTAATTTTGAAAATTCGTTTCGTAATTCTGTTCTGGTCCATTCTGTATATGTGACCAAAAAATTTAGCTCGTCTCTTTCTGAAAGTGTCAGTGATAGGTTCTACGGTTTTATACATTTCTGACGATGGTCTCTTAATCCATATTCCCTCCTTATTCACCGGCCCAAAAATTTTTCTGAGAATTTTACTTTCTTGCTTCTCTATTTCTTTGATTTTTGAGTGACCATGAATTAATGTTGTTTCTGTGGCATAAAGTGCTTCAGGAAGAACGACTGTTTTGTAGTGTTGTAGTTTTGCTAAGAGATATTGATTTTTTGTTATAATGATTCCAAGTAAGTCGATAGGCTCTCTGTAATTTTTTTACTCGTTCTTGATTTGCTATTATATTTAGGCCGGACGGTTGGATGATTTCTGCTAAGTATTTAAACTGGGAAACTCTGGATACAGAACCATATTGTGTCTTGATGGGTAGATTGTCGGACGGGGATCAATCTATATACTGTGTTTTTTCATAAGATATCAGGAGACCAGCCTTTTGTGAAATTTCGTGTAATTTTTCAAGTGCATGCTTTGCTGCTTCTCTGGTATTCGATAATATTGCAAGATCATCAGCAAACGCCAAACATTTGATATTAGCTCTATAATCTCTTCTCTTACCAATGTGTATTCCCTCAATTTCTTTTTCCCAAGTTCTGATTATTTTTTCCAGGACCATATTAAAAAGGATGGGTGAAAGTCCATCTCCCTGTCGAACACCCGTATGTATTTCAAAAGGTTGAGAAATTTCTCCACCAAACTTAACCCTTGATGTAGCATTAATGAGAATTTGTTGAAATAATGCCCTGGTTTTCCTATCAACTTTGAATTCCTCGAGAATGCTGAAGAGAGTTGGTCTGTCGACGGAGTCGTAGGCTTTTTTGAAATCAACAAAGGTAACCACTGTGTTTCTACAAGATCGTATTTGTAAGATTGTCTTCAGATTCCAAATTTGTTCACTGTATGAGCGCCCCTTACGGAAACCTGCCTGATATTCTCCTATCTGTGGGTCTACTTGAAGTTCAAGTCTATTCAAAAGAGCTTTCGAAAGAATTTTGTACGTTACTGGTAGAAGTGAAATGCCTCTATAATTGTTCGGGTCCATTTTATCACCTTTTTTATGAAGCGGGTGTATAAGTGCACATTTCCATTCTGGGTGGATTTGTTCGGTCACCCAAATATCACATATTATATTGTGTATTCTGTGAATGAGGTTGTCGTCAGCCAGTTTCCATAACTCGGCAATGATTCCATCTTCCCCAGGGGCTTTGTCGTTTTTCAATGAACGGATGATTCAAAAATAAACTTTCTGCATGGGGGGTCACAGTTGAGAAGATTGTTGAAGTACTCAGCTAAAATTTGACAATTCGCATTGGTGTTTGTCTCCATTGAACCATCAGATCGACGAAAGCATAGGCTGGATGGTCGATATCCTGTCAGGTTCTCTTTAAAAATTCTGTAAAAACTCTTAGTATTATTCTTTGTAAATTCTTGTTCTATTTCCTCCAGTCTTGTTTTTTCATAGCTACGTCTTTCTTTTCTAATTAGTTTTGATGATTGTTTCCGAATCATCAAAATTTCCGAATGTACAGGAACTCCTGTCATTTGTCTGGCGTTGTGTTGCTATGAAATTTTTTCCAAGCGTTAAGTCTGTCTTCTATTGCTTGGTCACATACACTGTTCCACCATCTGTGCTTAAGTTTAGGTGGGGGCTGGCCTATCCTAATAGCGTTCCTGAGAACATCCGATAATTCTGTCCAGTTTAACGAGTTTGTTTCGTTGATTCCTTGCAAAATACTGTCCCTGTTTATTTTTAAATATTCAGGGTCAGGCTTAAAAATTCGTGGTTGTCGTGGTCTTCTCCTGTTGGGTTGGAGTTTAATTTTAATTTGTAACAAGTAGTGATCAGAATCGAAGAAACCTTTCTTTGTTTTTGCATTAAGGACCTCCTTTTGGTTTGTATGAGAGATGACAACATGGTCGATTTGAAATTCACCCATATTGATGTTGGATGCCCTCCAAGTGCAAAGCTTTTGTCTGGGTTTTCTAAATTGTGTTGACATGATTTTAAGTTGGAAATTTTCACAAAAAGTTAGTAGTCTTTCACCATTTTTATTTGTTCTTTTATGTGCTGTGTGAATACCTGTTGTTTTCCAAAATTTTTTCTCTATACCCAACTGGGCGTTAAAATCGCCTAACAGAATCTTGACGTGGTGCGGTGGAATTTGGTTGGTGACCTCTTCTAACTATTCCCAGAAGGTATCCGATGTTTTAGGATCTTTCTTATTTTAGTCGTTTGTGGGAGCGTGTGCGTTGATGAGAGTATACGCTTTGTTCGCCGATTTCAGTGATAGAGTGGAGATGCGTTCCGATGTAGACGTAAAGTCAATGAGTGAGTTTACAATTGATTTGTGGATGGCAAACGCTGTACCAAATTGCCTGGGGCCCGTCCTAATTTTTATAGAGGGTTTCCCTTTGTATATTCGATAATCATCCGGGTCAAAGTGGCATTCATCAAGGAAACGAGTTTCTTGAATTGCAAGGATTTTGATATGGAAATTTGTCCATTGTGTTTACAAGCTGTTTAATTTTACCAACTTTTAGAAGAGTGTTCGAGTTGAGCGTGCCAATAAAGTACTTACGCTTCGCGCGTTGAAGATTCTAGAAGCTCTGATCCTTCTAAACATGACGCTCCTGGTCCCCCGGAATTCGACGACCAGGAGTAATCAGTCTATTGACTGATGCCCGGGGTAGTGGAATTGTACCTTCTGTTATCACCATGTTTGTTTCAAGTTGAAGTTAAAGATGAGGTGATCAACACGAAGAAGATCACAAGGTTACGACTTGATTGTTGAGATCAAGAAGATGTTCTGACAGCCGCTGACTGGTGAACAGACGCTGACCACTTTGTCGCTTAATCTAAGACAGACACAAAGCGGATTTTTATTGGTGTAACCACCCGGCTCTTCCGCTCCATCCAGCGTTGGCAATTTAAGAATCCTCTTCCGCTGGCAAGACCGTTGACCATTTTTCACCTAGTAACCCTAGGCAGGGGCCCTTACAGGGTGCTACCATCCGGAGCCAGATGGACCCAGGTTTTTTAACGAGGTTGTTACTCCTCTATATAGAATCCCACATATTATTATATTACTATATATATTTTTTAAATCCCACAAATAAAAAGAAAATTTGAGAATAAATTAATTTGACATTTCGAAATAAAAACCAATTCATTTTTTTTCACATTGTTTTTACACAATTTTTTCTTCTCACTAACACCAATCCAATGTTAACCCTCTGTCCCTCGCCATAAACCTCTCTCCCTATAACCCTACACCACTTAAAATACATAATTTTTACATAATTTTTACGAGCATTTACAAGCAAAAATGTCTAACTTGTTTGGCGATTGCCTGGGATATCATATATATATATATATATATATATATATATATATATCAACGTAATATCATCAACGTAATATATGTGTAATACATAATATTCAGAAAAAGCTAGATAAATCTTTATTTCAAAATCCTTATCATTTCTTATCTGTATAATATATTTATCTTTGGAATATTTTATATATTGCCACGATTCTAGTGATAAGTTCGCTCGATGTAAATTGCGGAGTGAGACAGAAATTGCAGAGCAAGAATAGTTTGAATCGAAGCGAAAAAAATAAAATCTGAGCAATTTAACGCAGGAAGAACCAAACAAAACATTCTTCAAATAAACGTACCTAATAAATTCTAACATAGCATAATAAGCCTAAGAAATCCTAACATGAAAACTTAATAAAACCGAAATTTGGATCGTTTAATCACGATTATAAACAGGCTACAGGAATGTAAAAAAGTTTTTTAAATTAAGGAATTTTAATTAAGTTTTAGTTTTTGTAAACACGTTTTATATAGTTTTGATAAGAAAAAATAAACTAAAGTATTTTAAATGTGATTTAAAAAAAAATGGAGAATCAATTTTTTATTTTCCATTCAACACAATCTTGCCAAATGTCCCACGTTTAGTCATCAATAATTGGAGATTAATAGCCCTTTTATTTAACATTTGACACCAGAGCTAACAAACTCGCGAACATATGCGGCCTAAAACATTCAACCCAAAATAAGTTCTAATGCGGTCCACAACAAGTTCGAATGCGACCCAAAATAATTTCCAATGCGACCCAAAATAAGTCGCAATGCGACCCAAAACAAGTTCGAATACGTCCCAAAACAAATTCGAATGCGGCCCAAAACAAGTTCGAATGCGGCCCAAAATAATTTCCAGTGCGACCCAAAATAAGTCACAATGCGACCCAAAACCAAGTTCGAATGCGGTCCAAACCAAATTTTAACGCAACTCCGAAATAAATTCGAAAGACCCAAAAGAAAGTTCGAATCCGGTCTAAAACAAGTTTTGATGCAACTCCGAAATAAATTCCAATGCGGCCCAAAATAAGATTTAATGCGACCCAAAATAAGTTCGATTCGTGCAAATAGGCCTCTAGGAGTGTTTGACTTCTACCATTATTTTTTGCTCTCCACTTGTAAAGTAGAAGTTGTAAAACAAAAAGGAAACTTGAATTTTGTAAAAGTCTTTTGAGTAAGAACAAAAAAAGTAGTCTTCACGTGTTCAGTAATCAATGTGCCATGTTCATATTTTGCTGTAACGTTAAGTTTCTCTTACTCTTCGCAATGGAAGATTATATAGGAGACAGTTTCATCCTCCTCATAGCATAATCTGCAGAATGGTTCCTCATTCCAGATACCCATTTTGTTCGGCTATCCTCGTAGAGGGCACTGTGAGTAGACCTGCCACAATATATATATATATATATATATATATATATATATATATATATATATATATATATATATATATATATATATAATCTACTTCCTTGACATTTGCAGGATTTCAGTAGTTAAAACATCTGATAAATTTTCTAACATTCGTTTGCTGTGTTTCTGACCCATCATTTTATCCTTCAGAGCGTAGTAACTAACTACCCATTCACATATTGTTTCGGGCCATGGTTTTAGTAATGTAGGAATCCCTGTCAGCACTGATGATTCCTTTGTTAGGCTCCAAACTTTTGCTAACTTGTCCGCCATTTCCTCTCCTACCTTTTAAAATAATCTAGTAAATAAAGTTCCCACATTCCACGACATGATACACATGATTACCCACATGATGATTTGTGGGTAAAGTCATGTGTACCCAGCAAGGGTAATGTTGCGTCCACACGCTTGACAAACTCACAAATCCAAACCTTTGGTAAACATTTGCTTACAACCGATTCGATCGAGTGTTGTTGTAATATACGAGCGTTAGTTGCCTTATCCACACGCTTCTGTTTATTCCAGGTTTGGAGTTTTGGAAGGAGGTTGAAAATTTTCACCAAAATGTTGGAAGAACGGTTGAAGGGAGAAATAGAGGAGAAGCATCTAGTGCCAGAGGTGCAAGCTGGTTTCAGAGAGGGAAGGAGCACAGTAGAGCATTTAATAACCCTGCGCTACATAATTGATCAAGAAATAAGCAGAGGGAGCCTGTTTGCACTTTTCATTGACCTGAAGGCGGCGTACAATTCGGTAGTTGGTAGATTGCTTAAGAATGAAGGGTATCTCAGAGAGTTTGATAAGGAATGTAAGGGAGTTGTATAAGGAAACGGTATGTAAGATTAGAGTGAATTGGTGTGAATCTGATTATTTTGAAGTAAGAAAGGGTCTGAGGCAGGGATGTCCGTTGAGTCCCACATTTTTTAATCTCTACGTGGCTGACATGGAAAAAGTGTTGACGGATGGTCAAGCTGGAGGCGTGGTTATAGGGATAAGAAAAGTGTGGAGCTTAGCCTACGCGAATGATGTGGTAGTGATCACTAAATCCGAACTGGATCAGTCAAATGGATCGAGGAGAAATGAGGTAGTTGATTGAAGGGTTGAGAGGTTATTTTGAAAAGAGAGAGCTAAATGTGGGAAAAACTAAATGCGTTTTAAAAGGGGAGGTAAATATAAGAAAGAGCGTTTTGAAAAGGCTAGGGAAGGAAATTGAGGAGGTGCAAAAGTTCAGATATTTAGGATATGAGTTTGGAACTGGGAGCAATAACAGTGAGCATGTGGATTATGTGTCAAAAAAAGCGTGGGTGGCTGCAGAACGTATGTGGAGTGGATGGAAATCTAAATTTGAAGGGAAATTTAGGGCGGCTGAGGTAATATGGAAAGTGTGTGTAAGAAGTGTGTTAGCGTATAGTTCCAAAGTATGGGGGACTAAAGGGGAAGACAAGATAGAGAGGGTTCAACAAAACTTCTACAGGAAATTCCTAAAGCTAGACAAGTCGACACCAGGCTACATAGTCCTGCAAGAGATGAATGCCTACGAGGTGGCTTTTAGCTGCAAAAACGGTGGTAAAGTGAGTGAAATGGGGGATGAAAGAATAATAAAAGAGGTATTTAGAATGGCGAATCGGGAGGTTTTTAAACAGGGAAGAAAGGGAATGCGTGAGGAATGAATAAAATGAAATTATATGAAAGATGAGGGATATCTGGCGAGAGACTAGAAAAACTTAAGAGGGAAGGTGCAAACTGGGTGGAAATGATAGGTGAACGATTAGTAGAGATAGAATTACAGGAACGCCACAGCAAAATTGACAATAGTAGATTTTTCAAAGAATACGCAAGGATTCAGGTGCATGGTCGTTTACCAACCCACTTAAACTCAAGTAAAGAGTCAGACGCGCAGGTAATATTAGCAAGGTTTAGGTGTGGAAGTGAAGAGCGTGGTAGGAAATATTGGATGAGTGAAGAATATAGGAAGTGTAGAGTATGTGGGACACGAGCGGATAGATGGGAACATTGGATGGAAGAATGTACAAGGAATGAATGGAAGGAACAGGAGAAAGGGCTAGGACAGAGATGGCGAACCTATTTGGAGTAGTGGGTCAAATTTTGTTCATTATATTTTGGGTACTAGCTCGTGGGTTACTAGGCCAGTGGCATCACTTGGAAAAGAGGAGGGAGGTCAAAGACTACTTTTTTTGTTCTTACTCATAAGACTTTTACAAAATTCAAATTTTTGTTTTGTTTTACAACTTCTACTTTACAAGTGGAGAGCAAAAAATAATGGTCGAAGTCAAAAAATTCCTGATGTATTCCTAGTGTATATTTCCTCATGTATTATACAATGAAATCCAATTAAAGTATGTGGAATATTCTACTTAAGATATTGAAATCAATGTTTCTTAGAACGTTAAGCGCCCCTGTGGCAAAAGTTGGTAACAAGTAAAAACGCACAGTGACGGGAACACTATTTGGTCGTTGTCGATGTAATCTGTCTATGTAAACGTAGATTTAATCTAGGATTAGATTAATTTATTTTAGAGCCAGACAAATCCAGACTGAGGGGCCGAGACTTTAAATTAAGTCAATTTTAATAGAAGTCAGAAAATTTCCACTATGTCTATGTTTTTTGTATCGTGACGCGAATTGTTGCCATAGTAACAACAAACGTAAATCATTTAATAATGAAACTCCATTTGATTTACATTGGACGTTTACGCACGATTTTTATACTTTTATACACGATTATAGTAATGGTCCTTCACATACAACATATTTAAAATACAATAATTGGAGAAAAAAATTCTTTTTGATATATTTAATATCCATACCTGTGTGTTGTGGAAACTAACGTTAACGGAAATTAACTTTAACGGAAACTAATGTGGTTGAGAAACTAACAAAAGTTAGAAAATCAATGCCTGGGTTACTTAAAAGCCTGTGTGGGTCAGTGTCTGACCTGCGGGTCATAGGTTCGCCATCCCTGGGCTAGAACAAGAATGGAAGGAGTGTATGGATGAAAGAGGAAATGGTTTGGAATTGTTAAGGCTGGCGAAAATTGGAACGAGCAAAAAGAGCAATAAGGAAGAACCTATTCCCGTAATATGTAATATATGATGTATAGTATTCTAATGTATTTATTTAAAATGTTTTGTATATATGCCAATAAAAGGTCATAAAATAGAAAAATAAAAAATAAATATAAATCAAGGAAATAATCGCTTTAAAAAAAGTTTGGTCACCCCTGTTTCATATTTGATCAAGAAAATTTCTCCACTTTTATAAAAGACAATTTATATAAGTCAACGTAATAATCTCATAACGAATTACTCGCATGGAAAATCCGGAATGGAAAACGGATTACGAGGCTTTGCTGCATAATAAATGTCCATTAGATAGCTCACATAATTCTCTCCAAACGATTTTGTTACAAATTCGCTGTAATATCTCAAAGACCTTCGAGAAAGGCCAAGTTTATAATTTCAATAACAAATATTTTTCAACAAATAATATAAAAAAAAACTCTTGCTGATTTATGTTAAAGTGCGGATTAACGTTTCACGTCATCTGTGTGCATTTGTAGAGTAGTAGAACGCACAGTCACACTACAAATAAAACAGAGATAACTATATATTTTACATAGACAAACTAAACTGTGATAAACTCTTTTTTGAGATAAAAAAAACGGTTCTCAATTTTATTTACGATATAACGAGTTCGTCTCGTATTTTAGAAATTATAACCTACATGATAAATAATTATTTAAATATTGCAAGGCATATGTCTTGGCGATAACGTGATGCATATATAATTATAAGTATAGAAGTAATTAACGCGTTTCAAATATTCGTAAACTTTTTGTTTTTTTAATTACAAATATCTTTTTGTTTAATAATTTATAATTGTTATTACCTGCGTAATTCAGCCAAAAATAGTAGGGATTGAAAGGGCTCAACCAGTGTGGATTAAACATCATTATGTTTCTGCTGGAAGCAGATACGAACTAATAAAGGTAATTCGGAAACGAAACCGCTCGGGTAGAGCTAACAGCAAAAACGTCGCGATTTTTTGCCCCAAAAGAAAAACTAGGTAATGCAAGTTATGATTATAAATTGAGTGAGGAATAGATTAAAAGGATTACAAAAAAGTTATTTGTCGGAATAAAATTGGGAATAAAAAAGTCGGGTGAAGATTTAAATAATAATTAGTTAAATCCGCGCCAATTTTAAATTGATCCCAGAAATTAAGAAGCTCCGGGTGTCGTGTTATTTCTGTGGCGCGTCTTTTAATACACACAAAATATAATGAAACGAGATAATAAAAATATTGTAAAGTTATTTTTAGAATGTCCAGGCGCTATTTTCGTAACGCATGTGACCCAATCTTTGCCAATCTACAAGTCAAAGTCATATTTTAGTACCTCCTCAAAACTAAATGTCAGATTGTAAAGCGTAAGTGCCAATGAAATGCGGATGAACTTTTCTTACACACAACTGGTTACTACTTACGCTCATAAATTATTCAACTGATTCTTTAAACACTTAATAATATTGACATCATTAAATAATACATTTATAAATTATAGTTCTGCATTAAAAATAACTTGAATAAAACATTAAATTGCCTAAATTGGCAAAGAAAGAAATTTACCACAAAAGTAAAAGTAACGCGGAATTTGCTTTGAAGCAAATACCGCGCCGAAAAATAAAAAAACATATTACACAGAAATTTGTATGTGCACGTAATTGTTACACTATTTCGCGGTGGTTAAGAAAATATCCCACCATTACAATCCTTAAATCATTAATAATTCTTCTTCTTCTCGCGGATGGGTCACTTAGGACCACGCGGAGTCCACGTATGTTGAGCCTTCCTCCTTGCCCGATAGCTCTTTATATGATTGTTGTAGTTTCTGTTCCTCCGACCATGCACCATTCCGACCGACCATTCCACATGTAGAATAATGTATCACTCACGGTTTGCAGAGGAATTTATTTACGTCAACGATATATATACAAATGTACAAGAGATACAAACACTTGTGAGGAAATGAGTGGAACTGGACTTCCTGAACTGAACTGGTCTGGTTGACTGACTGCTAGTTAAGACTTGTTGAACTGGCTGGACTGGTGTATACGCTTGAACTGTTGACTGAACAGAACTAGTGCTGAACTGAACTTGCTTGACTGTCTGAACTTCTAGCTGAGTCTGGTTGACTGGGTCCACTGGCTGGACCGGTGTGAATGGGTCCACTGGCTAGACTGAACTGGACTCGTTGTTTGGTTGCGCCTTAGTGTTGAACTGAACTGGAGTCGACTTGTTGACTGTTTGCGTCTGACTCTCTAGACGGAACTGACTTCCTGGTTCGGGGGTTCAGGTATTTATGTTATGTCCAGGTATACTGGTCCCTCATCTGGGGGTGATTATTTTTCTATTTTCGGCTATTTATCGATTTGGTGATTACCGATTCTCGGGAAAAACATATTGTCGTAATTTCCCTGGGGATTACACCATTGACCCTAATAAAATATTTTCGGAAATTCTTTTGAAATTATTTGAGTAATCACCGTAAAACTAAAAGAACAAATATTTCTTTCTCAACAAATATCTGCTCGAGGATTACATTACCAACCCTAATCAAATATTTTCGGAAATTGTCCGAAAATAATTATTATATTTGTAATTATTATAATGAATGAAAACTAAGAAATAAAAATGGAACGGCTCGTTGCCGCTACAGTTTCCTCTAATCTTTCTCAAATACCATTGTGTGAACAATATTCCTGATCACTATTCATCTATTCATCAGATCTGGCGATCCCATCTCCACTAGGTCCCTCTCCACTTGTTTGTATCACTTTGGTCTTGTACGTTTGTTCTGTGGACATTTGTGGATTCGGTAAGTAAGTCTTGTATGATTCATTCTTTCCAAATGACCCAAAAATCGAATTCGTCTCATTCTCATGGTATCGGTAAATTTTCCTATATATTTCAGAATTGGGTTTGGGATAGTGTATGCCATTTTTAATTCTGGGCCCTAAGATCTTTCTCATAATTTTCCTTTCCTTAATCTTTAATTGTTCCTTTAATGTTTTAATTTGTAAATTGAGCGTTTCTGAAGCATAAAGAGCTTCCGGTTTAATCACTGTTTAACTGACGACGTGGGGGCCGCGCGGGCCTTGCGAAAGTTTCGAATTACTCCTTTTTCCCATATGCGACGCATACGGTGCTTCTAGTACCTTTGGGTGCTTCTGAGTTTAGTCATATAGAGACCCTGAGTGGTGGTGTACGCTTCGGTATGCGCAATTTCGATGAGTAAATACATTTCAAATTTTTTTGTGGGCCTCCCTGACCCCACGTCGGTATTTACGTAACTTTTCTGAAAGTTTGTAGGAACTACGAGTTTTTTACAATGGTGGTTTATTTCCATTATAACGACCACGGGCCGTTGATAATAGATCCTTTCAGGTATGGATTATAAAAAATTCCAAATTTAAAAAAAAAATTCTAATGGATCTTTTACGAAGTTTTTTTTTTCAATAATCCTTCCGACAATTTGTGAATCTCGTAATGATTATTTTACGATAGGGCTTTTTCTATTTATAAATTTTGCAATGGATATTTTATGACCAGATTATAGAAACAATACCCCACAAGCGTTCCCTTTGACCTGGAAAGAGATATAAATACGGTCAACCCCGAACAACGAATCGTCTCACTCGTTCCTCCGCAGTCACACAATGAACACGTTTATTCCGACAACGCCCAACGAAGCCCTCGCGGCAAAGTATCTCGACCCCGACTACCTGGACACCGTGGACGACAGCGTCCTCGTCCAAATGATGAATTATATAACGAAACTGATGAAGAACCAAACTGCCAACGATAAACCCCAGGAAACCGCAGCCGAAAAGACAAATGAAGCCGCCCCCCGAGAAGACTAACGAAGCCGCCCCCGAAAAGACAACTGAAGCCGCCCCCAAAAAGACAACTGAAGCCGCCCCCGAGAAGACAAACGAAGCCGCCGCCGAAAAGACAACCGAAGCCGCCCCCAAGAAGACAACTGAAGCTGCCCCCGAGAAGACAAACGAAGCCGCCGCCGAAAAGAAATCCGAAGCCGCCGCCGAAAAGACAAACAAAGCCGCCGCCGAAAAGACAACCGAAGCCGCCCCAAAAAGAGCAACTGAAGCCGCCCCACGGAGAAGAACCACACCGATGGACACACATAGCGCCACCGAAGCCGACCCCAAGCGTAAACCCGACCAAGAAGAAGAGGAAACCATCACCATCAACGAGAAGACCAAGCACATCAGGACCACAGGCCACTGGAGAACAACGACAGAAGATGAAACACTGAAGAAGCAACCAAGAAAACCGACAACCACACCAAGACAACAGGACCCAACTGTAGTCAAGTAAAGCCAAACGAAACCCAACGAAAGACAAACAACAGACGACAACAACAGACTAAAAAAAAAAAAAAAGACAATCAAACCACAAGGCAGAAAGCTCAAACCAGCACAGGACATATGATGCAACGAATCAGTCTACGCCGAGACACAAAATCGACACCACGTTTTCATTGTTTCTATTCAAGTTCAAGTTTCATCGTACAAGTTTTCATAGCTTAAAATGGAACCCAGTACTTCATCCGGAAGAAAACGGTCAACCAACACCGATAATAGCCCACATTTTTCTAAAATTAGAAAAGTAGATGTTTCTGGTAACAGTGATTTTGAGTCAGCTTTGTCTTCCTGGAAAAATAATGTGGACTCTAGCGGTTCAGAGGCAGAAGATATTGATGAAACGTTTATTCCGGAACAAAATGATCATGATACAGATTACCTCAGCGTCTCAGAGACTGAAGAACAAGATGACTCGGAGGACGAAGTTCCATTGTCATCATTACAATCTTACTACGGGAAAATCGGTACAAATGGGCGCAACAACATCCAAGCAGAAGAACAGTTAGAACCCCTCAACACAACATTGTACGATGGACTAAATCTCTAAAAGTAAATGAACTAAAAGACCCTTATTCTATATGGCATAAGTACATGGACGATGAGATGCTCCAAGAGATACTCAAGTGGACTAATGAAAAAATAATGGAATATCGGACCAAATTTGAGAAAGAAAATCGCTCAGAACTTACAGATTTAGACATGATCGAACTCCACGCCTTTATTGGTCTTCTTTTTTACGCAGCGGTGTTCAAATCTAATCACGAAAATGCAGATTACATCTTTGCTACTGACGGTAGCGGAAGGGAGATATTCAGGTGTGTGATGTCAAAAAATAGATTCTTATTTATTCTACGTTGCATTCGATTTGATAACCCTTCTGATCGTGAAGAACGAAGGCAGTCTGACAAAATAGCAGCAATTTCATGCCTATTTATAAAATTTGTGCAAAACTGCCTGAAGGATTATAACGTCAGCGAGTATGCCACCGAGGACGAAATGTTGGTCCCTTTTCGAGGACGCACACATCTCATGATTTATATGCCAATGAAACCAGCTAAGTACGGGTTGAAATTGATGTGCTTATGTGATGCAAAGAATGGCTATTTTTATAACTTTTATAATTTAGCAACGCCGAAGCCTACCAGAATGTAGAAAAAATCTCTACGACTATGAGGAAACGGAGGCTAATAGTTCTTAGGCACATGTACAGATTAAACAAATCCAGATTAAGCAAGCAGTTATTTGACTACTTCTGGAACAAAGAAACAACTACACCATGGATTAAAGAAACTCGGAAAGACCTTGAAAGATCTAAAATCCCAGAGGCCCAAATGTTGGCAATGAATACGTTTTGAAACAGCATACACAATTTGGAAGGGTTTCATGACGATAGACGAGCTACTAAGACCGGAAGAGCTTGGACGGCCGAACAACGGCAGCAGCACAACGATCGTATGAAGGAGTACTGGAGTCAGAGGAAATTACAACTAAAATAATACAATTGTAGCGTGATCCTAAGTGGTCAATTCGCAAGTGAAAATAAAAAAGCAACATTTACGTATTAAAAAGGTGGGACAGTTTTAATACCACCAAAACCACCCTATTAAGCATTAATCCAAAAAAATCATGAACCAAGAGCAGAGCATTGATTTATATTTCGCAAGTTAAAAAAAAGCAACATTTACGTTTCAAAAAGGTGGGACACTTTTAATACCAACAAAACCCTATTAGGCATTAATCCAAAAAAATCATGAACCAAGAGCAGAGCATTTATTTATATTTCGAAATATTTCCAAGACTAGTACGTTCTTTTGATCTTAAATTTGTTATCTAAACACAAAAAAAATTGATGTTAGAATTTCATCACAAACTAATTTAACAAATTAAATCTCAAATTATGTCGACTTCTTGCAAAATTCATTTGCAAAATATCCCAGCAAGTCTCAAATTTATTTAGTAAATATTACGCGAAGTGCTTTAGTATCGATTCATATTTATAGACGTTCTCAGTCGTAAAAATCATGTGAATCTATTATTAATAAGTTAGTAGCTTCCTGAGTAAAACTCGTAAAAGGTAGGTACGTCCAACGTCCAACACTCTAATAATAAGCTGAAATATGTTCGCGAAAACAATTAATATTCCGTTTTTAAGTTAGTAACAGAATTCTAATAAATGAGTTTTACATATTATTAGCACAATTTTAAATAAATGCCTTACAATGTAAACTTTATATTACGATTTCTAAAACAATAACAAAAATACTTACGCTAATGCCGAGGCCAATAAAATAATTCATTTATGTTTCAAAACGATTCAAACACCCAGCAAGGAAGGATTTTTGTCGAATAATACTACGTAAATTTTAACAATTTTTTTTCTATTTTACGTCTGTAATGGACTCATAACAGCACTCATATGCGTGCGGTTATGGCTCGCCGAGTGCGATACAATTTTCTCAATATGTAACGACGATTATTTTTGTTTAGAAATGAATATTTGTAAAATCGCGCTCACTGAACTCGTCCTTTAATATATTATAACTATTTTATTACCGAAGTGGACAAGGCTAAAAGATATATAAGGAAAACTTTTAGTTTTAGAGATATAGACGATTTAATTCAGGCAATGTTATATTTACCTTGATGCAGTATTCAGACTATATCTACCTTAATACTAGACTACATGCAAAAACTCTTCTAGTTTTATACACCTAAATAATTATGCTTTAATAGTATATTAAAGGACGAGTTCAGTAAGAGCGATTTTACAGCACGCGTCCAATTTTGGACAAATGCTGAAAAACACCTTACGAACGAGTTTTTTATAGTATTTTTTCTATTTTGCGCCATTTTTAGGGTTCCGTACCGAAAACAGAACCCTTATAGGATCACTTTGTTGTCCGTCTGTCCGTCCGTGCGTCTGTCTGTGTGACAAGACCATTTTTATCAGGAACGTGTAGAGGTAACAAGTTGAAATTTGTATCAAATACTCGGGTCTGCGGTCTCTTTCAGCTCTGAAAAAATCAAACTTGTAAGTCAACGCGATCAAAAGATATGACCGTTTATGTCGCATATTTTGCGATTTCACAAGGGAATCAAAACCTATAGGGTACTTCCCGTTGACCTAGAATCATGAAATTTGGCAAGAAGCGGTGTCTTACAGCACATGTAAAGGGAAAAATCTGAAAACCGTAAATATGTAGTTTAGTTACAAGAAAAATTTACTAATAGAAACTTACTTAACAGAAAATACACTAATGTGTTGCGTGGTGTTTTCAGGCACCAGAAGCATATGGGTTGCATACAGTTGGGTCCTCCTAAAGATATCTTACTTACAAGTTTATACGGAACCCTAGGTGCGCGAGTCACAACTCGTACTTGGCCGGTTTTTTTTTGTAAAGATTTACTCAAAATTGCTATTTCACCTAGAACATCGTTCAGAACAAACAGTGCCAGTATATTGGGGATTATTTTAAAATTTGCGAACAAAATTTACAGATTAGATCATTACATTGATCGACTTGTTTATTACAATATTCTATTAGGTTTTCGTAATTTTTAATCCACTGCATCACTGCAAAATAACGAGATAGCCAACGCATCTCGTTTAATGGTTACCGAATTTCGATCTATAACAGCAGCCAATTCGGTACTTACGTATTAACGCCACCGCAGTGGTGTGGATTGATCTGCTCTGATTGATCGGTTATAAACATAACCTAATCTAACCCTTATCCAATATTTTTTCTTATTTCGGATCGAGAGGTCGCGCTACTGCGCCATATGCGGTCTGATCTAATCTAACCATCCATTTTATTCAAATCTGTAGCTGCGGTGGCGTTAGTATGAAAGTACCGCCAATTCTTCAAATTTTCCTTTTCTAATTCCTGATCTACTGAACAGAGTGTAAACTGTCCTAAGGAAGGTCTCAATATCTTGCATAAGAGATACATGTTTCCATGCATCATCGAAACCCGAATCGTCTCAGTGCGCAACGCAATGTTGTTCAGTAAGATGAGGTGGTATTCTCTTACCACTCTATTTTTCCGTCCTAGCATAACACTTGGAGCAAGTGTTATGCTAGGACGGAAAAATACGGAGCGTACGATGTAAAAATAACCATTTTTTGAATGTCTAGATTAAACTTAAAATATAAATGCGTAAGAAACGTAAGAAATTCGAAGAAGACCTAAGCAAGGAACAGTTTGGTTTTAGAGATGAACTTGTAACAAGAGAAGCGTTGTTTGGGCTGTCAGTTCTCATGCAAAAATGTAGAGCCCCAAAGTGGACGTGTACATCTGTTTATTGATTATGCATTTGACTGTTTAAAACACGACGTCCTAATTAACATTCTAATGACCAAAGGCTTCGACCAAAAATATATCTCCTTCATAAACAAATTGTACGAACACCAGACTGCTGTAGTACGACTCGAGGACGACACCACCAGCGATATACCTATTAAACGTGGAGTACGTCAGGGCTGTGCACTATCACCATTGTTGTTCAATATCTACTCGGAACAAATATTCCTGAAAGCCTTGGACAACTCTACAGATGGAATGAAGATCAATGGTGAACTATTGAACATCATCAGGTACGCGGACGATACGGCTATATTTGCAGACAGTACAGCTGACTTACACCATTTGATGAACCAAATAATAGCAGAAGGTGATACGCTTGGGCTAAAAGTAAATACGACCAAAACGGAAACAATGGTCCGAAACAATTTGCAAGTAAACAATAAGCAAATAGGGCAGGTCGCTAAATTTAAATAAAGGGGCAGCTGGATCACCGAAGACCTGGATCCAGATCTGGAAGTAAGAACATGCATCGAAACAGCCAGAACAACATTCCTTAAGATGAGACAAGTATTTTCCGAGAGAAGTCTAAACCTTGAACTAAGATACCGGTTCGTTAAGTGCTACATTCACTTGGTACTGTTATATGGTGTTGAGGCTTGGACCTTGAAGATCAATACTAAGAACAAAATAATTTGGATTTTTCTAAGAATGCAGAGAATATCCTGGACGGAACATATCACGAATAATGAGGTTCTTAGACGCATGGACAGAGACAGAGAGCGATTGATTATTGTGAAGAAACGTAAGACAGCGTACCTAGGACATATCCTCAGAAATACGAAATATAGCCTTCTACAATTAATAATGGAGGGCAAAATAGAGGGGCGTCGTGGTCCAGAACGAAGGAAGTGCTTCTGGTTAAAGAACATAAGAGACTGGACTGGTCTGGACTCCCACTCATAGTACAGAGCGCCATAAGATCGTGCGGAATTTGCTATGATTCTTGCCAACCTAGTAATGGAGAAGGCACCCAAGTAAAAATAATGATTTACTTCCAAAGTTGAAGCACTGCCTGTATCTGTTTCAAAATACCTCCAAATTCTGTTTTGTAGTTCAAACAGGTGTGTGCTGTGTTATATGCGGGTAATTTTGCCTCAATCCACGTCGAAACGCAGGCCATGTTTTGTCGACACCCGTTCTCTAATTAAGTATATGAAGACTTAAGTCGTTCCTCGCAAATACTGTGTTAACATAAAGCAAACCAACCAAACGCTCGATGAAGTAGTTATTGTAAACACAAGAGATTTCGTTTGACATATAAATGTTCGATTAAAAAAAATTGTTTGACCCTCAAAATTTCTGTGTCAAGAGGAACAAGCCCATTGTGTGGAATGCGCGGAATACCAAAATGGCTGCCCAACTCTCGAAAAATTAGTGCGCGGCCGCGCACCCGCGCAGCTTAGAGGGAACTTTGGCCAGAAGAGATGAAATCTATAACAATCAAGCACAGAAATTTTAACAGACGCTAAATCGTTGCAATAATTATGTGCTCTTCAAATGCTCTTCAAGTAAAAATCCACTCGCGATTTTTGTGCTAGCACCCTTGTACGAAAAATTCGCCCCGAACTGTATGAGCCACAAGAGGTGAAATCTATAAAAATCTAGCACATACATTTTAACCGACGCGGTATCGTTGCAATAATTATGTGCTCTCGAGACATGCTATTCACATTTTTTGTGCTCGCAGCTTTGTACCAAAAATTTCCCCCAAACCATATGAGCCATCTTCTTCCGTTACGAACGTTAGCGATTAATATGGCTATTTTAACTTTGTTCGCTGCACTCCGAAACAGTTCTACTGAAGTGAGCCGCCCGTAACATTCACGCAGTTTATGCAACCATGAATGTCTTCGTCTACCCGGTCTTTTGCTGTCCGTTTTGCCCTGTAAGATGAGTAGCAGGATACGATACTTCTCATGACGCATTAAATGCTCAAGGTATTCCATTTTAAGTTTTTTAACAGTGAATGAGATTTCTCTCTGTTTGCCGACTCTGCGGAGAACTTCCTCGTTGGTGATGTGATCCGTCCACGATACTCGTAAAATGCCACGGTATAGACTACATTTCGAAGACCTCCAGTTTATGCATCATTCGGGCTGTCGTCATAATAAAAGAATTGAAAATATGTAGCACTTAGCTAATTTGATTTTTGTCTTCAAAGATATATCTTTGCTAGTAAATAATGACTTCGTGTTGTTAAACGCTGTTCTCGCTTTTTCAATTCTTGATCTTATTTTTATAGAGAATTTAATAATGATCCAAGATAGCAATGTTTCTCGATCTGCTGTACTGGTTCTGTGTTAAGTATCAGCTGTTCTGCTTGTTGTTGTCGTTTACTGATAACCATCCATTTGGTTTTTGAAACATTGAGCTTCAAACCGTACTGTTCGCTGATGGCTTGGATCTGTCTCAGTAGATATTGAAGCTCTTCGATGCTACTGGCAAGTATTGCAGTATCGTGAGTATACCGAATGTTCTTGATGGGTTCACCATTTAGTTTTATGCCCGCATCAACGTCGCGTAATAGTTCGCTGAAGATTTCCTCTGTATATATGTTGAGCAGGAGGGGAGATAGTATACATCCCCATTCTTGATTTAGACCTTTTCAGTAGAGGAGTTACCTAATTACCACACGCAGTTTGTCCCCAGTAGAGGTTGGCTATCATTCTTATATCTTTACTGTCGAGACCTACCATTTTTAGTATGGATATGAGAAGTTCGTGGTTGACACTATCGAAGGCCTTTGCAAAGTCAATGAAGCAGATGTATCTTTATTTGTGTCTCAGCAGCGTTGGATTAAAACTTGTAAGGCAAATATGTCGTTTCTCGTGCCAAGTGCATTACGAAAACCGAATTGCGAATCATCAACCTCACAGTCGCATTTTGCGTAGATTCTGTTCTGTATCACTTTTGTAAAGATCTTAGTTAAGTGATTAATTAAGCTTATTAGTTTAAATTCTTATATATGAGCCATAAGAGGTAAAATCTGTAATAATCTTCTTCTTCTTAGAGTGCCCTATCCGTTGCGGATGTTGTCGATTAGCATGTCAATCTTGACTTTATCAACTGCTTGACGAAACAGTTGAATTAATGTATTGCCGAACCACTGGCGTAAGTTCTTAAGTCAGGAGTTACGTCATCTGCCTGGTCCTCTTCTCCCATCTACTCTTCCTTGTGCATGACTAATTTAACGACTTGCATTATATGCCCTAAGCATTGCAGCTTTCTTTCTTTGACGATGTTGAGCAGTTCTTTATTTTTACCGATTTGTTGGAGGACATCTTCATTTGTGGAATGATGGATCCATGATATGCGCAAGATGCGTCTATATATCCAAAACTCGAAAGCCTCCAGCCTATTTTGCGTAGTCTCTGTCAATGTCCAGGCCTCCACGCCAAATAGGAGAACAGGCATGATATAGCACCTTTCCATTCGGGTTTTAAGGGGAAGTGACAAGTCGCTATAAAAGAACATTTTCTTTAGTTTATAGAAGAAAGATCTGGCTTATTCGAGCCATTTTTTCTTTGGAGAAATCTTCTTCTTCTCCGTTGGAGGTTGCTGATTATTATAGAAATTTTTATTTTAGACATCGCAAAACGGAACAGTTCCGCCGATGACTCCAAACCAATCTCTCAAGTTGAGCAGCCAAGATATGCGGTGTCGACCAGCACTTCGCTTGCCTAGCACCTTTCCTTGGGTTATGAGCTGTTGCTATCCATAATTTTCGTTTCCGGAGATGTGGCCTAAGTATTGTAACGTTCGTTTCTTTATGGTGAAGAGAATCTCAGTTTCTTTGTTTATTCTGCGTACCGTTCTAAGTACCTCTATGTCCGTTACTTTATCCACCCACGGTATTCGCAGCATACGACGGTAGAGCAAAATTTCGAAGGCCATTATCCTTTTTGTTGTTTCCTGAGTCAAGGTCCAACCTTCCATCCCGTATAGTAGAATCCGGAAGACGTAGCAGCGGGTCATTCTTAGCTTCAGTTCTATGCTCAGACACGGAGAGGTCACCATCTTTTTCATTTTAATGTACTGCTCTTGCCTGTTCGGTGCGTGCTTAGACCTGTTGGCGGTTTGTCGACTCGTCGTTTATCTAGGTTCCAAGGTATTTGTATTAGAAGACCTGTTTTATGTGTTCCCCGTCGACGTGCAGTTGGGTCTGCTGTTTGGTTTTTGAAATCAGCATGGCCTTTGTCTTTGCCACGTTCAGTTCCAGTCTGCAATCTCTTTTTGCTGATATGTTGGTCATCATACGTGTGAAGTCTTCAATGTTGTCCGCCAGTACAACCGTATCGTCCGCGTATCTGATGTTGTTAATTGCTCTGCCGTTTACTATGATTTAGATCAGTTTACTCTGAATATAGCTTCGGAGTATATGTTGAGCAACATAGGGGAAAGAACACATCCTTGCCTCACACCCTTTCGAATCTGTATGACCTGTGTCAGTTTGGTTTCTATCCTGATTTTAGCTGTCTGACCACACGCGAAGAAAATTCCAGAGCGACAAACAATAAATTGTTTTTTCTTAACGCCATTTCTACAACTCCAAAATCTCTATCCATAGGTAGAAATGAAGGCCCTGATTGTAGAAACTTATGCTCAATGATATCTACATTATATTCAATAGATGGGACTTGTTAACCATGTCACAGCTATTTTAATATTCCTGTTCTGTCCTAAACACATATCGCTATAACCTATAATATGCATTTCGTTTCTAAAAGTGTGAAGAGTGCGGTCCTGTGAACCTCTGGATTCGATGGTTTAATCCCAGACATACATGTGAACGGTTCGGGCTGAATTTTGCGTACAAGGGTGCGACCACAAAAATCACGAATAGAAGCACTAATACTAAAGTACGAAGCACTAATAAAAATACGAAGCACTAATTACTACAATGTGTAATTATTGTCGGTTCGGGGTGAGTTTTTCGCACAAGTTAGCGAATTCGTTCCGGAGTGCGCAAATTTGGAGAGGATATGATTATTGCAACAATTTCACATTTTATTTCTGTGCTTAATTATTATAGAGTGCATTTCTTATGGCTCATGCTGTTTGGGTGAATTTTTCATACAAAGGTGTGAGCACAAAAATCGCGAATGGAAGCACATAATTATTACAATTATGTGCTTATTTCATTGAACGCTTCGAGCACAAAAATCGCGATAGCGGCACATAATTAGAACATAAAGAGCACATAATTCTTATCTAATCAAATTTGAATTTTGAAGAGATAGGGGTGCCGGCCTTATAGACCTAGCAGAGCTAGTTGATTTTTGTTTCGAAATATTTCCAAGACTATTACGTTCTCTTGATCTTAAATTTATTATCTAAACACAAGAAAATGATTTTAGAATTCCATCGCTACTAACTTAAAAAATGTATCAACTATCTCAAATTATTTGGCCTCCTTTTGCAAAATTCATTTGCAAAATATCCCAGCAAGTCTCAAATTTATTTAGTAAATATTACGCGAAGTGCTTTAGTATCGATTTATATTTATAGACGTTCTCAGTCGTAAAAATCATGTGAATCTATTATTAATAAGTTAGTAGCTTCCTGAGTAAAACTCGTAAAAGGTACGTCCAACGTCCAACACTCTAATAATAAGCTGAAATATGTTCGCGAAAACAATTAATATTCCGTTTTTAAGTTAGTAACTGAATTCTAATAAATGAGTTTTACATATTATTAGCACAATTTTAAATAAATGCCTTAGAATGTAAACTTTATATTACGATTTCTAAAACAATAACAAAAATACTTACGCTAATGCCGAGGCCAATAAAATAATTCATTTGTGTTTCAAAACGATTTAAACACCCAGCAAGGAAGGATTTTTGTCGACTACTACTTCGTAAATTTTAACAATTTTTTTTTGTATTTTACGTCTGTAATGGACTCATAACAGCACTCATATGCGTGCGGTTATGGCTTATTATGATTATTTTTGTTTAAAAATGGCATAAAATGGCGCAAAATAGAAAAATACTATCGCTATACTATTTAGAAATGTCACAAAAGGGCGCAAAATAGAAAAAATAATATTAAAGAACGTGTTCAATAAGCGCCATTTTTCAGCACGCGTCCATTAGAAAACCTCTCGGTATGCTCGTCGTTCTCCAAAATTGGACGCTTGCTGTAAAATCGCGCTTACCGAACTCGTCCTTTAATATATTATAACCATTTTATTACCTAAGTGGACAAGTCTAAAAGATATACAAGGAAAACTTTTAGTTTTAGAGATATAGACGAGTTAATTCAGGCAGTGTTATATTTACCTTGATGCAGTATTCAGACTATATCTACCTTAATACTAGACTACATGCAAAAACTCTTCTAGTTTTATACACCTAAATAATTATGCTTTAATAGTATATTAAAGGACGAGTTCAGTAAGCGCGATTTTACAGCACGCGTCCAATTTCGGAAAAACGACGAGCGTAGCGAGGGGTTTACTAATGGACGCGTGCTGAAAAATAGCGCTTATTGAACTCGTTCTATAATACTAGTTTTTCTATTTTGCGCCCTTTTATGCCATTTCTAAATAAAAAATTCGCCGATACATATTGAGAAAATTGTATCGCATTCGGCAAGCCATAACCGCACGCATATGAGTGCTGTTGTGAGTCCATTACAGACGCAAAATAGAAAAAAAAATTAGAAACTAAAACAGTGTCTTAATTGATCAGTCTATAAATCTAAAATTGAATCGAAATTTCGAGATTTTTTTTAAGAGCTAATTAGTTTAGTTCTTTAAGTTTCCAAAACTGTTGCAGCCATCAAAATCTACCTAGTATTAGTTTTAAATATAGACAAAAATCTAAGACGCTGTATTTAATTCCACAGTTTTAACTAATTGCGTTTTAACTAATTAACGTAAGCTAGTCGGATCTGGACTATTATATCCATTATATCTACACTAAAACCGACTCAAACTCGAGCTAAATCAGTGCTGTGTAAATTAGATTAACTAGCCTTTAACGTCATTTAAGTCTGAATTTAACATATAACAATCTTCCACTTTTTGAAATATCAACTGTTCAACTTTGCCCTTTTGCAACCATGTTTGTATCAAGATCTAGTACAAATCAATGTTTATATACTTACAAAACCAACTATATCTCGATTACTACTACATAGATTTTAACAAATTTAACTATTTTATGAACTAAATGAACTAGGCTAAATAAATATTCAAGAAAATCTTGGTTGCAGCATTTAGTTTTATAGATTTGGACGACTAACTTCAGACAATGTTATATTTACCTTGTTGCAGTATTTAGACTATATCTACCTCAATAATAGACTAAATAAAAAAAACTTTTCTAGTTTTATAAAAATAAATAATTATTCTTTCACATTCACTTGTCAAGATTAATAAATACACTATGTTCATAAGAATATATATATTTTAACATTTAGACGCTTTAAATATAACCGAAACGTAAATAGACAAAAATTCCACAGTTTTACAACTGTGTATAGTGTTTTGTAATAGACTTTTCATAGTGTGTGCATGTGTCAATTTCCGCCAGTTTATATATAACTAAACTAAATATAACTAAATATGTGCCCGAAACTTTCGTATTCCCGCCTTTCAAACTTGGCGGATGCGCATGCGCTTAACTAACCGTAAAAAGGTCTATTATTACAGTATCAGAATTATTTGTATTAATGCAAAAGGAAATGCAAAAACTGGCTGAAAATTCAGCAGAGGCTGCAAGCAAGGGATTTATATCTCAAAAACTGGAGATGTTAGAGATGTGAAAATTGGTATAATGTTTTTTTCTTTAAATGAAACACAAAAATCGAATAAAAAAATGTGACTTTGAATGAGAAAGTCTCAAAAATTTTGGTTTGTAGTTACTTGAAGATAGATAATGGGTAAACACGTGTTTTCGGATTTAACCCAAATTTGTGAGTTATATCCACAAGAACGAAGATATTACTAGATGGGATATCACGGGATATATATATATATATATATATATATATATATATATATATATATATATATATATATCTTCTTCTTCTTTAAGTTCCATGTCCGTTCAGAACGTTGGTAACCATCTGGGCTATGATGACTTTATTCACTGCGGCACGGAAAAGTTCTGTTGTCGTCATGCCGAACCAGGTTCTTAGGTTTTTCAACCAAGATATTCGTCTGGCGCCGATTGACCTCTTTCCTGCCACCTTTCCCTGGATAATCATCTGCAGCAAATGAAATCTATCTTCGTTTCTCATGATGTGGCCAAGATATTCTAGCTTTCTGCACTTGACTGTGTTTAGAACCTCTCTCTCCTTGTTCATTCTATGGAGGATCTCATCATTGGTTATTCGATCCCTCCAGGAGACTCTCAGCATTCTGCGATATATCCACATTTCAAATGCCTCTAACTTTTTGCTGGTGGCTTCTGTCAGTGTCCACGATTCCATTCCGTAAAAAAGAACCGAAAACACATAGCATCTCATCATTCTCAGCTTTGTAGTCATTGTTAGGTTGTGGCTTGTTAGTACAGATCGCATTTTGGTAAAAACAGATCTTGCCTTTTCAATGCGAATTTTTATCTCCTGAGAGTGATCCCACCGATCATTAACATTTGTGCCAAGATATGTATACTTCTCCACCCGTTCGATTGGCTCTTGATTGAAAGTAAGTTCACAGTTTTCAATATAGGACTTGCTGATTACCATAAGTTTTGTCTTCTTGATGTTAATATCCAAGCCATATTCTGTGCTCTTTTCTATAAGTCTGTTTATTAGATGTTGTAGTCCTTCTATACTATCTGCAAACATCACTGTGTCATCTGCATATCGTATGTTGTTGATTTTTTCGCCATTGAGAGAGATGCCAGCTTCACACTCTTCCAGAGCTTCTTTAAATATGTATTCAGAATAGATGTTAAAAATAAGAGGGGACAATATACATCCTTGTCTCACTCCTCTCATTATGTCTATTTGTTCGGTCTTTTCTGTCTCTACTCTCACTACGGCTTTTTGGTTCCAGTAGAGATTCGTAATAATTCGTAGATCCTTGCCGTCCATCCCAGTTTCCTTTAAGATGTTAATCATTTTTTGGTGTTTCACCCTGTCGAAAGCCTTCTGGTAGTCAACAAAACATGCAAAAATGTCGCAGTTCATATCTCTGCACCGTTGAAATAGTACTTGCGTGCAATATAATGCTTCTCGTGTGCCCATCGCATTTCTGAAACCAAACTGAGTTGGTGATACTTGTTCTTCGCAAACTCTGTAAATTCTTCTGTGAATTATTTTTAAAAATAATTTGAGAAGGTGACTCATGAGACTTATAGTTCTGAACTCTTCACACTTCTTTGCTTTTGGTTTTTTGGGTAATGTTATAAATTCTGACTTTAGCCATTCTTGTGGTATATTTCCAGAGTTATAAATTTGGTTGAATATTTTTGTCAGATTTTTTACCCTGTCGTCATCCAGTAGTTTAAAGAATTCCGATTGGATTTCATCTGGTCCAGGTGCTTTACCGTCTTTCATTGTTTTTATTGCCTGCTTTACTTCATCCATCAGGATCTCCGGTCCATCCGAGTTGTTTATGGATGGAGGTTCCGCTCTAGTATCATGAAACAGTTGTTCAATATATATTCTCCATGTTTCCTTTATGTCACCTGTGTCAATGATCAGTTTTCCTTCGCCATCCACCAATTTATTTATCGTTCTCGGTTTTGTTCTGCTTGTCATGTCTCTAATTTTTCTGTGCACGTTAAAGCTATCGTACTTGTCTTGTAGTTCTTCAATCTCTGTGCATTGACCTATATGTTCGTTCTCCTTGGCTTCTCTGATTTTATCTCTGATACTCCTCTTTATTTCTGCATATTCTTTCGTATTGTTGCTGTTTTTTAACGATCTTCTCTTTTCCATAAGATACAGAATTTCATCCGTCATCCATGATTTTCTTTTAACCTTATCAGCCTTCAAAAGTTCTTCTTTAACATCCTTAACAGTGTGGACCAATAACTCAATTTCCTTTTCAAAGTCCCCATCTTCTTGTACTACTCTGTATTTGCTGTTAATCAGTTCTCGAGCTCTAGCCTCTATTGCTGGTATTTTAAGCTTACGTAGATCGTATTTGTTTATATTATTTTTTCTTTTTATGGCTTTCATTGTTACTTTGAATACACCAACCACAGGTTTATGATCTGATTAGATATCGGCTCCTGGATATGTTTTTACGGAAGTGCAACTATTTCTATGTCTTCTATTAATTAGAATGTAGTCAATTTGGTTTCGGATTATTTTATTGGGAGTATCTCCAGGTGCTTTCCATGTATATAGTCTTCTTGCTGGAAGCTTGTACCAAGTGTTTGCTATCACAAATTCGTTCTCTTCTGCAAATATGCTCAACAGATCTCCTCTTTCGTTTCTTTGTCCCAGACCACATGGACCTATATACTCGTTTGTTCGTCCTCTACCAATTTTAGCATTAAAGTCTCCCATTATTATTGTCAGGTCTTGCTTTGGTAGTACTTTAAGTATTTCAGTTATTTTTGCATAGAGTTCTTCTACATCATATATATATATATATATATATATATATATATATATATATATATATATATATATATATATATATATAACGGGATATAACTAGAATTTTTATATTCGTCGAAGTCGTAATCCTTGTGGCAGTTAAGAGAAGAAAAACGTTCGCAGTGGAATATTTATGTCTGGATTTAAATTATCCCGGGGGAAAACTTTTCATTCAGAGAAGGGAAGTTTTTCTCCCAGTAATACTACGCACCAGACTGAACCGACTATCAGAGTATTGATCTCTATTTTGAGACGTTTTGAGTCATAGTCATGCGAATCTATTAATAATAGACACAATTTCCCTACAAACTAAAATGCTAACACGTTATTATATTCATGCCAAACTTAACATACAACAGAAATATTTTCTTAAATTGAAGATTTATATTTTTTTATTTAATTATTTAATTATATTTATATTAATTTTGTCTGGCTACAGTCTTATCTGTCTAGTCTTCTCTGTCTAGTCTTGTCTGTCTAGTCTTGTATGTCTAGTCTTGTCTGTCTAGACTTGTCTGTCTAGTCTTGTCTGTCTAGTCTGTCTAGTCTTGTCTGTCTAGTCTTGTCTGTCTAGTCTTGTCTGTCTAGTCTTGTCTGTCTAGTCTTGTCTGTCTAGTCTTGTCTGTCTAGTCTTGTCTGTCTAGTCTTGTCTGTCTAGTCTTGTCTGTCTAGTCTTGTCTGTCTAGTCTTGTCTGTCTAGTCTTGTCTGTCTAGTCTTGTCTGTCTAGTCTTGTCTGTCTAGTCTTGTCTGTCTAGTCTTGTCTGTCTAGTCTTGTCTGTCTAGTCTTGTCTGTCTAGTCTTGTCTGTCTAGTCTTGTCTGTCTAGTCTTGTCTGTCTAGTCTTGTCTGTCTAGTCTTGTCTGTCTAGTCTTGTCTGTCTAGTCTTGTCTGTCTAGTCTTGTCTGTCTAGTCTTGTCTGTCTAGTCTTGTCTGTCTAGTCTTGTCTGTCTAGTCTTGTCTGTCTAGTCTTGTCTGTCTAGTCTTGTCTGTCTAGTCTTGTCTGTCTAGTCTTGTCTGTCTAGTCTTGTCTGTCTAGTCTTGTCTGTCTAGTCTTGTCTGTCTAGTCTTGTCTGTCTAGTCTTGTCTGTCTAGTCTTGTCTGTCTAGTCTTGTCTGTCTAGTCTTGTCTGTCTAGTCTTGTCTGTCTAGTCTTGTCTGTCTAGTCTTGTCTGTCTAGTCTTGTCTGTCTAGTCTTGTCTGTCTAGTCTTGTCTGTCTAGTCTTGTCTGTCTAGTCTTGTCTGTCTAGTCTTGTCTGTCTAGTCTTGTCTGTCTAGTCTTGTCTGTCTAGTCTTGTCTGTCTAGTCTTGTCTGTCTAGTCTTGTCTGTCTAGTCTTGTCTGTCTAGTCTTGTCTGTCTAGTCTTGTCTGTCTAGTCTTGTCTGTCTAGTCTTGTCTGTCTAGTCTTGTCTGTCTAGTCTTGTCTGTCTAGTCTTGTCTGTCTAGTCTTGTCTGTCTAGTCTTGTCTGTCTAGTCTTGTCTGTCTAGTCTTGTCTGTCTAGTCTTGTCTGTCTAGTCTTGTCTGTCTAGTCTTGTCTGTCTAGTCTTGTCTGTCTAGTCTTGTCTGTCTAGTCTTGTCTGTCTAGTCTTGTCTGTCTAGTCTTGTCTGTCTAGTCTTGTCTGTCTAGTCTTGTCTGTCTAGTCTTGTCTGTCTAGTCTTGTCTGTCTAGTCTTGTCTGTCTAGTCTTGTCTGTCTAGTCTTGTCTGTCTAGTCTTGTCTGTCTAGTCTTGTCTGTCTAGTCTTGTCTGTCTAGTCTTGTCTGTCTAGTCTTGTCTGTCTAGTCTTGTCTGTCTAGTCTTGTCTGTCTAGTCTTGTCTGTCTAGTCTTGTCTGTCTAGTCTTGTCTGTCTAGTCTTGTCTGTCTAGTCTTGTCTGTCTAGTCTTGTCTGTCTAGTCTTGTCTGTCTAGTCTTGTCTGTCTAGTCTTGTCTGTCTAGTCTTGTCTGTCTAGTCTTGTCTGTCTAGTCTTGTCTGTCTAGTCTTGTCTGTCTAGTCTTGTCTGTCTAGTCTTGTCTGTCTAGTCTTGTCTGTCTAGTCTTGTCTGTCTAGTCTTGTCTGTCTAGTCTTGTCTGTCTAGTCTTGTCTGTCTAGTCTTGTCTGTCTAGTCTTGTCTGTCTAGTCTTGTCTGTCTAGTCTTGTCTGTCTAGTCTTGTCTGTCTAGTCTTGTCTGTCTAGTCTTGTCTGTCTAGTCTTGTCTGTCTAGTCTTGTCTGTCTAGTCTTGTCTGTCTAGTCTTGTCTGTCTAGTCTTGTCTGTCTAGTCTTGTCTGTCTAGTCTTGTCTGTCTAGTCTTGTCTGTCTAGTCTTGTCTGTCTAGTCTTGTCTGTCTAGTCTTGTCTGTCTAGTCTTGTCTGTCTAGTCTTGTCTGTCTAGTCTTGTCTGTCTAGTCTTGTCTGTCTAGTCTTGTCTGTCTAGTCTTGTCTGTCTAGTCTTGTCTGTCTAGTCTTGTCTGTCTAGTCTTGTCTGTCTAGTCTTGTCTGTCTAGTCTTGTCTGTCTAGTCTTGTCTGTCTAGTCTTGTCTGTCTAGTCTTGTCTGTCTAGTCTTGTCTGTCTAGTCTTGTCTGTCTAGTCTTGTCTGTCTAGTCTTGTCTGTCTAGTCTTGTCTGTCTAGTCTTGTCTGTCTAGTCTTGTCTGTCTAGTCTTGTCTGTCTAGTCTTGTCTGTCTAGTCTTGTCTGTCTAGTCTTGTCTGTCTAGTCTTGTCTGTCTAGTCTTGTCTGTCTAGTCTTGTCTGTCTAGTCTTGTCTGTCTAGTCTTGTCTGTCTAGTCTTGTCTGTCTAGTCTTGTCCGTCTAGTCTTGTCCGTCTAGTCTTGTCTGTCTAGTCTTGTCTGTCTAGTCTTGTCTGTCTAGTCTTGTCTGTCTAGTCTTGTCTGTCTAGTCTTGTCTGTCTAGTCTTGTCTGTCTAGTCTTGTCTGTCTAGTCTTGTCTGTCTAGTCTTGTCTGTCTAGTCTTGTCTGTCTAGTCTTGTCTGTCTAGTCTTGTCTGTCTAGTCTTGTCTGTCTAGTCTTGTCTGTCTAGTCTTGTCTGTCTAGTCTTGTCTGTCTAGTCTTGTCTGTCTAGTCTTGTCTGTCTAGTCTTGTCTGTCTAGTCTTGTCTGTCTAGTCTCGTCTGTCTAGTCTTGTCTGTCTAGTCTTGTCTGTCTAGTCTTGTCTGTCTAGTCTTGTCTGTCTAGTAGAGACAGTCTTGTTGGTCTAGTCTTGTTTGTGTCTTGTTCTAGGCAATTTTTTTTTATTGAGTAACGAAAATAAATTATTCATTTCGTTGGGTTTGTCCAACAAAAATTCCATCTCATGCAAATGATTTATCAGAATTAGAAAATAATTAAATTATAAGAAACGTGTATACGCAGAATCTGATATTTTATGTTATACCTAACATTAACGATTTTAAAGTATTTTAAATTGATTAGATTGTATTTAAAGGGAATATCAAGAATATATTGCAAATATGATGCGACAATACTGGGCAAAGATCAAAGCCCCACAGTTGAACAAGCGTGGTCCAATCTAGTCTTGTCTGTCTAATCCATTAGGCCTATTAGAAACAAGAAGAAGATTGCAAATATATAATTTGAAATGGAGACGAGAAATTAAACAATGTGTAACGCAGTCTAATTCTGTATATAACAAAAACTAGGGATGATTAGTATGCCCTTAACTAGGTAGGGGCAACAGGGACACGGAAGGGGCCCCGAACAGATCGAAAAAATTCATAATGCATTAGAAAAAAACGTGCGCCTTTCAGCAGGTTTTTTGGCTAGTTACGACCCTGATGATTGGAATGTATTAAGACAAATATCTAGAATAGGTTGCAAATATGTAATTTGAAATGTCGATTATAAATTAAACAAAAAATATATTTATAAAAAATGATTATAAATTAAACAATATAGTGTTTTAATGTGTAACCTAAGGCTAGAGATGATAAGAATGTGTTTTACAGTACAGTCTAGCCTGTGTGTGTTTGAAATGAAGATTATTAACACCTAACCACCTGACATACGTCTCTCAGACCCAAAGTAGAAGTAATTTTCTCACCTGAGACGTATGGCAGGTGGTTAAGGGTTAAAATTAAACAATGTGTAAGGAAATGTAATTTAAAATGTAATAGGAACTGTAAATGTAACTTAAAATGTAAAAGGGATTTCCTTACAAACAATTATCTTCAATTTGTTTCGACGAATTCGAGAATAAATTTGAGTTAATTTCGAAAATTGGGCAGCAATTGTCCATTTAAAAATATTTTTGTTTCAAACAATTCACGCAAGTTTCATGTACATTTAAAAATTTTAAACAAGCTTGAAATAAAATTCAGATAATTTATAAAATGTGGACGCGATTGTCCATTTGAAAATATTATTGTTTTAAATAATCCATGCGAAGAAGCTAAACAAGGCAGTTGATAAAATTCGGATAATTTATAAAATTGGAAACCCATTGTCAATTCAAAAATACTTTGTTTTAAATAATACTTGGTGCGACTTTCTTCTACATTTTCAAGATGTTAAACAAGGATCAAAATTCGGATAATTTAAAAAATTGGGACGCGATTGTCCATTTAAAAATATTCTAAATAATATTTGATGCGAATTTCTTGTATATTTTGAAGATGTTAAACAAGGCCGTTGATCAAAATTCGGATAATTTAAAAAATTGGGACGCGATTGTCCATTTAAAAATATTTTAAATAATATTTGATGCGAATTTCTTGTATATTAGGAAGATGTTAAAGAAGGCAGTTGATCAAAATTCGGATAATTTACAAAATTGGGACGCGATTGTCCATTTAAAATTTTTTTAAATAATATTTGATGCGAATTTCTTGTATATTTTGAAGATGTTAAACAAAGCAATTGATCAAAATTCGGTTAATTTAAAAAATTGGGACGCGATTGTCCATTTAAAAATATTTTAAATAATATTTGTCGCGAATTTCTTGTATATTTTGAAGATGTTAAACAAGGCCGTTGATCAAAATTCGGATAATTTACAAAATTGGGACGCGATTGTCCATTTAAAAATATTTTAAATAATAATTGACGCGAATTTCTTGTATATTTTGAAGATGTTAAACAAGGCCGTTGATCAAAATTCGGATAATTTACAAAATTGGGACGCGATTGTCCATTTAAAAATATTTTAAATAATATTTGTGGAGAATTTCTTGTATATTAGGAAGATGTTAAACAAGGCAGTTGATCAAAATTCGGATAATTTACAAAATTGGGACGCGATTGTCCATTTAAAAATATTTTAAATAATATTTGATGCGAATTTCTTGTATATTAGGAAGATGTTAAACAAGGCAGTTGATCAAAATTCGGATAATTTACAAAATTGGGACGCGATTGTCCATTTAAAAATATTTTAAATTATATTTGATGCGAATTTCTTGTATATTTTGAAGATGTTAAACAAGGCCGTTGATCAAAATTCGGATAATTTACAAAATTGGGACGCGATTGTCCATTTAAAAATATTTTAAATAATATTTGATGCGAATTTCTTGTATATTTTGAAGATGTTAAACAAGGCCGTTGATCAAAATTCGGATAATTTACAAAATTGGGACGCGATTGTCCATTTAAAAATATTTTAAATAATATTTGATGCGAATTTCTTGTATATTAGGAAGATGTTAAACAAGGCAGTTGATCAAAATTCGGATAATTTACAAAATTGGGACGCGATTGTCCATTTAAAAATATTTTAAACAATAATTGACGCGAATTTCTTGTATATTTTTAAGATGTTAAACAAGGCCGTTGATCAAAATTCGGATAATTTACAAAATTGGGACGCGATTGTCCATTTAAAAATATTTTAAACAATAATTGACGCGAATTTCTAGTATATTTTTAAGATGTTAAACAAGGCCGTTGATCAAAATTCGGATAATTTACAAAATTGGGACGCGATTGTCCATTTAAAAATATTTTAAATAATATTTGTGGCGAATTTCTTGTATATTAGGAAGATGTTAAACAAGGCAGTTGATCAAAATTCGGATAATTTACAAAATTGGGACGCGATTGTCCATTTAAAAATATTTTAAACAATAATTGACGCGAATTTCTTGTATATTTTGAAGATGTTAAACAAGGCCGTTGATCAAAATTCGGATAATTTACAAAATTGGGACGCGATTGTCCATTTAAAAATATTTTAAATAATATTTGTGGCGAATTTCTTGTATATTAGCAAGATGTTAAACAAGGCAGTTGATCAAAATTCGGATAATTTACAAAATTGGGACGCGATTGTCCATTTAAAAATATTTTAAATAATATTTGTCGCGAATTTCTTGTATATTTTGAAGATGTTAAACAAGGCCGTTGATCAAAATTCGGATAATTTACAAAATTGGGACGCGATTGCCCATTTAAAAATATTTTAAATAATATTTGTGGCGAATTTCTTGTATATTTTGAAGATGTTAAACAGGGCCGTTGATGAAAATTCGGATAATTTACAAAATTGGGACGCGATTGTTCATTTAAAAATATTTTAAATAATATTTGTCGCGAATTTCTTGTATATTTTGAAGATGTTAAACAAGGCCGTTGATCAAAATTCGGATAATTTATAAAATTGGGACGCGATTGTCCATTTAAAAATATTTTAAATAATATTTGTCGCGAATTTCTTGTATATTTTGAAGATGTTAAACAAGGCCGTTGATCAAAATTCGGATAATTTACAAAATTGGGACGCGATTGTCCATTTAAAAATATTTTAAATAATATTTGATGCGAATTTCTTGTATATTAGGAAGATGTTAAACAAGGCAGTTGATCAAAATTCGGATAATTTACAAAATTGGGACGCGATTGTCCATTTAAAAATATTTTAAACAATAATTGACGCGAATTTCTAGTATATTTTTAAGATGTTAAACAAGGCCGTTGATCAAAATTCGGATAATTTACAAAATTGGGACGCGATTGTCCATTTAAATTTTTTTAAAATAATATTTGAAGCGAATTTCTTGTATATTTTGAAGATGTTAAACAAGGCAGTTGATCAAAATTCGGATAATTTACAAAATTGGGACGCGATTGTCCATTTAAATTTTTTTAAAATAATATTTGAAGCGAATTTCTTGTATATTTTGAAGATGTTAAACAAGGCAGTTGATCAAAATTCGGATAATTTACAAAATTGGGACGCGATTGTCCATTTAAATTTCTTTAAAATAATATTTGAAGCGAATTTCTTGTATATTTTGAAGATGTTAAACAAGGCAGTTGATCAAAATTCGGATAATTTACAAAATTGGGACGCGATTGTCCATTTAAATTTTTTTTAAATAATATTTGAAGCGAATTTCTTGTATATTTTGAAGATGTTAAACAAGGCCGTTGATCAAAATTCGGATAATTTACAAAATTGGGACGCGATTGTCCATTTAAAAATATTTTAAATAATATTTGATGCGAATTTCTTGTATATTAGGAAGATGTTAAACAAGGCAGTTGATCAAAATTCGGATAATTTACAAAATTGGGACGCGATTGTCCATTTAAAAATATTTTAAACAATAATTGACGCGAATTTCTAGTATATTTTTAAGATGTTAAACAAGGCCGTTGATCAAAATTCGGATAATTTACAAAATTGGGACGCGATTGTCCATTTAAAAATATTTTAAATAATATTTGTCGCGAATTTCTTGTATATTTTGAAGATGTTAAACAAGGCCATTGATCAAAATTCGGATAATTTACAAAATTGGGACGCGATTGTCCATTTAAAAAGATTTTAAATAATACTTGATGCGAATTTCTTGTATATTTTGAAGATGTTAAACAAGGCCATTGATCAAAATTCGGATAATTTACAAAATTGGGACGCGATTGTCCATTTAAAAATATTTTAAATAATAATTGACGCGAATTTCTTCTATATTTTGAAGATGTTAAACAAGGCCGTTGATCGAAATTCGGTTAATTTACAAAATTGAGACGCGATTGTCCATTTAAAAATATTTTAAATAATATTTGATGCGAATTTCTTGTATATTTTGAAGATGTTGAACAAGGCCGTTGATAAAATTCGGACGTCATAAGCATAGTAAAAATAACATTCGAATGCTCGCATCTAAAATAGTTCAAACACGAGTTTTTAGAGCTATTATTTTAACAACTTAATTATAATTTCCAGTCTAGGTTATACACACTGATGTTGAACGCATGCGTGTGTAAGTTAAAACCATGTGACTTTAATTTCCAATTATTTGCTGATATTTAAATAAATTTAAAGTAATTAAAATGTGTTTTTGCTTTTGTGTTATTATTAGGATGGCGAGTGTAATTTGCGTTTGGTGGGTTTAAAAGGGGTTTGAAAGGTTAAAGGTGGAAGTAGGCGGGGTAGTAATAGACCGGTAGTTCGATTTATAGGAAGGGTGAGATTGGTGCAGATTTGAAATGCGCAAGTTCCGGTCAGCAGGATATGAAAAGAATTTTGTTTTTATCAATTAAATAGACTCACCATTTATTAAAGGGAAATTGTGTCCGGGGTGTCCCAGGAACGATTTTAAGCCACTTTCGAGGAGTATTGGTGAGCCTCGGTCTTTATAACTCATCTCACTGTCACTATCACTAAAATTATAAATTGAGCGCGGAATTTTGATGGATTTTCCAGTGGTCAAAGCCACTGCACACGAGTATTAAGGAAGGAGAGAAGCGCACCAGCAATCCAGCAAAGCTGCATAAATAACACGAGGTTCTATTAGGACCACCACAATCAATTCGTACTAAAATAGTTTGCCAGCGACATCACTGCACTCTATTGCGCCCAGTCGCTACCGACGCGATCGTACGCGACACTCCAAGGTTGATAACGGCGTTGATAAACCGACCACACTATTACAACACATTATATCTACTTTAATTAATAACTATAATCTATTAAATAACATAACCAATCTCGCATTGCTATGTCAGAAGCATGACACAGATTGCGGTGCGCTTGCGCCTGCTCACCTGCAACCCTCGCCACTCCGCAGGCTCGGGCCGGAAAAATCAAAACATTTTCCGGAACGGTTTTCCATCACTTCACAATTTTCCTGCGACTTTTTCTTCACGCACCGAGTGACAATTCAAAAACTTCAGTTTTTACGCATTACCAACTTAAAAATCGATAACGCTAAATAACCATACATTTTTTCACCCACAAAACACAAAATTTTATTATTCTTATAACGCATTCACTGCGTAGGTTTCATTTCTTTATTTCAAATTAATATTAGCTTTTTAAAAGTAAGCACGTTTATATCAATTCATAGATGTCATTGCTGATATGGTAAATTTGTAAAAGGCGCGCCCTCTAGCGCAGCACAAGTCGAATTAATTTTTGTAGTTCACTTCAGTTGTTCAAACAAGATGACAGATGACAATGGTGAGCAATTACAAATTTATTTCAAACTTAATTAGCATTGAGTACTAAACGATTTTTAACTTTTTGACTGTACTTTTCATTGTATCTTATTCTTTTACTTTATATAAACATATTAAAATTAGTGCATTCTTATTCTAGAAAATATTCTAGTCCAGTTCTATTTTGCTCCTAAAGTATAATGTTTTCTGTTTTGTTCAAAACTTATTCTAGAGTTGTTCTAGTCCACTTCTACTTCTGTTCTAGACATGTTCTAGTCCTGTTCTGTGTCTTGTTCTAGTCTTATTCAATTCTTGTTCTGTGTCATGTTCTAAGCTTATTCCAGTCTTATTCTAATCCTGTCCTAGTCTTAATCTAGTGTTGTTCTACCGTCTTTTTCCGAAAATAAGAAACTGTATTACTTTCTTTTTAGGTCCAAAATACGTGCTAGGGTTTATTTTCGGGGGCGGGCTTATATTCCAAAAAGTAGATTTATATATGCACTGCCGAGCATAAAATTAGGATCACTCCGTAATTTAAAGTTTTTTTTTAAATTTTTAGTTTTTTACGTGTTTTTTCCGTTGTAACAGTCTACTAACTGATTGCTTGAATAAAACAAAAGATTTTTCTTTCAAAAAGTTTATTGAAAGAAAAGAAAATTAACAATTTTAATTTTATGTGCTAAGTAATGAAAATGAACAAGTTCACTTTGATATGTTTTTGTTGAAATAAAAGAAAGTTTAAGGACAGCATAGCATTTGTTTCTGTGGTCTCATCTGTCTGTTGTAAATTGTTGTCATTGTTAGTGTTTTGCAATGAGCATAAATCCCGTTGTTGCGGCACAAATTGTGTGGGCTTTAGAAGACAGTCGCGGTCAGCGCGAAACTGCGAGAAACGTTGGTGTAAGTCTCTAGAGTTTGCAACGAGTATGGCGGCGGTTCGAAGAGACTGGTCTGCTCACTCGAGGACCTTCTTCAGGCCGAGGCAAAACTCCAACAGCTAGGGATGACCGCTTTCTCGTTTCTAGTGCTTTGAAAAACCAAACGGTCACGGCAGTTTCCCTTCGAAATCATCTGCAAGAAGTGAGAAATGTAAACATAAGTGAGTGGGCAGTTAGGAGACAATTTATGCTGCTGGATTATCTTCCCGAACTAGAGCTACTGGACCGCCGCTTTCCCGTGCACACCGGATTGCGAGGTTGAATTTTGCACGAGAACACTTGACTTGGACACTTGACTGTGACGCGAATTGGAGACGCGTATTGTTTTTCGATGAACCGCAATTCTGTCTTACGGACTCAGATAGACATGTAAGAGTGTGGTGACGACAAGGCGAGAGATATGCTCAAGCGTGTATTGCCGAGCGACTACCATTTGGCGGAGGATCAATTATGGCATAGGGAGGCATATCTTTTGACACTCGCACGGAGTTAGTCTTTATCGAGAATGGGGCGTTGACTGCGCATAGGTATCTGGCGGAGGTTCTAGAATACCATATTTGTCCATTCATTATTATTCTTGGAGACGACTCAACATTTATGCATGATAACGCACAGCCCCACACTGCTCGGATAGTTACTGAGTATCTTGACGAGTGTGAAATCACGCGATTTGTTTGGACAGCTCGCAGTCCAGATTTAAATCCAATTGACCATATTTGGTATGAGATGGGAAAACATTTACGAAGACATGTGCCGGCCCCCCGAAATTCTAGAGAGCTTCGCGACATACTGTTGCAAGAATGGGACAATCTTCCGCAGAACTTGATCCAAAATCTGATCCAGAGCATGACACGTCGTTTGCAAGCCGTTGTCACTGTCAGAGGAGGGAATATTCGCTACTGAAGTCCTTAAACTTTCTTTTGTTTCAACAAAAGCATATCAATGTAAAGTTGTTCATTTTCTTTACTTAGCATATCAAATTAAAATTGTTCATTTTCATTACTTTCAATAAACTTTGAACAACAAAAACCTTTTGTTTTATTCAAGCAATCAATTAGTAAACTGTTACAACCGAAAAACACGAAAAAAACTAAAAATTTCTAAAATAACTTCAAATTATGGAGTGACCCTAATTTTATGCTCGGCAGTGTATTTGTTTAATATCTATTTATATACAGAAATTTAAAATTATTCAATTTCAGTTATGTCGTCTTCTGGAACATCATCATATTTTTTTTTCTACAGCCCTCTATGGGCCTTGGCCTGCTTTACAACGTACCTCCATATCCTTCTGGCCTGTGCTGTGTGGAGCCATTGCCGCACCTGGAGTACTTTCAAGTCTTTAATAACGTAGTCTCTCCATCGTATTCGTGGCCTGCCTCTCGATCTCTTTTCGGCAGGCAACCATAGCGTCAGAGCTTTTGGGGTTCGGTCGTCCTTCATTCGCATGATGTGCCCGAACCACCTTAGCCTCTGCGCCTTGACATGCCTCACAATTAGGGCTTTCAATACCGGAGCAAAATTGAAAACCGGTATTTTGGTATTATTTGTTTTCAAAACCGGAATACCGGTATTACCAGAAAAAATATTTTCGACAGATTTTTATAAATAATAATGATAATGGTGATTTATTAAAAAGAAAACAAAGGAAAAACTTAAAAATATATTTATTTAGTTTGTAACTAAACAAAATAAGTATAAAAACGAAACATTTGTTTACTCCTGTATATAAAAAAACAAATTATTTATAGCAAACATTCATAACAAAGTTATCATAAACATCACTACATTTCGCAATTTGAGTTTGTTTTATTAAAATATGCCCGAAAAAACATAAACAATCAATTGTTTTGTCGTTCAGACTGGAGCGAATCTTTGTATATAAGTGACTTGCTGCAGAAAACGCCCTTTCCGATTCTACACTTGTTGGTGCAATTGTACTTAATTGGTCGTACGTCAGTGGCAAATATTTTCCTCTTACTCCTGTTTTTCCAAAAATAGCAATTTCGTCTTTTATAATTGGTTCTACCCCTTGCACTTTTGTAATTTTAGGTTGAACTGAAAGTTTTTGTTGGATTGCTCATTGAAGTTGCAGTTTTAATTTGTCATGGTCATGAAAAGCTAAGTTGGAGCCAGTCCTTAATGTATCGGTCAGATTTCTTTCCAAGGATTCTTCGGAATTTTCGTCTTAATCTGAATCTGATCCAACATGTTCTTCTGCGGTTTCGGGTAAAAGTCGTTTAATCAAACGAATTATTTAACGTATTAAGTGACTGTGGAAATATAGTTTGAACTAAATGGCTATTATGTTGTTCTCCACTATGTAAGTACTGAAGTACCTGCGATAAATTATTTCGTCTTTGTAATATGCGAATTTTTAAAGCGTCATAAACTTCTTTGGCAATTTCAAAATTTTGATTCGGAAGAGGTTCCATCATAAATTTTATTATTTCATCTGCTGTAAGAAGATTAGAATCTTGGTGACATAATGCATCAACTGCTAATTTTATAGGAGTAAGGGAAGTGATAATTTCAGATAATAAATTAAAGTCTCTGTCATAAATTTTTTTATGGCGTTCAATTCCTTGTCCACGTTTTCACCGGTTTCCGTTCTTTCTAGGGAACGCTCAATTGGGTCTTGATATTGTTTTTGTTTATCCTTCGCTCTTAGGGTCTGCGTATTCCATTTTTTTTTACAAGTTTCTTATCCTCCACAATAGCTGTAATTCTTTGCCTCTCATAGTTTTTACGTCTGTGATCATTGTTACCCTTCGTTTATTAATAAGTACATGGTCAATTTGGTCGACCCCTCGGTTTCCTGGCATCACCCACGTGCCTTTGTGTATTCTTTTGTGCGGGAAGCATGTGCTACTGATTTTCCTGTTGCAACCCGCTGCCATGTGGCACAGTCTTTACCCGTTCTCACTTGTTTGGTCGTGTAGTGAGTGCGTTCCCGCTACACTTCTGTACGCGTCCTCTATTCCTACCTTCGCATTAAAGTCGCCTAACACTATTAATGCATCATGTTCCGACACTTCTTCGCAGGTTCTCTGTAATTTGATGTAGAAGTGTTCCTTTTCATCATCCTCTCCCTCTTCAGTTGGTGCGTAAGCACATATTACACTATCATCATCATCATATTTTATCAAACATAAATTATCAAATTTTGAATTCCGTTCTGATTTTCCTTCAAATACATTTCCTGTAGAATCATTGGTCCGAATCTCTCATGTCTTGCAATAAAACTATCGCTAATTGAATACTTCTTATCTATGTAGCCTGTTCGTAGTGAATTGGAAACAACAGTTATTTTGGCCCATGATTTTTTTACCCAATTCACAACTTCTTGTAAGCCTGGCTTTACAAAATTCGCATTCCGCGAATCCGCAAATGATCCTGGAAAGGCTTGTTTATTCCAATGTCAAGTGTCTGGAAGTAGCCAGTCATTCCTGCCGGAATCATTATTTGATCAATCTTCCTCGCAGCAACATGACTTTCAGTCTTCGACCCATCAACAGTGATGGCTGCATAAAATCGATCCACTTCCTTATAATTGCTTGGGTCACCAGACTTTTTCACTTTCAAGGACATAAATTCCTGAAACGCGTTCAATCTTGTCTCTATTACCTAAATGTTGATAAATGGTGATACTTTTTTGCCATCTAGACGAATCGCCAAAATACAGGTAACACGTGCACTATCGTAACAGGTAGAAGGAACGTAAATTGACGAGAAAGCCTTGTGGTGAACCGTCGTTTGAGCCGTCCTTGGCCTAGAAACATCGCGGTCTCATCCATAGCAATCATCTTGGAGAGTTGTTATTTCGAAAAGTCGATGCCATCAACAAAAAGCTTAAATGCAATTGCAAGTTTAACAACTTCATTGTCTTCCAGCTTAACATTGTTGTTGATCTCCTTGGAGACAGTTCATGTCGTTGAAAGAAGTTATCCATCCAGTGTGACGATGCTTTAAATTCTTCTGTGGATATATAAAATGCAATTGCCATTTCAAGGGCAAATTTTTGAATATCAGCCCTGCGCACAACCAAAGCCATTGCTCTCTTGTGTAAAGTGACCACATTTTAATTGAGACAAAGCGGGACAAATGGGATGAAATGACAATTATAATTTAGTTATGAAAGCGGACCAATAATTCAAAAAATATATTTTATCTACTCACACACCAAAATGAACATATTAATAAATACATTATTGTATGTGAAGGATGCCATTATTACAATCGTGTGTAAAAGTATGCAAATCGTGCTTAAAAGTCCAATATAAATCAAATATTTCATTATCAAACGATTTCGGTTTGTTGTTACTATGGCAACAACTTGCGTCACTAATGAAAAAACATAGACGTGAAAATAAATTTTCTGACGTTATTAAAATTGAATTTTCTTAAGGAATCAAGAGTTATCGGCCTCTCAGCCCGGATTTATCTGACTCTAATATAATTTAACCTAACCATAACCTAATCTGGATTAAATCTGGGTTAACCTAGATTACATCGACAGATAGTTAGCAATTTTTTCCACGGAGGCGCTGAACGTTCTAACCTTATTGTGTCAGTGATTTGAAGTGTGTTGTATGTCAAAATTACAATTTTTACTATATTATCGGTAAGAAACGAAAGAGAAGAAGTGAAGAAAGAGAAGTTAAAGTGGCAACGCCGAGATGATTGCATGTGCACACTTTTTGTCACCTGATCAGAAATTTACCAGGCGTTGCGTCGAATCTTAATTTTTAGGACAACAAAAACACGAATATTTATTGAACCAGCCAACGTAGAAGCTTCATTTTTGCCTTCCGATCTTAGTTAAAGAGTGCCAAAGACGGCTAACAACTGTTACACCAAGTAAAAAGTCCGCAAAACTAAGTTTCAAAAAAAAAACCCTATCCTGAACGAAACCCAGAGAAGTTAAAGTGGCAACGTCGAGATGATTGCATGTGAACACTCTTTGTCACCTGATCAGAAATATACCAGGCGTTGCATCGAATGGTAATTCTTAGGACAACAAAAACACGAATATTTATTGAACCAGGCAACGTAGAAACTTCATTTTTGCTTTCCGATCTTAGTTAAACAGTGCCAAAGACGATTAACAACATTTACACCAGGTAAAAAGTCCGCAACACTAAGTTTCAACAAAACCCGTATTCTGGACCATACCCTTTTTAATTTAAATTTTTTATTTAAAAAAAAAATATGATTTTCTTTCACGGTCAAATTTTTGATCCGAGTGAATACTCGAATCATTTATTAAAATGTAGTGAAATTTCTCATATGAATTGGTCAAATTATTTTTTACGCTTAATATAGATTTTAAAGTTTAATGTTCAACTGCGTTTTTTTCAATTGTCCCTATTTTATTGATACTAGAAAAACACTTTTTGTTGCTGCATTTGCTCCTGGAAGGGAGAGCGCATATTCTACAATTTTCAAAATATTTTGATAAGGAATATTAATTATTCTGTTTAAAACGAAGCAATAACTTAGTCCATTTTTTGTCTGTTTCCACTTTGCAGATCACCAACATTTAATTTTTTCATCAGTAACATATCTTTTTACAAATAACATCATTTTCGCAAATATTATTTTTCGGAAAATGATTACTACTAATATGTTCAAATGATTTTTACACGTATTCGCATAAAATTTGCTTTTTTAATATCAAGCAATGAAAATTCCAAAACAAGGTGCCATTAAACGACCGGATTTTCTGAGAGAAGTCAATTTTTTTATAACTACTTGGAATATCTTGAAGGAATGGACAGTCCAATTGGAGGATATTAAAAAAAATCATTGGGTGACATTAAAAAAGGAGATTTTATAAGAATATGTGGAAAAATCTTATATTATATATTACAGTACATTTAAAATAAGAAATATTGAAGGAGATATTTTCTAAAAAGCGGGACAATTTTAGAAATCGGCGGGACGCGGGACTGTCCTCCAAAAAGCGGGACTGTCCCGCCAAAATCGGGACGTGTGGTCACTTTACTCTTGTGTGCAATCCATTCCCAGATGCATTCTTCCAACTCAGGAAATAACGGCTGCCGACCTGATCCAACCCTGCGTTTTTTCCCATTTCCTTGGTCCACCAGTTGACACATCGGTTATCGGTTATAGGTTATAGGTTATCGTAGTATGCACGCCATTTTCGAAACATACGGAGATCCAACATCTACTCTTTACAGAACGCTAGAAGATTTACATCCTTGGAGTCATCCACCATACCCTTTTTGTACTCGACGCAATAGCTCTTTCTTTTTGTACTAATTTTATCTGGAGTTAAAAATTATTCACTTTATAAAAAATAAAATTATGTGTTAGGTACTAATCAGACTTACAAGGCTGAAATACACAAACGTTGTACCTGCACCGTCACTCTATGTAGACTGCTACCTTATATTGTATTTATTTTTAGGGTTCCGTACCGAAAACGGAACCCCTATAGGATCATTTTGTTGTCCGTCTGTCTGTCTGTCTGTCTGTCCGTCTGTCTGTCTGTCAAGACCATTTTTCTCAGGAACGCGTAGAGGTAACAAGTTGCTGGACAAGGAATCCTTGAGTGACCACCGCTACATCATCTACAGCATACAAGAAAACAAAAGGTCAAAAAAAATAGCACCCCTAGCAAGAACTAGGTGGACAATAAAGCACATGAATGAGGAAAAAATTAAAAAATTCCTAACTGAAGAACTAAGCAATAGCGACACAAAAAGTGCAGATATACTGGCAATCACAGGCAATGCACAAAGCATGTAAAAACTCAATAACTGGGGAAGGACGACCAAAAATAAAAAAGAAAACATACTGGTGGACCGAGGAAATTTCGAGCATAAGAGCTGCTTGCACCGCTGCCAGGAGGAAGTACCAACGCCTAAGGGCAAAGTTACCAAAGAGGCAAGTCAGGTATATAAGAGCCGAAGGAAGGAGCTGCGGCAGTTAATAAACAAAACTAAGCAGGAGCAACTAAGCAGGAGTTAGAAAATGATACATACGGCATTATTAGCCTTTCAAATCATAAGAAGAAATATGAAAATTTGTTCACAAATTCCTGCAAACAATAGAAGCAGCTAATGTGCTCTTTCCACACCACACTCCTTTCGATTGGCAATAGCCCGAAGTCACCGATATACCTCTCTTCACTGCCGATGAATTATCGCTCGCAAGCAGGCGAATTAAGCACAGAGCACCAGGGCCAGATGGAATACCACCTAAAGTTGTAAAAATAGCTGCCCAGCACCAATCAAGCTTCGTATTGGACACGATGAACACGCTGCTCACAACGGGAAACTTTCCGACCAGATAGAAAAGGGCAAAGCTCGTTCTCAACAAAAAAGGAGATAAAGAAATAGGGAACCCCACATCCTATAGACCTATTTGCCTACTGGATGTGTCGGGAAAATTCTTAGAGCAACTTTTGCTAAGCAGAATAAAAGAAGAACTTGAGATTGGGTATGGTTTGTCAGAAAAATAATTTGGCTTCTGGCAAGGAAAATCCACAATTGACGCGCTAAGATCTGTCATAGAGATTGCCGAAAAGGCGAAGTCTGGCACGCAGAGAACAAGGAAACTGTGTGCGCTGCTAACCTTCGATGTTAGGTTAGGTTAGGTTAGGTTAGGTCAGATCATGGAAGGCCTAACATCAAGAAGTATATCACCGTAGCTACTACGTATGATGAGGAGCTACCTTAGCGATAGAAAGTTAATACTAAAAGGGGCTCGAAAAACGGAAGAGAGAAGCATCAGCAGCGGTGTTCCGCAAAGATCAACATTAGGCCCAACCTTGTGGAACGTCTTATATGACGATGTGCTGAGATTGAGACTGCCACTGGGGGCGACAGTGATTGGCTTTGCAGACGACTTGGCTCTGGTGGTAACAGCCAGAACAGAAGAAGGATTGATGCAGACAGCAAACCACGCTATAGAGCAAATCATCAACTGGATGAAATCCTCAATCTAGCGCCAGAGAAAACTGAGACGGTCCTTCTCATAGGACAAAAAAAGGTCCAACCAATAAAATTTAAAATTGGGAAAGTGACAATAATCCCAAAGTGTCAAATAAAATACCTGGGCATAGTAATAGACAAGGCATTATCTTTCACACCGCACAAAGTAGAAGCTGCAGCAAAGGGGATGAGGACAATGGCAGCAATACAGCAACTAATGCCTAACATTGGAGGACCCAGGAGCAGTAAACGCCGACTGCTCAGCTATGCAGTACAGCCCACTATGATTTACGGAGCACCAATATGGGCCAGAGCACTGAGAAAACAGAGCAATATCCAAAAGCTCCTTGCAGTGCAAAGACAAAGGGCTCTAAGAATCTGTAGCGCTTACCGTACAATATCAAATGATGCAGTCTTTACCATCGCGGGTATCACGCCAATCGACTTGCTTGTGGAAGAGCAAAGAAAACTGCAGGAGGCAGGTCGCAGCAAACTTAAAAAAAAATGGCCAGGCAACAATTAATTGAAGAATGGCAGCAAAAGTTTCAGCAAGGCATTAAAGGAGAGTGGATCAGACTTCTAATCCCTGAACTTCAACCCTGGATAGACAGAGAGCATGGTGAAAATAGCTACTATCTCACCAAGTATTGTCCCAAGTATTGACTGCCTGGAAAAAAGTAATCGCCCTTTGTCCGTATTTAGAATGATCTGATTCAAGGGTGTCCAACACACGACTCGTGTATGTATGTTGCCTAAGGCAAGTTCATAATATAATAAATAAAACCGACATTTTTTAAATTATTATATACATAATATTTACTTATAATACATTTATTTACTTATTTTAAAGGCACAAACCAATTGAAAGATTTATAAATTGCCACAAATTTTTATACATATTTTACTTTTTGGCATTGGTGATATCACAATTATATTATGCCACAGCAAAATAAGCTCACAACTCAAAAAGCCCAAAACTCAACGACTTCTTGCAATTTGGCCCAGAGAAACAAAAATTTTGGACACCCCTGAACCAGTCAGTTTCAAATGAAATTAAATGAATAATAAGAGTAAAAACTTTTAAAAATATTTTAAATAAAATTTATAAATTGCTTAATAATTATACAATATTGTACTAAAATTATTATAAAAAAGCTTTAAATTAAAATTAAGTTTGATGAAAGCACGTTACTAATTAGCTTTATACATAATACATACAAAATGTTGATAATAGCACGCAATAAAAAATATTAATAAATAATAAGTTACCAAAATATATAATTACATTTTCTTGATTTAATGGGAAAATTGAAATAAAATCCAAATTATATCTCGTTTTATATCACATTCACAACTATGTGTAAGAAAATTATAACAGAAAATAAAATTGTGTTAATGGCATATTATCAAAACGAAAATTATATTTAATAAGAAATAAAAATGTTATTTAAAAATAAATGCAATTTATTGTGTTGCAATAAATGCAACACATCTTATGTGCATTTTATCGAAACAATTTTTTAAATTTGGCATCGACGTTGTTTCTAAAATAAAATTAAACACGTTTTCCTTTTCGCACTGGAATATAATTACTCAAACCCATAAAACGTTTAAGGTGGTTTTTTTGGGCGAACAATTTTCGACCGGAGTAGAGCTCCATCTTTTATGTATAACATTCCCAGGCGTTTGCCACAACTTGATATCCTCCAAATTATCCTTCTCGTAAAAATCGTTATGGCAAAAATTATTGCTCTTTAGTAAAGCCTCTTTTGGATCCTCGGCGTCGTTACAAACCGTTGGAAGCCCGACCTCTTGGAAAGAATTCATCGAACTGAAACCGCTCTCGTCCTCGGCCGATCCCACACTGCTAACCGGAGGAGAATTCGATTTCTCATACTTGAACTTACCGAAGGATTTAACACTCCCATCGTCGATTAACGTCGAAGACAATATGCAATCCACGCTTTCGGCCACGCTAGACCTTGAGGATTCCGTAGACCTATTTAACTTACTAGAAACATCTTTCAAAAACGAATTCCTTCGCAGGTTATCGTTCAGTTGCAACGACAACTTTCTGTTGAAGGCTGTGGAGATTTTGATTTCTTTCTCGGGAGTTAGTAGTTTCGGGGAGAGGGAGATGGAGGTTGTTCTGTGGTCGGCTGGGAATTCTTTAGCTAGTTGTGCAAGGAAATCTAAATCTTCTTCCGAGTTGCTGTTCACGTGCGCTAGATCTGGCTCATGAGTGCTCAACAAGGATTGAGCCGTTCTGAGCAGTCTAAATGCTTCTTGCGATAATTTCTGCGGAGGAATTTCATCCGGACGTAGCTCTTCTTTCTTAGGCCTCATCCTAAAAACAAATAATATAACCAATCTTTAAAGAAAATTGTGTACCATAACTATTACTTGTGGGACATTTTAAGTAGAAATTATTTGACTTACCAAGAATATTCTCTAAATGTGTTGTCTGGTTCATTAATGAATGTTCTATTTTCTATTGCTGTTTGGTTGAATGAAGAATCGTTTAAAGTGGAATTCATGTAGAATTCGCTTTGTGTTCTTGTAACTCGCTGCGTGTTAATTCGTGATCCTAGAAGTTCCAAACTGCGGTGAGCTTTCTCGAGAAATGTGACTATTTGGCGCATCACGGCTCGATACATCTCTCGACTGGATTCCGTCTAGAACCAAAATAAATAATGAACATAACCTAACTTAATTATGTTGCTTTTCAAAAATTACATGCGCATTTGTTAAATGAAAGTCGTTTTAACTAGAATCTTGGTAGCCTCCAGATTCCTTCATTGTCTACACATTTTTTCTTCTTCTTACAATTCATTTCAATTCCAAGACTATCACCGTTTCAAAACTTCTCCCATTGTCTTGGAGTATTTAATATAATCTAATTGTCCTTCGCTGACCTAGTTGCGAAATCTTTTTATTTACATACCAGAGCTAAATATAAATGGGTATTGTCTTGTTGTACTCCGTAGACGTAAAGAGTCTAATTTTCCCGATAAATCAATTCAAATGTAAGATTCTTCCAACGGATCGATGACTAGTCCGGTGCGATTTTTTAATTAGAAGCTTACTTTGAATATGATATATCTTTTCCGATAAATTTTGGGTTGCGGAATCGATTGGTGCACACTAGAAGTCTCTGTGATGAGCGGTTCAAAAGTTAGAATATCGTGAAATCGGCGCATAATACGGGAAAATGTATTTCCTTAAAATCATTGTTTATGAAGTGAATGGAAAATTTCAAAGTGTGTCTGAAAGTGTTTTCCCTGCTGGTTGTAAATATACAAATTGAATTTTGCTAGCAGCTCCCGTTCGAGAAATATAACTTGACATAGGCGGGAAAATCGAGCGAAATTTCGCGAAATTTGGTTCGAGGTAACAACCACCAGGTGGGTACGGGCAACAGCTCGGAATCCCACCCTGCGCAAGCAGGCCGCCCAATCGGATCTGGTGTGGGCAACAATCCATTCCCGGAACGTGGGTTCCCCAAAAAGTCCACCAGTAAAGGGAGACTCTCGTCCTCTAAGGACAACACAAGTAGCAGGCTAACGAAACCCGGGCCTAGCACTAGTAATGATGCAGAGCTGAATAAAGCGGTATCTAGCAAAAAAGAGGTGAAACCGTCCGTCAGAGCCTACAGGGATAGAAGGGCGGGCTTACAAACTCCTCGACAAATTTAAGGGCATCCCGGAGGAAAAGTGGTCTGATCAAGACGAGGCAAAACTCGAGTGGGCCCTTAAAGTTACGAAAGAGCATGAGTCCGCAGCAACTTAGAGATCGTCCAAAAGAAAGGACAGATCGATGGACGAATCCCCGCTCATAGGGAAAAAAAGGGCACGACTGGGTCCTTCGCCACAGTCCAACAAAAAGGGACTCCAGAAGCGCTCATACAGTGAGATCATGAAAGATTATCTGGTATGGGCGGTCATTGACAGAGGTCATCGGGATGGGAGTATCGCGCCAGCCAAATGGGGACTGGTGGAAGCGGCTCTCTTGGACAAATACCTGGACATTCTCCAGAAGAATCCAGGCCCAGCTCCTTTCTGCAGAGACGCAGGTTGGCATCAAGGACATATCAAGCTGGTGGCTTGTGCAGATCAACGATCAGCGGACCTGTACATGCAAGCCATCGGGGAAGTGGGGGAAGTCTGGCTAGGCGCCCGAATCCAGGCTGTAACAAGGGACAAGATCCCGAGCAGACCGAGATCGAGAGCCTGGATCCCGACGGAACCCTCTGACCCGAGGACAATTCTGAAGATAATTCAGACCAGCAACCCCACGCTTCCAACTGAGGATTGGAGCGTTATCAAAGCTAGCGAGGCAACGGGTATGAGAAGGCAAGTAATTGTCATCTTAAACGAAGCATCTCTAGCGCCACTGGCAAAAAGTAAGGGATTGATCAGCTACGGCTTCGGCTCCACTACCCTGAATGTTTACAAGAGTGACCAGAGAACCCCAATCCCCTCGAGGGAAGGGGAGCCTCGGTCACATTCAGACAGTGAGATGTCAGATATGGGGGTCACTAATAAGTTCGGACCTCTCCATCTAGATGAGATTAGCGAAGCAGAGGAGAATCTGGCGCTAATCTCAATTCAACAACGTGAAGCCTGAAACCATAGAATCAGCCTTAACTGGACTAGCTATGGACAACGCTCTATGTCACCTGATCGGAAAAAGGCTCAGTGAAAGGAACATTAGGGTCACAATGGGAGAATCTCACATAAGAAGGAAGGTGAGTAGGGGAAACCCACAAGGAGGCGTCCTCTCACCATTGCTTTGGAACATCACGCTAAATGAGCTGCTCCTCCAACTTAGGAAATCCGGCTGCAGGGTCGTCGCCTATGCGGATGACGTAACAATAGCGGCCTCAGGGAAACACCTCAATACAATGTCGCAACTTGTTGAAGGGGCCCTATCGAAACTAGCGCAATGGTGCAAAAGGTGTGGCGTAGATGTCAACCCGGCGAAAACCGAGCTAGTCGTTTTCACAAGGAAACACAACATCCCAGAATTCAGGCTCCCAATGCTAAAGGGCACTGAACTGACGATCAAGGAGAGCGCCAAGTATTTAGGTCTCATACTAGACCGAAAGTTATCATGGAAGCTCAACATAAATGAATGAGTACGGAAAGCAACGGTGGTGCTGTACTCTTGCAAGAGAGCGGTGGGGAAATCTTGGGGCCTTAACCCCAAGATTACCTTCTGGATATACAGAGCCGTAGTTACACCAATACTCTACTACGGCGTTTTCATATGGTGGCCGGCACTTAATAAAAGAGTCCATCAAATGGCGCTTACAAAAGTGCAGAGAATGGCGGCGCTCATGATAACGGGAGCCATGAGAACGACGCCTACGAAAGTCTTAGAGACAATCCTGGACATAGCCCCGGTCGATTTAATGGGCAAGCAACTTGCCATTACCACAGCACTTAGACTAAAGTCAGTGCGAATGTTGACATCGGACTATCGTGGACACGCCGGAATAATCAATGAATTTAAAGGGGGCCCAAAAACATAGACCTATGTCTAGCAACACCTGCTTTTGGCAACAACTTCTCATACCACATACCCTCTAAAGAGGAGTGGATGGAAAAGAAAGAGGTACCAGCAGGACACACGCAGGTCTTTACAGACGGCTCACGGAGGGAGGACAAAGTGGGCAGCGGAGTTTTCTCCAACGACCTCAACCTCAGAATTAGCTTACGCCTGCCAGACTACTGCAGCGTTCTACAGGCGGAGGAAACCGCCATAAAAGGGGCAGCAGAGTGGCTGATGGTAAATGGGGACCCTGGTGAACAGATCCACATTTACACCGATAGCCAAGCTGCTCTCCGGGAAATTACTAGCGTGTGCACCAACTCAACAGTGGTCTCTGACTGTCGGAGAAAGCTGAATGAGCTCGCAGCACACACAAACGTGAGACTCATGTGGGTACCAAGCCACAGCGGGATCCCAGGTAACACAAAAGCGGATGAGCTTGCAAAGAACGGCACAAGTCTGCACCCAACCGAAGTATTACAGGATATTGGTATTCCATTTGCCTCGTGCAAGGAGACCATAGCCGAAATAACCTCGAACCTAGCGGAGCGAAGGTGGAGGGATGAAGACACCTGCGAGGTAACCAGGCAAATATGGCCTCACCGAAACAGGAAAAGAAGCACCAACATCGTCTCTCTAAAAAGAAACGATGTCAGACTGGCAGTGGGAGTCATCACGGGACACTGTCCCATTGGCAAGCACGCTGAGAGACTGGGCATAGCGAAGCGGGACTACTGCAGGGGCTGCCTGGACGAGGAGGAGGAGGAGAGTGTTCAGCATTACCTATGCCAATGTCCCTCTCTGACCGCAACACGATTACTCGTCTTAGGCCGACCTTTCTTGGATGATCTCTCTGACCTCGCATCACTAGATGCGCAGACTCTCATGAGGTTCATCCACGGCTCGAAATGGTTTGACAAAATCCCTTGAGGAGGGTTGTACTTCAAGTACCGTGGGCACACAACGTGTGTAAACACAACGGGCCCATCTGAGGCCTATGTGAGCATTAGCTGCCACTTAAACCTAACCTAACCTAGTGCATCTTTCTGTCTCTTGAACACATCAATTGCTTGCACCCCTCTCCCCCAGAACATTATGCCCATCCTAAGGTGGCTATGCAAGTTCGCGTAATACACTGCTTTCAGTATCTCAATATTCAGGAACTGCTTTAATATTCTCAAGGCATACACCCCTTTATTTAGTTTTTTATCAAGTTGTGCTACATGCGTTGCCCATCCTAGCGTGTCGTCGAAATGGATACCAAGCAGTTTTACACTCTTCTGAAGCTCAAAATTAATATTTAGAATTGGATCATCAATATTGTTTTTTTATTCCTTTCCTGCTATGAATTCGCTATTTTGTAAAGCGTTTATAGCTTCTTCTATATAGGCGATTTCGGATTTTGTAATATCCACCGTTTCTTTGACAAACCGTATCCTCATTGGTTTCAAGAGGGAGTTGGATTTTGCCAAACAACTTTCTTGTTTAAGCTACAAACCAATTGCAGTGGAACAAAGCAACTTTGAAAACTATTGCTGTCTCTGGAATCTTCTGCCTGCATCTTCTGTTTATATTGTGTTTGTTGCGATCCGTATATGAAAGGTAGCGCCAATTTACCCTCTTCTATATTCAATGTCATCAATACATCCTCCAAATATTTAGCCAAACGTTTTGCTGTGTGGTCCAATAAATGCTGCTAGTTAATTTCAGCACAACTTTCAGTTACCCGATAGGCTGCTTTTTCCTGATAACAAGTATTTTTTGCTTGCCGTACAATGGTATAACTCGGATAATAATCCTTGTTACTATTTCTAATAACTTCATATTGCCGCCTTGAGAGATCGGCTTCTACAAACATTGAGAGGGCGGCCATTGGATCAAGTTGTGACCTTTTTCCGTGCATTGACTTTTTGTATGCTGTTTGGTAATCTTGAGCTTCTGCGGAGGATTTGTTATATCTTTCAGAATTTTCGATGCAATTCTCTCTCCAGAACTTTGAAGAGATGATTGAGCAGCTCGCATTAACACACCTTTCTCGACAATACTGCGTTCACTTCAATTGTTTTTCTGCATTTGCTCCTTTCACTTGATGCTTCAAACGATTTTGTTGGTCGGCCACTAGAAGGACGTCGTTTAACCCTCGGTATTTCGAATGTTCCTTGTAATCAATTATCAACTTTAAATTGGTACTTTAAATGGGAGAATTTCTTCTTTCTTAGAGGGGTGACTTCTTTTATTTGGCTTTCACAATATCCATCTTACGATAAAATATATGTCTGAAGCTAGCTCGACTTTTCGTCAAAATCTGGTAAATCTTGTTCCTGCATTTTGTCAAAAAGAAATCTACGCGTTATTACTCGAGCGCCTGAGGTACCTTCGGATACTGAAACGAAACACAAACTATCGATAAAAACATCGTTTTCACGGGTGTCCGCGGCTAATTTTGGTGTTTTTAGTTAGTACACATACTATTTATTCTATTATAACTTAAAAAACCACGGGGACGCATGCGGAAGTATAACAAAAACCTTTTTGAAAATCAATCCTGGAGTTTTTTTTCATTAATTTCGATTACCATTTTGTATCCTTAAAATTATTACTAAATATTCGATAAATTTACATAAAATCGATAAATATATATGTGGTACTACCTGATATATTGGAATCCATCACAATTTTTTTCAAAACAAACTCCAAAAAAATTTTAAACAAAATTTTCAAGAACTGTATTTTCGAGGAGGCCGAGAACTAATCACACACTTACAACAGAGATCGAATTACGACTAGTACTACGGTGCGTACTTAAACAAGTGTTTAAAAAAGAGGGTTATATAATGTTCTATGTCTATTTAACATTATCGGGATATACTTTTTTTTCACCTGGAAAAAATTTTAGGAAATGGATTTTTGGCCGCCTAAATAGCGCAAATATCCCTCTGTGCGCCGGATCGATGGCTGGTGCGGTGGGATTTGTTAGTTACTGTAGCTTCCTAGGAACATGGTTTATGTTTTCAGACTAATTTTGGGACGCTGAATCGATTGGTGCAAACTGGAAGCCTCTGTGATAAACCGTTATGAAATCGCGAAAACTGCGGAAAATGGAGAAAATCTATTACTAAACAAACAAGACTAGACAGACAAGACTCTTGCGCTATGGTAATATGTTTGTGGCCCAAAACGCCATGACTTCTTCTAATCCGGCTCAGATAAACGAAAGACTTGGTCACCCCTGATCTAAATGTTAATGGTAATAATAATAAAAAAAGTTCAATATAAAATCTAAAATCCCTTGTTGTGTCTGAAACAATTTCTATTTTCGTTCCGGAGCGCATCTATTAATTTATACCAAGTTTGCAGATGGTTTCCGAATACAAAAATATCTTCGATGCGTAGAGTATGCTCGTCGCTGGCGCCTCGTCGCCTCCTTGTTGGAATTAAATATTCCGCATGCCAACGATCCCGATGCGTTTCCTTTAAATCCATCGACCTATTGATTGCCTTTCATTTATCATCGCGAACAAATCGCAGCCGATTCATTATATTTTTATTCATTCACCGCAAAAATCACGTGATAAATCTATACGCATTAGTTACGGCTATAATTGTGAGACTAATCTAATTAGGTAAACTAGCTGCGTTTACTCAACAATTCTGCCATTAAATATCTCAGAAACGGAAAATGTTTTTTGAAAATCAAAGACAAACAAGACAAAGCTATATAGACACGCGAGCGAAGCCGCGGCCTATAGCTGCTCTTATACATTTAGTTTTTTCTGAATTATGAGAAACGAAACTAATCACAAGCTAATTTGCTCGTAGCACCGACATCCTCTAATTATTTCTAGTAATCCTAGTTTCGTCGGTCACCGGTGACCGCCGCGACGCTAGAAAAAACTTATTGCCGCTCACCGGTGAATTTACTCATTCAAGATTTCATACTTTGATACTAATTGGTATGTAGGTAATGATATGCAATATCAAATTATTTCTAGTAATCCTAGCTTCGTCGGTCACCGGTGGCCGACGCGACGCTAGAAAAAACTTAGTGCCGCTCACCGGTGAATTCACTCATTCAAGATTTAATACTTTGATACTAATTGGTATATAGGTAGTGATATGCAATATCAAATTATTTCTAGTAATCCTAGTTTTGTCGGTCACCGGTGACCGCCGCGACGCTAGAAAAAACTTAGTGCTGCTCACCGGTAAATTCACTCATTCAAGATTCAATATTTTGATACTAATTGGTATGTAGGTAGTGATATGCAATATCAAATTATTTCTAGTAATTCTAGTTTTGTCGGTCACCGGTGACCGCCGCGACGCTAGAAAAAACTTAGTGCCGCTTACCGGTGAATTCACTCATTCAAGATTCAATATTTTGATACTAATTGGTATGTAGGTAGTGATATGCAATATCAAATTATTTCTAGTAATTCTAGTTTTGTCGGTCACCGGTGACCGCCGCGACGCTAGAAAAAACTTAGTGCCGCTTACCGGTGAATTCACTCATTCAAGATTCAATATTTTGATACTAATTGGTATGTAGGTAGTGATATGCAATATCAAATTATTTCTAGTAATTCTAGTTTTGTCGGTCAGCGGTGACCGCCGCGATGCTAGAAAAAACTTAGTGCTGCTCACCGGTGAATTCACTCATTCAAGATTCAATATTTTGATACTAATTGGTATGTAGGTAGTGATATGCAATATCAAAATATTTCTAGTAATCCTAGTTTTGTCGGTCACCGGTGACCGCCGCGACGCTAGAAAAAACTTAGTGCCGCTAACCGGTGAATTCACTCATTCAAGATTCAATATTTTGATACTAATTGGTATGTAGGTAGTGATATGCAATATCAAATTATTTCTAGTAATTCTAGTTTTGTCGGTCACCGGTGACCGCCGCGACGCTAGAAAAAACTTAGTGCTGCTCACCGGTGAATTCACTCATTCAAGATTCAATATTTTGATACTAATTGGTATGTAGGTAGTGATATGCAAAATCAAATTATTTCTAGTAATCCTAGTTTTGTCGGTCACCGGTGACCGCCGCGATGCTAGAAAAAACTTAGTGCTGCTCACCGGTGAATTCACTCATTCAAGATTCAATATTTTGATAATAATTGGTATGTAGGTAGTGATATGCAATATCAAATTATTTCTAGTAATCCTAGTTTTGTCGGTCACCGGTGACCGCCGCGACGCTAGAAAAAACTTAGTGCTGCTCACCGGTAAATTCACTCATTCAAGATTCAATATTTTGATACTAATTGGTATATAGGTAGTGATATGCAATATCAAATTATTTCTAGTAATCCTAGTTTTGTCGGTCACCGGTGACCGCCGCGACGCTAGAAAAAACTTAGTGCTGCTCACCGGTAAATTCACTCATTCAAGATTCAATATTTTGATACTAATTGGTATGTAGGTAGTGATATGCAATATCAAATTATTTCTAGTAATTCTAGTTTTGTCGGTCACCGGTGACCGCCGCGACGCTAGAAAAAACTTAGTGCCGCTTACCGGTGAATTCACTCATTCAAGATTCAATATTTTGATACTAATTGGTATGTAGGTAGTGATATGCAATATCAAATTATTTCTAGTAATTCTAGTTTTGTCGGTCACCGGTGACCGCCGCGACGCTAGAAAAAACTTAGTGCCGCTTACCGGTGAATTCACTCATTCAAGATTCAATATTTTGATACTAATTGGTATGTAGGTAGTGATATGCAATATCAAATTATTTCTAGTAATTCTAGTTTTGTCGGTCAGCGGTGACCGCCGCGATGCTAGAAAAAACTTAGTGCTGCTCACCGGTGAATTCACTCATTCAAGATTCAATATTTTGATACTAATTGGTATGTAGGTAGTGATATGCAATATCAAAATATTTCTAGTAATCCTAGTTTTGTCGGTCACCGGTGACCGCCGCGACGCTAGAAAAAACTTAGTGCCGCTAACCGGTGAATTCACTCATTCAAGATTCAATATTTTGATACTAATTGGTATGTAGGTAGTGATATGCAATATCAAATTATTTCTAGTAATTCTAGTTTTGTCGGTCACCGGTGACCGCCGCGACGCTAGAAAAAACTTAGTGCTGCTCACCGGTGAATTCACTCATTCAAGATTCAATATTTTGATACTAATTGGTATGTAGGTAGTGATATGCAAAATCAAATTATTTCTAGTAATCCTAGTTTTGTCGGTCACCGGTGACCGCCGCGATGCTAGAAAAAACTTAGTGCTGCTCACCGGTGAATTCACTCATTCAAGATTCAATATTTTGATAATAATTGGTATGTAGGTAGTGATATGCAATATCAAAATATTTCTAGTAATCCTAGTTTTGTCGGTCACCGGTGACCGCCGCGACGCTAGAAAAAACTTAGTGCCGCTAACCGGTGAATTCACTCATTCAAGATTCAATATTTTGATACTAATTGGTATGTAGGTAGTGATATGCAATATCAAATTATTTCTAGTAATTCTAGTTTTGTCGGTCAGCGGTGACCGCCGCGATGCTAGAAAAAACTTAGTGCTGCTCACCGGTGAATTCACTCATTCAAGATTCAATATTTTGATACTAATTGGTATGTAGGTAGTGATATGCAATATCAAAATATTTCTAGTAATCCTAGTTTTGTCGGTCACCGGTGACCGCCGCGACGCTAGAAAAAACTTAGTGCCGCTAACCGGTGAATTCACTCATTCAAGATTCAATATTTTGATACTAATTGGTATGTAGGTAGTGATATGCAATATCAAATTATTTCTAGTAATTCTAGTTTTGTCGGTCACCGGTGACCGCCGCGACGCTAGAAAAAACTTAGTGCTGCTCACCGGTGAATTCACTCATTCAAGATTCAATATTTTGATACTAATTGGTATGTAGGTAGTGATATGCAAAATCAAATTATTTCTAGTAATCCTAGTTTTGTCGGTCACCGGTGACCGCCGCGATGCTAGAAAAAACTTAGTGCTGCTCACCGGTGAATTCACTCATTCAAGATTCAATATTTTGATAATAATTGGTATGTAGGTAGTGATATGCAATATCAAAATATTTCTAGTAATCCTAGTTTTGTCGGACACCGGTGACCGCCGCGACGCTAGAAAAAACTTAGTGCTGCTCACCGGTGAATTCGCTCATTCAAGATTCAATATTTTGATACTAATTGGTATGTAGGTAGTGATATGCAATATCAAATTATTTCTAGTAATCCTAGTTTTGTCGGTCACCGGTGACCGCCGCGACGCTGGAAAAAACTTAGTGCTGCTCACCGGTGAATTCACTCATTCAAGATTCAATATTTTGATACTAATTGGTATGTAGGTAGTGATATGCAATATCAAATTATTTCTAGTAATCCTAGTTTTGTCGGTCACCGGTGACCGCCGCGACACTAGAAAAAACTTAGTGCTGCTCACCGGTGAATTCACTCATTCAAGATTCAATATTTTGATAGTAATTGGTATGTAGGTAGTGATATGCAATATCAAATTATTTCTAGTAATCCTAGCTTCGTCGGTCACCGGTGGCCGACGCGACGCTAGAAAAAACTTAGTGCCGCTCACCGGTGAATTCACTCATTCAAGATTCAATATTTTGATACTAATTGGTATGTAGGTAGTGATATGCAATATCAAATTATTTCTAGTAATCCTAGTTCTGTCGGTCACCGGTGACCGCCGCGACGCTAGAAAAAACTTAGTGCTGCTCACCGGTGAATTCACTCATTCAAGATTCAATATTTTGATAGTAATTGGTATGTAGGTAGTGATATGCAATATCAAATTATTTCTAGTAATCCTAGCTTCGTCGGTCACCGGTGACCGAGGCGACTCCAGAAAAAACTTAGTGCCGCTCACCGGTGAATTCACTCATTCAAGATTCAATATTTTGATACTAATTGGTATGTAGGTAGTGATATGCAATATCAAATTATTTCTAGTAATCCTAGTTTTGTCGGTCACCGGTGACCGCCGCGACGCTAGAAAAAACTTAGTGCTGCTCACCGGTGAATTCACTCATTCAAGATTCAATATTTTGATACTAAATGGTATGTAGGTAGTGATATGCAATATCAAATTAATTCTAGTAATCCTAGCTTCGTCGGTCACCGGTGGCCGACGCGACGCTAGAAAAAATTTAGTGCCGCTCACGGGTGAATTCACTCATTCAAGATTCAATATTTTGAGACTAATTGGTATGTAGGTAGTGATATGCAATATCAAATTATTTCTAGTAATCCTAGTTTTGTCGGTCACTGGTGACCGCCGCGACGCTAGAAAAAACTTAGTGCTGCTCACCGGTGAATTCACTCATTCAAGTTTTAATACTTTGATACTAATTGGTATGTAGGTAGTGATATGCAATATCAATTTATTTCTAGTAATCCTAGTTTTGTCGGTCACCGGTGACCGCCGCGAACTAGAAAAAACTTAGTGCTGCTCACCGGTGAATTCACTCACTTCAAGATTCAATATTTTGATAATAATTGGTATGTAGGTAGTGATATGCAATATCAAATTATTTCTAGTAATCCTAGCTTCGTCGGTCACCAGTGACCCCCGCGACGTTAATTAGTGATATGCAATATAGTTTAACTTATTAAGAAGGAAAGAATGTGTTCCAATACATTAATTTCTCACACCGTAAACGCTTTTTTAGCAAACCAGCACTTTCGCAATCAAAGCTGCAACACATAAATAATGAAGTTTGACGTCCCGGCGACAGCAAATAACATCCTATCTAACGCTCCATTCAAAGCCCAATTAATTAGCATCGTTTCTTGGGAACCTTCCAACCGACACAATCAACTGATACCAAATTACCTCTTTCAATTGCCACTGTAACGTGTCAATCTGCGACTGCAAGAAGAAATTTTCTACCGGAATTTCGGAAATTCTGTTGGACGCGAACGAGGCCCTCCTGCTGCTGTTGCCGCTCTCCCACGACAGCCGATTACCATCATCCGACTTTGTTTGATGATCCTGCAAAACAAAGAGATTCACAATCAGTCAGGTTCATAAATAGAAAAGAGGTGATAAAGACAAAAGTTGAGAGAATAAGAAAGCGGCATATATTATGCCATTTCCTGTAATTCTATGATTTATTGTAGACTTTAGCTAAATAGCGACAATTCATTGTAAATTGCTGTTTTTTGCAAGGAGGCTTTTCCTCGTGATTATTAAGATACTTGTTGTAATGTAAGCAGGAATGGTTGTAGAGGATGTGGCGAGGAATTGACATACACCTGCATGTTATTAGTAATAGCAGGGAAATTGCGCAAATATTTTTGAAAAGTAGAAAATATTTATAGATTAGAGAATTGAAAGTCTTTAGGAGAATGTACGTTGAAAGGCGTATGTTGTAAAATTTCCTGTGCTGATTCAGTTTATACGATAAAAGTTTAACAAACATTTAATATATCCCTATTATTAACATTATATAACACACGGAGAATATTAATATCAATTTACAATTATTAAAGACCAGACATGAGCAGACAACACCAATCAAGAGCAGACAAGAATAGGTATTAGTAGACAAGACCAGACAAAACTATGCCTAAGGCCGAGGCCGCACTACGGTTTTTTTCTCGCGAGCGGTGACCGCTATAACCGTGAAACCGCTCGAGAAACACCACAGTACACTATGGAAAAAATCAGTCGCGGGAAAAAAAACGCAAGTGAGGTCGCTTGTATTAGCTTACTTGAGTCACAAAATAACGCGATTAAAAACCGCTGCGGTTTAGCCGTAGTGCGGCCTAGGCCTTTGACTAAGGCCAGACGAAATGTTTATATTTTTGTGAAATTATTCTAACAATATTTATTTAATTCTAATAATTTATTTAATTGGAAAAAAATGCGGGAAGAATCAAAAAATAAAGAAACTTTGCAATCAAGCCGCGTTCTTCAGCCACTCCCAGTGGAATGGAAAATTATTACCTAACTAGGTGAGGGAAGATTGCGGATTAGACACAAAGCGATCCGACAGGTTATTAAATATTTAGCGCATTCCGTTTTTCGATTTAATTAAATTCGCTCGTGAACATTGCGTAATTGCCTACAGGCACATAATGGCCATTGTTACGCAATTTCTGCTGGGATCATGGAAAAAATATCTATAATACTCATGCGACTAACTGTTTTTGATGTTATCTACAATGTTTTATAACGCTATGTGAAGATATATTTCATCGGATTAGAAATATTCTTTGATAATTAAGCTCAGGAATTTGAACACGATTGCATTGTTGGGTTTTATGTTTCACTGTTATGTTTGAAATGTGCTGGAAAAACGTTTGTAATTTTAGTATATTTTGGTCAACAAACTACAACTGCTCATCTACACTTGTCCCTCTAAACTAGAGGTTCGTTGACTAAAAGAAAGGCAACTAGAAGTTTATTAAAACCTAATTCCAAGAGAAGTTAAACAACTTCTCTTGGAATTAGGTTTTAATAAACTTCTAGTTGCCCTTCTTGGAGAAAAAAGAGAATAGTAACAATTTAGAATGTCTAACTGTACATTAAAATTACAATACGGCTTCTGAAAGTCCCTTGCAATTATTTCGGTATCATTGTTCACAAAGTGTGTCAAAGTAGAGAAACGAAAAATGGTATCGCGTGTATCTACGAACATGGTAATTGCAAAAAGTTTTACTTAAAATCGTACGTGTGCGTCTTAATAATAAATAATACATGAACTTAATAAAGTCGCAACACAGTCTGAATATATAAATATATTCAACCTTTTCGGAGCTGTATAACATTATTGAGTCTTTTTAGGAAAAAAATGTTATTTTTCTGGTTTTCGTTGAGTGCCACGAAGGTTGACTAAAAGATAGTAAATAACTGGCAAGTTTCACATGAGATTTGTTTTGGTAATCCTAAGAAGACTAATATTGTTATAGAGCTCCGGAAAAGTTGAATATATTTATATATTCAGGCTGTGTTCCGACCTTATTAAGTTTATACGATTATCTATAATGTAAGTATGGTTTTACCAATATTAAATAATACATGATTTTATAGGTACTTGAATACGTAAATGAAGTATAAATAAGTCCGTTATTTAAGACTCTTTTATCTTCTTGATATTACCATATACTTTTTGTCTTCGTTGATTGTTAGTCCTACATTTTTAGCTTCTGATTATAAGCATTTAAAAGTCTCTAGTACTGCTCTGTTCTGCCCATTATGGCTATGTTGTCGGTGTAGGCTACTATTTGCCTAGACTTCGTTATCAGTGTGCCTTCTGAGTTTATCTGTTACAGTTTTTAGCATTAAATTAAACAGTAGGTTTGTTAGGGAACCTCCCTGCTTTACACCAGCCTTGATGTCAGTTATATTATAAGTTAATCATTATAAATTTCATTATAGTAGTAGTACGATTTCTGAAAGATAAAATATATCAATTTGATAATCGTATAATATATAATCCAATATTTATAGTTCTGTGTAATAAAAAAGATTTTTTTCTGAAAATTCCACCGAAACTATTTCCAGCATATTTCGACATTCCGTATCGGAATCGTTCAATTATAAATATAAACGTGTCACATTAAGCCTCCCAAATTGAAATAAATCTGTGTTCGATAAATCTAAATGTGATGAAGTGGCGATATCTTATTAATTCCGTGATAAATGCGACAAGGAACAACATAAATTGGATTCAACAAACTTACCAACACAAACTGTGAGTGATAAATTAGACACTTAATATTTATTTATTTCTGGGATTATAGTAGAAAGCTTGGTCTGGTCTTATCTTGTCTGATCTTGTCTAGTTTTTTTCGAAATGGTATCTGCTACCATTTCGTCTTTCGGTGCTTCCAGCCAGGGGATCTTGGCTGTTCCGGTCTCTGCTCCTGATTATTTTACCTCTGCCTATCCCTTCCTTGCTGAACCTTACAGTCCTAAGTAGGACCTGGACCTCCTCCCACAGCCTAGTATTAAGATAGATGTAAATAAATACTACAGCAAGGCAAGAACAGCCTTGTCTATATTTAGTCGTCTATATCTCCAAAACAGAACACGACAACTAAGACTTTCTTGAAGATTCTGTTAGTTTGATTTATTTTTTGTATTAAGCAATTAGATTGGTTGAAAACTATTTAGTATTAGCCTAGATATAGATAGCTTTTTACGATCACAACAATTAAGTCTACTAGATTAAGGCACAAAAATTAGGTAAAAACTATAATATTCAACTGCTTATATATCAATAACTAGACTAGGCTTTTAATCCGAACTTAAGCTATGTTAAAGACTAATTAATCTAGTTTACAAATCACTAATTAAGTTTAGATTTTAATTAGTACTAGTGGATTTATTGAGTAAATAGTCCAAGTCGAACTGACTCAGTGGAACAATGGAATTATAGACTGCGTCTACCATTTTTGTACATATTTAAGCTAATATAAGGCTAATGAGTCTGACAGTATTGGAAACTAGAAAAAGCGCACTATATAGCCGTGGAAGAAAATCTTGCAACTTATTAGTAGCTTTAGATATTTAGACTGTTGAACATGGATAAGGTGATTGTAGCCATTTGGTCGGACAGACAATACCACGAAAGACCAGACGAGACTTGAAAAAAAAACCGGCCAAGTGCGAGTTGTGACTCGCGCACCGAGTGTTCCGTACAAACTTGTAAGGTATCTTTTTTTTGTGGAGGACGTAGCAAGCACATTCAGTTAACTTAACAAGTGGCCCTCCTGAAATCACTACCATCTTAGTACCGCTGCAAGCATAACCTCAAGATGTCGCTGTCGTACGATGGAATTCTACCCTATATTTTATTACCATACATCCCCCATTCATAATAATAAAGTTTTAATTAAGAGTGCATGCCTTTAGAGGAGAAATATTATGAAATTGCATTATGGGGATTAGTTTGTCTCTAACCATAGTAACTTTTTTTTATTGTGGTTTGGTGGAAACTCTCACTAATCCCCCTTTTCCACTTGGCTTTTCAGTATGCTCCACCCCGGTTACGGGTATTTTGCATTCCTTCAGGATGGGCTGCCCGGACGGTTAGTGCCTCCCTGGTTGAAAATGCCTCCTCGGCGGGACCTAACCGAGGAGGACCTAACTGTATGCAACCCATAAGTTTTCATAAGTTTCTAATAGTAAATTCGCATTTTTCTTGTAATTAAACTACATATTTACAGTTTTCAGATTTTTCCCTTTACATGTGCTGTAAGACACCGCTTCTTGCCAAATTTCATGATTCTAGGTCAACGGGAAGTACCCTATAGGTTTTGATTCCCTTGTGAAATCGCAAAATATGCGACATAAACGGTCATATCTTTTGATCGCGTTGACTTACAAGTTTGATTTTTTCACAGCTGAAAGAGACCGCAGACCCGAGTATTTGAGACAAATTTCAACTTGTTACCTCTACGCGTTCCTGAGAAAAATGGTATTGACAGACAGACAGGCGGACAGATATAACTTTTCCCCAGCCAATACTATCGCCTCAGCCAAGACCATCAATAAACCGATGTCAAAAAAAAAAAAATGTAAGGTGGAGGAAGAGGAACTTTGAACTGAACGAGCAACAACTACGTTTCATGGGCGATGAGATATCTTAGACCTTGACACTGCCATCAAGTTTTTTTACAAAATATATAGTGTTTCCAAAAATCTTGAAATTTCACAGCTGAAAGAGACCGCAGACCCGAGTATTTGAGACAAATTTCAACTTGTTACCTCTACGCGTTCCTGAGAAAAATGGTATTGACAGACAGACAGACGGACGGACGGACAGATGGACGGACAGACAGACAGACATACAGACGGACGGACAACAAAGTGATCCTATAAGGGTTCCGTTTTCGGTACGGAACCCTAAAAATACCTGAACGGGGTCGATTTTTGCGCAAAAATTTGCAAAGAAGATTTTTCAAAGAGGTAGCGCGCGCCTCGCTGGTCGGACACTTCAAGGAAACTTTTCCAGAAATTGACTTGCCTTTATGCATCTCGTTTCTTTTTGTTTGAAACTGACTGCCTTGAAGGAGATTTTTAAATAATCATATTCGCACTTAACTCAAACAGACTAGACTAGCAGCGTCTTAAAGCTGAACTCGTCTAGTTTCCGAAACAGTAATTGATTTCAAACTACTTTTGGTATTAAGGAGGATATGGAGTAATTAGTCTGAGTCTAATTTGGTCTTACAACATTTTTTTTGGTAAATTCAACAAGCTATAACTCAACCACTAAATAAACAAGTAAACTAATTCAATATAGTGTAAAAAGAACAACTATTTAAGTTTATATAACTAAAAGTAATTTTGTATTAAGTCTAGTATTAAGATCTATCTATCTATCTAATGCTGCTACAGTCCTAAGTAGAAGAATGTAGAATGTAGATTTGGTGTCGACATGTACTGCAACCTTGATAGATCTATTGTACCCCACCCTCTTCCTCTAAATGTTAGTATACTTGTCTGTATTTACTTGTCTAGTATACCGTTTAGAGCGCCTCATCTAGTCCCGATTCCTTTAGGAATCTCAGGATCTGGGTAAGATGCAAGGGCCGCAACTCCTCTGCGTTGAAGCAGTGGGCTCCAAAGTATTTGTCTCTGAGGATTATCAGACTCTGAGCAGATATATAGGGGTTTCCTCTGCTGAGGTTTCATCTTCCTCTAGGCCAGGGATGACGAACCTATGACCCGCGGGTCAGACATTGACCCACACAGGCTATTTAAGTGACCGGGCATTGATTTTAGAACTTTTAGGACTTGACGATAATGATGACAGCGTTGCGGATTTAGATTTTATTCCAAATCTGGACATCCCTTTTGAAGACGATAATCTTTCCCCAGATGCAGCGACAGATATAACTTTTCTCTAGCCAACACTGTCGTCTCATCGAAGACCATCAATAAACCGCTGTCAAAAGCAGAAAAAATAAATGTAAGGTGGAGGAAGAGGAACTTGGAACTGAATGAGCAAGAACTACGTTTCATGGGCGATGAGATCATCTTAGACCTTGACACTGCCATCAAGTTTTTTTACAAAATATATAGTGTTTCCAAAAATCTTGATTGAAGATATCGCAAATCAAATGAATCATGACATGGTGCAAAAATATCCTAGTAAGACTTTTCGTGTAACTGAGACAGATATTCATGACAGATAGCATGTCATTGGTTCATCTTCCAAGAGTTACGAAGCACTGGAGCGGAAACATAGGAACCCATCTAGTAAAAGACACAATGCCAGTAAATAAATTCGAAATGATCAGGCGATTTATGCACTTCAAGAATTATACAAATAATGTTCCTCGTGATCACGCCGAAACTGGAACAGGGAGTGAAGTTGAGCCTGGTGAGCCGGACTTGGGAGCTTCATCAAATGTTGTGGTTAGACAATAAAATAGTTAAACTTGCTTCAAGTTTTGTGGGTGACCTACCCAAGGCTCAGGTTTCCAGGTATCATAAGGTAAATAACCCATACGATACTCAAAATATAATGAACAAAATTTGATCCACTACTCAAAAAGGTTCTAGGCCTAGGGTTTTGAGGTGTTTTCTACGTCTGCAGTGTCCCGTCAAGACTCCTGTCAGAATTCTAAGCTTGTTCCTGTTTAGTTTCAGGCAAGGTTCTGGATAAAAGATCCCAACATAACTTTGGATTCTCTTCGCCCTGGAAGATCTTTCCAGGTTTTCATCCTTTGTTCTCTTATTTCTTCATCTAAACTTTTGTGGATGGTGTTCACACTCATACCACAAAAGGGTTATTATTTTTTAAATACGAAGAAGTAAAACTATTTGCGAAATATTCCAGTCGAGTGAAACTTTTTAATTGAATCTAATGCCGGCATATATTAAAAATATTGTCTTACATGACTACAATTATAGTCTTGTGAACATAGACCTTTTTAGGTTAGTTAAGCGCATGCGCGTTCGCCATGTTTAAAAGCAGGGAATATGAAAAGGCCTTGCATCCCACCCAGATCCTGAGATTCCTAAAGGAATCGGGACTAGAGGAGGCGCTCTAAATGGTATACTAGACAAGTATATACAGACAAGTATACTAACGTTTAGAGGAAGAGGGTGGGGTACTATATATCTATGATGGTTGCAGTACATGTCGACACCAAATCTACATTAATCGGCTTCTTCGTTTCCGTATATACCAGTGTGTCCTGGTACCCAGTATAGCGTTACTTTATTTTCTCTGCTGAGCTTGTTTAGCTTTCCCACACAGTCCCATACCAGTTTGGATCTGATGGTGTATGAGCTAATGGCCTTTGTAATAATTTGTTTTTTGCGATAGTTCCTGTCGAGGTTAAATTGTGCACATCTTTCGATTGCATGTACCTCTGCTTGGAAGATACTTGGGAATATACCAATGGATTCGAAGTATTTGGTACGAGGTCCAAACACTTCTCCACTAGCAACTTCCTTTGTCTTCGAACCATTTGTATACCACTTGATAGCATTTTGTTCTATGTGGTATGCTGCGGATTCGTCGCTCCAGTCGGCTTTGCTACTACAGATTGCTGTGTAGTTTTTCTCGAAATGGTATCTACATACCATTTCGTCTTTCGGTGCTTCCAACCAGCGGATCTTGGCAGCGAGGCTGTTCCGGTCTCTGCTCCTGATTATTTGAACTCTGCCTATTCCTTCCTTGCTGAACCTTACAGTCCTAAGTAATACCTGGACCTCCTCCCACAGCCTAGTATTAAGATAGATATAGATTATGTTAAAGACTAACTAATCTAGTTTACAAATCACTAATTAAGTTTAGATTTTAATTAGTACTAGTGGATTAATGGAGTAAAGAGTACAAGTCGAACACACTCGGTGGAACAATGGAATTATTGACTGCGTCTAGCTTCCTCTAAGAGTGCCTTTTCCTAACGGAGGTTGGTTATCGTAATGGCAATTCTTATTTTTGACACTGCTGCTCTAAACAGGTCTATAGAGGAGCAATCAAACCACTCCCTCAAATTCTTGAGCCTGAAGGTCGGTCGTCTCCTCGGGCTCCTCTTTCCTGATATTCTTCCCTGCATAATGAGTTGTAGGAATGGAAACTAGAAATTATACAGCCCATTCACAAAAAGGGCGATAAAAATAACTGTAATAACTATATAGGGATAACGTTACTCTGCGTCACCTCCAAAGTACTTTCAAGTATAATCAACCAAAGGCATAGAAACGTAAGGGTAACTAGGGGTAATTCAACCCAAAAGGCAAAGACAATAATATGTTCTGTTGCTTATGCATCCGTTTATGTTAAGTTTCTTAATTGCTCCATCAAGTACTAGGTTGAATAAAAGTGCTGAAAGTGCGCCCTGTCTCACTTTAGTATATGCGGACTTAAATATATGCGGAGGAGATCTTGGGCGAGTACCAGTGCGGATTCCGACCAAACCGATCAACTTCACACGACGAGACAGATAATGGAAAAATGCTACGAACACAATATCACAATTCATAACCTGTTTATCGATTTCAAACAGGCTTTCGACGGTGTAAACAGAAGTAAGCTACTGAACGACCTGGTACTTATGGGAATACCACGAAAACTGGTTTATATGGTGAAGGTCACCATGCATGAATCGAAAGCGATAGTAGCTGTACAAAACGAACTGTCGGAAGCTTTCGAGTTCAATACAGGAGTGAGACAGGGCGACGCACTTTCAGCACTTTTATTTAACCTAGTACTTGATGGAGCAATTAAGAAACTTAACATAAACGGATGCATAAGCAACAGAACAAGGCAAATTTTGTCAGAGACTGAACAAAACAGACCTAAACAACTGGGACCAACTGAAGGAGACTCTTGTCAAGGCGGCCAATGAACTCGCCCCTCTCGAAGAAGGAAGCATCCGTGGTTGACTGAAGACTGTGACAATGCAATAGCCCAAAGACAGATAGCCTGGCTGAAGTGGAATTCTAAAAAAACCAAGGAAAATTGGCATACATTTTTGGAACAAAGAAAGGTTACAGCCAAGATAATTCGAGGAACCAAACGAACCTTCACACATAACCAACTAACCCAAATCGAAGAGAGCTTTGCTAAGAATAATTCCAGAGATTTCTTTGGAACCTTTAAGCAGGTACTCAGAAAATACGCTCCGCCAAGCCTCCACTTCAGAGAATCACAAGGCAAACTGGCTTATAACGACAAGGACAACTGCCACCTTTTGGCTTAGTACTTTAAAAATCTACTCAACTGTGACCCACCCAGCGAAGACTTCGACTATAAACAAACCACACCAAACCCGGACTCGCTTCCCCCTTCATTGGAAGAAGTTGGCCAGATCATTCAACTTCTTAAGAATAATAAGGCAGCTGGAGAGGACTCTATCGTTGCTGAACTGTGGAAAGGTGCTGGCAACAATGCCGTGCGCAAGCTAACCGAGATCATACAGGACAACTGGGAAACAGAGAAATTACCACCCGATTGGAAATCTGCTCTGATCCATCCGCTTCACAAAAAGGGAGTATTTTGGATCTAAACAACTGCCGAGGAATTTCTCTCGTCCCGGTAACATACAAGTTTTTCTCGAAGGCGTTACAAACAAGGGCAGAAAATCAGTTGGATAATCAACTGGGAGAATACCAGGGGGGCTTCAGGAAGACCCGATCCTGTGTTGAACAGATCATCAACCTTAAAACTGTACTTGCATACTCCAAGATGAGAAACCGCAAGGTGGTCGTCACCTTTGTTGATTTTAGGAAGGCCTACGATTCCATCGATAGAGAAACCCTTAACAAAGTACTCAAGGAACTAGCACTAGACTACAAGACCCGCAGACTAATCTTAGAAACTTTGACCAACACCCATTCCAAGGTTAAATTTAGAGGCGAGATTTCAGAAAGCTTCGAAATAAAAACTGGAGCGAGACAAGGAGATGGACTTTCCCCACTCCTCTTCAATTGTGTCCTTGAAAAGGTTATGAGAGAATAGCGCAAGGAACTGAACAATTTACGTGCTCAGAGTGGTATCTACCTGGGACGTAAGAACGATGGACTGGTTGTAGATTGCCTGGCCTTTGCAGATGACATGGCACTGTTTGCTGATTCTCTTGAGATGGCAACAATGCAGGTAAACTGTCTCAGAAAACAGGCTGCCAAAGTGGGTCTTCAAGTGTCGCTGGAGAAAACAGAATTCTTTACCAACATTAGAGAAGCAAACAAAGAGATGTTACTAGAACAGGGAAACATCAAGAGGACTGAGAAATTTAAGTATCTCGGCGAATGGGTTGAACCCAACTTATCAGAAAGAGCATCATTATCCAAGAGAGTCAGCAAGTTAGAACTAGCCTATCGGCTGACTAAGAACACTTACAATAAGAAATGCCTGTCACGCAACCTGAAACTTAAGCACTACACATCAGTCTTACGACCAGAAACCCTATATGCCTTGGAGTGTCTTTCTTTGAACCGAAGGGGTCTAATACAGAAATTGGAAATCAGAGGGAGGAGAATCCTCAAGAGGATCCTAGGCCCGGTAAAGGAAGATGGGGAATTCCGAAGACGGCATAACTCTGAGCTCTACGAACATATTGAAATGCTCTCTGACTGTGCAAGGAAAAGAAGGGTAGCTTTCTATGGCCACATTGCAAGATTGCCTCCAAACCGACTAACCAACCGTCTGTTCACCTTCTGGCAAAACAAGAAGCTTCGTACCACTCTCTGTCAACCAAGAGACCGAGAAGGATATTAAACAACTGGGAATAACAGATCTCAAAAACAGACAATCTGTGAGATGCACCCTAAAGGAAGTCCGTGTATTTCAGGAAAAACCTCGAAAGAAAGGTACCGCCTGGACAGAAGAGAGAAAGGAGTTACACCGGCAGAAGATGCGACAATACTGGGCAAAGGTCAAAGCCCAACAGTTGAACAAGCGTGGTCCAAAGTAGGCCTATTCGAAAGAAGAAGAAGAAGAAGAACAAGGCAAGTATGTGTATACGCAGATGATATCGTAATCATAGGGAGGAACGAAATAACTATTAGAAAAACATTAACAGAAATGGACAAAGAAACTACAAGATCCGGACTGAAAATAAACGAAGCAAAAACGAAATACATGAAACTAGCAAGAGGAAGTAACAACAACCTACAACCCATAAACATAGAAGACTACAACTTCGAGTGTCAACAACTTCTGTTATCTTGGTGCACAACTGAACACACAAAATCAAACAAGCGAAGAGATCAAGAGCAGGATAGTAGCAGGAAACAGAGGTTATTATTTGTATAAAAAAAATACTAACGTCAAGACTGCTAAACAGCGCATCTAAACTAAGAATATATAAAACAATAATTACGGTTACACACGGCTGCGAAACGTGGTCTTTATCGAAGATCGACGAGACCAATCTTAGAATTTTCGAACGAAAAATTCTAAGGAAAGTGTTTGGCCCGATACAAGAAAACGGAATGTTCAGAATTCGTATGAACCATGAACTGAACATCTGTATAAATAATGCGGATATTGTACGGTTTATAAAGGCACAAATAATCAGGAATCAGATGGCTGGGACATGTAGAGAGAATGGAACAGACAAGGGTAACAAAGATATTAACAGACTGGAAGCCAGTGGAAAGCAGAGTAAGAGGAAGACCTTGAAAAAGTTGGATAGATAGAGTGAAGGAAGATCTCAAAACACTCGGAATGAGAAATTGGAAAGAAGCGACAAATGATAGAGCGGAATGGAAAAAGATCGACGAGCAGGCTAAAACTCACCCAGGGTTGTAACGCCAAAGCAAAAAAAATGAGTTGTAGTAATCCATAACGATCTCCTCGCATGACGTGGCCCATATATTGAAGTTTTCTGGTTTTTTATTGTTTTAATTAGTTCTCGTTCTTTATTTATCTGGGTTAATACTAAAAATCTATAATATTAATACCTGCGTCTAGCATTTTTGTACAAATTTAAGCTAATATATTTTGGATTTTGATGAGTTTGACAGTTTTAGAAGCTAAAAGATGCGCACTATATAGCCGTGGAAGAAAATCTTGCGAATTATTAGTAGCTTTAGATATGTAGACTATTGAACAAAGATAAGGTGATTGTAGCCATTTGGTCGGACAGACAATACCAAACAAGACCAGACAAAACTAGAAAAGACCATACAAGACCATACTAGACCAGACAACACCAGACGAGACCTGACAAGACCAGACAATATCAGACAAGATCAGAAAAAAACAGACAGAACCAGACAAGTCGGGTCTTGTCTGGTTTCTATCTTTGGTAAAAGCAGACAAAACCTGGCAAGACCTGACAAGACCATACACGAAATTTCAGGAAATTCTTAGGTATATCCCTTATTAATATTATAGATTTAATAAATTACTTATTCTGTATAATTATGTATAATAACATAAATAATAAGTGTGTGTCGATCATTTAATGTATTGATTTATAATAAAGTTAGTCGCGGTTAGATAAACTGTCTTTGATATTATCTTAGACCTTTCAAATTACATAATAAATTTATTAGAAAACAGTTCAATACGTCTATAAGACAGAAGTGAGATAAGCATCAGAATTTATTTTTATTGCGAAATATATGTATACGGAACTAACAAATAAACAGACTGTACAAAAAAAAGTATTGATCAAGATTATATTTAATTGAATCAGATTACATCTGCTGCATAGATTGTATTGTAATTGATACGTTCATGTGAAGTAAATGTAAGAGGAATTTATTTTCATGTGAAAGCTAAACATGCATTGGTATAAGAACGTAAAAGATGTTGTATGTAAGTTACAGACTTTTTTGTTCTTTGACTTGATATATAACTAATAGGAAGTGCATGCTTTTACCTAGTTACACATTGTACGGTATGTAAGACATTTCGTGTGAGAATTCATTTCAATCTCAAAATTTCTTTTAAACAATAGGGAATATGAAACTGATTTTAATTTACTTGTTTTTTTTATCCCTGATACTTATCCCTGATCTTGACATTACACCTATACCATTATTTTCTCATGTAATGCCATAAAACTTAAATCGAAAAGTCCAAAATATGGGAGCGAAATTCAAATTTGCGAAACGCATAACCATTGGTGATAATGGTCTGTGTCGTGCACGTTGAGATTTATCGGCATCGATGTAGGTTAGGTTAGGTTAGATTCCTAACCTTAGGTTAGTCTCCACCCTGACTATACACCTCGATTGAGATTTTGTCTAACAGTTTATCTGGCGTACTTATAATAGCGGTTTTGCATTCTGGTTCTATACAATATCTATAAAAGGGTTATTTATTATCGAAATAGCAAATTCAAACAGAAAATCCTTAACCGTCTATGCAAATAGGCTATGCAACACTGAATGTCTAGTGGTATTCGACGTCATCGAAAGCGCGCGATAAATACAAACAGGTCAAATTTAATATATTATTTTTAAAATTAATTGAAACACTTTCAAAAGTATTTCTATTTTTTACTATGTTAAGACGAAGTAAAAGTGTATTAAACATTTTAAAAAAAATATGCATATTCCCTATTCGTTTTGTAATTAGAATTTCTTTTTCCATGCAAACACTTGTAATTTATATTATATGAATTTAACAAATGAACAATAGACCTTTTCATAGTTGAACATTTTTTGTGCGCATGCGTCATTTTCCGCCATGTTTTTCGGGCACTTTTTGACATACAACCAGTGAAAATAACAAAATATGCCCGAAACATTCATATTCCTGTCGGACGCGCATGCGCTTAACTAACCGTAAAAAGGTCTATTAACAATATACAGACTAGACATATATAGACTATATATATATTATAGTCATGTAAGACAATATTTTTAATATATGCCGGCATTAGATTTAATTAACTTCGTTAAAAAGTTTCACTCGACTGGGATATTTCAAATCGTTTTACTTCTTCGTACATAAATATTGATATAATTTTACAAGCAATTCGTACATAAATATTGATATAATTTTAACAGCAGCTGTATAATTCAGGATTCTTGGATTAAGTAAATAGACACGATTTTATTCAAATTTTGAAAATTTCTAAAGTGATTGTGTTAAGTGATTTTGCTCCGGCAAGGATTACAAAACCTGATTTAAATTAACTTTAAATTTAATTAATGAAATGCGATTATGTTTTTCAAATTTAAAATTAAGCTAAACTCGACTATGTCATGCATTCATGTCATGTTATCTGTATTACTAGTTTTCTTGAATTATTTGTGGTATTTTTCTGTTATTTGCTGCATTTAATTTTTGCAATACCTCGTGGGAAGTGGTGTTAGTCAACCGCAATTACCAAAAAGTCGCAATAATGATGGTAGATGTAACGTTACATCAAATATTGATTCTAAAATGTATTTCTACAAATTCACACGACCTTATAAATACTGTTTACTAATACTGTAGTTTTATTATCTAACATAAAATATCAATGACCTGACCTATGTAGCACAAACAACAATGTAGAACTTTTAAACGATCTTGTCGGTCTAGTCTTGTCTGTCTAGTCTTGTCTGTCTAGTCTTGTCTGTCTAGTCTTGTCTGTCTAGTCTTGTCTGTCTAGTCTTGTCTGTCTAGTCTTGTCTGTCTAGTCTTGTCTGTCTAGTCTTGTCTGTCTAGTCTTGTCTGTCTAGTCTTGTCTGTCTAGTCTTGTCTGTCTAGTCTTGTCTGTCTAGTCTTGTCTGTCTAGTCTTGTCTGTCTAGTCTTGTCTGTCTAGTCTTGTCTGTCTAGTCTTGTCTGTCTAGTCTTGTCTGTCTAGTCTTGTCTGTCTAGTCTTGTCTGTCTAGTCTTGTCTGTCTAGTCTTGTCTGTCTAGTCTTGTCTGTCTAGTCTTGTCTGTCTAGTCTTGTCTGTCTAGTCTTGTCTGTCTAGTCTTGTCTGTCTAGTCTTGTCTGTCTAGTCTTGTCTGTCTAGTCTTGTCTGTCTAGTCTTGTCTGTCTAGTCTTGTCTGTCTAGTCTTGTCTGTCTAGTCTTGTCTGTCTAGTCTTGTCTGTCTAGTCTTGTCTGTCTAGTCTTGTCTGTCTAGTCTTGTCTGTCTAGTCTTGTCTGTCTAGTCTTGTCTGTCTAGTCGTGTCTGTCTAGTCTTGTCTGTCTAGTCTTGTCTGTCTAGTCTTGTCTGTCTAGTCTTGTCTGTCTAGTCTTGTCTGTCTAGTCTTGTCTGTCTAGTCTTGTCTGTCTAGTCTTGTCTGTCTAGTCTTGTCTGTCTAGTCTTGTCTGTCTAGTCTTGTCTGTCTAGTCTTGTCTGTCTAGTCTTGTCTGTCTAGTCTTGTCTGTCTAGTCTTGTCTGTCTAGTCTTGTCTGTCTAGTCTTGTCTGTCTAGTCTTGTCTGTCTAGTCTTGTCTGTCTAGTCTTGTCTGTCTAGTCTAGTCTGTCTAGACTTGTCTGTCTAGTCTTGTCTGTCTAGTCTTGTCTGTCTAGTCTTGTCTGTCTAGTCTTGTCTGTCTAGTCTTGCCTGTCTAGTCTTGTCTGTCTAGTCTTGTCTGTCTAGTCTTGTATGTCTAGTCTTGTCTGTCTAGTCTTGTCTGTCTAGAATTGTCTGTCTAGACTTGTCTGTCTAGACTTGTCTGTCTAGTCAGAATCAGAATCAGAATCAGAATCAGTTTATTTCATTATTAAAGATTTAAGTACATAAAAGAAACTTAAATGCTAAATGAAATTTGTCTAGAAAATGGCCATTGAAAACGATAAATGGCACCAATAAAATTACATAAATATCACAATTTAGAACAGCACAAGTTAGAACATTATAAAAATTATTATGCTGGAACATAATCTACTTAATTAAAATATTGCAATATACATACGAAAACAAAAAACACAGAGTTATAATACATGTTAAAAGTTTACATACTAAAATAAACGATAAATAGCACATCACTTAACATATTAAAATTCATAAATATATTAAAACTAGCAAAAAAAATATTTACTTTATTTTATGGAAGAATTCATTTATATTATAGGGCTCCATATTAACCAGAAGGTTAAAAAGTTCCTTTTTCAAAGTCCTCAAATTATCAATCTTCTTGACAAATTTAGGAAGGTGGTTATATATTTTTAGCATGCTGTAAGGGGGGATTTTTTCAGTCATCGTCAGTGAATGTTTGGGGAGCTCGTATGTTTCCTTATTGAACCGAGTGACACGTTCAGTAGGCTTCGTGTAACTATCGAATAGGTCTTTATGCTTGGCTAGGAAGAGGACGCTTTCAAATACATAGACACCGGTGAAATGACCTCTGCATGAAGCCTTAAAGGGCAGATTGAGTATAATGCGCAAAACTTGTTTCTGGACACGAAAAATATTATTAATGTGCGTTCCATTTCCCCAGAATATGATGCCAAACCTAAGATGGGAGTGAAAGTTAGCATAGTAAACCAACCTCAGAATAGCTGGATCAACGTATTTGCTAAGGATTCTGATGGCGTATACTGTCTTATTCAGTTTGCACAGTAATTTATTGGTGTGGCTTACCCAGTCCAGTGTATCGTCAAAATAAATCCCCAGCAGCCTCACATTGGGTTGTATTCGAATAATTTCATTATCAATCCTTATCTCATTAGGGTAAGAATCATTGGTACGCTTAGTTTGGAAGATAGCTATATTGGTCTTCTCCTTATTTAATAGTAATCTGTTTTGCGTAAACCAAAACATCATAGAGGCCATGGCAAGGTTAACGCTCTGGGTGATATCCGCCGCAGATGTGTTTGTTAACAAAACGGTCGTATCATCTGCGTAATTTATAATAGTATTCTGGGTGCCTAAGGGTGAATTAGGTAAGTCGTTAATATATAGCGTAAATAATAATGGGCCAATGGTGCTTCCCTGCGGAATGCCCATGTTAACCCATCTTGGAGGGGATTTAACAACACCATTCGGGGTTACATGCGTAGTCATGTGAACGCGGTCGGACAAAAAGGATCTTATCCAATCTAGAGCCACTCCTCTAATTCCGTATCTAATGAGTTTCTGGAATAGGATATCGTGGTCAACCAGGTCGTACGCCTTGGAGAGATCCATAAGCAAACTAACAGGAATCTTCTTACCTTCAAGATTTTTACTAATTTCACTTACAAATTCAAAACAGGCGGTATCGATAGATTTGCCTTTAATAAAGCCATGTTGTTGTTTGCTAATTAATTCGTGTTTATTTGTAAATGATAAAATCCGGGAGCAAACCAGTTTTTCGAAGATCTTGGAGAAGGTGGATAGTACGCTGATTGGTTTGTAGTTAGCAAAATCAGTTAAATCACCAGATTTATGTATAGGCGTAATTAGCGCAACTTTTAACAAGTCCGGAAATGTGCCATATATAAAAGAGTTGTTAATTATATATTCCAGTGGTTCGAGTATGTGTACAAGTGCATTTTTTATGACAACACAAGGAATTTCGTCCTGGCCAGCACTCTTGGTATGCTTTAAGTTGGTTATGACATCAGAAAGCTCCTCCTTAGTAGTTGGTTTTAGGAAGATTGACGCATTATTTTCTACTATTTGATTTACAAATGGTATCCTAGGTATCGTGTCCGACAGGTTCAAAGGTTTAGTTCCAAAGTAATCGTTAATTTTTGCAAGCATTTCGTGTGAAGGCTGGTTGTTGTCGCCATATCTAGGTTTTTTCGACTTCATCTGTGTGATTCGATTTACAATTTCCCAAGTTGTTTTTTGGATATTCATAGATTCATGCAGCAATTTGTTAAAACTGTGTGTTTTGTCGCTTCTCAACAGCTTGCTATACCTTCTCCGCAGGTTGTTATATATCCTCTTATATCGACAGTCGAACTGAGCTATTACCTGAATTAATTCCAGATCCTTTTTGATAGTCATTAATTTAGGATTAGAGAAGATGCAGGGCGATCTTGGTTTGATGTTACTATGGAGCAGCGGGAAAGCCTCGTTAAACTCGGAGTAGAATATTTTAATGAAAACTTCCCATTGATTGTTGACACTGCCACTGTCAATCTTAAAAACCTCCTCCCAAGAGACATTCTCCATTAAATCTCTGTGGTGGCTCATATTCATCTCATTATACACTCTTACAAGTTTATGCCGTTTTAAGTCCGTCTCCGCTTTTATTACAAGCAACTGCGCACAATGGTCCGATATTAAAAAATCCATTGTTTTAAACATATATTTAAATTTAAAATGCACAATAATATTGTCCAGACACGAACCTGATCCTGGATGGCTAACATCGTTCGCTAGAGGCACAGCATTAAACGAATTTAGCAGAGATAGAAACTGCTGGCTTAAAGAGTTAACTTTTAAAATATCTATGTTAAAATCACCTGCCAGAATAAATGATTTTCCCTCGTTAGCCAATACTAATAACAATTGATGTAACTTTTCAATAAAAATTCGTACGCTTGTTAACGGGGCTCTATAGATAGCGATAATTATAACATCTTCATTGTTTATTGTAGTTACTATCCCTGTACATTCAAAGATAAATTCCACGGCAATATGGCTTAAATCTCGAAGAACTTTACTTGACGTACCATCTTTACAATAGATGGCAACTCCACCATGTAGTCCTTCCGGTCTGCAGAAGTGTGTCACCAGGTTGAAATTTCTGATTTTAAAAGCTTCTAGTTGCCATGGGGTTTTCCAGTGTTCAGTTAATACGACATAGGAACAGTTTATATTATTTTCCAGCATGAACTCAATTTTATCAACTGAGTTTCCGATAGATCTTGTGTTCTGATTAATCAAACATACTTCCTTTGGTGTTGCTTTGTCTATTATTGTCTTATCTAAATTTTCTAAATTTTCGTTGCCCCTTTTTCCAGCCATGTCTTGTCTGTCTAGTCTTGTCTGTCTAGTCTTGTCTGTCTAGTCTTGTCTGTCTAGTCTTGTCTGTCTAGTCTTGTCTGTCTAGTCTTGTCTGTCTAGTCTTGTCTGTCTAGTCTTGTCTGTCTAGTCTTGTCTGTCTAGTCTTGTCTGTCTAGTCTTGTCTGTCTAGTCTTGTCTGTCTAGTCTTGTCTGTCTAGTCTTGTCTGTCTAGTCTTGTCTGTCTAGTCTTGTCTGTCTAGTCTTGTCTGTCTAGTCTTGTCTGTCTAGTCTTGTCTGTCTAGTCTTGTCTGTCTAGTCTTGTCTGTCTAGTCTTGTCTGTCTAGTCTTGTCTGTCTAGTCTTGTCTGTCTAGTCTTGTCTGTCTAGTCTTGTCTGTCTAGTCTTGTCTGTCTAGTCTTGTCTGTCTAGTCTTGTCTGTCTAGTCTTGTCTGTCTAGTCTTGTCTGTCTAGTCTTGTCTGTCTAGTCTTGTCTGTCTAGTCTTGTCTGTCTAGTCTTGTCTGTCTAGTCTTGTCTGTCTAGTCTTGTCTGTCTAGTCTTGTCTGTCTAGTCTTGTCTGTCTAGTCTTGTCTGTCTAGTCTTGTCTGTCTAGTCTTGTCTGTCTAGTCTTGTCTGTCTAGTCTTGTCTGTCTAGTCTTGTCTGTCTAGTCTTGTCTGTCTAGTCTTGTCTGTCTAGTCTTGTCTGTCTAGTCTTGTCTGTCTAGTCTTGTCTGTCTAGTCTTGTCTGTCTAGTCTTTAAAGGAAATTATTTCCTCAATGTTAGAAATATGCAATCGTCGTGTTAACATGCAAGTATCCAGAAGTAACATAAGAAAGTTTCTCACCAAAAGAAATATACAAACGTAGACATTTAGTAATAGTATGTGATGTTATACAGCGTAGAATTTGAGTGATTACACGTTAGAACGCGTACTTAATGAATGGTGTAACATACGTGCTGGCAATGTAATTTATATTAAAGTTTTACACGTTAGAAACAACAAACTAATTAGTTTTGTCTAGATTAGTCCTGTTTGTCTACTTGTAGCTTTCCATGCTTTTCTCTTTACTACTTTTACAATTGTCTTTTGCAATTTAATTAAATCTTGTTTCTCTGTTATTATCTAAAGCTTGGGATTTCTTAAACAATGTGCCACACGAACTATCTTTGCTTCCGTAATTCGTTTAGGATCAATCTGAAATGTTTCTGGTATTTTCAAAAATTTAAACTTTTTAGGAAAAATATTTGAAATAAACGATAAATTTAAGAAAACATTCTATTTTTGTAATATGTAACCAATAATCTTGTAATTCAAACATATTGATCAATAAAGTGCTTATAAATCTAATAGATAATAGAACGTTAGACACGTTAGAAACTCGGATTTAATTGGCTTGTGTATTATGATTTCGCGAATGCGTTCATAAATAGTTCTTTAATCTTCGCGGTTCGTGATTGCATGGTAGCCGGCTAGAGATAAATCCCGTGATGGGCACATGCAGATTATAGATTTATGATCTCCATGAAGATCGTGCTGTTCTGCTTCCTCCATTATAAGAAAGATGTAAGCTCAGAATGCAATTTATAAGATGAATCTATAGGTTTCAAGGAATGGAAGGTAAGCGATTAATTATTTCCTTCATAGTTGCACGTGCATGTAGATTTTTTTAAAGAAAATAAATACGTTAAGCTGCAGGTATTTGCACTTTTCATCTTTCTACGCATTCTCCGAGTCTATAAATATAGATACGTTTGGAAATAAATCATAAGTTACGTAGACCATAAAAAGGTATATGTGCTAAATTTATGATATCTCATTAGAAATGAGAATTAATTTTATAAAATATTTTCGTAAGAAACTTCGACATTAACACGCGGCTTTGTAATAACTGATTTCTAAAAGCTTTATTCGTTGTTTTGTGGAATATTTTATGAATTATGTGGCGAAATGCGCTCGTTATTAGATGAACACAATGTGCACACGCCACGGACTTTCAACGTGTCACGAATACGCTCCGAAAATGTAAATATTTTGGTTGGCCAACACCACCAACAGACAGGATTCAATTTGTCATCGACGGTTAATAAACTCGTCAAAAATGCAAAAGATGTTTTAGGACAGGCCAAAAAGATTAATTGGCCGAAAGATTAATTTCTCAGAGAAATTGCCTAGAAATTATCGATAGCATATTTTGCCATTTTAAAGCAATGAAATGTGGTCAAGTCATTAAAAGTTATTTTTTATTTACGTTTCTGCCTTTAAATGATAACACAATATTAATATTCAACTTTAATCATCAATTCAAATATGGATAAAACGTTTTATAAGAGCACAAACACATTGCATAAGAAAATTAAATGGAAGTCGTATCGTCAGCTTAATTCAATCGAAAACTAATTCTTAGAATGTGCAACTTCTATTCAAACATAAAGGATGCAAATATTTTAGGACCACAAGGATCCATCTTAAGATCAGTATTATTTAATAATGAGCTTCCAACATTCACAAACGCTAAGAATATAATTTTCGTGTTAAATCAATAGCCGTTTTTCCTTTGTATTCAAATACAAATAATGTAAATATGGGTATATACCACTAGGATCTATCTTAGGACCATTATTATTTATTAATGATTTTCCAACACTCACAAACGATAAGACTAACATATTCGTATTAAATCAAAAGTCATTTATCATTTACATTCAAATATAAATATGGGTATACCACTAGAATCTATCTTAGGACCATTATTATTTATTAATGATTTTCTAACACCCACAAACGCTAAGGCTAACATATTCGCGTTAAATCAAAAGCCACTTATCGTTTATATTCAAATATGAATAATATAATTATGGGTATACCACTAGGATCTATCTTAGGACCATTATTATTTATTAATATCCTTACAGCATTCACAGACGCTAAGACTATCATATCTGTGTTAAATCAATAGCCATTTATCCCTTATGTTCAAATATGACTATGGGAGTATGGGTATACCACTAGGATCTATATTACGACCATTATAATTTATTAATAATCTTCGAACATTCGTAAGCAGTAAGATTATCGCATTCTTGTTAAATCAAAAGCCATTTATCATTTATTAATATTAATTTCGTTAGGGCCATCTATGGACTACGGTGCTTGTGTTTTAGCTGTTTCTTGATGTCATCGTCGTTGTTTGCCACGATTGGTGTTCTTAATTGTGGGTTTGCAGCTGCTTTCTTGTTGGTACCTCGAGCTTTTCTGTTGGCACAGTAGACCTTCATTTTCCGGCTAATTTCAATCTTACGTTCCTCAGACCATTTCCTGGTCTCGTCTTTTGGTATGTGAGTAACTTCTGTGAGGAATGTTACGAAGGATTTAGTTTTAAGAGTTATATGATAGTGACTCGGGTCGGCTATGTCATTTTGATTTATATGGAGTTGCGAAAGATTCTTCTCCACTTGCTTCATCCACATGAATCCAGTAGATTTGTCCTTGTTAGCAGATCCTATGGGATAACCTGTTTGAGTGCATTCTAGATAGATGTCCGTAAAAAGCCAGTCGCCTTCTTCTGATGGCATCTATGAGAACAGAATGTTCTCTCTATGTTTATATAGGTTGATACCATCGGCTTCCATCTGGTAGAATTCTTGTTCCTACTTTCCGTCTCAGGAACTTTCTTTCTTGCACCTCGAGGGCTCTTAATGGGGTCTAGTTAGATATAGGCACTCTGCTGCATAGAAGACAGGGTCTGCCTACTGCATTGTAGTGCCTTGTAAAATGACATTCATCGACTAATTTTTTGAAGCATATAGTTTTCTACAGGCATAGTAAGCCTTAACTAGTTTGAGTCTCCTGTGTTCCAGAGCCACTGTTTCGCTGAGGTCCTCTGAAAACCATATCCCAATGTACTTTATACTTAACACTCTCTTGATGTAGATATTATCACTGACTCATCATTCTAGGGGCATCTTTGATGTTAGTAACAAACTCGGTCTTTTCTATGTCGATCAGAAGACCTGTTTTAGCCGCTATTGAGTGCAGTATTTGGAGCTGAGTGATAGCCTCCTGTATGTCATTTTCCAAAAAAGTCAGATCGTCTGCAAAGACTAGGCATGGTATACTTAGGTTGTCGGCTTTAATTCCCATCCGTAATCCAGTGTTCTCTGGTAGGATGTTCGTCCACTCTCTAATGATCTTTATTAAATCTTAATGATGCCGTCTCCTTGTCTCACCCCTGTTTTAATGGCGAAACTCTCCGAGAACTGTCCTCTAAACTTTATTCTGGCGGTGGTGTTGTGCAGGGTGGCTTGTAACAGCCTATTGATCTTGTCGTTGAGTCCTAGTTCTTTTAAGGTTCTCTTAAAAAGAGTAATTCTGTCCACTGAGTCGTATGCGTTCTGGAAGTCGACACATCTACCCATTGTCTGGCTCTTGACTTGCTGTATTGAAGGATGGTCTTCAGATTGTGTATCTGCTCGGTACAGGACCTCGATGCTCTGAACCCTGCTTGATATTCTCCTAACTCTTTATCCAGCTGTCTTGTTACATGGCGTTCCAGAATCTTGGAAAATATCTTGTAGGTAACAGCAAGGAGTGATATTCCTCTGTAGTTACTGGGATATGTTTTGCTTCCCTTCTTGGATGAATAATGGCTTACGTCTAATCATCTGGGAGCCTCTCACTAGTCCATATGTCCAAAACTACTTTATATATGCTCCTGCTTTATATGTTCTCCTGCATGTTTTATCATTTCTACTACTATCCCGTCTTCCCCAGAAGCTTTATTATTCTTGAGTAGTTTAATTATTTCTCTGGCTTCTTCATAGATTGGAGGAGCGATATACTCAGTATTAGGGTTAGCTGGATTTGTAACTTGGAGACACTCAGTAGGTTCTTCTGCATTTAAGAGTCCTTTGAAGTAGTTAGTTAGGATCTTGGTACAATCGCTGTCATTAAGATACAGGGATCCATCTGGTCTCAGGAGGTGTAAGGAATGGGACGTGAATTGGGTTGTTTGTTGCTTGAGGCCTTTGTATAGATCTATAGAGTTGTTCCTTACAAAATCCTCCTCTCCTTGCTTAATCAGTTCCTAGTTGTGCTTCCTCTTTGCCCCTCTTATGATGCTAGACGTAGTTTTCCTTCGTGCAATAAAGGCTTGTAAATTAGCTTCGTTTTTATGTACAATCCATTTGATCCACGCTAGTCGCCTGGCTTCTATAGCTTTATCATATTCGCTGGATCACCACGGATGGAACCTTTAGGTCTATTGGGGATTGTTTCCTGAGCCGCTACTGTTATGGCATCCCTAAGCGGATCTCATTTTGTAGATGTGTTAATCCTGTTCGTATTACGAATCAGCCTCTCTTGGTAACTAGTGCTGTCTTCTTTAAGTTTGGTGATATCAAGCCTAGGGATCTTCGTGTTCTTTGCTAACACACCAATGGTCTTTATTAGTAGTTTCAGGTTCTTCTTAACCAGAGACAGGTAGTGAACATAGTCAAAGTTGGCTCGTCGTAGCACCTTGAGATTCATAATATCCCTGTGGTGTAGCTTGTCTATAGCTACGTGGTCGATTTGGAATTCATCCATCATGCTATTTGGGCATCGCCATGTCATGGCCTTCCTGGGAAAGTTCTGTAGACATCAAAAATAAGCCATACTTGGTGCAGACACTGATTAAGCGTTCCCCGTTGGTATTGGTTCTCTTATGGGCAGGATATCTTCCTACAATCCTCTGGTGTTTCTGTTCTCTACCGATCTGACCATTGAAATCTCCTAACAATATATTCGTATGGTGATATATTATATTATCATTTATAATTAAATATAAATAATATAAATATGGGTATACCACTAGGATCTATCTTAGGACCATTATTCTTTATACATAAACTACCAACATTCGCAAATGCTAAGACTATCATATTCGTGTTAAATCAAACAGAACACAGATATGATACACACAGGACAGAGGCAGGACACAGATAGGATAAAATACAAATATGAATTAGAACATTTTATTAGAGCACAAACGCATTACATAAGAAATAGATATAAAATGAGTGTCTTATCGTTAATTTAGTTTAATCGAAAACTAATTCTTCGAATGTGCAACTTGTATTCAAATATAAATCATGTTTGTGAACCACAAGGATCTATCATAGGATCAGTATTATTTATTAATAATCTTCCTACATTCACAAACGCTAAAACTATCACATTCGTGTTTAAGCTATTTATCCTTTATATTAAAAATATAAATAATATAATTATGGGTATACCACTAGGATTTATTTTAGGACCATTGTTATTTATATAATATAACATATTACCAAAAGGCTTAAGAAGATCCAGGATCAGGTGTGTTTAGATTAAATTCTTAGATTTCTATACGAATTATCGCAAGAAATATATTGATATTTTGCGCGATTTGCTCGGAAATTAAAGCAACAAGGTCATGTGCCATCATATCCAAATTGTTTTCGACTGTTGAAGAAGCTGAAAAAGGTGTGGAAGTGCGAGGAAGACACAAGTAATGCCTTGATCACACGTAACGTTTAGAGTAGCGAGACAGTAAACTCGGCCAAGTATTCGATACGTGTAAACATGTCACCGAGTACACGGCCGAGTGCTCGGGCCAGTAAAATGGCGAGACAGTCACTCGGACCCCTTTCTATTTACTAGGCCAAGTGCAGGCCGAGAGGCTACTACCGTTACCGACTCGCTGTCCCACTCGCCATGTCTGAACAAGTACTCTCCTCGTTTTGTCAGTACGGTGCAAATTGCAAAATTAAAACAAACAAACTAGCCACCGTTAGTTTGTTTGTTTTAATTTTGCAATTGAAACTTTTGATGAAGTATTGCTTTATTTAGTTATTAATTAATTTTGGTTTTACGTATTTTAAAAAAGAAAAGAAAATGTCGTTAAAATGGGACAATGAAAAAACAATTAAATTTATTCAAATATATAAAGTGAATCCATGTGAGTCCTACCAGTGAGTCCCACAGACGGACTTTAGTTCACAGGACTACAAAAATAAGCCAAAAAGAGACATGCGGCATACGTATCCATTTCGAGAGAAATGGATATTGAAGGCTTTGGGGTGACGGAAATAAAAAACAAATTAAAAAATTTAAGATCTACTTATTGCCAGGAGAAGAAAAAAGCGCAGGAGTCAAAGAAATCGTGTGCAGCCGTAACAAATGTATATGTTTCCAACATAAAATGGCTCAATGGAATGGAAGAGGTGTTCGCCTTTTTTTTTAATTCATTCATTAAAATGTTCTACATCCATTCTCAGTAGCGCTTTAAATTCCGCTGGGTCTTCTAATTCGAATTCCCGAAGTAGATTGTTACTTGCTCCAAGTTCGGGTCTCCTCAACATCCAAGGCCTTGTCCAAACGCGCTTCTTATCGTTTCGTAACAATTCGTTTAACTCCTCAATTAAATGAGGTATAAGCATCTTAGTGCATTTTTGAATCAACCCTTCACTATCCATCATGATCACTGACTGACTCACCCAGCAAAAAAATTAAAGCGTGTGAACACCTACTCGCCCACTCTGCTCTCTCGGCCGAATGACATTTTACTGTCTCGCCACTGTACTCGTTACGTGTGATCAAGCCATAACTCTATAAAGACATGCCGATAGAGGAGCCTAGCAAATGGAGGAACTTCAAATTCTTTAATGGGTCCGTTTTTCTTCTGGAGAGTGGGAACGAAACGAGCGGAAAAGGAGATGAAACGACACGGAGAAGAAATGGACAAAAGCCTAGTGAAGAAATGACACAGAGAAGAAATGGATAAAAGCCTAGAAGGCTTCCAAAATCAATTAGAAAATGACCGATCCTTGCCTAAAGTTAAACAAATCGAGGATAAAAACTAAAACGAAAATAAAAGCTAAAACCTAGCTGGTAATTAAACGAATAAGAACCGATAGTTAAAACTATAATTTATTAACTGGAGAAGCCAGGTGTCATCTGTCTAGACTTAATTTTTAAAACAAAATTCAAATTTTAATTAGATATATTTATTAAGTGAATTGATATCTTAACGATGTGTAATTTGCATGTCTCGTGTTAAAGCTCTTAATAATATTAAATCATACACATTTTGCAGAATATGGCCCGAGCCATAAATAAAGCCACGATTTACTATCGCGACATTTCGAAATGAGCGTAATTAATGATAATCAGACGCCGATAAAATTTGTACTACAACCTACTGGAAACTGCAATAATTATGCGAAATTCGAATAAAATCTCACGCAGTTTCCGCGTGGGTTACTCCACACTTTTTTCCCTCATCGCTCGTATTTATATTTAGCCGTTGAGTAAGCTCGTATAAATCAATACAAGTGGAACTGTTACCTTAAACGTTTATTATTATCAGATAGATTTTAACATTAATTATTAGCTTTGTTTATATTTATTCACAATTTATTAGCGATTAAATTACACTTGTATAAACACATTAATTATCGATAATTGTATCTTTCTTATTTTAACTAAAAAATCTTGGACACATAATTTTTATAAAAACTTAATAAAGTCGGAACACAGCCTGAATATATAAATATATTCAACTTTTCCGGAGCTCTATAACAATATTGAGGCTTTTTAGCACTACCAAAAACAATTCTCCTTGTGAAATTTCTTAGTTATTTTATAGCGTTCAGTCCATCTGAGTGTCACGAAGGTAAAAAAACAGAAAAATAACATTGTTTTTTAAGATCATGTCTTTCCGAAAACTTGAGTGGATAGCGTAGACGCGTTTCGAGATTTATCTCTCATCAGTACAGCTTTGATTTTAACAATTCTAAATTATATAATTTTTAACTAACTTAACCAATTCAACTCCGCATCTTTCGTTTTGCACCTTTGATAAGTACGCCTGGCCTTCACACAGGCTTTTCTAAAGTTGCTCTTTCCTCAAGGATTTTCATCGATCCTCAGGGACTTTCATCGATCCTTGCGCAGAGGTTTGGCCAGCATTTCCTCTTCTCGATATTTATGGATCTCCGAAGCATTTGCTTTGACTCTGTCATCCTCTGACCTCTGACCCATTGATAGCCACACATGACCTTCACACAGGCTTTTTTGATGTTGCTGATCTCCTCAATTCACCAGTACACTTTCTTCTGATTGTAGGAGGTCTTCCTGGCCGGCAGGCATTCCTTATATATTTTGGTAACGGTAGTGATCATCCCTTTTGGAGTGTCGGTTGTCCGGTTTTTAGTCCAACGTTCCAAAGCAGATGCCACTCTTGCCAAATCCAACATAACCTATAATTTCGTATTTTTGAAACTCAGAAACCGAAAAAATTCGTTCTTTTCTTCGAGGTTTTCATGTCTTTATTATTTCCGTCAGTTAACATCATTTCCGATTGAAAAAGGATCTGATTTAATCCCAAGTCGCGTCTAAATAAATTTTACTTCAGAAACAAATGTCTTATTATCAACTATTTGTTTTCAACTTACATATTTCAAGATATCAAGAGATAGAGATCATTTTCAGAGAAGATATCATTTTCAATTATATCAAGATATAATCAGTATTATTAGTAGATTAGCTAGTACAGTTCGGGACTAAAATCTCATGAGGTTTTACATAGGGGTCTGAATTCATTTTACTTCCGGTGACGTGTCTGGTTCTAGCGCAAACCCAAACCGCCAATAACTCCACGCTGAGTGTGAGGTATATGTAGCCTCACGTGTGAGGTCTATGTAGCCCCACGTTTGAGGTCTATGTAACTCCACGCTAAAGAGAGTGTGATGCTACAGAAAGAATCTCTTCAGCGTGGGGCTACATAGACCTCACACGCGGGGCTACATAGACTTCACACTTTGCGTGGGGTTATTGACGGTTTGCGCATGTTCTAGAACCAGACACGTGACCGGAAGTAAAATTAATTCAGACTCCTATGTAAAACCTTATAAGATTTTGGTCCCGAACTGTCTTAGCTACTCTACTATTATTAGATAATATTGTGTTTAATACTAAAAGCGATTTCAAGAGAAAACCAAACTTCTCATGGAAACCGTAGTAAAACTACCCTTAATAACTTTTGTGGGTCATTTATTAGATTCTAAATATAACGAAATGTTTTACTGGGGTAATCTTATAAGAATTAGAAATCAATGTATTATAAGAAATTCGATAGCATTTTGTGTATGTGTGGCCTTGTATGCGTGAACTGTCCTTTCTTTAAGGTTCATATAAATTAGTCTTATCTAACGTAGTCACAGTTACCGTGAAATTTATCTTAATTAAAACCGTTATTATCTATATGGCAACTACGTCCTTCCTTTAATAATATTCTTAATAGTGTAAACAGAATACAAAAAGATTTAATTAAATTGTAAAAGACAATTTTGTAAAGAAATTTTTAATTAAAGACATTTTTTGCGCTTTAATTTTCAATGTTGACATTAAATATGTAAGCTTGCAAGAAATAGTTGATAATAAGAGATTTACATTGAATTGAAGATTTACATTTATTTATTTATTTATTTTCATACAGATTCAGTTCAATGTAGCAGCTATCCTATTAATAATAAGAAATTTGTTTCTGAAGTAAAACTTCTTTAGACGCGACTTGGGATTAAATCTGATCTTTTTTCAACCGGAAATGACGTTATCTGACGGAAATTAAGTTAGGTTCAGTCATATCTACATAGATGTCACTCTTTAATAGTTCTAACATTTTGACTTTTTTGTGACTCGAGTGACTCGAACAAAGAGATTAAAATACGAATACACAGTGACAATAGGTGTTTCTTTCCTATGCGAACCCTCATGCAATCCAAAACGGTGTCTAGAGTGTCAAAGCTGAGCGTGTACCAGGCTGTAATCAAACCGATCATCTGTTATGGCTGTGAAACCTGGACCCTTACGAAATACAATGAGCTTCTACTAAAGCGTACTGAAAGGAAGATCCTGAGAGGAATATTTGGCCCCGTCAAGGATCCAAACACGGAGAAATATCGCATAAGCACGAATACACAACAACAAAAGCCGGATATAGTCAAATCAATAAAATCCCAGCGTCTGAGATGGGGTGCACATGTCCAAGGAGCACCTGACGACTGACTGATCAAGATAATATGGGAAGGAAACCCAGCAAGAAAGAGACCGCTGAGGCGGCCGAGAATCAGATGGAAGGACAACATTTTAATAGATCTACGACTATGCAGGTATATGACTGGAAGGAGGGCATGTTGGACCTGGACCGATGGAGGCAAATCGTTAACGCAGCCAAGACCCACCAAGGGTTGTAGTGCTACCCAGAAGAAGAAGAGGAAGAGTGACTCGAATATTTTTTCTGGCAGAAATAACGTTAAGTAAAGTTTATTTTCTACTTACGTTGCCGAAGATCATTAATAGATAATAATGGTCCCAAGATAGATCCTAGTGGTATTTCCAAATTTACATTATTCATATATCCGACGCGAGTATCCGACGTTGGGTCGGATATGTCGCAAAACTAAGCAAGAATAGGTGGACTACCAGAATTACCCAGTGGCGACCTAGAGAAACAACAAGGAGTAGGGGTCGTTCACAAAGAAGGTGGTTGGATGAGACTAAATCGACCGCTGGTAAAGACTGGCATCGCAAAGCCAAAAAGCGCCAGATGTGGAAGACATACGAACAGGGCCGTCCTTAACCTATTGGAGGCCCTGGGCACATTAGGATAATAGGGCCCGTTAGGTCGCGGCCATATGATCCTGATATAGCACTATTTTGTTAGAATAAACCCAGAAAGCAGATAAGCAAAGTTTTAGACTTTTATATCTTTACAGTCACATTACATGAAGAGATAATATAATCCACAAAAATAACTCTTTTAGCATTCACAGGTTATTTCTTAAAAATCTATGTTGATTGAAGAAGTACCCTACTACATTTGAGATGGACAAAATCTTTAATCAACCCTTCAAAATCTATGTTTTTGAACATATCACATTCTATGTCATTTTTTTTTATTCTTTTCAATTTGGAGAAGAAGCGATCCCCACTGCAATTAGTTATCATCAAACTTAAAAAGATTCTCAATGCGATTTCTACATTTTAAAATGCGTCTTCACTTTTGTTATCTTTGAAAAAGTTATGGTTTGGTGATCTGGCAGGAACTAGGGGGCCCCAATCAATCGCGGGGCCCTGGGCATGTGCCCAGATTACCTAGTGGGAAAGAGGGGACTGCATACGAAGAGGCTTATGTCCAGGAGTGGACGTTGGAAAGCTGATGAAGAAGAAAGAAGGAGAATACATTATTCATATTTGACTACAAAGGATATATGCCTTTTGATTTCATACATATATGATAGTCCTATCGTTTGTTAATGTTGAAGATCAATAATAAATAATATTGGTTCTAAGATAGATCCTAGTGGTATATCCATATTTACGTTATTCCTATTTTTTTAATTTATTTATTTCACTAATTACACAATTTACAATAACTTCTTCTTCTTTCGAATAGACCTACTTTGGACCACGTTTTTTCAACTGTTGGGCGCATCTTCTGCCGGTGTAACTCCTTTCTCTCTTCTGTCCAGAGGGTACCTTTCCTTCGGGGCTTTTCCTGAAATCCACGGACTTCCTGCAGGGTGCGTCTCACAGACTGTCTGTTTTGGAGATCTGTTATTCCCAGTTCTTCAATATCCTTCTCGGTTTCCGTCAACCAAGTGGTACGAACCTTCTTGTTTTTCCAGAAGGGGAACAGACGGTTGGTTAGTCGGTTTTGAGGCAATCTTGCAACGTGGCCATAGAAAGCTACCCTTCTTTTCCTTCCACAGTCAGAGAGCATCTCAATATGTTAGTAGAGCCCAGAGTTATACCGCCTTCGGAATTCCCCATCTTCCGTTACCTGGCGTAGGATCTTCCTGAAGATTCTCCTCTCTCTGATTTCCAATTTCTCTACCAGACTTGTACCAGAATTGTTTGTACCAGAATTGTATCTTCTTCGGTTCAAGAAAAGATGCTCCGTGGCATACAGGGCTTCTGGTCGTAAGACTGATGTGTAGTGCTTAAGTTTCAGGTTGCGTGACAGGCATTTCTTGTTGTAACTGTTCTTAGACAGTCGATAGGCTAGTTCTAACTTATTGGCTCTCTTGGATAATGATGCTCTTTCTGATAAGTTTGGTTCAATCCATTCGCCGAGATACTTGAATTTCTCAGTCCTCTTGATGTTTCCCTGCTCTAGTAACATCTCTCTGTTTGCTTCTCTGATGTCGGTGAAGAATTCTCTTTTCTCCAGCGACACTGGAAGACCCACTTTGGCAGCCTGTTTTCTAAGCAATTTACAATATATTCATAAATTACAACGTTAGGAAGGAGTGAGTAACAGGCTCACGAGTAATCGGAGCCCAATGACAACTTAAAACCTTAGGTATTGCAATACACAGAATGACCGACAGAAACAAATGATTAGCAGCTTATTTCACTCAGAGCAGTGAGGTGTAATTTATTAAAGTGCTTCATGTTAAGAGAGGAACAATTTAAAATATCAGGACAGTCTGGAAGGAAGCGTTGGTTTAGGTAATTGTTGCGTTGAGAGACGTGTGAGGGGGAATGTTTCGTTGAGTTTGTATGGAAACCCATCAGACGGTAGCTTCTGGGTATGCGGGAAATTATTGTGGGACAGTTAAGATTTAAACGGGACAGCAGGTAGGGACAATCAATTCGATTCTAATCTCGTGGAAAGCAATGGCAAACTACCACGAGTAATTCTGCCAAGAGAACCTCTCAAATAGTGCCGTTCGGAACCGGTGATAAACTGAAGGTCCCGCATATTAGTGTGACGATGCGTTCCACAATTATGCGCGAGAGGTCACGACACTTCAGCAACGAAGTAAATCGACTGGAGATGAGCGGACGGAAACCTACGTGATTGAAAATTAAGGAATTTTCTTTGGATTTTTGGAGACGTTGCGTGTATACATTATATTGAGGGGGACAAACACAGGGGGTGCAAATTCCAATATCGACCTGACCATCTTCTTCTTCTTCATGTGCATATCCGATTTCGGATGTTTGCGATGAGCATGACTATTTTCACTTTATTGGTTGCTATTCTGAAGAGCTCGTTCGAAGTCTTCCCGTACCACGCTCTGAGATTCTGCAACCATGAAATTCTCCTCCGTCCAGGTCTTCGTTTTCCGTGTATCTTGCCTTGAATGATGGCTTGTAATAGGGCGTATGTGTCCTCGTTCCGCATGATGTGGCCTAGATATTGGAGCTTGCGGGTTTTGATGGTGTCCATGATCTCCTTCTCTTTCTTCATCCTGTGGAGGACCTCGATGTTTGTTACCCGGTCTTTCCAAGATATTTGCAGGATACGTCAATATAGCCACATCTCAAAGGCTTCAAGCTTTTTTGTTGTTGCATCATTTAGTGTCCAGGACTCGACTCCGTAAAGTAATATTGGGAAAATGTAGCACCTCAACATGCGTACTTTGGTTTCAAGACGTAGTTCGTGATTTTTGTAGAGGTTATTCATTGTATTGAAGGCAGCTCGAGCTTTTCCAATTCTACATTTTATCTCTTGGCTATTGTTCCAGTTTTCGTTCACAAGTGTACCTAAGTATGTTGTAACACTTAACCTGACCATGGTCTAGTGGAATGGTTCATGATTAGAATGAATCATGAATGAATTATGATCAGTTACCCTGACCATAAATCCTAGTGATCTGTTGGCGTTTTTTATAATAGCGTCGATATGTTCAGAGAAACATAACTTCATATCAAATAAGATGCCCAGGTCCTTAATCGAGGTAACCCTCTTAATTAGAGTACCACAAAACCATAGCCGTATGCGACAGGTGTCCTTTTTCTGGTATAAGATATCACCCAGCACTTTCCACTGTTTAATCGAAGTTTGTTATTAGAGCAGTACGTCGCGAACTTGTCCAGATCTGCTTGCAAACGATTTACATCGTTGATATTGCGTGTTTTATTAAAGATCTTTATATCGTCAGCATAGATATAGATCTTTATATCGTACAGCATAGAAGTCCACAGTTCTCAAGTTAGGCGACAACATCGTTTATGTATATTATAAAGAGCAAGGGTCTCAGATGAGAGCCTTGGGGGCACCTGACGACGCGTCACAACTCGTTGAAGTATAACTATTAAAAGTAATCGCCTGTGAGCGACCTGACAGGTAGGATCTAAACCAATTCAACAAATTTCCGGGTAAGCCAAGTTGCTCAAGTTTGAGGAGCAGTATCTGATGATCTATGCTATCGAAGGCTTTGCTAAGATCTGTATAGATCGCATCAACTTGCGCTCCGTCATCAACCTATTTGAATATAAAGGATAAATGACTTTTCATTTAACACGAATATGATAGTCTTAGCGTTTTTGAATGTTCGAAGATGAAAATGAAGAGTCCTCACTTATCGACAAACTCGCTAGTTGTAAGAACCAAACTCAGTCGATAAGTGAGGTGACCTGTATTTTGAGTTGCTGTTTTTCTTCTGAGTATGTTACAACCATTTGGAGGAGGTGTTGTCGTTAGACTAACGGTGCAAAATTTAATGAAATCAAGTTTTGACAAAGATTGCGTTTGTACTTCTTGTCTGTCTAGACAAAACCGCCACAAAGACCTTTTCATAATTGAAATTTTTTGTGCGCATTTATCAATTTCCGTCATGTTATACCTCAAAAAGTGCCCGAACTTTTTGACGTATAACTAAATATGTGCTTGAAACTTTCATATTCCCGCCTTTCAAACTAGGCGGATGCGCATGGGCTTAACTAACCGTAAAAGGTCTATTGTCTATCTATAATTAATGTGTATATGTAGTCTTAATACTTTGTTTCAAAGCCTTAATCTTTTCTGTCTGCGTCCACTTGCCTTTTCTAGTTTCTATTTTCAATATAGTCCTTCTTGTCGGTTTATTTATGGTCTTGCTTTTATAATCCCGTTCGGAATAAATATTATCAGAATGTTTTCAGATTTTAAATATGTTATCTTTTTACGGGCTCTTTAAGATATGTTTTGCCGAACGGGAATCCTATCTAATCTCGACTCTCTGGTCTTTTCCTATTTTTCTAATCTTCTATTCACTCTCGTTTTAATCTCTGAAATCTTGCTTGTTTAGTTTTGTTTATTTTTCCATGTCTGCTGTTGAGTCTTGCGTTTTTAATTTGTCTGGTCTTGTAAAGAAGAGTTGGGATTATTCTTGCTGGAATTATGAATAATTTATAATGCGTGGAATAACTTTCGCTGCTCGATTAATATTAATGTCTTGCATGAAAATAAACTTATTTTTGGATTTTACGGTGTAATTAAAAATGGCATATTAATTTTAATTACGCGTTTTGGAGACGTGTTAACAGTATTTTTTGCATATTAAAGACGTTTATTAGACGAAATTTGTCACAACGGGGAAAGGGGAGCAACATTTTGAAAAATATTTGAAATGAAACTTGTAGAGAATTGAATTTCCTATAAGGAAAGTTCTTTTCTATTGATTTTTTGTCTATCCTGTTGGTAATAATCAAGCTTGCAACAAAGTCAAATTTCGTTTTTGTTGCCTCAAAAATTGGATAATAACTCGGAAACGAGGCGGAAATTAGAAAAATATTTCGAATAAAACTTGAGAATTTAATTTTCTATAAGAAACCTTATTTAGTAATATTGTATCTGTCAAGTTGGTAATAATTAACCGTGAAACAAAGTCAAATATTGCTTTTGTCTTAGATTGCTCTTGGCTCAAAGATTGGAAAATTAGTCGAAAACTAAACGAAATTTTGAAAAATGTTTCAAATAAAACTTGAAGAGAATTAAATTTTCTACAAGAAACCTTCTTATTTAGTGATTTTGTATCTGTCAGGTTGGTAAAAATTAACCCGAAACAAAGTTAAATGTTGTTTTTGTTTTGCATTGTTCTTGTCTCAAAGATTCGAAAATAAGTCGAAAACTAAAGGAAATTTTGAATACGTTGCAAATAAAATATTAAGAGAATTTAATTTTCTATAAGAAACCTTGTTATTAGTGAATTTACATCTGTCAAGTTGGTAATAATTAACCGTGAAACAAAGTCAAATGTTGTTTTTGTTTTGCATTGTTCTTGTCTCAAAGTGTTTGAACCGTATCTCACGAAAATCAAATTTTGCTAATTTTAAACGGGCTGGTCTGATCACTTACCTCTAAGGGTTGCAAGCATCTCCGCCCCGTGTGGACCGTCCTTTCGGCGCCTATTCCAAGGGAGGAATTAAGGATAATAGGTGGAAGGATTCCCTTAAAATTATTGTCTTCCAGACGTTTGTGGTCGCGGCAGCCCTTTGGCTCGTGATTACACCCCCTTATTAACTGGAAACTAAATCTGCGTGCACGTGTCGATTGCCCTGGGTTCGCGCTTCAATCCGTGTCTTTTCGCTTCTAACACTCGAAGCATACAACCGGAAATATATAAATTCGCGGCGTAATTAATTAATCGCGAGATTTCGGCCCAGGTCGATACACCTTTCCCCTTCTTTTAATCGATGCCGAAATCGATTTAAATTTCGAATTAAAATATAGATTTATTAAAATTAGCGCGTACACAAAGATTCGAAAATAAGTCGAAAACTAAACGTAATTTTGAAAAATGTTTCGAATAAAACTTGAAGAGAATTTAATTTTCTACAAGAAACCTTGTTATTTAGTGATTTTATATCTGTCAAGTTGGTAATAATTAACCGTGAAACAAAGTCAAATATTGTATATGTTTTGCATTGTTCTTGTCCCAACGATTCGAAAATAAGCTGAAAACTAAACGAAATTTTGAAAAATATTGCAAATAAAACTTGAAGAGAATTTAATTTTCTATAAGAAACCTTGTTATTTAGTGATTTTATATCTGTCAAGTTGGTAATAATTAACCGTGTAACAAAGTCAAATGTTGTTTTTGTTTTGCATTGTTCTTGTCCCAAAGATTCGAAAATAAGTCGAAAACTAAACGAAATTTTGAAAAATATTGCAAATAAAACTTGAAGAGAATTTTATTTTCTATAAGAAATCTTGTTATTTAATGGTTTTATATCTGTCAAGTTGGTAATAATTAACCGTAAACAAAGTCAAATGTTGTTATTGTTTTGCATTGTTATTGTCTCAAAGATTTGAAAATAAGTCGAAAACTAAACGAAATTTTGAAAAATGCTGAAATAAAACTTGAACAGAATTTAATTTTCTGCAAGAAACCTTGTTAGTTAGTGCTTTTATATCTGTCAAGTTGGTAATAATTAACCGTGAAACAAAGTCAAATATTATTTTTGTTTTACATTGCCCTTGTCTCAAAGATTCGTAAATAAGTCGAAAACTAAACGAAATTTTGAAAAATCTTGCAAATAAAACTTGTAGAGAAATAAATTTCCTATAAGGAAATTCTTACATAGTGACTTTTTGTAACTCAAGTTGGTAATAATCAGCCTTGAAACAAAGTTTAAACCTTAAATGATTAAATAAAACATTTGCAAACAAGTTCCTTCATCATCATGTTTTTCTCCAAATAAAGTTTCCTTAGATAAATCAGTTAACTTTGGACTTGACCTATATATTTATTGCATAATTTATACATTATACAAAGGGCTATCGACCACAAGGTCATTCTGTCTGATGAAAACCTTATTTTACATGTTGCGTGTTAAAACATTTCCAATGTTCAAGACTTTTTTGTTCAAGACATTTCCTTAACTAATCTTATTTTAATTAATTTTTATTTTAAACTTACCAGGCTAAAATACAATATCCGATTTCGGTGAGCCCTGTCAGCAGCCCGATTGAGTGTAATTATCTTAAAATATAGATTTATTCAAATTGGCGCGAACACAAAGATTCGAAAATAAGTCGAAAACTAAACGAAATTTTGAAAAATGTTTCGAATAAAACTTGAAGAGAATTTAATTTTCTACAAGAAACCTTGTTATTTAGCTCCCGAGTAGGGCATCCAAAAAACCGATGGAATTTCAAAAACCGGTTGTCAGTTTTTCGTAAAATTAAAAACCGGTTAGTCGGTTAAAACCCGGTTTTAAGTAAAAAAAATAAATAAATTTCGGCTATAAACCAAATAAAATAAATATTTATTCACCATTTATAATTATTTAATATATAAAAATATATATATTTGTGAATTATTTCATTATATTTACGTAAAGAATAAAAAAGTGGCACAATTTATATAAATATTCAAATAGGATTTAAAACAATTCAACATGTAATATGTTTCACCACGTATTGTTAAATTTTTTTTTTCTACAATTTGCCTAGTAGTGGTTGGTCCGAAGCAGTATTGGCGGGGCTTAGCTATTAGAGGCATACGCCGCGTAAAGGCACTGAGTCTGAGAGAGACAGATATAGAACGGCGATACAAACGAAAAAGCCGCCGAAAAGAAAAGCCGTCTCTGTTAATTGAGTCATGCAATTACCTATATGTATTAATTTTTCTTCCGTTGTATGCTATAGAGCAGGGGTTCCCAAAGTTTTTCTTAGGCCGGCCAATTTAATATTACCGATTTTTTTGGAGGGCCAAAATAAAACGGTATAAAATCAAAACAATAAGCAAGATTTTTTTTAAATACATTTAACTATTATTTTTTTATTTGTATAGAAAAAGTTTTTTTTTGTTTAATAATGGAAATAATTTTCAAATAATGGAAACATTTGTTGAGCATGTTTTTCTATTTCGGATAATTCACGCGTGATAATTCTTTATACAAATCAAGAAATCTTATCGGAACAATTCCTTGATTGTTCCGATAAGAATTCTTTGCATCGATATTTTCCTGTAATTCTATCAATTCAAATTGATTAACAGTTTCCTATCTATATGAGACTACTATATTATGTTTCTATACAAATGTGTAATAACTAGACTAGACATACTAAAATATTTTGTTTTAATATAAATTAACAATATTTTATTAATACAAACGCTTATGGTTAAAGCTCTGTAAGAATTTTTAAAAATATGAAAATATTTTATTATAACTTATTTGTAATATTTATTATTTATTTTACTATTTATTTTTTAATAAAAATATAATATATCGTATCGATATCGCGGGCCGCATTCTCGGGCTATGCGGGCCGCATTTGGCCCGCGGGCCGTACTTTGGGAACCCCTGCTATAGAGGGAAAAATAAAAAGTTCAGTGATCCGAATAACGGAAATTATTGTATGATTTTGGCACTGTTAGCTGAATTCGATCCTTTTTTAGTGAGTCATGTTGAATATCTAACAATAAGACTAAGATTTTTATAAATTCGACACAACGCTGGCAAAAGTTAATGACTGAAATTGGGAAAGAGAAAACGATAGAGTAAATTTGACACGTTGGTCAGCTAGAGAGGACGTATGTAGAAGTTGGAGAGTTTCTTGGCACGAAGTTCTTAAAATTTTGGAAAGTTGCTAAAAAACATCACGTGATTAATGGACGACCCTTTACGTTTGATTTTAGTACAAATAAATCTACAATATAATACTTCACCAATAACCGAAGAAAAATAAAATTATTTTCGACTTGAAGAAAAAAATAAAATAAATAAACCCGAATTTCGGTTTTTTTAAAAAAACCGGTTTTACGGTTTCGTAAATTTTAACAGAAAACCCGGTTAACCGGGTCCGGTTTTAACCGGTTTGGATGCCCTATTTCCGAGCAGTTCCCTGGTCGGGCTCATATGATGACATGAAGGTTTAGCTTCAATTTATTTGTTAATACAGAATATGGCTCCGCAAAAATCAAAAGCTGTTGTTACTGCAGTGGGGATACCTCAAGGCAGCATATTAGGCTCTTCACCATATATTTAGATGGTCTTTTAATAATAAAATGAATATAAAATGATTAATTTTGCCGACGATACTACCTTGCTCTTAAGGCCATAAAACGCTAGAAGAAATCGTTTTTTGCGTGGGCGCAGTGCCCAACATTAAAATTATTACATCTGTTTTGTGATTTATTTCTTTATTACCCAAAATATTAGGCAGTTAATTCCGCATAAATTTTAATATTTAATTAACAAATCAATTTATACTAATAACACTCTACCTACAGCTTAATTAGAGAAACAAATAAAATGTGATTTGAATTTAAGCCATTAATCTTTTAAAATGGTCTGACGACCTTAAATATTATAATAATCAAAATATAATAGTTTTGATTCAAGAATAATGTTCACATCTGAATCAAAACTTGTTTAGATATTTCAGATAGTCTTCGTTCAGTTTTAACTGCAAGAGTCTCTAAACAAGATCTCTAAGAGTCTCTAAACAAGATCTCTAAGAGTCTCTAAACAAGATCTCTAAGAGTCTCTAAACAAGATCTCTAAGAGTCTGTAAACAAGATTCAATTTAACATTAAAGATTATAAAAACCTTAATCTTTAGATAAACTTAATAAAGTCGGAACACAGCTTGTATTTATAAATATATTCAACCTTTCCGGAGCTCTATAACATTACTGAGTCCTTTTAGGACTTTCAAATTATCAAACCACAACCACCAAATTAAAAATATCTAACCCCAGTCCTCCACGTGGGTTTCAAGTAAGTGGTTTCCAAATTATTATTCATAAAAGCAAAGCTGCACTGATGAGAGATATATCGTCTGCAGATGCCTATCCATATTTGATTAGCCCCAATGTATACAGGATGTTTCATAAATGCCCGGCTTAAATTCTAGGGCGCGTTCTAGGCCCGAAATAAGAAAAAAAGTCCCTATAAATGTGTGTCCGAAAACGCTTCCTAAATACGAAGGTTGTTCCCCGTATGTATCGCCACTGGTTGGTTATCAAGCACAAACGGTAGATCGGCACAAGTAATCAATTATCATTAGTTGCGTCTGATGTATTAGCAAGAATGTTGTGTGAGGTCATGCGCTTTTAAGGGCTGTCCCTAAGTTAGGGGGCTAGGATCGTGTTCATCATGAGTTAATTTGGTATGCGCTCCGAGACCATGCTGTGCCAGAATCATTTGTTAATGTGGTCAAGATGCTATACAAAAACACCAGTAGCAGAGTACGTTGTGCTGTTGGCACCTCTGATTACTTTCATGTAAATGTCGGGGTCCGCCAAGGTTCAGCACTATCACTATCGCTCTTTGTTCTTATCATGGACAACATCACTCGTGATCTACAACGGAATGTCCCTTGGACCCTTCTGTATGCGGATGATGTAATTATTATTATTAGCGTATGGTATTACACACAAAAAATATAACAAGTATAAAAATACACTTCAGCTTCACCCCCGATGATGTTATGGTTTCAGATGTCTCCCGCGAGAAACTCTAACGTCAAGCTGAAGACTGGAATAACCGCCTCTCCCAGTATGGCCTACGTCTAAACGTGAAAAAGACGGAATATCTGCAGTTAAACCCAACTGATGGTACCATTCAAATCGGTGGAGAAAATCTAGTCAAGACCAACTCCTTCAGATACCTTAGGTCTACAGAGTGATGGCAGCATCTGTGATGAAGTAAGAGCCAGAGTAAATGCATCCTGGATGAGGTGGAAGGAGGTCACGGGTGTACTTTGCGACAAGAAAATGCCTCTTCATCTCAAATCCAAGATATGTCGGGCATTGATACGGCCTGTTGCGCTATATGGAGTCGAATGTCGACTATCTGACAAGATTTCTGAATGTCATCTACATGCCATGGAAATGGCATGTCAGACCATGTCAGGAACGACCATCTCAGAAACGACACAATTCGAGAGCAAATGGGTGTCGCTCCAATTGTGGACAAAATGAGAGAGAAACGACTCCGATGGTGTGGCTATGCTCTGCGAGCAGCTCCTGGTACTGTTGTCAACTCTGCACTTTATTTTGAGATTGAAGGCCAACGTCCCAGAGGAAGAGCGAAGCAGCGATGGCAGGACACGATAAATAGTGAATGATCGCGGGCCTAAAATCAAATGACGCGCAAAACCGTGCAAAATGTCGGTCATTGACCAAGAAAGTGGACCCTGCACCAGCGGGACAACGCTAAGAAGAAGAAGAATTTATAAATTTTTTAAATGAATTTATAAATTTGAGCTAATCTAAAAACAGATTTTATAAGCTATAATTAAATATCACAACACACTTTGTATTTGTTTAATCTAAGACTAATAGTATAAGACTAATTATCGAGTCAGCATGTTGACTATTAATTTCGAAACATCTTATAAAGCCAAATTCCAATTAGTCCCAATCACGTTGTTAAACTGAATCATTGCTTTTAATCGCGTTATTTATTCATCGTCGATTGTTATTGAATCGACCTAAATTTTGATTGCAAATCTACGACGGGCCAAACGGATTCACAAATATAACTATTAATACATTTGATTTTATTTCATCATCTTCACTGGTTTTTAGCGACCCCGTTACCATACTTCAAATTTTCCTTTGGATGGCGTTCTTCTAAGATTTGTCTTTTGGTTTTAAATTTTGTTATACATGCCGCTCTTTATTAGGAATTCTATTGCTTTTTTGCACTGTTCCCAACGTTCCCAAGAGTCTTATACCCAACGTTCCGGCATTGCTGTAGATCAGCTGGAATATCGAGTGCTAGTCTGGTGGTCATGGTATATGTGACAGCTCATTTTGTGAGAATGTGTTCAGCGGTAAAGGGAATATCACATGTCTCGCACTTTGCCACAGATGTCTTGGAGATCAGGTGTGAGTGAGTGATGTTTGTATATCCTCAGTCTGGTCTTTGCGGTTGTACATCAGTCAAGGAGCATTTTCATATATTTTTCGGATTTCTGCTTCTTGCCTGTGTTATTACATATTCTCCATATTTCGTTCCAGTGATTGTTTAAGCACTAAAAATGGGAGGCGAAAAATTGATACGATTAGTTCAATAAATGCCTCGCAAAACCTGTAATCAGATCTCTAAAACAGACAGTCTATGAGACGCACCCTGAAGGAAGTCCGTGGATTTCAGGGAAAACCCCGAAGGAAAGGTACCCCCTGGACAGAAGAGAGAAAGGAGTTACACCGGCAGAAGATGCGACAATACTGGGCGAAGATCAAAGCCCAACAGTTGAACAAGCGCGGTCCAAAATAGGGCTATTCGAAAAAGGAAGAAGAAGAAGAAATGCCTCGAAAAAAGCACTACCCCAGCACAGTGGAATAATGCAATAATGGTATTGACATACAAAAAGGGAGATGCTACTTGTTTAGAAAGTTATAAGCCGATTAGCCTGTTGACACATTTGAGCAAGTTCTTCACAAAGAGAATTACCAAAAGAATAACAACAAAACTCGACTTCTCGCAACCCAGAGAACAAGCCGGCTTTCGAGCAGGTTATGGCGCTAATGATCATCTGCAAGTAATTAAGGCCCTGGTTGAGAAAAGTGTAGAATATAATCTGCCGTTGCCACTCACGTTTATAGACTACGAGAAGGCTCGACTCCATAGAGTTTATCCATAGAGTCTGATAATGCCTTCATAAGGGCCCATCATTATGAAGGCATTATCAGAAAGTAGAATCAACTATAGATACACAAATCTAATAAGCAACATATATGCAAACACCACATCAAAAGTTAGACTACACGCAGAAACAGAAACCTTCAGTATCGAAAGGTGACGTGCTGTCCCCAAAACTCTTTACGGCAGTATTAGAAAGCATTATGAAATATCTCGATTGGGACGACAAGGGCATAAATATCCAAAGAGAAAGTCTCAATAATCTACGATTCGCAGATGAAATTTTGATAATTACTGATAACCTCAAAGATGCCAAAGAAATGCTAGAACAACGGTCAAACATGCCGCATAAAAAGTTGGGCTAAAAATGAATATGTCAAAAACTAAAACTCATGATGACATGAAGGTTTCGCTTAAATTTATTTGCAAGTAAATACCGAATATGGCTCCGCAAAATCAAAAACTGTTGTTACTGCAATGGGGATTCCTCAAGGGAGCATATTAGGCTCTTTGCTCTTCGCCGATCTTTACCTTACAAATGACCTTTAATAATAAAATGGTTTAGAAGAATATAAAATGATTAATATTGTCGACGATACTACCTTGCTCCTAGGCCATAAAACGCGATATGTCAAAAACCTCGTCTTGAGCGGGACAATAATGATAGATAATGCAACAATTGAAGAAGTTGACGCATACAAATACCTTGGACATACCATCAAAATTGGCAGAGATAATCAGACATACGAAATTACCAAAAGAATAGGCTTAGGATGGGCGGTCCAAAATTAAGACACATACTGTTCGCGCCAATTTTAATAAATCTGTCTTTTTAATTCAACATTTGAATCGATTTCGGCACCGATTAACAGAACGGGAAAGGTGTATCGACCTGAGCCGAATTCGCGTGATTTTCCCTTTAATTTTTGTCGCGAATTTATATATTTGAAGCAGTATGCTTCGAGTGCGTTAAGCTTAGAGACAAGAATCAATGCGCGAACGAAGTTCGACCGACACGTGCACGCATCTTTAAGTTTCTCGTTTAATTCTGTAACAGCTCAAATCAAAACTCAATTCATCTTTAAGTCAAATTCCAGGGGTGTAATCACGAGACCAAAGGGCTGAAGCGGCATCCAACGTCTGGAAGACAACAATTTTAAGGGAATCCCTCCACTTACTATCCCCATTTCCTCTCTTAAAAAAGGCGCCGGAAGGACGATCACACGTGGCGGAGACGCGAGCAGCCCTAACAGGTAAGTGATTAGATCACCCCTGTTTAAAAACTGGAAAATTTGGATTTTCGTGAGACACGGTCCAAACACATACTATGAGGTGAATATCCAATATGTTTAAAACGAAAAATCTACGATCAATGCGTGTTGTCTGTTATAACGTATGGAGTCGAAACTTTAATGTTAATCAAGAAGACATAAGATAGAATTGCTCAGAAGGCAATGGAACGATCGATGGAAGGAGTGACCCGAAGGGACAGAAAGACAAATGAATGGTTAAGACAAACAACAGGAATTACACGCATAATCAACTTAACCCTTAACCACCTGCCATACGTCTCAGGTAAGAAAATTACTGCCACTTTGGGTCTGAGAGACGTATGTCAGGTGGTTAGGTGTTAAAATAGAATTGGGCAGGGCATCTCGCAAGAACCACTGATGACAGGTGACAAAGAAAATATTGACATGGAGACTCTAGGAGTACAAAAGAAGCAGAGGCCGACCTCCAACAAGATGGTCTAACGATATTATACGCGTAGCCAGAAATTGGATCAACTTGGCACATTATAGAAGGAAGTGGAAGAAGAAAGGGGTCCAGCAGTGGACTCAGATGGGTTGAATGATGATGATGGTTTAAGCAACTTTGTACGTGCTGCATGGCTTCTGAGATTACCAATGGTGTTAATGTAGAGGAATCGTCGTTTAAGGCGGTCTTGACCGCTTGGTCAGTTTTTCCCGGGATTCCTTGGTGTGCCGGAATCCATATTTGATCCACCCTTGCTTTATTTCCTAGGTATTCAATCTAGGAAATACAGCTTGGGTGGATCTCATATGGATTGCTACACACCTAGGAATCCAAGGCTGCGTTGATTTTTTTGTGCTATAGGTGACTCTGAGTACCGGTCTTTTATGACCAAAAGTACTGACATAGAATCAGATAGGATTGAGGTGTGGCTTGAAAAAATTTCGAGTTTGGTCAGGGTTGAGTAAGCTTCGCGGCTGAATATTGAATTTATCTGGGAGTCGTATATTGAGAATTGATCTGGTAAGCTGTTACAGAATCGTGGGTCACTATGGCGCAACCTGTTTATTCTGTTTCCAGTTTCCCTTCTGTGGACCAGTTCAATACATTTATTGTTAACAGAATTGAAAGTAGGAGATTGTCACTACGATATCTTCAAATCTGTCATTAGCTGGAATTACACGGATATCTTCTGTTACTCTTGGCACACCCCGCTCAAGATGCGTGGTGTGAGCCGTTCGCTGCGGCAAAGCAAGTAACGGGAACGGTCAAGACAACGGCTCACACCACGCATTTTGAGCGGAGTGTGCCAAAGAGTAATAGAAGATATCCGTGTAATTCCAGCTACTGACAAATTTGATGATATCGTAGTGATAATCTCCTACTTTCAATTCTATTATTAATTTGGTTCAAACCATAACATCTCAGTTTAAACTTTATCGTTAACGTTAGCAATGGTGAATGAAATTTGAATTTCTGGAATAAAAATGTCCTTTGTTTAAATCAAATCAAAATCAAAAATAATTTATTACATATTGAATGTACAAGATACATATATGCATTGTCAGAAAAATAATAATCACACATACAAACTAAAGAATTCATCAAAAGAATATAATGTCTGTTTTACTAACAAGGGGACCCCCCGGACGCGTCAACACCGATTTGGCCCAAATTTACAGTATATGTAGGGCTTGACTATAAATGAAAGTGACGCAAGCAGGAGGGCCAGATGGCCAAGCGTTAAAAAATAACTCACTTTTTACACGGAATGGTAAGTTACCGACAACTCATAAGCCCGCTATGTTAGCATAAATTTCAATGGCCGGTTAGTGCATCGGTAAGAGCTCGGCTTTATAGTACGAGGATCGCTGGTTCGATTCCCCGTGGGGACGCTTTTTTTTTCTTACAATTTTTAAAATGACTTTCTTTAATTAATATTATTATTTATTATTGTTTAACGTTTGAATTGTAATTATTAATTTGTCAATTTAATTATTTTATTAGTATTAATATTTATTATTTGTTTCTTTATAACTTCAACGGTTAATTCATAAAATTGCTTTCTTTTATTTCCATTGTAGCGACCACGGGCTTATAATAGATCCTTCCTACTACTACTAGTTCAAAATCCAGCAAACTTTCAACAGCTTTGTGCAAAGAAATTTTAACTGATGTAATGAAGCCTTACGTGCAGGAAAACAAATTTCTTTTGTTGATCGACTCGTGGGGAGGATAAACAAATCCACAATTATACGACGACATTTTCCAAGATGAAAATGGATTGCCAACGTGCAGCATTAAAGTGATTCCCCCGAAATGCACTGCTCTAGTGCAACCCTGCGACGTGTATGCGTTTGCGTAAACGCTTGGCCATCTGGCCCTCCCGCTTACGTCACTTTCATTTATAGTCAAGCCCTACATATACTGTAAATTTGGGCCAAATCGGTGATTACGCGTCCGGGGGGTCCCCTTGTAAAGGATTTTTCAACTTTTTCAATACTTTGTAAGAGACTTCATTAGTAAGATCACTAGGGAGCTTGTTGTAAATAGACACTCATCACATTGGTGATTTACTACAGATTTGTAGATTAGATTTAGGCGTATAAAGTTTATTACGGCCTCTGGTATAATGGTGGTGTATATCCATTATTCTATCGTAACCATAACCGTAACCGGTCTTGTAGACCCATTTTTAAAAAATGGATCTACATGATATTCGTGAGGAAATACCCATTAAGGAACGGATTACTCTTTTCTGAGCTATCAGTACATTAACAACTTTATTTGAGGTTCCCCAAACCAGAGTTCCGTAAGTTAAGAGAAAATGAACCTCAGCATAGTAAAAACTTAACAGATTTGCATAACATCATTTGCATGATGTTTATTATATTTCTGCGCTGCCGGATTGCAAACTCGTTTTGATGTAGCCTTTTAGAGATGTTTTCTATTTTAATATTCCAAGTTAAGAATTCTTCAATGACTACGCCTAGAAATTTTGTATGCTTAACTCTATTTATGCTCATGTTAGCAACTTTTAAATTTAAATTCCTCGCGTAGTTACTTCGTTGGGTTTGAAAGATAACATATTCTGTTTTGTCGCTGTTGAGAAAAAGAATATTTTGCGGAGAACCTGTTTACTACTTGTTTAAGGATTACATTTCCTTCTCTTGCATTTTGTACGGGAGACTTTCTTGATATTATGAAAGTTGATTCGTCTGCATTAAATACATATTTCTTTTCTTCAATGAAGGAGACTGTATCCTCTATAAAAATAGAGTTCGCCCCAGAATACTTCCTTGAGGAACACCACTATTTATATTCAATGGCTCTTGTTTGAGACAATTCTAGTATAATTGTAATCTATTTGAAAGGAATCATTTAAGCTCAAATATAGACTCCGACTCCGTTAAGTGTCATAAATATACTGAGGGCTTGCAGGCGCGTCGCAAAGAAACTTAACAACAGAGTAGTGTATATCGGGAATCAACTGCATCAGGACACTGTCGCCGCGCCCGCACTGATCTCCTTCAAAAACCGCCTAGCTAGCAACCTACAGACCATAAATCGTTAACTGGTCCACTACCCATCATAGTAAAACCCGACTAGGAACACTACAGTCTCATCGTTTCCCGACTTCCGTCGCACGAAATAATAATAATAAATAATAATAATAAATAATAATAATAATAAATAATAATAATAATCAGTAATTTTTAAAATTAATTTTTGGAGAATATTGGTGGAACCATACTAATTATAAAAACAATCATACAAACTTATTAAAGACCAAATATAGCTTGAATATATAAATATATTCAACCTGTTCCTAGCTCTATATTATTAAGTCTAATTCAGATTATGAACAAATCTCATGTTGAAACAACTACTCCCTGGCTAATTCCACACGAGATATTGAATTAAACAAAGACATTTGCAGGTTATTTCTAGTCCCAGTACATTTTCATGTTCGAAACAAGTACTAGATAAATAAAATTGTTTTTAAAAGCATTTCTTTCTATTTAAATTTAGTGGATAGCCATCGTTCGGGATCTATTTTTCATCAGTGCAGCTTTGCTTTTTAGGGTTCCTTACCGCAAACGGAACCCTTATAGGATCACATTGTTGTCCGTCTGTCTGTCTGTCTGTCAAGACCATTTTTCTCAGGAACGCGTAGAGGTAACAAGTTGAAATTTGTATCAAATACTCAGGTCAGCGGTCTCTTTTAGGTGTGAAAAAATCAAACTTGTAAGTCAACGCGATCAAAAGATATGACCGTTTATGTCGCATATTTTGCGATTTCACAAGGGAATCAAAACCTATAGGGTACTTCCCGTTGACCTAGAATCATGAAATTTGGCTGTGTCTTACAGCACATGTAAAGGGAAAACTCTGAAAACCGTAAATATGTAGTTTAATTACAAAAAAAATGCGAATTTTCTATTTGAAACTTATGAAAATACACTAATGTGTTGCGTGGTATTGTCAGGCACCAGTAGCATATGGGTTGCATACAGTTAGGTCCTCCTAAAGTTACCTTACTTACAAGTTTGTACGGAATCCTCGGTGCGCGAGTCACAACTCGCACTTGGCCGGTTTTTTTTAATAGAATAGAAATTACAATACACTTACATTGGCTTGAACACCTCGTGCATGACTGGCGAGGTTAGGTTCTAATTTGACAATTGTGTAGAAAGATGCTATTTATTTCATGTTATGGATAAACTATAAAAGAAAATTACCTTGCGGGAATCGCAATGACACAGTTAGGTCTTGAGCTGAATGTTCAAGAAAATTGTATCAATATCTATGAATCGAATAACCCTGTGATAAATATGCATTGCCTATTTCTTAAGGACATCCATTCGTTTGCTCGTTAAATTCGTTTGAAAAATTTGTACGGGTTTATCAGTTTGCAAATTTACGGTAAATGTGAAAGGAATGTAGGTCTTGTAATTACGCAATCAGTACATTTCGTATCAATTTATTGTTGAAGAGCTGAAAAAAGTTAAAGACAAGAGGAAAATAAAGTGATTTTATTAGGAAATATTTGTTGATTAATAAGAAAGGTAAAATAATAACGTCGCGTGACATAAAATTCCAATTTCTGCTAGTACACAAAAATAACAAATTAGAAAGTGTACAAATTGTATAATTCTTTTTATTTACCAAATTAATAGTGTTATTAGTTTTTGCTGACTTTGTTGTAAAAATTGACAAATTTTGTTTGAATTGTACAAAAAACAAAGTTTTTTTGTATTTGTTAACAACGGTATTTGAAAGTGGGCTAAATCTATTTGACGAATGGAATTTTTGAAACAATAAACAGAAACTTAGTATTAATGCAAATCTAATTCCTCCTCTCACTAGCAGGTACACATTTCCAACACAGAGATACTTTATGAATTTCAGTGTTAACACTGTGTACAGTTAGTTTTATGTTAAACCGATGCAAGACTATCGAAAATGCAGATCTGATTTCGCAGGAATATTTCCGCGCAAAGGTCAAGGATTTTAGAGGTTGCAGGAGTTTCATCACGATTAATATTACGTTACAGACGTGCAGGAGATTTACACGGATTCAGATCGTTTCATTGCCTTGGATAGATTTTATTATGATACGCACGTTTCATTGCTAAACAAAACAACATTTTTTTTTAGTTGTCGCAACAAAGACATTTTCGATGAGAAAAATTCTTAAAATAATTATTTCTCTTCAACAAACCAAACTACAAATTATAAGACCAGAACAGACAGAGAAGACCAGACGCATAAGACTAGACAGACAAAACCAGACAGACAAGAGCAGACAGACAAGAGCAGATAGACAAGACCTGACAGAACCAGACAGACAAGATCAGACAGACAAGACCAGACCGACAAGACCAGACAGACAATACCAGACAGACAAGACCAGACAGACAAGATCAGATAGACAAGACCAGACAGACACGATCAGACAGACTAGACCAGACAGACAAGACCAGACAGACAAGACAAGACCAGACAGACAAAATCATACAAACAAGACCAGACAGACAAGACCAGACAGACAAGACCAGACGGACAAAATCATACAGATAAGACCAGACAGACAAGACCAGACAGACAAGAACAGACAGACAAGATCAGACAGACAAGACTAGACAGACAAGACCAGACAGACAAAACCAGACAGACAAGACGAGACAGACAAGACAAAACAGACAAGACCAGACCGACAAGACCAGACAGTCAAGACCAGACAGACAAGACCAAACAGACAAGACCAGACAGACAAGACCAGACATACAAGACCCGATAGACAAGACCAAATAGACAAGACCAGACAGACCAGACAGACCAGACAGGCAGACATGATCAGGCAGACAAGACCAGACAAACAAGACCAGACAGACAAGACCAGACAGACAAGATCAGACAGACTAGACCAGACAGACAAGACCAGACAGACAAGACAAGACCAGACAGACAAGATCATACAGACAAGACCAGACAGACAAGACCAGACAGACAAGACCAGACAGACAAAACCAGACAGACAAGACCAAACAGACAAGACAAGACCGACAAGACCAGACAATCAAGACCAGACAGACAAGACCAGACAGACAAGACCAGACATACAAGACCAGATAGACAAGACCAAATAGACAAAACCAGACAGACCAGACAGGCAGACATGATCAGGCAGACAAGACCAGACAAACAAGACCAGACAGACAAGACCAGACAGACAAGATCAGACAGACTAGACCAGACAGACAAGACCAGACAGACTAGACCAGACAGACAAGACAAGACCAGACAGACAAGATCATACAGACAAGACCAGACAGACAAGACCAGACAGACAAGACCAGACGGAAAAGATCATACAGACAAGACCAGACAGACAAGATCAGACAGACAAGACCAGACAGACAAGACCAGACAGACAAGAACAGACAGACAAGACAAGACCAGACAGACAAGATCATACAGACAAGACCAGACAGACAAGACCAGACAGACAAGATCAGACAGACTAGACCAGACAGACAAGACCAGACAGACAAGACAAGACCAGACAGACAAGATCATACAAAGGACACTATGCTGGTTATAACGCTATCAGTTTTACTTTTCTCTTTTTATGTAGTTTCCCGGGATCTCTGAACCATCTCTCTGGAGTTATTGAATTCTAAACCGTTCATCATGATCCAGTCTAGATAATTGTTTCGCATGTTTATCAAAGATAGCCACCACTCTCTCGATTTTGAAACTGTTAAGATGTCATCTTCATCCTTGGGCCAGGTAAGTTCATGCTTCTGCATATCTGTCTCCAAAGATCGTCTCCATATTTCGGTATCTGAGCAATAAAATAGCACGTGTGCCGCGGTGTCATTTTGGCCACACTCACAGAGGGGACTTTCTCTTTTACCAAATCTATGAAGGTACGCTTTGAAATTACCGTGGCTTGTTATTAACTGGATTGCGTGGTGGGACAGACTGATGTTGAAACCCCTCCAGGTCTTAATGGACATTATAAATTGCTTGGTCCACAAGCCTGTTGTAGCCAGATCCCATCTGTCCTGCCAGAGCTTCTCGAAATGCCCTTTGGAGCACGATCTTAAAGCCTGTTTGGGCAATTTACTAAATGAAATTGGCAAATCTTCCTTGTTAGCTGCATGTTTGGCAAGCATGTCTGCTCGTTTATTGCCTTCAAAACCAGCGTGTGCCTTAACCCAATGCCAACGGATCTTGTTCTTCCTTGAAACTCTGGCAGCTGTCTTCCACGTCTCCAACAATAATTCAGTGGGTGAATTTAAATTCTTCAGAGCATCCAGAATAGATCGGCTGTTACAAGTGATTGAACAGCGTCTGCTGCTGTTATTTTCCACATAAAGCAAAGCTTGCAGCATGGCCAAAAGTTCAGCTTGAAAAATTGAGCAATACTTTTCTAATTTAATCAGCTTATGGTACACTTCCTCGTCTTGAAAGTTGACCACAAATGCAGCCCCAGTACATCTGATCGAACTCGAACCGCCCGTGTAAACCCGGAGTTGAAATATATTACTCAGTGTCAAATAGTATGTAACCAGCGACAATTGTGAAGGATGAACTAGTTCTTGGGTATTTACGGTCAGTTCGAGCTCGCTCAGTGCAACCGGTAAGCCCGTTATATCTCTAATAATCGTATCGTCTGCGATCTGGTGTGAGTTGTGGAGGGCCAGCTGCTTGAGACGGATGTCGGCTGGAAGGAGACCCGTAATCACACAGGCTGCCTCAGAGGAGACTGTGCGATACGCTTTTGCAGCACGGATGGTGCTGAGGCGCTGTACGCTCAAAAGCTTTAGGCCTCCCTTCACGCCACACGACCTCCGCCAGATTGGAGCAGCGTATAATAGTGCGGGTTCTATAGCGGCACGGTATATATCAATCAGCTGTGAACTCCCCAGACCCCACTCCTTTCTCGCAGCGATACCCAACTTTATGCTGAACCGTTTTACCCTACCACAAGCCTGCTTGATGTGTTCTCTGAAGTTCAGGAATCTGTCAATTATGACACCTAAGTACCGTAGGTGTTGTTGGCATCTAATTTTTGTATTCCCAAGAGTGAATACGGGACTCCTTTGCTTCGAAAATCTGCCGAAAAAAAGGGCCTCGGTCCTTTGGGCATTAAAATTAAGTCGGGTTTCAATTGCCCACTGGCAAAGATTATCTAGAGACCGATCAGTTTTCTCCTTTAAGCCCGTGATGGTTTTGCTTTTGCAGAGTAGAAACGTATCATCCGCATAGGCAACAATCTCGCAATCTTTTGTCAGGACAATCTTTTTCAATCAGAGTGTGGATAATAAGCGGCAACCAGGCGTTGTCAAATGCCCCACTTATATCCAAGGCTATGGCTAAACAATAAAGCTTCGATCTTAATGCCTCCCTTATAAACCTGACCGCCTTTGAGATGGCCTGAACAGTTCCTGTGCCTCTTCTAAAGCCAAACTGATTTTGATTCACCAACTTGTTCCGATAAAAGTGATGGTCAATTCTCGAGATGAGAAGACAATCCAACACCTTTCCGGCCACTGGAAGCAAACTTATTGGTCTGAAATCTTTTATGGATAGCGCTGGTTTGTTGGGTTTAGGGATAATCTTTATTAGTTGTTCTTTCCAGCAGGACGGGAATATGGACTTGCTCAAACACTTGTTATAAAGATTAAGAAATGTGTTTGGTGCTGAGTTGAAGGCAGCCAATAATATGTCAGAGGTAATGCCATCCAGCCCAGGGGCTTTCTTCGAGCTCATACTTTGTATAACTCGTTCAATCTCAGACATAGTGATCGGTATATCGTCTTGCCCTCCTTGACCAGTTTCAGCAAGTAATCTGACAAACGTGTGTTGCTGAGTGTCCTCCTTCTTATCGTCCTGCGGAAAGAATGTCTCAAGAAGTTTGTGAGAGGTTTCAAAGATATCTAATGAATTATCCCAAACCTTAAGGCTACTCAGATAGCTTGTAGAGGTTTTTCTACCTCTAAGAACCTTGAAAACAGGGCCCCATGGATTTTCGTGTGAAGATCGAGTGCAGAATTCTCGCCACTTGAGTTTCTTCGACTCAAGAATTGCGTTTTTATATTCATTTGATTTAGCGTTATAAGCTATTTTACTATAATGTCTTTGTTCGCCTCTGCTCTTTTGATACAGTCGCCGTAGCCTGTTGTTTTCCTACAAGATCATACAGACAAGACCAGACAGACAAGACCAGACAGACAAGACCAGACAGACAAGACCAGACAGACAAGACCAAACATGCAAGACCAGACCGACAAGACCAGACAGTCAAGACCAGACAGACAAGACCAGACAGACAAGACCAGACAGACAAGACCAGACATACAAGACCAGATAGACAAGACCAAATAGACAAGACCAGACAGACCAGACAGGCAGACATGATCAGGCAGACAAGACCAGACAAACAAGACCAGACAGACAAGACCAGACAGACAAGATCAGACAGACTAGACCAGACAGACAAGACCAGACAGACAAGACAAGACCAGACAGACAAGATCATACAGACAAGACCAGACAGACAAGACCAGACAGACAAGACCAGACGGACAAGATCATACAGACAAGATCAGACGGACAAGATCATACAGACAAGATCAGACAGACAAGACCAGAGCGACAAGACCAGACAGACAAGACCAGACAGACAAGACCAGACAGACAAGACCAGACAGACAAGACCAGACAGACAAGACCAGACAGACAAGACCAGACAGACAAGACCAGACAGACAAGACCAGACAAACAAGACCAGACAGACAAGACCAGACAGACAAGACCAGACAGACAAGACCAGACAGACAAGACCAGACAGACAAGACCAGACAGACAAGACCAGACAGACAAGACCAGACAGACAAGACCAGACAGACAAGACCAGACAGACAATACCAGAAAGAGAAGACCAGACAGACAAGATCAGACAGACAAGACTAGACAGACAAGACCAGACAGACAAGACCAGACAGACAAGACCAAACAGACAAGATCAGACCGACAAGACCAGACAGTCAAGACCAGACAGACAAGACCAGACAGACAAGACCAGACAGACAAGACCAGACATACAAGACCAGATAAACAAGTCCAAATAGACAAGACCAGACAGACCAGACAGGCAGACATGATCAGGCAGACAAGACCAGACAAACAAGACCAGACACACAAGACCAGACAGACAAGATCAGACAGACTAGACCAGACAGACAAGACCAGACAGACAAGACAAGACCAGACAGACAAGATTATACAGACAAGACCAGACAGACAAGACCAGACTGACAAGACCAGACGGACAAGATCATACAGACCAGACCAGACAGACAAGACCAGACAGACAAGAACAGACAGACAAGACCAGACAGACAAGACCAGACAGACAAGACCAGACAGACAAGACCAGACAGACAAGACCAGACAGTCAAGACCAGACAGACAAGACCAGACAGACAAGACCAGACAGACAAGACCAGACAGACAAGACTAGACAGACAAGAACAGACAGACAAGACCAGACAGACAAGACCAGACAGACAAGACCAGACAGACAAGACCAGACAGACAAGACCAGACAGACAAGACCGGACAGACAAGACCAGACAGACAAGACCAGACAGACAAGACCAGACAGACAAGACCTGACAGACAAGACCAGACAGACAAGACCAGACAGACAAGACCAGACAGACAAGACCAGACAGACAAGACCAGACAGATAAGACCAGACAGACAAGACCAGACAGACAATACCAGACAGAGAAGACCAGACAGACAAGACCAGACAAACAAGACCAGATAGACAAGACCAGACAGACAAGACCAGACAGACAAGACCAGACAGACAAGGCCAGACAGACAAGACCAGACAGACAAGACCAGACAGACAAGACCAGACAGACAAGACCAGACAGACAACACCAGACAGACAAGAGCAGACAGACAAGATCAGACGGACAAGACCAGACAGACAAGACCAGACAGACAAGACTAGACAGACAAGACCAGACAGACAAGACCAGACAGACAAGACCAGAAAGACAAGACCAGACAGACAAGACCAGACAGACAAGAACAGACAGACAAGACCAGACAGACAAGACCAGACAGACAAGACCAGACAGGCAAGACCAGACAGACAAGACCAGGCAGACAAGACCAGACAGACAAGACCAGACAGACAAGACCAGACAGACAAGACCAGACAGACAAGATCATACTGACAGACAAGACCACACAGACCAGACAGATAAGACTAGACAGGACTAGATAAACAGACAGATGAAACTAGACATAGAAGACTAGACCGATAAAACGATACAGACAAGACTAGGCAGACAAGACTGAATAGACAAAGCTAGACAGGCAAAACTAGATAGACAAGGCTACACAGACAAGACTAGACAGACAAGACTAGACAGACAAAACTAGACAGACAAGACTAGACAGACAAGACTAGACAGACAAGACTAGACTGACAAGACTAAACATACAAGACTATACAGACAAATAATAATATATAGTAAATGGCAGCGATTTGTAGCTTTTCGTTGGTTTCTTGACCTTGAGGGTGCAAAAAGTGTAAACAAATCGGCTCGATGCGAGCGTAATCAGTGCGATTAAGGTGAGTTTGAGCACAAATCTGAACGTTTTTAGTTATTGCCGTGCGTTTGTGTGGTGCGGATGAATTTTCTGGTGAGAAAAAATTACGGAAATTCAGTGAAAATTGTGCTAATATTTTGGGAAATTGTTGTACAACGATTGGTGAGTCTATTTCTATAATTGTAGTAGAGGTAATAGAGGAATTATTGTGGTAGTTATATACGTTCTATACGTATTCTGCATTATATACGTATTAGCCGGGCAGAAGGACCTCGTGGTCGATAGCCCTTTGTATAAAATATACAAGAAATATATGTATTATTATGGATTCTTGTCCGTTTCTTTGTTGTCGTATTTAGATTGATAATAAGGTAACGCAGTAATTATTTATATTAAGTTATACTTGTATATATATATATATATACCAGTAAAACTAGATATAAGCTGACTTCAGAATGAAACTCACATTTACCCGTCAAATTACCTTTCTTAGTGAAGAACAAACTAGGACTTCACACGAGAACGTAAAAGCGAGACGAGATCGAATGTGGTCTCACTCTCGCGAGAGCGAAAACGTATGTGGTCTCGTTCTCGCGAGACACGAGAGTCTCGTTTCTGATCCCTGTTATACTTCTTATTCAATCTTTGATTCTAATACGAGCAGCCGTAATATTTTCTTGCATACATTTGAACTGCAGGCTCGGGCAAGTTACATTTCATTATATAACAATTAAAAGAGTAGATTTCGTAATATGTAATAGATGTAGACAATTTCAAATTATGTTCGTTTTTATTATTAATTTTAAATCGTCAACAAAATAGAAGGTTTATATAAACAGACATATATTGTGTGTTATCACTACATTTTCATGTGGATGGAACAAAGCGAAATTAGATATTAGATAAGATATTAATAGTAACCAAATAGAACATGTATGTAAAGAGACAGTGATTAGTTTACTATAAAATGAATGATTACCTCGTGTTGGACTATCTTAACAATAAGTTCTAGCAATAACGATATTTGACGAGATTAGAAGAGACAAGACAAACGGTAACGAGAGCGAGAGCGAGACGAGACTAACGGTTCCTAGAGCGAGACTGAGACGAGTAATTTTTTACAGAACAAACGAGAGCGAGACGAGATTTTTTAAATTCTCGCCCTATCTCGTCTCGTGTGAAGCCCTAGAACAAACATCTCTTCACAGAAAACATGAATTCTAACCACAGAAACACAAAAAATCAAAACCAAATCTTCATTTTACGAAAACATAACTTGACAGTGACGGAAAGAGCACCACCTTACATAAATTTAAAACTAATACATTGCCAAGACATCTAAAGCCGATACAAAATCAAAGACAATTTATAAAAGAGATCCGAAATAAAATAAATTGGAATTGAAATTATTAAATGATATCTATATGTATTTTAGGTACTTACGTATTAACGCCACCACCGCTACATTTTTAAATGCCGCCAATCTATGCCGATAAATCATAAACTAAAACATTTAAAATTAAAACATTTTTAAAACTCAAAATACTTTATTTTTTAACCCCGGTTAGATGAGGTTGCCCGCCGCGAAGCGGACAGATAAGAACATACGCGCGGCAGCGCGAACTCTCGATCCAATATATAGCGGTGGTGGCGTTAAGACGTAAGTACCGTATTTTATGTATTTTTATTATGATTTGTCCAATATAGATAAATATTGTCTGCTGGAAAATAAACTATTTTAACTTTAACTTTTTTTTAATTATTATTATTAAATGTATACATATACCGGTAAATATGTAAGTGAACTTATTTTGTACGTTTTCCGCTTTTATTTCGAAAATAAAAGCATTAAGCTCCAGGTATTCGCACTTTTCATCTTTGTACGCATTCTTCGGCTTCTAAATATAGAGCCACTTTAAAATAAACTCCTGTGTTACATATATAAGCCGGCAATAAATTCTCTAAGGACTATATGAATTGACGAAGCAAAACATTTTAATTTCGCAAAAATGATAATTTAAATACGTGGTTGTGTCGCGCAATTACCAGGCCGAGGCTGAAACAACGCGAGATCTGTATCGAACAATGATTTAACTCACAGATAAAATTCATTGTAATAAATTTTTTATATATAAAAACAAATACAACTCGGGTTCTAAATGAATCTTTGTTCTGTTTGTTGTGAAGGTTACAACTTTTACAAAACAGACTGAATTTGATTGATTTAGAAATGGTAAAATCATACTACTTTATAGATAATCATATAAACTTACTCAGCCTGAATATATAAATATATTCAACCTTTCCGGAGCTCTATAAAACTAATGAGTCTTTTTAGGGCTACCAAAAACAAATCTCTTGTGAAATTTGTCTGTGTATGAGATTAGTTTTTGGTAGTCCTAAAAAGACTCATTAGTTTTATAGAGCTCCGGAAAGGTTAAATATATTCATATATTCAGGCTGTGTTCCGACTTTATCAATTTGATTGAATTATCCTACTTTAGAATCTTTATTCTTACCTTACAAGTGAATAAATAAATAAGTTAATAAATAACTAAGTATGTTATATAATAATTTTAATTATATAACAGGATACGCAGTAATATTTTTTTTTGCAACTGGAACTGCAAATCATGCGTTATTAAATAAAGGAAAATTATTATTAGTTTCTAATAAAAATGATTTTTATACCGTTCTCACATTTTTCTGTGTTTATAGAAGAATAAAATTTTAATGTGCTGGCTTTGGAAAACTTTTAATGGAAGTTACTTTGTTGTTTTCTGTTTTGCGATTTAAATAGATAATTTTTCGTGCTAATTTTCGTTTGAAGTGCAAATTACGTAGATACTGTTATTTATTAATTTAATTTTTCAATTCGGAGTGCATAGATAATTGGTAGATTTTGTTGTTGTATAAAATAAATAATAAACGAGGTCAAAGTATTCATAGTGTAACGTTGGAACACCCTCATGCTCTAAGCCCATTGTCATTTGTTGAAGGACTGACTGAGTTACCTAATCAAATGTGACAGGCAGCAGCCACATTTAAAAAATAAACGTCAAAATATGATTTTGACTTTGTTCCAAGGCTAATTACCCCCAACTTGACTGATAGAAAATATCACTGGATCTGTTATAGCAAATCCCAACAGGGTCTCTTATAGCAAATTTTACTCTCAACAAGTTTTATTTGAAACGTTTTACAAAACATCGCTTAGTTTTTATTATTATTATTCGTTCTAGGACCACGTTAAGGCCTAGGCCGCACTACGGCTAAACCGTCGCGGTTTTTAATCGCGTGATTTTATGATTCAAGTAAACTATTACAAGCGGGGCCTCACTTGCGGTTTTTTCCCGCTACTGATTTTCCCCATAGCTTACTGTTTGTTTCTCGAGCGGTTTCGCGGTAATAGCGGTTAACGCTCGCTGGAAAAAAAACCGTAGTGCGGTCTCGGCCTAAGTCTTGTTACACTTCACAGTTTGTGTCGCTTTCTTGTTAGAAGAGAAGACAGCCCATAATTCCCTCATTCTCTGTGAGTGGGCCAGCTTGCGCTCCGATATCCAGATGGTACCTTGTCTTCCTTTTGTTTCATATCGGTTTATCCCATTCATCAATATCTTTTTGCGGAAGAGATTTATATTGAAGACGTCGTTTGGTTTTAGATGCAGTATTTTGAGGTCTTCTTTGGTATTTCTAAACCAGGGCACTGTGGTTTTGTGTTTGCAGTCAAAAAAGAGAAAAATTTGAGATGACAATAATACCGTGCCCGCCTCTTACGTATCGTTTCTGTAATTTTCGACTTCTTTGTTAGGTTTTTTATGATGGATACCATTCTTCTAATTCGATCCCATTACATCTTTAACGATTTTGCGCTCTTTCTCCTCTAGTTTTTCGGGCAGTCCTTTGTTAACATTTAGGGATAGGGTTTAGGCTGCATACATAACTACTGGCTTCAGAACAGTTTCATAATGACGGAGTTTGGTATTTTTGGACAGGCATTTTTGGATGTAGATTGAGCGCGACGTTTGATAGGCTATTTCGAGTTTGCGTATTCGTTCCTTAAGTGCTTTTTTGGGACTATGTAAAGAATACGGGCTTTTTTGAAACTTAGTGCTGCGGACTTTTTACCTGGTGTAACTGTTGTTAATCGTCTTTGGCACTCTTTAACTAAGATCTGGAAGCAAAAATTAAGCTTCTACGTTGTCTACGTTGGATCAATAAATATATTTTGTGTAATGTTTTTGTTGAAAATAATTGTTGACATTTTCAAGATAACAGATAGTAGATGTAAACGCAACTAACTCGACGTTGGCACGTTTATTATTTTTTTCTAAGAAAAATATCCCATATGCATATCATAATATCAATACTTTTTTAGGATGCCTAATCTAACCGGAATTAAACCAACGGCCCTTGCCACATTGTCCTATATTGGATCGAGAGTTCGCGCTGCCGCGCGTATGTTGTATTAATTTATCTGTCCGCTTCGCGGCGGGTAAACTAATTTAACCTGGGTTAAACCAAGAGTTCTTGCCACATTGTCCTATATTAGATCCAGAGTTCGCGCTGCCGCATATATGTTGTCTTGATTTATCTGCCCGCTTCGTGCCGGGCAACCTAATCTAAGCGGAGTTAAACCAACGGTCCTTGCCACATTGTCCTATATTGCATCGAGAGTTCGCGCTGCCGCGCGTAAGTTATCTTAATTTATCTGCCCGCTTCGCGGTCGGCAACCTAATCTAACCGGGGTTAAGCCAACAGTCCTTGCCACATTGTCCTATATTGCATCGAGAGTTCGCGCTACCGCGCGTAAGTTATCTTAATTTATCTGCCCGCTTCGCGGTCGGCAACCTAATCTAACCGGGGTTAAGCCAACGGTCCTTGCCACATTGTCCTATATTGGATCGAGAGTTCGGGCGGCAGCATTATAGGACAATGTAGCAAGGATCGTTGGTTTAACCAACTCGGCTGGTATCAATATCCATTCAAGTAATTTTTTAATTGTTTAGTCGGGATCTCTTAAAATATTCTGAACATTCATAATAGACAAATAATTTGTGGAAGCCAATTTTTGTATATACTTTACACAAACATGTGACGTAGAAAATTTTAAATAATTTATGTTGTCAAAATTAAATTTGGCAACGCTGACCCAATTGTATCTACATTCTCAGTTATGTAACCAGTCATACACATCAGTTATTTGGTTGAAAATGCAAATTTTTATATCCACGACACTTAATTAAAATAATTAACTTGAGTCATTGTGGCGTGGCTGGTCGTTGCAATATGAATGCAACTTCAATACGTCGCTTAATATTGTATACATGTTGCCAGAATTAGTTTTTAATATAAACGGGCATATAAACAAAAATAAACGTCGAGTTAGTTGCGCTCGCATCTACTATCTGTCATCTTGAAAATGTCAACAATTATTTTCAACGAAAATACGAATATTTATTGAACCAACGTAGACAACGTAGAAGCTTAATTTTTGCTTCCAGATCTTAGTTAAAGATTGCCAACAGTTACAGCAGGTAAAAAGTCCGCAACACTAAGTTTCAAAAAAATCCCGTATTCTTTACCTAAGCCGCTTCTTTGTTCCCCTTTTTATGCTGATCTCTCCCAGGCACTTAAATGTTTCCAATCGGTTCATCCTCCCGTATTTTGTCTGGAGTTTTGCTTTGATGTTGGTCATTACTTCTGTTTTTTTCAAATGATATCTGCATCTGATTTCTTTTAGAAGGTTGATTTGCATCCTAGCAGTTTCTATGTCGTTTGACAGAATGGCGATGTCATCAGCGAATGCTAGACAGTTAACTACAATCCCTTTGGATTTTGTTCCTATTCTCATAGCGCTATATTCAGCTTCTAATAACTGTGTTCGCTAGGTATCGCTTAGTTGTCGAATATTTTTTAATTTTTTGAGACGGGGAAAATATAAAAAGTGTTTTGTCTTTTTTAAAAGTTGATAATAATCAAATTGACAAACTAAAAGTTACTATTAACAAGGTTTCTTATAAGGAATTGATTCTTTGGTGACTGGTGTCGCTTCGCTGACTGGGTCCACTGGCTGGGCCGGTGTGAATGGGTCCACTGGCTGGACTGAACTGGCCCCGTTGGTTGGTTGCGCCTGATTGTTGAACTGAACTGGTGTCGACTTCTGACTGTTTGCGCCTGACTGTCCTATTTATGCGGGGTCCAAGTATTTATATTATGTCCAGGTATACTGGTCCCTCATCTGGGGGTGAATATATTTCTATATTCTGCTATTTGTCGCTTTGGTGATTACCGATTCTCGGGAAAAACATCTTGTCGTAATTTCCCTGGGGATTACACCAGTGACCCTAATAAAGTGTTTTCGGAAATTGTCCGAAAATATTTGGGTAATCACCGTAATGCCCTCGTAAAACTAAAAGTACAAATATTTCTTTATCTGCTCGAGGATTACATTACCGACCCTAATAAAATATTTTCGGAAATTGTCCGAAAATATTTGGGTAATAATTGTTGTAATGCCCTTTTTTTAAGTTTTGGTTCTATGTGAATACCGGGTTTGCCGACCCTTCGAACACTGCGGCCTATTGGTAGCCTATTGTATTCTATCACATTCACTTCACACAGGCCCAGAAACCTGTTGTTATTGTAAATTGCGCTAATTGCCATTTTTCACATTTGTCTTCTAGAACAAATGCGGCCGGCGCTGGGGATAGAACTCGGACTCGAACTTGTAATGCCCGCGTAAACTAAGAAATAAAAATGGAACGGCTCCTTGCCGCTACACGTCCTTTAATAACAATAATCTTCTTAAACTTTGGCCTCTGGATATCCATCTTACTTCTGCATGTATTTATCGGTATTTTATATTTTTTGCGAAATAAACACAATCATAAATGGGGTCGTGAATGGAAAAAGTTTAAGAGGCCCTGGTCTAGACATTCATATGGGTTCAATAAAACTTGAAAATTGTTACGAGGGCCTGATTGAATGGCAAATCCGTCCACAAACCTGAGAAACTCGAGATCAAAGTTTTGACTCAAAAATTGATAGAACCGTTTTATAGAACATTATAGAATGTTTTATAGAACATTTAGACAACAGAGGTTTATTATCCTTGCAACTGCAAGTATCACACATAGTTTAAATCTGCATTTAATTTAGAATGATTTAGAAGAAGATTAGTCAATTTAAATTATTTTGGAAAAAGTTTCAGGCAAAAATTTGAAAGCACGATATTTTGCGCGATTTTATAATTGACTAAATAAACTAATATCATGCTTACGTTTCACCAAAGCAGAAACGAATTATCATTTGTTTGTTCAATACAAAATTTCGCGTCTTTTCATGTATTAAGGCTCCTTCAGACCGACGCGGAGCGATTGCGTCGCGAAATTTACGCAGCGTAAAATTCGCTAGAGGCGCGGCAGCGAAATAGTCCTGCCCACACCAAAACGCGATTTTTATGTGTATAGTCATGAGTTCCTCAAAGGAAGAAGCTCTGCTAATATTAGTATTGCAAACTGTACAGTTTTGCAAAAAAAAATGATGCCGAAACATTCTTTACATTTTTGGCTGTAACATCAAAACGAAAAAAGCTACAAAAATGGTTTTAACAGATTATTAAAGCTTAATAAACCTACAAAAAGGGCAGGAGGACGTTGTGGTCGATAGCCCTTTGTATAAAGTATACAATAAATATATTCTCTCTCACTGTACAAAAATCTGATATATAACTTCTTTGTCTCACTGCAAAAACAAATGAATTACAAGTTTTGCCAAAAATATGGATTTTAACCATTGACTACCTAGCATACAAAAATATTCGCGGTTTTATATACGACAGGATCTGTGAGACGTATGGCAGGTGGTTAAGGGTTAAAACTGCCCTTATATTTTTGGTTGTAACTGCAAAACTAAAAAAGCTACAAAAATGGTTTCAACAGATTATTAAAGCTTAATAAATTTGCAAAAAATTGATATATAACTTCTTTGTCTCACTGCAAAAACAAATGAATTACAGTTTTGCCAAAATAAAATGAATTCCAAAACTGTCCTTACATTTTTGGCTGTAACTGCAAAACCACAAAAACTACAAAAATGGTTTTAGCAGATTATTAAAGCTTAATAAATTCGCAAAAATTTGATATATAACTTCTTTGTCTCACTGCAAAAACAAATGAATTACAGTTTTGCCAAAAAAACAATGTATTCCAAAACTATCTTTACATTTTTGGTTGTTACTTCAAAATCAAGAGAGCTACAAAAATGGTTTTAACAGATTATTAAAGCTTAATAAATTCGCAAAAATTTGATATATAACTTCTTTGTCTCACTGCAAAAACAAATAAATTACAGTTTTGTAAAAAAAAAATGGATTCAAAAACTATTCTTACATTTTTGGTTGTAACTTCAAAACCAAAAAAGGTTTTAACAGATTATTAAAGCTTAATAAATTTGCAAAAATCTGATATATAACTTCTTTATCTCACTGCAAAAACAAATGAATTATAGTTTTGGCAAAAAAAAAATGATTCCAAAACAACAGAAGAAGAAAATCGGTCAGTTTGTTATTTTTTATTTGTTTTCGATTTATAAAACACCTAAAACTCATTTAAGAAATAAAAGAAAAATAATGTGGGTTCATAAAATCAACAAACTTAATTTTCGACATTTTCAAATCTCGGCATTTTCTTCCAATTCTAATACTATCTGCTTACAAATTTTGTCTTTTCTCGTTATATTTTTATAGTTTCCATCATCCAGGTCATACAATATAGGATATTTTCTAAAATTATGAATCAACTTCTGTGTAATCGCCATTTCAAAACACGGAGACAGCGCAACTGACCGCGCATGCAGCGTCGTGCAACGCTGCATTACCGCGGCTATGGCGGAAATCGTGATTGTTGATCTGAACATTTGCATCAGCCGCCACGTCAATCGGTCCGCCGCGATAACGCACCGGTCGCGGTAGCGAAACTTCCGCGCCGGTCTGTGAGATCCTTTATAAGTCAATATCCATGACATGTCAAAATTCTCGAGTTCGAAGAATGTATTGGGATTCAGGATTTACTTTGCGCTAAGATATGCTTCCTCTATCTCAAAAACGGTTCGATGTATAAAAAAAGGTTTCAGATGAAATTTGTAGAGAATTTTATTCTCTACAACTTTCATAATAAATACAAATGCGATAGGAGGCAGAGAAAACGAAATATTTCAAAAAACTGATTTTTTCGAACTTTGATCTTGAATATCTAAGGACGCTCACACGTTGGCATATTTGACTTTTCGACACAGCATTTGTAATGCTAAAATAAAAATCTATACAAAAATTCAGCTTATTCCGTTAGATTCCGAGGTTGAACCCTTTTTGACTCACTACGGCTAAACCGCCGCGGTTTTTAATCGCGTTATTTTGTGACTCAAGTAAGCTAATATAAGCGGCCTCACTTGCGGTTTTTTCCCGCGACTGTGTATTTCTCGAGCGGTTTTGCGGTTATAGCGGTTACCGCTCGCGGGGAAAAGACCGTAGTGCGACCTTGGCCTAAGACGACTGTAATAATAAACTAATATTATATAAATAACATAAGTTTTAAAATCAAACGAAAGGATGTGAATGAAACAATTACAGCAAGTCGGAAGTGACGCACTCTCACTCGTTATAAATACAGAAACTTCCTCAGTTTTCATTTCCCCAAACCAACAAACTAGTTTTTCCCGACTGGCTGGCTCGCGAGCGTATCACACATTGAATTAATAAGAGCTCATTATAATAAATAAATCTAAAAACAAACACAGACTGTATTATATCCACAGGTAATTTGCCTTAAATTGAATGGCTTGGAGCTATCAGCCCATGAAAAATGGATCATAAGAATTATGGAACGGATTACCGTATTAATTGGTATATTTTCAAGGATTTTCCTTACATGTAATAAGCAACGAAAATAAAATATTTTATCTACGACCACTATTGTAGATGCCCATTATTGTAGATACAGTTCGTGGACTATGTAAATACATCTATGTATAATAACATACACATATGTAACAATCCGCGTTTAATGTTATGTAATAATTCAAAAACATCCATGAGCGTTTGGTTTATGATTCGTTGATTGGTTGAGAGCTGCACGTTGATACTATTTTTAAATATAGCACTGCGTGATTTTCAAACAATCATTAAACGTCACGTCATTCACATAGAAGCTGTCATTCATTTCGTTTTTTCACGTTTAAACATAACGAAAACTACAAATAAGTAATAAATAAACAGGTTTTGATCTTTTCATTTCTATCAAGTTAAATAAAAGTGGAAGGTGTTACATCGAACATATTTTTCTTTTTAAACAGAAACAAATTAGTGTGGTCATAGATAAAGTATAGTGCATAACTCGAGTTGTAAGGCAATTACGTACTCGCGGAATTACGCACTCCCCGCTACGCGGGTCGTGCGTAACTTTTCCGTTTGTACGTAATATGCTTCTTATAACTCTTGTCACGTAATATACAATTAAAACAAATTGATTTTGTTATTGAATATGAATTAATAATAACGTTGAGTTATATGCGCGATTAATAATTTTTCAATATTATATATAAATCGTTGCATTTATTAGATTTCAGTTTGGCATTCTGATTAATGCTGTTTATAATGAGTGCAGTTTTTTTTTTTAATCTGTCGGGGTTTTAATTGACTCGTTGCAGCTTGAATGTGAATGAAATAATATTTATCAACAGATGTTAAATGGCGCACGAATAGTATAAATATTTATGGAATGAATCTCCGCGGTGCGTGTAATTAAATCTCACAGGATGGGAATTTATATGCGAGTTAAGTTTAAGTTTAACTAAGCTTTTACTTTTATTTCGTGTATAAATAACAATTATCTATCAAAGTCTTTCAATCTCTATAAAATAACAAAAAAATGTATGCACATTCTTTTTGTGCATTCATGTTTTGTAAAATCACAAAACAATCACTAAAATATTTGTTTTTTTTAATTACACGGATTATTTTACACGTCCCCTCCGTCCCCAGTTTCCATATTCTCCTATCAAGAGATTGTTCCTCGGTTAGGTTTCTTGTTTCCATCGCTTCATCTATTCCATCCCTCCAGCTTCTTCTAGGTCTTCCTCTCTTTCTCCTCTCCGGCGGTATCCATTCCAACACTTTCCTAGGCCATCTATTCTCATCCATTCTTTTCGTGTCACCAAAGCAAATCAGTTGTTTTTTCTCAACTTCGTCGGAAATATTCTTTTCCTCGCTTCTCACTCTATCCCTCCGTGACACAGCTTCTTCTTAAAAAATCCATTTCAGTTGCAAGTAGTTTTCTCTTCAGTGTTTCTGTTATATCCCATACTTCTGCTCCATACGTTATCACACTTTGAACAATACTTTCATATAGTCGCTTTTTTGTTGATCTCCAAATATTCTTTTCCCAGAGGGTTGAATTTAGGGCTCCTATGATTTTTCTACCTTTATTATTCCTTTCTGTTCTCTCATCCCTGAACCTATTGCCTAAAAAAACCTATTGCCATCTTTGTTAAATACAACCCCTAGGTATTTGGACTTTTCTACTCCTTTTATGAGTTCGTTTTCTAAGAGAAGATTATTCTGGTTGTTTGTGCCTATTGCCAGGTATTCGCATTTACTCATGTTCATCGATAGACCAGCTGTTTCGTATTCCTCTTTCAGTTTTCTGAACATATACCCCAAATCGTCTTCATCCTCTGCTATCACAACCTGATCGTCAGCAAAGTATAAACTATAGAGCGTGTCATCTCCCACTCTCAAAGTCCCATTTGTGCACACTTTCTTGTCCACCCTCTCAGGGATCGGTCAAGGTAAATTTTAAAAAGAGTAGGGGATTGACGGAATAGATAGATGGAAGGAATCCAGAAACAGGGACGAAATACCTACCCCAAATATCGATACCCCAAATCGTCTTCATCCTCTGCTATCACAACCTGATCGTCAGCAAAGTATAAACTATAGAGTGTGTCATCTCCCACTCTCAGTCCCATTTGTGCACACTTTCTTGTCCACCCTCTCAGGGATCGGTCAAGGTAAATTTTAAAAAGAGAACGCGATAGACGGAATAGATAGTTGGAAGGAATCCAGAAACAGGGACGAAATGCTGAAAATTATAGAAAAGTTCTACAGCGAACTATACGGGTCCAGGACTAAAAACCCAATAAATGAGGAAAGACAGAAGGTCGTGAATGTCGGTTCTGAGGAAATCCCGGAAATAACAGAAGATGAAATACTATATGCACTAACATCGATGAAGAACAACAAAGCTGCAGGAAACGATGAAATAATAATCGAAATGATAAAACAAGGCTCAGACATAATCATACCAAGACTACAATTACTCTTCAATAAGTGCCTTGAAGAGGAAAACATCCCTGAAAAATGGCACGAAACGTCAATAGTATTAGTATTCAAAAAAGGGGACCCAACGTGCCTACAAAACTATAGACCAATAAGTATGCTGTCACAACTCTATAAACTTTTCACCAAAGTAATTGCAAACCGTATAAATAGAAAACTTGAGGACTACCAATCAATTGATGGCGGCATTTCGAAATGGGTTAAGCACAAACGATCACCTAGTAACAGTAAAACTTCTAAATGAAAAAATGACCGAATACAACATGACACTCCATATGGCCTTTGTTGACTACGAAAAAGCTTTTGATTCTATAGAACACTGGACTATAACCAACGAATTAACGGAAGCCCGCATCGATCACAGATACACTAATCTTCTCAAAAAAATCCATGAGAATGCCAAAGCGTCGGTCAGAGCCCACGAAAAAACAAACACATTTGAGGTGAAGAGAGGAATCAGACAAGGTGACACCATCGCACCACAATTGTTCAACTTAGCTCTAGAAGGGGTCTTTAAACAAATCACAAGTCAATTTGAGGAATTACCGTAATTGGCGAAAAGCTAACACACTTAAGATACGCAGACGACATCGTATTATTCGCAGAAAACTCCCTAGATCTGAAAGAAATGTTAACAGACCTGGATGAAAAATCAAAAAGCATAGGGCTAAAAATGAACATAAACAAGACAAAAACAATGTGTCTCCAAGATCCAAATATAATAATTAACAACCAAAGGATAGAAAACGCAAACGAATATGTCTATCTAGGCCAACAAATAACCCTGGGCAAGGATAACAAGAGCATGGCAATTGAACGGAGAATTAGACTGGGTTGGGCGGCATTTGCAAAACTCAAAGGTATACTAACCAACAAAATGATACCCCTACGACTGCGCTCAAGGCTATATGAACAATGTATCCTACCAATAACAACATACGGAGCACAAATATGGACCTTATCAAAACAAATTGTGAACAAACTAAGAGTATCTCAGAGGGCCGTGGAGAGACGAATGTTGGGTCTAGCACTACGAGATAGAAAGAAAAACGAATACATTCGAAACAAGACCAAAGTGACCGACATAGTGGACAGGGCATCTCAACTCAAATGGGACTATGCAGGACATATCGCCCGTATCAAAGACAATAGATGGAATGGGAAATTATTGCGTTGGAGACCATGGACAGGTAGAAGATCAAGAGGAAGACCAATCTTACGGTGGTACGATGATCTTAAGAAAGTGGCAGGACTGCACTGGATGAGAACTGCTCAAGATCGAGACCGATAGAGAAAACTAATGCCCGCCATACACACAACGGTCCACATGACAGGTCTACCTGTGCAGGTTTGCCTGCGCAGATAGACCGGAGCGTGTGTGGGAATACACCTGTGCAGTTTCTTGTATACGGTTGACCTGCGCAGGCAAACCTGTGCATGTAACCTGTACGGTAGACCGTAACGTGTATGCCGGGCATAAGAGAGGCCTATGCTCAATTCTGGGCGCATGACGGCTGAAAGAGAAGAAGAGAGGGGATAGACAGCACCCCTGTCTGAGCCCCTTGGAGGTCTTACATAGGACTAAAATATTTTTGGACAAAAATACATTTTACTTTCATATTCCAAACGAAAGAATAATTTCTAACAAATATTCCGAAAGAAGGAATAAATGATATCAAAATCCCTCCTTGCCTACTGTTCAATCAGGAACTTCCTCCAACGTAGAACCCTTCTTATTATAGAATTAAACATTTCCATTTCCCCTGAATTTACTCTTCTTCTCAATAATTACTCAAAGAACCAGACAATTAAGAAAATGGACAGTTTTTAGTTTAACGTATATTCAAGCTATATTCAATATATTCAAGTGCGGTCGCCTTCGGGATCCTTTTATCGATCTCTGTTAGAAAACTTAGTAACTTTTTATTTTTACAAGATGCCACCCTGTCATTGCAAGTGGCCACCACTTATCCGGTAAGTGAGGAATCTGTAATTCTCCCACATGGTTTTCCCTTATCTATTTGACTCCTCTTGGCCCCCCGTCTCACTAAGGGATTTAGTCCGGGAGGTAGCGTTGCATTTTGGGTAGTGTTTTTACGCCAATCGATTCCCATCTTTTTCAATAGATCTCGAATGACTATTAAGTGAACCAAACGTCAGCTGACGCACCCGCGGTGGGTATGGGTGTGGGAGGTGGCGAAAGTGGTAAAAAAAAAAAAAAATAAGTAATAATACGCCGGCTGAAACTTTTTTCATAAATAGTTGACATCATACTGAGCTGAAAAAAAAATCGTCAGCTGCGTAGTGGATTATGCGTCAGCTGGTCGCATGAACTTGTAAAGAAAACACTAAAATAAAGTTATAGTACGCCGGATGAAATTTAACTAGATGTTTGTTTAGATAATTAAAAGTACGAAAACAACAATCAGCTGCGTGGGTAGCGGTGGAAAACCCGTCAGCTGACGCAGTAAAGATTAAAAATATTAGAGCAATGCACAGTATCTTGCAGGGTCTAGCTGACAGAACTCCTCTGTCCACACCTAGCTGAGCTAACTGATAGTTTTGGCAAACGTAATTATTAAACTATCATATAGTTGAATTTCAACCGGCATAGTGACAACTGAATGATAATCTCGGGAAATATATAACGTGTAAAACAATATCGTATGAAAATATTTTATGATTTTTTCTTGTTTTATTTTATTTATATGAACAACATGTATAATATGAAATAATAAACGTATTTAAATCTAAAAACTACTCGCAATCCCTAAAAACAAAAGTTCTTAACCAGTGTGTACTACCAACACTGACATATGCATCAGAAACATGGACATTGACCGATAATGGAATGGAGAAAATGAGAGTAACCCAGCGAGCGATGGGAAGATCTACTTTGGGACTAACCAGAAGAGATCGCAAAACAAATGTATGGATACGAAATAAAACACGAGTAATCGATATAAGCCAATACATAGCAAAACTAAAATGGTCCAGGGCTGGGCATGTGATGAGAAGAGAGGATGGAAGATGGACAAAAAAAATTACAGAATGGAGACAGAGAACTGGAAAACGAAATCCAGGCCGACCTAGAACTAGGTGGAGGGACGATATCGTAAAAGTAAGAGGAGGACAATGGACAAGAGATACCGCAGATCGCAGTCAATGGAATCGCAGCAATGGAGTACTTAAACGCTGCTTATGATGATGATGATGAAAGTACGGCTACTATGCGGTAAAGTGACTTTACCGCATAGTAGCCGTACTTTACAACAGTGTGTGTAAAAATCTAGTTTCGGCTGACGTATACATGATGTCAAAGCTAGCTTTACAATTCAGGAGGACAAAAAAATATTTTTCCTTGCGTCAAACGATCCGATCTTCAATATTATTAATATTAAATAGTATAAATCAAAATGTATTTCAATCAAAATAACTGTCAAAAAATAACCTTGACGCTGCAGATGTTGAAGGAGTTTGAACAGCTATCCTGTATTTTGGTGGTAAAGCGGTGAATTGTCGATAACATTTTGAATGATATTTTTGAAAATCGTTCAATTTTAACGGCTTTAGCACTTCCATGATAAATTATTATTCTGACGAATCTCCAATTAGAAGTACATTTTTGTAGAGTTTTGTCAGAAAAAGATAATAATATTTCTTTTTTTTGCCACAAAATTCACAAAATCGATGAATCTTCGACATTGTTCAATATTGGTTCAATAAATATAACTCGATATCGCAACAACAACAACATACTTAGGTACACTTGTGAACGAAAACTGGGACAATAGCCAAGAGATAAAATGTAGAATTGGAAAAGCTCGAGCTGCCTTCAATACAATGAATAACCTCTACAAAAATTACGAACTACGACTTGAAACCAAAGTACGCATGTTGAGGTGCTACATTTTCCCAATATTACTTTACGGAGTCGAGTCCTGGACACTAAATGATGCAACAACAAAAAAGCTTGAAGCCTTTGAGATGTGGCTATATCGACGTATCCTGCAAATATCTTGGAAAGACCGGGTAACAAACATGACGAAGAAAGAGAAGGAGATCATGGACACCATCAAAACCCGCAAGCTCCAATATCTAGGCCACATCATGCAGAACGAGGACAGATACGCCCTATTACAAGCCATCATTCAAGGCAAGATACACGGAAAACGAAGACCTGGACGGAGGAGAATTTCATGGTTGCAGAATCTCAGGGCGTGGTACGGGAAGACTTCGAACGAGCTCTTCAGAATAGCAACCAATAAAGTGAAAATAGTCATGCTCATCGCAAACATCCTAAATCGGATATGCACATGGTTCGTTGTCCGGGGGTGACCGTATTTATATCTCCTTACAGGTATGAGGGATGGTTCATTGGGTACTGTTTCTATAATCTGGTCATAAAATATTCATTGCGAAATTTTTAAATCGAAACAAACCCTATCGTAAAATATCCATTACGAGATTTACAAATCGTCCGAGAGATTGTAGAAACAAACCCCATCGTAAAATATCCATTACAAATTCTTAAAGAGATTTGGAATTTTTTATAATCCATATGTTAAAGGATCTGTTATCAACGGCCCGAAAATATATGTTTAAAAGGAACTACCGTAGTAGTAATGCTTCAATATTTTTAATCTTCATTGCGTCAGCTGACGGTTTTTCCACCACTACCCATGCAGCTGATTGTTGTTTTCGTACTTTTAATTATCTAAACGATCATCTAGTTAAATTTCATCCGGCGTACTATAACTTTATTTTAGTGTTTTTTTTTACAAGTTCATGCGACCAGCTGACGCATAATCCCCCGTCCACCATGCAGCTGACGATTTTTTTTTCAGCTCAGTATGATGTCAACTATTTATGAAAAAAGTTTCAGCCGGCGTACTATTACTTATTTTTTTTGTTTTTTTGTACCACTTTCGCAACCTACCACACCCACACCCACCGCTACTTGAGCAGCTGACGGTTGGTTTACTTATTAGTCATATAAGATCAATTATCGATGTGAACATGAGCCGGCTTACTATGACTTTTGTATTTACAACGCTACCTCCCGGACTAATTTTGCCGCCGCCACAATCCTTTTCCATCCTTTCCTGTCCTCTGCGGCTCTTCTCCAGCTGTTGATTTCCAGCTGACCCACGTCGTCTCTCCATCTCAGTCGTAGTCACCCTGCCGGTCTTCTGCACTCTGGTCTCGCATCTACCCTAGGACCCCCTTAATGTTTCTACTCTACATTCTTTTACTCTCCCTGCGCTGTACAAGTCCGATCTTATTCCCATTGCTATTCGTTTATGTGTCCAACTATCGTTTGCCCCTTTATCAGCTCTTCCTATCGAGTAGGATCAATAGGTATCCTATCCTATAGATCCATAGGTATCCATTCTAGTTCTAACTCATCTGCTGTTCGTATAGGGCCGTATATCGTTCTCGGAACCCTTCTTTCTGTTAGAAGTAGCTTCTGCTCTTGGTTCTGGTGTCCAGCACTCACACCCGTAGGTTATCACTGGCCCATCTCTTTGACTATATGATGTATTTACCATGACGTCTATAATTTCAAGCGTGACGACAAAATCCAAATTAAGCTTTCCTCATATGTCCTACAATACGACAATGACACTGCATTAATATCCCACCACAAAAAGTCTACAAATCCTCGCAGACAAAAGCCTCTCATGGTTTAATCGATGCAGACTTTCTGCTAACGCCTCCAAATTCCTTATCCTCAACCATAGAACATCCTTCCTCAACTCCACAAAGGCACCATGGACATTGCGACACATTGCGACATAACACCGACACCACATGTTAAATACGACTGACTCTCGACTATAGAAATACCTTCCAGACTGACGCTACACTACGTAGAAAAAGACAATTTATAGAACCAAATATTTCCGAACTTTGTGTTCTGGTAACGACGGAATCTCCATACGAACTGCCACGAATATATATAAAGTTATATGCATACGGTGCATACCTATCCTAGTCCATGGACATATACTTATGACTAACCGATATACTCAAAGTAGCTGAAACTAACTAAAATACTGAAACAAACTGAATCGTGTAATAACGAAATTCGCTTCTTCTTCTTCATCAACTTTCCATCGTTCACTCCTGGAGCTAAACCTCTTCGTATGTCTTCCACATCTAGCGATGTTGGGCTTTGCGATGCCAGTCTTTACCAACGCTCGATTTAATGCCGTCCAACCAAACCTTCTTTTTGGGCGACTCCTGCTCCTGGTCGATTCTCTAGGTCGCCACTGGGTAATTCTAGCAATCCAAGTCAGTCTAGCCTACTCTTGCAACATTCCGACCCAATACCATTTTAACTTTCCATCGTTCACTCCTGGACATTAGCCTCTTCGTATGTCTTCCACATCTAGCGATTTTGGGCTTTGCGATTACCAGCGGTCGGTTTAATGCCGTCCAACCAAACCTTCTTTATGGGCGACTCCTGCTCCTGGTCGATTCTCTAGATCGCCACTGGGTAATTCTAGCAATCCACCTGTTGTTGCCTACTCTTGCGACATGTCCGACCCAACACGATTTTAAATAAGCGTTCAATAACGTCTCATTGATAGTGATAATCTCATTCCTGACTTTGTCTTAAGCAGATAATGTGGGGGCGCGCTATAGAGGTAGTACCTTTTACCGAGAACGGTCACATCGAATGTCATGGACAGGAGATGGTTCTCGGAATTAATCCCTTAATTCCCATTTATGGCTCCATGTGCCACATCCCGGGCAACTGCATTAACCTGCAGGCTAAACTAAACGAGCCAGTTCTGGTGATATCTGGCAGCGTCTGACCCAGAATGGGCGGTTGCCAACCGCGTATGCATCCAGAAGATCGGCTAAAAACTCGCAAACACGCAAAGCAAACACGTCGTTTTAAATTGGCAAAAACCTTAGCCAAAAACCATGTAGATAACGAAATTGAGACATCCTAATAACATTCTCCATAACCCACCCAACGATCTCTTATATATCCTGTCCTAAATTCCAAATATCTCTGATCTGACCTTCTCTCTCTGACCTTGACCTGGGACACTTCCGGTGACCTTGGCCACTTCTGGTGACCTTGGCCACTTCTGGTGACCCAGAGAAAGTGGTATGATACCACATCCCAAGACTTATTCCGAGCAGCCGCTTCCCTGATGAAGATAGCGATGATGGTTGCAAACCTCCTGAAAGGAGATGCCACATAAAGAAGAAGAAGGTGACCTTTTGACGACTTCGGGTCCTTCGCTCCCCACTTCCGGTCTGGATATCTGCCACTGATAACAACGTCCTGTCGACGTGACCGGAATTCTGAATTGTGGGATAATAGATAAGAAACGCTGCGTTTCCGGTTTCAACTTGTTTAATTTTATCAACCGCAGACTCGACGTGATCGGATATCAGAATTGTGGAATAATAGATTGGAAATATTCCTTCTCAAGGGAATGATAAGGTTGTAAAATAATGAAAACTCTAGATACAATTTATTGTTTTATTGATTTCTATTAAAATATTTTGAATCCGGTTTGGCGATAAATTTCCAGCGCTGTATTTAAGTCCGTGGTGATAATTCTCCAACCATCGAGCTTGATTCTTATTTGATGCGTGAAGAGATCTGAATGGCGTTGATGGTTTGAATAAGTTGGTGTTTACATCGCTTATATCCAATGATTTTATATATTTATATTTTGAATCCGGTTTGGCGATAAATTTCCAGCAGTGTATTTAAGTCCGTGGTGATAATTCCACAACCATCGAGCTTGATTCTTATTTGATGCGTTAAGAGATCTAAATGGCGTTGATGGTTTGAAAAAGTAGGTGTCTACATCGCTCATATCCAATGATTTGATATATTAATATTTTGAATCCGGTTTGGCGATAAATTTCCAGAAGTGTATTTAAGTCCGTGGTGATAATTCCACAAACATCAAGCTTGATTCTTATTTGATGCCTTAAGAGATCTGAATGCCTTTGATGGATTGAATAAGTAGGTGTCTACATCGCTCATATCCAATTATTTGATATATTAATATTTTGAATCCGGTTTGGCGATAAATTTCCAGCGCTGTATTTAAGTCCGTGGTGATAATTCTCCAACCATCGAGCTTGATTCTTATTTGATGCGTGAAGAGATCTGAATGGCGTTGATGGTTTGAATCAGTAGGTGTCTACATCGCTCACATCGAATGATTTGATTGAAAGTTCTTTTGGCGTAAATTGTCCATTCACATTGAAAGCTTGAACATCAATATTAAATCGTCGATCCGTATGAATGAGATACTTCTTTCTCAGTATTGTCCCCAGCAACTTTTCCAAATGATTGATTCTTCTACGAAAACTGGTGCCGGTCAATCAAGCTTGTGCCAGTTTAAGAACAGAGTAGCCAGCTATAGAATTAATAGTTCAGGGATTGATGTAGATAGTTATATCACTAAATTGAACAGCTGTTGTACGAGAATCCGCATTCTAAACAAATGACCACATATATAATTCGCGATGCATCTAACAGTCCCATATATTCAAACGGCACCACCAATATGAAGTTTATCTCCGGTTAGGCAAATACCTTACAGCCCTTCACATGAAATCTTATGATTCCCTCATAATCCGCAATTGACGGGCTAACTACCGTTAACCCAATAATGAGCGCTAGGTTGTATCAGTTTTAAATAGCTTTAATCAGCTTTTAAGCTTTAATCCACTAAAAGTGTGTGAGGTCTATGTAGCTCCACGCTAAACAGGGTGTGAGGTCTATGTAGCCCCACGCTAAACAGGGTGTGAGGTTTATGTAGCCCCACGCTAAACAGGGTGTGAGGTCTACGTTGCCCCAGGCTGAAGAGGGTGTGAGGTATATTTTCAATCAGCTTTTATCAGCTGTAATCAGCTTTTAATCAGCTTTAGTCTCATTGAGTTAGGTTAGTTGGACGTCGTCGAGGTCACCGGAAGTGACCGTGGTCACCGGAAGTGGCCATGGTCAAGCTCAGAGGGTTAGGTGGGTCCAGAACATGACATCTTTCCCTACTCTCAGACAGACATAAACAACTATTAACCAGATTTAAAGACAAATACATTCATTGGACAATCATTGACCACTTTGTATAAAACGCGACCTTAGACACCACACTCGCAGACATCCTTTAACGACTGTATATGAAACTCTATATAACGAATATGGTGACTATTTATCCTTATATTTATCCTATATTATCATATAATTATTCATATTATTTAATTTCTAAATCAATTCAGTCTTTTATTTAATTGTAAGAACAGAACTTTGAGTAAACAGATCTTTGAGTAAACTACATTTGCAACGTCTGTATCAATAATTAAGCTCGAATTGTTTTTGGGACACTTTGTATATTCACTGGGAATTCAGCTAAGGTTTATCCTTGAACTGTTAACATTTGTGCGAAGAGAATCTTCAAAGATCGATAGTTTTCGTTCTATTAATCCCAGTAATTGTGTAGGCAACGGAAGAATAATCGGCTTATCACCGTAATTTCGTAAAATGGATTTATTTGCGATGGAAGAACGAATCGTGAAAGAAATGGCACGCGACCTGAACACGCCGGATGTTGTTTATGAAACATTTTTGGGGGATAAAAGTTGCAAAAACAATGTTTGTTGTCGATTTAGTTGAGCTTTAAGATATCTTCCAGTTAAATATAAAATAGGTCTATACTATTTTATATTTAACTGGAGATAAACTTCAAATAATATTTATCCGGCGCCGTTAAATAATATTTAACCGCGTCGAATCCTAATTATTTATTTTTAATTAAACGAGAAATAAAATTCAATAAACGCAATCAGAAATGAACAATTTATTCAATTTATACGCCCAACTCCTTTTTTGATTCTTTTACTTATTTTCCTTGTAAAAGATTTGTAACTGAAGAGTTCTACAAATAGATAAGTGTGCGACATTTACATGTGTGTGGTATGGCAAATATGTTGTCCACGTATCTTAACCTACTTACTTATTTCAAAGAATAACATTTTCTTCGAGTTTTCAAGAAACCGCGTTTTCCTAAACTTAATCCACACCCAATATTCCTTATACATCAATCTTACTATCAATCATCTTGCATACCATCTTATATACTAATATATCATTAGTATATTAAGATTATACCATTTGCAAGACATTAAACATATTACATTATTATGCAGACTATATCAACTAATTTAACTCAAGATAAACAGAAACATTTTAATTAAGGTTTAGCAAAAGCATCCAAGATAAATATAGTTATTATAAATATATTTTAATCGTTTAAATGGGAATCTAGTAAATCCAGTGGAATAAATCAGGTTTAATTAGCAAATTCTCCTGTAATTATTTTATTCATTTTATAAATTTGTATAAAAATTGTAAATGGATACCATTTCTTGGACTGTATATTAACCCAGATTTAGCGGAATAATATTTTATCTAAATTATTGTATGTGAAGGATACCATTATTATAATGCTGTGTAAAAGTATCCACATCGTGCGTAAAAGTATCAAAGTCGTGCGTAAAAGTCCAATGTAAATTTAATGAAGTTTCGTTATTAAACGATTTATGTTTGTTTTTACTATGGCAACAACTCACGTCACTAAACTTTTTGCGCATGCGCGTTGAAATAAAATTAACAACAAAAAAAAAACATAGACGTAGTGAAAATAAATTTTCTGACTTATATTAAAATTGAATTTAGCTTTCTTATTGTGAATCAAAAAGTCTCGGCCTCTCGGTCTAGATTTATCTGGCTCTAATATAACTTAACCTAACCATAACCTAATCTAGGTTAACCTAGATTACATCGACTACGACCAAATAGTGTTCCCGTCACTATGCGTTTTCATTAACTAGCAATTTTGACATATTTTGTCTGTCAAAATTACAATTTTTCAATATTATCGGCAATGGCGGCTCGTGGATATTTGTGGGAGCGCTGGAAAAAAATATAATAAAAAATCACTATGAGTTGAAGAAACCGCATTTTTTATTGACATATACAGAAAAATATTGAATTTTTTAATTCAGTGACAACCTGTTAACCAATTATGCTTCATATAAATGTTGAAATTAAAATTTCGGTCATAATTATTTGAACGACTTTGTGACACTGAACAAATATTTAAATCTGGAGTTAACCGTCCTAATGATTTAATTTCATTTTTTTCTTGAAATTCGAGTCGTGCAAAGTTAATCTTTTGTAAATGCATAACTGATTTTTTTGCTTCGTTCATTTCTATAAAAATTTAATTAAAATTAAATTCAAAAATAACTATCTTACATTCGATGTGTATAGCTAAGAACTACTTATTTATTAATACTTTGTTTCAAATTGTCCACTTTTCAATTGTTCACCAATTAATTGTCCACTTAAGGTTCTTTGCCGTTGCCGAAACTCGAGTTCTTAGAAACAAACTCATAAAATGCCTAAAATACAGAGTGCGGACTGCAATGATTGCAGCCCACGATATACATATTACAAAAACGTATATTGCGGGTGGGGGTAGCCAGGTCAATACACTAACTACGCGGCGAGACTCGTTCTGCACTGACTGCAGCCCGAATGAGTATACAACCGCACTAAATTACACAATACACACATACATAGCGCCTATCGAGGTATTTATTGCACTACAACTCAAATAATAAATATACTACGAACGGAAAAATATGTTTTTGTAAAATAATTGTATACTAATGGAATAGTTTATAATAATTAATAAAATGTTTTCATTTTTGCGGGAGGGCTGCAGCACTGCAGCCCTTATGGGCGAGCCGCCGCTCATTATCGGTAAGAAACAATTATTTTTGTGTAGATTCAACAGTATTTTAACTTCGTAAATAAAATAATGTATGATACTCGTGTGTGAAGGGCTTTTATGCACGAGTTGCGAAGTTTAAAGCACGAGCCGAAGGCGAGTCATGCACAGGAGCCCTTCTTCACACACTTGTGTCATAAACTACTATTGCAGAGCTCCATTTGCAAACTTTTAAAAGAACTATAATAAGATTGAGTGTAGATCCTACATCAGGAATGGCTAACAAGCCTTGGAAAGCGTTTCACTTTTCTGTATTGATAAGTATGAGTTTGAGAAGTTAAAAAAGCAGAAAATGTGATGCCAATTTAAAGTGGTTTCGGCAATAGTCTAAGCATTATAATGGTGGGATATTTTTTGAACCATGAACTAATTATAGAAAAATACCAGGAGCGAAACAGACCTATATATCGCTTTTATCGACTACCAAAAAGCTTTTGACACGGTGGCTCACACAAGTATATGGGAGAGCTTGAGGGAACAAGAAGTACATGATAAATACATACAAGTTATCAAAAGTATATATAACAATAATACGAGCAGAGTTAAATTAGAAACCCTTGGCCCGAATTTTCCCATATAAAGAGAAGTAAGACAGAGGGCGACCCTCTGTCACCAAAAATATTCATAGCTATCCTGGAATCTATTATTGGCAAGCTAGATTGGAAATATACCGGACTCAATATACAAGGCACGTATCTGAGCCATCTGAGGTTTGCAGACGACCTGGTTTTATTATCAAAGACCAGCTCCCAGCTACAGCATATGATCGCATCACTCCATTCAGTTAGTGTCGAGGTAGGTTTAGAAATGAACCTTAAAAAGACTATGGCAATGACAAACTCCTCGAAAAGACCAATAAAAATTGACAATAAACCACTGGAATACACAGAATATTACATATACCTAGGGAAAAGAATCAGTTTTGATAAAAACAGCAATGAAGCAGAAATTGAAAGGATACAATCCACATGGAACAAATACTGGAGCCTGAAAGAAATATTTAAAAGCAATATGCCAACAAGCATCAAAACAAAAGTCATGAAATCAACCCTTCTACCGTGTTTAACATATGGCTTCAGACATGGAAATTCACTTCCAAAGCAAAAAATAAAATCAACACCTGTCAACGAGGAATAGAACGCAGCATGGGCTGGGAAGACGCTGGGAAGATGAAGTGAAAATAATAGCTGGCCCATTGTTGACCAAAGTAGCACAAGACAGAGAAACATGGGAATCTTTGGAGGAGGCCTTTTCCCGCACAAGGGTTCTTGCAGACTAAGCAGACTAATATTTAAGTAACACACTAACATTGTAACTAAGAAACCATATTTATTATTTATTACTAGTATCATGTATAGTTTACAGGGAATAAATGGCTTTTTCATTTTATTTATTTTTATTTTTTGAACCACCTCGAGATATAGCAAAAGCTACGTGTACAAATTAATGCGGAATGTGAAAGGGCTAATGAATATTTTATATTGTATAGGATATAAACTTATTTATAATCTATACCAGGGGTGGTAAACCGTCCCAATTTTTAAAAACGTTCACAGTTTGAAATGCCAATGTGCCAGCTAACGCAATGTATGAAAAACAAAACGTTTTTTATTGAGAGAATCAGGTACCGTATGCCTGAACATAAGGCGTCTCATATTTTCCACCTTTGATGTTGCATAAAACTATACTTGCCGCAGCGACCCCGTGGAGTGATCACGCGGCGTTCACCTGATAGTTCATAATAAAAAGCCTGATTTACACGCTACATTTAGACGCTTTGCCAAATTGTATTTATTAATTTTAAAAAACAAGTCTTGAAAAAGACAGATTTATGGATAAAATGTAATCACTAATTTCAACTAAGACAGAAACACTGAAAACTCAAGAGCATGTGGCATACAACCGGACTGGTCGACTGGTTTAAAGTTCGGCTGCGTGATCTACGCTTCAAAAGAGTTTGCACTGACTGATAAGGGAATCATCCCCCTAAAATCACGTGAAGATCACGCAAGTTTATTACTCCATCGGGTGGCTGCGGCAACTATAGATTGCGATTTTTTTAACAAAAATGACTATTTCTCTCGAGTGCCAATAGTTTTTTTCTACGTGTCAGCTGTGACACGCGTGCCATAGTTTCGCCAAAGTTTCCACCTTTGATGTAGCAGAAAACTAGATTGAGATTTTTTAACAAAAATAACTATTTCTCTCGCGTGCCAATAGTTTTTTTACGTGTCAGCTGTGACACGCGTGCCATAGTTTCGCTATAATTTCCACCTTTGATGTAGCAAAAAACTAGATTGAGATTTTTTTAACAAAAATAATAATTTTTTTCGCGTGCCAATAATTTCTTTCTACGTGTCAGCTGTGACACGCATGCCATAGTTTCGCCATACTTTCCACCTTTGATGTAGCAGAAAACTAGATTGATATTTTTTAACAAAAATAACTATTTCTCTCGCGTGCCAATAGTTTTTTTTACGTGTCAGCTGTGACACGCGTGCCATAGTTTCGCCATAGTTTCCACCTTTGATGTAGGAAAAAACTAGATTGAGATTTTTTTAACAAAAATAATAATTTTTTTCGCGTGCCAATAATTTCTTTCTACGTGTCAGCTGTGACACGCGTGCCATAGTTTCGCCATAGTTTCCCCCTTTGATGTAGCAGAAAACTAGATTGAGATTTTTTAACAAAAATAACTATTTCTCTCGCGTGCCAATAGTTTTTTTTACGTGTTAGCTGTGACACGCGTGCCATAGTTTCGCCATAGTTTCCACCTTTGATGTTGCAAACAACTAGATTGAGATTTTTAAAAAAAAATAACTATTTCTCTCGCGTGCCAATAATTTCTTTCTACGTGTCAGCTGTTACACGCGTGCCATAATTTCGCTACCACTGATCTATACTATGAAACGCATAACAAGGTACTACAGGAACTAGGGCTAGACAACAAAACCCGCAGACTCATCCTAGAAACTTGATAATGTTTATTTATAATCTCCACAATTCAACAATTAGTATGTTCTATTTTAGTTTAATTTTAAGTTTTTAAATGTTTTCTTATTTGGTGGTTGTCGAGTTAATTTTTTTGTTGTCCCAAAAAACATCTTCATTCCTGAAATTTCTAATGAAAATACCGATTTCCATAAAAACTCACGGCGATGCATTCCTGGCGCAGCGCCAGCGACTGGATAAAATTCTGACCCATAAAGGAATCACAACCGCCACAATTTATCCTCCATGTTTACAAACTTGTTGACACAAAATTATATTCAATTTATATTTTAAATTAAAAACCCTGTTGTCCTGCAGTGTATACACAAACTACACATGAATGGTTATAAATTATGCAAAAACGTTTCCCAGATCCAAGTTCCAATAAACATCAAAACTGCTGAAATTTATTCCAAGAACTTTTTACTTTCACGAACAAGAAGAATATTAATCGCCAAATTCAGTTCCAATAAATATAAAAATTGCTGAACATTATCTAGTCTTTCATCGAGTCTAGTTTTAGTCTTAGCTAGTCTAGTCTTGCTTAGTCTTCGCTAGTTTTATCCAAGCTTTGTTAGTTTTGTCTATAATGATCCCGCGAATTTATATTTCCGGCAGTATGCTTCGAGGATGGAAAGCGAGACCACGCAAATTGAACCGCGAACAACGTTCGACCGACATTGTGTGTGCACGTATCGCAAAGTGTTACATCGTCAAGCTTCGTGCGATCGCGATCCAAAGGGCTGCAGCGACATTTAACGCCCGGAACGACACATTTTAAGGGTATCCCTCCGCATTTGCGCCGAGGTATGAGTGGCAATGCCCCTCTAGTCTTGTCGATACTCTGTCCGGCGAGAGAAAGCATTCCGTCTGGACGAGTTTAGCATTGTTCTGCGCATACCACACTTTATTTCGAGTGCGCGGTGTTTAGTTGTCCGTATTTGAAAAACTGACGCATATTTCTTAACTAAAACTAATCTGCGCGTACCTCGGCTCGTCGCTTGCCCCTCATACCTCGGCGCAGTACAGCTGCATTTGCTCGCCGGGCCGAGTATAGTCTTCTTCACTCGTGTCTATTTTTTTCTGGTTTTGCCCAACCTTGTCAATACTCGTTAATATTGGTTTTACAGTCTAAGTTTAGCAAAACCTTATTTAGGAATGTGGCGTACAACTGAGTCTGGTCTAATACTGTTGCATCTCCTTTAATGTTTGCCAGGCTACTCTAATCCGCTTTCAACTAGTCTGAACGGTTAAAAACTAGTCCAAAGCATTCTCTATCAGGCTATGAAATTGAAATAGACTAGACTAGATTCAGAATACACATGAAAACAAAGAAAGCGGAGAAGGAAACCCAGCGCTTACGGGCTGACAACATGGACCAATTAAAGTAAAAATTAGAAGACAATTTAAAAGCGCTCCCAGACGCAACACCAGTCAGATGCAGATTGAAGAACAATGGTATGGAATAGAAACAAACAAAGAGCAAGTCCTACGCGAGAGTGCGCGAGAGGGTAAAAACGAGCAATGGACGAAACCTGGAATGTAGTGAAGAGAAGAAAAACCATCAGGCAGACAGGTGTAATAACCGATCAACAGAATATCGAACTTTAAGCCGCTAAATACAAAGACTATGTTGACGAGACAAAAACAAACACCTCCGGGAAACATGCAATGAGTTTGAAAGATTGACAAACACGAACGAAACACGCGATCTGTTCCAAATAATCAAAGAAATCACGGGACAGTTCAAACCAAGAACGTGTAAAATAGAAGGAAGGATGGGAAAGTCGTAACCAACATCGACGACGTATTAGAGGTATGGCGACAGTACAGTGAAGACCTCTACGCGGATGAAGGTCATCGTCAGAGAACAGTACGTCTCCCACCCATCACACAAATAGAACAGAAACCTGACATCTTAAAAGTTGAAGTTGAGCAAGCCATCAACATGCTCAAGACCAACAAATGAATGATATCAGTGCAGAAATGCTAAAACAACTGTCTCCAAAAGGCATCCACCTCTTGTGGGCAAGCTTCAACAAGGAATGGCAATCACCGCGATGACCAACTGACTGGAATACTTTACCACTTTACACCACTTTACTTACGGTTTGTCCACAATACCACAATCATCGCACAAAATGAAGAAGAAATGACTTCTGGGAAGAGTCGAGAGTGAAAGCTCAAAATTCGAACTTAAGGTAAATAGCCAAAAAACAAAGCTGATGAGGAGAGAAAATCCACCCAATATAATGAACCTTCTTCATTCTTCTGCACAAAAAAGGATCAAGCCAGAAATGCAGTTATTACAGAACTATCGCTTTAAACTCCCACCCAAGCAAGGTCATGCTCAGAATTCTGCTACAACGACTCGGAAGCTTCTTAGACCGACAAATTCCACATGAACAAGCTGCACTCATGGCTGGTAAAGGCACTCGAGAGCAGATCATAATTGTACGGCCACATATCTATGCTTGTATCTATGCTTGAAGCATAGATATGTAGCCCACATATCTATGCTTCCTCGACTACAGCAAAGTGTTTGACTGTGTAAACTGGCAAAAATTATGGAATGCTCTCTTAGGCGTGGGAACCCTCTCTCTCCGGGAAAACTTTATAAGGAAACTTTATAAGAAACAGAGAACGATTCATGAAGATCGAGGGGAGAAACTGAGTCTAGTCTAATATTGTTGCATCTTCTCTAATGTTCGCCAGACTAGTCTAATCCGCTTCCAACTAGTCTAAACGGTTTAAAACTAGTCCAAGACTCTTTAGGATTGGACGAGCAGTTCCACTAGGATGCGTCCTATCACCTTTTTTTTGAAGTTCGGTCTGACGTGGATGCCGGGTATTAACCCTTCAAACACTGCGGCCTACTTGTGGCCTATTGTATTTTGCATTCACATACACTTATAGGCCCAGAAACCTAGTTGTTATTGTAAATTGCGCTAATTTATATTTTTCACATTTGTCTTCTGGTACAAATGCGGCCGGCACTGGGGATAGAACTCGGTCCCTCTATACTTGTTAGTTAGCGCTCTAACATGAGGCCACGAGCGTCACCTCTACACCACCCGCGCCGGCATCTATCACCTTTACCTATCCAAAACCTATCACCTTTACTATTCAACATATACGGTGAGTTAATACTAAGAGGAGAGCTGGGAAGGCGGAATAGTCATTGGCGGTAGGAAAATAAACAACTTACGGTTTGCCGACGATACCACAATCACCGCACAAAACGAAGAAGAAATGACCGAACTTCTGGGAAGAGTGGAGAGTGAAAGTTCAAAATTCGGACGCCAGAAAATAAAGCTGATGGTAGTTGTTCACGCCAATTTCAATAAATCCATAGTTTCAATCGAAATTTAAATCGATTTGCAGCCTCTATCGAAAGAAGGGGACAGGTGTGTCGCCCTGGGCCGAAATCTCGCGATTATTTATTAATCACGCCGCGAATTATCAAAGGAATGGACTGTATTTAACGAAAAAATTAATTTGTTTACTAATTTTAATTGGGATGGTCCCGTCACTTAACTTAGGGTTGCTTGCGCCTCCGCTCCGTGGTGGAACGTCCTTCCGTCATGTTTGGACCGTGTCAAATCAAAATTTTTCAGTTTTAAAACAGGGCTGGTCTAATCACTTACCCGTTTGGGCTGCTCGCGTCTCCGCCACGTGGGATCGTGCTTCCGGCGCCTTTTTTAAGGGAGGAAATGGGGATAGTAAGTGGAGGGATTCCCTTTAAATGGTTGTCTTCCAGACGTTGGATGCCGCTTGAGCCCTTTGTGCTTGTGATTACACCCCTGGTTAATTTGACTTAAAACGAGAAACTTAAAGATGCGTGCACGTATCGGGCGAGCTTCGTTCGCGCTTCGATTCTTGTATCTATGCTTCACGCACTCGAGGCATACTCTAAATGTTGTGAGCTCGACCAACGATCAAGTCATACTACACGAATAATATAAATTCACGAAGTAAATTGATAAATCGCGCGATTTCGGCCCAGGTCGATACACCTTTCCCCTCCTGTTGATCGGTGCCGAAATCGATTCAAATGTTAAATTAAAAATACAGATTTACTAAAATTGGCGCGAACACGTCGCCTATTTAAAGGGAGGAAAATAGGAAAAACAATAAATATCGAAATATATGCGGATACCCTTAAAATGTGTCGTTCCGGACGTTAAATGTCGCTGCAGCCCTTTGGATCGTGATCGCACCACCCTTTGTAAACCTAGCTTAACGATGTACACTTTTCGATACGTACAATGTCGGACGAACGTTTTTCGCGCTTCAATTTGCCTGGTCTCGCTTTCCACCCTCGAAGCATACTGCCGGAAATATAAATTCGCGGCGCGATTAATAAATAATCGCGAGATTTCGGCCCAGATCGACACACCTGTCCCCTTCTTGCGTAAATCGATTTAAATTTCGATTGAAAATATGGATTTATTAAAATTGGCGCGAACAGTAGTAGATGGTGGAAACAGGAGAGAAAATCCACCCAATATAATGAACGTAGAAAACGTCGACAACATAATTTATCTAGGCTGCTGCATAAATAGTGACGGCAATACGTCCACAGAAATTAACTCTTGCGAAAACAGCCATGACGAAACTAACCAAAGAATGGAAAGATTACGACATCACGAAAGAAACAAAACGAAGGCTCGTCAACACACAGGTGTTTCCAATTGCACTATACGGAGCCGAGGCATGAACTCTGAAAGCAGTAGATCGGCAGAAAATACGGTTTCGAGATGTGGACTTGGAGAAGGCTACTAATGATCACTCGGACAGCGCATAGAACTAATGTATCTATACTAAAAGAACTCGACATTGACGTAAGACTATCAACCGTTATCAATGGACGAATACTTAAATATTTTGGACAAATCAATCGTAGAACGGGGTATAATCTCGAAAAACTGGCAAAATTGAAGGTACGCGACCTCGGGGACGCTCTCCAAAACGCTAGATCGACCAGGCGCAAGAGATCAACGGGACACCACTACAAGAAAAGATAAGAACGGCGGCAGACAGGGGTAAATGGAAGAAGATCGCTAACTCTCCGCTATGATATAATAAAACGCCAGCATGGGATCACGACACTTCAGCCATGAAGTAAACGACTAGAGAGAGACTAGATTAAGTCTAGTCTAGTCTTAATTAGTGTAGTTTAATCTAGTCTAATCGTGTCTAGTCTTTGTTACTTTTGTCTAGTCTTCTTCACTCGTATCTAATCTTTTCTGATTTTGTCCATCCATTTTGTCCAGTTTTGTTAATTCTTGTTCTGTCTGATATTATCTAGTCCAGGAAAACCTTTTGTCTAGTCTTCTTCACTCGTATCTAATCTTTTCTGATTTTGCCCATCCATTTTGTCCAGTTTTGTTAATTCTTGTTCTGTCTGATTCTAGTCTAGTCTTCTTCACTCGTATCTAATCTTTTCTGATTTTGCCCATCCATTTTGTCCAGTTTTGTTAATTCTTGTTCTGTCTGATCTTATCTAGTCCAGCAAAACCTTTTGTCTAGTCTTCTTCACTCGTATCTAATCTTTTCTGATTTTGCCCATCCATTTTGTCCAGTTTTGATAATTCTTGTTCTTTCTGATCTTATCTAGTCCAGCAAAACCTATTGTCTAGTCTTCTTCACTCGTATCTAATCTTTTCTGATTTTGCCCATCCATTTTGTCCAGTTTTGTTAATTCTTGTTCTGTCTGATCTTATCTAGTCCAGCAAAACCTTTTGTCTAGTCTTCTTCACTCGTATCTAATCTTTTCTGATTTTGCCCATCCATTTTGTCCAGTTTTGTTAATTCTTGTTCTGTCTGATTCTAGTCTAGTCTTCTTCACTCGTATCTAATCTTTTCTGATTTTGCCCATCCATTTTGTCCAGTTTTGTTAATTCTTGTTCTGTCTGATCTTATTTAGTCCAGCAAAACCTTTTGTCTAGTCTTCTTCACTCGTATCTAATCTTTTCTGATTTTGCCCATCCATTTTGTCCAGTTTTGTTAATTCTTGTTCTGTCTGATCTTATCTAGTCCAGCAAAACCTCTTGTCTAGTCTTCTTCACTCGTATCTAATCTTTTCTGATTTTACCCATCCTTGTCCAGTTTTGTTAATTCTTGTCCTGTCTGATCTTATCTAGTCCAGCAAAACATTTTTTATGAGTGTGTCGTGTAACTGAGTCAGGTCTAATATTATTGCATCCAAGTCATTTCCTAGAACTTTTTAGTTTCAGGAACAAGAAGAATATTAATCACCAAATTACATTCGAATAAATATCAAAACTGGTGCATAACTTTATTCTAAGAAATTTTTAATTTCCCGAACTGGAAGAATATTTTTTGTTTTAACTCTAATGCAATTATATCGCGCAGATTTTTAAACGCTCCACTAATTAAAATATAATTAATAAAACTTTTTAATTATAAGCAGAAGAGTTTTATGTGCATAGAGAAGAAATGTGTGGAATATAATTGCTGTGGAAAATTTATAACGGCCATTAAATTTAATTGAAATTTTCTGTGCTGTTATCTCGCTTGCATCTATCCAGCATAATAAATATTTGGTTTAATTAATTACATTTATGATTTCATGGAATATTAAAAATGAACGTTTTATATAAAAATTAAACATTGAAGAATATTTTCGTTTTGAGGAGGCAATATGTCTTGAAATAATATAGTCAGATGGTTTAGTCCTTGGAATATCTAAAATTGGCATTTATTTGTCAAAAATGTTGAAACTTTGCAAAATTGTTACTGAAATTTTTTTGACTATTCTAACAACCATTCAAATTTTGTTATTTTGTCTCATATGAAACAATTTCACCCAATCATGTCAACATTACAATGATAATTGCATTCAGTGCAATTATCACTATGACAACACGATTGAGTTTGAACACTTCATTCCACATAAATTTCAAGATGTCACGTTTTGGCAATGCGAATATTCAAAGTGCATTGATACTTTGAACGAATAAAAAAAAATATTCCCAGAAATACAACTAATACTCACAAATATATTTGGAGAATATTTATGGAATTTTGCTGTGAACGAGAATATGAATTAAATGAACATAGAAGCTTAGAAGAATTGGCGTTGATACTAAAAGATTGGGCGGTCAATATGAGAAAGAAAGACGGGACCGAATTTAAAGAAGCAACGGTGAAGACAATGTCGATCATTTCGTGCAAACTTTTGCAACAAAAGTACTATAATGAATATAATATTATGATTCACCCATTTAACAATATAGTATTTAAACCAGCCCGAGATGCCCGCGATGCAATCAGGAAAAACTACAAGCATATCCATGTAAACGTAAGTCCAGTTCAGTTACGTTAAATTTGTCTGAATTTGTCTGCACAAAATTAAATTGCTATGGGATGAAAATACTCCTGAAGGTCTTATGCGTAAATTTTACGATATTGCTGGTGCAGAATTAGCGTGGCGAGGAGGAGAGGCAGTTGTTTGTCTGTTGGATTTTTTTCAAATCGAGAAAAATAACGATGACTCTCCAACAAATCGCATTGAATACAATCCGGTGTTCAGCAAAACGTGCCAAGGTGGTTCTAAAAGCTGTACAAGTAGTAAATGGTTGGTTTCCAATAGTGAAAGACAAAGCTGCCCTGTACGTCTTTTTATAAACTGATATCAAAACGAGGCGACAATATTACCTCACCACAACTGTTGGTCGACACTGGAAAATTGAAACTGACAAATGGTGCGATAATGTACCTGTTGGAAGAAATACAATAAATGGATGGACTAAATCTGCTGCTGAGGCAATTGGCTTGAATGTAAAGGACAAAAGATAACAAATCACTCGAATAGATCAACTGCTGTTAGCGAATTGTCAAAAAGTGGTGTAGAAGATCAACAATTGCTGAAAATTACTGGTAATAACAATCAAAATTCTATAAAACCATACTTAAATCTCGATGAAAAACATCACAACAAGATCATAAATATTATGCGTGGTAATAGATCTTCTAAATTAGAGAACAGCAACGAATCTAATGTTAAGTTAAATTTTAATAATTGTACTTTCACTAACTGTGCTTTTAATAAATAAATATATAAAGTAAATAAAAAAATTTTGTCAAAAAATTTTTCGCCGAATATCCCTCGGACATTGACAAATGCCTCATAATTTTATGACAAATTTCTCAAGCTCGTTGCTTGGTAACAGCCCTCAGCCTTCGGCTTCGGGCTGTTAACAAGGAACGAGCTTTCGATTGTCATAAAATTATCTCGTCTATTATCAATGTCCTAGGGATATTACTACTGATAATATAACTAAGAAACGCAAGTTTCACAAAATTCTGAAAACATGGCATACATTTCTGTGGTCAATTTCCATTGCTTTTGGTTGGTTGAATTAGCTACATTCCATTGATGATTCCATACAACTCTATCTACCATATCTTGAGTAATACAGTATAATCTTGATAATCCGGAGGTTGGTTAATCAGGCGGCACGGTCAGTAATCCGGCGCTCTGGGGAAACGTGTCTTTTCCAAAACCAAACACACCCTGCTGACTCAGAAAACTTGATTGACAAATCTGACAAAGCTAACTCCATTTTTTCATTCACCTGTAGTAAGTTTGTACGTATTATATTCTTTCTGAAATTCTTTTTGTTTTAATCCTGATAATCCGGCGGTTGCCGGGTCCCATATGTGTCGGATTATCCAGATTATACTGTAAAATATTTGAAAATACCCATTGGATTCGGCAGAAAGCACCAATTGGGCCTTCTGGTCTGGCACATTTTGCAACATTTGTGATCGAGGTCTTCCTGCTGGTGGTTCTTCCTGCTGGTGGTTCTTTCATCCAGATTATGCCCGCTTTATGCCCCCAACTTTCTTCCGGAACTTCAGCCGGCATTTCAATAGCCATTTCTTCGGCAGCTCCAGATTCTAACTGCTCCTCATCAAATTCACTATCAACATTCTCAACCTCTTTCACTTCAAAATCATTCTCCGCATCGAATGCATTGCCGTCTCCACCAACAGCTTCTATTGGCACAAAATTAAATGGAACATCTGTGTCATCATCGGTAGTATAAAGTTCGGTAGTAAAAATCTTCACTATCATTGCCTAAAACTTCTGTTCTGTTCCATCAGATTTAAATGAAAATTTGATATTTCTAAAATTGCCATTTATTTATCAAGAATGTTGAAACTTTGTAAAATTGTTACTAATAATACAACTAAGAAATGTTGCAAGTTTCATTAAATTCTGTTAATAAACAAAGAATAAAAAGTAATCCGGTGCTGTATTAGTTAAAGACGAAAATTTGAGATTTCTTAAATTATCATTTATTTGCCAAAAATGTTGAAACTTTGCAAAAATGTTATTAATAACACAACTAAGAAATGTTGCGAGTTTCATAAAATTCAATTAATAAAAACAGAAATAAAGAATAGGATGGTTGCGACAGTTACTACGTGGTAATCCATACTTACATTGAATTGAAAAATTCACTTTGTTTGTTGCCACACTTATATTATGTAAAAATGTTATATAACTTATTATTCACAGTTATATAAATTTCTACACATATCACGACTCGAGTTTCGACTTTTGACGGTCATTTTCAAGTGACCTTGAACCTTGACCTTGACACTTGAAAATGACCGTCAAAAGTCGAAACTCGAGTCGTGATATGTGTAGAAATTTATATAACTGTGAATAATAAGTTATATAACATTTTTACATAATATAAGTGTGGTAAAAAACAAAGTGAATTTTTCAATTCAATGTAGAAATAAAGAAATTCGCTCAATTTCTCAGATTTACAATTAGACAAGAATTTGAGATTTGTAAAATTGTCATTTATTTGCCAGAAATGTTGAAACTTTATAAAAATGTTGTTAATAAAACAACTAAAAAATGTTGCCATTTTCATATAATTCTTTTAATAAATAAAAGAAATCCGCCGAACCTTCAGATTATACATAGACTATACTTTCATCCAGTCTTGTATTTTTGATCTTATTTATATATTTATCCAAGCTGATGCCCGCGACTTCATCCTCGTAGAATAAATACGTGTTGTCATCAAAAACTACATAATCACCATCGCCTTTTCTACATCGCCTTTTTTGTTCTTCTAAATTAGTGCAGAACCTCTTTATATACAACTTATTTTTAATTGTTGTACTTTTCAAATGTGGCTCTTGGCTTTGCTATCAACACTGGAAGGATTTGGAGGAGGATTAGAACTAAACGAGTCGGTAAGCGCCTGAGCAATCTCAATACATAAATCCTTATCCATTTTGGACGAAGAATGCTTCTTTAACATTTCAACCGTATCCCATGGACTCATCATTTCCTTGTGGGTAATATGCTTTTCCGACACCTTGGTGCCAAAGTGATTGCTCAACGTGGTATCTATCAAGTTCACCATGTAACTTTTAATTCGGTCTAATTCAATTGCATCCTCGTTCCAGGAGGGTAATAATTGAATTGACAAACAGCCATTTGTTGTACTAAAAAATGGGCGCCAAGATAGTCCTTATCCCGCATGAGTAATAAAAAACACTTTTTTCACATTTGAGGTGTTAAATTAGTCAATCATGGCAAAGATCATTTATGCAGTTTCAAAATGTAAATTAGCACATTTAGACATTTGATTTCAAACTTGATCCTTATAGTAGATATGTTCAAACAAATAGCATCAATAACAATAATAAGTTTTGTTTCATTACATAATGATAAGTAAAGAAATAAATTATTACAAAAGATAAGTATTAACACTTCATTTGTAAATGTGTGTCACTCATGTCCTGGCCAACAACGTTTTGGGTCATAATTTCTGAGAAAGTGAAGAGAGATCTCCACCTTAGTGAGAAAGATCTCCCTCACGATCTCCACCTTAAGAAAGTTGGGGAGTAATGGGAACCAGCTGCAAAGTTTCAAGGGCCCAATTGCTTTTGAGCAACTGAAAAATTTTGAGCATACTTGGAAATTTTTAGAGATTGATAATGCACGTATACAGATGGTACCAAAGCTCATAACAAAAGCAAAAATAAGGGAAAATGTTTCTTTGTTTTTAACTTTTTTTAATGCAAAAAAAATAAGTGTAATGTTATGAAATGTCCAAAACCAATTTGTGATGATTATTGAGTAATGTGTTGTGCAAATTGTGCACAATAGAGTTGCTATTTTTTATACCAAAATAATAATTTAAACTATAATTTATTTCTTTACTTATCATTATGTAATGAAACAAAACTTATTATTGTTATTGAGTTATTATAGTGGCCTCCTTGGGGTACTGGAGATAACCGTTTTAGGAATACGCTTCTTGTCGAATCCACATCATCGTTTTGCGTGCTTTTAGACTTCGTCAAACTATCTTTGATTTCTTGGCAGTTGAACCTCGCTGGCATATTTTTCACTGGCATGTCCGTCTGTGAGACTTTGTTCATAGATATTATGGAGTTCTTTGTCCCAGTTTTTAGTCAAACTGGGATTAGTTTGGGTTTGTAGATTCTGTACGACGCTAGCTTTCAGCTGGCGATGATCTTGATCATTATTGAAACCGTGCTCCGTTAGATCCGATAGCAGTTCGTCCAAAACGTCAGAAGAAGTCTCCTCCACCTTGAATGTTGCGTTCTTCATGATCTCCGGTATTTGATTCCTGTGGTTTTGTTCGGACTGCGTGACGCTTGCCTTCTCTTTGAGACTAAGAAGAGGTCTGTCTGGGTTGAAGATTTTTGGCCAACTGTTGATCAGCTGGTTTTTGGGTAATTTCGTTGACCTTGCCGAAAATCTTCTCGTACCTTTCCAAAATTGCGCCTAATCTAGATTCAGTTATGTTTTTAAGTCCGTTTCGAGTCCGATTTTAGGCTTTGTTAGGAACTTGTTAGACTTACTGTCCAACGATCTGTCTCTTCTTTGCATCCTAGGATTTTGATAAATTTCTTGGTATTTTTCCGGCTTACCTTGGAAGGTCGCCGGCTCAGGCTGACATGTGATTGGTAGGCAAAGAGCGGAAGATCCTTTGTAAACAGCTGCAGCGATCGGCAACGTTTTCAGTAACGCTCGGTACAAGGATTGCCAAATTTCTCGCATAATCCACTCTGGCACGTGGCACTGGTCCTAGTGGAGGCACAGATAGCTGAGGCAACTAGCAAGAGCGAGTAGCAAAGACAGTAGCCCCAATCTTCAGGGCTGAGGAACGTCGCCGTACTTTGGAGAACCTGTCGCATTCCGCCGCCGTCCATAGAGTAGGTAAGCTGTGCCTGTCCCTACCCAGTCTAGGAGACCATTCCTCAGCTACGCCAGGTACTAGCCCTACCTAGACCCCCAACACAGACCCCCAACACAGGCTACATAGTGGCTACAGTGTCCTGTAGCGGTCCGTTTGAGACACTTCTTCTCTTAGGTCTATACAGGCCACTTGCAATGGATCTGCCCCTGGGGCAGACAGCTGCCCTTGGGGCAGACAACAGACAACTGCCCTTGGAACTTATTTATGGTCATTACAAAACAAACTTTGAGAGGAAACTGCAACCTTTTGAAGTTAAATGGGTATTTTGAGGGTATTAATGGTATTCGAGGTATAAATACAGTTCGCCCCTGGACACATCCTGGGCCTTGATACTGTTTCGATAAAGAATTTCTATCTGCAGTCTGATGCCACTGCATAACGTCGGATGTTTAAGGTTTCTTAAAGCATAACTGATACTTCAATGCTTTATGCTTTAAAGCATAACATAATGGATTTAGAATATTTAGAAATTCTACTGGAAAATTTACTGCGTCATCAGTTTGCAACATTGAAACCACTGACTAAAATGCTGAAGAGTGTTGGGGGTCTAGGTAGGGCTAGTACCTGGCGGAGCTGAGGAATGGCCTCCTAGACTGGGTAGGTTACCTACTCTATGGACGGCGGCGGAATGCGACAGGCCCTCCAAAGTACGGCGGCGTTCCTCAGCCCTGAAGATTGGGGCTACTGTGTTTGCTACTCATTCTCGCTAGTTGCCCCAGCTACCTGTGCCGCTAGGATCGGATCATGTACCTGTAGCAGCAGGCGGGGTATTACGTGCAAGCCCCCCTGTTACTCTGTGTACAGTCACCCTCATTTGACGACGACGATAATGCACTTCGTCTCCTTCGAATAACTTCAGTAAAAGATGATTTACGCAGCTGCTCTATCATATTTCGGGTTTAGAATAGCACGCTCATATTACCAACCTATAGGTTTCACCTTAATGTGCTCTATGTTGGGGTATACTTTTGCTAGTCAGTTCACTTGGAGATGTCATCACTGTGGCATCACTTGTATTAAGGAGAGACAACTCTTTTCGAGAGAGCATGGTAAATGTGGAGTTTTGGTATCTTATGTGTCAATCTTAAAAGGTAAATTGGCGCATTTTTGTTATTATATTTTCTTCAAACTCCCCCACCCCCAGCCACCACGAATGTAAACCCTAGCCCACGCCCATGTAACCAACATATGTACTTTTACTTAGAACAATTCAAATTTATTATTCCAAGCGAAAAAATGTTGGTTTTTGCTTAAGAACTTGGTTAACAAATTAAATTGGAATATTAAACTTTGTGAGCGTTTAGATAGATAATTAAGCTGTACGTAGTGCAAACCAGTGGCTCCTAGCTTCATTGGTTATTAAGTTATTGAAGTTCAAACTTTGTTATCTTTGTTTTTGATGTTTTTAAAATTCCAGTCGATATATAATTATTGCACTAGAGAGAAGCTTTAAACTCTTATGACGTTTAGTTTACTAATTTAGCTAATATTTCGTGAAAACTAGAATATTCTCGCTTAATTCGTTACTGAGTAATTGACGATCAAACTTTGATATCTTTGTTTTTGAGATTTTCTACTTTTTGGACGATTTCTCAGTTAGTGCACTAGGTAGGAAAACTAAACTTTTAAGACGTTTATTTAACTAATTTAGCTACTATTTCGTGAAAACTAGAAGATTCTAGCTTAGTTAGTTACTAAATTATTGATGTTCAAACTTTAATATCATTCTGAGATACTGCACTAGCTAGGAAAATTAAACCTTGTCGATGTTAAGCTAACCTATTGAGCTACTAACTAGCAATAACAAAAACTAGAACATTCTAGCGCAATTAGTTACTAAGCTGTTGACGTTCAAACTTTAATATCTTTGTTTTTTGTGATTTTTTACTTATTAATTGATATCTGAGTTATTGCACTAGCTAGGAAAATTAAACCTTGTGGATGTTAAGCTAACTAATTGAGCTACTAACTAGAGGAAACTAGAACATTCTAGCCCAATTAGTTATTAAGCTATTGACGTTCAAACTATGATATCTTTGTTTTTGAGATTTTTTGCTTTTTAGACGATATCTCACTTAGTGCAGTTGGTAGGAAAATTTAACTTTGTGGATCTTTAGTTAACTAATCTAGCTACTAGTTAGTGCTTAATTAGTTACCAAGTTATTGACACTATTACTTTGATATCTCAAGAGATTTTATTTTCTTTATTTTTTAAACAAGACTAGACAGACAAGACAAGACAGACAAAACTAGACAGACTAGACTAGACAGACAAGACTAGACAGATAAGACTAGACAGACAAGACTAGACAGATAAGACTAGACAGACAAGACTAGACAGACAAAACTAGACAGACAAGACTAGACAGACAAGACTAGGCAGACAAGACTAGACAGACAAGACTAGACAGACAAGACTAGACAAACAAGACTAGACAAACAACACTAGACAGACTAGACTAGACAGACAAGATTAGACTGACAAGATCACACGGGAGTAGTCAACCCCCCCCCCCCCCTAAAAAATAGATATTATATTGAAATCAGGAGGGACGAGTAGAGACGACTATCTTCAAAAGAGCATGGTAGATGTGGAGTTTAGAAACCTTTGTGTTTACATTTAGAAATCTAGAAATCAAATTTTCAAATCTGAACCAAAATTTAGAAGCAGAATTTTCCCATTTAAAAGTAAAATATTTTATAAGCAAAATTTAAAATTTAGAAGCAAAATGTTCAATTTATAAGCAAAATTTAAGAAGCAAAATGGTCAATTTAGAAACTAAATTTTGAAATCTGAACCAAAATTTAGAAGCAAAATTTTCAATCTGAAACAAAATTTAGAAGCAAAATTTTCAATTTAGAACCAAAATTTAGAAGCAAAACTTTCAAATTTAGAAGCAAAATGTTCAATTTATAAGCAACATTTAAAATTTACAAGCAAAATGTTCAATTTAGGAGCTAAATTTTGAAATCTCTAGCAAAATTTTCAAATCTGAATTTTGTGTTTTTAAACTGCAATTTTGTCCATTTTATAAAATATTTTTGGAAATATTTTCTAAACCCCCCCCCCAGACTTTGCGGAATACTTATTTCACCATCACAGGTAGGGTATTCTCCGTCTCTCAGAAGCGTCACCTCTTAAATGGACGCTCATATTTTTTTAAAGCGAGTTTCTGAATTGTTTTCCTTAAATACGAAGACTTTAAACATGCTTTGACTTAATCGGCTCTTGTGCCTCTGGATACTACGGGTAAAGTCTGTCGAAAGTCTTCTGCCGAAAGAACTGTAATGCCACCCATCGGGCTCTAATTTCCCTTTATGTCCTTTAATGTTCTATTGAGCGCTTCAATACCCCGTTTGTGAGCCATGGTGCATTCATCCCACACAATTAATTTCCTAAACGACCGGACCGATGTTCCTAATATCCCCTAAGTGTGTAAAACAGGGAACGAACTGACTGTCTATCAATGAGCTCCTAAACGGCCGGACCGATTTTGATGATTTTTTGTGTGCGTTTGAGTGGGTAGAGATGTTTAGATTCACAATTGGACCCGGTGATTAGGTTATGTTAGTAGGTTAGGACAACGTATGCCGGGTTCTGCTGGATCGATCTTTATGAATTTTTTGTATGTGTTTGAGTGTGTCCCTAGATGGTCTAGATTAGCCCCTGGTGGATAGGTTAGGACAACGTATGCCGGGTTTTGCTCGACCGATTTTGATGAAATTTTTTGTTTGTCCCTGGGTGGTTTAGACGGGACCAATTGTGACTCTAAATTATCCAGGGAACCACTCAAACGCACACAAAAAATATCATCGAAATCGGTGCAGCCATTTATTTAGGAGTTCATTGATAAACAGTTCATTCCCTATTTTACGCACCTAGGGGATGAAATTTGGCAAATGCTGAAATACGTGTTTATTTATTTTCATTGATAAGTATTCGTGCCAAATTTCAAGATAATACATTAAAAAATTACAATAATCCTTTCAACGAACTCTCTTCGCTGTGCATGGTCATTAGGCTTCAGTTGTTGTGATAATTGAATTTTGTAAGCATGGAGACACAGATCTTTTGTGAGTATACGTTGTAGAGAGCCTCTTGAAATTTCCAATTCTTGTCCACGATGCCGAATTGATGTTCCGGAATTTTCTCACGCACTGCTTCGAAATTGACATTTGAAGGGTTTGTTTTTGGACGATTAGTGTGTTTAGGATCACCAACTGATCCAGTCTCCCTAAATTTTTCAATTAATCTCTTCATCGTTAACGAAGTTAAAGCACTATTCCGACCATATTTTGTATTAAATTTTCGAACTGTGGTCGCCAAACTTTAATTATTTTTAAAATATTGTTCAATCATGAAAACACGTTATTGTATCGTGTAATATTGTATCGTCATTTTATATTAACCCTAAACTTTTAGCTACCAAATTATTTCTTTTGCAAGGTTAAATACATACAAATCTTGCGTTAATTTTGGGGCACCCTTTATAATAGATTATCTTCATTACTTAAAAGCCGGCGCGAGTGGTGTAGTAGTGACGCTCGTCACCACTTAACTAACAAGTATAGAGGTCCCGAGTTCTATCCTCAGTGCCGGCCGCATTTGTACCAGAATACAAATGTGAAAAATATTAATTAGCGCAATTTACAATAACAACTGAGTTTCTGGGCCTATAAGTGAATGAGAATGCAAAATACAATAGGCCACAAGTAGGCCGCAGTGTTTGAAAGGTCGGCAAACCCTGCATCCACATCGGACCAAACTAAAAAAAAACCCTAAACTCTTAGTTATCAAATTATTTCTTTTGCAAGGTTGCTAACAATTTTCTGCACAAATGGCGTTATTATTATATTATGGCGTTAATTCAAATCTTGCGTTAATTTTGGGACACCCTTTATAATAGATTATCTTCAATACTTCTATTGATTGATTTATATTACTTGTAAGATGTTCTCTTAATAGCCTGTGTAATATTAAACGAGTCTAGTCTAGCTGATCAAATAATCTGCATTTAATGTTTTCGCCTAGTCTTCTCTGTACTTGTAGCCTTATCAATATAATTGATAAAGTGTAAATTTGTTGCATTTGATAATACTTTAAGGATTCAAATAATAATTCGAGGAAAGAAAGTTTAATTTGTCGTTTTGTTTTGTTTGTCATTTATATAAAAAAGACAATAAAATAGAGCAGAAATGGATTGCATTGTACGAATTGCTTAAGTTCTCGGCATAGAAAGTTTTATGTCATTGTTGAACGAATTTATTTATATTTACAGGAAATATTAATAATCATAGGAATTAGAACGCACAGAATATTTTTAACTTGCGCAATAGGTTCGGATTCTTAGGCGTAATAAGCGAACATAAGTTTTTGTCTAACTATAGATCGGGAATTCGGTGACACAGGTAAGCCATTATTTTAAAAATTATACGTTCATGTCTATTTTTATGCGGTCGGATATTTGGTTTTCGGTTTAATTATAGATATAGATTTTCATTTACTTCCGCTATTTAACACTACTTGAATTATCATAAATTACAGATTTTTAATTATCATTTATTTTTATACACAGAAACCCTGCACATAGCAAATAAAACATTTTTCTTTTCAAACTCGTCTTTCAACCATTCTAAAACAAAATTGTTTATTTCAAATGTCTGAGATGAAAAGATTGTATTTCAAATAAAAGGTGTTTTTTTAGACGTGGAGAATTTTAAATTGGCAACACTGTTTTTTCACAACCGATTTCACAAAAATAACTGTCAAATTCGGTAGTCATAGCAATTCATCATGAATATATTCACACCGGAGCAATGTTTGCAAACTGTTCAAATTTACTTTGAAAACTCATCGGGCATTACGTGCGTTTTACGTGCTGATGGACCATTATGAGCATAATCGTCCATCAGCGCGATTAATTCGAGAAAGCACGGGTCGTTTTCGCAATCCATTTACAACTGCCATAAAATTATCTTTCAAATAAAGTCAACTTCATGGATATTACATACATTTTTCTGTGTTTCATTTCAATTTAAAGTTCTCCACCTCTAAAAAAAACACCCGTTTTATAAGATAAAGATGTAACATCAAGTAAAAATATATACAGTGTAATCTCGGTAATGCAGCCGTTGGGTAATCGGACAATTAATAAACTGGACGACTGGACGTAATCGGTAAACTTTGCGACACGTCCAGTAATCGAACGGTCTGTAGACCGCTCACGCTCTTCTCTCCCACCACTCTTTCTTATAATCCGGCGGTTGTCTGGGAGCATATGTATCGGATTATCGAGATTATACTGTATATACATTATTACACAACACTAGTGCTACAATAGATAGTATTGCTAAAATTTGCATTTTGTGTAAATATCCAAATCATATTTATGTTATTAATTTATAATTTTAGTTTTGTCGCTATATATCAAGAAGACTATTAGCTAACTAGATAATATGTTAAACCCGTCAAGGTTTCCTGTTTGCTGATGGCTGATACAACAAAAAGTTTTTCAACGGTTTGTAAACTTTGTTGTCATTGCTATTATCAACTTCGAGCGATAGACTTAATTACCCACATCCTCAAAGACCTTAACAATGGGGGCTGCGCTTTAGATTAGATACAAATTCGGTCGCCCTTACTCGCTTAGTAACAAAAAAAAAATTCAAATATTTCAAACACTATAATAGTAATACAAGCGTATAAAATTAAGATTTAACGAGAGCGGATTGTTTTATTCGCGAGTTAAACCTTAATTTTATCCGCGAGTGTAATACCAACTCTTATTCAATTTTTCATTATGTAACAGTAACAGTAACATGTGTTCTACACCTGGAATAAATTTCAGCGCGATATCTCAATTATTTTGCGTTTTATTTACATAAAAAATTGTTATGTTCTTATTGAAAAACCCGGTATAAAAAGTATATTGGACGAATTATTTGAATGAGGTCTTTGTAATGTACAAATATTAATTATTATTTTTTATTTTCGGGCGGAGATTAAGCATAAAGCGTACAGTCACTAATCACTTTAATTAAATGAAACTTGCAATTAGATTGCTTCATAATTTCTCCAATCTGCATAAAATTGCATGGCGCAATTTACCTTGTGCGTTCCACAGCTTGTATTGCATAAATATGATGTGGGCGTGCATTTGGGATATAATTTTTGCTCATAACAAATTAAACTAATAAACTACAAGACAAGAATCCAAATGGAATCTCATTAAATAGATATCATAAATAATTCATATTTGGTTTAAACAATTGAGTATCTCAAAAAAATCAAAATGAAAAGAATCCAAATTTAATTTCGTTTAATTAAATCATATTTTGTTTAAACAATTTTTCTGTCACATATTCTTATCAATGTATGTAAAAAATGTAAAAAAAATATCTAAATTTCTTCATTTTTAAAGAAGAATTGAAATACCAATTTTCACATCTCTAACATATACAGTTATACAATATAATAAATTATGTAAAAAATCTTGTTCTTTTTTGTCCTTGAATTCAATCAAAATCTTGATTTTATTACCATTAAGGTCGATTCCTATATTCGCGACACTCGGCGACGCCGTGCGACATCGCCTGTCAAATAATGATTACATTGTTTTAAATGGGAACGTCGCGTAGTCATAGTGAGAACGTGCCCATTTATGTCAATGTAATCATTATTTGACAGACTATGTCGCGTGACGTCGCGTAGCTGAGTGTCGCGTATATGAGAATCGGCTTTTATTCGTGACATCTACGATATGCAAGTTTAATATTAGTTACACAGTCTTTACAAAAATCATATAAATAACGCATGAAGCTAATTTTACACCCAAAGAATACCAAACATTAAAATTAAAATAGTATATTGAAAGCGAATTCGAAGATATTTTAATTACGGAAAAAGGGTTGTCTAATGTTTTAAAGTAACATCATAAATAATATTTAATTGAATGACAGATCTGTGCTACATTAGCGTTAACTAGTTGAACGTCCTCATATATTACAAAATAATTCAGCAAAAACAAACGCCGTGGATATAGGTAACACCGATTTTGCTTGCGTTCGTTTACTTTCGCAACATCAAACAAACTGTTTATTTGTAAAACGGAGAGAGACTCATTAAAGCAATAATAAAAATGTAGTGGAAATAGGACGGAAACTCGGCTGCATATGATACATGCACGTATAACTCCTGTCTCGTCCCACGCAGCAAATTCACTTAAATTTAGGAACTCTAAAACTATCGGTTTAATATTATTTTACATTAAAAATAATTCTTCTTTTTTTATGAACAGTGGTTTCAAGATCAGATGGAATAACAATATTGGAATGCTTTCCTGTTTCAATGTGAAGATGTTATTGTTTGCAAAAAAAATGGAATTTTATTCTTTATGATAATAGTAGTGTGTGAAGAAGAGCTTTTGTGTATGAGTTTAAAAACTTTAATGGCAATGAATCTAGGTTAGGTTATGGTTAGGTTAAGTTATATTAGAGCCAGATAAATTCAGACTGAGAGACTTCTTGATTCAAAATAAGAAAAAAATAATTCACTGTTAATATACGTCAGAAAATTTAGTTTCATTGTGTCTACGTTCCTTGCTTATTTACGAGAGTTGTTGCCATAGTAACAACAAACAGAAATCGTTTAATAATGAAACTCCATTTGATTTATATTGGACTTTTACGCACGATTTGGACATCCTTCACATACAATAATTTTTAATGTTTTGAACAAGTTTTTATTTTTTATCAATGATGTGACCACTTTCTTTATCAAAAACCGTTTACCACCTAGTATGCAAATTTTCAATGCCGGATCGATTGCATTTTGGACATTTAACAAATTTTCCGCTTGCGAAAAATTGGGCGAGTATGGTGGCTATACCTATATATGGTGGGCAATACCCAGCCTAGTTCATCAATTGTGTAAATTCAAATTAATTGTGTAAAATCTGTTGACAATCGGTCTGCATTTACAATTTGTCCAGGTTTCAGCACATCAACGACTCCGCGAATACTCTTTCCCAATCTGATACAAATGTTCTTGGATGGTTCTTGAAATGTTCTTAGATTTGCTGGACTTCTTCCTGATCGATACGAGTAGGAAAGATCAAAGCCGATTTGAACTTTGAAAACCACCTCGGGCATTTATTTAGTCTAATGCATGTGGTTTTAAGTAGCAACTATTGCGAATCTACACTTGTGAAATCTACACTGTCAAATATGTACCTCTAGTAATATTTGGCCTGCTTTTTCACCATAATTTGCAAAAGACTTAATTATTTACGAGTAAACAAGTCACTCTAACCTTAAAAAGTCCTTGGTACGACACAGTGAGCTGATAAATGACAAACTAATATCGACATGCGAAAAAACGATATTACTTTCCGGTCCGGTTAAGAAATTAAGATCAGATTTAAGGAATATCAATAAATATATAAAAAAACTAATTTACTGTCGATCATTAGATTTCACAAACACAAAACGTATCAAAAAACTTAACTAAACGATAAACCGTTGAAAGAAAATAATACAAAAATTATACTATTTTAAATTATACTACAATATACTACATTATAGATAACCATATAAACTTAATAAAGTCGGAACACAGCCTGAATATATAAATATTTTCGACCTTTCCGGAGCTCTATATTTAATGTTCTGAGTCTGTTTAGAACTACCAAAATAAATCTGATGTGAAACTTGTCAGTTAATTACTAGCTTTCAGTCACTCAACAAGAACCATAAAAATAACATTGTTTTTAAGATCATGTCTTTCCGATAATTTAAGTAAGTGAGCCATCTGCAGACGCGTCGAGATTTATCTCTCATGCAGCTTTGCTTTTATTAATAACAATTTGTAAAACACTCACTTGAAACCCACATGATGATTAGGGATTAGATATTTTTAATTTGACATTTCGTGAGAGAGATAAGAACTTAGCAGGTTTTTGATTTAAATGATAATTTAATATTGGTAAAACCATACTACTTTATATTATAATCGAATAAACTTAATAAAGTCGGAACACAGCCTGAATATATAAATATATGCTACCTTTCCGGAGCTCTATAATATTCTGAGTCTTTTTAGGACTACCAAAACAAATCTCAAAACCTAAAAATAGCCTCACTTAAAATTATGTTAACAACATAATTTACGTCATTTATCATGAAAACTTTAATGATATTGTTTTAATTTCCTTTGCAATTAGTCTTTCTTAAAGAATATTTCTCAATCCGTTCCTTTACAAATAGTCTCTTGAAAATAGAAAAATGCGAGATTTTATATCTGCTGTTGATGCGGATCAAATATAGATTTGGAACATTTATTTGACACATAGGTATTTCCTGCCATATAAATATACCAAGAGAGCTGTAACACATGCAAGGAAATGTGAATTTGTCTAGCCGATATGTTCTTTTTTTCTCCGGAGAAAATAGAATCTAAATTTAAAAATGGATCATGAAATTTGGAGTTAAGTGTAGCGAAATAATTATTAAAAAAAAAAAATAACGAAATGTTGCAGGAATTGTAAAATTATTTAGTTTTTTTTTTAATAATTTCCAAATTATAATGATCTTATCATTTGTAATTACCAATATCATGATTATCAATTATAACTACATTATAACTAGCAATAACTATCTAACTTAATTATAACAATCTAACTATTATATAGCTGCGTACACACGGTATAGAAAACTAACGAATAGTCCTGCTATAGCACGAGTGCCCAAAGCGTCGACCGCGTAACTATTCCTAGTCGACCACCTGTCTGATATGTACACATCCTTGATGCCCGTTCTATAGGTACGTTATCGAACCAAATGCAATCCTGCTTAATAACTAAAGCGGTTATAATTTGTTTTATGTTTGTTAACACTTGACACCTTTAAGAGGTGGTGGCTAAACGGGCAGAGAAGAAATTGTCCCCTTTGTCCAAGTTTAGTTAAATATCAGGAGTAGCCAAAGCATCGACCGCGTAACTTTTCCGCCTAAGTCAACCGCCTGTCTGATATGTACACATCCCTGATGCCCGTTCTGATCATAATAAATAATTCAAAATAAGAAACATTTTGTGTTACGTCAGAAAATTTATTTTCATTTCGTCTATATTTTTATTTAGTGTCGCAAGTTGTTGCCGCAATAAACTGAAATCGTTTAATAATGAAACTCCATTTGATATACATTGGACTTTTACGCCCGATTTAATACTGTTACACACGATTGTAATAATGGCATCCTTCTCATACAATAATTTACTTATTAAGGTGTTCATTTTGTGTGTGTGCGAGTAGAAAGATTAAATCAAATAAATTCTGTTTATTTTTTTTTATTCAAAATAGGAAAAATTTTAATTTGTCAGAAAATTTATTTTCACTTCGTCTATGTTTTTTATTTAGTGACGCAAGTTGTTGCCGCAACAAACAGAAATCGTTTAATAATGAAACTCCATTTGATATACATTGGACTTTTACGCGCGATTTAAAACTTTTACACACGATTATAATAATGGCATCCTTCTCATACAATAATTTACTTATTAATGTGTTCATTTTGTGTGTGTGCGAGTAGAAAGATTAAATTAAATTTCTGTTTTTTTTTAATTCAAAATAAGAAAAATTTTGATTTACGTCAGAAAATTTATTTTCATTTCGTCTATGTTTTTGTTTAAGTGTCGCGAGTTGTTGCCGCAACAAACAGAAACCGTTTAATAATGAAACTCCATTGGATATACATTGGACTTTTACGCCCGATTTAATACTTTTACACACGATTGTAATAATGGCATCCTTCTCATACTATAATTTACTTATTAAGGTGTTCATTTTGTGTGTGTGCCAGTAGAAAGATTAAATCAAATAATTTCTGTTTATTTTTTTTTATTCAAAATAGGAAAAAATTTAATTTATGTCAGAAAATTTATTTTCACTTCGTCTATGTTTTTTATTTAGTGACGCAAGTTGTTGCCGCAACAAACATAAATCGTTTAATAATGAAACTCCATTTGATATACATTGGACTTTTACGCGCGATTTAATACTGTTGCACACGTTTATTATAATGGCATCCTTCTCGTACAATAGTTTACATATTAATGTGTTCATTTTGTGTGTGTGCGAGTAGAAAGATTAAATTAAATTTCTGTTTTTTTTTTAATTCAAAATAAGAAAAATTTTGATTTACGTCAGAAAATTTATTTTCATTTCGTCTATGTTTTTGTTTAGTGTGGCGAGTTGTTGCCGCAACAAACAGAAATCGTTTAATAATGAAACCCACTTGATATACATTGGACTTTTACGCGCGATTTAATACTTTTACACACGATTATAATAATGGCATCCTTCTCATACAATAATTTACTTATTAATGTGTTCATTTTGTGTGTGTTTGAGTAGAAAGATTAAATTAAATGATTTCCGTTTATTTTTTTTATTGAAAATAAGAAAAAAATTAATTTGTATCAGAAAATTTATTTTCAATTCGTCTATTTTTTTTGTTTAGTGTCGCGAGTTGTTGCCGCAATAAACAGAAATCGTTTAATAATGAAACTTCATTTGATATACATTGGACTTTTACGCGCGATTTAATACTTTTACAAACGATTATAATAATCGCATCCTTCTCACACAATAATTTACTTATTAATGTGTTCATTTTGTGTGTGTGTGCGAGTAGAAAGATTAAATTAAATTTCTGTTTTTTTTAATTAAAAATAAGAAAAATTTTGATTTACGTCAGAAAATTTATTTTCATTTCGTCTATGTTTTTGTTTAAGTGTCGCGAGTTGTTGCCGCAACAAACAGAAACCGTTTAATAATGAAACTCCATTGGATATACATTGGACTTTTACGCCCGATTTAATACTTTTACACACGATTGTAATAATGGCATCCTTCTCATACAATAATTTACTTATTAAGGTGTTCATTTTGTGTGTGTGCGAGTAGAAAGATTAAATCAAATAATTTCTGTTTATTTTTTTTTATTCAAAATAGGAAAAATTTTAATTTATGTCAGAAAATTTATTTTCACTTCGTCTATGTTTTTTATTTAGTGACGCAAGTTGTTGCCGCAACAAACAGAAATCGTTTAATAATGAAACTCCATTTGATATACATTGGACTTTTACGCGCGATTTAATACTGTTGCACACGTTTATTATAATGGCATCCTTCACGTACAATAGTTTATTTATTAATGTGTTCATTTTGTGTGTGTGCGAGTAGACAGATTAAATTAAATTTCTGTTTTTTTTAATTAAAAATAAGAAAAATTTTGATTTACGTCAGAAAATTTATTTTCATTTCGTCTATGTTTTTGTTTAAGTGTCGCGAGTTGTTGCCGCAACAAACAGAAACCGTTTAATAATGAAACTCCATTGGATATACATTGGACTTTTACGCCCGATTTAATACTTTTACACACGATTGTAATAATGGCATCCTTCTCATACAATAATTTACTTATTAAGGTGTTCATTTTGTGTGTGTGCGAGTAGAAAGATTAAATCAAATAATTTCTGTTTATTTTTTTTTATTCAAAATAGGAAAAATTTTAATTTATGTCAGAAAATTTATTTTCACTTCGTCTATGTTTTTTATTTAGTGACGCAAGTTGTTGCCGCAACAAACAGAAATCGTTTAATAATGAAACTCCATTTGATATACATTGGACTTTTACGCGCGATTTAATACTGTTGCACACGTTTATTATAATGGCATCCTTCACGTACAATAGTTTATTTATTAATGTGTTCATTTTGTGTGTGTGCGAGTAGAAAGATTAAATTAAATTTCTGTTTTTTTTAATTAAAAATAAGAAAAATTTTGATTTACGTCAGAAAATTTATTTTCATTTCGTCTATGTTTTTGTTTAAGTGTCGCGAGTTGTTGCCGCAACAAACAGAAACCGTTTAATAATGAAACTCCATTGGATATACATTGGACTTTTACGCCCGATTTAATACTTTTACACACGATTGTAATAATGGCATCCTTCTCATACAATAATTTACTTATTAAGGTGTTCATTTTGTGTGTGTGCGAGTAGAAAGATTAAATCAAATAATTTCTGTTTATTTTTTTTTATTCAAAATAGGAAAAATTTTAATTTATGTCAGAAAATTTATTTTCACTTCGTCTATGTTTTTTATTTAGTGACGCAAGTTGTTGCCGCAACAAACAGAAATCGTTTAATAATGAAACTCCATTTGATATACATTGGACTTTTACGCGCGATTTAATACTGTTGCACACGTTTATTATAATGGCATCCTTCACGTACAATAGTTTATTTATTAATGTGTTCATTTTGTGTGTGTGCGAGTAGACAGATTAAATTAAATTTCTGTTTTTTTTAATTAAAAATAAGAAAAATTTTGATTTACGTCAGAAAATTTATTTTCATTTCGTCTATGTTTTTGTTTAAGTGTCGCGAGTTGTTGCCGCAACAAACAGAAACCGTTTAATAATGAAACTCCATTGGATATACATTGGACTTTTACGCCCGATTTAATACTTTTACACACGATTGTAATAATGGCATCCTTCTCATACAATAATTTACTTATTAAGGTGTTCATTTTGTGTGTGTGCGAGTAGAAAGATTAAATCAAATAATTTCTGTTTATTTTTTTTTATTCAAAATAGGAAAAATTTTAATTTATGTCAGAAAATTTATTTTCACTTCGTCCATGTTTTTTTGTTTAGTGACGCTAGTTCTTGCCGCAACAAACAGAAATCGTTTAATAATGAAACTCCATTTGATATACATTGGACTTTTAAGCGCGATGTAATACTTTTACACACGATTATAATAACGGCATCCTTCACATACAATAATTTACTTATTAATGTGTTCAATTTGTGTGTGTACGAGTAGAAAGCGTTGTGACGTAAAATGGGTAATTTCCATCCGCGCCTGACTTTGTTGATACCGTAGCTGTAGTAGACATGTCAAATATGTCAAATATTAAAAATCAAATATTAAAAGTTATCGTGCTTGTTTCATACCATCGTGTAGGAGTACTACAAAAAGAACTCCTCAAAAAATGTTTTTAAATGTCCCACATTGTTAAACGTCGAAACCAATGGTTTTAAACAGTGCGCCGAAAAATCCTAAAACGACGATTTTATAAAGAATGTATATGTTTGAATGTTAGAATGAAGTTTCACCCTTTCGACGTAACAAACAAATTATGGCGCGTTTGGAGTCACGTGATTATTTTCGAAATTTTATCACTTTTAAATTGTTTATAATTAATTGAACAATTTAACTTTTTCGCATCGCACATCCGAATTATTTATAATAAGGTTTTCAAATACATAAAAACAATCGATAATTTTTGTTTTATTCAACAACCCAATTGGAGAAGAAATTTCTTTTTGAAACATTTAATATTCATTCCTTTGTGGTTGAGAAACTTTAATAAAAAAATAATCAAATTTCTAAAATCAATGCCTGGGTCACTTAAAAGTCTGTGTGGGTCAGCGTCTGACCAGTGGGTCATAGGTTAGGGATGGCGATCCCTGATCTAGTCAAAGGTACGGAACTGAGTGTTTAAGTGAGGAGTACCTATAATTAGTTTGTGCAAAGAAATAATTATTTTCTCTTAATAAAATATCTGTTGTAAATTTAAATTTATTTTTGGCTTCAGTTATAACACATATTTTGGTAGAATGCTGTCTAAACTTAAAAAAACAGGTGGCCCGTAGATTGGTCCATAACTTGTAGAACGTCCAATTTTGATCAAAAGTTTGTCCATCCCTGTACTATAGTTTGACTAGTATAGTTCAACTATACGAGCATACCAAGGGGTCACACAACTATAGCAGGACTATACGCTAGTTTTGTATACCGTGTCTACGTAGCTTAACTATAAATAACTATCTAACTCAATTTATCCTACACTATCATTTATTTTATTTTTATTTAACTATCAATGTCAAAACTATCAATTATAACCATCTAACTCCATTATAACTATCAATAACTATCTAACTGCATTTATCCTATCCTATCATTTATTAACTCAATATATAAAATAGGTATCAATATCATAAATATCAATTATAACTATCTAACTCTATTATAACTATCGATAACTATCTAACTGAATTTATCCTATCCTATCATTTATTAACACAATTATTAAAATTATCTAACTCTATTATAACTATCAATAACTGTGTAACTCAATTATAACTATCTAGCTCAATTATAACTATGTTAAGCTTCGTACACACTGTATAGAAAACTAGCGTATAGTCTTGCTATAGATTGACTATAGCTTTGTGTCCGCTTCGTATAGTCCAAAACTATTCGTATAGTTTGAAATCTTTAGCGGACAAAAACTTTGAAATCTTTAGCGGACACACAGCTATACGAAGCGGACACACAGCTATAGTCAAACTATAGCAGTACTATATGCTAGTTTTCTATACCGTTTGTACGTAGTTTAACTCAATTATAACTCAATTGTATCTATCATTATCAACTGCTGCTGTAAATGTGTACTTAACTGATTATCTATTCTTGATTGGAGACGTTAGTTATCAATGAATAATGTCTGTTTGTGTTGTCCTTGAGATGATATGAATAAAAAAGCGGCGCGATGAAGACACCAATTTCTAAACTAATTATTTCCGGAAATGTTTATTATTTAAGTTTGTATGGCAACAATACGCGAGCTGTTATGCTTTGTGAGTGCACAATAATTAATTTATATATGTACAAACTGATACAAAGTTTCTGAATTGTTACGCAAAATGAAATAAATATGAACGATAATTGAGATAAATCGTAGATTATTATTAGAGGTTAAAATATGCATTGTAAGATTTTTAGAAAATCTTATGTAAGGTTAAATAAGTAAAGCAATTTTTTTTGTGGAAACCGCAAGAATATAAAATTTCCGTTTTGTTTTCACACACAAACCGTATTTTTTTGATGGGTCATTAACAGTTTGATATTTATTTGTTTCGTTTGTAAAAGTTGTTGAATAATATTCCCACAGGCATAAATTAGTCGGTAACGGTCGCACATTCACTACTGTAATAAATAACATTAATTATTGGATAAATGTAAGATAAATGCAACACCAAAGCTATTTAATAGACCTTTTCATAGTTGAATTTTTTTTATGCGCATGCGTGAATTTCCGCCATTTTTTCGGGCTCTTTTTTGATGTATAACCTGTGAAAATAACAAAATGTGCCCAAAACTTTCATATTCCCGCCTTTTAACAAGGCGGGAATGACGCGCATGCGCTTAACTAACCGTAAAAAGGTCTATTGAAAAGGGAAGATGAGTATACGAATGCGAGGTATCTAGAATTACTGTAACAGAGTTACAGTTGCTGTTCTCAAAATAGAAGACGATAATATTTTAGAGATTAAGACAAAATGTCGTCTGTGTAATCGAAGTACTATAAACGTCGAAGTTTTTGTTATTCTAATGTGCAAATTAGAGTCTGAAACATCATAATCGAAGTTTAGAATTACAAAAACTTCAAAGCAGACAAGACAACAAATTTTGAAAGCTCAAACTTCAAGCTAGTGTGGCAAGACAAGAATTTGGCAGTTGAAGCTTGGCAAATGTCAAAACATTGTTGTGTTATAAAAACCTGAATAAATGAAAGTTTGTCACAAAAATTAAGAAACAAGAATGACGTTTAAACATGATCTGTGCAATCGAAGTACAATAAACGTCGAAGTTTTTGTTATTACTATGTGCAAATTGAAGTCTGAAACATCATAATCGAAGTTTAGAATTAAAAAAACTTAAAATCAGACAAGACAACAAATTTTGACAGTACAAACTTCAAGCTAGTTTGACAAGACAAGAATTTGGCAGTTGAAGTTTTGCAAATGTCAATACACATTGCTGTTGCGTTATAAAAACCTCAGTAAATAAAAGTTTGTCACAAAAAAAAAAAAAATGAATTTGAAACATGATCTGTGCAATCGAAGTACAGTAAACGTCGAAGTTTTTGTTATTCTAATGTGAAAATTGAAGCCTGGAACATTATAATCTAAGTTTAGAATTACAAAAACTTCAAAACAGACAAGACAAAAAATTTTGAAAGCTCAAACTTCAAGCTAGTGTGGCAAGACAAGAATTTGGCAGTTGAAGCTTGGCAAATGTCAAAACATTGTTGTGTTATAAAAACCTCAATAAATGAAAGTTTGTCACAAAAATAAAGAAACAAAAATGAAGTTTAAACATGATCTGTGCAATCGAAGTGCAATAAACGTCGAAGTTTTTGTAATTATAATGTGCAAATTGAAGTCTGAAACATCATAATTGAAGTTTAGAATTACAAAAACTTCAAAACAGACAAGACAACAAATTTTGACAGTACAAACTTCAAGCTAGTTTGACAAGACAAGAATTTGGCAGTTGAAGTTTTGCAAATGTTAAAACATTGTTGTTGCGTTATAAAAACCTCATTAAATTAAAGTTTGTCACACAAAAAAAGAAATAAAAATGAAGTTTAAACATGATCTGTGCAATCGAGGTACAGTAAACGTCGAAGTTTTTGTTATTATAATGTGCAAATTGAAGTCTGAAACAACATAATCGAAGTTTAGAATTACAAAAACTTAAAAACAGACAAGACAACAAATTTTGACAGTACAAACTTCAAGCTAGTTTGACAAGACAAGAATTTGGCAGTTGAAGTTTTGCAAATGTCAAAACATTATTGTTGCGTTATAAAAACCTCAGTAAATAAAAGTTTGTCACAAAAAAAAAGATACAAAAATGAAGTTTAAACATGATCTGTGCAATCGAGGTACAGTAAACGTCGAAGTTTTTGTTATTATAATGTGCAAATTGAAGTCTGAAACATCATAATCGAAGCTTAGAATTACAAAAACTTAAAAACAGACAAGACAACAAATTTTGACAGTACAAACTTCAAGCTAGTTTGACAAGACAAGAATTTGGCAGTTGAAGTTTTGCAAATGTCAAAACATTATTGTTGCGTTATAAAAACCTCCATAAATTAAAGTTTGTCACAAAAAAAAGAACAAAAAACAAAAATTAAGTTTAAACATGATCTATGCAATCGAAATTCAGTAAACGTCAAAGTTTTTGTTATTCTAATGTGCAAATTGAAGCCTGGAACATCATAATCGAAGTTTAGAATTACAAAAACTTCAAAACAGACAAGACAACAAATTTTGACAGTTCAAACTTCAAACTAGGTTAGGTTAGGTTGTTGCGAAACATTGTTGTTGCGATATAAAACCTCAGTGAATTAAAGTTTGTCACAAAAGAAAGAAACAAAAATGAAGTTTAAACATGATCTGTGCAATCGAAGTACAGTAAACGTCGAAGTTTTTGTTATTCTAATGTGCAAATTGAAGCCTGGAACAACATAATCGAAGTTTATAATTACAAAAACTTCAAAACAGACAAAACAACAAATTTTGACAGTTCAAACTTCAAGCTAGTATGACAAGACAAGAATGTGGCAGTTGAAGATTTGAAAATGTTAAAACATTGTTGTTGCGTTATAAAAACCTCAATAAATGAAAGTTTGCCACAAAAAAAAGAAAGAAAAATGAAGTTTAAACATGATCTGTGCAATTGAAATACTGTAAACGTCGAAGTTTTTGTTATTCTAATGTGCAAATTGAAGCCTGGAACGACATAATCGAAGTTTATAATTACAAAAACTTCAAAACAGACAAGACAACAAATTTTGACAGTTCAAACTTTAAACTAGGTTAGGTTGTTGCGAAACATTGTTGTTGCGTTATAAAACCTCAGTGAATTAAAGTTTGTCACAAAAGAAAGAAACAAAAATGAAGTTTAAACATGATCTGTGCAATCGAAGTACAGTAAACGTGGAAGTTTTTGTTATTCTAATGTGCAAATTGTAGCCTGGAACATCATAATCGAAGTATATAATTACAAAAACTTCAAAACGGACAAGACAACAAATTTTGACATTTCAAACTTCAAACTACGTTGTTAGGTTAGGTTGTTGCGAAACATTGTTGTTGCGTTATAAAACCTCAGTGAATTAAAGTTTGTCACAAAAAAAGAAACAAAAATGAAGTTTAAACGTGATCTGTGCAATCGAAGTACAATAAACGTCGAAGTTTTTGTTATTCTAATGTGCAAATTGAAGCCTGGAACAACATAATCGAAGTTTATAATTAAAAAAACTTCAAAACAGACAAAACAACAAATTTGGACAGTTCAAACTTCAAGCTAGTGTGACAAGACAAGAATGTGGCAGTTGCAGTTTTGAAAATGTTAAAACAGTGTTGTTGCGTTATAAAAACCTCAATAAATGAAAGTTTGTCACAAAAAAAAGAAATAAAAATGAAGTTTAAACATGATCTGTGCAATTGAAATACTGTAAACGTCGAAGTTTTTGTTATTCTAATATGCAAATTGAAGCCTGGAACATCACAATCGATGTTTAGAATTACAAAAACTACAAAACAGACAAGACAACAAATATTGACATTTCAAACTTCAAACTAGGTTAGGTTAGGTTGTTGCGAAACATTCTTGTTGAGTTATAAAACCTCAGTAAATTAAAGTTTGTCACAAAAGAAAGAAACAAAAATGAAGTTTAAACATGATCTGTGCAATCGAAGTACCGTAAACGTCGAAGTTTTTGTTATTCTAATGTGCAAATTGAAGCCTGGAACGACATAATCGAAGTTTATAATCACAAAAACTTCAAAACAGACAAGACAACAAATTTTGACAGTTCAAACTTCAAGCTAGTGTGACAAGACAAAAATGTGACAGTTGAAGTTTTGCAAATGTCAAAACATTGTTGTTGTGTTATAAAAACCTCCATAAATTAAAGTTTGTCACAAAAAAGAACAAAAAACAAAAATTAAGTTTAAACATGATCTATGCAATCGAAGTTCAGTAAACGTCAAAGTTTTTGTTATTCTAATGTGCAAATTGAAGCCTGGTACGACATAATCGAAGTTTATAATTACAAAAACTTCACAACAGAAAAGACAACAAATTTTGACAGTTCAAACTTCAAACTAGGTTAGGTTAGGTTGTTGCGAAACATTGTTGTTGCGTTATAAAACCTCAGTGAATTAAAGTTTGTCACAAAAGTAAGAAACAAAAATGAAGTTTAAACATGATCTGTGCAATCGAAGTACCGTAAACGTCGAAGTTTTTGTTATTATAATGTGCAAATTGAAGTCTGAAACATCATAATCGAAGTTTATAATCACAAAAACTTCAAAACAGACAAGACAACAAATTTTGACAGTTTAAACTTCAAGCTAGTGTGACAAGACAAGAATGTGGCAGTTGAAGTTTTGAAAATGTCAAAACATTGTTGTTGCGTTATAAAAACCTCAATAAATTAAAGTTTGTCACAAAAAAAGAACAAGAAACAAAAATAAAGTTTAAACATGATCTATGCAATCGAAGTTCAGTAAAGGTCAAATTTTTTGTTATTCTAATGTGCAATTTAAAGCCTGGAACAACATAAACGAAGTTTATAATTACAAAAACTTCAAAACAGACAAGACAACAAATTTTGACAGTACAAACTTCAAGCTAGTGTGACAAGACAAGAATGTGCAAGTTCAAACATTGTATCAAACATTGTTGTTGCGTTATAAAAACCTCAATAAATTAAAGTTTGTCACAAAAAAAAGAACAAAAAACAAAAATTAAGTTTAAACATGATCTGTGCAATCGAAGTTCAGTAAACGTCAAAGTTGTTGTTATTCTAATGTGCAAATTAAAGCCTGGAACATTATAATCTAAGTTTAGAATTACTAAAACTTCAAAACAGAGAAGACAACAAATTTTGACAGTTCAAACCTCAAGCTAGTGTGACAAGACAAGAATTTGGCAGTTGAAGTTTTGTAAATGTCAAAACATTGTTGTTGCGTTATAAAAACCTCCATAAATTAATCGAAATGAAAGAAAATAAAGTTTGTCACAAAAAAAAGAACAAAAAGCAAAAATGAAGTTTAAACATGATATTTACAATCGAAGTACAGTAAACGTCGAACGTGAAGTTTGCAATACAATAAAACGTTAAAAAAATATCACTTAGTCAGCTGTTGATCGAATTTTGTAACATTTGGAAACGTCAAAAATTGTTGTTTGTAACATTTGGAAACGTCAAAAATTGTTGTTTGGAACATTTGGAAACGTCAAAAATTGAAGTTTGTAACATTTGGAAACGTCAAAAATTGTTTTTTAGAACATTTGGAAACGTCAAAAATTGAAGTTTGTAACTTTTGGAAACGTCAAAAATTGCTGTATGCAACATTTGGAAACGTCAAAAATTGTTCTATGTAACATTCGGAAACGTGAAAAATTGAAGTTTGTAACATTTGGAAACATCAAATATTGAAGTTTGTAAGATTTTGAAACGACAAACATTGTTGTTTAAAACATGTTGTAACATTTGACTAGACAGACAAGACAAGACAAACAAATTTATATTATATTTTGGTGAAAATATTTTGAAACTAAATATCCAAAGTGTTTATTTATTAAATATTACAAAAATAGATCAAAAGAGGACCAATTAAACCCAACTCGCCACCCCAATAATTCATCAAAACCCAGCCTATAATTCATCTCCCGCATGAAACATCTCGAATGGATTAAATCCATGACGCCTTATTAAACTCAAACGAAACACTTAAAATACTTAGAATGGCTGTTTGCATTTAGGTGTAATATTTTAAAACATCAACGTGTTTAATTCCCAGGAATTTTAAGAGGAATCTGTATATATAGCAGCATTTACATTTTTGGTGCAGACAGAAAGTAAACTAAAGCGTACTAAAATAAGTCGACAGCTGTATGGATTACAATAAAGTCCTTGAAAACGAAGCCAGACATTCGCGTATTGAAATGGATATGCACGTCTAAAACAAATATATTTTTTTTTATTAATTCATTAAACTTCTATAATATAAATAAATATTAATATTAAGTGGGAAAAGGTAGTGCAGTCAGCCAAGACCCACCCAGGGTTGTAGAACTAGAATAAATAATAATAATAAATAAATTAATAAATATAAATATACAGGGTGGGCCATTTAACGTGAGCACCCCAAATATCTCCGTTAATTTTAGGGTGACGAAAAAATGTCAAAAGGGAATTTTATTGATTTTGAACTGCTGTCACAGTACTTAAAAATTCTTTTTTGCCAAGGTCACAGTTGCTTATGCGTCCTCAAGGTCATCGATGGTTTTTCAAATGGGAACATGTTACTTTTTTAGCAAGATTCTTCACTTCGGGACAACTTTAATAATTAAATCAAGCGAGGAACACGGAAATCTTCTGTTACTCTTTAGCACACGGTGCTCGAAAGGCTCACAGAATGCATCGCGAGCACCGTGTGCTAAAGAGTAAACAGAAGATTAGTGTAAGAGAAAACAGAAGTTAAAGAGTAAACAGAAGTAAAGTAGTAAACAGAAGATTTCCGTGTTTCTCCCTTGACTTAATTGTAGCTGTTACGGTAACTGTAGCTGTTACATAGTTTGGTAAATGTACAAATTTACTGGTATATGTACACATTTACCTTCTTGGTTGGTAAATGTGAGTTCAACTTGCATTTACCAACTATTTCCGGAAAATGTGTATATATGCATAATGTTGTTGGCAATTGTTAGAGGTTTACATTAACATACACACAAACACATAACACACAAAAAGTATACACTTTCCGGTAAAAGTAGATACATAAAGTTGATTTAAACTCACATTTACCTATCAAATTGGAAGATGTATACATATACCGGTAAATGTTTACATTTGCCGATTTTATACTTTTACCGTAACATAGCTACTATTCAGACGAATCCAGCGAATCATGATGACATTTTTTTCGTCACTCTAAAGATAACGGAGATATTTGGGGTGGTCACGATAAATGACCCACCCTGTATATGTTATTCGTGTAATTCTTATAATTTTTTGAATATACACATTCTTTCTTGTGAGTGTGTTTTGAAACATTTAGGAAGTGAAACTGAATCTTCGTATGAAACTTAATATTAGAAACTGTTAAACGTTAATTATCTGAAAGTAATCTCTTCCTAATACTAATCTATTCTGACCGTTTTACGCAAAGTTTTTATAAACTTCGAGATATAAACAAACGGATTTCTAACGCAATTAGTCTAGATTGTCGAAATTAATTTTAAATCGAACCCTCGGGCAAACACTTAAACTTAATCTATTATTGTTTTCGTGAAACGTTTTCTTGTGGCTGTCAATAAAAATATCATTTATTGTAACATAAACCTGAAACAAAGAGCTACCGAATATCAATAAATTAGAATACGAAATAGTTTTAATTGCGGTGAATGTTTAATTGTCTTGAAATGACAGGAAGTTCACACGTTTTCGAATGAAATTAGTTTCCGAGGTGGACAGAAGGTTTTGTCAAAAAGTCAGTAAACTTACAGCATTGTTCGCTTTGCTTGACGGTTTCCTTCTTCAGTTTGCCAGAAGGTCTTTTACACCAATGACTCAGGTGCTTTTGGCCGGAACGAACATGTACTACTCCTTTGTTCATTCGCTTATAACTTTTTTTGTTACAACAATTAAAGTCAAATGCATTAAATGGACATCTACATGAGCAATTCAACGAAATGGGAAGAAGCCCAAAATTAAAAGAATTGAGCACATACATTGTTAATGGCAAACTCAAACACTAAGAATGCATTTGGTAATTTATTACAGATAAACTATAATTAACTTTCTTTCGTTTAACTGCTTAATTGTTTTGTCTTTTCTATGTAATTTAATCTCTTATCTTGTCTCACTAAATGTGTAGTCGAAACTAAATGTAATTACATAGCGATCTCTCCGAAATTTTTTACCTCACAACTGACTAGATATTGATACCTATTAAGATTATTGTTAAGACCTGACGAGACCACACAAGACCCAACAAGACTAGCCGAGATCAGACGAGACCAGGCAACATTAGGCAAGACCATATAAGACTAGATAAGATCAGACAATACCAGACAAGGCCAGACAAAACCAAACAAGGCCAGACAAGACCAGATAAGACTGTCCTCCTCGGTAGTGTAGTTGACAACATACCCGCCTGTCAATGCGGGAGACCCGGGTTCGAATCCTGGTCGGGGAGGCGACAACTAGGGCGGTTTTCACTAACCGTCCGGGCTAGAATGGATGCAAAAAATGCGATACCGGGGTGGCGCATACTAAAAGCCAAAGTAGAATAGGGGGTTTAGTGAAGACCAGATAAGACCTGAGAAGACCAGACAATACTAGATAAGTCCAGATAAGGCCAGACAAGACCAGGCAAGACCAGCCAAGACGAAGCCATATCAGACAAGAACAGACGAGACCATAAAATGGAATTAATTAGACCAGGGGTCGGCAACCCGGCAACATAAAGAGCCATTTTAAAACCAAAACCGAACAGGAAAGTTTCAAAATATTAAAAAATGGCGAGAAAATGTATTAGCCGTAGAAGGATTTCAATGAAAGTTTAAGTGAATGTGGGTATCCACAAGAAGTACCGTTTGACCAAATTTGAATTCAATGGAGGCGGTGTGGGAAATTATTTTTGCTTTAAATGTTTTTTTGCAAATATCTCGTCTACGCTTCAAAATAGAAAATTGTAACCCAGATGGCCTTATGTAAGACGTCGGTGTCTACAAAAAAGTATTCTTTGCAAATTTAGATAAATCATTCGGTTTAGCCACAAAAGTAAAAAATATGAAATGCAAAATATTTTTAAAACCAAAACCAGACAGGAAAATTTTAAAATATTAAAAAATGGCGAGAAAATGTATTAGCCGTAGAAGGATTTGAATGAAACATTTACTGAATGTGAGTATCCACAAGAAGTATCGTTTGACCAAATTTGAACGCTCCGCCTTCAATGGAGGCGGCGTGGGAAATTATTTTTGCTTTAAATGTTTTTTGCAAATATCTCGTCTACGCTTCAAAATATAAACCAGTAAAATGTAACCCAGATCGCTGCATGTAAGACGTCGGTGTCTACAAAAAAGTATTCTTTACAAATATAGTTAAATCGAACGGTTTAGCCACAAAAGTAAAAAATATGAAATGCAAAATATTTTTAAAACCAAAACCGAACAGGAAAATTTCAAAATATTAAAAAATGGCGAGAAAATGTATTAGCCGTAGAAGGATTTGAATGAAACATTTACTGAATGTGGGTATCCACAAGAAGTACCGTTTGACCAAATTTGAACACTCCGCCTCCAATGGAGGCGGCGTGGGAAATTATTTTTGCTTTAAATGTTTTTTGCAAATATCTCGTCTACGCTTCAAAATATATAATTGTAACCCAGATCGCTGTATGTAAGACGTCGGTGTCTACAAAAAAGTATTCTTTACAAATATAGTTAAATCGAACGGTTTAGCCACAAAAGTAAAAAATATGAAATGCAAAATATTTTTAAAACCAAAACCGAACAGGAAAATTTCAAAATATTAAAAAATGGCGAGAAAATGTATTAGCCGTAGAAGGATTTGAATGAAACTTTTACTGAATGTGGGTATCCACAAGAAGTACCGTCTGACCAAATTTGAACACTCCGCCTCCAATGGAGGCGGCGTGGGAAATTATTTTTGCTTTAAATGTTTTTTGCAAATATCTCGTCTACGCTTCAAAATGGAAAATTGCAACCTGGATCGCCGTATGTAAGACGTCGGTGTCTACAAAAAAGTATTGTTTGCAAATTTAGTTAAATCATTCGGTTTAGCCACAAAAGTAAAAAATATGAAATGCAAAATATTTTTCAATGGATACCCTTCTTTGAATTTCCTTTCTCAATTTACATGAGTTTATATGGGCAGGTGTTGAAATTAATGTGTGCTCAGGAAAACAATTGCAATTTCTAATCGTCTAGTCTAACTACATTACATAGCCAATTTCTGCCCGCGTCGCCGTGGGCAACTTAATCTAACCTGGGTTAAACCAACGGTCCTTGCCACATTGTCCTATGTTGAATCGAGAGTTCGCGCCGCCGCACCTATGTGGACAGAAAAGGGCTATGGAATGTAGTTAGACTAAGTAGTCTGGCCGATTGCAAACCAAAATTTGCACAGAAATTGACTATTTAATGTAGTTACACCAGGTTTGACTCATCTCGCGTAGTTAATGCGGTTGACGATTAGAAATTGCAATTGTCTTCCAGGGGAATGTGACGCGGCTGTGCGGATTAACGGCGTCGTTAAAAACTGTTTGCATTAAATCTTGTAAAACTCGTTTAACGACCGCTCGCCGTCTTTCATCACTAATTCAAGACAAAATGTCTGGTCTAATTAGTCTGCTCTTGTCTGTCTTGTCTTCCCAAAGTCAAATCAACCCGAAGTTGTATCAACATGAAGTTGTTACGACATGAAGTTGTTACAACATAAAGCTGTTACAAAATGAAGTTGTATCAACACAAAGTTGTTCATATACGAAATTCATCTAATCTAGTCGGTCTAATCTAATCAACACGAAGTTGTCTCAACGTGAGGTTATTAGAAAGTCTGGAAGTTATAACAACGTGAAGTTAATGAAAGGTTGTAACAACATGAAGTTGTCCATATACTAAGTCTATTTAATTTTGTCGGTCCAATCTAATCAACACGAAGTTGTAGCAACATGAAGTTATATCAACATGAAGTTGTATCAACATGAGGTTCTTAGAAAGTTTGGAGGTTATATCAATGTGAAGTTATTGGAAATTAAAAAAAATTAACAAATCTTGTACAAGCGCCGCAGGGATGATGGTATAAACAAAATCACAAACAGTGAGATTTGGACGAGTGAATTGATGAGGCCTTTAGATTATACAACTTTCAAGTCTAACGTCGTAGAGCTTCTGGGCCCCCATTTTATATTCAGGATAAAAAAATTTCATTCATTGTAACTTTCAAACTGTTCCAATTATAATTTCATCTTTCAAGAAAGATTTCAAAATATTAAAAAATGGCGAGAAAATGTATTAGCCGTAGAAGGATTTGAATGAAACTTTTACTGAATGTGGGTATCCACAAGAAGTACCGTCTGACCAAATTTGAACACTCCGCCTCCAATGGAGGCGGCGTGGGAAATTATTTTTGCTTTAAATGTTTTTTGCAAATATCTCGTCTACGCTTCAAAATGGAAAATTGCAACCTGGATCGCCGTATGTAAGACGTCGGTGTCTACAAAAAAGTATTGTTTGCAAATTTAGTTAAATCATTCGGTTTAGCCACAAAAGTAAAAAATATGAAATGCAAAATATTTTTCTTTTTTTATTTACATGAGTTTATATGGGCAGGTGTTGAAATTAATGTGTGCTCAGGAAAACAATTGCAATTTCTAATCGTCTAGTCTAGCTACATTACATAGCCAATTTCTGCCCGCGTCGCCGTGGGCAACTTAATCTAACCTGGGTTAAACCAACGGTCCTTGCCACATTGTCCTATGTTGGATCGAGAGTTCGCGCCGCCGCACCTATGTGGACAGAAAAGGCCTATGGAATGTAGTTAGACTAAGTAGTCTGGCCGATTGCAAACCAAAATTTGCACAGAAATTGACTATCTAATGTAGTTACACCAGGTTTGACTGATCTCGCGTAGTTAATGCGGTTGACGATTAGAAATTGCAATTGTCTTCCAGGGGAATGTGACGCGGCTGTGCGGATTAACGGCGTCGTTAAAAACTGTTTGCATTAAATCTTGTAAAACTCGTTTAACGACCGCTCGCCGTCTTTCATCACTAATTCAAGACAAAACGTCTGGTCTAATTAGTCTGCTCGTGTCTGTCTTGTCTTCCCAAAGTCAAATCAACCCGAAGTTGTATCAACATGAAGTTGTTACGACATGAAGTTGTTACAACATAAAGCTGTTACAAAATGAAGTTGAATCAACACAAAGTTGTTCATATACGAAATCCATCTATTCTAGTCGGTCTAATCTAATCAACACGAAGTTGTCTCAACGTGAGGTTATTAGAAAGTCTGGAAGTTATAACAACGTGAAGTTAATGAAAGGTTGTAACAACATGAAGTTATCCATATACCAAGTCTATCTAATTTTGTCGGTCCAATCTAATCAACACGAAGTTGTAGCAACATGAAGTTATATCAACATGAAGTTGTATCAACATGAGGTTCTTAGAAAGTCTGGAGGTTATATCAACGTGAAGTTATTGAAAATTTAAAAAAATTAACAAATCTTATACAAGCGCCGCAGGGATGATGGTATAAACAAAATCACAAACAGTGAGATTTGGACGAGTGAATTGATGAGGTCTTTAGATTATACAACTTTGAAGTCTAACGTAGAGCTTCTGGGCCCCCATTTTATATTCAGGATAAAGAAATTTCATTCATTGTAACTTTCAAACTGTTCCAATTATAATTTCATCTTTCAAGAAAGATTTCAAAAAAGTATAATTTCTGAAAGTATCGTCTTGTTCTTCTTGCATCTTCTTATTGAGGTTGTTAAGATGCGCTCTATGATTTCAGTAGCAAAATAGATGTTTTGTAACCAGTCGCGATGACAACAAAAGGCTTCGAATACTCTGAGTTAAATGACGGTTTAACACCAAGCATTCGAAGCCTTTGGCGAAGCCACCAAGCATTCGCAGACAATAAAAATGTGTTAATATGTTCGATACATTCAATGAAATTTGGAAGAACATTTTCGCAATGATTTAAGGGCACTGTTGAGTCGCGGTGGATGTTGTCTTTGACAAACGTTCGCGTGATCAAACCTAAGGCGGTTAATTCAGGGTTGCCAATAGATTTGATCGGCACTATAAATTATATGTTTTGGGCAAATAAAACTTGTACGCCTCGATAAACATGTATTTATTTATTTAAGTCTATTTTAAGCACTTGTGACGACGTGCACTGTCGGAGTTTGGAATCTTCTCGATGTGTTTGTGGCAAGAGGGTTACAATTGAACTGGGTGTGATTAGATATTGTTACAAACACGAAAACTCAATACCACCTCCCATTTGTCTGCCCCCACTGAACCAAGAAGAATTCCAACCCGAAGTGCACGTGGTAATTTCTATGACTAATATTAAACTACCCAAAATTTAAATACTTATTCTAAGGAACCTTAAACATAAACATTGCATTGTATTTTCAATTGTTAACGACCACCAAGCATCCAAAAACCATTACCGATCGTAAAAATTCCGCTGAAGCGTATTTATAAAGGATTGGTGATAACAAATGGTCTTTAAGATGCGTTGTGGCCATAAACAGCTCCAAACACGTTCAACAAATGCCCACAACCCTACCGACCAGATGTTGGGAATCTACGGGTCGGTTTAAGATAATATTGATGTAATTTTTACCTACTTTTAGAAATTCACTAAACAAGAAAATAGTTTTAAGACGAAAATAAAAATAACATTGTTGGATCTTAACAGGCACATATCACATATACCTGGGTAAATCAGGAAAATCGATTTTTCAAAGGTGCTCATTCGAAAGTACTATCCTTCGAGTGTCTACCCTGAAAATTTTATAAAGAAATTAGCTCTTATGACGACCTTTGTCATCTGTTTGGCTATACGATCCGGGTGTTCTCGCCCCTGTTGGATTCTACGTATGTATCGCTCTTTATATAGCAAGAGCATGTTCCGAGAAGATGGTATGCGCCTTAGGTATGCGTTTTTTACGACGCTTAGTGCCCAGTGGTTCGCTGTTCGACGAACTGTTGTATTAAAATTGATTGCTGTTAGTGCGGAAATATTACAAAAATTGAACGACGAAAGAGTACGCGACAGGATCATCAGTGTGAGAAACTTTGTCTGAGAAAAAATTTTAAAAAGAAGAGGAAGCTGAAAAAGAGGAAATGAGTACGAGTACAGCAGAAATTGAGAAATAAACACGAGGTGTTTGTTCCTGAAGAGGAAACTATTGGGTACAGAATATTTTTTTCACTGTTTCAGTGCTATATCTGAATACGTAAAATGTAAACAGTGTAGTGGTGCCGTTAAATTCAAAACCGAAAGGACCCGGGGACTCGAAAATTTTGATAATATGCTCGTCGTGTGATCCTGTTTTGATTCCGGATTATCCGTTGATTGCGAGTGCCTACGAAATGAATAGACGATTCTTCTTTGGTCTAAGACTATTAGGAATTGGTTTGAATGGTACTCAAAAATTTTTCGACATAATGGACTTGCCTCCTCCCGTGGCACAAACGACGTACGACATCATTGTTGTAATAAAAACCAGGACTGGACATCTGTGCCATTAGCGCACATTCCAAAACGTGCCCTTTGTCCCACGTTTTGGATAAATGCAATTGTTTTATAGTTTGTCTAGAAACTAAGGGTTTTTATTATCACGCTAAAATCTACCTACCCCAGACATATTAGAAAACGTGCGAAGGCCTATAAAAACCTTCTTATAGAGATTAACCAGAGGACCAGACATTTTCAGGTATTTAGAGAATTTAAGCCTCGATTGTTCATGGGAGGAGTCAACAAAATTCAATCTCCTCCTTATTTGAATTAGAGGGATGATTTAACCCCTCTTACTTTAAATAGGAACGGTATAAATACCATTCCCCAGTTGTCAGTAACAGGTAAGAAGTAAGAGAAAAGAGAGTGGAGTGGTAAGCTATAAGTTCTTAAGTCTTAACTTATTTAGTTGTGTTATTGTTTAATTAAATTGTTAAAACCAACTCGACTATTATTCGAAAAACTACGTGCCTTGCGAGTCCCGGTGAACATTACATTACAAGATCCCGAGATATTTAGATATATCTCAGAGTCCGAAGAATTGTTGGCCAGCAGTCCTTCCCTCTCAACATTGAAGTCGGCGGTGGTTCATAACACCATAACCCCCTTCACAACATTGGTGGCAGCCTCACAACATTGGTGGAAGCCTCACAACATCATAGTCAAAAATATTAGTACGGCTTCTTCTACAGTTTTTGATTTTCTGAGTAAAAAAAGCTATCAATGAAGAGAGAGAAGTCATGAGAGATAATGGCATTGATGACGATAAGCAACTCACAGTATCTGGAGACGGAACGTGGAATAAACGTGTATTCAAGTCTTTATTGGGAGTAGGGACGCTTATTGGGCTGTACACAAGCAAGGTTGTAGATATCATTGTAAAATGTTCCTATTGTAAAGCTTGCGAATATTGGACATCAAAAGAAAACACCGCTGAGTATGAAGAATGGAAAGCAAGCCACGAAGATCAGTGCTCGATGAATCATGAGGGATCTGCCGGGACGATGGAAGTAGACGGGATAAGAGATGTTTCAACGATCTATGCAGCGTTATGGTGTAATGTATACCAATCATATCGGAGATGGCGACTCAAAAACGTATCAAGGTATCGTCTACACAAAACCATATGGAGAGTCGATACAAATAAATAAGAAAGAGTGCATTTGCCAGAAGCGTACAGAAGCGGATGGGTACGCGACTTCGACAATGTGTGAAAAAAAAATAAAGGCATTGCTGGTAGGAATAGACTGACTGGAAGAATGATTGATAAATTAACCATATACTATGGCTTAGCAATCCTGAGAAACAGTGATTCAGTAAAAAAAAAGAATGCCATATGGGCTACGTTCTACCATTATAGCTCTACGAACGAACAACCACAAAACGAGAAATGTCCTCAGGGCTCAGATTCTTGGTGCTCATAGCAAAAGGAAAATGCAGATAACAAATTGGATGACTACACGCACGATTATACAGCACCTCCTGAAGTTGTTCTGACTGCAATCAAGCCTATAAAAAAGCTTTTATATTTATCCAGCTCTCAACAGATTTCAAGAGTTTTTAATTAACCAATTAATTACAAAAAATAAATAGCCGAAATGGTTAATAAAATATTTAAGAAACGTGTATTCCTTGAATTTATATACCAGGAGTGACCAAAGCGTCAACTGTGGCCGACTGGTCGACCGCTTAGCTATTCCTAATCGCCCGTCTCTCTGATATGTACACATCTCGTATATAATACCCGTGCCAAAGCCGTGCAAGATAAGCCGTTCGATAGGTTTTATAGTATTAAGGTCGTTTCCCATATGCGCGACACTCATCTACGCGACGTCGTGCGACATCCCCTGTGCATTACATTATTGTTACATTATATATTGTCATATTTACATTATTGTTACATTCTTTAAATGGGCACTTCGCGTAGCTGTCGCATAGCCATAGTGAGAACGTACCCGTTTTAAACAATGTAATCATTATTTGGCAGGCGATGTCATACGTTGCATAGTTGAGTGTCGCGTATATGAAAATCGGCCTTTAATGTTTTTGCTACGCTTTGACTATGTTGAGTAACAAGTCCATTATTACTTTTATCTACTCACATACAAAATGAATACATTAATAAGTAAATTATTGTATGTCCTATATGCATCCTAATGTCATTATTACAATCGGGTGTAAAAGTATCCAAATCGTGCGCAAAAGTCGCTAAATCAAATGGAGTTTCATTATTAAACGATTTTTGTTTGTTGTTACTATGGCAACAACTCGCGTCACTAAACAAAAAACATAGACGTAGTGAAAATAAATATTCTGACGTATATTAAAATTTAATAATTTTTCTTATTTTCAATCAAGAAATATCGGCCTCTTAGTCTGGATTTATCTGGCTCTAATATAACTTAACCTAACCATAACCTAATCTAGATTATATCTAGGTTAGGTTAGGCTCACCTAGATTACATCTACAACTAGTAAAACATAATTAACAATTTTTGCCGCGCAGACTCATTGCGATTAAAGCATTTAAACTACGCAGCTCATGCACAAAAGCCCTTCTTCACACACTTGTATCATAAACTACTATTTTAATCTTGACAGGAAATGTTACATGTTGCGTACACACGACAGCATCTCTTGATGTATAATGCAATGGAAGGTGAAAATGTCTGTCTTAAAACGTACTTTTCTTATGGAATCGTAACAATAGAATGTAATTTTTCTAAATGTCTCTCAATCTCTATTTCTTACTTACGTATTAACGCCACCGCAGAGAGAGGTCGCGCTACCGCGCGATATGTGGTCTAGATTTATCTGCTCTAATTTAACCTAATCTAACCCTTATCCAATATTTTTTCTTATTTCGGATCGAGAGGTTGCGAGACCGCGCGATATGTGGTCTGGATTTATCTATAATCCTCCGTTATAATTATCCATTTTGTTCAAATCTATAGCTGCGGTGGCGTTAGTTAAATAATAAATGCGCTATTTTAATAAATGAAAGTTAGATTTGTTCCAATAAACTTAAAATACATGTAATGAATGAGTTGAAGAGCTACACAACTTAAGAAAAGAGCCGCATGCGGAGTTGCCGACCCCTGAACTAGACTATTTTACATTGTATAAGCTTGCTTAGACAAATTTATCTACTAATTTGATTGCACTTGTCACCTTCCACAAACTCATTTTTTATTTGAAAAGACAATTTTCTAGAAAAATCTTTTACATTTTAAACCAAGGTTCGCCTTTATAGACTTGTTATGAATGATGCGATCTCGTTAAACGGAGTGGAGATCGATATCCAATTATTACAACAATAAATATACAAATTTTATGAAACAAAATTGCACGTTTCGAATCGTAGCCGACGTGCTTCCAGTTTTATAGGCATTTGTTTTAAATTTATTTCTTCTTTCTAATTGCAAACTGCCTGCGAATTATCCCTGAATTATGTATGATATCGCGTAATTAAGAATAAATATGTTGTAGCGAAACGCGTTCCGAATAGGAAAAACAGAAAAGTTTCATTCGAAAAATAATATTTTATTAATAATACATACGGTTGTTGTATTTCCGGGCAGAAGGACCTCATAGTCAATAGCCCTTTGTATGAAGTAAACTTATTTGTGATTTTTTTATTTTTTTATAAAGTCTCCTGGATTATTTATGATCTGTCTAACGACTATAAGCAAATTTGGTGTAATATCGTCAACTCTTGTAAGTATTTACCCAGTCCTAAGTATTAACCTCTCATCCTGCGGAGTATATAAGCTAGGACAGTTCTAGCTCAAAATCCCACAAGGATTTACATAGGGATAGGGGTAGAGTAGATAGGCTAGGACAGTTCAAGCTCAAAATCCCATAAGGATTTACATAAAGGTCTGAATTCACATTTCTTCCGGTCACCTGTCTGGTTCTAATGCATGCGCGAAGCGCCAATACCTGTTCATGCAGTATTTTCTATGACAGGTTCAAACAGGTAGTAATCGGCTAATAAACAGGTAATAAATAAGTTTAAACAGGTAGTAATTAGGTATAATCAGCTAATAAACGGGTATTGAGGGTTTGCGCATGCGCTAGAACTAGACACGTGACCGAAAGAAATGTGAATTCAGACCTTTATGTAAATCCTTATGCGATTTTGAGCTTGAACTGTCCTAGCCTATCTACTCTACGGCACTCATATTACCATATTAAGCGGGAGTCTGCGTTGATATGGTAATATGAGTATCTGCGCCAATCTACGACTTCCATGTCCAGGGAGAAGTTGGCTTGCGAGAGTGTTTGGGTGTACTTTGAGTCTATCAGAGTATGTGCTGGAATGTTCTTCAATCACTTCTTTCACTAGTTTAATGTTAATGTCATGGTTAATGATACTATTTGTTGAATAAAATAATAAAAATAAAATAAAATAAGTTTGAGAATTTCAAATTTATTTACTGATTGATATGGAAGGAAACTTGTTTGGGCCGTGTCTCACGAAAATCAAATTTTCCCGTTTGAAACAGGGCTAGTCTACTCACTTACCTGTCAAGGTAGCTCGCGTCTCCGCCACGTATGGATCGTCCTTCCTGTGCTTTTTTCAAGGGAGAAAATGGGGATAATGGGTGGAGGGAGCCTTTAAAATTGATGTCTTCCAGACGTTGGATGCCATTTCAGCCTTTTGGGCTCGTGGTTACACCCCTGGTTAACTTGACTTGAAACGATAAACTTAAAAATGCGTGCACGTGTCGGTCGAGCTTGGTTCGCGCTTCGATTCTTGTCTTTACACTTCTCACACTCGAAGCATACTCTCCGAATGATATAAATTCGCGAAGTAAATTGATAAGTAAATCGCGCGATTTCGGCCCAGGTCGATACACCTTTCCCCTTCTGTTAATCGGTGCCGAAATCGATTCAAATGTTGAATTAAAAATACAGATTTATTAAAATTGGCGCGAACAAAACTAATATAAAAAAGTTTAGGAAGCTAAATTATGACTCACTCTGTTACATTTTAAATCTGTTCTAATACGTAAATTATCTAGTTAAGCCTTAGAAATAACTAGATAAGTCACTTAGTGTCGTCTTCTTGTATATTTTTAACCCCCGACACAAAAATAGGGGTGTTATAAGACATAAAAACACAATAAAACACAAAAAGAGGGTGTCTGTCTGTCCGTCTGTCCGTATATGTGGCTCTATATGGAATCGTAGCTTCTAAACGGATGGACCGATTTTCATGCGGTTCTTTTTGTTTGAAAGCTGATGTGATGGAGGAGGTTCTTAGCTATAATTTATAAAGATCTGTTCAGGCGTTTGATGACCATCAGCTCATTTCCTACTTGACAAAATTAATCTGCAACCAATTTTACACAAATGTTTGTCTAGTTCCGTATATCCAAACTTGTGTTTGAAAGTTCTTAATTATAATTTATGAAGATCTATTTAGGCGTTTGATGATCATCAGCTCATTTCCTTCTTGACAAAACTTAAACTTTTTTTGTTAACAATCCCCACCAATCACGTATTTGTGAACGAATTTTCGAAGAGGTAACTGAATCCTCTGGGTAAGGGGTGACGGCAAAACACTCAAATAAGACCGGCCCAAATGTCAACCTCATCAGCACGCAGTACCCGCGGCTAGATAACTAATGAGACTCTGGCGACCGAGTCATTGCGGTATAACAATTACATCGAGAATAAAGGAAATTTAATTCTCAACCCTACCAACCCGCAATGGCGAGGCAGGAATACAGTTAAAATCCCCTTATGAATGAATACGCCACGAAGACGGCACTCAGTGCCCGGCAGCTCAAAGACCCCCGACCAAGGTAGCGGTCAGATTAGGCTAAGAGCAGAAACCCATAGCGAAGCAAGCGGCATCACACAAATAAGAAAGACAAAAAACGGAAACCTCCTGCTGGCTGTCGATAAACAAAAAGGAGGCGCTGAAAAATTAGGAGACATCCTCAAAGTTATACTGGGGTATAAAAACATACGGATGAACAACTCGGACAAAAAAACGGTTCTACACATCAGAAGACTGGATGCGATTACCACTCCTGAGGAGGTAAAGCAGGCCCTAGAAACGGCTACAGAAACAAAAATACAAGCACAGATAAACGTTGAGGTTAGTAACATGAGACCCTCCTACGGGGAATGTCAGGTAGCCACAGTAATGACGACCGGAGAAGTCACTGAGGAACTATGTAAGATGAAAGAAGTTCTAATAGGGGTCACCTTTTGCAGCATAGAGCAGAGGATAAATGTCAAGAGATGCTTCCGATGCTGGAGGCTTGACCATGTTGCAAAAGATTGTAGAGGGGAAGACAGGACCAAAAGCTGCTTAAACTGCGCAGAGGGAGGACATCTAGCAAAGAACTGCGTAAAGGAAAGCTACTGCCCGTTGTGTGAAAAGAAAGGTCATAGAGCGGAAGAACCAAGTGTCCTAAATACAGACAGGCGCTGGCACTTTCAAGGTAATACAAACAAACCTAAACAGGTCAGGGCAGCACAAGATCTACTAATAGTCACAGCTGCTCAGACACAAACCAGCGTATTAATTGTAAGTGAGCCAAATAAAAAAATGACTGATGATGACAGGTGGTTCACCGATGTTGATAAGGATGTGGCAATAAGAGTTATGGACAGAATGACAAAAGTAAATAAAGCAGGAAAGGAAACAGGGTGTGTATGGATAAATACAGAGGAGCTACTGATTTTCGGATGCTATAGCTCACCAAATGGGGACAAAATACATCTTGAAAGATTACTTCATACCATAAAAAGTATACATACTGGTGTAATAATGAAATAGCCTCAATAAGAAAAGAAGTGCTGACTAGAAAGCGAAAAATGACACGCATAAATAAAAAAACTTGGGAAAGTCGCGAACTTAAAGAAGAGATCTATAGTAGATATATCGAGGGCAGAAGAAAATTAAAGGAAGAAATCAGAAAAGCCAAGGAACAGGCGTGGAGGAACATTTGCAACGAAATAGACAATAATATATGGGGGGGGGGGGGTGGATATAAGATAGTATGTAAAAAAATGAAAATAATGCCAAAGATACAACTTACAGATGACGAACTGATAACACAAAAAAAGAAACTCTTCCCAAGAGGGGAGGTACAGAATTAGACCTACAAAGAAATAAATAAAGAAGAAATACCAGCAATCACAACAAAAGAGCTAACTGCAGCATCAAGGAAACTGAAAAGTAAAAAAGCCACAGGAGTAGATGGCATTCCGGCAGAAATAGTAAAACAAGCAATTATAAGCCAACAAAGTTACCTCCTAGAGGTTGCAAACGAAACCCTACGGTCAAAAAAACTCCCAGAAGAGTGGAAAAAGGGCAGATTATTACTAATAGAAAAACCAAAGAAAGATCAAATGGCGGAGACAAAATACAGGCCAATATGTCTATTGAACAATATGGCCAAACTAATGGAAGGCATAATTGGGGATAGAATAGTAAAAGAGCTGTAAATGAAGGGAGATCTCGCAAACTTACAATTTGGCTTTCGTAAAGGTAGAAGTACAATACACGCCGTGAACAAAATACAGAAGATCGTAAAAGACATTAATAGAATAAACTATGGAGATAGGCCATACTGCATTATGGTAACAATAGACGTGGCAAATGCGTTTAACACTGCAGCATGGGAAGAAATCATAGAAGAAATGGAGGAACGAAAACTATATACATACCTTATCATCGTAACTAAAAGTTAACTTCAAAACCGGACACTTGAAATAGTGGAGAATAGGGAAATAGAGGTCACACGTGGGGTGCCCCAGGGCTCGGTATTAGGACCTCTATTATGGACTGTCCTATATGACGGTATTCTAAGGCTCCCTGCAGGAAGAAATGTGACTCTAGTCGCATACGCAGACGATCTGACAATCATTGTCAAAGGTAGAAATATGGAAGAGATCACACACATCACAAATAAGACCATAAATAAGATAAGCATATGGATGAGAGACAAAAAACTCAAAATGGCTCCTGAGAAAACAGAAGCCGTAATGCTAGCAGGAAGAAGAAAAATCCCGAATATGGTTATTAAAGTAGAAGGGATAAACATCATCATCATCATCATCATCATCATCATCATCATCATCATCATCATCATCATCATCAAACATCATCATATGGAAATATACATACGGAAAAATATATAAAATATCTGGGAATAATAATAGATGAATATGAAAATGAGGGAGCACATTAAGCAGACGGCGAGGAAATCCGGAAAAACTGCTACGGCCCTAGAGAGATTAATGCCTAATATTGGGGGGGGCAAAACGGGTAGAAGAAAAATCCTAGCCTCAGTGGTACACTCAATACTGCTGTACGGAGCGCCAATCTTGAACGAAACAATGGCAATAATAAAGTATAAAGACATCCTTACCAAAGCACAAAGAAAACTTCTAATTAGGATCTGCTGTGCCTACAGGACAACGTCCACAGAGGCGCTGCAAGCGCTTGCGGGGATACTCCCAATTGAACTAATGGCAGAAGAGAGAACCACTGCATTTGCAGACAAGAATAAAACGAAGCTCGAGCTGAAAGCCAACACGTTAGGGAAATGGCAGGACAGATGGGCCAAGGAGACCGGATCGGCAGTATGGACTAATACCTGATCTGAAAAAATGGGTAAATAGGAAACATGGAAACCTATTACATTATTACATTACACAGATACTTACCAACCACGGGGACTTCAGAGCTTACCTGTAGCGTTTTAAAATCATAAGTGAGGAAAACTGCGAGTTGTGCAATCTAAAAGAGGATGCAGAGCACACCTTTTATGTATGCCCAAGGTGGGTAAAGGAAAGAATGGAGATGATAACAAAAATAAAGTACGAGCTTACACCAGAGAACATAGTTAATTGCATGCTGGAAAATGCAGAAAACTGGGATCAAATAGCAAGAACCATGGAGAATATTCTAAAAGAGCAAAGAGCAACCTAGAGGAGAGGACTGATGGAGGAAAACTCACTGAAGAAATGCCAGAAGGTAGTACCGGTGCGGTTTTCCCCAAAAAAAAAAAAGGCTAAGAGCGGAGGGTGTGAAGAATCCCCGGGTTAGAGCAGGCTCCCATATAAAATACTAACGCGTAACTAACCTCGCATGCTGCGTTCTTGTCGTGCAACGCTGCACTACGGCTCGCTACACACGTACCGTGTGGATGTGTGCGGCGACGGCCCGGCACCGGTTGGAGGGGGTGGTGTTGTATAGTGTAGCATGCAAGAGTTCAGACGTGGCGGGTGAGTACATCCGGCGCCGGGCCGACTCATTTTATCGGGTTGTCACCGGCCGGCCCCCACTGACCGTCCGATTGCCGGGTACCGGCTCGGCTATTGTGGGCTATGGAACTGTATTGAAGCTTGTACACTTGCCGGTCCGGCAGTCTACCGTCTTCACTTGTCGAGTGCAGTTCTATTTAAAATTGTATATTATTTATTTTGTATTATTTAATTAGTTTTTTTTTAATTTTTATTTTTTAATTTTTATTAAATTTACGCAATGGATGAAATAGATTCTGAACTGGTTACATTTGTGGAATTTGTGAATTACACTTGTGGAAGCTCGGCCTGTGCTCTGGGACATGACATTAGACAATAATAAAAGTTTTTTTTTTCTTGCGAAGTAACCACATACAAATAACCCTTTCGCGATCTATTTTGTACTGAAGTCAATTAAATACACTGCTTGTAGCTCGACCTCGTGGGCCACCGGGCCGGTTCCGGACAAACCCATCCGGCATGTGTGTAAGGTGTCCAACCCGGTGCCGGACCGGTTCCGGTCACATCCACACGGTACGTGTGTAGCTAGCCTACCGCGACTACGCCGGAAATCGCATCTCTTGGTCTGAACATGTACATAAGCCGCCGTATCAACCGGTCCACCGCGATATCGCAGCGGCGCGGCAGCGAAACAACAGAAACGCCGGTCTGTGAGATCCTTAACACCTAACCACCTGACATACGTCTCTCAGACCCAAAGTAGCAGCAATTTTCTCACCTGAAACGTATGGCAGGTGGTTAACGGTTAAAGTTGACTGCTTAGTGTAGACTTTGTAATATTATCTTGAAAATTTTATCAACATGACTAAGTTACAAGAGTTCTTTTTTTTTCTTCTCCAATCCTCCTGTGCTATGCTAATCTAGTCCTATATGTTTATTCCAATTTTGTTCGTCTTATATTACTTATCCATTGTGGCTTATTCTTCATTTCGTCTGTTGAAGCTTGCTAATCTTGTCTTTTGGATTTAGTTTCTGGATTTTATTTTGCTCAGTTATTCGAGTAACAAATATTTTCTTGTTTCAGTTCAAAATATTTTCCGATTTGATGCAGATTTAATTTTATAGAAATTAACTTTATTAAGTTAAATCGTTAATTTTCTAGCTTTCATTTAGATATTTTTTGTGTATTTTGAAAGCGAGCAGTGTCATTGAACAGCAAAGAATGTGTGCAAATTGGGTGTAAATTATCTATTGTCTTCGGTTGTGTTGCAATTACCTTGCCAAAAATCTGCGAAAATTGAATTCAAGTCCCGTTCGGGCAATTGTTACAGTTATTTTGAGAAATTGAGGAGTCTTGCTCACATCCGTTCATCCAAAGAGAAATTTTATTGTTGTCTCCAAGTTCATATTTTTTGCATATATTTTGCAAATTCATATTTTACAATTTACTACTATTGGTAAAATACATTATTATTATTATTATTATTATTACATATACTAAAATAGTTTGGCACGCCTTTTCGGGAGGGGGCGGGAGAAATGCGTCAAATCGGTTTTGGGGAATGAAAACTGACGTTTTGAGTGATTTTCGAAAGAAATTTTGCCGGGAGAAAGTGATAAAATGTTTAAAAAACTCCAGACAGTTGACGAATCTTTGAAATATTGTGGTGCCGCCGTAGGCGGCGAGGGTGCGGCGTGAAAACGAAAATTCCCGTATTTGCCCCGATCGCGACGCGAGTGGTGCTATCGTGAGCGCTGATTTTTTCCGCACAAAACTGTCATCTCGAATTTTCGAGTCTTCATAGAAAATTTAAATAATCGCAAAAAAACGATCTTCTTTGACGTTCTATTTTGAGCCGACCGCTAAACGGAACGACTTCCAGTTTGCGGGTTTAATGTAATGGTTGTAATGTTTAATACGAAACTCAATACATTTAAGACTCGGATTAGAAAAACAGTTTAAACAACCATAAATATTTTGGCACATAATTGCACTAATATCACATGTTCCAACGTGAATGTTATTTTCACTGATTTCAAGAACCAACTTTTCTGTGTGACACTTGCTTGGGGGTCTCTTGTCGGTCAAAATTGTTCGAAAAGTCTGAGTTTGGTCCGAAAACAAATTTTTCAGCAGTGGATTTCACTGACTGACGGTTGCTTTTGACGTTTGTGTTTGCGTCACGCCAGTAGCGCCACGTGTTTTCTTGGTGAATTCTTGGTTCAGAAAATGCGTAAAAAAAACGAAAATTCCAATCATCTTGCGACGGCACTTGCAGGTGAAAGTGCGGAAATGTGTTACCACCGATTGGTATTCTTCGTTGAAGCATAAATGCCGTGGTAAGAAAATTCCGATTTTGACGTACCCGAAATTTGAGGAATTTTGGAAAAATCCCCCTCACCGAACCGCAGCCGTCGAAGAAGCGAAATTTACAACCCTTGCAGAAAAGAGTTGAAATTTGCCAATTGCCTAGGTAAAAGTTGCTAAAATTGAAAGACGTATGAAATATGACGCGCGAAAAATGGGCGACGATTCCCAGGGGTCTGGGGGGCGCATTGTACAAGCCAAACGTGCAAACTTGGTTTCAAAATGTCGGCATTTCACGGCGGAAGGACACCGTTCAAAAATTTCTGAAAAATTCACCTGCATGCACCTCCCAGCTAGGACACAAAATGCGAATTTCGTTTTTATGCAATAACTTTGCAAGTTGCTAACTTTTTGCAACTTTTAATAGCCTATGGCACGGTCCAGTATGTTCTCGATCTGCCACTCTAGGGTAGGAAGTTGTGCCATCTGTACTTTTGTAGATCTCGATTTCGGATAGACATCCTACCGGTTGCCGCTCGTCGGCCGTATTTGCTCCGATCGCGACGCAAGTGGTGCTATCGTGAGCGCTGATTTTTTCCGCACAAAACTGTCATCTCGAATTTTCGAGTCTTCATAGAAAATTTAAATAATCGCAAAAAAACGATCTTCTTTGATGTTATATTTTGAGCCGACCGCTAAACGGACCGACTTCCAGTTTGCGGGTCCGATTTAGTAGGTTCTTCCTCTCTTCAAGAATAGCCGTGCGGTAGACGTTTTTGCAAAACTGGACGTTTGAGGCTGCCGAACCGGACGTGGGTGGAATTTTGCCTTCCTCTACAACGTTCGATGGAGATGGACGGTGTCTTGTGTACGATGTGCCGATTTGCCGATTCGCAGAAACCACGAGGTCGCCACAGCCGATAGTAGGAAACGGTAGGATGTCTATCCGCAATCGAGATCTACAAAAGTACAGATGGCACAACTTCCTACCCTAGAGTGGCAGATCGAGAACATACTGGACCGTGTCATAGGCTATTAAAAGTTGCAAAAAGTTAGCAACTTGCAAAGTTATTGCATAAAAACGAAATTCGCATTTTGCGTCCTAGCTGGGAGGTGCATGCGAATTTTTCAGAAATTTTTGAACGGTGTCCTTCCGCCGTGAAATGCCGACATTTTGAAACCAAGTTTGCACGTTTGGCTTGCACAATGCGCTCCCCAGACCCCTGGGACTCGTCGCCCATTTTTCGCGCGTCATATTTCATACGTCTTTCAATTTTAGCAACTTTTACCTCGGCAAATTTCAACTCTTTTCTGCAAGGGTTGTAAATTTCGCTTCTTCGACGGCTGCGGTTCGGTGAGGGGGATTTTTCCAAAATTCCTCAAATTTCGGGTACGTCAAAATCGGAATTTTCTTACCACGGCATTTATGCTTCAACGAAGAACACCAATCGGTGGTAACACATTTCCGCACTTTCACCTGCAAGTGCCGTCGCATGATGATTGGAATTTTCGTTTTTTTTACGCAATTTCTGAACCAAGAATTCACCAAGAAAACACGTCGGCGCTACTGGCGGGACGCAAACACAAACGTCAAAGCAACCGTCAGTCAGTGAAATCTACTGCTGAAAAATTTGTTTTCGGACCAAACTCAGACTTTTCGAACAATTTTGACCGAGAAGAGACCCCCAGCAAGTGTCACACAGAAAAGTTGGTTCTTGAAATCAGTGAAAATAACATTCACGTTGGAACATGTGATATTAGTGCAATTATGCGCCAAAATATTTTATGGTTGTTTAAACTGTTTTTCTAATCCGAGTCTTAAATGTATTTAGTTTCGTATTAAACATTTTTTTTTGTAACAAACAAATTAACAAGTATTTTATTTATCCCGGGTGAAAAATCTAAATCTTTGACCACGTTTTTCATTTAAATTGATGGCTGGTTTCATTAAAAAAATGTTTGGAGGTTCTACACCATGTGGAACAATAAAATTGTGCAAGTTTCTAGAGAAAAAATGGATCTGTTTAACACCTCAATATCTAACACAGCATTTTCGAAAAATATTGTCTCTGGCGGCGGCTGCCGTAACATATTGCAATTCTTTATTGACGTCTGGATTAATTTAAAAAATTATTTTAGTAAGTTTCACACCACGTGAAGCAATAATATTGCACACATTTGCAGAGAATTAGTAATTCTATGATATCCCTCAGTTATTTTTACAAAATATTTTATCCCCCGGGTACCGCCGCCACTCAAAGTCAACGCAGCACAGAAGACAACACATTCAAATAACTATATTTTGAAAACTGCAACAGATGTATTCAAAAATATTTCAATTCTACATGGAGCATATCTATCGAAATTGTCATTGTAAAATCTTCGTGGCCGATAGCCTTAACACAGGAACTTGACTTTTTTTTAAATTCAGAAACTTTTGTTGAAATTCTTCAAGTATTTTTTCTGTCAAACTTTCTGAACTCTGCCGAACATGTATTTTACACTGTTCGATAAAGCAGACATTTTCTTCTACATAGTCTGCCATTTTCATCTTTCCAAAGCGAACCGTTTTGCGCAGGATTTTTTTTTAATAACCACGTTCTCCATTATACCCACGTAACTTGAAAATCGAAATTCAATCCCTTCCCTTATTTTTTTTTTGTATTTTATATTTTTTACTTTTGTGACTAAACCAAAGGTTTTTACAAAATTTGCGAAGAATACTTTTTTGTAGACACCTATATCCTACATACGGGTATCTCGGTTGCAATTTTCTATTTTGAGGCGTTGACGAGATATTTGCAAAAAAGCTATGAAGACAAAATAATTTTCCACGCCGTCCCTATTAGACGGGGAGCGTTCAAATTTTGTCAGCTGATACTTCTGGTGGATACTCACATTCAGTAAAAGTTTAATTGAAATCCTTAAAGCTAAATACATTTTTTCTCAATTTTCGAATATTTTAAAATTTTCGTCTTCGGTTTTGACCGGAATTCGTAATTGACATGTCTGAATTTGTTAAAAAAATTATTTTAGTAAGTTTCACACAACGTGAAACAATAAAATTTCACACGTTTGTAGAGAATTAGTCAGTCTATAATAGCCCTCAGTTAGTTTTTCAAAATATTTTATCTGGCGACGGTCGCCGCCCCTCAAACTCGGACATAACATAAATTAATAAATTCAAATAACTATAAATTGAAAACTGCAACAGATATATTGAAATTTCTTTCAGATCTATATAGATTACACATTTATCTATAGAAATTGACTTTTTGGTATTTTCATGGCCGATAGCCTGGGCATACAATTTTTTCTAATAAAGAAATATTTATTGAAAACTTGCTTTCAACTCTAAAACCTAGCTTATACTTTTTTTCTATTGATATTGACGTTTTGGTATCTTCGTGGCCGATAGCCTTGACAGAGGATTTTTCTCTAATAAAGAAATACTTATTGAAAACTTGCAAATATATATTTTTGTCTAACTCTCCGAAGTCTACAAAACATGCATTTAACATTATTTTATAAAGCAGATATTCATCTAAAAATTGTATTATTTTCATCTTTCCAAAGCAAACCGTTTTAACGGAAGTTATTTTTGCAAACATCCAATCGCGTTCTTCATTAAAATTGAAAAAAATATTGCATTTTATATTATTTACTTCTGTGGCTGAAAAAACCGAAAGGTTTTACAAAATTTGCAAAGAATACTTTTTGTAGACACCAATGTCCTACATACGGAGATCACGTATATCATAATTTTCAAGATATTTGCAAAAAACCTCTTAAGCAAAAATAATTTCCCACGCCGCCTCCAGTGGAGGCGGAGCGTTCAAATTTGGCCAGCGGGTACTTCATGTGTCCACCTACATTTAGTAAAAGCTTCATTGAAATCCTTTACGGGTTACTACATAATTTGTCAATTTTTGAATATATTGAAATGTTCGTATTCGGTTTAGGTTGCAATTCATATGTCAATCATGAATTGCAACCTAAACCGAATACGTCTGGTTCTGTTAAAAGAATTATTTCAATAGGTTTCACACTATGTGGAAGAATAAAATTTTACAAATATGTAGAGAAAGGATCATTCTATCAAGTCCTCTTATGAATTTTGCAAAATATATTTTCTTCCGACGACCGCCGCCCCTCAAACTCAAAACGGCACACAAGGTAAGACATTCAAATTACTATAGCTTGGAAACTTGGACATATGTATTCTAAATTCTTTCAGTTCTGTGCAGCTTATATTCTCGATGAAAAATAAAATAATGTGGCAAGGATTGTTGGTGTTGGCATACAACTTTGACGAAAAAAAAGTCTGTCGCAGAACTGATTTTTTTTAACTTGTTGTTATGTAACTTGTCACATTTCACACAACAACACCAACCTGAATAAACAATATTTGTTGGTTATGTTGATCGTCAAAGTAAACAAAACCGGTGTCAGCTAATTAATTTATTGGTTATAAAGTTTACAAGAAAAGTTTTTAAGAGTTACATTTTAGTAACTTTTACATCACAGCTGTTTTTTTTTTTAGACTTTTTTTAAGACTTAGTAACTAATGATGACTTTTTTTAAGACTTAGTAATAATCACATCGCTATTTACAGTAACTTTCTCTTATCAATGCTGGCAGCTTTTCATTTCTAATATCACTTCTTTTCTTTAAATAGTAACTTTGATTCCAGATTCCAGTTAGTAACATTGTATAAATAAATTTATTTAAAAACATATTTTGTTAAACTTAATAAAGACGGAACAAAGCTTGAATATATAAATATACTCAACCTTTCCGGAACTCTATAATACTAATGAGTCTTTTTAGGACTACCAAAAACAAATCTCGTATGAAATTTGTCAGTTATTCTACAGCTTTCAGTCCACCTTCGTGGCACTCAACAAAAACCATAAAAATAACATTGATTTTTAAGAGTGCCACGAAGGTGGACTGAAAGCTGTAGAATAACTGACAAATTTCATACGAGATTTGTTTTTGGTAGTCCTAAAAAGACTCATTAGTATTATAGAGTTCCGGAAAGGTTGAGTATATTTATACATTCAAGCTTTGTTCCGTCTTTATTAAGTTTATCTGATTATCTATAATGTTGTATGGTTTTACCAATTCAAAATTTAACATATTTTGTTGTTTTAAAAACCTGACACCGTTAAAATTATTTGAACTTTATGGATGTTTAGAAAAATGTTTGTGTACATCAGGAGTCGTCAATTTGCAATTTCCCTTAATTTCACACCTACACAACCCAGGTGGCACTAAAAGCGCCACAAGAGTCGCACATCCTTCAACTCTGCTTGAACCACATACTCATGAAAAATCATGTGACATTCTCTTCAAGTTTCTACATACTATTCCACTTTTACAACTATTCCATCCACAACAATCATTTCACCCTCATCAACTTTTGCACCCTAGTCAACTAGTCCATCCAGCACAACTCTTCCGTCCAAAGGAATACAATGCGCATGTACTAGTAGATTTATAAAATACATCAAATACATTATTGATAATCATATCGTCGGTCCAGATGAACAGGGGTATTAACTCAAAAAATCCTGAAGAGCGATTTGAAGTTTTAAAATCAATGTATGTATTTCCATTTTTGTAAATAATTGGTTAACCCATAATTCAACTATTCCATCCAGCACAACTCTTCCGTCCAAAGGAATACGATGCGCATGTACTAGTAGATATATAAAATACATCAAATACATTATTGATAATCATATCGTCGGTCCAGATGAACAGGGTATTAACTCAAAAAATCCTGAAGAGCGATTTGAAGTTTTCAAATCAATATATGTATTTCCATTTTTGTAAATAATTGGTTAACCCCTCTTATAATATCTTTTAAACGATTGATTAACGTTTATTGATAACGTTTTTGTTCACTTCCTGACTTTGTCAATTTTGCTATTACTGAGAAAAAAATAAATAAATTCTGTAGGCAAGAACATTATGAGTTAATACCCCGTTCATCCAAACGAACGATATAAACTTGAGTTGGAACAGAAGTCGGAACACAGCCTAAATATATAAATATATTCAACCTTTCCGGAGCTTTATAACACTATTGAGTCTTTTTAGGACCACCAAAACAAATCTCATGTGAAATTTGTCAATTATTCACTAGTTTTCAGTCCACTTTCGTGGCACTCAACAAAAACCAGAAAAAAAATCTTTGTTTTTAAGATCATGTCTTTCTATTAACTCAAGTGTATAGCCATCTGCAGACGCGTATCGAGATTATCTCCCACTGAAAACTAGTGAATAAATGGCAAATTTCACATGAGATTTGTTTCAATAGTCCTACAAAGACACAAAAATATTATAGAGCTCCGGAAAGGTTGAATATATTCAGGCTGTGTTCCGACTTTATTAAGTTTATATAATTTACTAAATTGACAAGACAAGACAAGATTTGCATTGCAATTTACAGTTAGTCTCTTTAATTTCAATAAACCACACATTTCTTTAAAAAAAAAAAATATTCAAAACTCTTTCCATAATTACAACAAGAAAACATAATGACAGTTACTCAACTCATTTTCAAGGTATTTCTATACCAGCACACAACATTTTGCAATTTCCTCGACACAAATAAACCTCGAAATGAATGCAACATGATAATTTTAAGAATCTTAGACCACACAACCATCAGCAACACGTCCACCATTCAAACCAGCATTTAATAAAACACAACTTAATACCATTGTTCCTATCCACTGTTCCTATCTTCACAGATAGCTGATATGTTAATCAGTCGGAAATAGTTAAAAAGCTTTTTGTTTCGTTCTTTATTGAAGGCTTCACCAAACGGATATGTTACATACGAATACAATGCCATAACAATCAAAACATTTCCATTTCTAGGAAACACAAAGATTTGTTTAAAGAAAGAAAAACCACTTGCGTGGAAATGGACGGTTTAATTAAGTTTTGATAATTATAAAGGAATACAATTTAAATTATTTGAATAAAACTAATTATGTGATTTGTTTCATGTGATTGTTTATTTGACTATAGGTTCAGAATAAAATTTAGATTAAGATTTTTAATTAATAAAATAAGATTCAGCTGTAGGCACTGGGTGAAACATTATAAAAATAATAATAAATAATAGACACACATTGATTTATTTAAGACTTTATCGATTTCGGCTTTTAGGCCTTCATATAATCTTCTGCAGAAGGCCTAAGAAGCCGGAATCGATAAAGTACTAAATAAATCAATTTGTAAAACTTATACCTATAGTCCATTTTTTTAAAGAATGCAGTACAGGGAAGATAGGGCTTATTTGACCTTGTTCTCTGATTGGCTTAAATCGAGGAGAGGTTCACACCGACGATATTTACTTCTCCATCTCAACCTCTTTTCTCTCTATCTTTTCAGCTGTTAGCTGTCAATGGCTGCCGTGACAATTCACAATTATCATCTGATCTGTTTGTATCATTTAGATTTTTTGCGTTTTTATCCATTAATTTGTTTGTATTTTATTACTATTATTGCTATTTGGAGTATTTAATCAATAATAATAATGAAACAATTAATAAATTATCAATTTTTTATTCAAGCAACTATATTTGAATTTAGCGCCAAATTTTGTAACTGGATTAAACATTTGTCTTAGTGTAAATCAAGGTTTCTAGTTACTGCTTTCTTAAAAAAATGGAATATAGTGTCTATTATTATTATAATTATAAAGGAATATATAAATTAACTTTGGCAAGGTAAATGTTTGGATTAAAACAGATTTGAAATTGTGGTGAAATAGTGATTAATTGCTCTATCGATTTGTTACGAGATTGTTAATTAAGTTGCAAGTATTGCGGCGCTAATAACAATTTTATTGGGTTTTACACGGTTGGCTTGCACATCGGTCGATTACCTTGTTTTTACACTCGGATTGTGTTAAAACCTCTCTTTGTAATTGCTCAGCAAAACATTATAGACATTTCTAATTATTTCGACGCAACGTTTGAATAAAACCACACGATTCTCGGCTCGTAATAGTATATTTTACAACTAGGGCGGTAAGTTGTCAATTGGTCACGAGAGCTTTGAAAATACCGCCCGTGCTGCAGATAATATTTTTATTGCGCATGCGATGGGACGTATCTTACAAGTTTGGGATCCAGGGGCCATTAAAAAAAAAACGAGGAATTTGCTTTTTCAATTATCTCCGGTGGTGTGGATTTGTCATAAGAACTCTCATCAGTATCACCATTTCTAACACTCATTTTTAAACGTTTTCTTAAATTTTTATTTTTATTTTGCATTGAAAAAAATTTACTGTCGCTTTCACGTCACTTTTTTTAATATTGTAGTCTTGATTGTGTTTATTTTATTTATTTAATTGTTTTTGTTTTAATGTAGCGATTAAAACAAAAAAACTTAGCGATATTGAATATTTGCGTGCGTTACCCAAGTTAGGTAGTAATATAGCCAAAAATGGCATTTTTCGCACTAAAAAACGTGCGCCAGGATAGTACTTTTAACGCATGAGTAATAAAAAAATATTAAATTGAACATTCAAGCTGTTTTTGGCTTAATAATGTTTAATATTTTATTCTATTTTAGTCTAATTTAGTAATGATTACAAAATAGTTTGGCAATATATAATAATTGTCTTCAATTATTTTTATTATTTTATTTTTATTTAATTAAAATTTTGTAACTTGGCGATATTGAATATTTGCATGCGTTGCCCAAGTTATGTGGTAATATAGCCAAAAATGGTATTTTGCGCACTAAAAAACGTGCGCCAGGATAGTACTTTTAACGCATGAGTATAAAAAAAATATTAAATTGAATATTCATGCTGTTTTTGGCTTAATAATGTTTAATATTTTATTCTGAGTCTAATTTAGTAATGATTACAAAACAGTTTGGCAATATATAATAATTGTCTTCAATTATTTTTATTATTTTATTTTTATTTAATTAAAATTTTGTAACTTGGCGATATTGAATATTTGCATGCGTTGTCAAAGTTATGTGGTAATATAGCCAAAAATAGTATTTTGCACACTAAAAAACGTGCGCCAGGATAGTACTTTTAACGCATGAGTAATAAAAAAATATTAAATGGAATATTCAAGCTGTTTTTGGCTTAATAATGTTTAATATTTTATTCTGAGTCTAATTTAGTAATGATTACAAAACAGTTTGGCAATATATAATAATTGTCTTCAATTATTTTTATTATTTTATTTTTATTTAATTAAAATTTTGTAACTTGGCGATATTGAATATTTGCATGCGTTGTCCAAGTTATGTGGTAATATAGCCAAAAATAGTATTTTGCACACTAAAAAACGTGCGCCAGGATAGTACTTTTAACGCATGAGTAATAAAAAAATATTAAATTGAATATTCAAGCTGTTTTTGGCTCAATAATGTTTAATATTTTATTTAGAGTCTAATTTAGTAATGACTACAAAACAGTTTGGCAATATATAATAATTGTCTCAATTATTTTTGTTATTTTATTTTCATTTAATTAAAATTTGATCAATTGATCCAACCCAAAAATAAATAAATCTCTTCGTGCCATTCATTTCTAAAGCCAAATGAAATTAGTATTCAAGTATTGCTCAACTGGAATATATTACATCAATTAATAACTTGGTTTATATAGCCTAAAACTAATGTAAATTAAAACCGCATTAAAACCTAATATTCATTAAAAATTTTATTCCTTTCCATTATTACTAATTTCGGTACTTACGTATTAACGCCACCACCACTACATTTTTAAATGCCGCCAATCTAAACATTTTTATGATAAATCATAAAATAAAACATTTTATTCAATATTAAAACATTTTTTGTCAAAATACAAGTCAAAATACTTTATCTTTTAACCCTGATTAGATTAGGTTGCCCGCCGCGAAGCGGACAAATAAATCAAGACAACATACGCGCGGCAGCGCGAACTCTCGATCCAATATATAGCGGTGGTGGCGTTAATACGTAAGTGCCCTAATTTCTAGTTCTAATTATATTTCTCAAAGCTTTACACTGTTAATTGCAAACACGGGAAAATATATTAAACTTGACCTGTTATTAGATCGATTCCATACTCGTCTATTAACAGAGAAGAAAATAAAAAAGGAAAATGATTTCAACATCGCAGACGATATTTATCAAACAATCTTTATAATTGTGCAATTAGATGAAAACCTGTGATTGAGGAATCGTTAAAATTAAATAACAACATTTATAATAAACGCATACATCTCGTTAATGGTTATCTAATTGTAAAAATAAATGGAATGGTAATTTCTCTATTAATTAACAGAATGGAAATTATAATTACAATAACGTGAATAATTAGGAAAGCGTTTAAATAAGAAGAAATTTGCAACGATATAAAAATTGGTAGTTACGTATTAACGCCACCAGCGTTATATATTGGATTGAGAGTTCGCGCTGCCGCGCGTATGTTGTCTTTATTTATCTGCCCGCTTCGCGGCGGGCAACCTAATCTAACCGGGTTTAAAAAATGAAGTATTTTGAGTTTTAAAAACGTTTTAATTTTAAATAAAATGTTTTATTTTATGATTTATCATACAAATTTTAGATTGGCGGCATTTAAAAATGTAGTAGTGGTGGCGTTAATACATAAGTACCTAAAAATTATATCGTAAATAAAAATTTATCTACTCTTTAATAAGTAAATTATTGTATGTGAAGTCCAATGTAAATCAAATGAAAGTAGGGAAAGATAGTTCCTTCTGGAACCACCTTTCCATCTTCCCCTCTGACCTTGGCCATGGCCACTTCCGGTGACCTTGTCGACTTCCTGTTTCCGGTTCCGACTTCCTGTTTCGACTTTCGGTTTAGACTTCCGACTTCCTGTTTCGACTTCAAGTTTTCCACTTCTGGATTCCGACCCCAACCCCCACTTCCTGCCCCCACAGGAGCATCTATCCATACACTTTCCATCCACTTTTCATCCACTTTCTATCCACTTTCTATCCACTTTCCATCCACTTTCCATCCACTTTCCATCAACTTTCCATCCACTTTCCATCCACTTTTCATCCACTTTCCATCCTGCTGATTACCTGCTTAAAAGCTTTTTAAAGCTCTTTAAAAGCTGATTAAAGTGGATAGCAAGTGGATGGATAGTGTATAGAAAGTGGATGGAAAGTGGATGGAAAGTGAATGGAAAGTGGATGGAAAGTGGATGGAAAGTGTATAGAAAGTGGATGGAAAGTGGATGGAAAGTGGATGGAAAGTGAATAGAAAGTGGATAGAAAGTGGATGAAAAGTGGATGAAAAGTGAATGGAAAGTGGATGGAAAGTGTATAGAAAGTGGATGGAAAGTGGATGGAAAGTGGATGGAAAGTGGATGGAAAGTGGATGGAAAGTGGATGGAAAGTGTATAGAAAGTGGATGGAAAGTGGATGGAAAGTGGATGGAAAGTATATGGATAGATGCCCCTGGGGGTTGGGGTCGGAAGTCGGAATCCAGAAGTGGAAAACTGGAAGTTGGAACCGGAAGTCAAAACCGAAAGTCGGAAACAGGAACCGGAAACCGCAAGTGGACGAGGTCACCGGAAGTGGTCAAGGTGAGAGGGGGAGGTGGTTCCAGAAGGAACTATCTTTCCCTACTAATGGAGTTTCATTATTAAATGATTTCTGTTTATTGTTACTATGGGGCAACAACTCTCGTCACTCAACTAAAAACATAGACGTAGTGAAAATGAATTTTCTGACAGATTTTATGATTTAATTAATTTTTGTTTTTTTTTTGTTTCAGTGATTTGGAGTATTTTGTCTGTCAAAAATACATCGGTAAGAAACAATTTTTTTTTCTAGATTCAACAGTATTTTAATATGCTTCGTACATAAAATAATGTCTGATACACGTGTGTGAAAGGCTTTTGTGCACTCAATGCGATTAAAACTTCGTAACTCATGCGTAAAAGCCCTTCTTCACACACTTGTATCATAAACTACTATTATCTATGATTTGCTTCCTAGATAAAATAATGTATGATACACGTGTGTGAAAGGCTTGCACTCAATGCGATTAAAACTTCGTAACTCATGCGCAAAAGCCCTTCTTCACACACTTGTATCATAAACTAATATTATCTATGATTTGCTTCGTAGATAAAACTGTATGATACACGTGTGTGAAAAACTCAATGCGATTAAAACTTCGTAACTCATGCGCAAAAGCCCTTCTTCACACACTTGTATCATAAACTACTATTATCTATGATTTGCTTCGTAGATAAAATAATGTATGATACACGTGTGTGAAAGGCTTGTACTTAATGCGATTAAAACTTCGTAACTCATGCGCAAAAGCCCTTCTTCACACACTTGTATCATAAACTACTATTATCTATGATTTGCTTCGTAGATAAAATAATGTATGATACACGTGTGTGAAAGGCTTGCACTCAATGCGATTAAAACTTCGTAACTCATGCGCAAAAGTCCTTCTTCACACACTTGTATCATAAACTACTATTATCTATGATTTGCTTCGTAGATAAAATAATGTATGATACACGTGTGTGAAAGGCTTGCACTCAATGCGATTAAAACTTCGTAACTCATGCGCAAAAGTCCTTCTTCACACACTTGTATCATAAACTACTATTATCTATGATTTGCTTCGTAGATAAAATAATGGATGATACACGTGTGTGAAAGGCTTGCACTCAATGCGATTAAAACTTCGTAACTCTTGCGCAAAAGCCCTTCTTCACACACTTGTATCATAAAATACTATTATCTATGATTTGCTTCGTAGATAAAATAATGTATGATACACGTGTGTGAAGAACTTGCATTCAATGCGATTAAAACCTCGTAACTCATGCGCAAAAGCCCTTCTTCACACACTTGTATCATAAACTACTATTATCTATGATTTGCATCGTGTGAAAGGCTTGCACTCAATGTGATTAAAACTTGGTAACTCATGCGCAAAAGCCCTACTTCACGCACTTGTATCATAAACTACTATTATCTATGATTTGCTTCGTGTGAAAGGCTTGCACTCAATGTGATTAAAACTTGGTAACTCATGCGCAAAAGCCCTACTTCACGCACTTGTATCATAAACTACTATTATCTATGATTTGCTTCGTAGATAAAATAGTGTATGATACACGTGTGTGAAAGGCTTGTACTTAATGCGATTAAAACTTCGTAACTCATGCGCAAAAACCCTTCTTCACACACTTGTATCATAAACTACTATAATCTATGATTTGCTTCGTAGATAAAATAATGTATGATACACGTGTGTGAAAGGCTTGCACTCAATGCGATTAAAACTTCGTAACTCATGCGTAAAAGCCCTTCTTCACACACTTGTATCATAAACTACTATTATCTGTGATTTGTTTGGAAATAAATGATTAATTTATTTTATGTCGTTCGTTATTTTCGTTCCATTTTTATTGTTAAACCTTCTTGTCTACGAATCTCAAAACAACTTTATAGGATATAAATTAATGACTTTATTTTTGTAATTAATGTTTAGCTTTAAAATAAAACCACTAACCACTAACTAAATTATGTAATCTCATATTGGTTTCTAAATTTTAATATCTTAAGAAATATTTTATAGAAACACTTTATACCTTATTAATGCCAATATTAATTTAACTTCCCCTAAATACAGTCGAACTTCCATAACTAGAAGTTCTGTAACTCCAATTTTTCTATAACTCGAATATTTTTAGAAATTCATACGTTTAGATAGCATTTTACATATAAATTAACTTCCATAACTCGAATTTTTCCATAACTCGTAGTAAAAATGTGTATAATGGTAAAATTTTACATACAAAATAATCTCTATAACTCCAATTTTTTAATCTCCACGTATTTTCCAAAATTGATGATGCCTACCATAAACCGTCCATAGTGTCGATTGTGTAGTCCGCGGGCAGATTACCAAATATTTTATTTTTCAAATTTTAAGATCACCAAAAACTCGAATAGAGCAAATCAAAGAATTTACCAGCGGGTGTGCTTTAGGAAGATTACAACAGGATATTATTCTCCCGAGAATCGGTATTCCAAAAAGAGACGATATAATCGCCCACAAGGTGCTATATTTTATGGAAAACAATTAAAAATTAGTGACTTTCAAAAAATGATATATCAATTAAAATTATTTTTAATTAATTATAATTATATAACATCATGTTAATAATGATCTTTGTTTTCAAGAAGTCAAGTGGTTATCAGAGACTTCCCAATACTGTTCCTATTCGACCTTCGCCCTATATTACTGATAATTCAACTGACAATTCAACTAGTAAAAGCTGTAATAATCCCCCTTTTTTATAAAGGACAATTCGTTCACTACCTTGAAGTCGTCCAATTTCCGCCTTTACTATCAGAATGTCCGTGGCCTCAAAACGAAGTTTGATATTTTATACTCGGCTATGTGTGACCTTGATTTCGATATCGTTTGCCTCACCGAAACTTGGCTTCACCCAAATGTTCTGAACAGTGAATTTATGCCACCTCAATACACAATTTTCAGATCCGATCGTGACTTCATGAACTCGGGACTCTCCAAAGGTGGTGGAGTTCTTATAGCCTCAAACAATACTCTTTTTGCATGTAATCCTGTTGACATCTCAGTTGTCTCTAATGCTTGTGCTTCTATTGATGTAGTGGCCTGCTCGTGTTTGATTGGCCTTTGTAACTGCCTAGGTGCCTGCATTTATATACCCCGTAATACCCCGACTTCGAATTTTGAACGTTTTTTTGAGCAACTCGAAATCTTCCTTTTGACCTGCTCTTCTGACTCAATTGTTATAACTGGGAACTTCAATAATCCGCAAAGTAACAAATTTCTTAGGAAATCTTCTGCGCTCGATAATTTCATCTCTCTGTGTGGTCTCAGACAGTGGAATACCATTAGCAATGCTAACAGCAGGTTGCTTGACCTTGTAATGAGTGACCTATCAATTACTGTATTTAAGGAAATCTGTCCAATCGTCCCCGAAGGTGCTTATCACCCCGCCCTCTCGGCATTGATTTCAATTTATGCGAAACAAGAGATGCCTAACTTTAAGAAAAATCATATAATGCATCCTAAATCTAAATCATACAATTTCCGGCGTGCCGATCTTCCCTTGTTGTATCAGGCTCTTAGCAACTCTGACTTCTCCTTCGTGGAAGAACCTAACTTATCTTCCAGTGATCATTTTACTCCTTCCTCTATTCCATTCTTGATAAATTTGTCCCACCTTGCTCCTCTTATCGTTCCACCTTTCCTCCCTGGTTTTCACCTACTATTATTAATGGTCTTCGCAAGAAACGTACACTCCATCGTGCCTTTAAGGTTTCAAAATCTTTACAGGACTATTCTAGGTTCAAACTCGTCAGATCGCAGGTGAAGTTGCAGATAAGATCAGCTTTCTCTTATTTTATCAAGGAATCAGCCAATAACATCTCTGTTGATCCGAAACGCTTCTGGTCTTTTGTTCGTTCCAAAAAGCGCCTTAGCCGTATTCCGGGCCTAATGTCTTGGGAAGATTCCACTTTCAACTCCCCTCAAACTATTGCTGAGGGCTTTGCTAATTACTTTAAAGGTGTGAATAAACCCTCGTCTCCTAGTACTAGCGTTTCGGATATATCCGGCTTGAATCTCCCTCTTATTGAACTCACTAACGTTTCTGAAGATGAAGTATTATCAACCCTCAAGCAGTTGAAGTGTAACTTGACCAACGGTGCTGACTTAATACCTGCCTTCCTAATTCATGATTGTGCACATATCTTTGCGCCACTACTTACCAAAATTTTCAACCTGATTCTGCACGAAGACACCTTTCCAGCTATTTGGAAATCCACAAAGATCTGTCCTATACATAAAGCTGGCTCCTTATCTGAAATCGGTAACTATCGTCCCATATCAATTCTTTAAAATTTTTCCAAAGTTTTTGAATCCATCATTTATAAATCATCTTCCATAGTATCAAAAATCTTCTCTCCTTACAGCAACATGGCTTCATGAAGGGTCGATCAACTATCACCAACTTAGTTATCTTTACACAATATACAACACCAGTTTTTGCTAATAGGGGTCAGGTTGGTTGCATTTACACTGATTTTTCTAAAGCATTTGACTCCATAGATCACGCAGTCATTATTAAGAAGCTTCACTCTTTTGGGTTTGCAACCAACCTAATTGATTTATTCTCCTCTTACCTTGCAAATCGGTCGCAGTTTGTTTTTCATTGCGGATATGCCTCGACAAAATTCGTTGCCACTTCCGGTGTTCCGCAGGGGTCCAACTTAGGGCCTTTGCTATTTAATATATTTATTAATGACTTGAGTTCGTCTCTATCAGCACCTCATTTACTTTATGCTGACGACCTTAAGATTTTCATGTCTATTAAGCACCCTGATGACTGTTTGGTTTTACAAGCGAACCTGAAAATTCTTGAAAATTGGTGCGATGGCAATCAATTAGGTCTTAATCTTAGCAAATGCAAAATTGTCACTTTTACCCTTCTGCACCCCTTTAAATTCAGGTATACCTTATTTAATGTCCAGCTTGATCGCTTTCAAACAGTCAAAGACCTCCTCGGTATTACTTTTGACTGTCATCTTTCTTTTGTGCAACATATTTTCTTATCTGTGTCCAAGGCCGTGAAAGCTCTAGGATTCATAATTCGAAATTCTCGAGGTTTTAACAATAATTTGGCGCTAAGGGTGTTCTACCACACTTATGTAAGATAAATCTTAGAATATGGATCAATTATTTGGGATCCTTACTTCAAAAAGTATACCGCCGCTTTGGAAGTTATTCAGAGGAAATTTTTGAAATTGTTATGGTTTAAGACATTCGGAGTTTCTCCTCCGGTTCGTATCATTCATCGCTGCTCGGTGAGTTTGGGTTTCTACAACTGAAGTCTCGACGTTCTCTGGCGGGTCTTGTTTTTTATATAAGGCCATTCATGGCGTGATTGACTCTCCTGAAATTATAAACAATCTTAATTTCCTAGTGCCTAGAGTTGCGAGTAGACAAACGGTTTCTTTTTATAACCCGCCATATAGCGGCTCAATATCCTTGATTCCACCACTGTTTAAGATTTGTTCTTTGTACAATTCAATTAGCCTTGAGTGCGACATTTTTGGGACCTTCGCGGCATTTAAAACTAAAGCCCTCAAAAACCTAGCAGACTAGTCTTTTATTTTAATCCTTTTACTCAGGATACATTTGTATATTTTCCTATTTTGTTTTGAATTTGTATGTGCCCTGTTAAATGTTTATATTAATTGTTTACTTGCTTATTTGTATTCGTATTTTTTTTTTTGTTGATTCTTTATTTTTATTTATGTTTAATTGTTATATGTGCCCAACCTGTGTTACCTGGTTTGCATTTAATTTTTTTTTTTTTTTAATGTATTATTGTTTAGTTGTAACTAATCTTATATTTGCTCTGTCATTGGTCATATAAACTGTTGAGCAATAAATCGTTAAATTAAATTAAATTAAATAATGTATACATATTTCTTTCTTGTTTTTTGTTTATAAATATATAACTCCAATTTTCGATAACTCCAATTTTTTTCATGAACTATGGTAATTCGACTTAGGGAAGTTCGACTGTATTTCGAGGAAAATGAATTATTCTTTTTGGGAAAAAGAATTTTACCCCCTATGATCAATGTAAATTCCAGTTTAATATTGGTGAAACCATACTAATTATAGATACAATCATACAAACTTATTAAAGACGAAATATAGCTTGAAATATATTCAACCGGTTCGTAGCTCTATAATATTGAGTCGTATTAAGACTATGAACAAATCTCATGTTGAAACAATTACTTCCTGCTAATCTCACCCAGAATATTGAATTATACAACAGACATTTGCATGTTATTACTAGCCCCAGTACATTTTCATGTTATTAACAGTACTAGACAAATAACATTGTTTTAAGATCATTTCTTTCTATTTAAATTAAGTAAATAGCCAACCTAAGCTCTCTCTCTCTCTCTCTTAGTTCCTGTTTCCCCAAGTGGGGCATAGAGCTTCAATTGCGCGTCGCCATGTTGTTTTTGGCCTTCCTCTCTTTGGCTTACTGCCTTGGGGATGCCAGTCCAATGCTTGTTTTGCAATGTTTTGTGGATTGCGCCGTATGGTGTGTTCCACATTCTTCTCTTTATTTCAACGTCTACTGGAAGTTGGTTTGTAGAACGAAGCAGATCGTGGTTCGATATCACTTCAGGCCATCGGATTCTAAGGATCCGTCTCAAACACCAGTTTGCGAAAACTTACAGTTTTTTTGTTACTTTCCACGTCTCACTGCCGTAGAACAAGATGGATTTGACGTTACTATTATATAGTTTGAGTTTTGTTTTACGGGAAAGTATTGAAGATCTCCAAACGTTATTCAGTTGGACGAACGCTCCCTTCGCTTTGTTGATTCTTCTGGCGATGTCTAGCTCGGCCCCTCCATCCACTGCTATGATGCTGCCTAAGTAGCAGAACTGTTCGCATCTTTTTACTGTTACGCCGTTTACTTGTATGTCCCTGCTAGTGGTAGCGCCAATCCGCATATCCTCTGTTTTTTTTTTGTGCTCATATGCAGGCCTATCTCTTCAGCTTCTTGTTGTAGCTTAGCTGTTTTGTCCATCATGTCGGTGAGTGTGTGGGACAAGAGGCAGATATCATCGGCGTAGTCGATATCTTCTAGCCTGCTTGATAGTCCCCAGCGTATTCCTCGAGGCTGTATTGTAACGCTCGTCATGACCTCGTCTAGTACTATTAGGAATAAAAGCGCGGACAACAAGCAACCCTGTCAGACACCAGCAGACACTTTGACCGCTTCTGAGAGATTACCTTCGTGTACCACGTCCGCATACGATGCTTTTATGATGTTTACTATATATACTATTACTATTGTTTACTATTTTGGGTGGGACGCCTCTCCGATCAAAAGCCGCCCAAATGCTTTCCCATTTAATGGTATCAAAAGCTTTTTGAAAGTCTACGAATAATAGAAATACCGTGGTTTGCCATTCTACTGCTTGCTCTGTTATAATCCGCAACGTATTGATTTGGTCTACGCAGAATCTTCCCGGCCTGAAACCAGCCTGTTCTTCTCTCAACGTAGGTTCAATTGCTTTGCTCATTCGGGTGAGTATTATTTTGCAGAGTATTTTCGATGCAGTTGTTATTAGTGTTATGCCTCTCCAGTTGTTGCAATCGCTCAGGTCTCCTTTTTTGGGAAGCTTTATCAGAAGGCCATTGTTCCATTCTTTCGGTAGTGTTTCGGATTCCCAGATTTTATTTATTAGAGGTGCCAGCATTTCGGTCGTGGTCATGCAGTTAGCTTTCATCATTTCGGATGTGATGTTGTCGATGCCTGGACTTTTCCCGTCCTTTAGTTCCTTAATTGCCTTGCTTATTTCTGCTCTGGTTGGAGGTTTTGTGTCTATGTTTAGTTGTGCCCGTGTTGCATGATGGTTTGCGTTGTTGTTTTGTTCTTGAGTTATTCCTGTGAGTATCTCCTGGAAATGTTCCTGCCATCTATTGAGTTGTTCTTCTGTTGTAACCAGTAGCTTCCCATCTTTTGATTTTATTGGCTTTGTTTTTGTAGTTTTCTTGTTCGACAGCAGCTTGGTGGATTTATACAATTCTCTCAGGTTATTTTGGTTAGCGGCACGTTGAGCAGTTTCTGCAATATTGTCCACCCACGTTCTTTTATAAGATCTTACACTCCGCTTGATGTTAAGTCGAGCCTGCTAATATAATTCTTTTAATAGAACTTTATCCAATGGGCAATGGGTTTGTAAGATACTCTTTTTTAACAGTTTTCTGTTGGCGATTAGCTTCCATGTTTCTGGCGACATCCAGTCCTTCATGCCTTTCTCGGTAAAACGTAGTACAGTGTTGTTGGTTTCAGTCAAGTTGGTCTTTATCTGGTGCCATGTCTCTTCTATTCCCAGATTTTGCAAATTTGTTTTAGCTGTTATCGTTCTTAGCTCCTCGGTGTATTGGGCTCTAATCTCTGGGTCTTTTAGCTTTTTAACGTTGTACCTTTTGCTGATGCGGTTTAATTGTTTGGGAAGGACTGCAACTTTAAGTCTTATTTCCCCAGCAATAGGTGGTGGTTGCTGTCGGCTCCTCGCTTGTTCCTTTTTTTAAAAGTTTGGTTCAATGTGATTACCGGGTTTGCCGACCCTTCGAACACTGCGGCCTATTGGTAGCCTATTGTATTCTATCATATGCACTTAGGTCCAGAAAACCTGTTGTTATAGTAAATTGCGCTAATTGCCATTTTTCACATTTGTCTTTCTGGAACAAATGCGGCCGGACGCTGGGAATAGAACTCGGGCCTCTATACTCGTCAGTTAGCGCTCTAACATGAGGCCACGAGCGTCACCACTACGCCACTCGCGCCGGCTTGCCGCTTGTTCCTTACTTGAAGAAGCGAGTCTCGCCATGTCCGACTAATGGCAATATGGTCGATCTGGTTCTGGGTGTGACCGTCGGGGATATCCATGTGACCTTGTGGCATCGTTTATGCGGGAAGAGCATTCCACCTACTACCAAATTCTGTTGGCTGCAGAAGTCAATGAACTTTTGTCCATTGTCCGAACAGTTTCCGATTCCATGTGTTCCCATGATCTAAATCTAAAGCTATCATCAGATCATCCTAAGCTAATGTAAGTGTATTCCAATTTATAATTAAAAAAAGCAAAGCTGCACTGATGAGAGTTAAATCTTGGAACGCGTCTGCAGATGGCCATTCTTCGCTCATTGCGATTAAAAGTGTATTCCAATTTATAATTAAAAAAAGCAAAGCTGCACTGATGAGAGTTAAATCTCGGAACGCGTCTGCAGATGGTCATTCTTCGCTCATTGCGATTAAAAACTTCGCAACTCGTGCACAAAAGCCCTTCTTCACACACTTGTATCATAAACTACTATTATAGAAATCTTATGTAATTTATGAACGGACGTCAGTAATAACAATAAAATGCTTATAAGGAGAAATTTGCAACTACAACAACAAAATGTTGAAATTCTATCCTAAATATAAATTTATAGAAATCTTATGTAATTTATGAACGGACGACAATAATAACAATAAAATGCTGTATAGACGTTACACTAAAATATCAAACGGATTTGGTAACGAACACGCCTAGTTTACCTAAATTTTAGTTTTCAACAACTCCACATTTACATCTACAGACTCTCATTTACATACTCCACACAGTTTTTTCGTTTTTATTTATTTATTACAGCTATTATTGTTAAATTTGTTCTTTTGTAAATTTAAATCGGTTTCGAAATGGGTGGCCGATCCGTGCAACGAAAATAAATCTTTATTTGAACTGAAATCCCAACCGGGAGCTATTATTGTCGAGTCAATCTCACCAACACCTGCTACATCGAAATTAATGAAATATTAATTGGATGGCAGAGGATGTTGAAAGCCGGAGACTCACTTGAGGGTGAAAAGATTCGTTTTCGGTGATGGAATTAAAAACGGTTCTCAAAATAAATTATTTTAATTCGAAGAAGAAAAAAAACGAAAACTAGACAAGAATCGACAGGAATCGACAAAGAATCGACAAGACTAGACAAAACTAGGCAAGATGGACCAGACAAAACTGTTCAGGATCAGGCGAGACCAGACAAGAACAAACAAGACCAGATAAGACCATACAATATCAGACAATATCAGACAAGACCAAACAAAACCAGACAAGACTAGACAAGACCAGACAAGACCTTACAAAACCAAACAAAACCAGACAATACCACACAAAACCAGACAAGACCAGACTAGACCAGACAAGTCCAGACAAGATTACAATGCCTTTGCTACATATTTGCGACTTCTTGCTAGGCATCGCGGCTCTTTACTGGGCATTTGCGGCACTTTGCAACGCATTTGCGACGTTTTGCTAGACATTTGCGCCTCTTTTGTAGGCATTTGCGCCTCTTTAATAGGCATTTGCGGCTGTTTGCTAAGCATTCGCGGCTCTTTGCAGCGCATTTGCGACTTTTTGCTAGGCATTTATTCCTCTTTTCTAGGCATTTGCGTCTCTTTGCTAGGCATTTGCGTCTCTTTGCTAGATATTTGCGCCTTTTTAGAGCTCCGTACCGAAAACGGAACCCTCATAGGATCACTTTGTTGTCCGTCTGTCTGTCTGTCCGTCCGTCCGTCTGTCAGTCTGTCAAGACCATTTTTGTCAGGAACGCGTAGAGGTAACAAGTTGAAATTTGTATCAAATACTCTGGTCTGGGGTCTCTTTCAGCTGTGAAAAAATCAAACTTGTAAGTCGACGCGATCAAAAGATATGACCGTTTATGTCGCATATTTTGCGATTTCACAAGGGAATCAAAACCTATAGGGTACTTCCCGTTGACCTAGAATCATGAAATTTGGCAAGAAGCGGTGTCTTACAGCACATGTAAAGGGAAACATCTGAAAACCGTAAATATGTAGTTTAATTACTAGAAAAATGCGAATTTACTATTAGAAACTTATGAAAATACACTAATGTGTTGCGTGGTATTGTCAGGCACCAGAAGCATATGGGTTGCATACAGTAAGGTCCTCCTAAAGATACCTTACTTGTTTCCGTACAAGTTTGTACGGAACCCTCTGTGCGCGAGTCACAACTCGCACTTGGCCGGTTTTTTTTATAGGCATTTGCGCCTCTGCTATGCATTTGCGGCTATTTGCAGCGCATTTTTCTAGCCATTTGTTCCTCTTTTCTAGGCATTTGCGCCTGTGTGCTGGGCCTTTGCGGCTCTGCAGCGCATTTGCGACTTTTTGCTAGGCATTTGTTCCTCTTTTCTATGAATTTGCGCCTCTTTGCTAGGCATTTTCGCCTCTTTGCCAGGCATTTGCGCCTCTTTGCTAGGTATTTGCGGCTCTGCAGCGCATTTGCGACTTTTTGCTAGGTATTTGATCCTCTTTTCTAGGAATTTGCGCCTCTCTGCTAGGCATTTGCGACTTTTTGCTAGACATGTGCGCCTCTTTTCTAGGCATTTTCGCCTCTTTTCCAGGCATTTGCGCCTCTTTGCTAGGCATTTGCGGCTCTTGCAGCGCACTTGCGACTTTTTGCTAGACATTTGTTCCTCTTTTCTAGGCATTTACGCCTCTTTGTTAGACATTGCGGCTATTAGGCATCGCGGATCTTTTCTAGGCATTCGCGGCTCTTTGCTAGTCTTCTCTATCTTGTATGGTTTAGCCTGGTCTTGTCTGGTCATGTCTGTTCCTGTCTGAATTTTTAAGATCTTTTCTAGTCTTGTCTGCTCTTATCTAGCCTTATCTGATCTTCTCTGTTCTTGTCTGGTATTGTATGGTCTTGTTTGGTTTTATTTGATATTGTATGGTGTTTTCTGGTCTAATATAGATCATTTAACAATAAATTTGTTTATATTCAATTGTATGGATCCAATTTCTATTTGAAAGTGTGGTGGATAGAAAGTGACGCGGTAGAATAATGTATCACTCACGGTTTGCAGGGGAATTTATTTACAAGGACGATATATATACAAATGTACAAGAGATACAAACACTGTTGTCTGGTCTGGACAGCAGTGGTCTGGTTGACTCACTGCTGGTTGAGTCTGGTTGAACTGGCTGCTGCCTGAGTCTGGTTGAACTGGTGTCACTCGCTGACTGTCTTGCTTGACTGTGTCCACTGGCTGGACTGGTGTGTCTGAGTCCACTGGCTGGACTGAACTGGACTCGTTGAACTGTTGAACCTGATGTTGAACCTGACCTGACTGTTGAACTGAACTGGAGTCGACTTGCCGACTGCTTGCGCCTGACTGTCTGGCCAGAACTTATTTTCCTTGTTCGGGGGTTCAGGTATTTATGTTATGTCCAGGTATAACTGGTCCCTCATCTGGGGGTAATTATTTTTCTATTTTCGGCTATTTGTCGCTTTGGTGATTACCGATTCTCGGCAAAAACATCTTGTCGTAATTTCCCCATGGTTTACACCATTGACCCTAACAAAATATTTTCGGAAATTCTTTTGAAAATATTTGTGTAATCAAATGCCCGTAAGTACAAATATTACTTAATCTGCTCGAGGATTACATTACCGACCCGAATCAAATATTTTCGGAAATTGTTCGAGAATATTTGGGTAATTATTATAATGCCCTCGCAAACTAAGAAACAAAAATGGAACGGCTCGTTGCCGCTACAAAAGTAAATCTTATTCGATGTTATCAGCGAGACAATTTAAAATGGATTTAGTAAGAGAAAAGGGTATAAAGATCATCTGAATGGTTTAGTTCTTGAGTTGTTGGTTAGTGTTAATTTGTTTGTTGTGTCAGCGTCGAAGCAATTATTGAAATTGGCACAGTGGAATGTTACGAATAAATAACCAAAAATGGGCAATGAGCGTTTCAACGGCGTGCAAACTCGTTCGTTAGTCATGTAGCCGCATAAGAGGGAAGGCTAAAATTCAAGTACATAAAAATTGTGTTTGGTTGTTATCAGGTGACAACGGCAATAAAAAAAAAGTATAATGAGGACTTTTAGTTTTATTACGTGCTATTTATTAAAAAGAAACTTTATACGATTTTTTTTTATTTATTTGAGTTGATTATTGAACGTTTTCGATTTCCTTAAAGGTCGGTCCAGACGCTCCATTTGCACAACCTTTTGTCTGCGCAGTTTAACACGTTGCAGATAAAACGTTGCGTGTAGCTAGGAAAACTGCGCAGTTTTGAAAACTGCGCGGAGACGGTACAGTTGCAGCGATAACTGAGCTAAAGAGCATAGATATCCATAAACTGTGCAGACAAGTCGACGCATGTACGGTAGCTCCGTTTTCCGATTCATATTGTTCAAAAATGACCAGACTAGTACCTCCTCCACGACGATTTCACTAAAACTGTGCGAAATATACAGATATATCGTTTCATTCCGTCTTAAGACTGCGCAGACAAAAGTTTGTGCAAAACGGAGCATCTGGACCGGGCTTTAGTGATATTCTTGTCGGCCTCGTAGTCTACAGAGTTAGAGCGTTAGTAACATGAGTTTCTTGCATAGCTAGACAGTTTGATTGATAGTCTGAGATAAGTGGCTTTAATATACAGTAGTGTTTCCCAAGCTGTGGTACGCGTACCCCAAGAGGTACGCGAATGGTTTGATAGGGATGGTTTGGAAGGTACGAAACGATGTTCCAAAATTTTCATTTTTTGTGTGTGTCAAAGTGGATATAAGAAGAAAAATAACAATATTTAAATTACTACAAAAATAGTGCATCAAACATTACTTTTTATAAAGTGTTTGAATCCTTGAATTTGCTGTGAATCTGCAAACAATTCCTTTTCATCATCTTTAATAATTAATTAATACAATACAACCAAAAGATTTTACTAACTGCTCACGATAAAATGATTGCAGATTGTTTTCACGTATAAAAAAACAAGCAGAAACTGTCTTAAAGTGAACTCATAAAGAATAACATTTTTCCTAATATGTGTAATAATTTTTATTAAATTTTATCTTAAAAAGTCACGTTTAATTCCTTAGATGCGGATCAATAAAAGAGTGGTTTATTCACTATTTAAATAAAACATTTATTTCGCTAGTGAAATAAAAGTATCCATAGCAACGCATCAAAATAATTCACTTATGGGTTCCGTAAACACAACCCTAAATGTTGACTTCGCTGATGTTTTTTTTTTTTGATATCCAATCACAAAACTTATTACACATTTTTTGTATTAATTTCTTGATTTCTTTCAAATTAAGCTTTAACTAGCGAATTTAAATCTCCTTAAACCTCAATTTTATCCGCTTGCATAATAAATCAATCAAACCAATCTGGAGACTGTGTATTACTTAAAAAGACCGGTGTTTTTATTTTTAATAATATATCTCAGCAATTTTCTACTAAGGGGTACGAAGTGTTAAAAAATATTTGAAAGGGGTACACGTGAATCGAAAGTTTGGGAAACACTGATATACAGCATCAATGAAATGTTAATATAATCATTTCAATACTATTAGTTGGAATCATTACAATATTATAGTAATAATTTATTTTATTTCAACTTGATTTTACCTGACCCTTGTATAAATTTTCAAATCGATATTTCTTAATATTACTCATAAGATAATATTCGGTAAACAATCAGCTGACCTGAATTAATTTGACTGATTGACGCGAGCGAAGCCGCGGGCTATAACTACTATTATAATCAAGCGAAATCCACTAGTAACTTTTAATAGTTATCCGTTTTAATGAGTTGTGTCACGTAGTCATCTCCGAGACATTTTTAATATATCACTGGGGAAAGACCTCCCGCATTTTACATATGGCTTAAATTAAGACTTCGATGTCCAACACAACCGTTACATAATAAACACGTGAGATCATTTAATCACGCATTGTTCTACAAACAAATAGTAATCTCGAATTATTATCTAACATCAGTGACATGTTAAAAAAGACACATAACAAAATTATGTAGAAATGGATATTATTATTTATATATATTTGAATTTGAAGATTTTGATAATATTAAATGGTAACATTTGTATCTTTTCTTCAAAGATTATAATTTCTAGGAAATCATTGTATACATATCGTCAACAAAGTTGACATCATTAGTATAACTAATCTTTCTATAAAAAAACATTTCTTAAAAACAACTACATCACTGGCAAACACCACGACTGACATTGAATTACATTAAGAAAGTTTTTAGGTTCTATATATCCCTTTAATTTTCACAAAAAAATAATATCCTCATCAAATACATAGATAATTATCTTTTGTATTTGATCAGGATATTGTTTCTCTTTTGAAAATTACAGGGTTATATAGAACCTAAAAACTTTTGTGGTGATACGCGATAGAATAATGAATCACTCACGGTTTGCAGAGGAATTTTGAGATACAAACACTAATGAGGAAATGAGTGGAGCTGGACTCTCTGGACTGGACTCGACCGGTCTGGTTGACTGAGTATTGTTGAACTGGCTAGACTGAACATGGAAGAAGCAGCGTCAAGGCATGAGTACCGGACGCTGTACCAGACAATCCGACGGTTAAGTGGCAAAACAACATCAACAAATGACAATATCAAAAAATTGGATGGAACTTTCGTGACCTCTCCTCAGGAACGTCTACAGCGGTGGAGAGAATTCTTTCATCAGCTGTACAACCACAATCCGCCAGTAGGTCCAGCACCCGAACTGCCGATTATTGAGCAGCCGATAAATCAGTTTCCCGATACTGAACCAACAATCAATGAGGTGAAGACGGCAATAAAATCCCTGAAAAATGGTAAAGCGCCGGGAGGAGATCAAGTAACTGCCGAAATGATCAAAGCCGGGGGAGACGTCTTATTACATCAACTTCACGTTCTCACAGTGCATATATGGCATTCAGATTGTGTTCCATCCGTGTGGAAGAAAGCGATTGTTGTGCCTATTTTGAAGAAAGGCGACAGTCGGGAATGCAAGAATTACCGTGGTATTAGTCTCCTCTCGATCGTCGGCAAAGTATTTATGAAAATCATACAATCAAGACTACAGAAACATCGAGAGCAAACAAGCCGGGAAGAACAAGCTGGATTTCGACCACATCGAGGATGCATCGATCAGATATTTGCTCTCCGTCAGCTAATGGAAGAAAGAATTCGATGTGGCAAACGAACTGTCATCGTCTTCATCGATTTCAAATCTGCTTTTGATTGCATCGATTGGACAAGCTTGTGGGAAGCCCTGAAGATCGAACACGTGCCACTGAAAATCATTCAACTTCTTCAAGCATCGTACGACGGCTCAACCAGCAATGTTCGTATCCGAAACGACATGTCTGAGGAATTCCCGATTCGAACCGGAGTCCGGCAAGGAGACGTGGCCTCGCCGCTCCTTTTTAACATTGTGATCGACACGATTATGCGAAAAGCGTTTGATGGGCGACGCGGAGTTCGATATGATGACAAAAACTTCCTAACCGATCTGATGTTCGCCGATGACAGTGCGGTTTTCGCCAACACAGATGCCGAAGCAACAGACACCTTGTATGACATTTCCCGCATTGCCCAGTCATACGGACTGAGAATCAATGCGGATAAGACCAAAGTGCTTACAACGGATGGATCTGAAGCCAGAGTTTACCTCGATGGAACCACAATCGAGCAGGTACCACAGTTCAAATATTTGGGATCACTGGTTGTGGAGAAGAAAGTAGCTTCGACAGCCGAAGTTCACAGCCGGATAGGCCAGGCAACAGCAACGTTTGCTTCACTCAAGTGGTGCATATGGAAGCGGACGAATATTACCATCAAAACCAAAATACGCCTATACCGGACGCTGATCCTCCCAATTCTTCTTTATGGATCGGAAACATGGACATTACTCAAACCAGACCTTAACAAGCTCGAGGCCTTCCAAATGCGATGCCTGAGACAGATTCTCTGCGTCTCACTCCTCAACCACCTCCGAAATGAGACAATCAGAGAAAGGTGCGACCAACAGACACCGATTGTTGAGGAAATTCAAAAACGCCGATTACGATGGTTCGGCCACATCTGTAGGATGGGCGACAATCGAGTACCGCACAAACTCCTATGGAAAAAACGACCTCTTGATTGGAGAACACAAAAACAAGCACCGAAGACCACATGGTTGAAACACGTAGAGAACGATTTAAAAAACCAGCGAATAACAACAGCTGAGGCAAGAACCGTTGCAACTGATCGATTAGCATGGAAGCGTATAGTGAATGGAGCACGGAATCTAGCGGCACCAACAGCAGCGTACTGGCTACGAGGTCGACCACCTCTCCATGCGCCGGCTATGGATTAAAGAAGAAGAAGACTGAACTGGACTCGCTGGTTGGTTGCGCCTGACTGTCCTGCTCGACTGTTTGCGTCTGACCGTCTTGTTTGTTCGGGGATCCAGGTATTTATATTATGTCCAGGTATACTGGTCCCTCATCTGGGGTGATTATTTTTCTATTTTCGACTATTTGTCGCTTTGGTGATTACCGATTCTCGGGAAAAACATCTTGTCGTAATTTCCCCGGGGATTACACCATTGGCCCTAATAAAATGTTTTCCGAAATTCGTCCGAAAATATTTGCGTAATCACCGTAATGCCCTTGTAAATCTAAAAATTTAAATATTTTTTAATCTGCTCGAGGATTACATTACCGACCCTAATAAAATATATTCGGAAATTGTCCGAAAATATTTGGGTAATTATTGTAATGCCCTCGTAAACTAAGAAATAAAAATGGAACGGCTCGTTGCCGCTACACTTTCTTAATGTAATTCAATGTCAGTCGTGGTGTTTGCCAGTGAAATAATGGTTTTTAAGAAATGTTTTTTATAGAAAGGTTAGTTATACAAATGATGTCAACTTTGTTGACGATATGTATACAATGATTTTCTAGAAATTTTAATCTTTACTATTACTATAATTATAATCGTTACTATTTAATAGAAATGGATAAACATATATGCTACCTAATGCAGACAAGATAACGGATAAGACTAATTGTAAGACAGACAAGAGTAGACGGACAAAAGTAAACGAATAAAACTAGACCGACAAGAATAGACGGAAAAAAACTAGACGGAAAGACTAGACGGACAAGACTAGATGCACGAGTCTAGACCAGGGGTCGGCAAACTATAAACTTAAGAGCCAATTTTTTTATTTAAAATGATTTTAAACCGGATCAAGAGCCAGGGATAATTTTTTTCATAGTCGTATTTTTTTTTAATTTTCTTTGTAATTGGCGGTGATTAAGCGCCTTTGCTATAATATTATTGGTGGCTTTGACTACCAAATCCAGCGTCGGATTGGCTATATAGTTGAGGTGGCGTTTGCCAGCCGGGTCCTATCCTGCGCGACCCCCCTGAAGGTCTGGCTTGCGGGGCCTGCCGCTACATTTATTATTGTAATCTGTCTAAAGTCCTAATAACGGTAAAGAACAATTATGTTCAACAACATAATTGTCAAAAATTTTAATAACTGTTAAAAATGGCAATTACTACAAAATTGATAATTGCTGATAATAACTCTCAAAAATGACATATTATTTCTCATCATTCCTTTATATGCAGAACTTTGAATGGTTAATGCCGGGTTTACGATGTACTTAACTTAACGGAACGCGACCCGACGTAAAGTGATTTGACGTGAATTTAACTAACGGTATGTTTGTGAAAGGTGCATCGACATTTTCTTTTCTTTCTGTTGTTGTAGTTGCTGGCTATTGCACAATATAAATCACAACACAATACCACAAATCACAACACAATAACAATATCACTCTTGAATTCGATTGCATGCGCGCAAGAATCGAGAGCGTTGATTGGCATAAAGAGTTATGTAAATCAGCTAACGTAACGGAAAGCGAAGTTTGAACTTTGGCAGCTTTTACGTTACGTTAAGTTCTGATATGTACGTCGCGTCAGGCGTAATCCGCCGCATATAAAAATTATATGTCACGTCACGTTCCGTCGCGTCCTGTTAAGTCAAGTTCATCGAAAACTTATATTCCCAAAACTTGTCATAAATGACAACAATATTCTTTGCATCTTTGGGTAATTGTGTGTATTTTTCTAATCAGTTATTATAAATCATTTTCACAAATTTTATTCACAAATCATACATTTATAATTTCAATTTGTCAAAAGTTGTAAAAATCGTAAAATAATTTACAATTGTCAAATAACATTGTAATAACTGCCAAAATTGATAATAACTATTAAAATGCTAATTACTGTCCAAAATGACGATAGTTGATAAAAACTGTCAAAGTTTAGTTTCGGGTTTAGAAAATATTTCGGTGCGGGGTTTGCAGTAAATTTACTTTCTAAAACTGACACACAAGGGTTCCTAAACTCCACATCTACCATGCTCTCTTTAAGATAGTCGTCTCTACTCGTCCCTCCTGATTTCAATTTAATATTTATCTTATATTTTGCATATTTCGGGGGGGTTGCCCCAAACGCCCCCCCCCCCCCCTGGCTACGCTAATTTTTTGTTTTAAAATTGTGGCAAATCCTTTTTACTGCCCGCCATACTTTTAGCTTCATCTGTTGCAATTGACACTATTTTAATAAGATCGATGAGATTTTTATTCAGACATTCGTTCAGTGCATTTTCTACATCTTCTCCTCGTGTTTCACCCTTGAGTGGCATTAATCCCAGGAGTTCTTCTTTGGAACCAACTGATGATATATGGCGAGCAAAAAGGACAACTTGTGCCATATCCTTTATGTCACAAGACTCATCGACCGCTATTGATATGACTGATGCTAATTTAACGTCCTCAACTTATTGGCATACATTTAACGACTTTTTTGTCCTATCTGTTGTAGTTTTGGCATACAATGGTAAGCTTTGGATTTTATTCACAATATCTGGTTTATTGTTAAGATTGTGAAAAAGATTGACTGTGAGTTATGAAGATGGCGGCGGTGCCGGCGGTCCTAAGACTTCCGAAAAGGGGCAGTTATTTGGGGCTGTTTCTTCTTTTTATGATTTTTTCGTTTCGATATGTTTCCGAAGAGCCATAAGCTCACACCAAAAGAGCCACATGTGGCTCGCGAGCCACACTTTGCCGACCCCTAGTCCAGACGGACAAGACCAGATGGACAAGATTAGACAGATAATCTAATCGTTCTAGTTTTATATATTCTTATCAAATCTTCTTATGTTATTCTAGTGTTATCATCATTTTACATTGCAATGTCAAATGTAGTAATGTAATCTGAAACGTATCAGCAAGATATGAAGGGAAGAGATTGGTATCTGACCAATTCCGAGAAACATATTCTAAACTAAAATAGCCAGCCTAAATTGTGTTTGTTGGTCTGTGAATCGAAATATTACAATATATAGTAATAATTTATTATGTGATTTTGTGTAATTTTCATGCAGTAAATCATTTTTAATGATCGAGTGTATGAAACACGAGCAGTTTGAGCGCAAGAAGATTTAATTTCAAAAAGCGTTTCGTGCATTCTTTGTTGGAGAGGATAATTTTTGAAATTTATCGTCCCTATTTCGAGCAGCATTTTGAAACGGGAGCGTAAAAACACGCGCATTTATCGCTCCCATAAATAATATCCGCGGATACGTAAAATTGAAATTCCTCTCGGAAATATTTCGGTTTGTCATCGGAATAATTTACAATCTGCAGTAAACGTGAAGGTTTAAAAGCAAATTATCCCACGTCAAGACCCGCTGACAAACATAATTTTAGCGATAGTAAAAATTCAAATTTATTAAGATCTCATCCGATTATGTCTAAGCTTTCATCTCTTCATTTAGATTTACTCTTTTCATGTTGAATTCCTAAACCTACAAGAAACAACGACAATAACGTTCTTTAGTGGCTAAGTTTCTGTATGCATAGTCACCGGGTATTATGTATAATAACACAGACTATAAACAATATTAAATGCTAAAATATTATATTTTGCAACTAGGGCGGTAAGTTGTTAATTGGTTGTGAGAGCGAAATTGGGCGCACGAACGATGTGAGGATCGCACTTTCGCTCGAGAGTGTTGCAGATAATATTTTTTATTACTCATGCGATGGGACGTACCGGACAAGTTTGAGATCTAGGGGCCATCCAAAAAAAATAGAATAAAAAATGAAGAATTTGCTTTTCAATTGTCTTAGATTAGGTTAGGTTAGGTTATGCATAGTCACTGGGTATTATGTATAATAACACAAATTATAAACAATAGTAAATGCTAAAATAGAATATTTTACAACTAGGGCGGTAAGTTGTCAATTGGTTGCGAGAGCGAAATTGGGCGCACGAACGAAGTGAGTTCGCACTTTCGCTCGAGAGTGTTGCAGATAATATTTTTTACTGCTCATGCGATGAGACGTACCGGACAAGTTTGAGATCCAGGGGCCATAAAAAAAAAACCGAATCAAAAATGAAGAATTTGCTTTTTCAATTGTCTCCGGTGGTGTGGATTCGTCATAAGAACTCCAGTATCACCATAGAATTTACATATATTTTAAAACATTTTCTTTATTTCTATTTTGTAATGAAAAAAAATGTCTGTCACTTTCACGTCACTTTTTTAATATTGAGGCCTTAATTGTGTTTATTTTATTTATTCAATTGTTTTTTTATGTAACTTAGCGATATACAATATTTGCGTGCGTTACCCAAGATATGTGGTAATACCAAAAAGACATTTTTCGCACGAAAAAACCTGCGCCAAAATAGTACTTTTTAAAGCATGAGTAATAAAAAATATTATTATTTTATTAATATAATTATTAATAATTTATAATACGATAAAACAATAATAAGATTATTATTACTTGATACGATCCTAGTTTCAAAATTATACCAGACAAGACTAGACAGAAAAGACTAGACAGACAAGACTAAACCATGATATATCTTACCAACTTATTAAAGCGGAACATAGCTTGAATATATAAATATATTTAACCTTTCCGAAGCTCTATAAAATTATTAAGTCTTTTCCAGACTACAAATCAAATCTTGTGAACTGAGAATTGAAATGAAAGTGAGTCCTAGAGAATAACATTCAAATATCTGTTGTGTTTTAACACGAGATTTGTTTTGTAGCCTTAAAAAGACTTAATAATATTATAGAGCTTCGGAAAGGTTGAATATATTTATATATTTAAGCTATGTTCCGCTTTAATAAGTTGGTATGATTGTATCTATAATTAGTTTAGTATCACCCCTATCTTCATGATATATCTCATTATGCTTTAAATAAAACCTTAACCGAAGTTAGAGTATTGTTTAAAACAAAACGTTGCGAAAAGTACAACAGAGCTTTGAAATAGCTTTACGACGCCGAATTTGAACAAACAATCGTATGAATAAAGTTTACGGTGTTGCAAAAAGTACAACAGAGCTGTGAAATTGCTTTCCGACGCCGAAATGAAATTATTTAAATCATAAATTTTTTAGGCTAGGGAACTAAGAATAAATATCATTATTTTCATTTGATTGTATTTAAAATTTAGACTAAAGAATAAATAACAATAATGTTTGTTTAGTGTCAATATATCTACTGTTGTATTCTATTTTGTGGTATAAATAAGTGGAATTTGTGTAAAAATAGTTGGGATTCTCTAAAAGTATTCAAAAATAAAATAAATTCCAGGATGGAGTAGTTTAGATCAAAGATAAAACATTAATCCGGAAAAAATAAACATTTTTTGTTTGGGAAACTGTTGTATATATTGCCAGATTAATCCGCTACGGCGAGAAATGTATAATTGTAATGTATAATTCACGCCGTCTCTATTTCGATATGGAATTTCTATTTCGGATGGCACAAGTTGTATTTTAGTTTTAACAGATAGTGTAAACATTATCGCGAGTTCATAACAAAATTCCGGTTTTTTTTTTTTTAATTAATCTACCAGACATTCCCGATCGGTTTTTACAAACTTTACAATACTTTGTTTTCTTCAGGAAGAATTAATGTACGTCGAAGAGGTTTAGTTTTTATGTGATAAACTTAGATTTTCATCGGCATTCCAAATATGTATTCTTGTTAAGCTTAGAATAAGAAAAATGTATGTCTGAATCACCCACCCAAGTGAATTAATCACGTTAAACTAACATTTTATTTATTTAAGAAATCTTATCGATAAATAGGTAAATATGAGAAATTAAAATCCAATAATTCGGCAATGCCACAGAGATGAGCTGAAGTGCCTTGCGTCAGGAAAATTGCGTGAAATGCCTTGCGTCAAGGATGTAATCCGAGACAAGATCCAAGGTGCCGCTAGAAAAACGATTTCACAGACAAAGCGAATAAGACAAAATTGGTGGAACGCAGAATGTGACGACGTACTGAGACGCCGGAAATTGGAACATGGAAGAAATGGAGCTCAACGAAACGAGATGATGATCTGTTAATCTTCCGAAATCAGACGAAACATACAGCCCGGACTTTCAGAAGAACGAAGAGACAAAATGAACAAGATCAGCTTAAGAAAACGCAAGAAGATTTCCAAATTAACAATACACGGAACTTTTATCGGACGTTCAAATCGCGGTTAAGGGGTTATCAGGCACCAGGAATGTGCTTCAAGAATGAAGAAGGGAGGTTAGGAATGACCGATAAGCAAAACTGTCATATCCTTGCCAGATATTTCGACTCACTGCTTAACTGTGATGCTCCGCAAGAAAACCTGAAAATGGAACCACCAGAAGTATCATCTTCCAATTCATTGCCTCCTGACTAAGACGAAGTTTTCCGGATCATTCAAGGACTTGCCAACAAAACTGGGCAATGCCAACAAAACTGCTGGTGCAGATGGTATCGTCGCTGAACTCCTACAACTGGGATCTGCGGGAGTCATAAAATCTTTCACTCGGTTACTTGAGAACATATGGACAACTGAGAAGATCCCTGCTGACTGGCAAATGCTTTGAACCATCCTCCATAAGAAGGGTGACAAGATGGACTTTAATAATTATAGAGGATCTATATCATTATATCTATAGGATCTATATCTATGATGATATGAGAGGATCTATATCTATATCATTATAATAATTATATAGAGATCTTTCAGTTCCTTACAAGATTTAAGCGCTACTGACAAGAATAGAAGGGTTATTGGATTCTAAATTGGGTGAATACCAGGCAGGCTTTCGGAAAGGGAGATCTTGCGCAGATGAAATCTTCAACCTGCGAAATATCAAGTACAAGATGTTGGGACAGAATAAATATGTCGCCGTCTTTGTGAACTTCCGGAAGGTTTATGCCTCCATTGACCGAAAAAAACCCATTGGCAATTCTCGAGGAATTTGAAGTGGACAAAAAGACGAGGAATCCAATTCAACAGACTTTCTCTAAAATAAGGTTCCGGGAGTTGTTCATAGCCTTTCGAAATCAAAACTGGCGAACGACAAGGCGACGGACTATCACCAATATTATTCAACAGCGTCTTAGAAAAAGTTATTCGAGAATGGACGAAGGGAATTTCCGATAAAGAGGCTTTCAGGTTAGGGAGAGGTAAAGAAAGTATAAGAACGGATTGTTTGGCATTCGCCGACGATGTTGTGATACTCACTACCGGTGTTGAAACAGCGATAAAAAGATCTGAAGAACTCCAAATGATAGCCAAGAAGACTGTGCTTCAAATTTCTTTTGAGAAGACTGCGTTCATGACCAACATCAAAGAATCAAAGACGCTCCTCTCCACTTGGAGTTGAGTGAAGCCAAGATAAAACGAGTTAAGTGTTTTAAGTACTTGGGAGAAAAACTGCAGGACAATGGGACGGATAAGGATGCCATCAAAGATCGGGCGAGAAGAATGGAAATGGCTTATCAACTTACGAAGGATACATATGATACATAAAGCCCAATGAAAAAGTCTGGTCTATCAAGACCAGCAGCAATAACGAAAATATATATTTGTCAATTCTAAAGCAGTACCCTGATATTACAAGACCAGCTGGAACACCTAGTCACCGTACACATAACACAATTCACTATATAAAAACGACTCCAGGTCCACCTATATCTAGTCGACCTCGCCGTTTACCACCTGATAAGTTGCAGATAGCTAAGAACGAATTTTTGGAAATTATCAAGAATGGTACAGCGCGCCCGTCCGACAGCCCTTGGTCTTCGCCTCTGCATTTAGCACCAAAGAAAGACAACGGGTGGCGTCCATGCGGCGACTACCGTTCTCTTGACGCTAGGACTATGCCAGACAAATATCCTATAAAGCATATACACGTCTGTAACCTAGATCTTTCTGGATGCACCATATTTTCGAAAATTGACCTAGTTAAAGCGTACAACCAAATACCAGTTTATCCACCTGATATAGAAAAAACAGCCATCACAACTCCGTTTGGACTGTACGAATTTCCGACAATGACATTTGGACTCGAAACGCAGGACAAACATTTCAAAGATTTATAGATGAAGTCACCAGAGGCCTGAATTTCTGTTACGGATTTATTGACGATCTATTCTGCCACAAAAGTAGATCATGAGCACCATTTACACGAAATCTTCAAGAGACTGCAGCAGTACGGGATAGTGCTCAATACATCGATACAAGTGTATATTTGGAATTCCTGCCATAAACTTTCTAGGATACCATGTTTCTGCCGCTGGAATACAACCAATGGATGACAAAATAGAAGCCATCAAAAAGTTTCCAGAGCGCAAAACAATCAGAGAGTTGCGTCGATTTCTCGGCATGTATAACTTCTACCACCGATTCTTACCTCACTCTGCTGACCTGCAAGCTCCATTGAATGCCATTCTTAAAAGTTCTGCCAAAGCTTCACAACCTATAGAATTGAACTTAGAGAAGCGTGACGCTTTTGAAAAGTACAAAACCGGACTCAAGGATCTATTGGCATACCCGGATTACAGGCGCGAGCTAGCTTTAGTAACCGACGCTTCAAGTACGGCTATCGGAAGCGTACTCCAACAGAAGCATGGTAATGATTGCCAACCACTAGCGTTTTTCTCCCGAAAACTTTGCCCTGCACAAATTAAATATAGCCCTTACGATAGGGAACTTTTGGCAAAATACAAATCCATCCAATACTTTCGTCATATGTTAGAAGCCAGGCCATTCACAATCTACACAGATCATCGACCTCTTACGCATGCCTTCGAAACGAATCGAGACAAATATTCTCCCAGGCAGTTTCGATACCTGGATTATATTTCTCAGTTTTCCACCGATGTTCAGCACATTAGTGGGAAAGACAACGTAGTCGCCGATACATTGTCCAGAGTCGAAATCGACGTTGTCGCAGCTTTGATTGACTTCAAGGAATTGGCTAAGCAGCAGCAGATCGACCCAGAGCTAAAAAAGCTATTATCCGATGGATGTTCGCTTGATGATTCGTATGGCTAGGATTTCGAAAGGATTGCCGCGAATGGAGCCGAACATGTCTCTCTTGTCAACGAGCAAAGGTACACATGCACGTCTCATCACCTTTGAGTACCTATACCTTACCTCCAGCTAGATTTATGCATGTACACATCGATCTTGTGGGACCATTGCCACTGTCAAACGGATTTAAGTATTGCCTCACAGCAATCGACAGGTTTTCAAGATGGCCTGAGGTGATACATATCGCCGACATTACCGCTGAAACAACAGCTAAGGCTCTCCTACAAGGATGGATTTCACGTTTCGGTTGTCCAGTGAGTATAACCACCGATCGTGGAAAACAATTTGAATCCAATCTATTCAAGTCTCTTACAAAAGTTATTGGATCTCAACACAAAACAACTACCGCTTACCATCCAGCAGCAAATGGCATAATAGAAAGGTTCCACAGACAACTTAAAGCTGCTATCATGTTCCACGATAACCAGCAATGGACCGAATCCCTACCTCTTGTCTTGTTGGGTATACGCAGTGCGTGGAAAGAGGACTTGCAAGCTTCCGTAGCCGAAATATTATATGGTGAACCCTTGAGTTTGCCTGGTGAATTTTTTGATGCAAAGGAGCAAGTACTACCGGACATTACGGACTATATCTCAAGATTAAAATCTTTCGCCAGCAATTTAAAACCAACACCAGCAGCACACCACACACCAAAACCGACATTTATACATAAAAACCTACGTACATCTGACCAGGTATTTTTACGACAGGACGCCGCACGTACAGCTTTACAACCGACATACACAGGACCGTACAAAGTTTTAGAGAGAGGAAATAAAACCTTCAAAATTTTAATTAAGGACAAGGAAAGGACAGTTTCAATAGACAGACTAAAACCGGCGTACACAATGGACACAGAGAACAATACAGGTAGCCATACCTCAAACGACATCCAGAAGACGACACGTTCGGGTAGGAAAGTTCACTTCCCCGAATACTATCGCCCGTAGTGACGGTCTCAGCGGGGGAGTGATGTGGGATACCAACTGCGAAGAGTAAAAAACCCTGTTTTACACAGAGGAGAGAGACAGAGAGTTGAGTGTGTGCCGCGCGGTTGGAGAGTTGAGAGGATTCTACGTGCACGTGTTTGTGTATTGACTTTATTGTTTGTATTATTTTGTTTATTATTACAAGATTTGTAATTGTTCGTTTTGAATATAAATAGTTAACTGGATAAGAGGTGAGTTTTATACGTCCCACTCACCAATCCCACACATACAACAAAAAGGGTCTATCTTTTGGGACTAAATTCCGACACCCAGATACTGTTGATGTCTGTATGCTGTATGCAGCAGAAACACTAGACATGATTGGGAAGAGTGGTCTCGAAGACATCCGGAGGAGAGAAACGAAAATGCTCCGAAAAATCGTTAGACTATAAACTAACAAGGAACTATACCTGAAGACTAGGGATTGTAGCCCTAATGAGGAAAAGGAGAATACCGTTTTTGGAGACTTGGTGAGGATGAACAGTACCAGACTGACGAAGATTCTTCAGGAAGAGGAAGACGGAACCGAAATGGTTTCGGGAAGTGAGATTGGACTTGGATCGGATGGGGGTGAAGAGAACATATAGAACATATGAACATATAAAGATAACATACATAGAAGACATATGAGAAGAAGACATATGATGGACAGAGAGAGAGATTTAGGCGACTAATTAAGAAGTTTAGAGGTTTCTAGGGGACAGGGGAATTGCCAGCGAGAAAAGAAAGATCTTACACGGAGGAACAGAAGAAGGAAGTGGTAGAGAGGATGAAGAGATATTGGACAAGAGAGTGAGGACAAAAAAATAATGTAAAAACTGTCAAACGTGGTCCATAGTTGGGCGTAACGGAAAAAAAATTACTAATAAATTGTTGTAGTGAAATTATTTAATTAAATGAGTTTTAATTAAATGTAAACGTTGAATATTAGTCAAAATATTTTAGTAATTGGTGTAATATTAATTGTTGCATCATGTTGATTCACATAAATAACTATTTTCACTTTCTTATAGTTGAGTAGAGGAGAAGAATAGAAAAAGAAAGTGTTGAAAAAATGAACGTGAAACCTTAAACTCAAGTCATTCGGTTATTATATAAATAATTATGATATTCATACAAAATACAAACTTAAAACAAACGGAACACAGCCTGAATATAAAAATATATTCAGTCTTTCCGGAGCTCTATAACAATTACTGAGTCTTTTTAGGACTACCAAAACAAATCTCATGTGAAATTTGAAAGTTATTCTATAGCTTTCAGTCCACCTTCGTGGCACTCAACAAAAACCATAAAAATAACATTGAATAATAGATTAACAAACAGCTTTTAATGAGTCTCTCTCTTAATCTTCTTCTCTTGATCTGTCTAAGCTTGTCTGTCTTCAGGGACGTAGCTACCGTATCGCATATGTCGCATTGATTCAGAGTGGGCAGCCCGGACGGTTAGTGCCGCCCTGGTTGAATGTTAAGTATGTATGTTTAACTATCGGTCCTTCTTGTTTATCATTGTTTGGAAAGTGTTATATAATGTATGAAGAGAATAAATTAAACAAAAGTATATACAGAAACAGTAAAATAATTGTATGGTAGAATTAGCATAGAGCCATAGAGGATGGTAAATATTTGATTCTGGTGACATAATGACAACGGTAATTAAAATGGACAGAATTATATAAAAAGTGCATAAAATGAATATAATATGAAATCTGTTTTTATCAGACACCATGAACTTGTGTTTCGAGCAGCCCGACCGGAACTTTGGTCACTGCACATCAGCGACTATGAAAATCCATCCCATTATTCGACTTGCCACACGGCGGAATCGCATTCGTTCGAAACGCCGCCGCGGACAAGGCACGAGTGCGTGTGACGTGACCGAAATGGTCCGGCCTTTTTGTGCGCCGGGGAAAAAGAATTGTTTCCGGTGAATCGGCGTAATAAACCGTGGAAATGCTTTACGGGCCCTTCACACTGTCTAGTTATAATGCACACAGGCTTACTCGCCTCACCGTATATAAAATACGAACGTCCATTTAATTCCATAAATATAAATCCAACTTTATTATATGCATATTTAACAAGACGTTTCTACATTCCAGACTACATTTGCTCCTTTTTTAGCAAATGTGATAAATAGAACGAAAATTAATAAATTATTAACATTAAGACAAGAATTTATATCTAGACTAATGAGACAAGACCAAACAAGACAAGACAGACAAAACTAGATATAAAGCACTAGGCAGACAAGATTAGACAGACAGGACTAGATAGACAAAACTAGCTATACAAGAGTAGACAGACAAGACTAGACATACGAGACTAGACATACCAGACTAGACAGACAAGACTAGACAGAAATTAATTGTATGGTAGAATTAGCATAGAGGATGGTAAATAATACGTTGAGGTTAATTCTGATGACATAATGGCAACGTAAAAACGGTAATTAAAATTGAAAGAATTATATAAAAAGTGCATAAAATGAATATAACATGAAATCTGTTTTTACAGACAAGACTACACTGACAAGACTAGACAAACAAGACTAGACAGACAAGACTAGACAGACAAGACTAGACAGACAAGACTAGACAGACAAGACTAGACAGACAAGGCTAGACAGACAAGACTAGACAGACAAGACTAGACAGACAAGACTAGACAGACAAGACTAGACAAACAAGACTAGACAGACAAGACTAGACAGACAAGGTTAGACAGACAAGACTAGACAGACAAGACTAGACAGACAAGACTAGACAGACAAGACTAGACAAACAAGACTAGACAGACAAGACTAGACAGACAAGACTAGACAAACAAGATTAGACTAGACAGACAAGGTTAGACTAAATTAACAAGACAATTCTAGACCGAGAAGACAAGACAGAGATAACTAGAAATGACTTGTTTTCTAAATTGTTCCGTTTCTATATAATAATGTATGAAGGCATATTATATGAAAATTATATAAGTTTATAGAAACTCTAACAGAAATAATAATCGCAATTACGTTTTGAAAGGAAATTCGCATTAAATACAACTTTCCTCGGCGAATTACATAGATTTTGTAATATTTTCCCAGAAGAAAATTAAATGCATAATGAGATGTAGGGAAAAGTGAAAGCGCCAGAAGAGTTTTATTTATTATATAAAGACAAATTGGGAAAGATAAAATGGTAACTTTGTCCGAAATTACTTTACTTTACTCTAATAATCGATTTTATAAATAAAGGAACTAATGTATAAAATGACTATATGCATACAAACATTGATTAAGAATCTGGAAGCTCAACTGCTTGAACGAAGCGCAATATTTGAAGAGCCGCAAATGCCTAGGAAAGAGCCGCAAGTGCCTAGCAAAGAGCTGCGAAGTCGTAGTAAAGAGCCGTCAGTCAATGTCAAGGAAAAAGCCACAAATGTCCAGCAAAGAGCTACAAATGCCTAGTAAAAGGACGCGATTGTATAAGAAGAGCCATAGTGTTTAGCTGAGTCGCAAATGCGTTGCAAAGAGCCGCGAATGCCTAGCAAAGATCCGCAAACGTCTAACAAAAAGACGAGCATGTCATGCAAAGAGCCACAAATGTCTAGCAAAGAGCCGCGAATGTCTAGAAAAAGAGCCGCAAAAGTCTAACAAAGAGTCGCAAATGTCTGGCACAAAGCCACAAATGCCTAGCAAGGAGCCGCTAATCCGTAGTTAAGAGCCGCCAATGTCTAGGAAAGAGCCACAAATGACTAGCAAAGAGACGCGAATGCATAAGAAGAGACATATACCTAGCTGAGTCGCAAATGCGTTGCAAAGAGCCGCGAATGCCTAGCAAAGAGCCGCAAACGTCTAACAAAGAGACGCGAATGTCTAGAAAAGAGCCATAAATGTCTAGCAAAGAGCCGCGAATGCCTAGAAAAGAGCCGCAAACGTCTAACAAAGACACGCGAATGTCTAGCAAAGAGCCGCAAATGCCTAGCAAAGAGCCGCGAATTCGTAGTAAAGAGCCGCCAATGTCTAGGTAAGAGCCACAAATGCCTGGCAAAGAGCCACAAATGACTAGCAAAGAGACGCGAATGCATAAGAAGAGACATATGCCTAGCTGAGTCGCAAATGCATTGCAAAGAGCCGCAAACGTCTAACAAAGAAACGCGAATGTCTAGCAAAAAGCCGCAATGAATAGCAAGGAGCCGCGAATTCAATGTGAATAGCCGCTAATATCTAGCAAAGAGCTGCGAATGCCTAGCAAAGTGCCGAAAGTGGCTCACGAGCCGCAGATTGCCGTAAACTGGCTTACACGTTGGCCGTTCACTTGAAATTCGCATTAAATACAACTTTTCTCGCCGAAATACATAGATTATGTAATATTTTCCCAGAAGAAAATTAAATGCATAATGAAATGTAGGGAAAAGTGAAAGCGCCAGAAGAGTTTTATTTATTATATAAAGACAAATTGGGAAAGATAAAATGGTAACTTTGTCCGAAATTACTCTTTACTTTAATAATCGATTTTATAAATAAAGAAACTAATGTATAAAATAACTATATGCATACAAATATTGATTAACAATCTCGAAGCTCAACTGCTTAAACGAAGCGCAATGTTTGAAAAGTCGCAAATGCTTAGGAAAGAGCCGCAAATGCCTAGCAAAGAGACACAAATGTCTAGCAAAGAGACGCAAATGCCTAAGAAGAGACAAATCCCTAGCTGAGTTGCAAATGCGTTACAAAGAGCAACGAATGCCTAGCAAAGAGCCGCAAACGTCTAAAAAAGAGACGCGCATGTCTAGCAAAGGGCCACAAATGTCTAGCAATGAACCACAAATGTCTAGCAAGTAGCCGCGAATACCTATACAAGAGCCGCAAACGTCTAACAAAGAGACGCGAATGTCTACCCGCAAATGCCTAGCAAAGAGATGCGAAGTCGTAGTAAAGAGCCGTCAGTCAATGTCAAGGAAAGAGCCACAAATGTCCAGCAAAGAGCTACAAATGCCTAGTAAAGGGACGCGATTGTATAAGAAGAGACATAGTGTTTAGCTGAGTCGCAAATGCGCTGCAAAGAGCCGCGAATGCCTAGCAAAGAGACGCAGACGTATAACAAAGAGACGCGAATGTCTAGAAAAGAGCCATAAATGTCTAGCAAAGAGCTGCGAATGCCTAGAAAAGAGCCGCAAACGTCTAACAAAGACACGCGAATGTCTAGCAAAGAGCCGCAAATGCCTAGCAAAGAGCCGCGAATTCGTAGTAAAGAGCCGCCAATATCTAGGTAAGAGCCACAAATGCCTGGCAAAGAGCCACAAATGACTAGCAAAGAGACGCGAATGCATAAGAATAGACATATGCCTAGCTGAGTCGCAAATGCGTTGAAAAGAGCGGCGAGTTCCTAGCAAAGAACCGCAAACGTCTAACAAAGAGACACAAATGTCTAGCAAAAAGCCGCAAATGCCTAGCAAGGAGCAGCTAATTCGTAGTAAAGAGCCGCTAATCTCTAGGAAAGAGCCACAAATGCCTAGCAAAGAGACGCGAATGCCTAAGAAGAGACATATCCCTAGCTGAGTCGCAAATGCGTTGCAAGTACCCGCGAATGCCTAGCAAAGAGCCGCAAACGTCTAACAAAGACACGCAAATGTCTAGAAAAGAGCCGCACATGCCTAGAAAAGAGCCGCAAATTCGTAGTGAAGAGCCGCCAATATCTAGCAAAGAGCCGCGAATTCTTAGCAAAAAAATGTGTAGCAACGAGGCGCAAATGTCTATCAAAGAGTTGCGAATGCCTATCAAAGTGCCGAATGTAGCTCACGAGCCGCAGATTGCCGTAAACTGGCTTACACGTTGGCCGTTCACTTGAAATTCGCATTAAATACAACTTTCCTCGCCGAATTACATACATTTTATAATATTTTCCCGGAAGAAAATTAAATACATAATGAAATGTAGGGAAAAGTGAAAGCGCCAGAAGAGTTTTATTTATTATATAAAAACAAATTGGGAAAGATAAAATGGTAACTTTGTCCAAAATTACTCTTTACTTTAATAATCGATTTTATAAATAAAGAAACTAATGTATAAAGTAACTATATGCATACAAACATTGATTAACAATCTCGAAGCTCAACTGCTTAAACGAAGCGCAATGTTTGAAAAGTCGCAAATGCTTAGGAAAGAGCCGCAAATGCCTAGCAAAGAGACACAAATATCTAGCAAAGAGACGCAAATGCCTAAGAAGAGACAAATCCCTAGCTGAGTTGCAAATGCGTTACAAAGAGCAGCGAATGCCTAGCAAAGAGCCGCTAACGTCTAACAAAGAGACGAGCATGTGTAGCAAAGGGCCACAAATGTCTAGCAAAGAACCACAAATGTCTAGCAAGTAGCCGCCAATACCTATACAAGAGCCGCAAACGTCTAACAAAGAGACGCGAATGTCTAGCCGCAAATGCCTTGCAAAGAGCCGCGAAGTCGTAGTAAAGAGCCGTCAGTCAATGTCAAGGAAAGAGCCACAAATGTCCAGCAAAGAGCTACAAATGCCTAGTAAAGGGACGCGATTGTATAAGAAGAGACATATGCCTAGCTGAGTCGCAAATGCGTTGCAAAGAGCCGCAAACGTCTAACAAAGAAACGCGAATGTCTAGCGATAAGCCGCAATGAATAGCAAGGAGCCGCGAATTCGTTGTGAATAGCCGCTAATATCTAGCAAAGAGCTGCTAATGCCTAGCAAAGTGCCGAATGTGGCTCACGAGCCGCAGATTGCCGTAAACTGACTTACACGTTGGCCGTTCACTTGAAATTCGCATTAAATACAACTTTTCTCGCCGAATTACATAGATTTTGTAATATTTTCCAAGAAGAAAATTAAATGCATAATGAAATGTAGGGAAAAGTGAAAGCTCCAGAAGAATTTTATTTATTATATAAAGACAAATTGGGAAAGATAAAATGGTAACTTTGTCCGAAATTACTCTTTACTTTAATAATCGATTTTTTAAATAAAGAAACTAATGTATAAAATAACTATATGCATACAAACATTGATTAACAATCTCGAAGCTCAGCTGCTTAAACGAAGCGCAATGTTTGAAAAGTCGCAAATGCTTAGGAAAGAGCCGCAAATGCCTAGCAAAGAGACACAAATGTCTAGCAAAGAGACGCAAATGCCTAAGAAGAGACAAATCCCTAACTGAGTTGCAAATGCGTTACAAAGAGCAGCGAATGCCTAGCAAAGAGCCGTAAACGTCTAACAAAGTGACGCGCATGTCTAGCAAAGGGCCACAAATGTCTAGCAAAGAACCACAAATGTCTAGCAAGTAGCCGGGAATACCTATACAAGAGCCGCAAACGTCTAACAAAGAGACGCGAATGTCTAGCCGCAAATGCCTAGCAAAGAGCTGCGAAGTCGTAGTAAAGAGCCGTCAGTCAATGTCAAGGAAAGAGCCACAAATGTCCAGCAAAGAGCTACAAATGCCTAGTAAAGGGACACGATTGTATAAGAAGAGACATAGTGTTTAGCAGAGTCGCAAATGCGCTGCAAAGAGCCGCGAATGCCTAGCAAAGAGACGCAGACGTATAACAAAGAGACGCGAATGTCTAGAAAAGAGCCATAAATGTCTAGCAAAGAGCCGCGAATGCCTAGAAAAGAGCCGCAAACGTCTAACAAAGACACGCGAATGTCTAGCAAAGAGCCGCAAATGGCTAGCAAAGAGCCTCGAATTCGTAGTAAAGAGCCGCCAATGTCTAGGTAAGAGCCACAAATGCCTGGCAAAGAGCCACAAATGACTAGCAAAGAGACGCGAATGCATAAGAATAGACATATGCCTAGCTGAGTCGCAAATGCGTTGAAAAGATCGGCGAGTTCCTAGCAAAGAGCCGCAAACGTCTAACAAAGAGACACAAATGTCTAGCAAAAAGCCGCAAATGCCTAGCAAGGAGCCGCTAATTCGTAGTAAAAAGCCGCCAATCTCTAGGAAAGAGCCACAAATGCCTAGCAAAGAGACGCGAATGCCTAAGAAGAGACATATCCCTAGCTGAGTCGTAAATGCGTTGCAAAGAGCCGCGAATGCCTAGCAAAGAGCCGCAAACGTCTCACAAAGAGACGCGAATGTCTAGAAAAGAGCCATAAATGTCTAGCAAAGAGCCGCGAACGCCTAGAAAAGAGCCGCAAACGTCTAACAGAGACACGCAAATGTCTAGAAAAGAGCCACAAATGCCTAGAAAAGAGCCGCAAATTCGTAGTAAAGAGCCGCCAATATCTAGCAAAGAGCCGCGAATTCTTAGCAAAAAAATGTGTAGCAACGAATGTCTATCAAAGAGTTGCGAATGCCTATCAAAGTGCCGAATGTAGCTCACGAGCCGCAGATTGCCGTAAACTGGCTTACACGTTGGCCGTTCACTTGAAATTTGCATTAAATACAACTTTCCTCGCCGAATTACATACTTTTGTAATATTTTCCCGGAAGAAAATTAAATACATAATGAATTGTAGGGAAAAGTGAAAGCGCCAGAAGAGTTTTATTTATTATATAAAATCAAATTGGGAAAGATAAAATGGTAACTTTGTCCAAAATTACTCTTTACTTTAATAATCGATTTTATAAATAAAGAAAGTAATCTATAAAATAACTATATGCATACAAACATTGATTAACAATCTCGAAGCTCAACTGCTTGAACGAAGCGCAATGTTTGGAGAGTCGCAAATGCTTAGGAAAGACCCGCAAATGCCTAGCAAAGAGCCACAAATGTCTAGCAAAGAGACGCAAATGCCTAAGAAGAGACAAATCCCTAGCTGAGTTGCAAATGCGTTACAAAGAGCAGCGAATGCCTAGCAAAGAGCCGCAAACATCTAACAAAGAGACGCGCATGTCTAGCAAAGGGCCACAAATGTCTAGCAAAGAACCACAAATGTCTAGCAAAGAGACGGAATGCATAAGAATAGACATATGCCTAGCTGAGTCGCAAATGCGTTGAAAAGAGCGGCGAGTTCCTATCAAAGAGCCGCAAACGTCTAACAAAGAGACACAAATGTCTAGCAAAAAGCCGAAAATGCCTAACAAGGAGCCGCTAATTCGTAGTAAAGAGCCGCCAATCTCTAGGAAAGAGCCACAAATGCCTAGCAAAGAGCCACAAATGTCTAGCAAAGAGACGCGAATGCCTAAGAAGAGACATATCCCTAGCTGAGTCGCAAATGCGTTGCAAAGAGCCGCGAATACCTATACAAGAGCCGCAAACGTCTAACAATGAGACGCGAATGTCTAGCCGTAGTAGTAGAGTCGTAGTAAAGAGCCGTCAGTCAATGTCAAAGAAAGAGCCACTAATGTCTACCAAAGAGCTACAAATGCCTAGTACAGAGACGCGATTGTATAAGAAGAGACATAGTGTTTAGCTGAGTCGAAAATGCGTTGCAAAGACGCAAAGACGCGCATGTCAAGCAAAGAGCCACAAATGTTTGGTAAAGAGCCGCGAATGTCTAGAAAAGAGCCGCTAACGTCTAACAAAGAGACGCGAATGTCTAGCAAAAAGCCACAAATGCCTAGCAAGGAGCCGCTAATCCGTAGTAAAGAGCCGCGAATGTCTAGGAAAGAGCCATAGTTATATGCCTAGCAAAGAGCCACAAACGCCTAGCAAAGAGACGCGAATGCCTAAGAAGGGACATATGCCTAGCTGAGTCGCAAATCTGTTGCAAAGAGCCGCGAATGCCTAGCAAAGAGCTGCAAACGTCTAACAAGGAGACGCGAATATCTAGCAAAGAGCCACAAATGTCTAGCAAAGAGCCGCAAACGTCTAACAAAGAGACACGAATGTCTGGCAAAAAGCCGCAAATGCCGAGCAAAGAGCCGCAAATGCCGAGCAAAGAGCGGCGAATTCGTACTAAAGAGCCATGAATTCGTAGTAAAGAGCCGCCAATGTCTAGGATAGAACCATAAATGCCTAGCATAGGAATAGGGAAAGATCCTATGTTCTAAACCCGCCTCCCCGCCTTCCCACCTCCGGCCTTGACATTGACAACTTCCAGTTTCCGGTTTCGGCTTCCAGTTTCAACTTTCGGCTTCCGGTTTCGACTTCTTGTTCCCGGTTTCGACTTCCGGTTTTACTTCTGGCTTCCGGGTTCGGCTTCCGGTTTCCGGTCCGGACTTCCGGTTCGAACTTCCGGCTTAGGCGCGACTACACACTAGATACATGGGGCTAGAAACAAACCCCGCGGGACAAGAAGTAAGCAAAATTCAAATCAATTCAATTCAAATTAATTCAAATCAATTCAAATCAATTCAATTCTCAGCTCAATTCAAATTAAACCAAATCAATTCAAATTAATTCAAATCAAACCAAATCCTCAGAAAAAGCTAACCTAACCTAGCTGGGTCGCAAATGCGTTGCAAAGAGCTGCGAATGCCTAGCAAAGAGCCGCAAACGTCTAACAAAAAGACGCGCATGTCAAGCAAAGAGCCACAAATGTCTAACAAAGACCAGCGAAATCCTAGCAAAGAGCCGCAAACGTCTAACAACAAGACGCGAATGTCAAGCAAAAAGCCACAAATGTCTAGCAAAGAGCCGCGAATGCCTAGAAAAGAGCCGCAAACGTCTAACAAAGAGACGCTATGTCTAGCAAAGAGCCGCAAATGCCTATCAAGGAGCCGCGAATTCGTAGCAAAGAGACGCAAATGTCTAGCAAAGAGCCGCCAATGCCTATCAAATAGCTGCAAATGCGTAGCAAACAGGAATGTCTAAGAAGAGACATATGCCTAGCTGAGTGGCAAATGCGTTGCAAAGAGCCGCGAATGCCTAACAAAGATCCGAAAACGTCTAACAAAAAGACGCGCATGTCAAGCATAGAGCCACAAATGTCTAGCAAAGAGCCGCGAATGCGTAAGAAGAGACATATGGCTAACTGAGTCGCAAATGCGTTGCAAAGACCAGCGAAATCCTATCAAAGAGCCGCACACGTCTAACAACAAGACGCGAATGTCAAGCAAAAAGCCACAAATGTCAAAAGAGACGCGAATGTATTGCAAAGAGACGCAAATGTCAAGCAAAGAGTCGCCAATGCCTAGCAAATAGCTGCAAATGCGTAGCAAACAGGCGCATATGTCTATCAAAGAGCTTAGCAAAAAATAAATGCCTATGCCCGAATGCCTAGCAAACTGCCGAATCTACCTCACGAGCCGCAGATTGCGGTTCACTGGCTTAGCTTAAGGTCAACATTTCCACTAAAAAAAAATTGTTCAGGATATTAAAAAATACTTATTTAAAAAAATACAAGATTTCCCATTAATATATTTCGTCTAATTTGTAATTAATCTTAATACAATATCGCTCGATCTCTAATTGAAACCGGATGAACTATAACGGGTTTGCAAAATAGGTTGTAATAATACTGAAATTTTAATTGTACCGTTAATTGTTGGAATCCGCATATTATTAGCTTGGGAATTTTGTTTCAAATCGAAGTCGTTTTAGGATTTCTACATTTTTGCCAATTCCAGTTTGTTTTTTTCTTCTTTTAGCTGTAGTTGAGTTGATCACTATTTGAATTTAAATATTATGTCGTTATAAAGTTCAGATCGAATTTGAAGAAAATACATAAATGTTGTTTACAGGTTCGTAATAATGTGTTTATGTCAAGTGTTCGTCATAAATTACAAAATTTGGGTTTTTAGGTGGAATTTGTTTGCACAGCGGTATTAATAGTGTCCCACCTTCGATACACGGTGGGATATTTGTAATTATCTAAAATTCCTCAAAGGGGCATAAAGTGGATTTGGATTATTTTGGTGCATAGTGAATATAGATAGATAATAGACTTGAAAGGCATAAGGGGAATATAGATCGTGGAAAAAATCATAAAATAAAACCAGGCATTCTGTGGATGAATGGATCATACATGTCCCAATAGACACGAAAGGGTTAAGAGGGATATGGATCATGTAAAAAATCATTAAATAAGCCAAAGCGTTCAGTATATGCATGGGTTATATATGTCCCAATAGACTCGAAAGGGTTAAGAGGGATATGGATCATGGAAAAAAAATCATTAAATAAGCCCAGGCGTTCAGTATATGATTGGGTTTCGCTGCATTCGCGGCTCTTTGCTACATATTTGCGGCTCTTTGCTACGTATTTGCGCCTCTTTGCTAGACATCCGCGTCTCTTTGCTAGACATTTGCGGCTCCTTGCTACGTATATGCGGCTCTTTGCTAGACATTCTCGTCGCTTTGTTAGACGTTTGCGGCTCTTTGCTAGGCATTCGCGGCTCTTTGCAACGCATTTGCGGCTCAGCTAGGCATATGTCTCTTCTTAGACATTCGCGTCTCTTAGCTAGGCATTTGCTGCTCTTCAAATATAATATGTCTAATATGTCCCAATAGACCCAAAAGGGTTAAGAGGGATATCGACTATGGAAAAAATCATTAACACGTTGCCTGCTACGTGAATCGTGGGTGTCTCACAGGTATTTGTATTTTATTTTACAATTTGTATTGTGGCAGTTAACGTGTTAAATAAGCCCAGGCGTTCAGTATATGGTTGGGTTATATATGTCCCAATAGAAAAGGGTTAAGAGGGATATGGATTATGGAACAAATCATTAAAGAAGCCCAGGCGTTCAGTATATGGATGGGTTATGTATGTCCCAATAGACTCGAAGGGGTTAAGTAGGATATGGATCAAGGAAAAAATCATTAAATAAACCCAGGCATTCAGTTTATGGATGGGTTATATATATATATATATATATATATATATATATATATATATATATATATATATATATATATCCCAATAGACTCGAAAGGGTTTAGAGGGATATGTATCATAAAAAAATCATTTTAAAATAAACCCAGACAGAAGGCAATTTAGTGTAATTCGCAGATACTGTTCACATTGTTCTTTTCCATTTTATTAAAGAAATTTGCAGCGAGAAAAATATTGCGTTTGTAAGTAAAATAATCGGAATAGCATTGTGGGATATAAATGGAGCAGAAACTGAACTTGAAGAGAAACACACACACACACACATTTGCATTTCTCGGCTATTTTTAGAAAACGCTAAATCTCCTCTTCAATGAGTCTTCTCTTTCTGCACTTAATCCTCGATAACGTGGCCCTATTACTGCGCACTTACGCAACTCATTAACGTTCGCAAACAAATAATTAGTAAACAAACAAATCGAAAAACAATTAAAATAATAAAGGTTTCATATTATATTGCTATATAATGTTTGTTGTCTGTAATAGAAATAATTATTAATAATTAATTTCAAAATGTTTAGATCTGGCTTTATATATAATCTCAATAAATTTTCACATTCACAATAAATATTCAGACAGACCATTCAAGTACTTTCAAAATATTTGTTCAGGTTTTCAATTTATAGACAAACGGGGCGAAACGGGGCTTAAACAAACCAATATATGACTTCCAATAAGACTATATAATGATACTAAACAAGTCATTATAAGACTAGACTAGAAAGAAACTGGAAAATAGCGTCTAGACAGCGCCGTAGCTAGGGTCATTAGCGCCCCTGGCAAGATTCGAATTTTGCGCCCCCCGAGACTTATTTTCTAGGAAGAGAAACACCACAGAACTTTGTAAGTAGCTTTGTAGTTCCTCTACAAGCTTTGTAGTTCCAGTTATGTATACATTTAAGTATAAAATTAGTTCTTACCATCTCGTACGAAACGTAAGAATACGAATTAATAATAATAATAATAAGAATAGATTTAATAACAATTTTAAATGATTAAGCACCAGGTTTTTATTTTGTGTGCTTGTGCCCCAGCAACCCGCAGGCAAAATATGCCCCTCTCATGGTTGCGCCCCTGGCAGCCGCCCATATGGCCAGCGCTTAGCTACGACGTTGCGTCTAAACACAATAATTTTAGGTAAATTGAGACTAGACACAATTAGACAGCTTAAATAAGATTATAAAAGACTAAACAAGACAGACAAGACTAGATAGACAAGACTAGACAGACAAGACTAGACAGACAAGACTAGACAGACAAGACTAGACAGACAAGACTAGACAGACAAGACTAGACAGACAAGACTAGACAGACAAGACTAGACAGACAAGACTAGACAGACAAGACTAGACAGACAAGACTAGACAGACAAGACTAGACAGACAAGACTAGACAGACAAGACTAGACAGACAAGACTAGACAGACAAGACTAGACAGACAAGACTAGACAGACAAGACTAGACAGACAAGACTAGACAGACAAGACTAGACAGACAAGACTAGACAGACAAGACTAGACAGACAAGACTAGACAGACAAGACTAGACAGACAAGACTAGACAGACAAGACTAGACAGACAAGACTAGACAGACAAGACTAGACAGACAAGACTAGACAGACAAGACTAGACAGACAAGACTAGACAGACAAGACTAGACAGACAAGACTAGACAGACAACACTAGACAGACAAGACTAGACAGACAAGACTAGACAGACAAGACTAGACAGACAAGACTAGACAGACAAGACTAGACAGACAAGACTAGACAGACAAGACTAGACAGACAAGACTAGACAGACAAGACTAGGCAGACAAGACTAGACAGACAAGACTAGACAGACAAGACTAGACAGACAAGACTAGACAGACAAGACTAGACAGACAAGACTAGACAGACAAGACTAGACAGACAAGACTAGACAGACAAGACTAGACAGACAAGACTAGACAGACAAGACTAGACAGACAAGACTAGACAGACAAGACTAGACAGACAAGACTAGACAGACAAGACTAGACAGACAAGACTAGAAAGACAAGACTAGACAGACAAGACTAGACAGACAAGACTAGACAGACAAGACTAGACAGACGAGACTAGACAGACAAGACTAGACAGACAAGACTATACAGACAAAACTAGACAGACAAGACTAGACAGACAAGACTAGACAGACAAGACTAGACAGACAAGACTAGACAGATAAGACTAGACAGACCAGACTAGACAGACCAGACTAGACAGACCAGACTAGACAGACATTCGTGAGTTTGCGTTCAACGAGAGTGGACGTGCGAGAGTATTTAATGTTAAATTCAATAAAAATTAAAATTGTGAAAAGTAAAGTTTATGTTATATATACTGTGAAACATTATTTATGTTATAATGCCGATGGAATTAAGGTCCAATGTTCCTTCCGAAAAACAATTTGATATATTACAAACGTTTTTACAAAGTTCGGATTTTGAAATGCTTATGACAAATATAATTAAAAAACATGTGGATCCGTTACTAGTTTTGATCACCGACCTATCTAATAAAGTAACATATTTGTCCGAAGTGAACGTGAAGTTGTCAAATTCCGTAATTTCTAATGTGCTGGTAAAACCTACAACTTCACAAAATTCTCAAGAAGAACGCGCAGGGACAAGCAAAGTCAGCGATAGTGTACCGAAAAACTTGGAAGATCAGAATGAAAAAGTTAATCCCGCACAGAAAAGTAAGTCCCGCACAGATTTGCGAGCTGGTGCAAAAAACACAACCAAAACAATCGAATTAGAAAACATAGTGGTCCAACCGATTCCAAACGTAAATATTCAAACCGATTCACAAAATACAGTCGTCCAACATACTGAAAGTGTAAATAACGAAAAATGGGAAACCCAAAGGCGAAAATCAAGAAAAACTAGGAAATCAAATATTATCCTTGGTACTAACGACGAATCTAATCAAATAAAAGCTGCCACACGTTACGCACATGTTCATGCATTTAAACTTGATCCAAAACTTTCAGCAGATGATTTACAGCAATATCTAAATAAAAAATTCAATCAGGTTATATGTACGAAAATTCTGTCCAAACATCCAGATGAGTACTCATCATTCAAAGTTTCGGTGCCCGTTGAGGATCTGGAAAATATATCGAAACCAGAAACTTGGCCGAGAAACGCCTGCGTAAACCGTTTTTTGTTAAGACTCGAAAGAATAACAGTGAAAACATAACAACAGTATCAACCGAAAAATATCCGAAACAAACGAAATGTTTTAATATAGCACATGTGAATGTTCAGTCTGTAAAAAATAAGCTGGAACTAGTTGAACTGTTCATTAAAAGACAAAATATTAAAATATTGTGTATTGGTGAACATTGGTGCACCCAACCTGAGCTAGACATTGTTTCTATTAACAACTTCACTGTAGTTTCGAATTATTGTAGAGGTACATACAAGCATGGTGGCGTGGCCATATTTGTACCTGACGATATACATACTTCTAAACTAAATCTTGAAAACTTTTCTAAAGAAGTTGATTTTGAAGTTTGTGGTACAAACCTGTTATTTGAAAATTTTTGTATTGCATTGATATGTATTTATAGGTCTACTTTAGGAAATTTTAATTCGTTCTTTGATGGGCTAAATGATATGTTAGTTGAAGTTCTTAAATCTCAAAACCCAGTATTATTGTGCGGTGATCTAAACATAGACAATTTAAAAGACTCCAAAGAGAGAAGTATGTTGCTTAATACTTTTCTTCAATTCAATCTATCCACTATTAACATGGGATCAACAAGAATAGGTAGAAGACCAGATGGGACACATTCTAAAACAGCCATCGATTACTTGGTCACGAACTTAGACAGAAATGCATTTAAGAGCAGTTTGGTGGAACCAATTCTAGCAGACCATCTAAGTCAAATATTCCATCTAGATTCATCATATTCCAAATCAAAAAACAATAGGATGATGTATAAACTAAGTAGGACATACTCTGAAGACAACATCCTAAAATTGCATCACTATCTCTTAAAAACAGACTTTTCATTTATATCTGCGAGCGATGTGGAGCTAGGCTTTAAAGAATTCCTTAATATCTTAACAAATAGTTTGGACCGATTTCTTCCTTTAGAACTCAGGAAAATAGTTTCCAAACCTATCAACACTTGGATATCGAATGCCATCATAAATGAAGGTAAGTCATTACGGAATAATAATTGGAATAATGTCCAATACATTACGGAATATGTATTGGACATTATGCAAGGCAGGAAGCTCACATCTCTACAACACATATAAAACTATGAAAAAGCAACATTCTATTAATATATCGAAAGCTAAAAGAATGTATTACACTAACCGCATTAATAATGCTAGTAATAAAAGTAGAGAAGCATGGAGAATAATTAACAACTCTATGAATAATTATAAAAAACCTAACCATATTTCTTTAAAAGTAAATGGAATATTGATTTCAAATTCAAGTCAGGTTGCTAATGAATTTGCTAACTATTTTTCGACCATTGCTTTAAAAACATTAAATGCTTTTTTCCCATCACCCTCTTTGCTTCAATGTACTCTGCCAAAAACTAGACATGCATATTCTTTCTACATGTCACCTATCGATAATACTGATCTACAACACGCTGTCTCCAGTATAGCCTCAAAAAACTCCACAGGAACCGATGGTATTTCAATCAAAATTTTGAAACACAATATTAAAACTTTGGCTCTTCCACTAACGCAGCTATTCAATAAAGCCATTGAAGAAGGAGTATATCCATCGGCGTTAAAAGTGGCATTGGTAGTGCCACTACATAAAAAATCTGACCCTCAGATTTTGGACAACTATAGACCTATATCTCTAGTATCTATTTTCTCAAAGATATTTGAGCGATTAATATACAGTAGAATGATGGCATATCTCCTTAAAAATGACTTATTATCTGAATGTCAACATGGTTTTAGATCAAAAAGATCGGTGGAAACTGCTTCCGCCAGCTTTGCGAAATATACATCAGAGAAACTGGATAAAGGAGAACACGTCATGGGACTGTTTTTTGATTTGTCTAAAGCATTCGATACCGTTAATATAGGCTATCTAATGGAAAAATTAGAATTCTATGGATTTCGTTGAATTTTTTTGGATCTTTTAGGATCCTTTCTAAGCGACCGACATTTAATTGTCAAAATTAACTCCACACTTTCGAATAAAAAGAGCGTAACAATAGGTATACCACAGGGATCTGTTCTTGGCCCTCTTCTGTTTCTTTTATTTATAAATGATCTTCCAGGGTACATAGACGCTAAAACCATCTTGTTTGCGGATGACACTACAATTGTGGTATGTGCAAATAGTTTGGAAGAATTACATGCAAAGGTAGTGGAAACAATCGTACAATTTAATAATTGGTGTACAAAAAACAAACTAATCTTGAATAGCGAAAAAACTCTGTGTTTATACATGGGCAAAAGAAGAACTTTACCAACCTATTTCCAGATTGTTGTAGACAACCAACGCTATAAAATATCCAACTCTGCAAGATTTCTTGGGGTATTAGTTGATTCGAAACTTACGTGGTCGAACCACACAGAGTTAGTTTGCAAAAAATTAGCAAGAGCTTATTTTGCAATATCTCAATTGAAAAAGTCTATGCATACAAGTACCTTGTTAAGCCTGTACTATGCTATTGTCTATTCACATATATCTTTTAATATTTTATTATGGGGTAATTCAAGCCATAGCCACAAATGTTTCGTTATGCAGAAAAGAATTTTAAGACTAATATTTAATTTAAAGCGTCGACAGAGCTGCAGAAATTGTTTTAGGAATAACAAATTGTTAACCGTACCTTCTATTTTCATTTATAAATGTCTGTGTTATATCAAAAAAAATACTCAGAATTACTCTATATCCTCTAACATGCACACATACAACACAAGGAATGGCAAATTATTACAAACTGAAAAACATCACACTACCTTATATGCAAATTCTTTTTTCTGTATTGGGGTTAAATTATTCAATAATATATCGTCAGAAATAAGCACTCAATCATACAATAAGTTTAAAAAATCAATAAAAGAAAAATTAATAGCTGGTACATTTTATGGAATTGATGAATACTTAGAACACCAAATTGATTAAACGATATCATTCAACGAGTGAAAAATTCCTACAAGTAGATATGTTGAGACTTAAAATTTTGAATGTATTCAAATGTATGTAATTGTTTTGTATTTATTGTGTTTTTTATATATTGCTTGTGTATTTGTTTTTTTCGCAATTTATTTTACAATTTTCTTTTTTTCGAATGTTGACAATCACATCTGCAAATTATATATGTATATTATTTTTATTTTTTATAATTTCTATATAATTGTAAGCAGCAAAGTGAATAAAGTTTTATTATTATTATTATTATTAGTCTTGTCTGTCTAGTCTTGTCTGTCTAGTCTTGTCTGTCTAGTCCTGTCTGTCTAGTCTTGTCTGTCTAGTCTTGTCTGTCTAGTCTTGTCTGTCTAGTCTTGTTTGTCTAGTTTTGTCTGTCTAGTCTTGTCTGTCTAGTCTTGTCTGTCTAGTCTTGTCTGTCTAGTCTTGTCTGACTAGTCTTGTCTGTCTAGTCTTGTCTGTCTAGTCTTGTCTTTCTAGTCTTGTCTGTCTAGTCTTGTCTGTCTAGTCTTGTCTGTCTAGTCTTGTCTGTCTAGTCTTGTCTGTCTAGACTTGTCTGTCTAGTCTTGTCTGTCTAGTCTTGTCTGACTAGTCTTGTCTGTCTTGTCTTGTCTGTCTAGTCTTGTCTTTCTAGTCTTGTCTGTCTAGTCTTGTCTGTCTAGTCTTGTCTGTCTAGTCTTGTCTGTCTAGTCTTGTCTGTCTAGTCTTGTCTGTCTAGTCTTGTCTGTCTAGTCTTGTCTGTCTAGTCTTGTCTGTCTAGTCTTGTCTGTCTAGTCTTGTCTGTCTAGTCTTGTTTGTCTAGTCTTGTCTGTCTAGTCTTGTCTGTCTAGTCCTGTCTGTCTAGTCTTGTCTGTCTAGTCTTGTCTGTCTAGTCTTGTCTGTCTAGTCTTGTTTGTCTAGTCTTGTCTGTCTAGTCTTGTTTGTCTAGTTTTGTCTGTCTAGTCTTGTCTGTCTAGTCTTGTTTGTCTAGTTTTGTCTGTCTACTCTTGTCTATCTAGTCTTGTCTGTCTAGTCTTGTTTCTTTAGTTTGTCTAGTCTTGTCTGTCTAGTCCTGTCTGTCTAGTCTTGCCTGTCTAGTCTTGACTGTCTAGTCTTGTCTGGCTACTCTAGTCTGTCTTGAAATACATGAATAAAATAATAGAGATCCTAATGGTGATACTACTCTAACGGTGACTTTTCAATTAACTTTTAACGTTTCTCTTACAGAATCACCCGAATGTTTATAACAAAAATAATGAATATTAACATTAAATAAATTTGACTTAAATAAATCTCCATAAATCTTCAATAAATATTTAGATTATTATATTTGCATAAATTATGCTATTAACAGCACATTTATAATAACAATACCACAATGTTCCTTATAATCTTAAATAGAAAATCTGCAACATTTTTATGTTCCTATTCTTACCTTTCGGAGTCGGACAAGCTCGGGTGGGTCCACAGCTTTCCCTAACGTCTTGTGATTAGAATAGTTGCCCTTGTTGTTATCGATAGCGGGCTCGGGTCTGTGCAGCTGCCGAAAATCAAAACAATGGATCTCCTTATATTGCGAATTCACTGCCATCGAACGCGCAAAATAACTTTTGTAACAATTTTCTTCCAGATCCGCACCAAAATCTACGTTCACTTTATCATTAACCATATTAATACAAGTAATTTTTAAGCTAAAATTCGCACAATCTCACAAATTCAAGAGGTATTAAATTATTTAACTTTTAATGCAATAAAATATTTTACATAATTTTTATTGCTTAGTTATTTTATTGATACTGCAATATATTATTTGAATAATAATTGTAACGTAACACAGATTTGCACATTGATTTCACGGGTAAAACTAAGTACCTCTCCACACATGAGTGCTGTGCCGACTAAAATACTTTGAAAGTTTTCATTGCACGCGCCAATGCTCTTCAAATAAATGCGCTTGCGTCTCTTTCCCAAAGCTATATTGGTTGCAGCCTTGCCTATTTCATTTTATTTTATCCATTTCAACTGAGCAAATAAATACAGATGCGCTTTATTGCGTTTGATGGCAATCCCTATCACTCACTAGCAGGATATTTTATTTAGTCTACAGTTATTCGCGAAAGTTTGCATAAACGGTTTCAGAGATGAAACGAAAATACTCGGTTTCAGTAAATACTTCAGCTCAAAAACTTATGTAAATTTACAGGGGATAATTCATTTTCAAAGACAGCATTGATTGATCGTCCTGCTGGTATATTGAATTTTAAACATATTTGCACAAATGCAAAAACCGAAAACTATTTTTCTTATCAAAACGGTGATTTTTTTTTGACGATTTTGGTGTGAAAATTGGTGAAAATTTTAGTGCCTTTTTCTCAGTTTATTCGAAAGAAACGGACGTGCTGAACACGATTTTCCAGTATATTCGGTTTAGATGCTCAAAATGACCAAGTTATAGACTATTTTCCATTTTTTAGCAATTTTTTCTCACCAATTGCAAGATTTTCCTGCATAATAATTTAGCCGAATTCTTTACGCGTCTTTTAATACTACATTTATGGAAATCGGCTAAAAATTGCGCTAGAAGTTAATTAAAATGTAAGAACTCTTGAAAAATGTAAGAAATGTAAGTTCACTTTCGTGACACTCAATAACTCCTAGTGAATAACCGACTGTTGTATTTCAACATGAGATTTGTTTTGAAAATATCATAGAGCTTCGGAAAGGTTGAAAATATTTATATATTCAAGCTATGTTCCGCTTTAATAAGTTGTTATGATTGTATCTATAATTATTTTAGTTTCACCCATATATCCAATTATAACATATAAGAGTCCTCCATCAATGGCTAGTTCGGTGGGATTTTTAATTGAAAGCTTCCTAGGAATATGATATATGTTTTACAACTAATTTTGGGAAGCTGAATCGATTGGTAAAAACTAGAAGTCTCTGTGAAGAGCCGTTCAAAAGTTATTAAATCGTGAAATCTGCGGAAAATGCGAGAAAATGTATTTCCTTAAAATCATTATTTATAAAGTGAATGGAAAATTACAAAGTATGACTGCAAGAACAAAAGACAGACAAGACTAAGCAGACAAGACTAATGGGAGTAAGAGAATAACAAAACATTGAGAGACAGCATAAAAATATATACAAAAAATGCTGGAAAACTATTTGTAACAAGATAGACAGTGACAGTGGAATCCGAGAAGACGGGTCTTAATATGAACATGGGGAAAACCAAGATTATGACCAACATTCCCGAAATCACGAACTACCAGCTTCCAGTGGAGAAGATAACCAGGTACATATATTTGGGGCATAAGGTTACACTAGGCTTTGAGAACCAGGTATCGGAAGTGGAAAGGCGGATCGCGCAGGCTTGGGTAGTGTTCGGTGCCAATAATCAGATTCTACGTGGCAAAATATCCCTGGAAGAGTGAAAGTCTTCGAGCAGTGTGTCATGTCCGTGCTCACCTACGGTACAGAGACCAGGACGCTTACGCAGAAGTCCGCCGAGAAGTTCCAAGTCGCGCAGAGGGGCATGCAGGGAGCGATGCTCGGGACTACCCTTCGTGACCGGAATGGATCCGCAATAAGACCAAGTTGAAAGACTTCATGGCTGTCATAGCAAGGGCATGGGCAGGACACATTGCGAGAATGAATGAGAGTCGCTGGACGAAACGAGTCCTTGAATGGAGATCCAGAGCGGATACTCGAACATTCGACGTCATTCGACGGGACGGAGGTCGAGACTGGATCGGTCGAGACGGGCACAAGATCACCAAGAGTGGAAGAAGAGGGAAGAGGCCTATAATGTCTATCGTCACTTCAGACGTGAGCTAAACAATTTTTGCCCAGAAGCGGGCGACGTCAATTGCGTTCGGCTTCGCTGCCATAAGGTCCTCTATGGTACATCTAGCGGGGCACAGCGGGCAAGTGTAGTTCTCCACAATCGCAGAGATTGGATTACACAGGGTAGCCTCACTTATTTAGGGTAGATTGAAGATATGGTGGTGACGACTTGTACTGCGACCTTTATAGATCTATTGTACCCCACCCTCCTCCTCCAAGTGTTGGTGTACTTACCCATTTAGAGCGCCTCCTCTAATCCTGATTGCTTTAGGAATCTCAGGATCTGGGTGGGATTCAAGGCCTGCAGCTCCTCTGTGTTCAAGCAGTGAGCCCCAAGGTACATCTGTCTCTTGCAAAGTAATGCTCCGCAGTCTTTGAACAGAAGTATGGGGGTTTCCTCTGCTGAGCCACAGAATCTGCATCCATCATCCTCCTCTAGGCCTAGGGCCTTGAGATGTTTCCTAAGTCTGCAGTGTCCCGTCAGGGCTCCTGTCAGAATTCTGAGCTTGTTCCTGCTTAGTTTCAGGCAAGCTCCCGTTCTCTTCTGGTTAAAAGATCCCAGCATCACTTTGGATTGCCTTAGCCCTGGAAGTTCTTTCCAGGTTTTCATCCATTTTCCTCTTATTTCTTCATCTAAACTTTTGCGAATGGTGTTCACGCTCATACCGCAAAAGGGTTCCGGACCTATAAAGGGGCTACTGGATCCCTTATTTGCTAGGTGATCGGCTTCTTCGTTTCCGTCTATACCAGTGTGTCCTGGTACCCAGTATAGCGTTACTTTATTATCCCTGCCAAGCTTGTTCAGCTTCCCCACACAGTCCCATACCAGTTTGGATCTGATGGTGTATGAGCTAACGGCCTTGATGGCTGCTTGGCTATCTGACAGGATAGCAATTCGTTTTTTGCGGTAATTCCTGTCGAGGTTAAACTGTGCACATCTTTCGATTACGTGTACCTCTGCTTGGAAGTTACTTGGGGATGTTCCCATGGATTCGAAGTATCTGGTACGAGGTCCAAACACTCCTGCACCAGTGCCTTCCTTTGTCTTCGAACCATCTGTATACCACTTGATGGCATTTTGCTCTATGTGGTATGCTGAGGATTCGTCGCTCCAATCGGCTTTACTACTACACATTGCTGTGTAGTTTTTCTCGAAGTGGTATATGCATACCATTTCGTCTTTTGGTACTTCCAGCCAGGGGATCTTGGCAGCGAGGCTGTTTCGGTCTCTGCTCCCGATTATTTTACCTCTGCCCATTCCTTCCTTGCTGAATCTTACGATCGCCGATCTGGCGGTCCGCTCCACCACAAGGTGCAGCGGAGTCAGATCCAGCAGCAGCTCCAATGCTGATGTCGGACACGACCCCATAGCCCCCGTGATGCAGACACACGCCAGTCTTTGAATCTTCTCAAGCTGTTTCCTCATAGAGGCCAGCTTGATTCTACTTCCCCACGCAACTGCCCCATAAGTGATTGCAGGTCTCACTATCATGGTGTACATCCATCGCAGGATAGTGGGGTTACAACCCCACGTTTTTCCAGCCAGATTTCTGCACACCATTAGGGCGCGTTTGGCTTTACCTACCACTGCCTCAGCGTGTCTATTCCATAGGAGTTTGCTATCTAGTGTGATACTCAGATACCGTATCTCCTGTTGGTATTCTACTGCCTTCCCATGTAGGCAGTTTAGTTTTCTCCTTCTAGTAAATGGTATCACCGTGGTTTTGTTCGGGTTGAGTTTCAGTCCCACTGTTTGACACCATCTACTAGTTACGTTGAGGCCTCTCTGAATAATTTCACAGAGCGTTCCCTCAAATTTCCCTCTAGCCATTATGACTATGTCATCGGCGTAACCTTGACATTTGATGTCTAGGTCGTTTAGCCTAACCAGTAGTTCATCAACTACCAGGCTCCACATTAGCGGTGATAGTACACCTCCCTGTGGGCACCCTCGAGTTGTGGAGATCTTAATGGTGTCTTTCCCACTTGTGTCTCCGCCGTTCTAGTTCTCAGCATTTCTCCCATCCACTTTGAGATAGTGCTGTCGATATTCCTTCTTTCGAGGGCCGCCCTGACAGCCGCGTGTGAGGTGTTGTCAAAAGCTCCCTCTATATCCAAGAAGGCACATATCGCTACCTCCTTTGTCTCTAGTGCTGCTTCTATTTCGTTTGTCAGCTGATACAGGCCTTTTTCTGTGGATTTCCCTGCTCTGTAAGCATGCAGACTCATGTGTAGTGGTGTACCTACCAGCACTATAGTCCTAAGGTAATTATCAATCACCTTCTCCATTGTCTTTAACATAAAAGATGTTAGACTAAAGGGTGTAAATGACTTCGGTTGAGTGGTGTCTTTCTTCCCCACCTTCGGTATAAATACCACCTTAGCCCTTCTCCATAGCTCCGGTATATATCCGAGCGCTAAGCTACTTCTAAAGATATTTAGAAGATACGGCATTAGTTCACTCTCTCCCTTTTGTAGAAAGGCAGGAACTAGTCCGTCCACACCTGGGGCCTTAAAAGGGTGGAAAGTGCCGATAGCCCATCTGATTCGGTTTTCCGTACAGACGCTGCCCTCTTCCAGTCGGCCCGACTTGGTTTCCGTGGTTGCATCAAGCCCTCGGTCTCCCTGTATCCGCTACATCCCGGAAAAGGGGTTTCTAGTAGGAGGAGAGCTCTTTGCTCTTCATTCTCCGTGAAGGTCCCATCCGGTTTCTTGGGTTTCTTGGGTATTTAGGGTATCTCTCGATCTCGCCGTGTCCGTCCGCAGTCTGTTTAGCGCCTTCCAGAATTCCCAGTTTTCACCGCCTCCTGTTGCCAGTTCTTCATTCGACTTAATCCAATGTTGGTTTGAGGTCTTTCCCCAAAGGTCCACTCTGGTTTTAGGTTCCTCGTAATCTTCTGTTGACCTCAGGAAGCTTTGCCTTGATTTTAGTCGCTGGTGGGCCGGTTGGAGGAAGTAGAGGGTGTGGCGTTCAGATACTGCTGCTTTGTATCGTTATTTGAGTACTGCTGCTTCTTCTTGGCATGGGGTGGTGGATTTTGTTCAGGGGTGTTGGCTTTAAGCAGGCGGTGAGGATTCTGCTTGTCTCGTTGAGGGCGACATCAACTTTTTGCGTGCGCTGAGCTATACCAAACCGGGCATGCATACTCGCCGGCGGAGTGACATAGGGCGAGTGCTGAGGTTTTGAGAACTCTGGGTTGGGCTGCCCAATTAGAGCTTGTCAGCTTGCGGACTATATTGTTTCTTCCGCTAACTGACAGTTTGGTGTTAAGGCAGTGACGCTTGAATGTTAAGGCCCTGTCCAGTGTTACGCCCAAGTATTTAGGGTTGGGGCAGTGCTCCAATGGTACTCCCTTCCATTCGAGCTGTATTTTTCTGCCGGCCTGCTTGTTCTTGAGATGGAAGGCACATACCTGCGTTTTTGTTGGGTTTAGCTTCAGCTGGTTATTTCGAATCTAACTCTACTAGAGCCGCACTCAGACGTTGTTCCGCCTCTTCCAATGTTTTCCCTTGTGATGTGGTTGCCCTATCGTCTGCGTTTATATAGCTCTTTGTTCCTTCAGGAAGAGGTTGGTCGTTGGTATATATAGTGGAGTAGTGGTGCCAGCACGTTTCCCTGTGGCAGGACGTTTCTCTGGTTCCTCCACCTACTTCGCTTTCCCTGGAACTACACCAGGAACTTCCGGTTTTGGAGCAGGTTTCTGATAATGTTTGTGAGATTGATATCTTTGGTTGTATGATATATCTTCTGCTTTAGGAGTCGGAGGTTGATGGTGTCATATGCCGCCGTGAGGTCGATGAAAATCGATGGCACCCGTTATATATCCCCCTTGGAAACCGTCCTCAAAGAGCTGAGTTAGATTGAGCACTTGTGCCGTACAGCTTTTCTCGATAATGATGATGAGACAGGACATGTGGAGAGATGGTTACAAGATTGTCAAGAAACAGATTATTGGTTGTTCTCCGAAAATAAAACTGCCTATGCAAGGGCGTACCCAGCGAGGGGCAGGGTGGGGCAGCTGCCCCTCCTAGAACCCACCCGCCGCACAGAAATACCTATGACATTATTAAAACCTCACCCTGGCGTCTTCGGATGCAAAGAGCACGGCGAAGCTGTTCTTAAATTGTACGACAGATGGATAATTTATTTGATAATGCATAATTCATTTCATAATCCGCGAAACAAATGTGACCTGCCCTCCACTAGTCCTGATCCTGGGTACGGCCTTGTGCCTTATTCGCTGTACTTATTCGCTGTCCATCCAAATGTTACATTCGACAATGATACCAGCTTTACTAACTTCTCACTAGATGAATTACAAACAGCATCAAAGAAACTAAAAAACAACAAGGCACCTGGGCCAGGAAACATTCCCCCAAAAATAATAAAACAAGTGGCAATGGAAAAACCAGATTATACATTAAAAGTATACAATAAGCTGGCAGCGCAAGCAAAGTTACCAACAGGGTGGAAGCAGGCAAGACTGGTCTTGTTAAGAAAGGGAAAGAAACCAATTGATAATCCGGCGTCTTATAGACCAATCTGGCTTTTAGATGTAGAGGGTAAGCTATTTGAAAAATTAATTTTAATTAGACTACAAAAAGAAATACTACGTATAGGGGACTTTTCGGATAAGCAATATGGGTTTTGGGAAGGTCGACAGACGATAGATCCAGACGCTCAAAAGTTGCCAACTAAGCAGCAACCTATTCTGGTCGTCACCGAACATTGTACGCAGTAATAACGCCAGACGTGAGAAACGCCTTTAATAGCGCATCATAGCAGCAATTTCTAGAAGAATTAAGAAGGAGGAACATAATATTATAGCGTCATATTTATCAGAAAAGGAGATAGTTCTAGACGCAGAAGGAACTACTAAAACATTGAGATTAAACAGTGGTGTTCCACAGGGGTCAGTACTGGCTCCAACCCTATGGAATATTCTGTTCTTTTGAAAACTGAAATGCCACAAGGAAGCACGTTAATAGGTTTTGCAGATTACATAGCAATGGTGGTGACCGAAATTCTAATGAATAGGACAAACAGTGGACTACAGCGAGTTCTAAACTGGTTGGAAGAAAAAAAAAACTGGAACTGGCACCAGAGAAAACGGAGGCAGTACTTCTTACAACTAAAAGGAAGATATATCCTATTACCTTACTCCTATTACATACAGGGTTTTACAATTACACCCAGCAGAGCTGTAAAGTACCTAGGGCTGTGGTTGGATCCAAAAACTATACTTGCCGCAGCGACCCCGTGGACTGATCACGCAGCGTTCACGAGATAGCTCGTAGTGACGTTGTAAAAAGCCTAATTTACACTGCTTTGCCAAATTTTACTTTTATGCCGAAAATATAAATCCTAATACTATAACCAAATACAAAAGTTTCGCCTGCGTGATCTACGCTTCAAGAGCGTTTGCACTGACCAATAGGGAATCATCCCCCGAAAATCACGTGAAGATCACGTAAGTTTATTACTCCATCGGGTGGCTGCGGCAAGTATAACATTTAACAAGCACATTAGCACAACCATTTAGAAGGCAGAAAAGACTCTGACTGCCTTCGCTAGCCATATGCCGAACATCGAAGGACCCAATGCATCCAAGAGGAGACTATTATCGAGTGTGATACACTCTCAACTATTATATGCTGCACCAGTTTGGCATTCGATATCAAACAAACGAACACAGCTACAGGAGAATTACACGGATGATATGTATTTGTGGTTTGCTCTATATGGGTCTATTTTAGACCCGTCTCTTTGCTGTGTCACCTTTTCAAGGTTCTTAAAAGAATGGTTCTTGACCCAATCTCTGACATTATCGAGTAGGAGATCATACCATAATAATAACCACTATAAGTTTACTCTGCATATCCAACTATTTCAGCCGAAGGGGTAGGAGTCATTGCAGTGATTCGTCCTATAGAATTACAAATTAAAGAGAGGCGTGACAGATACAGCGGCGTCGAGAAAACAACAACCAGAGAACAGTTATTAGAAAAGTGTCAAGAAAAATGTTCATAGTTTGAATTGTGCGCATATGTAAATTTCCGCCATGTCATACATCAAAAAGTGCCCGAACTTTTTGATGTATAACTAAATATGTGCCCGAAACTTTCATATCCCCGCCTTTCAAACTTGGTGGATGCGCATGCGCTTAACTAACCGTAAAAAGTCTATGCTTAGAATATGATGGACAGCCTGGTAGTCAGCGAGAACATGGGAAACCACATATATAGTTATTTGACAAATTATGCAAACAAAGGAGAAATTAAACAGCAAATAAAACAAACGGCCACTGCACTGAAGGAATGCGCGAGCGAATGCCAGTGTAATGTGCGAGAGGAAAAGGGAGGCGGTTTAGTCGGTAAGAATCCGACACTAACCTTCTTGAACAACGGGTGTCATAAGTAAGATTCCCCTCCTCCCAAGAAAAAAAGGGCAGACAAAACGAAGCAGACAAGACCAGACAGATTCTTAAAAGTTGATAACGTTCTTCAAAGTTGATTTATTATCAAACTTGACATAACAAAATATTCGAAACTCAATCATATTTATTAGTACAATAAAATATCAAATATACATATATTTAAATCATTTTAATAATTTTAATCTCACATGTTTGATACAAATTTTTGTAAACACAGAAAACTTTGTGCATATATTACACCCTAAAATCACAATCTTATGAACATTTCCTTCATAGTTTCACATAAATTGATCAGTATCAATAAGCGACATGGCAACATCAGTCATAGTCAATCTCGAAGGAATGATGCTACTATCTTCTCCACTATCATCCACAAACCCACTCAAATTGGAAAAGTGTTGTAAAGACGAATTATTGCAATTCGCTGCAGCATTCTTCGACTCCATCCCAGATCTTATTTCTTGTATTTTTGCTTCACAATCCGACACCAGTTTCGTTATATCCTGCAATAAGATCACTTTAAATGATTTAACAAATATTAATAGTATATTAAAGGACGAGTTCAGTAAGCGCGATTTTACAGCACGCGTCCAATTTTGGAAGACGAGCGTGGCGAGGAGTTTTCTAATGGACAAGTGCGAAAAACGCCTTATAACCGAGTTTTTTATAGTATTTTTTCTATTCTGCGCCCTTTTATGCCATTTCTAATTAAAAAAAATCGCCGATACATATTAAGAAAATTGTATCGCACTCGGCGAGCAATAACCGCACGCATATGAGTGCTGTTATGAGTCCATTACAGACGCAAAATAGAAAAAATAATTTTACCAATATTAAAACAATTTACATTTGGTAACTGTTCCTTGAATATATCCAATCCATTCTGCAGGAACTTTTGTTGCGGATATTGCGAAATGATGCTGAACTGATTAGCTAAAGCCTGCCCGAAATTGTTATGACACTTGTGCATTATCAAATTGGTTAAAGCCACCGTTTGGCCGACTTTCAAATTATCTAACAGCGAGCATAACTTTGGCCCATCAACTATTTTAACAAACAACAACCTAAAAAACAATTTCATCAATTCGAGTGGTTATCACTAAACTTTACTTACCTTCCAACAAAATCTGATAACCAAAGTTCTTGATCGTAATTGTTGATTGTCGTTTGAACAATTAAACCCACCGTGTCAAACTCATTAAACAAAGGCTTATAATAATTATCGACGGTCATTGCTATAGGTAATAATTGCCTTTGGGTTTTCTTCGATATCGAGGATTTACAAGGCCGGAAATATGTTCTATTGGTTGTATTCAAATCACCCGTTTTTCTAAAAAAAATATAAAAGTAACATTTAATATACAGGGTTGTCCAAAAAATGTTACCACTAAATAATTAATTTTTTTTTTACCTTTACACCTTAAGGTCGATTCCCACATGCGCGACACTCAGCTACGCGACGTCGTGGGACACAGCCTGTCACATAATGATTACATTGTTTTAAATGGGCACGTCGCGTAGGAAAAGTGGGAACGTGCCCATTCAACACACTGTAATCATTATTTGACGGGCGATATCGCGTGACGTCGCGTAGCTGAGTGTCGCGTATATGAAAATCGGCCGTTAGGGTAACAAATTTTTTTTTTTACCTTTACGCCTTAAGGTCGATTCCCACATGCGCGACACTCAGCTACGCGACGTCGTGCGACACAGCCTGCCACATAATGATTACATTGTTTTAAATGGGCACGTCGCGTAGGAAAAGTGGGAACGTGCCCATTTAACACAATGTAATCATTATTTGACAGGCGATATCGCGTGACGTCGCGTAGCTGAGTGTCGCGTATATGAAAATCGACCTTTAGGGTAACAAAGGCCGGAAATATGTTCTATTTGTTGTATTCAAATCACCCGTTTTTAAAAAAAAAATATTTAAACGTAACATTTAATATACAGGGTTGTCCAAAAAATGTTACCACTAAATAATGAAATTTTTTTTTTACCTTTACACCTTAAGGTCGATTCCCATATGCGCGACACTCAGCTACGCGACGTCGTGCGACACAGCCTGTCACATAATGATTACATTGTTTTAAATGGGCACGTCGCGTAGGAAAAGTGGGAACGTGCCCATTTAACACAATGTAATCATTATTTGACGGGCGATATCGCGTGACGTCGCGTAGCTGAGTGTCGCGTATATGAAAATCGGCCTTTAGGGTAACTAATTTTTTTTACCTTTACGCCTTAAGGTCGATTCCCACATGTGCGACACTCAGCTACGCGACGTCGTGCGACACAGCCTGTCACATAATTATTACATTGTTTTAAATGGGCACGTCGCGTAGGAAGTGGGAACGTGCCCATTTAACACAATGTAATCATTATTTGACAGGCGATATCGCGTGACGTCGCGTAGCCTAGTGTCGCGTATATGAAAATCGGCCTTTAGGGTAACTAAAAGGGTTTTACCTTTACACCTTAAGGTCGATTCCCACATGCGCGACACTCAGCTACGCGACGTCGTGCGACACAGCCTGTCACATAATGATTACATTGTTTTAAATGGCCACGTCGCGTAGGAAACGTGGGAACGTGCCCATTCAACACAATGTAATCATTATTTGACAGGCGATATCGCGTGACGTCGCGTAGCCTAGTGTCGCGTATATGAAAATCGGCCTTTAGGGTAACTAAAAGGGTTTTACCTTTACACCTTAAGGTCGATTCCCACATGCGCGACACTCAGCTACGCGACGTCGTGCGACACAGCCTGTCACATAATGATTACATTGTTTTAAATGGCTACGTCGCGTAGGAAACGTGGGAACGTGCCCATTCAACACAATGTAATCATTATTTGACAGGCGATATCGCGTGACGTCGCGTAGCTGAGTGTCGCGTATATGATAATCGGCCTTTAGGGTAACAAAGGCCGGAAATATGTTCTATTTGTTGTATTCAAATCACCCGTTATTCTAAATAAAAATATTTAAACGTAACATTTAATATACAGGGTTGTCCAAAAAATTGTACCACCAAATAATTTAATTTTTTTTTTACCTTTACAGGTTAAGGTCGATCCCATATGCGGGACACTCAGCTACGCGACGTCGTGCGACATAGCCTGTCACATAATGATTACATTGTTTTAAATGGGCACGTCGCGTAGGAAAAGTGGGAACGTGCCCATTTAAAACAATGTAATCATTATTTGACAGGTGATGTCGCGTAGCTGATTGTCGCGTATATGAAAATCGGCCTTTAGGGTAACAAATCTTTTTATTGATTAAAAAAAAAATAATTAAATTTTTATTCGTTCGTAGGCTAGATATTGGAAGCAAGGTGGGAGCTAGCAGCTTTTTAATATAATAGCTTTATTAGCGTGCATTATTAAAATAAAAGTCAAAACTGTATATGTGGTAACATCTCTTTGGACAACCCTGTATTAAAATATTTTCCTAATAAGAAGTTTTAGATATTATTTCGAATTTGTAATAATTTGTAATAATAACGAGTAACGAGTCGTATCTGAATCAACTTTAAAAATTTAAACTTTTCTCGAAATTTTGCACAAATTATTTGCAAAAGATGAAACTATTTTCTAAAAATAATTTCAACTCTCTACCCTCTCCGGGGGCCGCTGAGCAAAGTTTTACAACTTTTTCACCTTTTCACCCACAACTCGGACAGTTTTCGTCGCACTGACCTGCCACCGGCACCGGCGTGTCCGGAACGTCGCCACACGTCCGACCGTCACCTCACTTTTCGACATGTTTACTTAATTTTTGCAGCAAGTGCCAAAAACTCAACATTTTCTTGCAAAAAACGGAAATTTTTTATTCAATATATTTGTAATATTTCTTTTACCTTTGCAAATAATGTAACAAGGCTAAGGTGCAGAATACGGGTTTACATACATTTTTTGTGACCAGAAATTTACCAGCGGTTGCGTCGAATATGTCAATTTTTAGGATCACAAAAACACGAATATTTCTTGAACCAGGCAACGTAGAACCTTAATTTTTGCTGTCCGTCTTAAAGTTAAATAGTGCCAAGGACGATTAACAATAGTTACACCAGGTAAAAATTCCGCAACCCTAAGTTAAAAAGAAACCGTATTCTGCAACTTAGCCCAAGATATTTTAGTTATGATAACAAATTTGCGAATTTTATTACTTTTGCAGTAGGGAAAGATGATTCGTTCTGGACCCTCTACCTCCACTTGAATTAAAGCTGATTAAACCCGTAGCGTGGGGCTACATAGAGCTCACACTGTATTTAGCGTGGGGTTACATAGACCTCACACTCTTGTAGTGTATTAAAGCTGATTGAAAATCTGATTAAAAGCTGCTTAAAGCTGATTAAAAGCTAATTAGAATCTGATTAAAAGCTGATTAAAGCTGACTAAAGCATATTAAAAGCTGATTTCCGGTGGGGGACCGGAAGTGGAGGTGGAGGGTCCAGAAGGAATCATCTTTAGTAGGGAAATATGTAGCGTAGCGTAACTCCACGCTAAACAGGATGTGAGGTCTATGTAACCCCACACTAAACAGCGTGTGAGGTCTATGTAACCCCACGCGCGTGGGGCTAAATCGTGTAAATATTCAAATAGATAAAACAGATAAATTAAATAAATGAATAGATAGATCACATATGTGATTTGTAAAAATTAAATATAAATTTAAGATTGTTAGTAGGGTGAGATAGTAAGATATAATGATAGTATATAAAACCTCCACCTTATGGGCTCCATCCATTTAATTTTCCCATAAGCCAGATGGAGCAAAACTAACCGGATTTGCAACCGGATAGATCAAAACTTCAACTCTAAACAGGGTGTGCGGTCTATGTAGCCCCACGCGCGTGGGATTACATAGACCTCACACCCTGTTTCGCACCTCATGAGAGTTCTTACGACGAATCCACATCACCGGAGTCAATTGAAAAAGCAAATTCTTCATTTTTTATTCTATTTTTTTTTTTTTTTTGGATGGCCCCTGGATCTCAAACTTGTAAGATACGTCCCCTCGATTAGTAATAAAAAATGTTGTACACCCTGTTTAGCGTAGGGTTACATAGACCTCACACCCTGTTTGGCCTGGAGTTACGAAATGCGGTGGCGATTGGTCCAGAACGCATCATCTTTCCTTACTTTTTGCAAGTAATACTCACTTTACAAGTACGTTAAAAACAGATATACACGTCTCTTCTTTAATTATCTGCATATGAACTTCCGATGGTTTCCAAATATTAAACACGTAAGTCCTATTATCCTCATTTATATCCATTATTAACACTTTTAATAACGGAACAACAATTCTTTTATTAACTCTCAGTTCCTCGATTTGCTTCGAGATTTTATACGATAATTCCGCTTGTTTTTTATTATTCATACATTCCTTGTATTCTAAAACACTCTTCCTCTGCTCAGATGATAAAGAATTCTAAAAAAAATAATAATTAACAATTCAATAGATACCGTCACAATAGTATATTTTGCAACTAGGGCGGTAAGTTGTCAATTGGCCACGAGAGCGAAATTGGGCGCACGAACGAAGGCAATAGACCTTTTAATAGTTGATTTTTTTTTGTGCGCATGTGTCAATTTCCGCCATGTTATACGTCAAAAAGTGCCCGAACTTTTTGACGTATAATTTCAATATCAAACGCAAATATTCAATATCGCATAGTTACATTAAAAAAGAAACAATTAAATAAATAGAATAAACACAATCAAGACCTCGATATTAAAAAAGTGACGTGAAAGAGACAAAGTGTACAATATAAAAATTAAAGTAAACGTATTAAAATCAGTGTAAATTCTATGGTGATACCGGAGACTGAGGAGAGTTCTTATGACGAATCCACACCACTGGAGGCAATTGAAAAAACAAATTCTTCATTTTCGGAAAAAGTTCGGGCACTTTTTGACGTATAACTATGTGCCCGAAACTTTCAAATTCCCGCCTTTCAAACTGGGCGGATGCTCATGCGCTTAACTAACCGTATAAAGGTCTATTGACAATACCGCCAATGTTGCAAACAACATTTTTTATTACTCATGCGAGGGGACGTATCTTACAAGTTTGAGATCCAGGGGCCATCAAAAAAAAAAATCAATTTCAAAAATGAAGAATTTGCTTTTTCAATTGTCTCCGGTGATGTGGATTCGAATTAAGAACTCGCATCAGTCTCAGGTATCACCACAGAATTTACAATCATTTTAAAACGTTTTCTTTAATTTTTATTTTGTAATGAACAAAAATTTCTGTCACTATCACGTCACCTTTTTAATATCGAGGATTGCATTTCTCGCACTAAAAAACGAGAGACAGTAGTAAGACAGTACTTTTAACGCATGAGTAATAAAAAATGTTTTCTGTCATTACCCTCATCTACTATCATCCACTATTTAACCGTTTGACTGCTAAGCAATTCTTGCAAGAACGTACGAAAACTGCGGGACATTTTTTGACTTTATGTTTGAAACTCGCAGCGAAAAGCGCTGCGTCGCGGTTTTCGAGACAAATGAACGCAGCGCTTTTGCGCCGCGTAGCAGTCAAACGGTTAATATAGGCCTCTTCGAATGTTTTATGTTATTACTAAATTATTTATTGTTAAATACTAACAAGTAGTTGTTCTGGATCGTTACTGCTTTGTAGAATTGCAACCAAAGTCTTAGCGGAAGAGATGCTACCAATATTCTTCATATCAACATTTTCCAGATGAATTTTCTCCTCCCTTTTAGTCTCCATCTCATTTAGCACTTTATACTTGATCCCGTCCATCTGTTTCGACCTTTCGCTTTCGAATTCCCTGGCCCGTTTCTCCTCAGCCTTCCCGTTACGCCAAACTATCAAAACCAAACACAAAAATATACGCTTTGGATCAGTGGTTCTCAAACTGGGTGCCGCGAGCGTATGCCTGGGGTGCCGCAATAATCAAGAAATTAAAAAAAAAAACCGGCCAAGTGCGAGTTGTGACTCGCGTACCGAGGATTCCGTACAAACTTGTAAGTAAGGTATCTTTTTATGTGGAGGACGTAGCAAGCACATTCAGTTAACTTGACAAGTGACCCTCCTGAAATCACGACCATCTTAGTACCTCTGCAAGCATAACCTCAAAATGTCGCTGTCGTACGATGGAATTCTACCCTATATTTTATTACCATACATCCCCCATTTACTATGAGTGTTTAGGAGTTCTGGAACTTCACTATTTGTTTTTACTGCTCAATTTTGCCTGTATACCTATATACCCTGTATAAAGGTATACAGGTTTTTTTTTTAATAACGCGAATATTTTTAAACTTATAAAAAGAAGACTTTATTTTAGTATTACACTTATTCACTAACTTATATTAAGATCTAACTATTTCAAGATCTAATATAAACTAATATATTAACTATTTCTAGATCTATTTCGACACTCTTAACATTCAGTTGTTCAATTGACTGCTTTTGGGCAATTGACTACCAAAAAATATAGGGCGTACGTGATTTAAGTATATGTAGATTATAAAGAAAAATTAGACGAAATATAATATATACAGGATGTTACGGGACTTGAGTTTGTCGCAAGTCGGTTATAAACAAGCAAAATTTAGACATAATATATACCCTGTATATATTATGTATATAGAGCGTGCATGATGAAATGCATAACGAATATAAACAAAGAAAATTCAGAATAAACAGCTTGGTACCGACACATACTTTTTAACCTTCGGACCTAAGCGAGGAGGACCTAACTGTATGCAACCCATATGCTTCTGGTGACAATACCACGCAACACATTAGTGTATTTTCATAAGTTTCTAATAGTAAATTCGCATTTTTCTTGTAATTAAGCTACATATTTACGGTTTTCAGATTTTTCCCTTTACATGTGCTGTAAGACACCGCTTCTTGCCAAATTTCATGATTCTAGGTCAACGGGAAGTACCCTATAGGTTTTTATTCCCTTGTGAAATCGCAAAATATGCGACTAAACGGTCATATCTTTTGATCGCGTTGACTTACAAGTTTGATTTTTTCACAGCTGAAAGAGACCGCAGACCCGAGTATTTGATACAAATTTCAACTTGTTACCTCTACGCATTCCTGAGAAAAATGGTCTTGACAGACAGACAGACGGACGGACAGACAGACAGACAGACAGACAGACAGATAGACGGACAGACAGACAGACAGACAGACAGACAGACGGACAACAAAGTGATCCTATAAGGGTTCCGTTTTCGGTACGGAATCCTAAATCCTAAAAAATTTAAAGAAAATTACATGAGGAGGTAAACGAATTTGAGTTTCAACTTTTATTGCTGAATTATGGACAATTGGCTAAAATCTGGGTCTTTAAAACGGAAAGGTGATGAACTCATTGAAGCTTCTGAACTAATTCAATGACAATCAGCATCGTCGAAGGAGACGAAATATCCCAGCAGACACCTGCGAGTCTAAATCATTCAAATTCGTCAGCCTCAGTTCGCGAAAACGCAACTCACGACCAAAAGATAATCCGAGCAAAATAAGGAAATATGATCCTAGCTACTTCTCATTGTTTGGCTTTGTTTCTGTTGGGAACGAATAAGCACCGGAAGGACAAGGGTGCCGCGAGATTTTCTAAGCTCGATAAGGATGCCGCGACAAAAAAAGTTTGAGAACCACTGCTTTAACGCCGATTCTCATATACGCGACACTCAGCTACGCGACGTCACGTCATCGCCTGTCAAATAATGATTACATTTCTGTCAAATAATGATTACATATCCTACGCGACAGCTACGCGATGTGCCCATTTAAAACAATGTAATCATTATTTGACAGGCGATGTCGCACGACGTCGCGAAGCAGAGTGTCGCGCATATGGGAATCGAGCTTTAGATTAAAACATCTTACATACTTCGTATTCCGTCCGAGTTGTCTAAATATCGCAGTGGATAAACTCTCGCGATATAAAAATTGAGACAACTAATTTGACCTCCTTCTGGATGCAGGTTACCAAGCGAAACGGGAAATGGCGTTGGAATTTTGTAGTAACCGAGCTTCGTGTACCACAGCGATCTTCTTGTAGCGTTGAAATTTATCTTTAATCTGACATTATCAGCCACCTAAAAATACATTCATTTATAGCGAATACAAATCTAAATATATAAATCAGTTATTAACACAGATGACATAGTTTTTAATTAAATAATTTTTAATTTACACTGACATAGTTTTTAATTAATTAGCGTCCTATATTTAGGACGTCAGGCATATATGGATTAATATTAGTCTATTGTCTGAATAATCAACTCTAACAATAGTAGGGAAAGATAGAATGAACTAAAACCTCCACCTTATGGGCTCTATCCATTTAATTATCTGCTCCAACCATGTAATTTTCCCATAAGCCGGATGAAAATAAACTGACCCCTTATCAGTAGTTCTGAACGATCAGCTTTTAATCAGCTTTAAAACACTAAACAGGGTGTGAGGTCTATGTGACCCCACGCTAAACAGGGTATTTAGTTTTTTAAAGCTGATTAAAGCTGATTAAAAGCAGACCTTTCAGAACTTCTGATAAGGGGTCAATTTGGCTCCATCCGGCTTATGTAAAGTGACCACACGTCCCGATTTTGGCGGGGCAGTTCCGCTTTTTAGAGGACAGTTCCGCATCCCGCCGTTTTTTAAAAATTTTCCACTTTTTAGAAAATATCTGCATTTCTTATTTTAATATTATTATTATCGTATTCTCCCAATAATTGAAGACGTTAAGCAAACAACTCAATCAATTTTTCTTGGCGTTTTCTAGTTCCTCCAATAAGCTTTCATTCCTTCCGAAAAGGCTTGTTTCCGTTCTTCCGACCACTTTGGCCTGTACTGCTTTGGTTGCTCTAATGCATCGATTCCCAACCGTTGGTAAGCGAACCCCTTGGGGTTCGCGAGGTGTACAAAGGGGGTTCGCGAAAATAATGTTGTAATGAAGACATTTTAAATTACCGGAGAAAGAGAAACTCAAAAAACATAATACCCAAATAAACATGCAATACAAAAACAAACAAAAAGTACTAGTTCTATTTTTGATCGCTTTATGTCTCATTACATATCCACTAGGCAACTTCTCTAGACAACCTAACTAGGTAACCTAAAATACTTTACACAACTTGAATAATATTGAGTATCCTCTCGTTTGTTGGGTAAAGATTGCCATATCAACATCGTTATGTTGGTAAGCAATGTATAGGCACGTCAAAATCTAATAAGGCGTCTATAACTCGTATATATAGGCGTCTATAACATATGTTCGTACAGAGGGTTATAAACTTGTGATTAATTTCTAGATTAGTAGCATAGGTATTGTGGCTTTGTTTGTTTAGTGCTATTCTTTCCAATAATCATTATGCCTCAATTTTATTATGGATCGATGGTTATAGAACAGTCGTTTAGAAGTAAGACATGATGAAACTGAAAGCTGTAGTGGGCTACCATTTCAACAGACTAAAAAACAAAGAAAAAATGGTGGCAAAGACTATTTACAAATGGTTTGTGTATTCTGCAACGAAGTACTTGCCAGCAGAAGTTTAAAACCGTCACTTCTACGTAGACACCTTGAAACAAAACATCCGACGCACAGGGATAAACTTTTTGTTTCTTCTTTCCTGTCTTCAAATGAAGATAGTAAAATCGCCCTTGGATATCATTTCGAGTGAGTTATAGAATTAAAAGATCTAGACAGATATATTGGACCATGTGCAAAATATATTGTAGAAAAGGCAGTAAAGAAAATTGATCTTGTTCCCTTATTAAACAATACGGTGTGTAGAGTTAATCCATCATAATCATTCAGCTCTCTGTGTCCACTGCTGGACATAAGCCTCCCCCATTTCTGCCCATTCCCTTCTGTTTTGAACTCTCTGTATCCAGTTGCCTGCACATCTTTTTAGATCGTCCGTACAACGTGTAGGGGGTCTTGCCTTACTTCTTGTATCCAAGCGCGGCCTCCACTCGAGCAGCCTTTTCACCCATCTCCCCTCTGTCATTCGTGCCACATGACCAGCCCACTTCCACTTGAGTTTTGGTTAATTTTGATAACCACATCTGTGACGCCGGTTCTTCTTCGTAAATCTTGGTTTCTTATTTGATCCCACAATGACACTACGAGCATGGACTTTTCCATCTTGCGCTGTATTACCATAAGCGTCCTAGCACTTGGTATGGTTAGTGTTAAGGTTTCAGCTGCGTAGGTCATAACAGGCAACACACATTGATCAAACACCTTCCTCTTTAAACATTGTGGTATGTCGCTTTTAAAGATTTCCGCAAGTTTTCCATAGGATGCCCAAGATAGTGTAACTCTTCTTTTCATTACGCACGGTTGGTTGTCTCGTGAAATATGGATTTCATGACCAAGATAGTTGTACTTATCCACCAGAGCTACTTCCTCATCACCAATGAGAATTTGCTCACTGGGAACTAAATTTGTCATATATTTTGTTTTTAAAATATTCATTTTTAGACCTACGTCAGCACATACCTTTTGTAGTTCTTGTAACATATCTTGAATGTCTTAAAGGTTGTCTGAGAGCAAAACTATATCATCTGCAAAACGTAGATTCGAAGTTTCGACCATCTATGTTTAGGCCCTTATTTCCCCAATTGAGTTTTTTAAAAGCATACTCCAAAACTGTGATAAAGAGTTTGGGCGAGTAGAAACATGTTACAAAGTGTTTTTTGTTAAAATTACAGTTTCAGATATTAAATTTTAATTTTTTTGCTGTAACGTTTCACTCTACTAAAAATAATTAAAAAATCACAGTAGCGAGATGTAATATTCATTTCTCATGCTCAACGAGTAATAGCTGAAACTGTAATTTTTGAAAGTTTGAAAATAAATAAGAAATATTATATTATGAAGTAATAAATCCATCAGAAAAAAATCGTAATTTTTACAGTTTGGACTAATAATGGATACATATTATTATATGATGAAAAGTTACAAAATGATAATTATTATTAAAAAATAATATTATTATAAATATATTATTAATTAATGATATTATTAGTAAAAAATATTTTAACTTTCCATTCAACTAAAAGTACTTTTTCAAACTGTAAAATTCACAGCTTGGAATTGTAAGATTTTTATTAGTAAATAAGTTAAAAATTACAGTATGCGACTGCACTCTTTACACGTTTGTATTCGTAAGGACCGATTCGTAACATTACTATATTTCCGTGAATCCGGTTTTATTACTTTTTTGCACGACAGTATAGGGGGTTCGCCAAATTCTTTTCGATTTTACAGGGGGTTCGCGAGGAGAAAAGGGTTGGGAAACACTGCTCTAATGTAACTTCCCATTTGTCTACTTTGTGCCTGAAGGAGTCTCTTTCTAAAATGACTGTTGTACATATGTTTGCATTTCTGATGTCCTTTCGAAGTTCGTCTAACCAAGGTGTCGAATTCTTTAGTGAGCTAACATAATCTAATATCCTTATTGACAGTCGATTTGCTGGTAGTCTCGTTAGATGTCCAAAGAATTTCATTCGTCTTTTCTTCATGTCAATTTCAATGTTTGAAAACTTTTCTGTTGTTTTGATTGATTGTAGCCTGTAGCTGTCTTGGGTATTTCTTGGTCCTAGCATTTTTCTGATGATCTTCCTCTCTTCCTTTTTGATTTTTTCTAGTTCTTGTTTTCTGTTAAGTGTCAATGTTTCGCTTGCGTATAAGACTGTTGGTTTTATAACCGTGTTGTAATGCCGAATTTTTGTCTATCTTAACATAGATTTTTTATTATAGATGTCTTGGACTAACCATATTGTCTTCTAGATTTTTTGGAGACGGTTTTGCTGTGAGATCTTCTCAATTCCTGTCGGTTCGATGATTTCTCCGAGGTATTTAAAGTACGGGAAATGTCGATTTTACCGTAATTTGTTCTCAGGCTCGCGATATCAGTTTTTGAACAAAAGAATTTAGTTTTCTCAAATGAGTTCTGTAGTCCCACTTTTTCTGCACATTCCTTAAGTATCTCAAGCTGTTTGACAGCAGTCTCTTCATTCTCTGTTAGTATCGCCAGATCATCAGCAAAAGCGAGGTATGGTACGTAGAGGTTGTTTTTGGGAAAGCCCAGTCGAGACTCACATTTCTTGAGTTTCTTCTCCCATTCTTCCATAACCTTGTCCAGCACGATATTGAACAGAATAGAAGAGAGTCCATCACCTTGTCTCACACCTGTTCGAATGTCAAAGTTTTCTGAAATTTCCCCCATAAATTTCACTTTAGATTTTGTGCCAGTGAGTGTTTGTTTTATGAGTTCTAGGGTTTTGGTATCTAGTCCTCTCTCTTCTAGAATTTGGAATAGTGACTTTGCCTTTTGCCTTTTTGAAGTCTACAAATGTGCATATTGTGGGCTTTTGTCTGAGGGCTCGTAATTTGAGTATGGTATTGAGGTTGATAATTTGTTTTGGGCAGGACCTGTTTGGTCTGAATCCTGCTTGGTATTCTGATAGTTTGGGTTCTAATTGCTTTTGTGTTCTACTCAAGAGACAGGCTGATAGTATTTTGTAGGTGACAGATAAAAGAGAGATACCTCCATAGTTGTTTACATCTAACTTGCTGCCTTTTTTTATGTAGTCGATGGATTAGAGCAATCTTCCAGTCATCCGGGAGCTTTTCGGTTTGCCAAATGTTTTGAATTATTTGTGTAATTTCTTTGAGTGAATTTGGGCCTTAATTTTTCAGAAGTTCAGCAACAATCCCGTCCTGCCCTGATGCTTTGTTGTTTTTAAGGGTCTTGATGCGTGAATAAATTTCTTCTTGCGTTGGTGGTGACGAATTTTCTGGTGCGATTTCTGATTGTACTTTCTGGAATCTCTCTTTGGGTTCTGGACAATTTAGAAGCTGTGAAAAATATGTAGCTAATTCTTTGCAATTTTCCTTATTAGTCAAGGCTAGTTTACCATCTTGCTTTCGAAAGCAAAGGTTCTGTGGGGAATACCCTTTAATTTGGTTCGCAAAGGTTTTGTAGAAATCTTTTTGAAGAAAATTGAAGAAAATTTTGTTGTCTTCGATTGACTTCAGTTGGTCGTTTATGTATTTCCTTCCGTTTATTTTGTCTTAAAATCTTGCGAACTTCGAAAAATTTTCTCTGTGTTTCTTCTGATTTGTTACAATTGTAGTTTTGAAACGCCTTTTTTCTTTCTTCTAGTGCTTTCTCACATTCATGATTCCACCAAGGATGTTTTGGTTTCTTTATAAGAGGGATTAGTTTTTTCGCAGTCTCGATGATTTTATTTTGAAAATTTTCCCAGTTCTCTGCAGGTTGTTCTTCCCATTCTTCTGTTATTTTGGAGTCCTTGATTTTGTGTAGATCAAATTTTGGAATCACTGGTGTTTTCCTATTGAATTTCCTTTTGGGTGTGAATTTAATTTTGATTCTTGTTAAATAATGATCTGAATTGATATTAGCACCTCTTGCACATCGTGTATTTCCTTTTGGTAGTCGTATGATATTCCCACATGATCAATCTGAAATTCTCCTAAATAATGGATCGCCAGGTTTTTTCTTTTTTGGGATTCTTCTGGAGTGATGTTGACATAATTTTGAGGTTGTTTTGTTGGAATAACTCAATGAGACGTGTGCCATTTTTATTGGTGAACCTGTGGGCCGGATAGTCTCCCACTGTCCTCTTGTATTTGTGTTCCTTGCCAATCTGTGCATGGAAATCACCGAATAAAATTTTTCACATCATTTTTAGGGATTTTGGCCATCTCTGTTTCAAGTTTTTCCCAGTATCTTTCTGTTTTTTCAGGCTCCTTATTATTGTCACCATTTGTTGATGCAGGTACATTAATAAAGGTGTAGCTTTTATTTATGTGCTTGATTCTTAAAGTCATAAACCTATTGTTGATGGGTTTCACCTCTATTACAGATTCTAAAACTTTTTTGTCTACACAGAAGGCCATTCCTAATAGTGCTGCTCCTTTACCAATTCTTTTGTTTGTTCCACTTTTGAAAATTCTGTAATTATTGTAATCCATCGTTTCTGAATCGGTGAAGCGTGTTTCTTGTAGGGCTAGAATTTGTATTTTCTGCTTCATGAGATTGTACAGTTTTCCTGTTTGAATCAATGTCTGAATGTTGAATGTGCCAATTAAAGTGTGTGTCTTTCGTGGAAGTTTACCAGAGCACTCCGAGTTGCTCTCTCGTATAAGCCCAAGCTCCCCAGAATCCGAACGCTTGGTTGCCATGTTAGAGTGGGTGGATCGTCCACCTGGGGTAATTTTGTCTTTACTTCTACGAGTCATGTCTGCTTTTATTTAATTTTCTAGCTTTCGCTAGTGGTTTAGAACCAGGGATTGTGAGTTTCTGGAGCATGTTTACAGCCGCACCTCTGGTGATGAGACGCAGACCACTTGCCGCTTGCTGCAAGTCAGACGCGAAGTGGATTTGAATGGGTGCCTCTTCTGCCAGTTCCGCCGTACCGACTTCATCTCCGCCTTCACTGCCATTGAGAACTTCACTGTAACCCTGGCAAGGGGCCTTAACATGGTACTGTCACCCGGGCCAGGTGATCCATGGTTTTTTACGAGGTTGTTACTCCTCTCCCTTCTCCTCCCACATATTATTATATTATTTCTTATTTTAAATGTATGTAAATACATTTTTGTATATTTACAGACAAATATATGGTTATATACAATAATAGTAGTTTATGATACAAGTGTGTGAAGAAGGGCTTTGTGCATAAGTTGCCATGAGTTTAAAGCACGAGCTGAAGGCGAATGGTTTCATCGCAATGAGTAGATTTAATTTACATTAGGTTATGGTTAGGTTAAGTTATGTTAGAGCCAGATAAATCCAAATTGAGAGACCGAGACTTCTTGATTCAAAATAAGAAAAATTAATTCAATTCTAATAAACGTCAGAAAATTTATTTGCACTACGTCGATGATTTTTGTTTAGTGACGCAAGTTGTTGCCATAGCAACAACAAACAGAAATCGTGTAATAATGAAACTACATTTGATTTACATTGGACTTTTACGCACGATTTGGATACTTTTACACACGATTATAATAATGGCATCCTTCACATACAATAATGTATTTATGAATGTATATGTGAGTAAATAAAATATATATTTTTTAATTATTGGTCTGCTTTCATAACTAAATTATAATTCTCATTTCATCGCATTTGTCACAATGAAAATGTGGTCACTTTAGACTTATGTGAAAATTACATGGATGGAGCCCATAAGGTGGATGTTTTAGAACATACTATCTTTCCCTACTAAATATCTTAAATTTTATTTTTACAAATCACTTATCTGATCTATCTATTCACTTTCTTCAATATATTTATTGTATACTTTATGCATTATACAAAGGGCTATCGCCACTATCTACTCATTAATTTAATTTATCTGTTTTATCTATTTAAATATTTACACGATTTAATCAATTATTACTTTGATTACTACGTGATATGTATCTACATTGACATACATTTATTAGATTTTTACCTCCAAAGGATGACATCCATCACAATTGAGTAATTCCGCTCCTTGTGTAATCAATTTGGTACCGACTTTTATTTTATTTTTGTAGATCTGATGACACAACGGTGCGTCAATTATAGTGCGGACCGAGTACCATCCGTCGGTTAATTCCAATTCAAATTTATGGCTACCGATCTGCAACCATAAAATTAGTCAATATTCTTAAACAGTGACTTTTATTTACCAGAATTATATCAGATACACACAAAATCATCCGCTTCTGCGATACATCGTCCCTCTCCAGAATGCGCCTTAACGCTGACCGTTCAGCCTTATCTATTTCTCTATCATATCTAACAAACTCTGTAATACAATACAATTTATGTTACAAGACAAGCGTATTTACCTGTATTTCAGTTGTGCAATGATGTTTTCGATTGATAACGAGTCTTTGAAATATTGCGGAAAATTTCTTTCATAGCTAGCCAATTTCCAGACAATCCACTTGTAATGATTCGACACCCAAGATTTGTGCAAGAGTTTTGGATCAACGCCTTCCATCGCTCTGAACGCATTATTAACTTCTGTGACTCCAACGATATTCGAGGAATTTGGAATCACTGTTGCTCCATCGATTGTTTTGATAACAGAAATATTATCACTATAACTAAAATACATAAATTTAAATTAACATTTTATACGCGACTCGAGTTTCGACGAGTTTGAATTTATAGCTATAGTTTTGGTGAGGAGAGGCGCTGCCTATCTGTCTATAGTCCATTTTTTTAAGAATGCAGTAACTAGAAACCTGATTTACACCATGACAAATGTTCAATCTAGTTACAAAATTTGGCGCTAAATTCAAATATAGTAACTTGAATATAAAATTGGTAATTTATTATTGGTTTTATTGAATATCTTATTATTATTCATTAAATACTCCAAATGGCAACAATAGTAATAAAATAGAAACAAATAAATGGAGAAAAACGCAAAAAATCTAAAAGATACAAACAGATCAGATGATATTTGTGAATTGACATGGCAGCCATTGACAACTAAGTTGCAAATGTATGTGAAAAGGAAGAGAGAAAAAAGGTTGAGATGGAGAAGTAAATATCGTATATAAGTAAATAATAAGGCATATCTTTCCTGTACTGCATTCTTAAAAAAAATGGACTATAGTTACAAGAGCTTGCGTGAGATTAAAAAGTTTGGAAAAGATTAGGTCGGTTTACCTGTTAAGGAGATTAACAGAGGAATTACGAATTTGTTTGAAAATTTTCAATGAGTTCATCTAGGCATGTCACCTCGGAATCTAACGGAATAAGCTGAATTTTGGTATAGACCTTTATTTTAGCATTACAAATGTTGTCTCAAAAGTCACATATGCCAACGTGTGAGCGTCCTTAGATATTCAAGGTCAAAGGTCGTAAAAATCAGTTTTTTGAGAATACCTCGTTTTCTCTGCCTCCTATCGTATTTGCATTTATTATGAAAGTTGTAGAGAATAAAATTCTCTACAAATTTCATCTGAAATCTTTTTTTATACGTCTAACCGTTTTTGAGATAGAGTGCGCAGAGTGTGGAGCACTCAGCCATACGTACCTAGGTTTAATTTTGAAGGTTATCATGGCTGATTTGTATTTTATTTGTTACTTTCTCAACGTAATTCTGAGACTGTTGTGCGCGGTATAGACTTTATAATAAGCAAGTATTGACTTCTTTTACGTTGACTTCTGTGAACGTTCATATTGAGTGTCGAAAATTGTACGCTAGTAAAAATTCAATTAAAGCAGCGAAACGTCGCCTTGAAGAAACTGAACCTTCAACGTTATCTACGTCTTATCAGTAAAGTAAATACTCTTGACTTTAAAGACAAGGTCGTGAAAAGAGCAGAAGAACGGAGCGATACTTTGGAAGGATTAGTGATAAACCGTGTATCTATAAATTCTAAGAAACTACTGATACGCTGAATTTTTGCTTTTGGATCCCCGTTTGTGCTGTCAGAAGGTGTATGTAGCATTCAAAAAATTTAAAAAATCTGGACCTGGTGGAAACTTCTGCTAAGAATAAGATTCTGCTTACGGCATCTGAGGACCAATAGTCTTTGATATTTCGAACTGTCATGGTACCCATTTTCACCATAACGCCAATGAAAGCCTAAAACTCCTCCTTCTCATCATCTTTCCATGTATGCCAAATGGATATGCGTACTCATTCGTCATTTCTCATCTCCTCAACATCTTTCCATGTATGCCAAATGGATATGCGTACTCATTCGTCATTTCTCATCTCCTCAACATCTTTCCATGTATGCCAAATGGATATGCGTACTCATTCGTTTTTGAAACTAAATCATCCACGAGTTCTTCAGTGAAATATAATTTCCAAAATCCAGTGGTTCCACAATCGAAGAAGAAACTTGTGGTGAAACATCAAAAGTCTGCGCCTCTTGCGAAAAACTATAACACTTCCACTACTACCGTCACTTTCATATTCAAACTCATAATCGCTAATTTTTAAATTATCGGAGATATCAAAATCGCTGTCATCTTTACTCTAAGCCGATATAAAATTTTCTTCACTCTCGTTCATATTCGGGTGAATAGAACGTAAGTTCTTTTCACGTAAGTTTTTATTAATTGCCACCCTGGCAATTAATAAAAACTTACGTGAACACTATAACAAGTTTTTTTTTTTTTGAAGTCCGATGCTACTAGAGAAAAAACAATAAGTTGATCGCTTACAAAGTGTGAAATGATCCAAAATATAAGCTATTACAAAAAATACTGCTTAACACGTGGACTGTAGGGCGGGCTTCTTTTATGTACGCATTGCAGTGCGCTATGACTCGTACCCGTCGAGTGGATTCGGTGAGCAGTTCGGTGGGGGTCCTCTAACAACAAATAACGGTCCGGCCACTACACGTAAACATTTCTCCGCTGCAGACCCAAAGGTCCTGCCACTACCCGGACACATGTCCCCGCTACGGAGACTAAAGTCTAGCGGACCGCAAAGGGTTGAAATGTAGTTAATTTAATTAATTATCTACAATGCTAACTAAATTGGACTAGATGTATTAGATTGTGCTTTCTATGGTCCACTTAATTACTATAAGTTAGTAGTCTAATTCAAGTTCAAAATGAAATTGTTGCAACTTGAAGTTGTCGCAATACGAAGCCGCAACATGAAGTTGTCGCAACGTGAAGTGGTTTCAACATGGAAGTTGTTTCAACGTGAATTTGAAATTTGGATTCGAGGTGAAAAAATCTCTTCTTATAGTTGAAACTATATATTATAGTCTGCTTCGAATAGAGATTTTGGTTATTAGTAATTTTGACAATTTTTGCAAAATAATTTGACGTTTTCGTCCAATTTTGACACAAAACAAAATAATTTTGCAAGGTTTGTCCATTCAAATTAACAAAAAAAAACAATATTTGTTTCGTGTAAAGATTTTGGTTTTTGAAAATTTGGCAATATTTGCCAATTATTTTGACATTTTCGTCCAATTTTGACATAAAAGAAATGAATTTAGCAAAGTTTGTCCACTCAAATCAACAAAAAAACAGAATTTGCTTCGAATAGAGATTATGGTTTTAGAAAATTTGGCAATTTTTGCAAATTATTTTGACGTTTTCGTCCAATTTTGACACAAAACTACAAAGAATTTTGCAAGGTTTGTCCATTCCAATCAAAAAGAAATAACAAATTTTGCTTCGAATAGAGATTTTTGTTTTTAAAAATTTGTCAATATTTGCCAATTACAGTCGAACTTCCATAACTCGGACTTCTGTAACTCCAATTTTTCTATAACTCGAATATTTTTAGAAATTCAATACGTTTAGATAGCATTTTACACATATAAATAAACTTTCTTAACTCGAATTTTCCTTAACTCTATTTAACTATTTCCTTAACAATTTTTCCATAACTCGTAGTAAAAATTTGTACAATGGTAAAATTTTACATACAAAATAATCTCTCCAATTTTTTAACCGCCGCGTATTTTCCAAAACTTATGATGCCGGATATTGCTTGCCATAAACCATCGATAGTGTAATCCTCTCAAATCAAATATTTTATTTTTCATATTTTATAATCACCAAAAACTCGAACAAAGAAAAACTGAGAATTTTCCAGCTATAGGAATATTACGACAAGATATTATTCTCCCGAGAATCGGTAATCCAAAAATCGACGATATAATCGAAGATCACCGACAAGGTGCTATATATTATGTAAACCAGCGTGTCCCAAACATTTTTCTTCGTGATCCGGTTATTTTAATATTTTTCTTTCGCGACCCGTAGATATTGTTCATCAAATGAGAGAAATAGTCAGAAACGGCATATATGTAGTGCGCACTGCACAGTAGTTTAGTTGCGCATTCATGTGATAACAATTAAAATATATTTCAAAATAGCGAGTTGAACATTTTATAACAAGAAAAAGCGAAAATGAGATCAGAAATGCGTTTACATGTTGTAAGTTAGAACATGTAAACGTTAGCTTATAAACGTTTCTTGCAAGTTCTTACTTGCAAGAAATATACGTAATATGCGTAAATGATAGCTAATTGATAGCCGAAAACTTACAAAGAATAGTGAATAAGTACTAGTTTTTTTACAATTAAATTCAAAATAATTTAAGTTTGTGTTCTCTTACAAGTCGCGACATTGTGAGAAGTTATTTATTTTTAATAGTTTCTTCCAAGAATAGCTTTATATATTCGCAGAAACTATAATATATTTTTGCAAACAATAATATTATTTAATAATATCCATTTAATTTTATTTAGTTATAAGTATTTTACATTTTCGTGAAAATAAATAAACTAAAACAAAAGCAGCTAATTTTTTTTAGAATTTCTTTGCGACCCGGTACTATTTTTCCGTGGCCCGGTAACGGGTCGCGACCCGGCATTTGAGAAACTCTGATGTAAACAATTAAAAACATTTAAAAAAAATAATATATTAATTAAAATTATTTTTAATTAATTAATTAATGTAAATATGTATATACTTTGAATAAATTGTGTATAGTGTATTTTACTCATTTTACAGTTGTATGTATTTCTATAACTCCAATTTTCTATAACTCGAATTTTTTTCATGAACTATGGCAATTCGACTTAGGGAAGTTCGACTTTATTTTGATATTTTCGTCCAATTATGACATAAAACAAATGAATTTTGCAGTTTGTCCAATCAAATAAACAAAATTTGTTTCGAATAGAGATTTTGGTTTTCGAAAATTTGGCAATTTTTGAAAATTATTTTTACGTTTTCCTCCAATTTTGACACAAAAAAAAGAATTTTGCAAGATTTGTCCATTGAAATTAACAAAGAAAAAAAAAACAAATTTTGTTTCGTATAAAGATTTTGTTTTTTGAAAATATGGCAATATTTGCCAATAATTTTGACATTTTTGTCCAATTTTGACATAAAACAAATGATTTTTGCAAAGTTTGTCCACTAAAATTTACAAAAAAACAGAATTTCCTTCGAATAGAGATTTTGGTTTTAGAAAATTTGGTAATTTTTGCAAATTATTTTGACGTTTTCGACCGGTTTTAGAAAATTTGGTAATTTTTGCAAATTATTTTGACGTTTTCGAATAGAGATTTTGGTTTTCGAAAATTTGGCAATTTTTGAAAATTGTTTTTACGTTTTCCTCCAATTTTTGACACAAAAAAAAGAATTTTGCAAGATTTGTCCATTGAAATTAACAAAGAAAAAAAAACAAATTTTGTTTCGTATAAAGATTTTGTTTTTTGAAAATATGGCAATATTTGCCAATAATTTTGACATTTTTGTCCAATTTTGACATAAAACAAATGATTTTTGCAAAGTTTGTCCACTAAAATTTACAAAAAAACAGAATTTCCTTCGAATAGAGATTTTGGTTTTAGAAAATTTGGTAATTTTTGCAAATTATTTTGACGTCTTCGAATAGAGATTTTGGTTTTCGAAAATTTGGCAATTTTTGAAAATTGTTTTTACGTTTTCCTCCAATTTTTGACACAAAAAAAGAATTTTGCAAGATTTGTCCATTGAAATTAACAAAGAAAAAAAAACAAATTTTGTTTCGTATAAAGATTTTGTTTTTTGAAAAATATAGCAATATTTGCCAATAATTTTGACATTTTTGTCCAATTTTGACATAAAACAAATGATTTTTGCAAAGTTTGTCCACTAAAATCTACAAAAAAACAGAATTTCCTTCGAATAGAGATTTTGGTTTTAGAAAATTTGGTAATTTTTGCAAATTATTTTGACGTTTTCGTCCGGTTTTAGAAAATTTGGTAATTTTTGCAAATTATTTTGATGTTTTCGAATAGAGATTTTGGTTTTCGAAAATTTGGCAATTTTTGAAAATTGTTTTTACGTTTTCCTCCAATTTTTGACACAAAAAAAAGAATTTTGCAAGATTTGTCCATTGAAATTAACAAAGAAAAAAAAAACAAATTTTGTTTCGTATAAAGATTTTGTTTTTTGAAAAATATAGCAATATTTGCCAATAATTTTGACATTTTTGTCCAATTTTGACATAAAACAAAAGATTTTTGCAAAGTTTGTCCACTAAAATTAACAAAGAAACAGAATTTCCTTCGAATAGAGATTTTGGTTTTAGAAAATTTGGTAATTTTTGCAAATTATTTTGACGTTTTCGTCCGGTTTTAGAAAATTTGGTAATTTTTGCAAATTATTTTGACGTTTTCGAATAGAGATTTTGGTTTTTGAAAATTTGGCAATTTTTGAAAATTGTTTTTACGTTTGCCTCCAATTTTGACACAAAAAAAAGAATTTTGCAAGATTTGTCCATTGAAATTAACAAAGAAAAAAAAACAAATTTTGTTTCGTATAAAGATTTTGTTTTTTGAAAATATGGCAATATTTGCCAATAATTTTGACATTTTTGTCCAATTTTGACATAAAACAAATGATTTTTGCAAAGTTTGTCCACTAAAATCTACAAAAAAACAGAATTTCCTTCGAATAGAGATTTTGGTTTTAGAAAATTTGGTAATTTTTGCAAATTATTTTGACGTTTTCGTCCGGTTTTAGAAAATTTGGTAATTTTTGCAAATTATTTTGATGTTTTCGAATAGAGATTTAGGTTTTCGAAAATTTGGCAATTTTTGAAATTTGTTTTTACGTTTTCCTCCAATTTTTGACACAAAAAAAAGAATTTTGCAAGATTTGTCCATTGAAATTAACAAAGAAAAAAAAACAAATTTTGTTTCGTATAAAGATTTTGTTTTTTGAAAATATGGCAATATTTGCCAATAATTTTGACATTTTTGTCCAATTTTGACATAAAACAAATGATTTTTGCAAAGTTTGTCCATTAAAATTTACAAAAAAACAGAATTTCCTTCGAATAGAGATTTTGGTTTTAGAAAATTTGGTAATTTTTGCAAATTATTTTGACGTTTTCGTCCAGATTTAGAAAATTTGGTAATTTTTGCAAATTATTTTGACGTTTTCGAATTAGAGATTTTGGTTTTCGAAAATTTGGCAATTTTTGAAAATTGTTTTTACGTTTTCCTCCAATTTTTGACACAAAAAAAAGAATTTTGCAAGATTTGTCCATTGAAATTAACAAAGAAAAAAAAAACAAATTTTGTTTCGTATAAAGATTTTGTTTTTTGAAAATATGGCAATATTTGCCAATAATTTTGACATTTTTGTCCAATTTTGACATAAAACAAATGATTTTTGCAGTTTGTCCACTAAAATCTACAAAAAAACAAAATTTCCTTCGAATAGAGATTTTGGTTTTAGAAAATTTGGTAATTTTTGCAAATTATTTTGACGTTTTCGAATAGAAATTTTGGTTTTCGAAAATTTGGCAATTTTTGAAAATGGTTTTTGCGTTTGCCTCCAATTTTGACACAAAAAAAAGAATTTTGCAAGATTTGTCCATTGAAATTAACAAAGAAAAAAAAACAAATTTTGTTTCGTATAAAGATTTTGTTTTTTGAAAATATGGCAATATTTGCCAATAATTTTGACATTTTTGTCCAATTTTGACATAAAACAAATGATTTTTGCAAAGTTTGTCCACTAAAATCTACAAAAGAACAGAATTTCCTTCGAATAGAGATTTTGGTTTTAGAAAATTTAGTAATTTTTGCAAATTATTTTGACGTTTTCGTCCAATTTGTGTCCAATTTTGACCCAAAACAGAAGAATTTTGCAAGTCCTTGTGTTTTGCAAGTGTTTGTCCACTCACAACAAGAAATAACAAATTTTTCTTCGAAAGAGTTTTTGAAATTTTGTCAATTTGCCAATTGTTTTGACATTTTCGTCCAATTTTGACATAAAACAAATGAATTTTGTAAAGTTTGTCCACTCAAATCAACAAAAAACAAAATTTGCTTCGAATAGAGATTTTGGTTTTTGAAAATTTGGCAATATTTGCAAATTATTGCAAACAATACAAAGTTATAAAAGTATTCTGCACGGGCTATAATGTTCAGAATATTGAGCACATAATCACATCAGTACAAAAAAGTAATTCGCAGTGAAAGGGTTAAAACCAGTGCCATCTCCAATAAGAAAGATTCACCAAATCGACGAAGTTACACAAGCAATGAAAGAAACTTATGAGTTTTTAGAAAATCATGAAGATTCGCAATTTACATTGACAGAGCTCAGAAATGTCCTTACGGAGTTTGTACCCGATGATAAAACAATCATTACTAAACTACAAGTATTAATCAAATATAACAATCACGAAAAAAGTTGGTACGTTTACTATAATATCTTTATGTACTCGCACGCCAAAATGAAAACAATAAATACATATTGTATGTGAAGGATGCTATTATTATAATCGTGCGTAAAAGTATCCAAATCGTGCGTAAAAATCCAATGTAAATCAAATGGAGTTTCATTATTAAACGATTTCTGTTTGTTGCTATGGCAACAACTCGCGTCACTAAACAAAAAACATAGACGTAGTAAAAATACATTTTCTGACGTATATTAAAATTGAACTCATTGCGATTAAACCATTCGTCTTCGGCTCGCGCTTTAAACTTCGCAACTGATGCACAAAAGCCCTTCTTCACACACTTGTATCATAAACTACTATTTCGCGATGCACAGCTTAATTTATTATCCCAAGCTTGGTACGAGAATAAAAAAAGCACTCCTCAAGAAGAACGGTTACGAGTAGTCTTTAGGGAAGATATTCGTTAAAACGATATAATACATTGGGATTCAGGATTTACTTTGCGGTAAGGCAGGGCTTCTTAAACTATAGGTCGTGACCCCAAATGGGGTCGCTTAGCGAAATCTTGGGGTGGCGAGATTTTAATGTAAAATATTTAACATAAATTAAAGAAAGTGCTCACATGTTTCGATTCAGTTGGGTGAAAAAACTGATAAACAGCTCTGTTGTTAGTATATGTCAGGTACGTTTATAAAGAAAACGTACCTGAAGTATTGCTAACGGAATAAAAACGGAAAACGGAAGTATTGCTATTATGTCGTTCTTTGAAAGACCATACTATGGGGAAAGATATATAATGTAAAGTTGACAAATCCATAAAAACTGAAGGGTTAGAATAGAAAAATTATATGCTGCTCATTATGAACATATAACTTTTCCTCGCTACGTTATTCATCGGGAGGCCCTCGCAGCAAAAAAAATTAGCACCAGAATTGAACGATATGCTTCAGTATCCTGCTAAGATTATAAATTTTATTGAGAACCATGGCTTCTTCTACCATTCAACACTACATATTTAGGTGAAATTACTTTGTTATTCTTCTTTGTTCTTCTTTGCAATCATCATCGCTATCTTCATCTTGGAAGCGGTAGCTCGGAATAACTCTTGGGATGTGGTATCATACCACTCTCTCAGGTTACGCAGCCATGAGTATCTGCGTCAACCACTGTTCCGTTTGCCTATTACTTTGCCCTGTATTATCAGTTGAAGCAACTCATATTTTTCTCCTCTGGATATATTGCCTAGATATTGTAGCTTCCTTCTTTTTATTGTTTGTATGATTTCTCGTTACTTGTTCATGCGTTGCACCATTACTCTAGTGTTCGTCACTTTGTCCGTCCATGGTATTTTAAGCAATCGTCTATAACACCACATCTCAAAGGCTTCTAGCTTTTTTATTTGTGTTTGTTTTAAAGTCCATGCTTCCTTTACATATAGTAGAAAGGCTACGTGTTCTCCGTAGCCTTTGTTACCTTGATTACTTTGTTACCTTGAATAAATATCTAATCCCAATATCGTTCATCGCTAAAAAATGTTAGAGAGGTTATACATCCAACACATATCACATATTGCACCAGGATTTTGTTTGTTATGCAGTACTTAATCGCTTAACCGCTGCGCTCGAATATATTTGAACGTACTAAGACTGGAATATATACCATTATTGAAAAAAATGCTGTTTTGATGAGGAATACATATATAATTTTTGTAACTATAATTAATACAATTTTACAATAATCAGAAATAGGGTCGTGAATGAAAAAAGTTTAAGAAACCCTGCGCTAAGGTACTTATGGCTGAGAGCTCCACACTCTGCGTCCTCTATCTCAAAAACGATTCGATGTATAAAAAAAGGTTACAGATGAAATTTGTAGAGACTTTTATTCTCTACAACTTTCGAAATAAATGCAAATACGATAGGAGGCAGAGAAAACGAGATATTCTCTTAAAACTAATTTTTGCGACCTTTCACCTTGAATATCTAAGGACGCTCACACGTTGGTATATGTGACTTTTGAGACAACATTTGTAATGCTAAAATAAAGGTCTATACAAAAATTCAGCTTATTCCGTTAGATTCCGAGGTAGGCCCCAAGATAACTGTACTATAAGATAGCTGACTCCAGAACATTAAGTTTCTTCGAGCCTTTGTTGCAATTATGCAAGATTTTTAGATTTAACTATTTCGGGGAATTTGTCATTATATTCTAGACCAGCGTATTTTCAAACAAACCCGTAATAGTTAACCTCCTTAAGAAACAAACCGACATAATCTTTTCTTCTTCTTCTAAACTACAGACAGACACCGCCCTTCCCCACCAAATTTATTGGTATAAATTCAAACTCATCAATTTATAAGTTACTTGAAAATGACCTACAACCACCTCAACTCGAGTCGAGTCATATAATATTTTTACATATGAAGTGTGGTTAACACATAGTAAAATTTTCAGTTCAGACCATCCAGGTATCCATTGAAACACACACACAAAATTTCATAAAAATCGGTCTTTCCGTTTAGGACGACAAACACAGAATTTTCTCTCTAAAGGTAGGCGTCCACATTTTCGCATCGTTCGTATCGGGCGCATCGCATCAATCGCATTATTTTTGTACAATGCGTCCATAGTATCAGCAGCGATCGGATTTGCCGACGCAACTACCAGCAAATACCATATTGCGTATGACGTCATAGGCACGCATCGTTAAGGCTCCTTCAGACCGGCGCGGAGCTTATGCTGCGCGAAATTTCCGCAACGAAAAATTCGCTAGCGAATTTTAGAAATTTTTTTAGAATTAGATTAGATTATGGTTAGGTTGCCATAGTAACAACAAACAGAAATCGTTTAATAATGAAACTCCATTTGATATACATTGGACTTTTACGCACGAATACTTTACACACCTATAATAATGACATCCTTCACATACAATAATGTATTTATTAATGTGTTCAATATGGCGTGTGAGTAGATAAAACTCATTTTAGAATTAAACATAGGTTCATAAAATAAATGTGATTACAGAGATCACCATTTCAAAACACAGCGGCAGCCTTTTTCTCATCTGAACATCATCTGTACATAAGCCGCCATGTCAGTCGCTCCGCCGCGATATCGCACCGGTTGCGGCAGCGAAACTTCCGCTCCGGTCTGTGAGCACCTTTAAAGTTGCCCCACGGAGCATCGGCATTGCCGACGGCACAACCGACGGTTAGAACGTTCAGCGCCTCCGTGGAATAAATTGCTAACTAGTAAAAGCGCACACTAACGGGAACACTATTTGATTTTTCCTTCTAGGCCCTCCACCTCCACTGATTTTGACCTTGACACTTCGGGTTTCGATTTTGAATTTTCCCGCGTGCGCTGAATTTTAAATTTTCCCGCGCACAATTTTAAATTTTCCCGAGCGGCCGCATGTGGAAAACCGGAAGTGAGATCCGTACGATGCGGATCAGTGGACGCACTTGTATGACTTTCTATAGAAAGAATACTACGATCCGTTTAATGCGATACGTCCGATACGTGCGATGCGAAAATGTGGACGCCTACCTTAAAGATTATAATAATATAACAACATTACTTACTTAGAGATGTTAAAATGTAATTTCTCTGCGTTCTTGGGAACTACAGCGAAAATATGATCAGCAATGTTAAAATAATTGATGTTCTCCTCACTGGACATGAACAACTTTTCCAAACTAACTCTTTCCCCACTATTCTGCTTCTTCGTAGATAAAACCCCCAACCGTTGCCTACAACAAAAACAGAATTGTATCGCTACAATTATCAATCAATTAATACTAACTTGCTATGAACAACATCATTGCTCTCCAAAATCTTCTTCTGCTGTTCCAAAGCTGTCATCCTCCCTTCCAAAATTAAAAGCTTCTTCTTCAAAGTCGAATATTCCTTATCAATTTCACTCTGCATTTCCGATAAATCCGAACAAGATTTCTCGTGGAAGATTATGGACGATTTGTAATTGATGTTTTCTGTTATATCTTTTTTAATTGGTGTTATATCAAGAGTCATTTCAGCAGATTTTCCAATGGGTGTTGATGTAAAATTTCCTAGTGAATCTTGTTTGGGTTTAATGGGCGTTGAGTTTACGCCGATTAAATTTCTACCGCTTGAGTTGAAACTATCGTCGGATTTGTCGGAATCGTACAAGAGTAGCTTTGCTTTTTCCAGTTTTTCTTTGTGAATATTTATTGGTTTATAGCGAGAAGTTCCCAATCTACGTTTCGAATTAAACGATTTTATGCTTCTTTGTGACGGTGATCTGTACAGGGACTGTTGTATCCTTCTTAAAGGTGAAGAACTTGCCGATACCTTTTCTATAGCGGTATCGTAGGTGTTGACAACGTCTTCTATGAGTTCGTGAGCTGTTTTACTTGGATATTTGACTTCTTGAATTTCAGATTCCCCTTTGTCTTTTGCTTCGAGATTTGTTTTACTTTGTTCGTTTAAATTCGATTGTTCGACATCGAGGTTATTAAAAACATTTATAGCCATGTCAAACTTCTCTTTTGATATGGTTAGGGCTTTTCCAGAAGCTGAGGAAAACTCGGCGGAGGTAAAATTCATAGCTGCGGTGCCGAAACTTTTATTCTCGTTAAAATTCAAGGCCTTTCTGGAATGGACGCCTTCGCGATGTTTCAAAACGGATTTTGGCTTGAGAATTTTCCTATCTTTGATATTATCCTCTTTTATGGATTCTTCGAAAAGCTTTTCCGCATTTTGTAGCAATTCATTCGAAACGTCGATTTGTTTTCCGGAAGCCATTTTGAAACTGCTGCACGAAGCTAAAGAAATATTTGGGTTGTTCCAAGCTCTATCTTCGTAGATTTTCTGCTTTGGTTTTTCTGCGCTAGTTGCATTATTTTCTGTAAACATTTTTTCAGCTTTTTGGTCTGAGACTTCGCTATTTTCCCTTTCTTCTTGACTTTCATATGCTTCATGGATCATTCCTTCATCACCAATTTTTGCATTTTCATTATTTCCACTTTGAGCCTCTTTCTTCGTTGCGTTTTTAACGCTTTTCTCAAACTTACCATCATCTTCAATCGCTTTTTCTTTGAACATTTTTTGTGCTTTTTTCAGCATCTCATTGCAAATCCTGATTTCTTTTCCTGAAGCCAATTTGAAGCCACTGTAATCAACAGAAGGGATTATTAAATTACTTGAAACTTTCTTTAAATCCTGCCCTTCCTGTTTCTGTGAAGTTGTTTCTGATTTCACATCCTTATCCATCTCATTGAGATTTGTTCTTATGTTACTACCGTTTTCTGATTTTATATTAATTTTGATGCGATTATTGCCAATGCATATTTGAACTTTGTTATTGGAAGCCAAAGAAATTGTGTTGTTCAAATTTTCAGTGTTTGTGCTACTGTCGTAAATATTGCTAGCCAGATCTATCTTGCGCAAATGTTTTGGTGATTTCTTATTTCCTAAATCCTTTTCCTCGATAATCCTTACATTTTTCTGTTCCTTCTTTTCGTTATTCAATCTAGTGATTCTACTATCTCCTTGATCACAAGATTCCACAGCACCTTTCGAATTAAATTTCAGTTTCTTGGGACTAGATATCGTAACATCAGAAGTATCAGTTATTTTAGAACATTCTGAACTTTTCTTATTCCTGCTTTTCTTAGCAATCCCATCTTTATATTTCTTCCTTTTGTCCCTTTGCATTTGTTCGAGATAAATAGTTTCCATATCGACTTGAGCTACCAAACTTTTGTACTCCTCGTACATTCTCTCGGCTTCTTTAATGTCTTCTACAGCAAAACCTAAATAATCATCTTGATTCTTAACCGACTTCAAAGTTTTCACAATGCCTTTATACTTTTTATTCTCTTTAAAAAATTCGTTGGAGAAATTGAAATTTGAAACTGTGCTTGGACTAATGTTGACAAACACCGAATTCTTCGAACTTTGCGGTTTGGAATCTATATCACATTTATTTAACTTTTTCTTTTGCTTGTTAATCATTTCTTTGATGTTTTGCGATAGATCGGATATATAAGTGTCATTCGAACATAAGACCAAAGCCGCTTCACATTCCCTTCGTGTGCTTTGGTCTAATTTTTGTTCCAACAACTTTTCTAAGCCTTTTATTTCACTTTCAAGTGTAGTATTGGAATCATCTGTGGCAAGATTGTAGTCTAACTGGCTAATAGGAATCTTTTTAGCATTAATATAATTCTCATTATATTCATCTTCGACATTGTGAACAGCAATTAGAAGTTCAGCATCTGTAATTCCCGTGTTTTTACTTTCTTGCGTAAAATTAAAATCCCTCATCACAGAATCTTTACTTGAATCCGTACTAATAAAATGTTTATTATTAAAGACTCTAACAGCTCCTGTATGAACCATGTTATTAGACTCAATGTCTTCAACTGATCCTGAAAAAGTAGTCTTGCTTATTGGTAACGTAGCAAATTGTTTATTTTCGTATATCATGTTGAAATTGCTAGAATTGTTGCCTTTCTTCTCATCAACATTCTCTTCGGAAATATCACCTGAAGCACATTTATATTCTGGCTGTTTAAAGTGTCTCCTCGTTTTGATATTATTTTCCAGTTCGGATTCTATGGTATTATCTGTTAAAATGTCTGCAAATAATTCCGAGTATTTTTTAATTTTGCTTTCGGAAATTGAAATGGATCTTCCAGTAGCAGTTTCAAATCCACTGGTAGTGTGTTTACTAAAATTGCTCGCCTTCGCAATGATTTCATTTTTGAAATCGGAAATGTTTTTGTCTTCTATTTTCTTTATATTGTAATCGCCAGGATGTTTGAATTCCGAAGAGCTGTTTATTGGGATGGGAATCGATGAACATCTTTTTTCAAATTTTGATGATTCGTGTGCTTTTGTTCCATCTCCAGGAAGTGAGAGTTCTTTTTGGCTTTGATTTCTTCTGTTCACTTTCTTGTCGAGCAAAGCTTTTCTGCTAAACCTCTTCTTGTTCAAGATCGGGGATAGAGGCTTCTCGAAGTTACTTGCACAGGAATTCTCCAAAGAATTTGCAGTGGAAAAGTTATTGGTAATTTTATTTTCCATCTAAAATTGTTGCTTATTGAAAGTGTAGGAAATTAAAGTTTACTATAAATGGAGAACATTTTCTTAATTTTGGCTTTTATTTTGACGGATTAAAAAATTAGCCCTCTTTGCTGTAACTTAATATGATATGTCATGCATTTATTCCAAGACTAAATGAAAGGGCTATGTTTAAATATACAAACAATGATATTAAATTAAGATAATAATTAAGGAAAATATTGAAATTTATTAAAAAAACTTTAAATTTGAGGTTATCAAATATTTTATTGACAAAATTGTAATAAAAAGTTTACCTTCAATATTTAGATCATTTTCGACTTACATTGTGTTATTCCCTGCTTTTTATTAAATTTCTAAACATATTTGCATTCTAAAATATTAGAATCTTTGTTATTATAGAAATTTAGCGCCATGTCAATTGACATATGAAATTTACATAATGCGGATTTTATGCAAAATTTAACCATAGAATCTTTTTTTTTCTTCAAACTATAGAATAAATAAACGTTATTATATATAAATAATAAACATAAAATATTATTAATATAATAATGATTGAAATATGAATAAATGGAACTTAATTTTATTAATTATTAGATTCGCAATTTTTTAATTTTACTTTCTCTGTTGGTAACATTTGCAAACTGTCAATGTCACATTAACGTCGAACATTCTGGCCTGTTTATTATGTTACGACGTATAATTTAAAAAATGATTGATATTGTTGCTGCAGAAGGTATTAGAGACATTTTAACCAATTTCGAAGATCACGATCTATTTGGATTGGCCACAACCGTCACTCAAGGACTCTTAAAAAATAAATTAGAATCCAGAGAAGGTAAACAAGATAACATATCTATATAGACAAACATAGATAAGAAAAGTAGACTTTTAATAATCTCTTCTGATTGTGAAGATTAGCGTTTGACAAGACATAAGGGTTTGATCATCAAGGTTCCATCTATCCTAGACTTGTAATAATCTAATCTAACTGTGTTGACAAGACTTCAAGACTCATTGAGGTTTCATTTAAGTCTATCAGACCTGAAGACTATTAGACCTGATAATCACAGATTTTTATGAATTTTGGATATTTTATATGCCCACTATACACACAACGGTCCACTGGATAAGCCTACCTGTGCAGGTTTGCCTGAACGGGTTGACCAGAGTGTTTGTGGGAATAGACCTGTGCAGTTTCTTGCATACGGTTGACCTGCGCAGGCAAACCTGAACATGTAACCTCTCTGGTACACAGTAGCGTGCATGGCGGGCAGTAGAGGGACCTATCCCCAGTACTTAGGTAGTGGCTTTTCATTCAATGGCTCTTAGTTTCTAGAAAAATTGATGCTAAAGTACCGTTTATTCATGCCTGTTAGACATTTTAACCAAGCGATTGTAGCCCGATGGATGAGGTTATTATTATTATTTGAGAAATTTTTTCACCCCTTGGTAGAATCAGCACGTGCATAGCCAGGTTTTAGTTTTGGGGGAGGTTTCAAGAAAATACACAAACAAATGCGCCAATTTACTTTCTAAAACTGATACACAAGGGTTCCTAAACTCCACATTACCAAGCTCACTTGAAGAGAGCTGTCTCTCCTTATTTCAATATAATATTTATGTTATATTTTGCCCCCCACCTGGCTACACCCATGGTAGAATGTCTTTGAACCCCATGACTTACGAATAAAATGCGTGTTGACATACCCATATACATGTGATCTTACCACATATAGGTACATGATGACAGATACATCATTGTTGATACATCGGTGATACAGTGCCTAAATAATCTTAATAATCACACAAATATGATAATTAAATGTATCTAATTTTTGTATTATAATTTTGCAGAAGCCTCGGAAGCAATTATAAAATATTCGAGTGATGCAGAAAGTTTCTTGAAACGAAAAGCTGTGACTCGAGATATATTGTTCCAATACATTCACACGATAAGAGTAGCGGTGAAGCCTCCAATAACCAAAGATAAATTAGTCAACAAGATTTTAAAATATTGGGGGGAAGCACAGAATTCAGAAACTCTTGCCATTGAAAATAATGTGCAAGCTGAGCCAGTTCGACGAAATATTAACAATACAGAACAAACTGGACAGCACCTGAACATCAGTGCAAACAACATAGATACTACAAGATTAAATCAACAAGAAGTTGCCGAGGCTAACTCTGAAGTAGATTTGATGGCTCAGAAGTTCAGTGAATGGTTTTACTCAATGATGAATAAAACTAAGCCGATCAGCACTGAACACTTTTTCGAAGACGCAAATTTATCTATAAAGTTAGTTAGCAGTGATATGATGGTTCAGGATGACGTTAAAGAAAATATAGATGATATCGTCACACTTTTATTCAAAACGAAAATGGAACATAATTTGTATTTCAATCCTAATCTCTCGAAGGAAGGCACAAAGGGCAAGATGAATTCTCACGGTTTGGTGATGATTATGTCGTGCGGAACACTCCACATACATAATAGAATATCGGGCGTTTTTGAGCAGATCTTTGCCTTGGCCAGAGACCCTCACTGTGAAAACAATTGGAAAATTAAGAACACTGAACTGATCTTACGTAGTAGGAATAATGTTAGCCGACCTCCTGAATTGTGTGAATTTCCACAAAGCTTAGAAATAAAAGATTAATTTTTCTATTTTTATGTTTTAATTGTCTGTTCAAATGGTAATGTTTTAACTACCTAGCATGTTTTAAAAATTAATTTATTATTGCAAATAATCCATTTTGTTAATATAACATCTTTCTGTTACAACTTACATTGTTTATTATATAGAAATAAGTTATTTATTACGAATGTCTGAAATGTTTGCTAACCAGTTTGATGTATTGACAGAGGAACCGGATGGAGTCCTGTCAGTACTTCCAGCATATACTCGAATACAGAGCCTCTCAGAGAAAATGCGAGGCCCGGGGCAATTGATATTTGGAGGCCCCCTCCTACATCCGTTTGAAAAGTGTGCCCACCTGTCAGTAACAATAATTCTTCGCCCGCACTAACTTTTCTCCCTCCCTAAATTCTTTCCACAATCACTCCCTTCCGCTCTAAAATTTCCCGCATTATGGGCCACCCGCTACCTGACTCGTCCATGCACGCTTCCCAGTCTTTACATTTATTTTTCTTTCCTTTTTCCCATGTTAGCCTTTGCACTCTTCCATCCAATGTGCCCACCTGTCAGTACCCTCTCCGCATATGGTACACAAATTCTCCCTTTCATTCAACCAGTACCTTCTTCCCTTTTCTTCGTTGCCGCACCGAAACCTGGCTATCCTATTTTGGCTACCGCTGGACCCTCTGCTTAGGTACAAAGGGAGTCTGCCGTACACTTGTACCTTGTTGTACTCCCGATTGTACCTGCTTTCGTCTATACGGCTTTGTCGTATCTGCAGCTCTATCTCCCTACTCCTTTCACCCAACAATTTTTCACACTTTACGCCTTCCCTTTTCATCTTTTCTATCTCCTCTTTCGACAACCCTACTCGTTCATACATTTTTTTCCATTCATTTCCCCATTTTGTTAGTCTAATCCCTCCGACACCTTCCTTCCTTAAACTATTGAACACCTCTTTCACTATCGTTTCATTCCCTAACCTATACACTTTCCTTTCGTATCTTGCCACTCTCACTGATGCTTCTACTGCAACTTTATACGCATTCGCTTCTTGTAGCACCAGGTACCCTGGCGTACTCCTGTCTAATTTCAACGCCCTTTTCTACTTGTTCCATTTCGTTCATACCCCATATTTCCGCTCCATACAACAAAATACTCCGAACACACGCTTTCCACACTATCATTTTTGCCACGAAACTATCTTCAAATTTATCTTTCCAAGCATTCCAAGACCTATTAGCAGCCACCCATGCTTTCTTACATACGAACTTAATGTGCTCATTATTGGACCCATTACTACCAAACATAAATCCCAAGTATATGAACCTGCTCTATAACCTCTTCCCCCCACATCAAGCTTTCCTCTTTCTTACCAACTTTCTTTCTAAACACCATCCACTTAGTCTTCTCTACATTCACACTTAACATTCTTTTCTCAAAATATCTTTTAATCCTTCCAATCATCTCTTTCATTTCCCCTTTTGTTCTTGCTAAAGCAACTATATCATCCGCGTAAGCAAGAGACCACACTTTCATCCTGCCTATTACCACTCCTCCTGCCTGCCCATTTTTTAAAACCTTTTCTAAGTCATTTATAAAAACATTAAATAGGACAGGGCTAAGTGGACACCCTTGCTTTAACCCTTTCCTAACCCAGAATCTTTCGGATTTTTTTTCACTTATTCTAACTCTGCAGCTTGTCTTGCCGTATAGATCTGTAACCGCCTTCACTAGCCACCCACTAATTCCTTTTGCTCTCATCATTTCCCATAGCATGTTTCGGTTTACTGTGTCATATGCCGCTTTAAGATCTATGAATACAGCATACACCTTTCCACCTTTTTGTGCCAGCTCTTGCTCTATTACGTATTTTAAGGTAACCAGCTGGTCCGTTGTTCCCCTCCCTTTTCTGAATCCCCCTTGTACTTCCGGAATCACTTCCTTTTCCTCAATTTCATCCTGTATTTTCATCTCCACTACTTTTGCATATATCTAAACATAGTTATGAATGGAATTAAAGAAGAAGCTACGTGGGAAAAGGAAGTAGAGGACTTGCTAAGGGACAAATTTCAAATAAATGCGGTACAAAACATGCACACAATAGGAAGCCCGACAAATGGAAAAACCAGAGCAATATTAATTAAAATGAATAACTGGGAGGAAAAACTAAGGATAATGAAAATGAAAAACCAAATTTACTTAACAAATGCTTTTTGCGCTTCATCATCATCAAATTCGGTTGGAATCTTAGTAAGTGAGGCCCGTTAAATTATGAGGCCCATGGCAACTGGCCCTTCTGCTACCACCCCCCCCCCCCCTAATATGGCCTGCTCGAATACTACCTCCTGAGACACAATTGATTTTGTAGGGGATAGGTTCCAGGACACAATTGTCTCTATAAAGAACAACGCGTCTCGTGGTATCGACTGCATATGCCGATCAAGTCCTCTTTTAAGTGTGTCCATCAGAAGACAACTAAATTATCTGTAATTTAAGATATCAATTATCACAATCAGTTGGGTATTAAAATAATTATGTAGATTAGAAGATTAGTAAACAAGGTTTTAGCAAAATTGCATGTATTTTCATTCCATTGGTTTGGTCTGGTTTTGTCTGGTTTGGTCTCGGTTAGTCTCGTTAGGTCTGGTTAGGTTTCGTTTGGTCTGATTAGGTTTCGTTTGGTTTGATTTGATGTAATTTACATTATTTCCAACCGCCCCCCCCCCCTGACTACGCCCATGGTATGGTGTACTACCTGATGGGATAATCTATACAAATCTCACAAGAATGTAAACAAACCAGTGGCTGAAAAACTTTTACTAAACACCGACTTTAAGAAAACCTTCTAAAAATCCAGTAAACTTTAATTATTTCAAGTCTTCACAGGCAACATTCAGAGAAAAAGTTCACTCTTAAATTTTGTTTTATTTCGTAAATGTATTAATATATATTTTGTAGCTTATATGTACAAGTAAATAACAATTAAAAAATTGTTTTTCAATTTCATTCTACTTCATTATTTGTACAACATTCATTATATTACCGAATATATTTAATGCAACATTCATATAGCCCGCATTTAATTATTAGTTCCAAGATAATTTCAGAGTTACCGCTGATTTCTGTCCAAAAAATTCTTCAAGAATGTTGCGTCTTTTTGACAAGACAGACAAGACTAAACGGACTAGACAGACAAGACTAAACGGACTAGACAGACAAGACTAAACGGACTAAACAGACAAGACTAAACGGACAAGCTTAGATGAATAAGATTAGACGGACCACAATATAACAGGTGCGGAAAGGAGTGGCAGCAGAGGAATGGAATGGAGGCGGAGCGGCAAGAACAGAGACGGATTACATATCGACAGTGCCCTAGGCAGTTTTAATTAACAACTTCTAATATGAGTTCGGGCGATGTAAGAGTAGCAGTAAGAGGCGCTTTTGAAGATGTAAGTGTGTAGGAAAGTTTTTAAACTTTCACTTGAAAAGACCGTCAAACGTCGAAACTTAAGTCGTGATATGTGTACATATTTATATTACTGTGAACAACAAGTTGTATAACATTTTTACATAGTCTAAGTGTGGTAAAAACATAGTGATTTTTTCAATTCAATGTAAGTTTTTAAACGCCCATTTGTAATCTCGCGCCCCTAGTCACGTGCCTACTTTGTCTTATGAATAATCCGCGACTGGACAAGGCTAGACCAGGGGTCCGCAAAGTGGGGCTCGCGAGCCGCATGTGGCTCTTATGGTGTGAGCTTATGGCTCTTCAGAAATATATTGAAACATAAAAATAATTACAAAAAAACTTTTTTGGAAATTCTTTTCGGAAGTCTTACAATCGCCGCCGTCAAGTTCATCTCACAATCAACTCACAGTCACAGCGCGAATCTCAGTTGTTTCTTTTAGTCTGTAGTAAAGTGCATAGTTCAAAAAGTCAGTGCATAGTTTAAAATTGTGCTTTTTTGGACATAATTCAAAAACAGACAAAAAATTCTTCTCAATATATAAGCAGCCGATCTACATCGTGAATTCAAAACTGAATGGGTAACTGAATCGTTTGGGTTTGTACCTAATGTAGCTGGATTTCCAACGTGTCTTATTTCCCATGAAAAACTAGCAAAGAACAAAGAGTTTAATGTCGAGAGACATTTCGAAAATAAACACTTCGGTGATGTAAGAAAGAGAGCAATTGAAGATCTTCAGAAGAATTAAAAAAAAAATCCGGCCAAGTGCGAGTTGTGACTCGCGCACCGAGGGTTTCGTACAAACTTGTAAGTAAGGTATCTTTAGGAGGACCTAACTGTATGCAACCCATATGCTTCTGGTGCCTGACAATACCACGCAACACATTAGTGTATTTTCATTCAATTCATGTATTTTCATTTCATTCATTCAAGTCAAATTTAAATTTAATTAAGTTTAATTTTTCAGTTTGTCTTCCTTCGTCTTGGTTTGCTTTAGTTGATTTGCTTTGGTTTGTCTTGGTTTATCTTGGTTTCATCTTCCTTTGTCTTGGTTTGTTTTGGTTTGATTTGATTTGCTTTCGCTTGTCTTGGTTTATCTTGGTTTGTCTTGGTTTCACCTTCCTATGTCTTGGTTTCATCTTCCTTTGTCTTGGTTTGTTTTGGTTTGTCTTGGTTTATGTTGGTTTATATTGGTTTGTCTTGGTTTCATCTTCCTTCGTCTTGGTTTGCTTTAGTTTGTTTTGGTTTGCTTTGATTTGCTTCGGTTTATCTTGATTTGTCTTGGTTTCATCTTCCTTCGTCTTGGTTTTCTTTAGTTTGTTTTGGTTTGCTTTGGTTTGTCTTGGTTTATGTTGCTTTATCTTGGTTTGTCTTGGTTTGTTTTCCTTCGTCTTGGTTTGCTTTAGATTGCTTTGGTTTGCTTTGATTTTCTTTGGTTTGTCTTGGTTTATCTTGGTTTGTCTTGGTTTCATCTTCCTTCGTCTTGGTTTGCTTTAGTTTGTTTTGGTTTGCTTTGATTTGATTTGGTTTGTCTTGGTTTCATCTTCCTTCATCTTGGTTTGCTTAAGTTTGCTTTGGTTTGCTTTGATTTGCTTTGTTTTGTCTTGGTTTATCTTGGTTTGCCTTGGTTTCATCTTCCTTCGTCTTGGTTTGCTTTAGTTTGCTTTGGTTTGCTTTGATTTGCTTTGATTTGCTTTGGTTTGTCTTGGTTTGTCTTGGTTTCATCTTTCTTCATCTTGGTTTGCTTTGGTTTGCTTTGATTTGCTTTGATTTGCTTTGATTTGTCTTGGTTTATCTTGGTTTGTCTTGGTTTCATCTTCCTTCGCCTTGGTTTACTTTAGTTTGCTTTGGTTTGCTTTGATTTGCTTTGATTTGCTTTGGTTTGCCTTGGTTTGTCTTGGTTTCATCTTCCTTCATCTTGGTTTGGTTTAGTTTGCTTTGGTTTGCTTTGATTTGCTTTGATTTCCTTTGCATTGTCTTGGTTTATCTTGGTTTGTCTTGGTTTCATCTTCCTTCGCCTTGGTTTGCTTTAGTTTGCTTTGGTTTGCTTTGATTTGCTTTGGTTTGTCTTGGTTTGTATTGGTTTCATCTTCCTTTATCTTGGTTTGCTTTAGTTTGCTTTGGTTTGCTTTGATTTGCTTTGATTTGCTTTGCTTTGTCTTGGTTTATCTTGGTTTGTCTTGGTTTCATCTTCCTTCGTCTTGGTTTGCTTTAGTTTGCTTTGGTTTGCTTTGATTTGCTTTGGTTTGTCTTGGTTTGTCTTGGTTTCATCTTCCTTCGCCTTAATTTGCTTTGGTTTGCTTTGATTTGTTAAGGTTTATTTTGGTTTGTCTTTCTTCGTCTTTGTGTGCTTTAGTTTGCTTTGGTTTGCTTTGCTTTGGTTTACTTTGCTTTGGTTTACTTTGCTTTGGCTTGTTTTGGTTTGCTTTTGGTTTAGCAAACCAAAAAACTTTGCTTTAGCTTGTTTATGGTTTGTTTTTTTTTATATTTATTTTATTTAATTTGGTTTATTTTTGTTTAAATCATTTTTTATAAACATTTTTATTAATTTAAATTTTAATTCTATTCTCCTGTTAGTGCTGGTAGAGTCACGTGGGAGGGGTGAGCGCAAAATTACGATTAATCTCGCCCGCTTGCCGGCGCTTAGTATTAGTGCGGCAGCGAGAGAGCGAGAAGGTGTTAGTGTGTACGTGCGGAACGCGTAAGTATTCGAACAAAATAGCTATAATTTGAATAAATTATTAATCACAGGTGAGTTTTTACTTTATATTTATTAATTTACCTTTGTTTTGAATTGATTATTTAAACAATAAATCGTAATTTAATAAATTAATAAACTAGTTTTGCTTGAAATATTTTTTTCTTGTAAAATTAATTTTAAACTTTACACGCATTCATTTAACAACAATGTTATTTGCACATTGTTGTTAAATGAATGCGTGTAAATTTACAAGTTTAAAATTGATTTTACAAGAAAAAAATATTAACAAGCAAAACTAGTTTATTAATTTATTAAATTAAATTTCGATTTATAGTTTAAATAATCAAATCACAACAAAGCTATATTAATAAATATAAAGTAAAAACTCACTTGTAATTAATAATTTATTCAAATTAGCCATTTTGTTCGAATTCTTACGTGTATTGTGTGTACGTGCGTTCCACACGTACACACCATAAAGCACTAACACCTCCTCGCATTTGTTTAGTTTTGATTATTTTACAATCAATCGCCAATAAATAAATCGAAATTTAATTTGATGCAAATTCGTCCAACTTTATCAAGATTTAAGTTTTGATTTGATAGCAAGCAAACTCAGGTAACTGTTTTCTTTCATTTAATATTGTAGTTTTTGATTGTTTTGTTTAAAATATTTAATCAGTAAACATTTCTAGTTTTTTATTTTTTTATTTTCCAGAATAAATACAAACTTATACGTATATTTATATATGTACATACACACATCCATACACATGCTCTCATGTCTATTTGCATGTACAGTCATGCCTGTACATACATACCTATATATCTACACATACGGGGAGCATGGAAGGGCCTCCACACGTGCATTTTCTCCTGTATATCCAGAACATGCCGCCGCTCTCTGGTAACACTGTCCCACCAGACAGTGGTCAATCCTTCCACCACCGGATATTAACCTAACCAACACATACATATATACACATAAGCATACACTCTCATATATTTACATGCATACACTCTCATGTATTTACATGCATACATACACATATATTTACATGCATACATATATCCACATATACATACACTCTCATATATTTACATGCATACATACACATATATTTACATGCATACATACACACATATTTACATGCATACATACACACATATTGACATGCATACACACACATATTTACATGCATACATACACACATATTGACATGAATACACACATATATTTACATGCATACATACACACATATTTACATGCATACATGCACATATATTTATATGCATACATACACACATATTGAGATGCAAACATACACACATATTGAAATGCATACATACACATATATTTACATGCATATATACACATATATTTACATGCATACATACACATATATTTACATGCATGCATACACACATATTTACATGCATTATTGCACATATATTTACATACATGCATAGACACATAATGACATGCATATATACACATATATTTACATGCATACATACACATATATTTACATGCATACATACACACATATTTACATGCACACATGCACATATATTTACACACATACATAGACACATAATGACATGATATATACACATATATTTACATGCATACATACACACATATTTACATGCATACATACACACATATTTACATGCATACATGCACATATATTTATATGCATACATACACACATATTGAGATGCATACATACACACATATTGAGATGCATACATACACATATATTTACATGCATACATACACATATATTTACATGCATACATACACACATATTTACATGCACACATGCACATATATTTACATACATACATAGACACATAATGACATGCATATATACACATATATTTACATGCATACATACACATATATTTACATCCATACATACACATATATTTACATGCATACATGCACACATTTTTATATGTATACATGCACATATATCTACATGTATACATACACACATATTTACATGCATACATACACATATATTTACATGCATACAAACACACATATTTACATGCATACATACAAACATATTTACATGCATACATGCACATATATTTACATGCATACATACACATATATTTACATGCATACATACACACATATTTACATGCATACATACACACATATCGACATGCATACATACACATATTTTTACATGCATACATACACACACCTCTCTGAAAGTACTGGAGATTCTAGGAAATGCCAATACGGTCCTAGAATCAATGAAAGGAAAATTCTGACATTCACCTCCCCGCGGTAGAGAGGGGACAACGGTTGCAAAGCAAGCGGCTAACGAATGCAGGGACCGAGTATCCCCCGGGATAAGGGGACCCCCTTTACCAAATGCCAACGGCCTCCTAGGAGGGCGGATGAGCGGGTATAGGACAGGGCACTCTTTTGCCCTTGGGGCGCGAAATCGCTCCTTAAGGCGGAAGAACCAACAACAAGGTCAACGGCATAGAATGGAGAAGGCAAGTGAGAAACCACTCCATTAAAGATCCTTTTGGATATCCCTTGTCTAACAGCAATGAATAAATGACAGTAAAGACAAAGTGTTAAGTAAAGTCGGGAGTGTTAATTTCGCGGAAAGTGAAATCGTTTATTGCCGAAAACTTTTGTAGTGCGCGAGTGTAAAGTCGGGAGTGTTAGTTCCGCGTGAAATAAAATGTTTAGGGAAAGTTTCCGAAAAGTTTTGCAAATAAAATTGTGCCGTAAACAAAGACACAGTGTTAGATTCGCGAGTAAACAAATGAAAACCGTGATTAGGGTAGTGATGGATCCTGTCAATGGCTGGCGGATATGGTTGGGGGAGCGGCACAGACTGCTGGAGACGCCTGTAGGGCAGGAAGGACGCCTGCCGCTCAGGGTCTCAGAAAAGTGCAGGTCACCGTCCACTGCACAAAGTTAGGTCCTGCAAGAGATTGAGCACCAAGATGTCAAGTAGTGAGTGATTTTTGAAATTCATTAATCGCGGTCGCGAGTGCTCCGATAGAGCTTTGGCGCTCAAGATTCGGATTGGGTTTTGAGTGGTCGAAGTTCTCGAACGTCCGCAGGGAATTTAAATGGCTGTTTAGGCCGATCTGGAAGAAGGAATTTGAAACGGTCATTTTGGTTTTTGGTTGAATATGCGGTGAAGTTAAGGGAATACGTTTTTCGTGATTTTGCCACATGTTCAAATAATTCTTCCATTACAAGTGTGCCTATTGCAGACTCATTTGCTACATGAGTTAGTTCCAAAAATTCATACGAATTTAGAAAACTTAAATATATCGACAATTTCAAAACATCCTCTTCCAGAGTCTAACGGGCATCGCCATCAAGATTTTTTAGGACTAAGCAGATTTGATCTAAAAATCGCGTCTGATTAGTACTGAATTTGCGCATTCTGCTTTTCCGTTTCGCAGAAACCGAACGATCCGGATCGTTCGGCGCGTGTGTCAAGAAGTAAGAAAGAAGAAGTTAAAACACAGGAGACCAGGTTGGTAACTTTAAGGTTTGTTTAGTCTGTAAGTCAAAATATGTTATAAATTTATTATTAATATTTTGCTTTTTAGCAGTTTTCAGTTTTTAAATTATTAATAAATAAGCGATATAGTGCGGGTCGCGAGTGAAATAAATCACAGTAAAAACAAAGTGTTAAGTAAAGTCGGGAGTGTTTATTTCGCGAAAAGTCAAATCGTTAATTGCCGAAAATTTTTGTAGTGCGCGAGTGTAAAGTCGGGAGTGTTAGTTCCGCGAGAAATAAAATGTTTAGGGAAAGTTTCCGAATAGTTTTGCAAATAAAATTGTGCCGTAAACAAAGACACAGTGTTAGATTCGCGAGTAAACAAATCAAAACCGTGGTTAGGGCAGTGATGGATCCTGTCAATGGCTGGTGGATATGGTTGGGGGAGCGGCGCAGACTGCTGGAGACGCCTGTAGGGCAGGAAGGACGCCTGTTGCTCAGGGTCTCACAAAAGTGCAGGTTACCGTCCACAGCACAAAGGTAGGTCCTGTAAGAGATTGAGCTCCAAGATGCCAAGTAGTGAGTGATTTTTGAAATTTATTAATCGCGGTCGCGAATGCTCCGATAGGACTTTGAAGCTCAAGATTCGGATTGGGTTTTGAGTGGTCGAAGTTCTCGAACGTCCGCAGGGTATTTAAATGGCTGTTTAGGCCGATCTGGAAGATTGAATTTGAAACGGTCATTTTGGTTTTTGGTTGAATATGCGGTGAAGTTAAGGGAATACGTTTTCCGTGATTTTGCCTCATTTTCAAATAGTTCTTCAATTACAAGTGTGCCTATTGCATACTCATTTTCTACATGAGTTGGTTCAAAAAATCCATACGAATTTAGAAAACGTAAATATGTCAACCGTTTCAAAACATCCTCTTCCAGAGTCTAACAGGCATCGCCATCAAGATTTCTTAGGACTAAGCAGATTCAATCTAAAAATCGCGTCTGATTAGTACTTCATTTGCGCATTCTGCTTTGCCGTTTTGCAGAAACGGAACGATCCGGATCGTTCGGCGCGTGTGTCAAGAAGGAAGAAAGAAGAAGTTAAAACACAGTAGACCAGGTTGGTAACTTTAAGATTTGTTTAGGCTGTAAGTCAAAATATGTTATAAATTTATTATTAATATTTTGCTTTTTAGCAGTTTTCAGTTTTAAGATTATCAATAAATAAGCGATATAGTGCGGGTCGCGAGTGAAATAAATCACAGTAAAAACAAAGTGTAAAGTCGGGAGTGTTAATTTCGTGGAAAGTGAAATCGTTTATTGCCGAAAACTTTTGTAGTGCGCGAGTGTAAAGTCGGGAGTGTTAGTTTCGCGAGAAATAAAATGTTTAGGGAAAGTTTCCGAAAAGTTTTGCAAATAAAATTGTGCCGTAAACAAATACATAGTGTTAGATTCGCGAGTAAAAAAATAATAACCGTGGTTAGGGTAGTGATGGATCCTGTCAATGGCTAGTGGATATGGTTGGGGGAGCGGCGCAGACTGCAGGAGACGCCTGTAGGGCAGGAAGGACGCCTGTTGCTCAGGGTCTTAGAAAAGTGCAGGTTACCGTCCACTGTACAAAGGTAGGTCCTGCAAGAGATTGAGCTCCAAGATGTCAATTAGTGAGTGATTTTTGAAATTTATTAATCGCGGTCGCGAGTGCTCCGATAGGGCTTTGGCGGTCAAGATTCGGATTGGGTTTTGAGTGGTCGAAGTTCTGGAACGTCCGCAGGGAATTTAAATGGCTGTTTAGGCCGATCTGGAAGATGGAATTTGAAACGGTCATTTTGGTTTTTGGTTGAATATGCGGTGAAGTTAAGGGAATACGTTTTCCGTGATTTTGCCACATTTTCTGTAAGTTTTTGCATTACAAGTGAGTTAATTACAAAAAATCAGAATAAGTTAGAAATGTTCGATTTCGACCGTTTCAAAATATTCTCTTCCAGAGTCTAACAGGCATCGCCAGCAAGAGATCTTAGGACTAAGCAGATTCGATCTAAAAATCGCGTCTGATTAGTACTTAATTTGCGCATTCTGCTTTTCCGTTTTGCAGAACCGAACGATCCCGATCGTTCGGCGCGTGTGTCAAGAAGGAAGAAAGAAGAAGTTAAAACACTGGAGACCAGGTTGGTAACTTTAAGATTTGTTTAGTTTGTAAGTCAAAATATGTTATACATTTTTAATTAACATTTTGCTTTTTAGCAGTTTTCAGTTTAAAAATTATTAATAAATAAGCGATATAGTGCGGGTCGCGAGTGAAATAAATGACAGTAAAAACAAAGTGTTATGTAAAGTCGGGAGTGTTAATTTCGCGGAAAGTCAAATCGTTAATTGCCGAAAATTTTTGTAGTGCGCGAGTGTAAAGTCGGGAGTGTTAGTTCCGCGTGAAATATAATGTTTAGGGTAAGTTTCCGAAAAGTTTTGCATATAAAATTGTGCCGTAAACAAAGACACAGTGTTAGATTCGCGAGTAAACAAATAAAAATCGTGGTTAGAGCAGTGATGGATCCTGTCAATGGCTGGTGGATATGGTTGGGGGAGCGGCGCAGACTACTGGAGACGCCTGTAGGGCAGGAAGGATGCCTGTTGCTCAGGGTCTCAGAAAAGTGCAGGTTACCGTCCACTGCACAAAGGTAGGTCCTGCAAGAGATTGAGCTCCAAGATGTCAAGTAGTGAGTGATTTTTGAAATATATTAATCGCGGTCGCGAGTGCTCCGATAGGGCTTTGGCGCTCAAGATTCGGATTGGGTTTTGAGTGGTCGAAGTTCTCGAACGTCCGCAGGGAATTTAAATGGCTGTTTAGGTCGATCTGGAAGATGGAATTTGAAACGGTCATTTCGGTTTTTGGTTGAATATGCGGTGAAGTTAAGGGAATACGTTTTCCGTGATTTTGCCACATTTTCTGTAAGTTTTTTGCATTACAAGTGAGTTAATTACAAAAAAATCATACTAAGTTAGAAATTTTCTATTTCGACCGTTTCAAAATATTCTCTTCCAGAGTCTAACAGACATCGCCAGCAAGAGTTCTTGGGACTAAACAGATTCGATCTAGAGATCGCGTCTGATTTGTACTTAATATGCGCTTTCTGTGTTACCGTTTTGCGGAAACCGAACGATCCGGATCGTTTGGCGTGAGTGTTAATAAAGATGATATGAAAAAGAAGAACTCCAGGGGATCAGGTAGGGAAGTTTAAGGTTTGTTTAGTTTATAATTCAAAATATTAAGTAATTTGATAAATTTGACTTCAAAACATTTAGACTTTTCAAACTTATATTGAAATCAATTTGACTTAAAAAATTATCAGTCAAGCGTAAATTCCACGAACCACAAAATTTGAAAATCTATTATTGGAAGTTTGAATCAAAATTTATTAAATTCCATAAGCTAAATGCCAATTAGCTTATAGTTTAGTTTTATGCTGTTTAAACTTCACCTATCATTTGTTTTTAATTTTAAATATTTCATAATAAATTACATAATCAGCACAAAACTAAATTGGGAGCCAAGGTAATTGTGCCAGGCGTGAACCGGCAAGCACGTGCTTGTCGGGGAGCGAAAGACCGACTGCAAGTAGTTTAACTACGTCCTTCTCGTGGTGCTCCTGTTTAAACCGAAAGCAGCGGATATAGAGGACACAACCTCGATAAAAAATACCGCTCGCTCACACTTCTCCGTAGAGAGTGATTGAGCGAAATAATGAGGGTCGCGAGTGAAATAAATAAACAGCAAGGACATTGTGTTAAGCAAAGTCGGGTGTGTTAATTTCGCGGAAAGTTAAATCGTTATTTGCCGAAAACTTTTGTAGTGCGCGAGTGTAAAGTCGGGAGTGTTAGTTCCGCGTGAAATAAAATGTTTAGGGAAGTTTTCCGTAAAATTTTACAAATAAATTGTTCCGTAAACAAAGAACACAAAGTGTTAGATTCGCTAGTAAACAGATAAAAACCGTGGTTAGGGCAGTGATGGATCATGCCAATGGCTGGTGGGTATGGTTGGGGGCGCTGACTACAGGACAGGAAGGCCTCCTGCTGCCCAGGGTGTCAGAAACGCGCAGGAAGCCGTCTTCTTCACAAAGGCAAGATATTTAGCACCAAGATCTCAAGTAGTGAATGATATTTGAAATTTATTAATCGACTAAAATGTTTTATCTGTGGTAGAAAAATAATCGAGTTACAACAATCATCTGCGGCAGTTCCAATAAATCAGTATGCAAACAGCATGTTATTACATGCGATTCGTCCAAAAATGGCGAACGAAGCAGCGAATGAAGCGAATAAATGATTATGTAAAATCTTATTAGTTTTTCTTAGTTTATAATCAATTTATTAAAGCGAAATATAGCTTGAATATATAAGTATATTCAACCTTTCCGTAACTCTATATTATTAATTCTTTTTAAGGCTACAAATCAAATCTCATGTTGAAAGATTCTCCCTTTGCTCTAAAAAGACTTAATAATATTATATAGTTACGGAAAGGTTGGATATATTTATATATTCTAGCTATATTTCGCTTTAATAAGTTGGGATGATTGTATCTATAATTACATTATTTGTGTATCTGACCATCTTGAAGTTTTAATATTTTTGTTTTGTTGGTATATACTTTTGTATATAGATATATATATATATATATATATATATATTTATTTATTTATTTATTTATTTATATGTATATATATATATATATATATATATAAATGTTGTTATTATACTTTATTTACTTCAAGAAGATTCATCATCATCATCATCATCAAACAGCCCTTTGCGTCCACTGCTGGACATAGGCCTCCCCAATTTCCGCCCATTTCCTCCTATCCTGAGCCTCTCGCATCCAGGCTCCTCTTGTTCTTTTTATATCGTCTGTCCATCTTGTGGGGGGCCTCCCCCTGCTTCGTATATCTGCTCTTGGCCTCCACTCCAGTAGTCTCTTGGTCCATCTTCCATCTGACATTCGGGCCACGTGTCCAGCCTAGTTCCACTTTAGCCTCGCCATACGCACAACCACATCTGTGACACCTGTTGTTCGGCGTAGGTCTTCGTTTGTGATATGGTCTCGTAGCGACACGCCGAGCATCGATCTTTCCATCTTTCGTTGTGCAATTTGGAGCTTTTTTGCAGTGGCGACGGTGAGTGTTGCGGTTTCAGTGCCGTAGGTCATAACTGGCAATACACATTGATCAAACACTTTCCTTTTCAGGCAGACTGGCAGATCGCTTTTGAATACGTCCCGAAGTTTTCCATATGCGGCCCAAGAGAGGATTATTCTTCTTTTAAATTCACATGTTTGGTTGTCTCTAGTTATGCGTATTTCGTGACCTAAATAGGTGTATTTGTCTACGAAATCAATATCTCTATCGCCTACATCTATCTGTCTGCTCGGGACCAAGTTTGTCATACATTTTGTTTTGGAATAGTTTATTCTTAGGCCTACGGTATTACATGCTTCCTGGAGTTCTAATAGCATTGTTTTTATATCGTTAAGATCGTCAGCAAGCAGCACTATGTCATCTGCAAATCGCAGATTTGATAGATTTTTGCCATCTATGGTTAAGCCTTTTCTTTCCCAGTTGAGCTTTTTGAAAGCGAGTTCCAAAACCGCGGTGAACAATTTAGGCGATATCGTATCCCCCTGTCTCACGCCTCTACCAATTGGAATGGGTTTGGTGTTTTCATGGAGTTGAACCGTCATACTGGCGTTTTTGTAGATGTTGTAAATGGTTCTCGTGTAGCGATGGTCGACACGGCATTCCTGTAGTGCTTCCATAACTGCATCTAACTCGACGGTGTCAAATGCTTTATGGAAATCTATGAAGGCCAGTACGAGTGGTCTGTTGTATTCAATACTTTTCTCGACTATTGTTTTAACACTTTGTAGAAGGTCATTGGTTCCGTATCCTGTGCGAAATCCTGCCTGTTCCACTGGTTGGTAGAAGTCCAGTTTATTTTCAAGTCTATTTGTTATTATTCTTGTAAATAGTTTGTAGAGATGACTTAGAAGGTTTATCGGCCTATAGTTTTCTAGGTCAGCTATATCTCCTTTTTTGTGCATTAAGATCACAATAGCGTTGTTCCATTCATTTGGTACTGTACTGTTGAACAGGCAAAGATTGAACAGGTCTCTGATTTTTCCTAGCAGGTGGACACCTCCGATTTTGATGGCGTCTGCGGTGACGTGGTCACCTCCGGGGGTTTTGTTTGTCTTCGTTTAAGGCTAATTCTATTTCATCTAAAGTAATATCTGGTAGTATTTCAGACCCTTGGTTTATGATGCCCTTTTTATTTGATACGATATCTGGTTCAGATTCCGGGATTGGTTCTTTTTGGCTTGTATATAGAAGTTGGTAGAATTCTTCAACGACATTTAGGATCTCCTCTCTGTTCGTTGTTATATTTCCTTGTTTATTTCTGAGTTTAGTTATTTGTCTCTTCCCGCTTCCCAGTTTTCTACGCAGGACCTTCATACTTTTGTTGTTTTCTATGGTTTGCTGAATTTTATCTTTATTATGTGCTCTTATGTCGTGCCTTATTGCCTTCGATATCTGTTTATTTATCTCTCGTAGTTCTTCGATGGAGGTTGTCTCTTCACTTCTCATGTTTCTTCTACTTTGCATCAGCTGTATTGTTTCTTGGCTGAGTTTTTCTTCTGGTTTGGTTCTAGGGCAGCATGTACTTTGACTTTCTATTATGGCATTTGTTATTCGGTCGTTTAGGTTGTTGATGTTTTCATTTTTGTCCGCGTTTCCACTCGTCAACCGGTCTGCGATGCACTGTTGGTATTCCTCTACATCTAGTGGGCTGTGCCATTGTTGGTTGGTTGTCTTTTTAACCATTTTGTGTCTTTCTTTCTTTATATCAATGGTTATTTTTGATCGCACCATTCTATGGTCGCTCCCAGTATCAAATCTATTTAATACCGTTACGTCCTTGATTATATGTTTTTTATCCGTTATTACAAAGTCTATTTCATTTCTTGTGCGGCCGTCTGGACTTTCCCAGGTCCATCTTCGATTTAGTTTTTTATAGAAGAAGCTGTTCATTTGAAATAGGTTGTTTTGTAGTAGGAAGCCCAACAACGTCTCACCTCGGTTATTCCTGCCTTCCAGTCCAAAGTTTCCTAAAGAAATTTCCGTATCGTCGCTTTTCATTCCGATTTTGGCGTTGAAGTCTCCGCATACAATGGTGAATTGGACTGGTTGCTCTCTTAGGGCCGTAGATATATCGTCGTAGAAGATGTCTACTTCCTCATCACTGTAGTTGGTCGTCCGTGCATAGATTTGTACGATTTTTATGTAGTATCTTGTATTTAGTTTCAGGACCAGGCTAGTCACTCTAGGGGAGATTTTCTTTATGGAAATTATATTCTTGCTGTGACGTTTATGTATTATAAAACCGGTTCCACCATTGGAATTTTCGTCGTTTCCCGCATAATATAGGCTATGCCCAGATTTTAGTTTTATTAGTTGCTCTCCCCGTCTTCTAATCTCGCTGAGACCAACAACATCCCATTTTATATGATCTAATTCTCGCTCGAGTTCGGTGAGTCTTTCCTCTGATTGTAGCGATCTTGTATTGTAGGTTGCGATATACATGTGTATATTCTGCTTCTTTGTTGAGTAGGTTTTCTGCTTCATTAGATGTTTGTCCCCCCCAGAATCCGTGGGACAGAATGATTGGTTATCATTGCGGAACTGTGGAGATATTCTCCTATCCGCCTGGGGTATTTGTTTGTTTTCAAGAAGATTAATAATTACTATTATTACCAACTAGTTTCGGCATCTGGGTACAACATGAACTTTTATATATGAAAATAAAAACTAAAACTTTCAATTTGTTATTGTTATTTTGTTATTTATTTGATTTGTTGATCGTTAATCAAATAAAAACCCTGATGATGGCTAATTTTTAAAGAGCCGAAACTAGTTGGTAATAATAGTAATTATTAATCTTCTTGAAGTAAATAAAGTATAAAATAACATAACCCAAATATCTATAATTAGTATAGTTTCACCCAATTATTATATTCATTTATGGTTAAATTTCTAATAAATAATATAATTTATCAAGACGTTATATTTTCTTAACCCCATACCATAAAATATGTAATCAGTCACATAGTCATACACGTGGTGTATAGAGTACACCGCGCGGGTAGTTACGTGATGCAGGACCCGGGTAGTTCAAATTAAGTGGTTTTCATTCTGTCAATTAAAAAAAAGTTATTAAATATTTAAAACAAAGAAAAAAGGGAAAGAATTAATAAACTAAATAATAAGAATCAATTGTTAACAAAGTCACACAAATAATAATGTATAAATTGGTTTTAATACAAATTAATTAACCTCAAGAACAAACCTAGACAATAATTGTAAAATGAAATTGGTTGTTACCAAGTAAAATTGGTTGTTACCAAGTTACGCAGTCCATATAAGCTCAATTCGATGTATAAAAAAATAAATTGGATTAACTCGGATTTGGTCATGTTCGTTCTATTCTAATATTTATTTCTTGCAATACAATTAACGGGTAATAATGCCTTAGTTACGGTAACTTTCCCTACAGCTGTCTGTCATTTACAGCTGTCTTAATTTCCCTCAATTTGCGTTTCCTTCCAGTGCAATCCTTATTTAACCACTACTCCTTCTTATACAATGATTGGGACTTTGCAGGAAGCAATGTAGCTTAGCTTTCTCAACTTTGTCGATCAATTCTTGGGACATTTTACTCGTGTCAGTCATATTGACAAATTAACTAACGTTTATTAAATTTCCATTCTTCTTCTTCTTCCTTTGGCTCTACAACCCTTTATGGGTTTTGGCCTCCTCTACTATTTTATGCCATTCTCCACGATCTTCTGCTGCTCTTTTCCAATTCCTTACTCCTAGTGCTTTTATGTCTTCTTCCACGCTTTCCTTCCATCTTTTACGTGGTCTTCCTCTGGGTCGGCTATTGGTGGGTTTCCATTCCATGATAAGCTTGGTGTTTCGATCTTTTTCCATTCTTTGCACATGGCCTATCCACCTCAGTCTCAGTGCCTTTACATGTTTTACTATGTTGTTGTTTCCAATTAGAGACTCTAGTTCGTGATTCATTCTTATCCTGTATGTTCCGTCCTGTTCCCTTATCGGACCATATACTTTTCTTGATATTTTTCTTTCAAATGTCTTTAGTTCTTCCTCACTTTTCTAAAGGAGGGTCCATGTTTCACAGCCATAGGTAACTACCGGTCGTATTAGGCACTTATATATAGTTATCTTGGATTTGTGACTTAGTAGTTTGCTGGTAAGTAGTTTTCTGTTCGCATAGTAGGTTCTATTTCCTTTTAATATTCGTATCTTTATTTCTTCACTCTCGTCGTTGGTTTGATTTAGTTGAGATCCCAAATACGTGAAATTTTTAACTTTTTCAAAGCTGTGGTCGCCTACTATGTATCTATCTTCATTTTGTGGTGCAGTTCTGGACATCATCATATATTTTGTTTTTTCTTGATTGACTGTCAGTCCTACTTTCCTTGCCTCTTTTTCGAGGTCCTTAAATGTGTCATTTACTGCATTTGCCATGCGCCCCGTGATTACTATGTCATCTGCATAGGCTCCGATTTGTCTACTTTTTGATGTTAAGTTTCACGTTATCTTTAGTTTTTCTATAGCCGCATGTTATGTTAGGTTGAAAAGTAGAGCGGATAGCGCATCACCTTGTCTGACTCCAGACGTAATGGCGAATTTTTCGGTTTTATCGTTTTATATTACTACTGCCGCTGACGTTCTTTCTAATGTTAGTTTAATTATGAATTGGTAAAACCATACAACATTATAGATAATCAGATAAACTTAATAAAGACGGAACAAAGCTTGAATATATAAATATACTCAACCTTTCCGGAACTCTATAATACTTTTTAGGAGTCTTTTTAGGACTACCAAAAACAAATCTCGTATGAAATTTGTCAGTTATTCTATAGCTTTCAGTCCACCTTCGTGGCACTCAACAAAAACCATAACAATAACATTGATTTTTAAGATCATGTCTTTCCGATACCTTGAGTGGATAGCCATCTGTGGACGCGTTTCGAGATTTATCTCTCATCAGCACAGCTTTGCTTCCATGAACAATATTTTGTAAATCACTCACTTGAAAACCCATGTGTTGATTAGGGTTAGATGTTTTTAATTTTGACATTTTGTGAGAGAGACATGAACTTAGCAGGTTATTGATATAAATGATAAATTTTGAATTGGTAAAACCATACAACATGATCTTGAAAGACATGATCTTAAAAATCAATGTTATTTTTATGGTTTTTGTTGAGTGCCACGAAGGTGGACTGAAAGCTATAGAATAACTGACAAATTTCATACGAGATTTGTTTTTGGTAGTCCTAAAAAGACTCATTAGTATTATAGAGTTCCGGAAAGGTTGAGTATATTTATATATTCAAGCTTTGTTCCGTCTTTATTAAGTTTATTTAGTTTAATTAGATTGACAATCTTTTTTGGTATGCCCATATGTATTAAGTTCAGGTATAACTTATTTCTATTGACTGAATCGAAGGCTTGTTGAAAATCAATGAAAAAAAGGCAGTGTATGTCAAAATTGTGTTCGTATCCCTTTTCTAGCAGCAGTCGCATTTGGTGTATTTGATCTGTTGTTGATCGGTTAGGTCGAAATCCACATTGATAGTCATCTAGTATATCTTCTGCATATACGTTCAACCTTTTGTGAATGAGGCATGAAATGATTTTATATGTTACATTTAATAATGTAATTCCTCTGTAATTTTTACAATCTCTTTTGCTTCCTTTCTTGTGAATAGGATGTATAAGGCCTAAATTCCACTCTTCTGGCATTGTTTCTTCCTCCCAGATTCGTTTGGTTAATTGGTGGATACGGGCCCACAGTTCTGGGCCTCCTGCCTTTAGTAGCTCTGCTGTAATGTTATCGCTACCAGGCGCCTTGTTATTCTTAAAGGCAATTATGATCTCAGTTGTTTCTTCCAGTGTCGGTGTTTCAACTTTTGGTTCAGCTGTTTTGTACTGAGTTAGTTCTTCTTCTGAGTTTGTTTCATTTTTATTATTATTAAGCAGGTCGCAGAAATATTCCTGCCATCGTTTCAGGACGTCTGATTTCTCTGTTAGGATCGTTCCATTTTTGTCGTCGCACAACATTTCTTTCGCTTTGTACTCTGAAGAATGTAGTTTTATTTCTCGGTAGAACTTTTTGTAATTTTTTCTGTTATTGCTCTCGTATATTTCTTCTATTTCCTTGTTATAGTATTCTCTTTTCTTTCTTCGACACGTTCGGTATGCTTCTGTTCTTTTTCTTTCAAAGTCTTTCCTTTGGCTTCTCGATTCACGCTGGAGGCACTTGTTTCTTGCTTCATCTTTTATGTCTATCTTCTTCCTGCACTCCTCGTAAAACCATTCTTCGTTTCGTATTTTTTGCTTTTCTCCTATCTTTTCAGCTCCTTTTAGAATACTATCTCTGATGTGTCTCCATTCATTCTCCACATCGTCTTCGATTGGGTTTTTACGTAGGTGTTCCAGTATTGTTTCTTGATATTCTCTTTTTCCCTTTTCACTTTTCAGTTTTTCCACATTCCACTTCTTTGGTTTATCTCCTCCGCGTTTTTGTATGTTGCTTATTCTCTGTCCTACAGTTGCTATTACCAAGAAGTGGTCGGCATCGCAGTTAATTCCTCTGAACGAGCGTACATCTCTTATATTTGATGTCCATCTTCTTGATACTGCGACATGATCGATTTGGTTACATTTTCTCGTGCCCGGAATTTTCCATGTTCCTTTATGTATGCGCTTGTGCGGAAAGAGTGTACTACTTAATATCAAATTTTGCATTTCTGCTAGGTGGCATAATCTCTCTCCGTTTGGGCTTGTTTCTGCGTGCAAGCTGTGTCGTCCAGCAACACTCCTGTACCTCTGTTCTTGTCCTATCTTTGCATTAAAATCTCCCATCAATATCAAGATGTCGTGATTGGGTAAATTTCCATTCCAATTCCAATTACCATTCCAATTTTATAAAAATCCATGACAACTATACCTAACAATTTACGTAATATAATTTCTACGTAAATCTTAATTAAAGAAATAAATTAAATTTAAAAACTAATGCAGGAAATAAAATTATTTATGTATCTCGTGAATTATAAGGATATAAATAGTAAACCCGTTGCCCACGGTAATTAACATCCTTATAATTCCCTTGATATATAAATAACTATAATAGTTATTTATTTTACAAGCGGACAAAATTAAGGTTTAAGGATTCTTAAATCTTCGAACGCGATAGCGCGAGAAGATTTAAATTCGCGAGTTAAACCTTAATTTTATCCGCGAGTCTAATACAAACTTTTATTCAATTTTGCTTTTGTTTCAAGAAGTTAAATTCAAAGGAAAGCATTTTTTTTTACGAAAAGCATGTCTGGCTATGATTGTGTTGTGTCATGACAACGATAAATTTGTTGATTCGTGCGTCGAAATTTGGTTTAGAGTATTGTGTTTAATCAATTTGTGTTTTAATAAAAAATAATACAAAGCACGAAAGGGTCTATAAGGCGATAGGAACGATGCATCGCTCGATCGCATTTGGGGGTCTCGACGCCCGTCCAAACTCGAAACGAATTTTTCAAAATTGAGCAAATTGAAACCTTCAATATTCGGTGAAATGTTTTAGAATTGTATTGCTCTTTTCAGGATTTATAGCCCCACGTGTCTACTTTCGAACGACACCAGTCTCGGCGCATTACACCTCCGGGGACGTTCCGCAGGCCCCAATTCGCGAAGTCACTTTATTGTGAGTATTGTGTAGAGTATTGTGTTTAATCAATTTGTGTTTTAATAAACAATAATGTAGCAACAACTTCCGAAGAATTATTGTTATATGCTGACGCAATTTTGGAAAGATTACTTACGCAGAAATCAAGAGATTTATACAAAAAAATGTATAAGTTTTGTGATTGGCGATCAAAAAAGAACATGAACACGAAGTCAACAGTTATGTTTACGGAGCTCGTGAGTTATTTTGGTGCGTTGCCATGGAGGCTTTTATTTCCTTCATATGTTTCTTCCAAAAATTCGCAATAACACGGAATCTAAGTGAAATTTTCGAAAAATTTTCAAATAAAAGTTGTAGAGAAATAAATTTCTTTTACGAAACCGTGTTGAAATTAGTTAAATTAATTTCATAATGTACATCAGCTTTTTTATTTCTTTCTTAGCCCAAGGATTTTCTTCATTATTTTACGTTCTTTCACTTCTATTTGGTGTTTTAGTGTATTGTGTTTGAGATTGAGTGTCTCTGAAGCATAGAGAGCTTCAGGTTTGATTACAGTTGTGTAGTGTCAGATTTTGCAGTTCTTGCTTCAATTGATTTCTTTTCGTTACAGTTTGCTGTAATCGTTGAAATATACTAATCGAGTAAGGTACCGTCACTGAACTCGAAGGGGGGCAAAAGTCAAGATTTCTTGAAAATTAAGAAAAATTGTCAAAAAATGCGGTTTACGTCTTGATTTTTTTCCAATGAATTGAACAAAAAATTAGGTTTTTTTTTGACGAGCCTTACCAAGTTCCACCCCCGCAGGGGGCGGCTGTAGGTGCGTTTTAAATTTTTCACTTTTTCCGTAAAAACTCCGTTCCTCTTGGGCGTCGAAACGGGAAATGGTCATTTTCTGTTGTAAAACTGAACAGGCCTTCGACCCGTGTCCGTCTGCCGCTCGCAAGTCCCACATGGCGTCCTCTAGGTGCCAAAAACAGGAGATCGTTTCTAGCACCTTTGAGGAGCAATTTTGGTCCGCGGCTCGATTTTTTTACTGCGTTCTCTTGCCGCGTCGATTTCACGTTTTTTGACGTCATGCGGAAAAGTACGCGACCGTCGGTTCACCCGGTGCGGCGGAAAATGTAAGCGAAAAAAAACCGTTTTTTTCATCATATCTGTGGACGCCGTTCTCTTGATTGAAGAGCGCCGTGTCTCCAAACCGGTTCGATCGATGCGAGATATTTACCCGCAACCGGCGGTGGAAGAATCTGGTACCTTCGGCATCCTGTTCCCACTTTGGGTCAATTTTAACACAAAAATCGGAAAAACGCGATGTTTTTTTCACCTAATTTGCGGGGATCCCTCTCCCGGGATACCCAACAGTCGAATCGGGACCGGACCGGCACCAATCGATTCGGCATAGTGTCTTTAAGTTTGTTTTGGAGTTTAATTGCGATTGCGTGCCGGATGGCGCCGGGAGGCCCGAAAAACCATGTTTTGCAGAAGTACGGGAGAATCCTCTGGGATTCGCTAAATTAAATAGCAGGGCCTCGCGGTGGTGGTTTCTGAATATAGCACGAAAGGGTCTATAAGGCGATAGGAACGATGCATCGCTCGATCGCATTTGGGGGTCTCGACGCCCGTCCAAACTCGAAACGAATTTTTCAAAATTGAGCAAATTGAAACCTTCAATATTCGGTGAAATGTTTTAGAATTGTATTGCTCTTTTCAGGATTTATAGCCCCACGTGTCTACTTTCGAACGACACCAGTCTCGGCGCATTACACCTCCGGGGACGTTCCGCAGGCCCCAATTCGCGTAGTCACTTTATTTTCACCTCTTCAAACGGAAACGCTTAAAAGAAAATTTACATTTCCAGTCCAACAAGTGCATGCCCGGTGAAAAGGCCAACAGTATGGCGTTTGAATTAATCAAATCCATCAACGGCTTCGCACTCCAGGTCAAAAATACTACGACCATTGCTTGCCGCTGAATCGCCAATTTACACTTACAGCTGATCATTCTGACACTATTTTCGCTCAGGTTATGTGGAAATGTCATTGTTGAAGTTTATCCGTTTATGATTATTCGTGTGCTTGTGAAAAGATAAAATTAAAGAAAGGAATTTAAATCAAAATTCTGATTTTTCGCTCAATGTTCGCTTGATTAGCAACACATAGCAACGTCAAAATTCGCATTATTTCACAAATTTCTACAAGAAAACGAAGTTTTTTCACTTTTCTTTTAGCAGATTCTTAAAATTCAGACCATTTTACATAAGAAACAGTTGGTTCCCTTCACATTTGAATTCCAAAATTTATTTCATAATCCGCGATATTTACGAGTTTTTTTTAAGAATAATTGGAGCTTTTAAATTGAATTTAGATTCCAACGGTACAACACGCGTCTTCCTCGAATGTATATCAACAGAGTTATTGGCGAAAAGCTGTCAGTTTTACCATTTCACTGCGGAAGGAACAGCCATTTCAATATTTATTGACATTTTGGATTCAAATTCGAATACAACTCATCAAGTTCTATTAAAATATGTTGCATGAATTTTCTGCGGATGATTCGTGATTCGGATAATTTTACATGGGGGACGATGTAAGTTTTTCGGTCATCTGGTGATTTAAAATCCATTTTTCAAACGGTGGGAATTAAGAGTATTCTACAAGAATAGTTAAAAATTACACATTTAATTTGGAATCTAAAGGTGTATTCCTCGACTTCCTAGCTGGTATAACAAGAGAGTTTTTGTTGAAAAACGGTCAGTTCTACCACTTGACGGCTGAAGGAAAAGCCATCTCGAAATTTATCCAGATTTTCTTTTTAAAATCGAATAGTGCTCATTGAGACCCATTGAAATGTGCTGCATGCAAACTTTTTGCGGCTGATAGCCACGACATGACGAACGTTTAGAAATGTGTGTTAAATAATTTTAACACAGATAAATAGAGCGCACTTTCGTTAACAAACGCATTAAGTTTTATATAGTTTACAAGAGTTATAATAAATTGTAGATGTTTCTATTGAAATTTACATATTTGTGGTCGATTGCCTTGACACAGGATTTTTTTAATAAAGAAATACTTGCAAATATATTTTTTTGTTCAATTTTCCGAAGTCTAAGAAACATGCATTTAGTGCTATTTTATAGAGCACATTTTCATCTAAAAGTTGTGTCATTTTCATTTTTCCAAAGCAAACCGTTTTGGCGGAAGAGCCCAATTAAACCAGTGTAAATTGAGAAACGAAATTCAGAGAAGGGGTTACCCCTTCTAAAAATTTTTAAATTTTATATTTTTTACTTTTGCGACCAAACCGAAGGTTTTTACAAAATTTTCAAAGAATACTTTTTTGTAGACACCTACGTCTTACATACGGATATCCCGGTTATAATTTTCCACCTTGAGGCGTTGATGAGTTATTTGCAAATAAGGTTTGATGCAAAAATAATTCCTCACGACGTCCCCATTGGAGTGGGAGCGTTCAAATTTTGTCAACTCATAGCTCTGGTGGATGATACCCGCATTCAGTATAAGTTTCATTGAAATCCTTCAAGGATTAATATATTTTTTTGCAATTTTTAAATATTTTGAAATTTTCGCATTCGGTTTTGATTGGCATTCGTGATTGACATGTCTGGATTTGTTCAAAAAATTATTTTAGTAAATTTTACACAACGTGGAACGATAAAATTTCACACATTTGTAGAGAATGAGTCTATGATATCCCTTAGTTAGTTTTGCAAAATATTTTATCTGGCGGTGCCCCTCAAACTCGAACATAACAAAAATTAATAAATTCAAATAACTATAAAATGAAAACTGCAAGAGATATATTGCAAGAGATATATTTTTCTATTGAAATTGACGTTTTGGTATCTTCGTGGCCGATAGCCTTGGCAAAGAATTTTTGTAAATACAGAAATTTTGAAAAAAAAAAAATGAAATTTTGTGAAATCTTTTTTCTGTTCATTTTTCCAAACTCAGATAAATCATGGCGCTGCCGCGCGTATAGCCCTGAACAGATAAATCAAAACCACATACGCGCGGTAGCGCCGCGCGTATAGTCTTGATCAGATAAATCAAAACCACATACGCACGGCAGCGCCGCGCGTATTGTCTTGATCAGATCACAATCAAGTATGTGGTCTTGATTTATCTTTTTTCTTTTATCTTTGTTTTCTACAAGTTTTACGAGTTTTCTACAAGAATAGTTAAAAATTACACATTTAATTTGGAATCTGAAGGTGTATTCCGCGACTTCCTAGCGTATATAACAAAAGAGTTATTGTTGAAAAAACGGTCAGTTCTACCACTTCACGGCTGAAGGAACAGCCATCTCGAAATTTATCCGGATTTTCTTTTTAAAATCGAATAGTGCACATTGAGGCCTATTGAAATGTGCTACATGAACTTTTTGCGGCTGATAGCCTCGACATGCCGAGCGTTTAAAAATGTCGTGTACTTTTCTGCTTCACCTTCGAAAAATCATATGCCTCATTTCCTTGGGTTTGCAAGAAATAATTTTAACACAGATCTATAAAACACATTAATTTCATCGCTCCGCTGTTAATTGTTTGGTCATGGGAATTTTTTTCATTCAACTCCGAATTCATTCTCCGTTTAAACCTATGTAAAATGTGAAACCAAATTCAGAGAAGGGTACCCATTGAAAAAAATGTCACTTTTCACATTTTTCACATTTGTGACAAAACCAAAAGACTTTATAAAATTTGCAAAGAATGCTTATTTGTAGATACCAGAATTCCACATACGGTGCACCAAATCCCTATTTTCTGTTTCGAGGCTCTGCAGAGATATTTGCCAAATTCCTCCAAAACTAAAATAATTTGCCGCGTCGTCCCCGATGGCAGCGGAACATTGAATTTTCGTCCGAGTGTACTTTTTATAGGCATCCATGTACAGTAAAAATTTCGTTGGAATCGTTTGAGGTTTAATGCATTTTTTTCGCTATTTTTGAGTATTTTGAAATTTCCGCGTTCGGTTTTGGATAAAATTCGTGATTGACAGGTTTGATTTCCTTAAAAAATAGCCTTTATGAGTTCCACCCCACGCAGAACAATAAAATTGTACACATTTATACACAGGGCATCGTTCTATGAAATCACTTTGTCAATTTTGCAAAATATTTTATCTGGCGGCGGCCGTCCCTCTTAAAGCCAAACCGGAAGAGAAAACAATAAATTCAAATATCTATAGGTTGATAACTGTAACAGATTTTTACAGAATTCTTTCAGTTCTATATAGACCATACATTTTTCTATAGAAATTGATATTTTGACATCTTCGCGATTCTACCCTCAGGCTTCTGCCCTCAAATTCATACCATTACAGAGAGTAATAAATTCTAATAACGATACTTTGAATTGAAAAATTACTATTTATTATTTAAATTCTAAGTTTCTACAACTAATTAGACGCAATTAACAGTCGCGTACCATACTTTTTATCAAATGACAACATAGCTTCAAAAGTTTAATTGGTACATTAAAAAATCTTTCAGTTCTATATAGACTATCCATTTTCTATTTTTCGTTTTGGTATCTTTGACGCCGATAGCCTTGCCGCAGGATTTAATTAAAAAACTATATATTGAAATTTTTCAAAGCTTTTCTGATTCCTACCAAACGTGCGTATAACACTGCTTGATAAAGCAGATTTTCTAAAAAGTGTGCAATTTTTATACTTCCAGATCAAACATTGTGGTCGCGTGACCTCTCGATCCATAATAAAATAAAGTAGCAAGAGGTGTTGTTAAACCTAGGTTAGGTTAGAACACCTCGATCTAAAATATGCTAAAGTGGCAAAGTCTGTTGGCCTAACTTAGGTTGGGTTATATACCGCACAGCGGCAGAAAAATTAAGACAAACTACAAGCCCGACAAGCGGTAGCGCGACCCAAGAGATCAAAAATAAGATAAAGCTGGAAAGCTGAATGTTGGTTTAGCCTAGGTTAACCTATTAGGTTACATGTCGCAAAGCGCCAGATAAATCCAGACCACATACGCATTCCTCGAAGTGAAAGCGGAACTGATACTAATAGATTCAAATAGCAACAACTTGAAAACTGTAATAGATATAATAAAAACTCTTTCAGATCTATTAAGATCAGAGATATTTCTATTGAAGCAATTTGACCATTTTGGAATTTTCGTGGTCGATAACCTTGACACTGGATTTTTTAAATAAAGAAATACATGAAAATCAAGTCAACGTTGACATTAACGTCAGTTTAGGTTTTTTACATTAGTAACTAAGGTTTACAACTTTGACGAAAAAAACTCTTAACAGCTGATTTTTTGCTGACTTGGTTATTGTTGCGAACTGGTAATTTGGTATGGTGCTGCTCCAGGATCAGGACAATGGATGAATTAATTACACGCAAATATGTCCTTTATATGTAATTAAATACTACTTATCTGCTAATATCTTACAATATGTACAACTAATCGCTAACTTATTACAATAATTACTAACTAACTTGAAAATAATAAATAATAAACAATACACTTAATTCTACGAAACTTATGGTCTAAACCCGGAATTTACTTCAACGAAAATACGGAGGTTCGTCTTCAAAACTCAAATTACTCTCTTGCTAGCTCAATTCTGACCGCCCCTTTTTAACTTCCCCTCTACCTCATCACCTCGGTCTTGGTGTGAGTCCTCCCCTAATCTTTATGGAAAATTTCCAAAACTCATAAAACAAAATCCTCTCGGCGTCTCGGCACGATCCCTAAGTTCGAGCGTCTGCCCGCATGATTTAGATAAAGCAGACTAATGGTCCTAAATAAACAAAAACTAATCGGGTGTCCACTTAGTTTTCTTTGCCGACTCGTGAGAAACTGAAATTCTTTGAAACCAAAATCGCGAGATCTCAACATTATGTTATCTGCCAAACTTGACAACAACAACGAAACTTCCACAAATAGTTGGTGAGATTTTGTCTGAGTATATTGGTTACTCAACAACACAAGTTACGAACTTGATAAAAACAATATATGTTGGTTATGTTGATCGTCAAAGTTGACAACATCAACGTCACTTATTTAATTAAAAGGTTATGACATTTTTAGTGATATTTTCAGTACCTTTTACGCCATAGCTGATTTTTTTTTTGTCCATGTAAACCTTAATAACTAACATCACATCCTTAGATAAAGTAACTTTTTTTATGAATGTTTCTCAGGTTTTCATTTCTAATATCACTCCTTTAATTATATTTAATAATAGTAAGTTTGATTTCACACAATTGTCAATCACATCACACACTTGAAAATGTATTATACAATTCCACCCTCATAAATTATTCCACCTTTAACAACTATTCCATTATTTTCAACTCTTCTATCCACAAAAACTATTCCATTCCGAAAAATACGATCCACATGTACTAGTCCATTTACCTAAATATTTAAATTCTTTTACTCGAAAGATCTTGTTCTTGCCAATTTGAAGTTCATTTGATGCGGTTCTGATAAATAAAAGCCATAAATTTTGTTTTTTCAAACGAGATTTGTAATCCAATTTTCGCTGTTTATTCTTGTAATAGTTCAAGTTGCTTTTGCGCGTCAGAGATATTTTGGGCAATTAGTGCCATGTCATCAGCAAAAACTAAGCAGTCTAATTTTACCCCTTTCAGTTTTGACCACAGTCGGTTCACCAGCTTTTCTCCATTCCCGTACAACTTTTTAAGCGCACAATTGAAGAGCAACGGGGATCGCCTTGTCGTACTCCTGTGTCTATTTGAAATTCTGTGCTCAGTTCTCCCATAAATTTCACATTGGATTTAGTCTCCATTAGTGTTTCTTTGATAATGTTTGTTGTTTTCTGATCAAGTCCAAATTCTGCTAATACTTTAAAAAGTGATTCTCTGTCTATACTACCGTATGCTTTCTTAAAGTTGACGAATGTTAATACATAATTCTTGTTTGATGAACTATGGAAATATTTCATACAGTTTTTTAGATTTATAATTTGCTCTACGCATGATCGTCCTTTCCCTAAATCCTCCCTAGTATTCGCCGATTTCTGTATCCAGTTGAGTTTCTGCACGGTTCAAGAGAGCTCGGGACAGAATTTTATAGGATATTGAAAGTACGGAAATTCCAAGATAATTGTTGGGGTCTGTCTTGCTTCCTTTTTTGTACAGTGGATGTATGATTGCCATTTTCCATTCTGCAGAGATTTTTTCAGTTCGGCAGATTTCATCCATAATTTCCTTCAGTTTTGCGATGAGATTTTCTCCTGCATTTTTCAATAGTTCTGCAGTGATTTGATCGTCTCCTGATGCTTTGTCATTTTTCAAAGGGCTATCTAAGAGTGAGAATTCTCTTTAATTTCCTGTATACTCGGTTGTTCTGAGTCTGCGTTTCGTAGTGCTTGGTAAAATTTAAGTTTGTCTTGTGGTTTTTCACAATTAAAAAATTTGGAAAAGTGTTTCGCAAGGATTTCACAGTTTTCAGCGTCGTTGTGAGCGATTTCCCCGACATCATAAAATACTACTACTATTTATTATTGGAATTTACTTATTTTTTACAATATAGAGTTGTAGTTTTTGTGACAATATACTATTAAATATTTTTCAAGATTTTCTTTTCTAGATTTTCTAGCAAACTTGTGACGTTTGCCACTTAATATTAGTTTGTAGGCTGAAAATGGCCTCTCTACCTCAACTGACGTTACTAGACAGAACTTTTAGGCGTCATTTGGCGTTCATTTAATCCTTCAAGACTCGGGTTCTTATATAGAACAGCATTTAATTTGCCACGGACCTTTTCCGATAGTGAACTCGGAAGGTCGTTGTTCTGTTCAATTATATATCCAATATTTCCAAAGACTTGCACAGAGGAAGGTTTTTAGTTTCTAGTCTCTCAATGGCGTCGGGAATATAGCTGAAATCTGTTACAATTAGAGCAATATTTTGTTTGATTAAGGGATCCTCAAATCCTAGCTGGCTTGAATTAATTGAAATAGACCTTTTTACGGTTAGTAAAGCGCATGCGCGTCCGCCATGTTTAAGAGGCTAGAATATGAAAGTTTCGGGCACATTTTCTTGTTTTCACTGGTTATACGTCAAAAAGTGCCCGAAAAACACGGCGAAAATTGACACATGCTCGCAAAAAAAAAGAATATCGTCACAAAAACTACAACTCTATATTGTAAAAAATAAGTAAATTCCAATAATAAATAGTAGTAGTATTTTATGATGTCGGGGAAATCGCTCACAACGACGCTGAAAACTGTGAATTCCTTGCGAAATACTTTTCCAAATTTTTTAAATGTGAAATTCAATGAAAGGGTTAGGTTTTCTGAAATGTCGTTCTATGGCTTCTGAACTGTCAAATTGACCAACTACTTCTTTTATGGCCTCAAAATTCTCAGCAAAAATCAATTCAGCTTTCAACCATGTTCCCCACCGCGTTAATATGGAGTCAGTCGCTCTTTATATTTTTTTTACGCGCGATGGTGCTTTTAAAAACACTTTCTTTGTAAAGGAAATCAATTTATTGACATTCCCGAACTCTTTCCTGATCTCTTCCGAAAGTCGGTGTGATCCGTGGACTAGACAGGCGATGTGAAGCAAGTTTGGGTAAAACACTTTCAGAGCTTGACCAGCTTTCACCATATATGGTGCACCGTCAGAAATAAAAACACATAGAAGAATCGGAGAATAGTGATTTGATGGAATTATTTATGAACCGGGCGATAGTTGAATAATTTGTTTTTTTAGGACCTTGAACGAAACCAAATGGGGAGTAGAAGTTTCTTTGGATAATTTTCCAACAATCAAAATATAACGTCCATATTAATCTGTCGTTTCATCGGCTGAGATCCATATTAAATTGTTCGAAAGATCAGTGCGTATTTCACTTAGCACTTCTTCGTAGATGTTGATAGGTAGTTTTTTAGAATCGTGGATTCTTCAGGAATGATCTGATTATACACAATAGTTCTTAAGGAATTTTAGGCATATATCGTTATTCAATTGATGAAAAGTGTTCAAAATTGATTAAAATTTAGGTGAAAATTTCCAAATTTTAAGGTGAAATTTTGCAAAATTTGGAGATTTCAAGGTAAAAGGTTACAAAATGTGAGGATGTAAAGATCAAAATAAACAAAATTTGAACATTTTTGGGAAAAAAAACTCGCAAAATTGTAACTTATGGACAAAATTTAATAAAGGTTTCAAAAATTGAAAATCTCTAAGCAGAAGAATTCGCTAAATTTGAAAATTTGTAAACAAAAATTCGCAAAAATTGAAAATTTATAAACAAAAATTCTCAAAATTTGAACATTTCTAAGTAAAAATTCGCAAAATTTGTTAATTTCTAAGGAAAACTTCGCAAAATTTGAACATTTCTAAGTAAAAATTAGCAAAATTTGTTAATTTCTAAGGAAAACTTCGCAAAATTTGAACATTTCTAAGTAAAAATTCGCAAAATTTGATAATTTCTAAGCAAAAATTTGAAAATTTCTAAGCAAAAATTCGCAAAATTTGAACATTTCTAAGCAAAAATTCGCAAAATTTGTTAATTTCTAAGGAAAACTTCGCAAAATTTGAACATTTCTAAGTAAAAATTCGCAAAATTTGATAATTTCTAAGCAAAAATTTGAACATTTCTAAGCAAAAATTCGCAAAATTTGGAAGCAAAAAGTTTTCAAAATTAATTAAAATTTAGGTGAAAATTTCCAAATTTTAAGGTGAAATTTTACAAAATTTGGAGATTTCAAGGTAAAAGGTTGCAAAATGTGAGGATTTAAAGATCAAAATAAACAAAATTTTAACATTTTTGGGGAAAAAAACTCGCAAAATTGTAACTTATAGACAAAATTTAATAAAGGTTTCAAAAATTGAAAATCTCTAAGCAAGAATTTGCTAAATTTGAAAATTTGTAAACAAAAATTCGCAAAAATTGAAAATTTATAAACAAAAATTCTCAAAATTTGAACATTTCTAAGTAAAAATTCGCAAAATTTGTTAATTTCTAAGGAAAACTTCGCAAAATTTGAACATTTCTAAGTAAAAATTAGCAAAATTTGATAATTTCTAAGCAAAAATTTGCAAAATTTGAAAATTTCTAAGCAAAAATTCGCAAAATTTGAACATTTCTAAGCAAAAATTCGCAAAATTTGAACATTTCTAAGCAAAAATTCGCAAAATTTGTTAATTTCTTAGGAAAACTTCGCAAAATTTGAACATTTCTAAGTAAAAATTCGCAAAATTTGATAATTTCTAAGCAAAAATTTGAACATTTCTAAGCAAAAATTCGCAAAATTTGTTAATTTCTAAAGAAAACTTCGCAAAATTTGAACATTTCTAAGTAAAAATTCGCAAAATTTGATAATTTCTAAGCAAAAATTTGAAAATTTCTAAGCAAAAATTCGCAAAATTTGAACATTTCTAAGCAAAAATTCGCAAAATTTGTTAATTTCTAAGGAAAACTTCGCAAAATTTGAACATTTCTAAGTAAAAATTCGCAAAATTTGATAATTTCTAAGCAAAAATTTGAACATTTCTAAGCAAAAATTCGCAAAATTTGGAAGCAAAAAGTTTTCAAAATTGATTAAAATTTAGGTGAAAATTTCCAAATTTTAAGGTGAAATTTTGCAAAATTTGGAGATTTCAAGGTAAAAGGTTGCAAAATGTGAGGATTTAAAGATCAAAATAAACAAAATTTTAACATTTTTGGGGAAAAAAACTCGCAAAATTGTAACTTATAGACAAAATTTAATAAAGGTTTCAAAAATTGAAAATCTCTAAGCAAGAATTTGCTAAATTTGAAAATTTGTAAACAAAAATTCGCAAAAATTGAAAATTTATAAACAAAAATTCTCAAAATTTGAACATTTCTAAGTAAAAATTCGCAAAATTTGTTAATTTCTAAGGAAAACTTCGCAAAATTTGAACATTTCTAAGTAAAAATTAGCAAAATTTGATAATTTCTAAGCAAAAATTTGCAAAATTTGAAAATTTCTAAGCAAAAATTCGCAAAATTTGAACATTTCTAAGCAAAAATTCGCAAAATTTGAACATTTCTAAGCAAAAATTCGCAAAATTTGTTAATTTCTTAGGAAAACTTCGCAAAATTTGAACATTTCTAAGTAAAAATTCGCAAAATTTGATAATTTCTAAGCAAAAATTTGAACATTTCTAAGCAAAAATTCGCAAAATTTGTTAATTTCTAAAGAAAACTTCGCAAAATTTGAACATTTCTAAGTAAAAATTCGCAAAATTTGATAATTTCTAAGCAAAAATTTGAAAATTTCTAAGCAAAAATTCGCAAAATTTGAACATTTCTAAGCAAAAATTCGCAAAATTTGTTAATTTCTAAGGAAAACTTCGCAAAATTTGAACATTTCTAAGTAAAAATTCGCAAAATTTGATAATTTCTAAGCAAAAATTTGAACATTTCTAAGCAAAAATTCGCAAAATTTGGTTTTGCTTCCAATTGTCATTGTCTAAATCTTTTTTAAAAAAATTATTTTTGGTTGAAAATCTGCAAAAATTTAATAAACATTTAACGCTGAAAAATCCATTTTTCCTAACAAAAAAAAAACAATAAAATTTGACATTTTTACGCGAAAATTCATTGCTTTATTGAAATTGCACAAACTTGAATATTACACAAACGTGAATATTGCTACAATAAACACGCTACAAATAACTTGCAAAAATCGTTGTTGAATTTTATTTCCTTTGTAGTATCCGAATTAGAAGGCAAAATCAGCAGTTGTTGACGACTTTTTGAAGGTCTTGCAGATATATGGAAACCAGTACTCACAATGTTGATCGATCTGGTATTTTTTTGATGAAGGTATTCCCTTGTCACAAACGTTGCTGAAAATCACAATGCCATCAGTCGTAAATTGGCCTGGGTAATTTTTAATCCAAGATTCCATTAAAGTCTGGGTTTTTTTTTGGCTAGCGGCATTATTTCAACAAAAATAAGATTTTCGTAAGTATACAAACACAACGAGCGATTTAATGAAAATTGCCGAATCCCGCAAACGCTTTCGCCTAGTGGAAGCCAGTGGATAGGGTTGCCGAGCCAGTGGCACGCCACTGGCTGCGGCCAGCCACCGTTCCCGCGTAATACAAAACACATTTAACTAGTGAAATAAGCACTATAAATGAAAAAGTACTAAAATATGCAATAATGCTATAAAAATAGCTTTTATGCATTTGCATATGCAAATGTATATAATCCGATGTTAAATTATTATTGTTTCATATTTTTCTCGTCTCAAAAATTCGCATATAACACGAAAACTGTACGAATTTTTAAAAATGTTTCAAACAAAACTTGTAGAGAATTAAATTTCTTATAAGATAACTTTTCATCTAGTAATTTTTGGCCTGTCATTTAAGTAATAATCAGCCTTGAACAAAGTCGGAATTCTAGTGAAAACTCGCATATTAATATGATCTTTGAATACAAAATTAAAAACACAAACAAATTCTAAATATGTAAGAAAATCGACTAGTTTTATAAATTAACTGACATTAAGAGTTTTGAAAATATCCAAATTTGATAAAATTTTGAAAATTAGTTCGAAAGATCCACATTTTAATAAATCATTAGTGTTTATAAACTTGTAACAAGCGAAATATTTTTAGAAAACATGAAACGCATAGTCGATTCATCGCCTGTCAAATAATGATTACATTGTTTTAAATGGGAATGTCGCGTAGCCATAGTGAGAACGTGTCAATTTAAAACAATGTAATCATTATTTGACAGGCGATGTCGCGTGACGTCGCGTCTCTGAGTGTTGCGTATATGAGTATCGGCCTTAAATTACGGCCTATATAATATCGGCCTATAATTTAATATATTACGTATATTGGAGGGTAAACAAAAATAAATCGGTAAAATATATATATTTTTTTAAATGGTCCCCAAATGATAATAACAATTCCCTTGCACATACCTTAATAAATCATGTGCAATGATATATTTACTTTTTTATTATCCGAGTGACTATTTTATTTTTTGAAAAAAATAAATGCGCAGAGCCTGAAATGTTTTTGGTCTCCTGCAATATTTTTAAAAATGGATTGAGCTGGTTTTGATACTAAACTCCTCAAATTTAGAAGAACCATAAGTGTTGAAGTTATATGTAAATGCCAACCAAAGAAATAAACTATAATATATGTGACAATAACAGTAATGGAATTTTTATAACCCCATTTGGTCATGTTGGTTATATTCTACTATTAATAGTTAGTTATTTATTATACAAGCGGATAAAATTAAGAGTTAACTAGAGCAGGGGTCTCCAAACTACGGCGCGAGGGCCACATCCGGCCCGCGGACAGATTTTGTTCGGCCCGCGGAGAGCTGGCATGCTTGAAAACTCCTTTTAGAGAACATATTTTTTATAGCAAATTAAATTTAGTTTACCGAAGTATTCTAATTTTATGTTGAATAATTATTAATATGACATCTACATTGATATGGTCATGGGCTAACTACCCATAACATTGTTGTAGGCTTATTGTTATTGTTTTTGTGATAAGTTGGATAAAGAAACACAGAATTGTAATGAGTAAAGACATGTATAATATGCAGAAAATTTAACTTCAGTATATAATAACTAACAAATTATTGAAATGAATCCAACTAACATTTTATACATTTTAAATAAAAACATAACTTATAACAAGCATAATGACATATGAAATACTAATGAGATTTATGTAATTGAGATTTTCCACTGACAATAGTTTGTAGTTGTGGACTAATTTTACTTGTACCAATTATTAAAAGAGATTTAAGATGCTCATCAGTTAATTTAGATCTGTAAACATTTTTTGTGTACTTCATTTTGGAGAAGGTCTTCTCACACAAATAAGTAGTACCAAAAACAGAAAACAGCCCACGAGCAAATTTATGCAAATTATCAAATTGTGTCAGTGGAAGACTCTTATAAAATTCCAACAAAGATGTGTTTTGATATTTGTTCTTAATTATATCACTGCACTGTAGATCAATCATTTCCATTTGAAGTTCCGGGGCTAGGTTTTCAATGTCAGTATCAAAAGGATTCTGAAAAATCTTAATTTGATTCGCAATGGCATCAAAGTCCGAGAAACGAGTATCAAAATTTATTTTCAAAGCACACAAAGTTTCGATTGCAAAATCGATAGGAAACTCAGTCTCTGTGGTGTGGCTGAATATTTCACATGTTTTAAAATGTGAAAAACATTTACTTCGTAGTTGTGATTGAAACAGTATCAATTTCTTCCGGAATGATTTGATATTAGTGTATAAATCAGGAAGATGCTGGTTTTCTCCTTGCAATCTCAAATTCAGTTCGTTCACATGTTTTGTCAAATCAACATAGAATGCTAACTTCCACAGCCATGCGTTGTTTTGTAATTCAGTAAGAGGGCGATGCTTTTCATTCAAAAAAATTTCGATCACTGCTCGAAGTTCAAAAAAGCGCTGAAGGACTTTCCCACAACTAAGCCAACGTACGGCAGTATGAGAAAGTAAGTCTTTTTCTCTTCAATAAATTGTCGGAATTGTCGGTGATTCAGCCCAAAAGATCTGATAAAATTAACAGTTGATATGACTGCTTTCAGAACTTCAGACATATCCAAACATTTTCCGCACAAAGACTGTTGATGAATGATACAATGTAAGACTAATGGTTTTGAACCACCGTCATTTTCTACAGCCTTTGACTCAAGAGCGACCACTCCTTTATCTTTCCCACTCATGTTTTTGCCTCCATCAGTTGTAATGCATTTCAAGTTTTTCCATCGAAGGTTCTCTTGATTAATGGCCATTTCAACTCCTTTAAAAATATCTGTACCAGTAGTTGTGCCATGAATACTATACATATCAAGAAGTTCTTCATGCACTTCATAGCTTTTATCTACTCCTCGAATATAAATCAACACCTGAGCCACACGAAAGCTGGCACGAGTTGCAGCCTCTTGTTCAGTTTTGAGTTTTGTAAATGAAGATTGCTGCGATTTCAATCCGCGCTTCATAGCTTCGAATTTTTCTGTCTGCAAACTTCCTGTATATTTTGAGTAATTTTGAAAATGTTTTGTTTCATAATGACGTTTAATGTTATATTCCTTGAGAACGGCTATGCTTTCATTGCAAATCAAACATAGCGCCTTGTTACTGGACTCAATTACGAAATACTGAATGTTCCACTGATTTTTGAATTTTCTGCATTCACTATCAATTTTTCGCTTCTTTTCCATACTACTAAATCACACACAAAAGCAACAATTCAAATCAAAATACTGTTACAAAGATGTCTTAAACTTAAACACGCACAAACACGTTTTAAGGAGGTACGTACTATTTTATTTCACAACAGTGTCATAGGAACTGACTTGTGGTTGCGCCACTAGCCTTCTTATATATTCCAATTACTGCCATCTAGAAGTGAGTGGAAGACACCAGAACTTTCTCGAACCAACGAGATTATTCTGTACGTGCTATTAGCGCCATCTGTTAGCGATAGAAGGTACTACCTATTTCCGCTTGTGTCCACCAGATGTCGTGTGACGTTACTCCTCATGGCTCGTACTCTACGACTAATCTAGAAATTACAGATAATGACAGGAAAATTAATAATATGCAGTGTTGCCGTTTTGCGGACTTTAGTCCGATTTGCAGCCTTTTTTAAACGATGCGGCAACAATGATAATATGGTTTTGGCCCTCGGAACTTACTGGAGTAATCAGTATGGCCCTAAGGCTGGAAAGTTTGGAGACCCCTGAACTAGAGGATTGTTAAATCAGCGAGTTTTCAGGATTGTTAAATCAGCGAGTTTTCAGGATTGTTAAATTAGCGAGTTTTCAGGATTGTTAAATCAGTGAGAATCAGCGAATTTAAATTCGCGAGTTAAACCTTAATTTTATTCGCGAGTGTAATGAAAACTAATATAAACTAAAATATTCAATATTTGCATTTACCTTATTTTTTTAGTCACAGCAAAATTTAAAAACGTCTATAAAAGCATTTTTGCTGCTGATTACAGATTATATTCCCTAGCTCTTTCCGTTCACTATCGCCTGCAAGAATTTAAGAAATTTCGGCAGTAGAGATCTCGGAAAGTCGTGAATTTCCCGCGGACAATCTTAGTGTTTTAACAGAAAAATGATATTCTGAAAACGATGCCGCAATCCGTTTTTGATTATCTAAAAAACCGTTTCCGAGACATCTACTTAGCAAATCGAGAATCGGGTAAATTTCAGTTTGAAATTTCTCGACGAATTATTGAATCTTTCCGTACAATTTACACAGCAACAACACATTACAACTTCTGTCACAAGGTCACCCATAAGTGTCAACCCCTGGTAGTTAGTATTAGTGCATCAGCTAGAAAGCAAAGATGTGTTAGCGTAATGCAGCATCGAGCTAAGAGGTTATTAGTGTAGTGTACACGTGTCTGCCGCAGAAATTCGAACGAAATGAATTATTTGGATAAATTATTATTCACATGTCAGTTTTTACACGTTATTTATTAATATAGCCTTGTTATTAATTGATTAAACAATAAAACGTGATTGAGTTTAACAAATTTAAAAAATAGTTTCACACGGGTCTTCTGTCGCACCAAATAATTACATAGAAATCGGGAGCACAAAAACACGAATGGATGAACACGAACTGTTTTAATTTGCACAATTTCATTTTATTAGCAAATTATAGAGATTAATGTTTCTAAACTAATATTCAATATAAAAAATTATGTTAAAAAAAAGCATTAATAATTTAGGTACTTACGTACTAAAGCCACCGCAGCTACAGATTTGAACACAATGGATGGTTAGATTAGGTTATAACCGAACAAATAAATCCAGACCACATATCGCGCGGTGGCGTTAATACGTAAATACCATAAATTCTTTACTTTGCTTATTAATATTCGTCTCTCGATACTAGACAAGTCAAATTTGTAACAAATATGTCTATAAGTAACTTGCATTATTTGAGTAAAACTAATAGATTGAGTGTTGAAATAAACATTATGTTTGTCTAACGTTGGATAGATGAAGAATATGATACGATGATAAGAATACGAAAATGTTTTATCTTCTTCTTGGTGGTAAGACGGGTCCACTTTGTCCAGAAGTTGATCTATGAATGAAATTAACAAATTTAATGACTTTTCAAAATCAATATTCCAAGTTTTAAAATGAAATATATTCAGATATACTTACGCAGCGTTAGTGTAGAGAGTTGGATGATCATTTGCTTCGCTAGCATTCATTGAAGCTCTAAAATAAAAAAAAATGTATATATACAGTCATAGTATACAAGTTTCATTAATTTACCTAATATCAACGTTTTGTGGCTTTCGTATCATAGTATTACGATTCCTTTGGAAGTGACCGAGGACAGGTTTGGGTGGAGCTGGACCAATAGCACCATATATTTTAAATTCTTCTGTGCCGTAATTCCTCAATTCAACTAATGGTAAAGATTCGGGATCTGTAGTTCTTTGAATTATCTGATTCGAAGCCAAAGTGTCGTACAATTGTATTTCGTCTAGAATAAGAAAATATTGAAAATATGTATTGAAAATATATACGCATTCGAAGTGTTGTTGAACTGTTTTATTGTAAAGTTTTGACATTTCGTTTGTCTTAGATACACTTCGACGACATGCCACACGACACTATCAGGGGAAAATACTGACCTTTTTCATAAGGTCCGATGCTACTAGAGAAAAGACAATAAATTGATCGCTTGCAAAGTGTGAAATGTACCCAAAATATAAGCTATTATAAAATACTGACCTTTTTCATACTTTATTTTTAATCTATATTGACAAAGATTCTACTTTTGTCTTCTTTAAAGTAATCTTTAACAAAACCTGTGGTAACTTACCGAGTGGTTTTAATTCGGCGTTGGCTAAAGGATTCAGTCCGAAGAACAGATGGACTTGATCGTAAAATTTATATTCGCCAATGATAATTATTAACGCAATGCTTACGCAAATTATGCCTGTAATTCGGAACAAATTTGTTGTTAATTTCAAAACAAACTTGGGTTAGGTTTAGGGCTTCACACAAGAGTCTCGTTTCTGATCTCGTCTTCAATCTTTGACTCTGACACTGGCAGCCGTAACATTTTCTTCATAAATTTTAACTGCTCGTTCTGGGCTCGGACAAGTTCGGATTGCTCGGGTTCAAATTTATAAAGAAAATGTTACGGCTTCCCGGAACGAGAGCAGAAACGAGACTCTCGTGTGGAGCCCTAGTTAGGTTAGTAAGTTTACCTGATGAAAATGTTAGCCAAAATGAAGATCCAAATTTCGTTGTTAAAATTTGATTTTCGAATGGGATGACCAACGGGTTTGGATTTCTGATGACTGCCCACAGAAAATTCGCAAATAATTGGAGAAATCCCGCCAATCCGATACAATATCCACCGTATCGAATTACAGTTCTAAAACAAAACTTAGTATTGAATTTTAAATCACATAATATTATGATAATTCGGATTTAAATCGATTTATGATAATTATCAGAAACCGTTTTAAGGTAGACTTCCGAGCTAAGCGGCTCTTGCGTCACTACCGCCGCGACATAGCGATAGTATTATACACTATGGAAATCTATGAGGCGCCATTCGAGCGCAGCGATACTAACGCACTGACACTGAGCGGTTAATGCCGCTGCGCTCGAATGGCGCCTCATACATTTCCATAGTGCATAAATACTATCGCTATGTCGCGACGGCTTTGACGCTGCGTTAGTAACACAAGAGCCGCTTTGCTCGGAAGTCTACCTTTAAGGTCAAGTTTATTATCTATAATAACTTTTTTTTTGGAATTACCCAAAGAATATGTTAGCTAGCAGCCAGCAAGGAAAAGCGCTCCACATGGCAATATGTGCATACCACCCTGCCGTACGATAAAATCTTCCAAACCTAAATCCCTCGCCATCAATCACAAAATATTCGACAACCCATAATATTGGCGTTGGAACTCCCATATATTGAGCTTGACGAAATTCTTGTTGTAAAGTTCCAGCTAACACAAAAATATATAATATAATAAGTTATAAAAATATAATAAGTTTTTGAATTAAAGATATTTTGAATTTATGAAAAAAAAAACGAATCTAATTCTTTCTATCCATTCTAGTTCTTTCTGTCCATTGTAGTACTATCTGTCCATTCTTTCTGTCCATTCTAGTCCTTTCAGTTCATTCTAGTTTTTCCTGTCCATTCTAGTTCTTTCTGTCCATTATAGTTCTTTCTGAAGATGTTAGTTCTTTCGGTCCATTCTAGTTCTCTCTGTACATTATAGATCTTTCTGTTAATTCTAGTTCTTTCTGTCCATTCTAGTATTATCTGTCCATTCTAGTTCTTTCTGTCCATTCTAGTTCTTTTTCTCCATTCTAGTTCTTTCTATCCATTCTAGTTCTTTCTGTTTATTCTAGTTCTTTCTGTCCATTCTAGTATTATCTGTCCATTCTAGTTTTTTCAGTGCATTCTAGTTCTTTCTGTCCATTCTAGTTCTTTCTGTTCATTCTAGTTCTTTCTGTTGATTCTAGTTCTTTCGGTCCATTATAGATCTTTCTGTCCATTCTAGTACTATCTGTCTATTCTAGTTTTTCCTGTCCAATCTAGTTATTTTTTACCATTCTAGTTCTTACTATTCATTCTAGTTCTTTCTGTCCGTTCTAGTTCTTTTTTAGCATTCTAGTTCTTTCAGTCCATTCTAGTTCTTTCTGTTCATTCTAGTTCTTTCTGCTGATTCTAGTTCTTACGGTCCATTATAGATATTTGTGATACCAATTCCAGTTCTTACTGTCCATTCTAGTTTTTTCTGTACATTCTAGTTCTTTTTATCCATTCTAGTTCTTTCTGTTCATTCTAGTTCTTTCTGTCCATTCTAGTTATTTCTGTTCATTCTAGTTATTTCTGTTGATTCTAGTTATTTCGGTCCATTATAGATCTTTCTGTCAATTCTAGTTCTTTCTGTCCATTCTAGTACTATCTGTCCATTCTAGTTCTTTCTGTCCATTCCAGTTATTTTTAACCATTCTAGTTCTTACTATCCATTCTAGTTCTGTCTGTCCGTTCTAGTTCTTTTTGACCATTCTAGTTCTTTCTGTTCATTCTAGTTCTTTCTGTTGATTTTAGTTTTTTCTGTCCATTCTAGTTCTTTCTATCCATTCTAGTTCTTTCTGTCCATTCTAGTTATTTCTGACCATTCTAGTTATATCAGTCCATTCTAGTTCTTTCTGTCCATTTGTCCTTTCTGTTGATTCTAGTCCTTTCGGTCCATTATACATCTTTCTGTCAATTCTAATTCTTTCTGTCCATTCTAGTACTATTCTAGTTATTTCTGTCCATTCCAATTATTTTTGACCATTCTAGTTTTTTCTGTTCATTCTAGTTCTTTCTGTTCATTCTAGTTCTTTCTGTTCATTCTAGTTCTTTCTGTTGATTCTAGTTCTTTCAGGCCATTATAGATCTTTGTGACAATTCTAGTTTTTTCTGACCATTCTAGTTCTTTCTATCCATTCTAGTTCTTTCTGTCCATTCTAGGTCTTTCTGACCATTCTGGTTATTTCAGACCATTCTTGTTATTTCAGTCCATTCTGGTTATTTCAGACCATTCTTGTTATTTCAGTCCATTCTAGTTCTTTCTGTCCATTCTAGTTCTTTCTGTTCATTCTAGTTCTTTCTGTTGATTCTAGTTCTTTCGGTCCATTCTAGTTCTCTCTGTCTATTATAGATCTTTCTGTCAATTCTAGTTCTTTCTGTCCATTCTAGTACTATCTGTACATTCTAGTTCTTTCAGTCCATTCAAGTTCTTTTTGTCCATTCTAGTTCTTTCTGTTCATTCTAGTTCTTTCTGTTGATTCTAGTTCTTTCGGTCCATTGTAGATCTTTCGGTAAATTCTAGTTCTTTCTGTCCATTCTAGTACTATCTGTCTATTCTAGTTTTTTCTGTCCAATCTAGTTATTTTTTACCATTCTAGTTCTTACTATCCATTCTAGTTCTTTCTGTCCGTTCTAGTTCTTTTTTTACCATTCTAGTTCTTTCTGTTCATTCTAGTTCTTTCTGCTGATTCGAGTTCTTACGGTCCATTATAGATATTTGTACCAATTCTAGTTCTTACTGCCCATTCTAGTTTTTTCTATCCATTCTAGTTCTTTCTATCCATTCTAGTTCTTTCTGTCCATTCTAGTTCTTCTTGTCCATTCTAGTTCTTTCTGTTGATTTTAGTTCTTTCTGTTGATTTTAGTTTTTTCGGTCCATTATATATCTTTGTGTCAATTCTAGTTCTTACTGTCCATTCTAGTTTTTTCTGTCCATTCTAGTTCTTTTTATCCATTCTAGTTCTTTCTCTCCATTCTAGTTCTTTCTGACCATTCTAGTTATTTCTGACCGTTCTAGTTATTTCAGTCCATTCTAGTTCCTTCTGTCCATTCTAGTTATTTCTGTCCATTCTAGTTCTTAATGTTGATTCTCGTTCTTTCGGTCCATTATAGATCTTTCTGTCAATTCTAGTTCTTTCTGTCCATTCTAGTACTATTCTAATTCTTTCTGTCCATTCTAATTATTTTTGACAATTCTAGTTTTTTCTATCCATTCTAATTCTTTCGGTCCATTATAGATCTTTGTGACAATTCTAGTTCTTACTGTCCATTCTTTTTTTTTCTGTCCATCCTAGTTCTTTCTGTCCATTCTAGTTCTTTCTGACCATTCTAGTTATTTCTGACCGTTCTAGTTATTTCAGTCCATTCTAGTTCCTTCTGTCCATTCTAGTTATTTCTGTCCATTCTAGTTCTTTCTGTTGATTCTAGTTCTTTCGGTCCATTATAGATCTTTCTGTCAATTCTAGTTCTTTCTGTCCATTCTAGTACTATTCTAATTCTTTCTGTCCATTCTAATTATTTTTGACAATTCTAGTTTTTTTCTATCCATTCTAATTCTTTCTGTTCATTCTAGTTCTTTTTGACAATTTTAGTTCTTACTGTCCATTCTAGTTTTTTCTGTCCATTCTAGTTCTTTCTATCCGTTCTAGTCCTTTCTGTCCATTCTAGTTCTTTCTGTGCATTCTAGTTCTTTCTGTTCATTCTAGTTCTTTCTGTTGATTCTAGTCCTTTCGGTCCATTATAGATCTTTGTGACAATTCTAGTTCTTACTGTCCATTCTTTTTTTTTCTGTCCATCCTAGTTCTTTCTATCCATTCTAGTTCTTTCTGTCCATTCTAGTTCTTTCTGACCATTCTGGTTATTTCAGACCATTCTAGTTGTCAGTCCATTCTAGTTATTTCTGTCCATTCTAGTTCTTTATGTTCATTCTAGTTCTTTCTGTTCATTCTAGTTCTTTCTGTTGATTCTAGTTCTCTCGGTCCATTATAGATCTTTGTGACAATTCTAGTTCTTACTGTCCATTCTTTTTTTTTCTCTCCATCCTAGTTCTTTCTATCCATTCTAGTTCTTTCTGTCCATTCTAGTTCTTTCTGACCATTCTGGTTATTTCAGACCATTCTAGTTATGTCAGTCCATTCTAGTTATTTCTGTCCATTCTAGTTCTTTATGTTCATTCTAGTTCTTTCTGTTCATTCTAGTTCTTTCTGTTGATTCTAGTTCTTTCGGTCCATTCTAGTTCTTTATGTCCATTATAGATCTTTCTGTCAATTCTAGTTCTTTCTGTCCATTCTAGTACTATCTGTACATTCTAGTTCTTTCAGTCCGTTCAAGTTCTTTTTGTCGATTCTAGTTCTTTCTGTTCATTCTAGTTCTTTCTGTCCAATCTAGTTATTTTTTACCATTCTAGTTCTTACTATCCATTCTAGTTCTTACTATCCATTCTAGTTCTGTCTGTCAGTTCTAGTTCTTTTTGACCATTCTAGTTCTTTCAGTCCATTCTAGTTCTTTCTGTTCATTCTAGTTCTTTCTGTTGATTTTAGTTTTTTCGGTCCATTATAGATCTTTGTGTCAATTCTAGTTCTTACTGTTCATTCTAGTTTTTTCTATCCATTCTAGTTTTTTCAGTCCATGCTAGTTCTTTCTGTTAATTCTAGTTCTTTTTGACCATTTTAGTTCTTACTGTCTATTCTGGTTTTTTTCTGTCTAATCTAGTTCTTTCTATCCGTTCTAGTTCTTTCTGTCCATTCTAGTTCTTTCTGAGCATTTTAGTTATTTCAGTCCATTCTAGTTCTTTCTGTTCATTCTAGTTCTTTCTGTTGATTCTAGTTCTTGCGGTCTATTATAGATCTTTGTGACAATTCTAGTTCTTACTGTCCATTCTAGTTTTTCCTGTCCATTCTAGTTCTTTCTATCCATTCTAGTTCTTTCTGTCCATTCTAGGTGTTTCTGACCATTCTAGTTATTTCAGACCATTCTAGTTATTTCAGACCATTCTAGTTATTTAAGACCATTCTAGTTATTTCAGTCCATTCTAGTTCTTTCTGTCGATTCTAGTTCTTTCTGTTCATTCTAGTTCTTTCTGTTGATTCTAGTTCTTTCGGTCCATTCTAGTTCTCTCTGTCCATTATAGATCTTTCTGTCAATTCTAGTTCTTTCTGTCCATTCTAGTACTATCTGTACATTCTAGTTCTTTCAGTCCATTCAAGTTCTTTTTGTTCATTCTAGTTCTTTCTATCCATTCTAGTTCTTTGTGTCCATTCTAGTTCTTTCTGACCATTCTAGTTTTTTCTGTCCATTCTAGTTATTTCTGTCCATTCTAGTTCTTTCTGTTCATTCTAGTTCTTTCTGTCCATTCTAGTTCTTTCTGTCCATTCTAGTTCTTTCTGTCCATTCTAGTTCTTTCTGTCCATTCTAGTTCTTCCATGATTGCCCTGGTGAAAATGAAATGTTGTCGAAGTGTCGGTAATGCGTCAACGAAGTCTCAGGAAACTGTGTTTTGGAACACTGAAGGTTAAACAGTGACATTTCGCTAAACTGATTTTCTACGATGTATCGTCGAAATGACAACGAAGTGTCGGTAATGCGTCAACGAAGTGTCGTCAAAGTGTCTCTTGGAACACTGAAATTTGAATATTCGCAGAATTGATTTTCTGTGAAGTGTCGTCTAACCCTGTCAACTCGTCGTCACCGATTTGGCCCAAATTTACAGTATATGTAGGGCTTGACTATAAATGAAAGTGACGCAAGCGGGAGAGCCAGATAGCCAAGCGTTAAAAAACTCATAAGCAACGACATCTCATAAGGCCGCTATGTTAGCATAAATTTCAATGGCCGGTCAGCGCAGCAGTAAGAGCTCGGATTCATAGTACGAAGATCGCTGGTTCGATTCCCCGTGGGGACGCTTTCTTTTTTACTAATAAAATAATTAAATTGACACATTAATAGTTACAATTAAAAAGTTAAACATTAATAAATAATAATAATAATGAAAGAAAGTCATTAAAAATTGTAAATAAAAAAAAGCGTCCCCACGGGGAATCGAACCAGCGATCCTCGTACTATGAACCCGAGCGAATCCGAGCATTGAAATTTATGCTAACATAGCGGGCTTATGAGTTGTCGTTGCTTATGAATTTTTTAACGCTTGGCCATCTGGCCCTCCCGCTTGCGTCACTTTCATTTATAGTCAAGCCCTACATATACTGTAAATTTGGGCCAAATCGGTGATGACGAGTTGACAGGGCCCCTCTGTAAGTGTCAGAGAACTGTGGACATTCGCGCAATAGAAGTATTCGTGAAGTTTCGTTGAACTATTTGATTGAGAAGTATTGACATTCGCGGAATCTAAGAATCAGCGAAGTGTCGTTGAACTGTTTTGTTGTAAAGTTTTAACATTTCGTTTGTTTTAGAAACACTTCGTGGCACTTCGACTACATTTCACACGACACTTTCACGGCAAAATACTGATCTTTTTCATACTTTATTTTTAATCTATATTCACATAGATTCTATTTTTATTGTCTTTTCTAAAATAATCTATTTGTTTTATCTTGGTCTGTGTGGCTTTATATCTGATATTTATATGGTAAGACCAGATGTGGCCTTCTTGTCTGATACGTTTATCTGGTCTTATGTTTAAAACCTTCTCGTAAATATAATATGAAACAAAATATTAAAATTGTTACCAAACGGTCCAAATCCGAATCTGCCTTGGTCCCAGGCCCAGTGGAATCGTTCGTTATAATTAATAACTTCCTGCCTTAGAGGACCCCCTGGTTCCACATCGCTTTGCAGGGTCACATTTACTGATCTGAGTCCAATCTTGATACCGACATTGCCAGTTATTTCAACTGCACTTCCCGCTTTGTAAGGCATTCTAGATACTATATGCCCCACTTCCCATTCTTGCCCGAAATTACCTACTAATTTAAAAAATCCGAAATAAATCCATGAATTAGATTTGGTTTGTTTATGCTTACGCAGTATCATGGCTCCTATTAAAATGCTTAGCGTGATTTTTATGTACGTACAAACATTCTGAAATCAAGCATATATTTGTTACTGAATTATTAAGGTTTGTTCCAACAGCAGCCAAAACGTCAGCAAGCTGTCCGATGCTTCCGCAAGATTTAAAAATATTACTTATTTTTTTTTATTTAATTATTTATTAACTAATTATTTATTAATTGAAATACAGCGCATAAATTTGTCAACCGTTTTGACTGCTGTAACTTAAGTTAGGTTTGCCCGCTTGAGTTTGTTGACCGTTTTGACTGATGTAGGAACAAAGCTAGGAATAATCAATTTCAAATTGGAAATAATCAAATTAAAATGAAAATATAGAATAGGTGAAACCATCCTACGCTATAGAAAATCTTACAAACTTAAAATAAACGGAACACAGTCTGAATATATACATATATTCAGCCTTTCCGGAGCTCTATAACAATTATTGAGTCTTTTTATCACTACCAAAACAAATCTCACTGAATTCTCACTGAATATAACTTGGTATTAATTGGAGAGAATTCAAAATCTTTACGAATTCAAATGAATTTTCTTGGGTCCGTGCTTCAAGGGCGACATTCCAAGGGGAGAAAACATTAGTAATAATATGGATAGTAGGTAAAGATGACTCGTTCTTCTCCACCTCCACTTCTTGTCCCTCCATGATGACTCTCCACCTCCACTTCTTGTCACCCACCTTTTAATCAACTTTCACTCAGTTTGAATCAGCTTTAATACACTAAAAGATTGTGAGGTCTATGTAACCCCACGCTAAACAGGGTGTGAGGTTTATGTAGCCCCGGGCTACAGATTTAATCAGCTTTAATTAATTGGAGGTGGAGGGTCCAGAACGAATTATCTTTCCCTACTATGGATTTAGAATTGATTATTATTATCAACACCATGTGAATTATGAAAGTCCTTTCGACACTTTTTGCGGGATTAAAGAAACAACTTGAGAAAATTGTTATAAACGTGATTTGGTAGAAATCTTACAAATTAAATATAAATTAAAACCAAAGTAATAATAATCAATCCTGAGGAACAAGCACGACAAGATGTCTAAACAGGTGAGAATATAGCTTGCGCTGGATTTGGTTGGAGCTATTGTAGAACCTTGAGAGATTAGATTTTGGAACTATCGTGTGGGATATTTTGGAGCTATTATGGAACCTTGAGTTATCCATGTTTTCGTTATTACTTTCTCACCTCGTCCCATTACCTCATCATTGATATCCCATTTCTCGACAAAAGGTAATAATTGCATTTGCATGAATACTGCTAACCAATGCATCGGTAAATTGTTTCCAAATTTGAAAGGATTATTTTTCTCAATTCTCAACTTGATTATTTTCAATTTGCTATTTATAATTCTCAATAATTTGATTATCCTCACATTATTACGTTCATTTGTGCAGACTTACCTGTATATAGGACTTCACAGTCTCAGTTTCTGATCTCGTCTTCAATTTTTGACACGGGCAGCCGGAACATTTTCTTCATAAATTTGAACTGCTCGTTCTGGGCTCGGGCAGAAGAAAATGTTGCGGTTGCCCGGAACGAGATCAGAAACGAAAGTCTCGTGTGAAGTATATAGTTAACCTTTGTACCCTACCTGTATATAGGTAACCTTTTACTCCGCGTTTTACTAACCTTAATTTGATCATCTAATTATGGTAGTCAAGATTTTAGGACGTTCTTAAAACTTGTATATCATTCAATATTATGCTTATTCTTGTATATTGTTTTGTTACACAGTCCAAGAGATATTTTGGTGCTGGTGATTTTTTACCAGAAAATTTTGGGTGCAGAATCCAAAATAACTTATCTATCAGATTCTGATAGATAAGAATCAGATCAAAGAAATATCAGATCTTGTGATTTTTGTTGATCTTGTGATCACAGGTCTATCAGGAATATCACATCCGATCAAGAAAATCAGATAGGTCTATCAGATCAAAGGAATTTTACCTGTAAAATATTTTCACAAAATCATTTTTTAAAGTCCATTCAATCAATTTCTAAATTTATAGAAATCGGTTGAAAGTTTCTCGAGAAATCAATTAAAATCTAAGAGTCCTTCAATGTGGATGGCTGGTTCGAAGCGATTTTTAAATTTTAAGTTTTATAGGAAACATTTATATGTACTCCGACTAATTTTAAGATGCTGAATCGATTGGTGAAAACTAGGAGTCTCTGTGATAACCCATTCAAAAGTTATGGTATCGGAAAATGCAAGAAAATGTATTTCCTGAAAATCTTTATTTATGAAGCGAATGGAAAATTTCAATGTGTGTCTGAAAGTGTTTTCCCTGGTGGTTGTAAATATCCAGATTGCATTTTGCTAGCGGATTCCGTTCGCGAGATATGATTTGATAAAAAATGGCGAAATCGAGCAAAATTTCGCGAAATATGATCGCGCGAGCACGGGACTGGGGAACTAATTAATATCTTTAAGAATATCTAAGTGCGTCCGTTGGGTAATGACCTGAAAACGATGCCGCAAACCGTTTTTAATTATTTGCGAACGTTCGCGAGATACGGACTTATGAAGTCGAAATTCAAATCAAAATTCTGCAATCAAAAATATAATTTTTCCAAACAATTTACACATCGATTTGCTCGTCTTGTCGTCTAGTTTCAGTGTGCCAAAAATGATTTCGCTAGGATTTGTAATTTCAGAGAGATTGGAAAAAAACCGAAAAACGCAGATTTTTTTTTAGATCAAAACTATGATTTTTTTTTCGAGATTTTTTTTCAGTTCGTCCGAAGGAAGCGGGTGCGTGCGCTGAACACGATTTTCCGGTGTTTTGTTACACAGTCCAAGAGATATTTTGGTGCTGGTGATTTTTTACCAGAAAATGTTGGGTGCAGAATCCAAAATAACTTATCTGTCAGATTCTGATAGATAAGAATGAGATCAAAGAAATATCAGATCTTGTGATTTTTGTTGATCTTGTTATCACAGGTCTATCAGGAATATCACATCAGATCAAGAAGATCAGATAGGTCTATCAGATCAAAGGAATTTTAGCTGTAAAATATTCTCGCAAAATTCATTTTTTGTCATACATTTGCCAATTTAAATTTAAAAAAATTGCCAAAATACATTTTCCAATTTCGTCCATTCAACCAATTTGTAAATTTATAGAAATCGGTTGAAAGTTGCTCGAGAAATCAATTAAAATCTAAGAGTCCTCCAATGTGGATTTTAAAGTTAAATTTTAAGTTTTATAGGAAATCTTTATATGTACTCCGACTAATTTTAAGATGCTGAATTGATTGGCGAAAACTAGAAGTCTCTGTGATAACCCATTAAAAAGTTACGAGATCGTGAAATCCACGGAAAATGTGAGTTGCTAAAATCGATATTTATCAAGTTATTGGAAAATTTCGAACTGTTTCTGAAAGTATTCTTCTTGCTCATTACAAATATGCAAATTAAATTTTTCTAGCTGCTTCCCTTCGCGATATAAGATTTGACAAATTTGGTGAAATCGAGGAAAAGCACGATCTTTTTTGACTACTTTCCAGTGCATTTGAACATAACTCGGTTTTCAGTTTTTTTGGCTTAGTATTTACCGCAAAACATGTAGCTTACATTGTATTTTATAGCAACACTGTGTACTTACGGCTGCCCGGAACGAGATCAGAAACGAAATTCTCGTGTGAAGTATCTAGTTAACCTTAGTACCCTACCTGTATATAGTTAACCTTTTCCTCCGCGTTTTATTAACTTTAATATGGTCGTCTAAGTGGTAGTCTAGATTAGGACGTTCTTAAAATTTGTATATCATTCAATATTATGCTAATCCTTTTATATTGTTTTGTTACACAGTCCAAGAGATATTTTGGTGCTGGTGATTTTTTACCAGAAAATTTTGGGTGCAGAATCCAAAATAACTTATCTATCAGATTCTGATAGATAAGAATCAGATCAAAGAAATATCAGATCTTGTGATTTTTGTTGCTCTTGTGATCACAGCTCTATCAGGAATATCACATCAGATCAAGAAGATCAGATAGGTCTATCAGATCAAAGGAATTTTAGCTGTAAAATATTTTAGCAAAATTCATTTTTTTGCATACATTTTCCAAATTGAATTTAAAAAAAATTCAAAACTACATTTTCCAATTTCGAAGTCGATTCAACCAATTTCTAAATTTATAGAAATCGGTTGAAAGTTGCTCAAGAAATCAACTAAAATCTAAGAGTCCTTCAATGTGGATGGCTGGTTCGAAGCGATTTTTAAATTTTAAGTTTTATAGGAAACCTTTCTATGTACTCCGACTAATTTTAAGATGTTGAATCGATTGGTGAAAACTAGAAGTCTCTGTGATAACGCATTCAAAAGTTATGGTATCGGAAAATGCGAGAAAATGTATTTCCTTAAAATCTTTATTTATGAAGCGAATGGAAAATTTCAATGTGTGTCTGAAAGTGTTTTCCCTCCTGGTTGTAAATATACAAATTGCATTTTGCTAGCGGATTCCGTTCGCGAGATATGACTTGATAAAAATGGCAAAATCGAGCGAAATTTCGCGAAATATGATCGCGCGAGCACATAACTGGGAAACTAATTAATATCTTTAAGAATATCTAAGTGCATCCGTAGGGTAATGACCGGAAAACGATGCCGCAATCCGTTTTTAATTATTTGCCAACGTTCTCAAACGAAAATTAAAATCAAAATTCTGCAATAAAAAAATTAATCTTTCCAAACAATGTACACATCGATTTGCTCGTCTTGTCGTCTAGTTTCAGTGTGCCAAAAATGATTTCGCTAGGATTTGTAATTTCAGAAAAATTGACAAAAAACCGAAAAACGCACTTTTTTTATCAAAACTATGAATTTTTTTCGAGAATTTTTTTTCGGTTCGTCCGAAGGAAATGGGTGCGCTGAATACGATTTTCCGGTTTATTTCGTTCAAATGCTCAAAATTCCAGAGATATTGCCTATTTGCACTTATTTTAGCATTTTTGCCGTTACCTTTCACTTATTGCAACTTTTTCAATAATTCAGCCCTATTCCTCGCGCATCTTACGAGACCAAATTTGTCGAAATCGGTTGAAAATAGACCGAGCGTTGAGTCCTCCGCTGGGTTAATGGCTGGTGCGGTGCGATTTCTTAGTTGCGGCAGCTTCCTAGGAACGTGGTATATGATCCGACTAATTTCGGGACGCTGAATCGATTATCGCAAACAAGAAGTCTCAGCGATCAGCCGTTCAAAAGTTACGAGATCGTGAAATCCACGGAAAATGAGTTGCTAAAATCGGTATTTATCAAGTTATTGGAAAATTTCAAACTGATTCTGAAAGTGTTCTTCTTGCTGATTACAAATTTGCAAATTACATTTTGCTATCTGCTTCCCTTCGCGATATAAGATTTGACAAATTTGGTGAAATCGGAGGAAAAGCACGATCTTTTTTGACTACTTTCCAGTGCATTTGAACCTAACTCCGTTTTTAGGTTTTTTGGCTTAGTATTTACCTTGAAACATGTAGCTTACATTGTATATTATAGCAACATTGTATACTTACGGCTGCCCGGAACGAGATCAGAAACGAAACTCTCGTGTGAAGTATCTAGTTAACCTTTGTACCCTACCTGTATACAGTTAACCTTTTACTCCGCGTTTTATTAACTTTAATATGGTCGTCTAATTGTGGTAGTAAAGATTAGGACGTTCTTAAAATTTGTATATCATTCAATATTATGCTAATCCTTTTATATTGTTTTGTTACACAGTCCAAGAGATATTTTGGTGCTGGTGATTTTTTACCAGAAAATTTTGGGTGCAGAATCCAAAAATAACTTATCTATCAGATTCTGATAGATAAGAATCAGATCAAAGAAATATCAGATTTTGTGATTTTTGTTGATCTTGTGATCACAGGTCTATCAGGAATATCACATCAGATCAAGAAGATCAGATAGTTCTATCAGATCAAAGGAATTTTAGCTGTAAAATATTTTCGCAAAATTCATTTTTCCCATACATTTCCCAAATTAAATTTAAAAAAATTTCCAAAATACATTTTCCAATTTCGAAGTCCATTCAACCAATTTCTAAATTTATAGAAATGGGTTGAAAGTTGCTCAAGAAATCAATTAAAATCTAAGAGTCCTTCAATGTGGATAGCTGGTTCGAAGCGATTTTTAAATTTTAAGTTTTATAGGAAACCTTTCTATGTACTCCGACTAATTTTAAGATGCTGAATTTAGCCCAATTCCTCGTGCATCTTACGAGACCAAATTTGTCGAAATCGGTTGAAAATTGACCGAGCGGTGAAGAGTCCTCCACCGGGTTGATGGCTGGTGCGGTGCGGTTTCTTAGTTGCGGCAGCTTCCTAGGAACGTGCTATATGTTTTCCGACTAATTTCGGGACGCTGAATCGATTAACGCAAACAAGAAGTCTCAGCGATGAGCCGTTCAAAAGTTACGAGATCGTGAAATCCACGGAAAATGCGAGTTGGTAAAATCGGTATTTACCAAGTTATTGGAAAATTTCAAACTGTTTCTGAAAGTGTTCTTCTTGCTGATTACGAATATGCAAATTGCATTTTGCTAGCTGCTTCCCTTCGCGATATAAGATTTGTCAAATTTGGTGAAATCGAGGAAAATGCACGATCATCTTTGACTACTTTCCAGTGCATTTGAACATAACTCGGTTTTAAGGTTTTGTGGCTTAGTATTTACCTCGAAACATGTAGCTTACATTGTATATTATAGCAACATTGTATACTTAAGGCTGCCCGGAACGAGATCAGAAACGAAATTCTCGTGTGAAGTATCTAGTTAACCTTAGTACCCTACCTGTATATAGTTAACCTTTTACTCCGCGTTTTACTAACCTTAATATGGCCGTCTAATTATGGTAGTCAAGATTAGGACGTTCTTAAAATTTGTATATCATTGAATATTATGCTTATTCTTGTATATTGTTTTGTTACACAGTCCAAGAGATATTTTGGTGCTGGTGATTTTTTACCAGAAAATTTTGGGTGCAGAATCCAAAAATAACTTATCTATCAGATTATGATAGATAAGAATCAGATCAAAGAATATCAGATTTTGTGATTTTTGTTGATCTTGTGATGACAGGTCTATCAGGAATATCACATCAGATCAAGAAGATCAGATAGGTCTATCAGATCAAAGGAATTTTAGCTGTAAAATATTTTAGCAAAATTCATTTTTTTGCATACATTTTCCAAATTAAATTTAAAAAAATTTCCAAAATACATTTTCAACTATTCAACCAATTTCTAAATTTATAGAAATCGGTTGAAACTTTCTCGAGATATCAATTCAAATCTAAGAGTCCTTTTATGTGGATAACTGGTTCGAAGCGATTTTTAAATTTTATAGGAAACCTGAAAAGGAGATGTACATATAAAATGTACTCCTGACTAATTTTAAGATGCTGAATCGATTGGTGAAAACTAGAAGTCTCTGTTATAACCCATTCAAAAGTTATGGTATCGGAAAATGCGAGAAAATGTATTTCCTTAAAATCTCTATTTATGAAGCGAATGGAAAAATTCAATGTGTGTCTGAAAGTGTTTTCCCTGCTGGTTGTAAATATACAGATTGCATTTTCCTAGCGGATTCCGTTCGCGAGATATGACTTGATAAAAATGGCAAAATCGAGCGAAATTTTCTCGAAATATGATCGCGCGAGCACAGGTCTGGAAAACTAATTAATATCTTTAAGAATATCTAAGTGCCTCCGTTGGGTAATGACCTGAAAACGATGCCGCAATCCGTTTTTAATTATTTGCGAACGTTTGCGAGACACGGACTTATGAAGTCGAAATTCAAATCAAAATTCTGCAATAAAATTTTTTATCATTCCAAACAATTTACACATCGATTAGCTCGTCTTGTCGCTGAACACGATTTTCCGGTTTATTTCGTTCAAATGCTCAAAATTCCAGAGATATGGCCCATTTTAAACTTATTTTTCCATTTTTTTTTGCAGTTTCCTTTCACTTATTGCAACTTTTTCATTAATTTAGCCCAATTCCTCGCGCATCTTACGAGACCAAATTTATCGAAATCGGTTGAAAATTGACCGAGCGTTGAGTCCTCCGCTGGGTTAATGACTGGCGCGGTGCGATTTCTTAGTTGCGGCAGCTTCCTAAGAACGTGGTATATGTTTTCCGACTAATTTCGGGACGCTGAATCGATTATCGCAAACAAGAAGTCTCAGCGATCAGCCGTTCAAAAGTTACGAGATCGTGAAATCCACGGAAAATGCGAGTTGGTAAAATAGATATTTATCAAGTTATTGGAAAGTTTCAAACTGTTTCTGAAAGTGTTCCTCTTGCTGATTACAAATATGCAAATTACATTTTGCTAGCTGCTTCCCTTCGCGATATAAGATTTGACAAGTTTTGTGAAATCGAGGAAAAAGCACGATATTTTTTGACTACTTTCCAGTGCATTTGAACATAACTCGGTTTTTAGGTTTTTTGGCTTAGTATTTACCGCGAAACATGTAGCTTACATTGTATTTTATAGCAACACTGTGTACTTACGGCTGCCCGGAACGAGATCAGAAACGAAACTCTCGTGTGAAGTATCTAGTTAACCTTTGTACCCTACCTGTATATAGTTAACCTTTTACTCCGCGTTTTACCAACCTTAATATGGTCGTCTAATTGTGGTAGTCAAGATTAGGACGTTCTTAAAATTTGCATATCATTCAATATTATGCTTATTCTTTTATATTGTTTTGTTACACAGTCAAAGAAATTTTTTGGTGCTGGTGATTTTTTACCAGAAAATTATGAGTGCAGAATCCAAAAATATCTTATCTTTCAGATTCTGATAGATAAGAATCAGATCAAAGAAATATCAGATTTTGTGATTTTTGTTGCTTTTGTGATCACAGATCTATCAGGAATATCATCAGATCAAGAAGACCAGATAGGTCTATCAGATCAAAGGAATTTTAGCTGTAAAATATTCTCGCAAAATTCATTTTTTGTCATACATTTGCCAAATTAAATTAAAAAAAATTGCCAAAATACATTTTCCAATTTCGAAGTCCATTCAATTCAACCAATTTCTAAATTTATAGAAATCGGTTGAAAGTTGCTCGAGAAATCAATTAAAATATAAGAGTCCTTCAATGTGGATGGCTGGTTCGAAGCGATTTTTAAATTTTAAGTTTTATAGGAAACCTTTATATGTACTCCGACTAATTTTAAGCTGCTGAATTGATTGGCGAAAACTAGAAGTCTCTGTGATAACCCATTCAAAAGTTATGGCATCGGAAAATGCGAGAAATTGTATTTCTTTAAAATCTTTATTTATGAAGCGAATGGAAAATTTCAATGTGTGTCTGAAAGTGTTTTCCCTCCTGGTTGTAAATATACAAATTGCATTTTGCTAGCGGATTCCGTTCGTGAGATATGACTTGATAAAATTGGCAAAATCGAGCGAAATTTCGCGAAATATGATCGCGTGAGCACATAACTGGGAAACTAATTAATATCTTTAAGAATATCTAAGTGCATCCGTAGGGTAATGACCTGAAAACGATGCCGCAATCCGTTTTTAATTATTTGCGAACGTTCGCGAGATACGGACTTATGAAGTCGAAATTCAAATCAAAATTCTGCAATCAAAAATATAATTTTTCCAAACAATTTACACATCGATTTGCTCGTCTTGTCGTCTAGTTTCAGTGTGCCAAAAATGATTTCGCTAGGATTTGTAATTACAGAAAAATTGGCAAAAAACCGCAAAACACATTTTTTTTTTTATCAAAACTATGAATTTTTTTCGAGATTTTTTTCGGTTCGTCCTAAGGAAGTGGTTGCGCTGACGATTTGAGTGATCTGAGTTTACACGATTTTCCGGTTTATTTCGTTCAAATGCTCAAAATTCCAGAGATATGGCCTATTTTACAATTTTTTTTTGCCGTTTCCTTTCACTTATTGCAGCTTTTTCAATAATTTAGCCCAATTTCTCGTGTATCTTACGAGACCAAATTTGTCGAAATCGGTTGAAAATTGACCGAGCGGTGAAGAGTCCTCCACCGGGTTGATGGCTGGTGCGGTGCGATTTCTTAGTTGCGGCAGCTTCCTAGGAACGTGGTATATGTTTTCCGACTAATTTCGGGACATTGAATTGATTATCGCAAACAAGAAGTCTCAGCGATGAGCCGTTCAATAGTTACGAGATCGTGAAATCCACGGAAAATGCGAGTTGGCAAAACGGCATTTATCAAGTTATTGGAAAATTTCAAACTGTTTCTGAAAGTGTTGTTCTTGCTGATTACAAAAATGCAAATTACATTTTGCTATCTGCTTCCCTTCGCGATATGAGATTTGACAAATTTGGTGAAATCGGAGGAAAAGCACGATCTTTTTTGACTACTTTTCAGTGCATTTGAACATAACTCCGTTTTTAGGTTTTTTGGCTTAGTATTTACCGCGAAACATGTAGCTTACATTGTATATTATAGCAACATTGTATACTTACGGCTGCCCGGAACGAGATCAGAAACGAAACTCTCGTGTGAAGTATCTAGTTAACCTTTGTACCCTACCTGTATATAGTTAACCTTTTACTCCGCGTTTTACTAACCTTAATATGGTCGTCTAATTGTGGTAGTCAAGATTAGGACGTTCTTAAAATTTGTATATCATTCAATATTATGCTTATTCTTTTATATTGTTTTGTTACACAGTCCAAGAGATATTTTGGTGCTGGTGATTTTTTACCAGAAAATTATGGGTGCAGAATCCAAAAATATCTTATATTTCAGATTCTGATAGATAAGAATCAGATCAAAGAAATATCAGATTTTGTGATTTTTGTTGATCTTGTGATCACAGGTCTATCAGGAATATCACATCCGATCAAGAAGATCAGATAGGTCTATCAGATCAAAGGAATTTTAGCTGTAAAATATTTTCGCAAAATTCATTTTTTCCATACATTTTCCAAATTAAATTAAAAAAAATCCAAAATACATTTTCCAATTTCGAAGTCCATTCAACCAATTTCTAAATTTATAGAAATCGGTTGAAAGTTGCTCCAGAAATCAATTAAAATCTAAGAGTCCTTCAATGTGGATGGCTGGTTCGAAGCGATTTTTAAATTTTAAGTTTTATAGGAAACCTTTATATGTACTCCGACTAATTTTAAGCTGCTGAATTGATTGGCGAAAACTAGAAGTCTCTGTGATAACCCATGCAAATGTTATGGTATCGGAAAATGCGAGAAAATGTATTTCCTTAAAATCTATATTTATGAAGCGAATGGAAAATTTCAATGTGTGTCTGAAAGTGTTTTCTCTGCTGGTTGTAAATATACAGATTGCATTTTGCTAGCGGATTCCGTTCGCGAGATATGACTTCATAAAAATGGCAAAATCGAGCGAAATTTTCGCGAAATATGATCGCGCGAGCACAGGACTGGGAAACTAATTAATATCTTTAAGAATATCTAAGTGCCTCCGTTGGGTAATGACCTGAAAACGATGCCGCAATCCGTTTTTAATTATTTGCGAACGTTCGCGAGATACGGACTTATGAAGTCGAAATTCAAATCAAAATTCTGCAATCGAACATTTAATTTTTCCAAACAATTTACACATCGATTTGCTCGTCTTGTCGTCTAGTTTCAGTGTGCCAAAAATGATTTCGCTAGGATTTTTAATTACAGAAAAATGGGCAAAAAACCGCAAAACACATTTTTTTTTTTTTAATCAAAACTATGAACTGTTTTCGAGATTTTTTCGGTTCGTCCGAAGGAAGTGGTTGCGCTGAACACGATTTTCCGGTTTATTTCGTTCAAATGCTCAAAATTCCAGATATATAGCCTATTTTACATTTTTTTTTGCCGTTTGCTTTCACTTATTGCAACTTTTTCAATAATTTAGCCCAATTCCTCGTGCATCTTACGAGACTAAATTTGTCGAAATCGGTTGAAAATTGACCGAGCGGTGAAGAGTCCTCCACCGGGTTGATGGCTGGTGCGGTGCGGTTTCTTAGTTGCGGCAGCTTCCTAGGAACGTGCTATATGTTTTCCGACTAATTTCGGCACGCTGAATCGATTAACGCAAACAAGAAGTCTCAGCGATGAGCCGTTCAAAAGTTAGGAGATCGTGAAATCCACGGAAAATGCGAGTTGGTAAAATCGGTATTTATCAAGTTATTGGAAAATTTCAAACTGTTTCTGGAAGTGTTCTTCTTGCTGATTACAAATATGCAAATTACATTTTGCTAGCTGCTTCCCTTCGCGATATAAGATTTGACAAATTTGGTGAAATCGAGGAAAAAGCACTATCTTTTTTGACTACTTTCCAGTGCATTTGAACATAACTCGGTTTTAAGGTTTTGTGGCTTAGTATTTACCTCAAAACATGTAGCTTACATTGTATATTATAGCAACATTGTATACTTACGGCTGCCCGGAACGAGATCAGAAACGAAACTCTCGTGTGAAGTATATAGTTAACCTTTGTACCCTACTTGTATATAGTTAACCTTTTACTCCGCGTTTTACCAACCTTAATATGGTCGTCTAATTGTGGTAGTCAAGATTAGGCGTTCTTAAAATTTGTATATCATTCAATATTATGCTTATTCTTTTGTATTGTTTTGTTACACAGTCCAAGAGATATTTTGGTGCTGGTGATTTTTTACCAGAAAATTATGAGCGCAGAATCCAAAAATATCTTATCTTTCAGATTCTGATAGATAAGAATCAGATCAAAGAAATATCAGATTTTGTGATTTTTGTTGCTTTTGTGATCACAGGTCTATCAGGAATATCACATCAGATCAAGAAAATCAGATAGGTCTATCAGATCAAAGGAATTTTAGCTGTAAAATATTTTCGCAAAATTCATTTTTTGTCATACATTTTCCAAATTAAATTTAAAAAAATTGCCAAAATACATTTTCCAATTTCGAAGTCCATTCAACCAATTTCTAAATTTATAGAAATCGGTTGAAAGTTGCTCGAGAAATCAATTAAAATCTAAGAGTCCTTCAATGTGGATGGCTGGTTCGAAGCGATTTTTAAATTTTAAGTTTTATAGGAAACCTTTATATGTAATTCGACTAATTTTAAGATTCTGAATCGATTGGTGAAAACTAGAAGTCTCTGTGATAACCCATGCAAAAGTTATGGCATCGGAAAATGCGAGAAATTGTATTTCTTTAAAATCTTTATTTATGAAGCGAATGGAAAATTTCAATGTGTTTCTGAAAGTGTTTTCTCTGCTGGTTGTAAATATACAAATTGCATTTTGCTAGTGGATTCCGTTCGCGAGATATGACTTGATAAAATTGGCAAAATCGAGCGAAATTTCGCGAAATATGATCGCGCGAGCACATAACTGGGAAACTAATTAATATGTTTAAGAATATCTAAGTGCATCCGTAGGGTAATGACCGGAAAACGATGCCGCAATCCGTTTTTAATTATTTGCGAACGTTCGCGAGATACGGACTTATGAAGTCGAAATTCAAATCAAAATTCTGCAATCAAAAATTTAATTTTTCCAAACAATTTACACATCGAATGCTCGTCTTGTCGTCTAGTTTCATTGTGACAAAAATGATTTCGCTAGGATTTGTAATTTCAGAAAAATTGGCAAAAAACCGAAAAACGCACTTTTTTTTATCAAAACTATGAATTTTTTTCCGAGATTTTTTTTCCGGTTCGTCCGAAGGAAATGTCTTCTGAAGGAAAAATCTTTTTTGACTACTTTCCAGTGCATTTGAACACGATTTTCCGGTTTATTTCGTTCAAATGCTCAAAGTTCCAGAGATATGGTCTATTTTACTGCTTTTTTGCCGTTTCCTTTCACTTATTGCAACTTTTTCAATAATGTAGCCTAATTCCTCGCGCATTTTACGAGACCAAATTTGTCGAAATCGGTTGAAAATTGACCGTGCGGTGAAGAGTCGTCCGCCGGGTTGATGGCTGGCGCGTTGCGATTTCTTAGTTTCAGCAACTTCTTAGGAACGTGGTATATGTTTTCGGACTAATTTTGGGAGGCTGAATCAATTGGCGCAAACAAGAAGTCTCTGCGATGAGCCGTTCAAAAATTCTGAGATCGTGAAATCCGCGGAAAATGCGAGTTAATAAAATCGTTATTTATCAAGTTATTGCAAAATTTCTGAATTTCTGAAAAACTGTTTCTGAAAGTGGTTTTCTTGCTGATTACAAATATTCAAATTACATTTTGCTAGCTGCTTCCCTTCGCGATATAAGATTTGACAAATTTGGTGAAATCGGAGGAAAAGCACGTTTTTTTTTGACTACTTCCCAGTGCATTTGAACATAGCTCGGTTTTTAGGTTTTTTGGCTTAGTATTTACCTCGAAACATGTAGCTTTCATTGTAGCAACAATGTAATATATTATATTATAGCAACATTGTATACTTACATGTAGCACGCTATGACAAGAACGTGCCAATGCGAAGAAACTTTGAGGCCATACCAACCGGCAGGACAGGCAGAGGGAGACCAATGCTGAGGTGGAAAGACGGCGTTTCTGAGGATGCCAGACTGGAAGGTCCTTGCCAGAGACCGGAAAGGATGGCGGACGAGGCTGAAGAAAGTCGAGGCCCTGTAGGGCTGTAGCACTACTGATGATGGTGATTTACCTCGAAAATTACCTCGATTTCGAAAAAAAAAACGAAATGGTTTTTTGGCACTTAACTCTGCATAAATATGCATAAATATGATATATGATATGCACATAAAATATTATAAATGTGTAATAAAATTGAACAGATTTTGTGTTAAATCTGGATTCCCATATAATCTTCCATTGTGAAGCAATCACGCCCAGGAGAATAAAACTCAACATCACAGCCGAGGGACTTCCGTCGAACCACAAGTTACGTAGACTTCTGGGCTTAATACATGTTCTGGATCTATTTGCTTGAATGGAGTAATGTGGGGCAATACAATATTTTGGTGCTGGTGATTTTTTATTAGAAAATTTTGGGTGCAGAATCCGAAATAGCTTTGGTCTATCAAATCAAAGGAATTTTAGCTCTAAAATATTTTCGGAAAATTCTTTTTTTCGAAGTTCATTCGAAATAGTCCATAAATTTAGAAATCGGTTAAAAGTTTCTCGAGAAAGGAATAGTCCTTCAATGTCGATGGCTGGTTCGAAGCGTTTTTTAAATTTTAAGTTTTATAGGAAACTTTGATATGTACTCCTACTAATATTGGGATGCTGAAACGATTTGTGAAAACTAGAAGTCTCTGTGATATCCTATTCAAAAGTTATGAGATCGGCGAGAAATGCGAGAAATTTTCTTAAAATCATTATTTACCAAGCGAATGGAAAATTCCAAATTTTCCCTGCTGGTTATAATCTTGATAATCCGACAGATATGGGACCAGTCAACCGCCAGATTATCAAAAAATTCCGGATTATCGGGATTAAAACAAAACAATAACATGATTGAATATAGGAGTGAAACTAAACCAAAATCATACTAACTTACCAAAGCGGAACATAGCTTGAACATATAAACACATTCAACCCCTCTGTAGCTCCATAATATTATTAAGTCTTTTCAACTACAAAACAAATCTCAATTCGAAACAACAGATATTTGTCTGTTACTAAGATTCAGTTCACTTTCGTGACACTAGACAAACACTACATAAATAACATTGTTTCCAAGCTCAGATCCTTCTACTTTACCCAAGCGGATAGCCATCCGCACACGCGCTTCGAGATCCATTTCTCATCAGTGCAGCCCTGCTCCCCTGAACTATAAAATGATATGTGAACCATATAATAGCAGAACTATATAACATTCCATTTTATAGTTCTGGGGACTTACGTTAAACACGTCACCGTTTGCTACAGTTCGCGTTCGAGTTCAAACATTCAAGTCTTCCTTCGCTTCATCGTCGTCCGTGGAAGAAATTAGGCTGAGGATTTCTTCGTCAAAAAAGAAATGCAAATTTTCCTCGCTTTTCTCTCCTTGAAGCCAAGCTATGTCGTCGTTTGTCAGCGTAACATCCACTTCACGTTTGTTGGAAAGTCCTTGTAAGAATTCCGAAAACAATTGTAGACTAAAGTTAACTAGGTCAGAATCGTGAATTAAGTTTTTAGAGTTCAAGTTTAATATTTAATTGTGTAATATTAATAAAGTAAAGTATTAATAAGTAAATTTAATCAGGTTTTCGGGACAGCGGAAAGAAAAGAGACGTGTTTACCCAGAGCACCGGATTAACCAACCGCCGGATTATCAATATTATACTGGTTACAAATTGTATTTTGCTAGCCGCTTCCGTTCGCGAGATATGACTTGGCAAAATCGACCGAAATTTGGTCGCCAAGAACTGGGAAACTAATTAATATTTTTAAGGAAATCTAAGTTATAGGAAATGACCTTCTGAAAACGTTGCCGTAATACGTTTTTAACCCTTAACCACCTGCCATACGTCTCAGGTGAGAAAATTACTGCTACTTTGGGTCTGAGAGACATAAGTCAGGTGGTTAAGTATTAATTACTGGCAGTCATCATAGCCAGAGGGAAGTTTGCGGGAATGCTCTGTGAAATCGTAGAGAGAGGCCTCAAAATAACTAGCAGATGGTGTCAAACAGCGGGACTGAGACTCAACCCGAGCAAAACCACGGTGATACCATTTACTAGAAAGAGAAAAGTAAACTGCCTACAGCCCATAGTGTAGAATACAAACAGGAGATAAGGTATCTGGGTATAACACTAGATAGCAAAATCCTATGGAATAGACACGCTGAAGCATCGGTAGGAAAAGTCAAACGCGCTCTAATGGTGTGCAGATATATGGCAGGGAAAACATAAGGTTGTAACCCCACAATGTACACCATGATAGTGAGACCTGCGATCACTTACGGGGCAGTTGTGTGGGGAAGTAGAAGCTCGCCACTATGAGGGCTTGAGAAGATCCAAAGACTGGCGTGTGTCTGCATCACAGGGGCGATGAGGTCGTGCCCGAAGAACTGCTGCTGGATCTGACTCCGTTGCACCTTGTCATGGAGAGGGCCGCCAGATCTACGATTGTAGGGTTCAGCAAGAAAGGAATAGGCAGAGGTAAAATACTCGGGAGCAGAGATCGGAAAAGCTTCTCTGCCAAAATCGCCTGCTGGAAGCACCAAGATGAAATGGTATGCAAATACCATTTCGAGAATTATTACAACTACACAGCAATGTGTAGTAGTAAAGTCGATTGGAACGACGAATCCTCAGCATACCACATAGAGCAAAATGCTATCAAGTGGTATCCCGATGGTTCAAAGACAAAGGAAGGTACTGGTGCAGGAGTGTTTGGACCTTGTGCCAAATACTTCGAATCCATGGAAACATTCCTAAGTATCTTCCAAGCAGAGGTACGCAATCGAAAGATGTGCACAATTTAACCTCGACAGGAATTAGCGCAAAAAACGAATTGCTATCCTGTCCGACAGCCAAGCAGCCATGAAGGCCATGGGAAGGTTTGGGAATGTGTGACAAAGCTGAACAAGCTTGGCAGAGAAAATAAAGTAATGCTATACTGGGTACCAGGATACACTGGTATAGACGGAAACGAAGAAGCCGATCATCTAGCAAACTAGGGATCCAGTAATCCTTTTATAGGTCTGGAACCCTTTTGAGGGATGAGTGAACACCATCCACAAAAGTTTAGATGAAGAAATAAGAGAACAATGGATGAAAACCTGGAAAGAACTTCCAGGGTTGAGACAATCCAAAGTAATGCTGCGATCTGTTAACCAGAAAAGTACAAAAGCTTGCCTGAAACCAAACAGGAACAAGCCATTCTGACAATGAGTCCTGACGGGACACTGCAGACTTAGAAAACACCTCAAGACCCTAGATCTAGAGGAGGATGACAGATATAGATTATGTGGTTCAGCAGAGGAAACTCCCATACATTTGCTCAAAGACTGCAGAGCACTGCTCTTCAAGATACAAATTTAAGTTGGGGCCCACTGCTTGAACGCAGAGGAGTTGCAGTCCTTGAATCCCACCTAGATCCTGAAATTCCTACAGGAATCTGGACTAGAGGAGGCGCTCTAAATGGTACAAAGTATACCAACGTTTAAAGAAAGAGGGTAGGGTGCAATAGATCTACGAAGGTCGGAGTGCAAGTCGTTACCACCAAAACTACAATCTACTGGCAACCGTTCTCGAGATATATACCTACAAAGTCGAAATTCTGGAAACTTTTAAATCAGAATTTCGCAATCGAAAATAGAATTTTTCCAAACAATTTACACATCGATTTGGTCGTCTAGTTTCAGTGTGCCGAAAATTATTTAGCTGGGATTTGTAGTTTCAGAGAAGTTTTTCTGCAGAATAATTTAGCTGAATTCCTTAGGTATCTTTCGAGACTAAATTTGTAGAAATCGGTTGAAAATTGCCCGATAAGTAAATTAAAATGGAATACTCCAGCGGATCGAATGCTGGTTCGATGGGATTTTTAATTGAAAGCTTCCTAAGAATATGATATATATTATCCGTCCAATTTTGGGACGCTGAATCGATTGGTGCAAACTAAATATCTTTTTAATAAGCTGTTCGAAAGTTATGGCATAGTGAAATCGGCGAAAAATGCGAATTTCGTTAAAATCGTTATTTATCAAGATATTGGAAAATATGAAACTGTTTCTGAAAGTGTTTTTCTTTCTGATTATAAATATACAAATTGCATTTTGCAAACTGCGTTTCCGTTCGCGATATAAGATTTGATAAAATTGGTGAAATCGAGGGAAACTTCGTGAAAGGCTTAACTCGATCTTTTTTTAACTACTACTGGTTATTGGGCTTGGTATTTACCTCACATTTAAAAAAAAACCTAAATGGATTTTTGACACTTAACTCTGTCAATAAATAATTCCGTAAAGAAATTGAACAGATTTTGTGTTACACCTGGATTGATTAATATTTGCCAATATTTTTAAATTGATTCAATCGCTAACGCCATAAATATCTCAATATACGAAAAATTGGACATATAACACATTCAAATAAAAGAATAAACGGATTCATGATTAATAGAAGATTTATGTATTTTTAGTGTTTAATACTTACATGCTTATTAACACCGTATATTGAAATATTGGAGCAAAACACAGAATAGTAAACACACAATCACCAACCTCTTTAAATTTAGTAGTAACTAGAGCGACATAGAAGCTAACGGCTAAAATCACAGCGGCTAAAATAATCCCAGCATCCAAGACATCCACTGTTACCGGTGTCCTGATTTCATCGTAGTTGGTCGGATAACCTTCTTTACGGCCAAAATCGAACCACATTTTTAAAACTATATTATTTAAAATAAATTATTCTGAGCGAATTCGCGATTCCCTCAGTTCAAACAGGAAGGAAATTTATCAGGTTTGGGTGTGGAAAAACCTTATCAATACGATAGTGGGGAATTTCGTAATTTATACTGCATGATTAATACAATACTTAATATATAGAAAAAATATATTTAAATAAATATGAGTGCGTAATCAAAACGTGCGTAAATACAACCGACGATATATGAAACCCGTAAGAAGAATATAGACTTTACTTAACGTTATTTCCTACAGAAAAAAATTATTTTATTTCAAAAATAGAAAACAACTGTTGCAAGTAGTAAGCAGAATATAGACTTTACTTAACGTCATTTCCTACAGAAAAAAGTCTTTTATTTCAAAAATAGAAAAAACTGTTGCAATAAGTAAGCAGAATATAGACTTTACTTAAAGGTATTTCCTATAGAAAAAAGTTTTTATTTCAAAAATAGAAAAAAGCTGTTGCAAAGAGTAAGTAGAATATAGACTTTACTTAACGTTATTTCCTACAGAAAAAAGGCTTTTATTTCAAAAATAGAAAAAAAAACTGTAGCAAAGATTAAGCAGAATATAGACTTTACTTAACGTTATTTCCTACAGAAAAAAGTCTTTTATTTCAAAAATAGAAAAAAAAACTGTAGCAAAGATTAAGCAGAATATAGACTTTACTTAACGTTATTTCCTACAGAAAAAAGTCTTTTATTTCAAAAATAGAAAAAAACTGTAGCAAAGATTAAGCAGAATATAGACTTTACTCAACATAATTTCCTACAGAAAAAAAGTCTTATTTCAAAAATAGAAAAAAAAAACTGTTGCAAACATTAAGCAGAATATAGACTTTACTTAACATTATTTCATACAGAAAAGTCTTTTATTTCAAAAATAGAAAAAAGCTGTTGCAAATTGTAAGCAGAATATATACTTTACTTAACGTTATTTCCTACAGAAAAAAGTCTTTTATTTCAAAAATAGAAAAAACTGTTGCAAACAAGTAAGCAGAATATAGACTTTACTTAACGTTATTTCCTACAGAAAAAGTCTTTTATTTCAAAAATAGAAAAAACTGTTGCAAACAGTAAGCAGAATATAGACTTTACTTAAAGGTATTTCCTATAGAAAAAAGTTTTTATTTCAAAAATAGAAAGAAGCTGTTGCAAATAGTAAGCAGAATAAAGACTTTACTTAACGCTATTTCCTACAGAAAAAAGTCTTTTATTTCAAAAATAGAAAAAAACTGTTGCAAAAAGTAAGCAGAATATAGACTTTACTTAACGTTATTTCCTACAGAAAAGTCTTTTATTTCAAAAATAGAAAAAAAACTGTAGCAAAGATTAAGCAGAATATAGACTTTACATAACGTTATTTCCTACAGAAAAAGTCTTATTTCAAAAATAGAAAAAAAAAACTGTTGCAAACATTAAGCAGAATATAGACTTTACTTAACATTATTTCATACAGAAAAGTCTTTTATTTCAAAAATAGAAAAATGCTGTTGCAAATTGTAAGCAGAATATATACTTTACTTAACGTTATTTCCTACAGAAAAAAGTCTTTTATTTCAAAAATTGAAAAAACTGTTGCAAATAGTAAGCAGAATATAGACTTTACTTAACATTATTTCATACAGAAAAGTCTTTTATTTCAAAAATAGAAAAATGCTGTTGCAAATTGTAAGCAGAATATATACTTTACTTAATGTACAGAAAAAAGTCTTTTATTTCAAAAATTGAAAAAACTGTTGCAAACAGTAAGCAGAATATAGACTTTACTTAACATTATTTCATACAGAAATGTCTTTTATTTCAAAAATAGAAAAATGCTGTTGCAAATTGTAAGCAGAATATATACTTTACTTAACGTTATTTCCTACAGAAAAAAGTCTTTTATTTCAAAAATTGAAAAAACTGTTGCAAACAGTAAGCAGAATATAGACTTTACTTAACATTATTTCGTACAGAAAAAAGTCTGAAGGAATATGAGCAGAGAAATATATATTTCGTGTAATATTAATTTATTAGTGAAAACTGTTTTACAAACACAAGTGCAGTTTACAAACGTCAAAAGGGAATAAATTGTAGCGCCTCTAGTGACAAAACTTCAAGCTATATTAGATTGCGTTCTATTCCAACAACCACCCCTGAACGCAAACAGTTACAGCTTTAGTCAAAATATCATTTTATCACCTCTGCAATACAAAAACTTTATATTTCAATTATTAACATGTTCTTTCAAAAAATGATATCTAATATCTATGTGTTTAGAACGAGGTAGATAGCAATAATTAGTATACAACTTTATAGCACTTTGATTCTCACTGAATATGGAGAAAGGCCTGACTATAGGTTGTCCTAACTCTTCGTGTAGTTGACGCAGCCGCAACGCCTAGCGCCGCCGATGACATCGCCATGTACTCTGCCTCGGCTGTCGACAGAGCAACCGTTTGCTGTTTTCTTGAACACCAGGAAATAGCACCTCCCTGCAAAATAAAAATATAGCCCGTGCAGAACTTCCGGTCATGGTTATCACTGGCCCAGTCAGCATCACAGAACCCGCTTATGCTTGAGTCATCATCTTTGGTATAAGTGAGTTTCAGGTCTTTAGTTCCCTGTAAGTGTCTTAACACCCTTTTAACTGCTGTCCAGTGTTCAGTTCTTGGCTCCTTATTAAATCTGCTTACAGCATTAACAGCAAAAGAAATGTCTGGTCTTGTGCCCTGAGCCACATATAGTAGACATCCAATAGCCTGTTAGTATGGGTAGTCTATTTTCGTATCTTCTTCCATGTCCTGTTTGAACTTCAGACCAACCTCAATCGGTGTTTTAGAGGCTCTGCAGTCAGACATTCCAAATCTGATAAGTATATCCTTGATGTATTTTTCTTGGTCTATCATAATGGTGATTCCTTTTCTCGCTATATTTAGACCAACACACTGAAAAGCTTTGCTTAGATCCTTCATTTCCAAATGTTGCATTAATTTATTTTTTCATCTTCAAACTCCTTTTCATCTTTTTGGGAAGTAAACAAAATTAAATAAATCATCAACCCATACGGCAATGTAAATATTTTTATCCACATTGAAGTAAGCACATGGATCTGACTTTGACCATTGTAATCCTATACTTTGCAGCACATTGTTTAGTTTAGTGTTCCACAATCTGCTTGTCTGCTTTAATCCATATATAGATTTATGAAGGTGACATACCTGTGAACCTTGTTCATACAACTCTGGTTGTTTCATATAAATATCAGTATCAATGTCTCCCTGGAGAAAAGCTGACACCGCATCTAGCTGATCAATCTCAAGCCCTAATCTTGCTGCTAGTGCAAACAAATATCGTATGGTACTGTACCTTACAACTGCTGAAAATACTTCGTCATAATCCGTTCCCTTCCTTTGCGCATATCCTTTTATAACGATCCTGGCTTTGAAGCGAATTATATTTCCACTTTGGCCAGTTTTTGTTTTGAACAATCACTTGCAAGGTAAAACCTATTTATTAGAAGGCAGGTTCTCTAAACTCCAGGTGTGGTTCTTTATCAATGAGTTGTACTCCTCATCCATTGCCATTTTCCAGTGGTTGGCATTCAGTGATGAGAGTGCTTCCTCAACAGACTGCGGATCAGAAGAATTAGAAAGCAAATAATACATACTACTTTCACTCATATTCCGTCTTGCATTGTTACGAGGCCTCAATGTTATGTTACTGCCTTGAAACGTTTTTTGACACCCACTTATTGGTGGATAGTATGTGTCATCCAGATCTCCAGTATCTGTTTCATATTCACTTGAGTCTTGATTACAATCTTCATTGATAGACTGCTCACCTGGTTGCGGAGAAGTGCTTGACTTACAATCAGCCTAAGATAATTCTTCATGTTTCTTTACTTAAGTGCTACTGTGAATTGAAGATATGGAATTGTTGATGAGTGGTTCATTTTTTGTATAATCCCCGTTGTTAGATGTAACTGAAACATCATTAGTATCACATGTTTTACTGCTTTTATAATTCTCAAAAAATGTAACATCTTGACTTTTAATTATTTTATATGTTTTTTTATCTAATAAACAATATCCCACTAGTATCATCTTCTTTGACTTTTTGTCCCACTTTTGTCATTTCTCCTTCGGAATGTGAACCATTGCTTCAGTACCAAATATTCTTAAATGTGACAAATTTGGTGTATGTCCAGTCCACATTTCAAAGGGAGTCTTGCCTCCTAAGGCTTATATAGGAGAGCGATTTACGACAAATGCTGCAGTAGCCACAGCCTCAGCCCATAATTTCTTTTGTAGGTCAGCATAAAATAACATGCACTTCGCTCTCTCAACCAGTGTCCGATTCATCCTTTCAGCCATACCATTATGTTGGGGGGTATAAGGCGTAGAAGTCTGATGTACTATTCCACTGCTTGATAAAAAATTCTCAAAATGAGTATTGCAGTACTCAGTCCCATTATCAGTTCTTAATATTTTAATTTTCCGAGAACAATGATTTTCTACTTTATTTTTGTAATCTTAAAATATCTCAAGCGCTTTCATTTTATTTTCCATGAAATACACATACACCATTCGTGTGTAATCATCTAAGAAAGTAATTTAATATTTCATACCTGAGCAGCTCAAATTTTCCATTGGCCCACAAAGATCTGAATGTATAAGTTGTAGCGGTTCTGTAGCTCTGGAACCAACATTGTTGAATGGCAGCCTTGACTGCTTCCCTTCTAGACAGGACACACATCTTGTGACATTACTTTCTCTGTTAGTCAGAGTCACTCCCTCAACACAGTCTGGCAGTTTGACTACATCTGAAACATTCAAGTGGCCCATCCGCAGGTGCCATAAATAAGTATCACTCGACTTCTCATCACTGGAACTCAAATTAGCAGCTTTGGTACTATTCTCAGTATCTAAAGTATATAACTTATTGCGGTACAAATAAACTTGCCACTTGAATCATAAACGTTACAACCTCTTTGAGTAAATGTTACTTTATGACCATTATTTACAATGGGGCTCACTGACAAAAGATTGGCAGCTAATCCAGGAACATATAAGACATTTTTAACTTGTATTTTCCTGCCCTCGGCTAGACTGATGTCTATATAACCAACTCCTTTGACAGGCAGTGGCTCTCTATTAGCAACTGTAATATTCTTTACTGGTGGTTCCGTGACATTGTACATCCATTCTCTTTTACCAGTCATATGCATAGATGCACCAGAGTCAATCAACATACCATTTCTCACTGCTTTCTCTTGAAAATGCTGAAAAAGCTGCAACAAAACCGGAATCTTTTTTACTCTCATTTGTTTTCTTTGCACATTTACAGAACTTTGCGAAATGCCCATGTTTATTGCAATTGTAGCATATTGGCCCATTGGACTTCGGGTGCTGCGATGGCTTGCCTTCTTGTTGTGATCGTTGATGTTGGTTCTGTCTTCCATTTAGTATAAAAAGCAGTATTAGAATCTGCTGATTTGACTTCCTGAAGAAGCTTGGTTTTGACTAGGTCGGCGCTGATTACCTCGCCTGAACTTTCAAGCCCCATTATCACTGGCATGTAAACATCGGGTAGACCAGCCAACATCAAGGTATCGAGCCATTCATCATTGACTTCAAAACTTATATTGCGCAATTTGTGAGCCGTTGTCATAATTTTGTTAATATAACCTTCCACATTGTTACTAGATTCCAGAGTTGTGTTGACTAGATCCTTTAATAATCCAACTCATCTGGTCAAACCATTGTCATCAAAAACTTTTAGTAGGTTGTCCCACACTTCTTTGGCAGTCCTACAACTCTGTACATGTGCATAGATCTTTGGATCCAACAATAAAATCAATTTTGATTTGGCTTTCATGTCCTTGCTGGAATCAACGGGATTGCTATCTACTGGCTCCACACACTGCCACTAAACTTCGTGCTCCAGATATGTCTTTACAGCAAATTTCCATGTCGCGAAGTTGTCACGACCAGATAAATTTTCAATACTAAACATATTTTAGCTCATTTTCTTAAATGTTACCTGTATGTTACTTGTATGTAATAATACGGCTACCCACGCGTCCGGGCTAATCTCACTTTTACTATTCACACGGTAAACTACTGAATATTCGGCACGAACTATAATACTTCTTTGATCACGGAACCATGCTCTGCTACCATGAAGGAATATGAGCAGAGAAATATATATTTCGTGTAATATTAATTTATTAGTGAAAACTGTTTTACAAACACAAGTGCAGTTTACAAACGTCCAAAGGGAATAAATTATCTAGTGACAAAACTTCAAACTATATTAGATTGCGTTCTATTCCAACAGTCTTATTTCAAAAATAGAAAAAAAAACTGTTGCAAAGATTAAGCAGAATATAGACTTTACTTAACGTTATTTCCTACAGAAAAAAGTCTTTTATATCAAAAATAGAAAAAAACTATTGCAAAGGTTAATTAAATTAAGCTTTGGTAACAGAAGAAGAAGGTAATTTCGGACTGAAATGTTTAAAAAATTGTAGAAATAATTTATTTAACTTATTCACAGTTTTATATAAAAAAAGTTTAACAATATAATAAATACCCACACTACACAAGTTAAAATAAAAATCATAAATTATTTAACAAAACATTCAATTCAGATAAACTAAAATAAAAACTTAAATATGTATTTTTTTTTTGTTCTGAGTTTTCTTCAATATATTATATTAGAATAAATAATAACAAATAGAGTAATTGTATAATAAAAAGAAAGATTATTGGGTAATAATTGTTCTAATTATAAATATATAAAAATAAGTTGTATAGATTGTATCACTATAAAAAGAGAAATGATATGTAATTCTATATACGACGAAAATATATCGTTAGTATAGTCGAAACGTAATTTGTTATTAGATTATTAAAAAAACAAAAATGTATTAATTGAACCACAGCCTTGTATTAGCTATACGATTTATTTCTTAATAATAATCCGAAAGTTTCTTTTTTATAAATTCAATTAAATTAAGATTTATAATTAATTAAAAAAAAATGGAATGTAGAAAATCACATAACATGAGGAATAGAATAAATTAAAACAAAAAATGTCATCTTAAGGATAATTTACCCTTGCTTAAGTCTATATAATGAAAATTTTCTCTCTAAAAAATTAAACATAATTTTATCGTTGGCATCCCTCGATTTACGACAAACTCGATTTAACGACATTTATTTTAGGCACGATTTTTAAAATCAAGTTATTAAGGCCGCGGTCCGAATTACGCTCACATTGCTTACGACGTAAAAAGTGCTAAGGTAAGGTCCGATTTAATGAGCGCGCTAACGGCTGTTCAGCGCGCTCATCAGAACCAGTAATTCGGACCACGATAGATTATGTCATGGAACACAGTGCTGACCGTCCGATCCTTGAGCAGCGTGAATGTCCGAGCATAACGTCATAACGTTTGCAGCGCAAACGGTGTGCATTGAAAGCACGAATCGGACCGAACATTGGTATCCTATGAACGCTCTGAGCACAATTCGGACCGCGGCCTATGATAACTAACATTTTGTAGTTTTTCTTTAACTATTTTGGGCTTATTTCTAGCGACAAAACATTTTTTGCTCTTATCGTACTTGTAAAGCCAAAAGTGACCAAGCCAAAAATGTCTTGGGCAATTTTAACTGTAGATATTTTCATATAAAAGACTTGGTTATTCTTGGCCCATGTTAGAAGGTTATGATTAGCTACGTACAATGACTTGGGCTATTGTTTTCATAAAGGTAGCAGACGTTAAAACGAATTGGGGACATTATCTCATAGTTGGCAGTACACCCACGATATCCGCGCGTAATTTCAAGCAGTTTATTAAATCTTAAATAATTAGATTGATTGTGGAGTTACTTGTTGAAACTTTATTTCAATATTAAAGATAAAAACATAAATTATTTTAAGGTCTCAAATTTATTGAAACAATTTATGTTTTTATCTTTAATATTTAATTCACGAGGGCGACCCAGGAGGCGCTGTCTGGATACTATGCGGGAGGACATGGAACTAGTAAATGTCACAACTATAGTTGCCGCAGCCACCCGATGGAGTAATAAACTTGCGTGATCTTCACGTGATTTTCGGGGTATGATTCCCTATTGGTTTGTGTAAACGCTTTTGAAGCGTAGATCACGCAGCCGAAACTTTAAACCAGTCGACCGGTTGTATGCCACGTGCTCTCGAGTTTTCAGTGTTTCTGTCTTAGTTAAAATTAGTGATTACATATTATTCATAAATCAGACTTTTTCAAGACTTTTGTTTTTTTAAATTAATATAAAATTTTTTTAAGTAAAATTTGGCAAAGCAGTGTAAATCAGGATTTTTACAACGTCTCCACGAATTATCACGTGAATGCGGCGTGATCATTCCACGGGGTCGCTGCGGCAAGTATAGAGATGCTCAAGATCGATCAGTATGGAAGAAAAAGTAGCAGACCCTGCAATAACGCGGGATTAATGCTAGGAAGATGATGATGATCTTTAATATGTAAATTAAATCTGTCAATGGCTGTCACATCATTTCAGTGTTCCTGTTCTGACAAAATCTCGTTGTGTGGTACGAATAAGGCACATCCGAAACCCAACAGATTTTGTCACGCAGGAAGACAGGGTTTTAGGTTAGGTTAGTAGTTATAAATTCATATTTCACTTGAAGTATTTCGAACTTGTGTTTGACATTTTCTAAGTCTTCCTCTCCCCAGCTCCATCCAGTTTTTCTAGCTCCCTATCGAGATAAAATTTCGCGAAAACCCTCTCTCCCTGCTTATGTTTTAACAAAATCTGTTGCTACATCTCCTCTTCCATTACATCTCGGATGTGCCTTATTCGCACCACACAACGAAATTTTGTTAGAACAGGAACAGCGCTAAAATCATTTCACAGCCGTTAATTTAATTAATAAGTGACCAAGTCAAAAATTGCCAACGTAAATTGTACGACAAGGTATGTGATTCTGCACATCCTGTATTCGTGACTTTAAATATATTGGTAATACCTAACAATAGTTTGGAGCCATGTGACAAATTTTGAGCTTTTTAGGAAAGAAATTGAAACTGCCAATGGACAAAACTCGGATAAAATGATAAATATCTTTGAGGAATACAATAAGGTTGTTGTACAGATTGATTTCGCTCAACACGATTTCGCTTAACGCGGTAATTTCTATATCGTGCTAATCGAGGGATTTCGATAAATTTTTCATCAATTATTTGTGTTTTATAAGGTGGCTTTAGCTTGTTCCTGCTTCCGATGATGATACATGTGAACTCGGAGACAGCTCTTGTTCCGCATGGTTTTCCCGCAGATGAGACAGTCTAAATTTAAGGAGCTAGTGTCGTGTTTGTCGCGTATGTGCACCTTCAGATTGTACCTGTTCACGAATTTCTTGAAACAGTATGGACAGTAGGCGTGCCCTTTCTCGTCCACTGTATACATAACAACATCTGAAATAGAAATAGAGATTGTTTGAAACGATAAAGATTTCACAGACATTTATATTACCTTAGTTTAGGTTTTATTTTTGCAGTATGTACAGTTTAGACCACACCACACCAATCACCGCAACTATAAGACTAGGACCAATGAAATTATATTTACAAACGGTTTCTGTTAACATTTCTTGCCAATCGGTTTTTGCACGGTTTCGTAATTATAATTATTAGCAGTCTTATAGTTTACCCCCAAGTATTACAAAAGCTAGAATTAAAGATATTCCTTCATGTAAGCCCTTATATAAAAAAAACGAGACGTTATATATCTTACTAATCGCAAAACATTTTTAAATCTAATATTAAAGCTTTCATAAAGTTTTCAATAAAATATTAAAAATCTGGATATATCAGAATACTTATTTCAATAAAAACTGTCCTAATTTGCCAAAGACAAAACTAGACAGACAAGGCTAGACAAACAATCTTGTCTGTCTAGTTTTTTCTGTCGAACACACGTGGTTTATAGAATAGTTCCACTCGAGATGCTCTTCTATATAAATTCCCAAGAATCTCGTTTTAAGGGTTTTGCCCTTTTCAGTGAAAACGTATTTACACGTAGGTTCACATCTTCTGAGTATCTGTTCCTTACGGAATATAACACTTCGATTTATGCGTATTCAGGAACAAATTATTTGATGCAAACCGTTCGCCTATACCAGTGGTGGCGAACCTATGGCACGCGTGTCACAGCTGACACGTAGGAAAATCGTATTAGCACGCGAACTATTTGTCTCGCGTGCCTCGTTCTGAAATAAATTTTTGAAAAAGTTTTCTCAATCTACTTTTGTGCAACATCTAAGGTTTAAAATATAATACGTGTTATATTCAGGCTAATACTGATTCTCACCATAAGAAACGTTTATTCATTGTAAAAGCTACCTGACACGTCAGCATTTCAAAATGGGGACATTTGAAAAAAAAAATTGGCACGCGGCTGGAAAAAGGTTCGCCATCCCTGGCCTATACTATCTATTGTCCATTTTTTTTTAAGAATGCAGTAACTAGAAACCTGATTTACACTATGACAAATGTGCAACCTAGTTACAAAATTTGGCGCTAAATTCAAATATAGTTACTTGAATATAAAAGAAAAAAGTTATTTGAATATAAAAGAAAAATACGGATTAAATACCCAAATGGCAACAATAGTAATAAAATACAAACAAATAAATGAAGAAAAACGCAAAAAATGTAAATGATACAAACAGATCAGATAACAATTGTGAATTTACACGGCAGCCATTGACAACTAACAGCTCAACATGCATTGGCGTACGAAAAAAATATAATTGGAGTTAATTAATTTTTTCTGATCTTTGAATTTTAAACTTAATAAAGACGGAACAAAGCTTGAATATATAAATATACTCAACCTTTCCGGAACTCTATAATACTAATGAGTCTTTTTAGGACTACCAAAAACAAATCTCGTATGAAATGTAAATGATCTGCTAAGTTCATGTCTCTCTCACAAAATGTCAAAATTAAAAACATCTAACCCTAATCAACACATGGGATTTCAAGTGAGTGATTTACAAAATATTGTTCATGGAAGCAAAGCTGTGCTGATGAGAGATAAATCTCGAAACGCGTCCACAGATGGCTATCCACTCAAGGTATCGGAGGGACATGATCTTGGAAATCAATGTTATTTTTATGGTTTTTGTTGAGTGCCACGAGGGTGGACTGAAAGCTATGGAATAACTGACAAATTTCATACGAGATTTGTTTTTGGTAGTCCTAAAAAGACTCATTAGTATTATAGAGTTCCGGAAAGGTTGAGTATATTTATATATTCAAGCTTTGTTCCGTCTTTATTAAGTTTATCTGATTATCTATAATGTTGTATGGTTTTACCAATTCAAAATTTGAATTTTAAATTATATATAAAACATTATTGTATAATAAAGTACTTATTAGCCGTAGTATAATTTAACGTTCTTTTATATTTAGAAATTATTCGTAGTATTATATTCATTTCATTACATATCACCAAATTCTACGCCAGTGACTGCAAATGTATGTGAAAAGAGAGAGATGGAGAAGTAAATATCGTCGGTGTGAACTTCTCCTCGATTTAAACCAATCAGAGAACAAGGTCAAATAAGCCCTATCTTCCCTGTACTGCATTCTTAAAAAAATGAACTATAATAATTTCTGAACTAATATTTTATTACCATTTCCAAGTGTGTCGGGTAAAATAAACCTCGCGTCATCTGCGTATACTGATATACTGATCATTACCCATTTATGCAGGAAAAGCTGCTATATGCATTATATACAATATTGGTGCCAGAATACTCTCTTGAGGGACACCTACGTTTCTTATAATAATATGAGTCTTGTCTGTTAAGTCTCTTTAGTCTGTCTATAATAAATAAGTATTCTGAATTTATTAACTTTTTAGTGAAAACTTAATATTGAAGCTTTAATACTATTGTTGGAACAGAACTATTCTTGATAATTCAAATCAATTCATTATTAACAATCTATTTATTGTTATAAAAAGTTTATATATTTAATTACAACGGCATTCTCTCTTTGTTTTCTTAAAATTTATGGTTGATATTACAACATATTTGCTAATTACTTGATTTGGTTATCAGTGTTCATTTTCCAACAATCTAAAAACTAGATAAATAATCTCGCTTTTAACTCGACTTAAACTCACTTAAAGTTTGGAAGGGTATATGTACAGAAAATTCGAAACATTTTATTAAGGGGACAAGTAGGGAAAGATAGTGTGTTCTAAACCCACCACCTCCTTATGGGATTTACATGTTATCTAGCCCCTTATGGGGAATTACATGTAAATCTAGCATCAAGCCCCTTATGGGGGAATCCTATACAAAATAGTTCTGAACGTGTGCGAGCGAGGATGTCCAGATGGCGCTGCAAGATGCGTGCGCGGTGGATAGCGAGAACATTCAAAATGGGTTGCAGGGTGAATGTCTGTGAAGGGAGGAGATTATACGTGCTCTGAGTTGCCTAAGTATCAGGGGTGGTTAGTTGGATATCAGAGAAGTTTATAACGAACTATAATATATAATAATATATTATATAATATATATTATATATTATAATATATGATAATATATTAATATATAAAATATATATTTAACATTCCAAAACATTATCTGGTTTATGTAACCACACGTCTAGATAGGACCGAGCGTCTAGCACTGATAACAATCCTGTCTCAACCTGTCTGTAAATGCATGTGGAACTAATAAATTATGAAGCGCGATCTAATCAATTTCTTAGGATTGTTTTTCGTTTAATTTAATAAAGATATTAAGATTTTGATTTATCGATAGTCGATTAGGCGCGACCGGACGTCAAGTGCTGATAACACCAGGCAAGAATAGAGGGACTAGACTAGACAGACCAGATTAGACAGACAAGCGGGGAATCTTTCAAAATTAGTTGCGGGTGGGTAGCGGAGAATCGTGTATGCATACATAATTGATTGCAAACATATTACGGATTGATTCAAATGAGATTATCGGTTTTAGGCAGGACAAGATCGGATAATACCAAACTAGGTCGAACAAGAACGGACAAGGCTATACAGACCACATATTTCCTATGATATTTATCCGAATAATTTCCAATGCGTAAGCGAAATTTCTTAAACTTGTCTGTGACCCAGATCGTTCAATTTCTGAGAGTTCAATTTTCTGGCATCCACTTTTCATCTACTTGCATCCACTTTTTATCTATCTGCATCCACTCTTCATCTACTTGCATCCACTTTTCATCTATTTGCATCCACTTTTCATCTATCTGCATCCACTCTTCATCTACTTGCATCCACTTTCATCTACTTGCATCCACTTTTCATCTACTTGCATCCACTTTTCATCTACTTGCATCCACTTTTCATCTACTTGTATCCACTTTTCATCTACTTGCATCCACTTTTCATCTACTTGCATCCACTTTTCATCTACTTGCATCCACTTTTCATCTACTTGCATCCACTCTTCATCTACTTGCATCCACTTTTCATCTATTTGCATCCACTTTTCATCTATCTGCATCCACTCTTCATCTACTTGCATCCACTTTCATCTACTTGCATCCACTTTTCATCTACTTGCATCCACTTTTCATCTACTTGTATCCACTTTTCATCTACTTGCATCCACTTTTCATCTACTTGCATCCACTTTTCATCTATTTGCATCCACTTTTCATCTATCTGCATCCACTCTTCATCTACTTGCATCCACTTTCATCTACTTGCATCCACTTTTCATCTACTTGCATCCACTTTTCATCTACTTGCATCCACTTTTCATCACGCTAAACTGGGGTGCGAGGTCAACGTAACCCCACGCTAAACAGGGTGTGAGGTCTATGTTACCCCACGCTAAACAGGGTGTGAGGTCTATGTGACCCCACGCTAAACAGGGTGTGAGATCTATGTAACCCCACGCTAAACAGGTCTATGTGACCCCACGCTAAACAGGGTGTGAGATCTATGTGACCCCACGCTAAACAGGGTGTGAGATCTATGTAACCCCACGCTAAACAGGGTGTGAGGTCTATGTGACCCCACGCTAAAGAGGGTGTGAGGTATATGTAACCCCATGCTAAACAGGGTGTGAGGACTATATAACCCCACGCAAAACAGGGTGTGAAGTCTGTGCCACCCCACGCTAAACAGGGTGTGAGGTCTATGTGACCCCACGCTAAACAGGGTGTGAGGTCTATGTAACCCCAGGCAAAACAGGGTGTGAGGTCTATGTGACCCCACGCTAAAGAGGGTGTGAGGTCTATGTAACCCCACGCTAAACAGGCTGTGAGGTCTATCTAACCCCATGCTTAACAGGGTGTAAGGTCTAAGGTGCCCCACGCTAAAGAAGATATGAGGTCTATTTTTAATCAGATTTCATCAGCTTTAATCTCATTGGGTTAGTTGTGTTAGCATTAGGTTAGTTTAAGGGGAGGTTAGGAATGAAGCGCGTTTCATTCGTAACCTTCCAGTAACCTAACATAATGCTAACCACTTGAAAATATGTCGCTGCGACAAAGCAAGGGCCAGATAATTCTAGTAATAGACTAATGAGCCATCGAAACACAATTAGAAAATTAAGAGAAAAGGTTAATTCTGTATATAACATTTTTGAAAATTTGAAAATATAGTTCTTTGATGTTTTTCCCCAAAATGAGGTTAAAATTTTGTTAAAGTAGTTAATAAGCTGAAAAATAACAGGCACAGATAATATCGCAAACTCTATAAAGTAGGCACACGAACTCTATAAAGTAGGCACACGAACTCTATAAAGTAGGCACACGAACTCTATAAAGTAGGCACACGAAATCTATAAAGTAGGCACACGAACTCTATAAAGTAGGCACACGAACTCTATAAAGTAGGCACACGAACTCTATAAAGTAGGCACACGAACTCTATAAAGTAGGCACACGAACTCTATAAAGTAGGCACACGAACTCTATAAAGTAGGCACACGAACTCTATACAGTAGGAACTGAGAAATTAACAACAGAAATATACCAACTAATCCTACAAATGTGGAGAAAGGAAAGAATGCCGAAGGAATGGGATACGGCCATAATAATACCTAGCCACAAAAAGGGCTATAGGATAAAATGATAAACTACAGGGTAATATCGCTTCTAAATACAGCATAGAAAATCCTGCCGAACGTCCAAATGAACAAGCTTATCCCATATGCTGAAGAGGCAGTAGGAGACTACCAGTGCGGATTCAGACCATACAGTTCGACGACAGACCATATTGTCAGAATCAGACAAACATTTGAAAAGTGCTGGAAGTATGATGATGTGCCGGTGTACCAATTGTATATTTATATCAAACAAGCATACAATCCCGTATAAGGAAACACCCTCTGGTATGCCCTAGAACACCTTGGTATACCCACCAAAACTCCGGAGAATGACTGAAGTCACCGCCAAAAATGCAAAGAGTCAGGTAAGAATTGAATGGGCTCACTCACAACGAGTCAACGTAACAACAGGAATTCGACAGTGCGATGGACTATCACCAAACCTTGTCAATTTGACCCTGGAATATACAATAGGAAATAGCGGAGTACAAACGAAGGGCAACTTGATCCGATAATCGGAACAGATCCTAGCATATGCGGATGATATCGATATACTGGGAACAAGTAAGCAAAAGGTGAAAGCAACAGACAGGTTGAGACAGGATTGTTATCAGTGCTAGACGCTCGGTCCTATCTATACGTGTGGTTACATAAACCAGATAATGTTTTGGAATGTTAAATATTTATTTTAAGAAATCTTAAACTATGTAGACACATATTATAGTTCGTTATAAACTTCTCTGATATTCAACTAACCACCCCTGATACTTAGGCAACTCAGAGCACGTATAATTTCCTCCCTTCGCAGACATTCACCCTGCAACCCATTTTGAATTTTCCCGCTATCCACCGCGCACATATCTTGCAGCGCCATCTGGACATACTCGCTCGGACACGTTCAGAACTATTTTGTATAGGATTCCCCCATAAGGGGCTTGATGCTAGATTTACATGTAATTCCCCATAAGGGGCTTCGTGCTAGATTTACATGTAATTCCCCCATAAGGGGCTAGATTACATGTAAATCCCATAAGGAGGTGGTGGGTTTAGAACATACTATCTTTCCCTACTGGGACATATACAATTAGACGCAGAAAAATGTTCCAATTAAAAAAATATATACAGGGTAAAAATATATACAGGGTGAGCAAAACTCGATGTCAGTTCTAAATCACAAACTGAATGAAAATCATGAAAAAATCGAAAAATTTGACAGACTAGACTGATATTATTCAAACAAATGTAGGTGTCCCTCAAGGGAGTGTTCTGGCACCAATGTTATTTATAATGTATGACGTTTTTCGAATTTACTTTCAAATTTTTAGAATATTCTTCACAGTTAAGTTACACAATAAAGTTATTATTACATATTATTATCGTTGTAATTGTATATGTTCCCTTAAAAAAAATGAACAAATTTTCATTAAAAAAATGTTTTAAGGGAACATATACACTTATCGTTGTAAGTGTATATGTTCCCTTAAAAAAGTGGATGGATAGGTATCAAATGCAAATAAAATAATTATAAATTGCTTTATATATTTATGTATTTTATAAAATATGTATAAAATAAGGCACACAATTTAATATAAATTAATTCACTTCGTAAAAAAAATAACAGTAACTAAATTCAACCAGTAACAAACAAAAAAAAGCTCTAGTGAGAATGATCAAAATCCAACAGATCTTGACTGTAATAAAACATCAACGTCCTTAACAAGAGTATTTTATAATAAAAGCCTTACCAAAGATAAAACCTTTTTCGGTTGCAAACTTAAATTGATTGATGATTAACATTTTAATGCCCGCCAACACAACATACGTGAAGTTGGAATAACTTTTATTGGCCGATCACACAACATGTGTGTGATGCTACCGGCGCACAGTTCAGTGGGTCAAAAATATTATGATGCCTCCTATATATCCGAAATTTTGATTATAAGATTTTTTGCCGTTGATCACGAATTTGTTATCAAAATTTTCAAAAACAAAATGGCGGATGTTTCTTCGAAATACCGTTCCAATTTTTACAAAAGGGGTTTTTTATGTCGTTGATTACGAATCTGTTAACAAGTTTTTTTCGAAACACTTTCTCCGCGTAACCGCTGTGTGTAAGTGTACAGTGTAAACTAGATAATCCGACACATGGGACCAGGCAACCGCAGGATTATAAGAAAGAGTGGTGGGAGGGAAGAGCGCGAACGGTCTCCAGAACCGCCGGATTACAGAACGTGTCGTCCGAATAACCAACGGCCGAATTACCGAGATTATATTGAACAAAAATATTATACCTCGTCCTATATATATCTCTGAAATTTTGGTTAGGTTAGGTTAGGTTACCTAACCAAACTAGGTTAGGATTTTTTTGCTGCAAATCACGAATTTGTTATCAAAATTTTCAAAAACAAAATGGCGGATGTTTCTTCGAAATACAGTTCCAATTTTTACAAAAGGGGTTTTTTACGTCGTTGATTACGAATCTGTTAACAATTTTTTTCGAAACACTTTCTCCGCGTAACCGTGGTGTGTAAGTGTACAGTATAATCTCGATAATCCGACACATGGGACCAGGCAACCGCAGGATTAAAAGAAAGAGTGGTGGGAGGGGAAACAGTCTGCAGACCGCCGGATTACTGAACGTGTCGTCCGATTAACCAACGGCCGAATTACCGTGATTATATTGTAATTATTAACTAATTTATTAACTCCGTTAAATAACGCGTGATCCTGAATGTTTTGACATTATTGAATAACAGTTTATGCTAATTCAACAAAACAACTGTCAATTTCGAGGGAAAACTTTTTCTAAATATATTGAGATAAAGCTACAAAAATAATGCCCAATACATCCCGGGCTTGTTTCATGTTTATCGCGTAAGTAATAATGTATAAATTTAGAATTCTAACGAACTTCATGCCGAAACCTGCCTATACGAATTTTGTACAGTTTGAATAACCCTTAACCCTTTCGCGACTCCTGGTACACAAGTTTTTTGTCAGGACTCAACACTTTTAATTCGGTTAAATTTGGTTTATATGTGTACCATTTGGTTTTCTAAAAGCTGATTCTCATATACGCGACACTCAGCTACGCGACATCGCCTGTCAAATAATGATGACCTTGTTTTAAATGGGCACGTTCGACAACTACGCGATGTGCCCATTTAAAACAATGTAATCATTAATTGACAGGCGATGTCACACAACGTCGCGTAGCTGAGTGTCGCGTATATGAGAATCGGCCATAAGAAAACTAAATAGTACACAAATAAACCAAATTTAACCGAATTAAAAAATTAAACCGAATTACGAACTCGCGTAGCTGAGTGTCGCGCATATGGGAATCGCACTTTATGCATTAGCATAGTGTCAGCAACTGCGCCAGCATAAAATGTTTTGATTTCTTCACATTTGTGAAGAAGACAAGACACAAAAGTAAGTGGTCCTTATGTTGAGCAATTGCCATACTGCTAATGTTATGTCTGTGAACAAAACTTTGAAAGGTGGCTCCAAAATCAGTGTTCCGTGTCCAGAAATGGTTGCATCATACAGAGAGATGGGAAGTTTTGTTGATTTAGCGGATCAGATGATGGCAAATGCAAATGTGGCAGATGATGGCAAATGCAAATGTGGCAGATGATGGCAAATGCAAATGTGGCAGATGCAAATCAAATAAATGGTGGAAGAAGGTTTTTTATTGTCTGCTTATGATGGGTGTCGTAAACGCATGGATTATCTATAAAGAGCAGACAAAGACAAAAATTCCTTTCCTGCAATTTTTAGTGCCCCTAGCGGAAGAATTGATATCTGTAGGAAGAAAAGCAGCAGCTGTGCGACGTTTATCGAAGAAAGGAAGACCATCTGGGAAAAGACAGCGGCTCGAGATGTATCTGTACATCTTCCAATGGAAGGTACAACGAGAAGCAAAAGGTGCGCGGAAAATAAAACCCAAAAAACGTACAAAGACAATTTGACAAAAAGAATGTGAAAGCATGTGAAATGTGAAAAATATATCATTCTTAAAATATTTTGCTGCAAACCATTCGCCTATACTCTCCAATAATTTTTGAACTAATATTTTGTTACCACCACCAAATGTGTCGGGTAAAATAAAGCTCGCGTCATCTGTATAAAACGTACACTGATCATTATTTGTGGCAAATTTTCTACATTACAAATAACATAGGTGCCAGAATACTCCCTTGAGGGACACCTACATTTATTTGAATAATATCAGTCTTGTCTGTCTAATCTTGTCTGTTTACTCTCTCTAGTCTTGATTGTCCAGTCTATAAAAGTACCACAACAAAAGACTAATGGTGCTTATATATACCACTACCCCTTCAACCCCCTGATGTTTCTTTTGGACATTTTCTATTATAAGATAAATATCTTCCAGATGAAAAAAACGTCGCCAAAGGGTTAAATTTTTGCAATAAATTGTCCGCAATATTGTCCTGATAATTGATACCTGATTAGCGACGTGAAAAACCTCTAAACACGCAATTTCATTCAATCTGTTAAGATTGTGTAAAATTATTCTCCATGTTTGATCCGCCATTTTGTTTTATAAAATTTTGATGGGTTAGGTGGAGAATACGGGTCTGTTGAAAATATTTGTGTGGACTTTTTACCTGGTGTAACTGTTGTTAATCGTCTTTGGCACCCTTTAACTAAGATCGGAAAACCAAAATGAAGCTTCTACGTTGTCTGGTACAATAAATATTCGTGTTTTTATTGAAAATAGTTGTTGACATTTTGGTTGGTTAGATTAGGTTGTCCGCCGCGAAGCGGACAGATCAATCAAGACAACATACGTGCGGCATCTTGATCCAATATAGATCCGAACTCTTGATTCAATATAGATCAGCAAGGACCGTTGGTTAAACCCCGGTTAGATTAGGTTGTCCGCCGCAAAAAGGACAGATGAATCAAGAGAAAATACGCGCGGCAGCGCGAACTGTCGGTACAATATAGGTTGGGTTTATGTCAACAACTATTTTCAACAAAAACACGAATATTTATTGAACCAGACAACGTAGGAGCTTCATTTTTGCTTTCCGACCTTAGTTAAGCCGTGCCAAGGACGATTAACAAGAGTTACGCCAGCTAAAAAGTCCATAACACTAAGTTTCAATAAACCCGTATTCTCCACCAAGTCCATTTTGATAAGTCATACGTAATCAGCGAGATTAAGAACTCTTAAGGTATGGAATTTTGTAAAAATTGTTTTTTAAAAAAATTGTCAGTAGGGATATATACGTTACGATATACGATAACGTATACGTACGTACGATAATACGTTCTGGACCTCCACTTCCGGTCCCCCACCTTTTAATCAGCTTTAATCAGCCTTTAATCAGCTTTCAATCGGTTTTAATACACTACAAGAGTGTGTTGTCTATGTAACCCCACGCAAAACAGGGTGTGAGGTCTATGTAGCCCCACGCTACAGGTTTAATCAGCTTTAATCATGTGGAGGTCGAATCATCTTACCCTACTATTGTACGCCATATTAAATCCGCCGGATCAGTGGGAGAGACAGGCCCGTAACTGGTACAGCCTCCGTGGTACAAATTAAACTAACTTAAAACATACAGTGGCGGGTAGACAGTTTGCTACTGAACGAATTACTACTTTCAAAATAAGGGTTAGATTAGGTTATAACAGAGCAGATAAATCCAGATCATATAACGCGCGGTAGCGCGACCTCTCAATCAGAAATTAGAAAAAATATTACACCTTCTAGTTGAACAGAACCTTCACAAAATATATGATAATTCTACAGTCCACTGCTCTACCAACTGATCTATCGAAGGTATACAAAATATATTCAAATTATTTTTTACAGAACGCCCTAGAACGCTTTTTAGAATGTGTTTCCACTACAATGCGCATGCATAAGACTTTCTAATAGATCTGAAGTTGCAGACGGGACTGTCTCTCCTTCTCTCCCAATCCGCCTTTTTGTTTTTGAACATTTTGTTAACAGATTCGTGATAGCGACGTAAAAATGACCTGCAAGTAAAATTTCAAATTGGAAGCATTCTATTTTTGTCTGCTTCTTCGACAATCCAGCCCACTGTGGTGGCGATGGTTATTGAATTATTAAATAGTAGCATTTGTATCTTTTCTTCAAAGATTATAATTTCTAGGAAATTATAATATATACATATATCGTATCCCGTATACATATCGTCAACGAAGTTAACATCATTATAAACTAATCTTTCTTTAACAAACTTTCTTAAAAACAACTACTTCACTGGCAAACACCACGACTAACTTTGGATTACATTAAGAAAGTTTTTTGGGTCTACATAACCCTGTGATTTAAAAAAAAAAAAAAAAAAAAGTAATTATACAAAAAGTAATTATAAAGTAAATCAAATACAAAAAGTAATTATCAATTAATTAATGAATGAATGATAATTATTTGTTGTATTTGATCAGGATATTATTATCACAGGGTTATGTAGAACCCAAAAAACTTTCTTAATGTAATTCAATGTCAGTCGTGGTGTTTGCCAGTAAAGTAGTTGTTTTTAAGAAATGTTTTTTATAGAAAGATTAGTTATATACAAATGATGTTAACTTTGTTGACGATATGTATACAATAATTTCCTAAAAATTATAATCTTTGAAAAAAGATACAAATGCTACTATTTAATATTATCAAAATCTTCAAACTCAAGAAGATATAAATAGTTATTGAATTATTCCCTGAAAGTTTTTTTTAAACAAGTTTAATCAATCAATTATTTTGAATTATTTCGTGAATTTATATGATGTATATTGTTCTTTGTTTAATTCTATAAAAATATTGCCGACCCCTGGCGAAGCTCAATTGCGTGACGTGCGGCCATTAAAGTGTTAATATTTTTAGTAGAACTTTCTTATCACTGCATTAAGGTTGTACGCACGTGAAATCAAAGTAAAGATTACGACCTGATTTTTGTTATTAATTGATATCAAATACTAATTTAATTTTTTGAGTAAGATCTACACGTCAGATAGTTTTTGCAAAACATGTAGACTATAGAATGTTGTTTAAAATATATATTTTTCATTTAAGTGGTCGTCCATTAATCACGTGATGTTTTTTAGCAACATTTTAAGACAGCCCCCCCCCCCCCTGGTGATACGTGGTGAGGTTTTAGGTTAACTCCCCCCTACCCAAAATCACGTGTATTTTTTTGTACAAGCCGCGCTCCGCTTTTCGGTTTAAAAATCGCGCGTTCAACGACAAAATAAATACACGTGTTATATCACACCCCCACTCCCCCATGTGATATTGCCTGATTCTTCATAAAACCCCCCCGACCCTCACGTGATTAATGGACTACGGATCGTCCATTAATATTCAAACATAACTGCTAAAGCTTAAATATAATTCAAACATAACTTCTCGTAAATTATGTAGGAATAGACCTTTTCATAGTTGAATTTTTTTGAGCGCATGCGTGAATTTCCGCCATGATATACGTCAAAATTGCCCGAACTTTTTTACGTATCACTATATATGAGCCCGAAACTTTTTATATTCCCGCCTTTCAAACTTGGCGGATGCGCATAACTTACCGTAAAAAGGTCTATCATAAAGTATTCTGCCGTGCAAGTTTGCAGATATTCTAATTGAAATTATCGAAAATTAACTAAAGCACTGTCAGTCATGTTTAAAAATAAATGATATAAATGGGTTGTGAATATTTGGCAACGTTGAACGAAAAGAGCATTTTGAAATTTAATAATTATTGTTTGCTTCAGAATAATATATTCTGAATATTTTTCTAAATCAAAGTATTCAAATCGTGCGTAAATGTCCAATGTAAATCAAATGGAGTTTCATTATTAAACGATTTCTGTTTGTTGTTACTATGGCAACAACGCGCGTCACTAAACAAAAAACATAGACGTAGTGAAAATTTCTTTCTGACGTATATTAAAATTGAATTAATTTTGCGGTACTCGGTATACTTGGTTACTTGGTACTCGGTCTTACGGTACTCTACTGCGATGGCGTTAATACGTATTAACGCCACCGCAGCGAGAGGTCGCGCTGTCGCGCGATATGAGGTCTAGTTTTTCCTGCTCTAATCTAACCCTTATCCACTATTTTTTCTTATTTCGGATCGAGAGGTCGCGCTACCTCTCGATAATTGCTCTGGATTTATCTGCTCCGTTATAACCTAATCTAACCATCCATTTTATTCAAATCTGTAGCTGTGGTGACGTAAGTACGTAAGTCTCAATTTTTCTTATTTGGAATCAAAAAGTCTCCGCCTCTCAGTCTGGAATTTATCTGGCTCTAATCTAACTTAACCCTAACCATAACCTAATCAAGATTAAATCTAGATTAACTTAGATTACAGCGAAATAGTCTTCCCGTCACTGTGCGTTTTAACTAGTTAGTATTTTTACCACGGAGGCGCTGAACGATCTAGCCTTATTGTGACAGTTATTTGAAGTATTTTGTTTGTCAAAATTACAATTTTTCAAATTTGAAGAAAAAATAAAATAATAATAAAATATTTTTACATGCTTATCTGATAAAATAATGTATGATACACGTGTGTGAAAGGCTTTTGTGCACTCATTGCCATTCAATTTAAATTTCGCAACTCATGCACAAAAGCCCATCTTCACACACTTGTTTCATAAACTACTATTAACGGACAAATACGGTATAATCTCGATAATCCGACACGTATGGGACCAGACAACCGCCGGATTAACAGAAAAAGTGATAGGAGGGAAGAGCGCGAGCGATCTACAGACCGTCGGATTACTGGACGTATCGTCCGATTAACCAACGACCGAATTACCGAGATTATACTGTAGTCTTAAATAACATATAAATTCAGTATATTAATTTATACAAATATTTTAAAAATTGATTTTACTTTGACTCACTACGAAATGTGCGAACAACCTTAAATATCTAACTTTTATATCTTATAAAAAATCTTAGGTAAGTAAATTTAACAAAACTAAAAAAAAAAAGATACAAAACGACTAGTTACACATAGAATACATATTAAACTTGAATAATTATGGCTTTATATATCTCTCTATATATTATTCATTCAACAATTGAACACGTTGAATGCCATGGGCGCCACCGATGACCGGCACCTAGTTTATTAACTGTGACCGGCGAAAAATTACTAGAAACATAATGTTTCTAATAATAATCTAATAATTTTATATTATAATTTATATTACAATTTATGTATGTTACACTAGGTCATTGAAATTAGATTGGCATTCAACGTGTTAAACCATTTTGGCAAATTAGTGAAAACACTGCAGATTAAAAATATCTTCATTATATTTGATAAATAAAAAACATAATATATAAATAAAGCTAAATATTTAAATAACTTTTCATATTTAAATGCAAATTTCTAAATAATAAAATATTATTTACAGCTATAAACAAATTGTATACAGTCTTGACATGTGTTTTATTCTAACTTATCTAATTATGTTAGGTTCAACAATAAAATTTCTTCATTTGGTTTAATAAGTCGTAGTATATAGTACATATCTCTATTTGGTTTAATTAGTCAAAGTACACATAAGTTATCTTTATGTATTTATTTAATCTAAATTTCCGGTCAGTTTCACCACATATTCGTCATGAATTTAAATCGTTTAAAAAAAAAATCAAAATTTACCAACGCGCAACTTGAAGTACAACTTCTTCGACAGTTATGGCAGGTATTTCTAAAACTATTAACCCCTTGACATACAATGACGTCTCTATGACGTTATGTATATGTGATAAGATCATATGTATATAGAAACGTCAACGTCATTTTATTCGTATGTCAAGGGGTTAAACTTAAAATAAATATACCATCCATTTATTTAATCTAAATTTCCCGTCAGTTTCACCACATATTCGTCATGAATTTAAATCGTTTAAAAAAAAATTCAAAATTTACCAACTTTTTGCAACTTGAAGTACAACTTCTTCGACGGTTATGGCAGGTATTTCTAAAACTATTAACTACTTGACATACAATGACGTCTCTAAGACGTTATGTATATGTGATAAGATCACATGTATATAGAAACGTCAACGTCATTTTATTCCTATGTCAAGGGGTTAAACTTAAAATAAATATGCCATCCTAAAATTTTATTATATTTTTTGATAATACATTGAAAAAAAATGTCACTTGTCAACGAAAACTGCAAGCAGAATATAGACTTTACTTAACGTTATTTCCTTCAGAAAAAAGTTGAGAAATGTCAAAATATGAACAGTTAAAGAGCGACATCTATATGGGTACGACTTGAACTAAACTTTTTTGCGTAAGCAGAATATTTACTTTACTTAACGTCCGTCAGAAAAAAATTAAAGGTCGATTCCCAAATGCGCGACACTCAGCTACGCCACGTCGTGCGACATCGCCTGTCAAATAATGATTACATTGTTTTAAATGGGCACGTCGCGTAGCCATGACGTGCCCATTTAAAACAATGCAATCATTATTTAACAGGGGATGTCGCGTGACGTCGCGTAGCTGAGTGTCGCGTATATGAGAATTGGCCTTATCTCGCGCCAAAAGAAGTTTTACTTCAAAAAACATTTACTTTCAAAATATGATATTTTTGTCAACTGCGATGTTTTCACTCTTCGGCCCAAACAACAATTTTTTTGCAATTCATTCGAACATCACATTATGAGGTATATTCGTGATTAGTCAATAAACTAGGCACTGGTATTTTGCTATTGGAATCGGAACCCCTTTGAAAATGAAACTTTGCGATGTGTTTTCGCAGACTCTCAGCGTTCTTATAAAGCTGAGCGCAAATGATACAAGCAAAAGGTCCCACGTCTTCTCCGTGTATGTTTTTCTCGTGCGTGCGTAAATGATCTCTCCTCGAAAACATCTTCATACATTTCTCGCACTTATACGCATTTTTTGAGACCTTCTCTTCGTATTTGCCTAAATGCAATCAATTTCACAATTACAAAACATGTTTTTATTATTTAAAAGCATGCTATATTTCGCTTACTTCATCCAAATGCAGCACAGCAACAAATTTGTTAGATGTATTAAAAAGGGAAGTAAAACAACGCTATTAGTATAATTTATATTTAAATAATCTTCATTTTTTAAATCTTTATATACAATAAATATTGTAATAAATTTGATATAAAATTTATTTGCACATTTTCTTTGCTCCTTAGTTACTTGTTCACTTTTCTAAACAACTAAACCCTGTTTAACATCTCGTTTGTCGATTCAAACTTAAATAATCACAATACGTTAATTAAAAACTACGTAACAATAGGATATATAAAAATAAATAAATAGAATTTATGAACACTTTAACAATCAATTATTTTGTGAACAAATGTTTTACAAATAATTTTGTGAAAATTAATAATTTTCTGAAAAATTGAATTTATTAAATAATTGATTGATGAGTTACTTGTTGAAAGGAAAAACACAGATTTTTTTTTTAGTTTCAAAATATTATTTTTCTATTTTGCGTCTGTAATGGACTCTCTAGAAGAGTGTTAAATAACAGCACTCACATGCGTGCGGTTATGGCTCGCCGAGTGCGATACAATTTTCTCAATATGCATAGGCGATTTTTTTTATTTAGAAATTGCATAAAACGGCGCAAAATAGAAAAAATACTCGCTACTATTGAACTCGTTCCTTAATATAACAATTTTCTATTTTGCGTCTGTAATGGACTCATAACAGCACTCATATGGTTGCGGTTATGGCTGGCCGAGTGCGGTTATGGCTCGCCGAGAAGTGGCATAAAAGTGCCCAAAATAGAAAAAAATGTATAAAAAACTCGTTCATAAGGCATTTTTCGCACTTGTCCATTAGAAAACTCCTCGCTACGCTCGTCGTTACTCTAAACATGGACACGTGCTGCAAAACCACGCTTATTGAACTCGTTCTTTAATATACTATTCCATGTCGGTTGTTTGATTGATAAGATTCTAGTTCCCCGACAGAAGAGTGTTAAAAATAGGCTTAATTAAACACAATAGTCAAAAAAACTAATAAAACTGACATGCAAATACAAAGAGACGAATATTTACGCACATTGAAGTTAAATCAAAATTCGAAAAAAATTACAAAATGTCTTTAAAATACTACATGATAGTAGAATACTACGTATGTTTCACCAACACTGTGGATTCATCCTAGAACATGGATGAACGAAGCTATAACTCCAAAAAACAGACTCTACTTTCTAAAGCCTCCTCTACACTCTCGAGGAGTAACTTCGGCGAGTATCCTCGTTCGAGGCGAGGAATTCGCATCCATGCTCTCTTCTTAGTTCGCGAGGACCTCAGTGCCCATTAATGACACCGAATAAGTAATAGTTGCTGCTGCAGCTATTTGTGCTTGTGAGTGTGGTAGTGATGCCTTTGCCCCGTATCCTTGACCGACTCTGGTACGAAAAACCGCCTTTGCAGCGAAGTTAGACAATGTGAGGCGAGCAAGCACAAGGTGGGTCACACTCACTCTCGTGCCTCGTTCAACTTCGTGTTACTTCGCAAGAGTGTGGAGCAAGCATTACAATTGTTTAGATCAGGGCTTCTTAAACTATGGGTCGCGACCCTAAATCAGGTCGCTTAGCGAATTCTTGAGGTCGCGAGATTTTAATGTAAAATATTTAAATACATCTGTAAGAGTTTAAAAATCGCGCAAAAATGGCGGAAAATGACATTTATTGACATAAAGTTGACGAATTTTTCAAAATAGAAAGCTGAGAATGTAAAAATTGCTGTGGAGTATGCACGGATGTTGCAAAAGCAAAATATTGGTTCTAAATCATTTTTTCAAGCTGCTTATTTATTATGATCATCTAATTTTTACGCATTGCCTTATTCATCAGGAGGTCATCGCAGCAAAAAAATAGCACCAGAATTGAACAATGTGCTTTGGGAAGCTGTTAAGATTATAAATTTTATTAAGAGCCATCTTCTTAATGCTGCGTCCACACGCTTGGCAAACTCACAAATCCAAACGTTTGGTAAACATTTGACTTGGTTTGCAAGCGCTTTCGACCGATTCGATCAAGTGTTGTTTGATGGAGCGTTTGTAGCCTTATCCACACGCTTGTGTTTATTCAAGGTTAGGAGTTTGCGGCAAACGTGTGGACGCACCATAACAGCCGCTTGTTTTTTCAAATCTCTGTAAGGATACGGATTCCCGCTATACAAATTTATTATTACATACAGATGTAAGATGCAAAATATCAAGAGGTAAAAGTTTAAGAAGATATATTGTTAATATTATTGTTAATATGAAGATATAAGATATATTGTTATTATTGAAGATATATTAATGGACGAAATCTAAATATTGTTAATCGAACAAAAATGTGATCTTGCTTGTTTTCTCCAAAATGATCTATCGCTATCCAAGCTGTGTTATCTATCAGATAGTTTTGAGAAATTAAACGAAAGTTGAGATTGTGTAATTTCGCAAACAGATCTGATAGATAACACAGCTTGGATAGGCCATTTTGAAAAAAAATTGCAAGATCAAATTTTTGTTCGATTGAGAATGTTTCGATTTCGTCCTTTAACAACGATAATCTTCTTAAGGGGCGACATCACAGTAAAATTTAGAAAAAATCGATTTTTTTTTATTCGCTTAAAAGTTGCTTTCTTCTTCTTAATGGCACTACAACCGATTGCCGGTCTGGGCCTCCTTCAGCATGTTTCTCCAAGCGGACCTATCACTCGCCAACGTTCTCCAGTCCCCTACTTGTTTTTATAGGTCAGTTGTTACCGCATCCTTCCATCTCCCTCTTCGCCTTCCGGCCCTTCTCCTTCCCTCTGGTTGGCCATTGAACAACTTTTTCGGAACCCTATGATCACCCATTCTCTGCATGTGTCCGAGCCATCTCAATCTTGCCACCTTGATGAAACTCACAATATCTGGTTGATTGTAGAGCTGATATAGTTCGTGATTATATCTTCGGCGTCAGATTCCTCGTTCTTGGGTCGCTCCAAATATTGCACGTAGCATTCTTCTCTCAAATACACTTAAAGCCTGTTCTTCGCTCTGTGTTAAGCTCCATGCTTCTACACCATAGGTTACCACCGGTCTTATCAGTGACCTGTACAGTGTGCACTTATGCTTGGGGTGGATTGTTTTGGACCTAAAAAGTTTAAGTAGCCCATAATAGCAACTGTTACCAAGAGTTATCCGCCTTCTAATCTCCTCGCCCATCCGGTTTACGCTGTTCAGTTGCGAGCCCAAGTACACAAATGTATCTACTGTGTCAAAGTGCTTTCCGTCTAGTTCTAGCGTTGGTCCTACCTTCCGATGAGTTCCGTTAGCCACCATGTATTTCGTTTTGTTTACGTTGACAGTGAGTCCTGGGTTACTTGCTTCCTTCTCCAGCAGCGAGTAAGTAGTTTTGGTCGCCTGTTCGCTTCTGCAAATTATATCAATGTCGTCTGCGTAAGCCAATAGTTGTGTTGACTTAAAGTACACAGTGCCGTTAGTATCCACTCCACTACTCCTAACGGCCTTTTCTAGTACGATGTTAAACAGTAAAGTTGCCAGTGGGTCTCCCTGTCGTAGTCCTTCCTCTGTTATAAAAGTCTCAGACAACTTGTTTCGTATTCTTACCACAGACGATACTTCAGACAGTGTTACTCTGGTTAGGGCTGTCAGTTTTTCAGGGAATCCGAAACTTGTCATTATCTCCCACAGTTTGTGTCTTATAACGCTGTCGTATGCTGCTCTGAAGTCCACGAATAGATGGTGTGTCGTGATATTGAACTAATTACATTTCTCCAGGATCTGCCTAATGCCAAACAGTTGGTCTGTGGTTGACCTGTTTGTGCGGAAACCGCACTGGTATTCCCCGATATTCTCTTCTGCGTATGGTAGTAAGCGACGGTACAACACATTAGCGAAGACCTTGTATGCAATGTTTAGCAGCGTTATCCCCCTGTAGTTAGAACAATCTAACTTATCACCTTTCTTGTACAATGGTCATATTATCCCTAGCTTCCATTCATCCGGTAGCTTTTCCGTTCTCCATATGTTTAATATGAGATCATGCATGCACGATATTAGGGCTCTACCTCCATACTTCAACAATTCTCCTGGAATGCCATCTGCACCTGGCGCCTTATTGTTCTTGATCCTGCGCACTGCAGTCTCTACTTCTTCTAAGGTGGGTTCCTCCACTTGCTCAGTCCCTAATATTGATGTTGATGTTGGCGTTATACTTTCCTCTTGGACTACGCGAGTGTTCTGGTTGAGCAGGTCCCTGAAGTACTGACCCCCACCTCTTGATACACTTTTCTGTGTGTCCGATTACTCTGCCGTGCTTATCCTTACACAGAAGTGGGTGCTGTTTGTAGCCAAGTCTTGCATTTCTGACCTTTTGATAGAGTCCCCGAGTTTCGTTGGCATTACTCATTCTTTCTATTTCCGCGAAATCTTCTTCGTCTTTTTCAGATTTCTTTCTTCGGAAGAGTTTTTTCTCAACTTTCCGTTTGTTTCGATAATCCTCTACATTCGCTCTAGTATTTCGTTGTAGTACTTTTTCTCTGGCTTTGTTCTTCTCTGTCAGAGCTTCCTTGCATTCTTCATCGAACCAGTTATTACGCCTTTGTCCCTTCTTCCACCCCACAACCTCTGTTGTGCTGTATCTTCTATGTCCTGCTTGATCTTTTGCCACGCTTCATTGACCTCTACTAGAGCGTTTTCTGGCCGTTTGGATATTCGTTCCTGCATTTGGTACTGAAATCTCTCTTTCATCTCATCGGTTTTGAATTTTTCCAGATCGTATCTCTTAACTGCCGGCTGTTGTGTGCGTTGACAATCAATTCTAGCCCTAAGCACCGCCCTTACCAAATAATGATCCGAATCTACATTGAGGCCTCGACAGGCTCTTACATCCAGGATATTTGAACAGTGTCTCCCATCTATCATCACATGGTCTATCATGGTTCAAAGTTGCTTCAGTATATCAAAGTTGCTTTAGGGTTTTAAAAATAACATTTACGTTACATTTAATAACTTTAAACGCGTTTTTCTCGAAACCAGTTTTTCTTAACTGGGCGGACATTGCTCGGGCAAATCTTCACCGATCGATCTGAAATTTCGGTAGTATATTCCAAAAACCTAACTCTACCGAGCCACGTAGGATTTTTTTTATACTACTTATTTTTTTTTATGAAAAATTTAATGACTTTTTTTTGTTAAATTTTCAACTTTTTTTTAAAACGTGCACCATTTCGCCAAAAATCAATATATCGAAATAATCCTACGTGGTCCTCCATAGCTGTTGATATATAGAAACTAAAAAACTTAGATTTTTTGTTAAAGGTCAAAAATTAAGGAGTCAAGATGTCCGCCCGTGGAAATCCTTCCAAAAATAGGCGTCTCCGGACAAATGCCACACAGCCGTCATTTTGTGTCAAAAAAATTTAAAAAAAATTTTGTTGTAGTTTTTGAATAATATTATTAAACTTACTTTACCGTTTTTCGATTGAGCTTTTCATTGAGACAAAAAAAAAATCCCGAAAATATAGCTCCTTTACCGTGTTCTACTGTGATGTCCCCCCTTAAACATTGACCTCTTGATATCTATCTTACTTCTACATGTATTTATCTTTAATTTATATATTTTGGGTGCGAAATTTTGGTGCGAAAAAATCACAATCATAAATGGGATCGTGAATGAAAAAAGTTTAAGAAGCCCTGGTTTAGATTACAATCATAAATTCCGACACTACTTTTGCTAACCATTGTTTAGATTACAGTCATAAAATCAATAATTTATTTGAAATATTGCACATAGAGATGACAAACTAAAAAACTGAATTTGTTGAAAAGTTTAGAGATAAATAAATTTAATATTAATTTGAACGACAATAGGAAATATGCATGTTTTTTTTTTATATTTTGAATTCACTGTTTACACCGTTATAACATAGTAAATAATATAAATATTGCTTAAAAATGCTGTAATTAAGATTAAAAAAATATTTAAAATTTTGAGCTGTTTAAACGCCGCCTTTTTCGCGCGTACTGTTGATGACGTCAATTACTACTGACAGTTCAGTCCATTGTTTACTACAGCTGTTCTCGTTTTAACTTGTTTGTTGTTGACTTGACGTTTGTTTTCTAACCAAAAGACTGCAATGACATACAAATGTAAACAAAACGACCTTGTGTACATGGTATGTTACGTCACTTTCATTTTAACAAATGTTTTACAAACTTAAATTTCCCTCGCTTAATTTGCACTTTTATTTATTAATTTTTGGTATTTAAAAAGATTTGAATTACAAAAATAATGGTTAAGGCCGAGGCCGCACTACGGTTTTCTCCCGCTAGCGGTAACGATAAATAATAAAAGCGGTAGCGAAACCGCTCGAGAAACACACAGTACGCTATGGGAAAAATCAGTCGCGGGAAAAAACCGCAAGTGAGGCCGCTTGTATTACATTAGCTTACCTGAGTCATAAAATAACGCAATTAAAAACCGCGGCGGTTTAGCCGTAGTGCGGCCTAGGCCTCAGTTAAATGTCCGGTCAAAGATTAGGAAAAAAAATATTTGAACCAAATTTAAATTTCATGCATATTCCCTATTAGATGTAAACAATTCTCCCCCGGTCAATCTATACCTGTAACACACTCCTTCTTCAACTTTTGTTGTATTGTTTAAGTGTATTTGTATTTCATCACCTGATGAAACCACAGTGTTGGTGAAACAGACGTAGTCTTCTACGATGTAATCTTGAAACTTGAATTTTTTAAATCTGTGTTTTTTATTTTATTACTTAAATTGAGTTTATCAAGAGATTTTTACAAAAAAATATATATTCGCACAGAATGAATACTTGTTTGTGGTGTATGTCGCAAGCCTTGAAATCACAAATTCAAATACCATTAAGAGAAAAATAGGAAAAAATTACTATGTGAATTTCCATATTACAAGAAAAGAATTAAGGAATGTTCTCTAGTTCACAAATTAAACATTTAACTAATAACATAAATAAATATAATTACCAGTACGGTGTAGCTCCTGCATTTTACTGTTAAGAGAGACCACGTGGGTCGCTAGAAAAATGACATAACTTGATAAATAAAAATAATTATGAACATCCATAGACGCGTTTCTGCCTTTTGGCTTCAACAGTATGGATTTATCATCTAATCTCAAATTGAATCAAAATTAAATGTAAACTACAACTTACTCAGTATGTCGGTATGTTTCTAGCGACCCACGTGGTCTCCCTTAGCAGTAAAATGCAGGAGCTACACCGTACTACTAATTATATTTATTTATGTTATTAGTCACTTTGTGAATTGGAAAACATAGTATATTTTTATTAAATATTTTCTTGTCACTAATTATAAGAGAATGTTAATCAACTGAAAATCTTATTAGCAGCGTCAGAAAACGCCAACATAAATTGGTAATGTTCAAACAATTCAAAATAAAGTTACGATTAAAGAAACTTTATAAAGCTACGTACGCACTACGTACTCCTGTTACAGTTTGACTATAGCTGTGTGACCGTTTCGTATAGTCCAAAACTATTCGTATAGTTGAACTATACGAAGCGGTCACACAGCGGTCAGACTATACGCTAGTTTTCTATACCGTGTCTACTTACAAGGGGACCCTGTCAACTCGTCTTCACCGACTTGTTCCAAATTTACAGTATATGTAGGGCTTGACTATAAATGAAAGTGACGCAAGCGGGGGCGCCAGGAGGCCAAGCGTTAAAAAACTCATAAGTAACGACAACTCATAAGTCGGCTATGTTAGCGTAAAGGTCGACTTCCGAGCAAAGCGGCCCTTGCGTCATTAACGCAGCGTCAAAGCCTCCGCGACATAGCGATAGTATTATGCACTATGGAAACATAGGAGCCATTCGAGCGTAGCGACACTGACGCGGCAATAGTGACGCCACGGCACTGACGCTCCGCGATAGCTCCACGAACTGAACTAGGTTTTGAGGTTATAAATAGTTATTCTGAGAACAACATCTGACAATAAGAAATGTATTTACGGAGAAGGAAGACGAGACACTAATAAATTTAGTGTCTCAGAATGCAATATTGTACGACCTAAGTGAAGAGAATTACCGAAAAAAAAAGGACAGTTTGGAATGAAGTTTTTCTTCGGGAAAAACTGAGAAATTGAACCTATACATTTTCTTGATGTTTTTGGAACAAGTTCTTCATATATCATTGATAAAATAAAATATAATTGTTTTTTATTGAACCGACAGAAACTCCTGAACTTTTCGTTATTATAATTTAAATGTTTTTTTATAAAGATATTATAAGTGCCCTCATCATTTCGACTTGTGAAAATGGGGTCGGATAAGTTTCTCTCAAGACTGACATAGTGACGAAACAAAAGATCATCCTCTTCTTCTAATAAATTTTCAATTATCTCGTTTTATCATTTGTAGACCGACACCAGCATTCTACTGAGAGTGTATTGAAAAACTGACTGTTTCAAACGTCACGGCTGACGTTGATGCCGCGATGCTGGGAAGTCAATCTCGCGACAGAATCGCTGCGACACTGACGCGGCGGCTTTGACGCTACGACCGTTGCGATAGTGTCGCGTTGCTCGGAAGTCTACCTTAAATTTCAATGGCCGGTCAGCGCAGCGGTAAGAGGTCGGGTTCATAGTACGAGGATCGCTGGTTCGATTCCCCGTGGGGGTTACTATTTTTACTATTTTTAAAATGACTTTCTTTTATTATTATTATTATTTATTTTATTATTATCGGTAGAACAAGAAGATGTGATGTGCGCTGATAATCTCCACAGCGAATCGTCGAAACAAATGTTAAAAACGGCTAATAAATATTAATACTAATAAAATAATTAAATTGACAAATTAATAATTATAATTAAAAAGTTAAACATTAATAAATGATAATAATAATCAAAGAAAGTCATTTTAAAAATCCTAAATAAAAAAAAGCGTCCCCACGGGGAATCGAACCAGCGATCTTCGTACTATGAACCCGACCTCTTACCGCTGCGCTGACCGGATATTGAAATTGGCTTGAATTTTTTGCGTACAATAAATAGATGTTTTTTTACAAAAAAACAGCTGGAAAAATACAAATTTCGGTTTATTCATACAAAAAGCGATTACTTCATTCAAAGAAAGATTACTTCGTCCAAAATAAAAGGCTCGGATTTTTTGCCTACAATAAATAGATGTTTTTTTACAAAAAAATAACTGGAAAAACACAAAATTCGGTTTACTCATACAAAAAGCGATTACTTCATCAAAAAAGGTTACTTCGTCCAAAATAAAATTTAAACACCCAATAATCGATTTATTCTTACAAATAATAATGGTTTACTACAATAATTGATGGAATTGTACAAAATAAAATAAATTCACCCAAAAAAGGTTTAACTGTACAAAGAATTTTACTGTTATATCTCCTTGAATCTATTTCATGTTTTGTAATCTGGGTCTTCCTCTGCCTCTTTTGCCTTGCACCATTCCTTTCATAACATTGATTATAAAATCATTGTGCCTATACAGATGTCCTATTAACTGGTCTCTTCTCTTCATTATTGTTTGCAATAGTGCTGTTTTTTCACCAACTCTTCAAAGAACTTCTTTATTTGTCAGCCTTGCCGTCCAAGAGATTTTCTGCATTCTCCTGCAGCACCATTTTCAAATTCTTCTAGTCTTCTCTTATCGCATGTGCCAAGTTCCCAAGCTTCTGAGCCGTACAATGACACACTCCAGACATAGCATTTTATAAATGCTTTTTTGGTCTCTGCATTTAAGTTCCTTGATGCAAGAAGCACCCGTTTGTTGTTGAAGGCTATTTTTGCTTGTGTCGTCAGCAAACCTTGTCATTTTAATTTCTACTCCATTGATCTTAATTCCTTCCATAACCTGTTTACATTCCTTAATTGCCTCCTCAATATACAAGTTGAATAGTACTGGTGATAAATTGCATCCTTGGCGTACTTCTTTTTGTATATATCCCTCTTGTAGTTCACCCTTTATATTTATAATGCCTCTTTAATTTTTGTATAGTTCATGTACTATCCGTCTGTCTCTGAAATCTATAGCAGCATTAGTCATAATTTTCATTTAGCACATTCCAATTCACATTATCGGATTCTTTCTCCAAGTCCATGAATGCAACAAACAGCAGGATGTTGATTGTTTTTAGGTCCAGAATTTTATCTACAATCTGTCTTAACATTAAAATAGCCTCCCTTGTTCCTCTATTCCGTCTAAATCCAAACTGATCTTCATCTAAATTCTGATCAATTTTGTTGTTTTCTCGGTTGTATACTATCCTTGTTATTATTTTAGACATGTGTGATAATAGACTCAAGGTGCAGTGTTCTTTACATTTTAGAGTACCTGGTTTCTTTGGTATTGGGATTATGATGATGATTATGATGACTTTTTAAAGTCTTCCGGTAAATACTGGAGAAATCTCCAGTTTCATATATTTCTTTGATTAGTTAAATATTTAACTATGTGTTTCATCATTCAATCCTTTTATCATTTCTCCAGTTATTTCATCACATGCTGGTGCTTTATTGTTCTTCAGTTCTTTCACAGCCTTTGAATATTCCTCTTTTGTTAGTGAGGGTCCTAAGTGATCATTTGTTACATTTTATTCATTTTCAAGATTACTCATCTCACTTGGATCTTCATATAATTTTTCTATGTAACGTTTCCATCTATCTCCCACTTCCTTGTTCTCAGTTACCAGTTTTCCATTTTCATCTAATATGTTATTACCTCTTCCATTGACTTTCTTGAACTGCTTCCTAATCAGTTCATAGGCTGTTTCTATATTTCCTTTCTCTGGCTTTTCTTCTACTTTCTTGAATTTTTTCATTGTATATTCTCCTTTAGCCTTCTTTGCTTCTCTTTTGACTATGTTTCGGAGTCTTTTATAGTTTTTAATTCCTTCTTCACTTTTTGAATTTTTAATTTTTACCTTTCTTCCATAAGTTCTAATATATATTCAGTAATCCATGGTTGTTTGACTTTCTTTGTTTCTTTGTCTTTCCTATTTCTTGATCAGCTGCTTCTAGGACTGAGTGATTCAGGCCAATCCATTTCTCATTTACTGTACTATTTGGTATTTCTTTAACTTTCTGCTGTGCCATTTCTTTTAAGTTTAACCATCCAAAATTTGATTGCTCTTTACAAACAATTTTTTTTATACAAAATACAATTATTTATTCCAATAAACGAATAAAATTTAAAAAAAAGCCTATCATTGCGTTAAATCATCACCAACCGTTCTGAAAGAAGAATTGAATAGTCAATCAATTTTACATCGCTCCAAACAGTCAAATGATATCAGAAATCAATATTTCATAGTACAAAACAAAACCTGAAAAACTGGAAGTTTTAAAGAGTACAAATCATATCAAATTTCAATGTGGAAAGTGACTCTGAACATTAATAAATGGGAAGAAGCTTCCTGTTCATATATGTGGTTTATGAAGAATTACATATATGCACAGTATTGGAATGGGAATTCTCTTGAAACTGTACAAAGTTCCATCGACACTTAAACAAATTCTATTGGGACAGATGCGAAAACGTGGACGACCTTCAGAAACTAAGCCAGCATTAGTTTGTCAATGAAGTTAAAATTTAAATTATATAAAAAATTAACCAACACATTATAAATTAAACATATTACACATTTAATAAATTTATTTAAGAAGTAGTTTTTAGCAATTAAAATTGTTACTCGCATTGGCCACCGTATCGCTTCTTCTCATCGACCTCTCAGCTGATGCTTCGGGTGTTTCGCCCTCGCCAGGTCCATCAAGTATGCTCCTGCGTGTCTCAAACGACACAGTCTCAAGTATCCTCTTCAGCACTAAAGTTTGGATGTAAGCTTCGATGTTTGATGTTATTCCAATTTGCTGCTTATATCTGCTGTGGCTTTTTGTAACCCCCCCGTCCCAAGTTATCACATACGGGATAATCTTGGTTTTACACTTTCATATTTCACTCGCTAGCATGTCGTACTTATGCAGTTTCCTTGTACCAACAGTTTGCAGCTGCAGTAGCGTCGGTCAATCGGGCGAATGCCCGGGGCCCACGGGCCAGGGGAGCCCTCATAGAGGCTTTTGGAAGGCCCCATTTTGGGGACTACCCCAATTTTGCTGAATTTAAAGCAAGGAAATTAAATTTTCTTTTTCTTTTATATTAATATATTATATTTCTTCTATACATATGTTCCTTTCTTGTATGTATTACAAATAAAATGTGCCAATATATGTGCCAGGGGCCTCAAAATCCAAACGACGGCGCTGTGCATAGCTTCATTGCGTGTAATAGCTTAATTTCGTTTCTTATCAATCACTACAATATCTGGCTGGTCATGTGCTACTCTTATTACACATAGCATATAATATATAGCATATAAAATAAAATAAAACATAATATATTACATACAATAGATTATAGCTAATAGTTATTTGATTCTAGTTCAAATTTTATATCAAGCAAATTGTTTTTGTGTAAAGAGCAATCAAATGGATGGATTAAACAACCTTTTTATGTACACGTAAACCTTTTTTGGGTGAATTGATTTTACGTTTCAATCGATTATTGTAAGGAAAAATCATAGTTTGTACGAAAAAAACAATTATTGGATGATTACATTTTATTTTGGATGAATTAATCTTTTTTTTGATGAAGTAATTTATTTTGTACGAAGTAACCGAATTTTGGATTGATTAATTTATTTTGTATTTATCCAGCTATTTATTGTAGAACTTCATCCATTTATTGTATGTTGAGTTTTGTATACTTCTAATCGAATATTGGATGAATAAATTTTAAGCGAATATTGGATGAATAAATTTTAAGCGATTGAAATTTATGCTAACATAGCGGGCTTATGAGTTGTCGTTACTTATGAGTTTTTTAACGCTTGGCCATCTGGCCCTCCCGCTTGCGTGACTTTCATTTATAGTCGAGCACTACATATACTGTAAAATTGGGCCAAATCGGTGATGACGACTTGACAGGGCCCCCTTGTTAGCTTAAAGATAATTAAATTACATTTAATTAAGCAGGACGCAAATATTTTTCTACTTCTCTACTACCAGACAACTTTTATGATGCTTCGCAGACAGAGCAACTTTAGTTGAAGAAACTATCTATTTCTAAAAGTTTTCGTTAAAGGTTTCCTGTTGCAGCAAGAAAAAGGCCCAGTTTTCGGTTGCTGCGATTCCAAATAAACTTTTCAAATCCATGGTCAACAGTAAGCGTAACGATAAATCTCGAAGAGGCAGCACTTGTTGTAGTTTTAATACGTTTACGCCGCTGACAACGTCAAGAACTACAATGACAAATTATTCGTAATAATCGTCGGCAGACGGGGAGGTAGTGAAATCGCTCGACGCGTTTCAATAGACGTTTTTACTGTTAGTTAAGCGCATGCGCGTCCGCCGTGTTTAAAGGGCGGGAATATGAAAATTTCGGGCACATTTTGTTATTTTCACTGGTTATACGTCAAAAAGTGCCCGAAAAGCATTGCGGAAATTGACGTATGTACACAAAGAATTTCAACTATGAAAAGGTCTATTGCCGATTGGGGAATTGGACACAAATAGTACAAATTTAACGTCAATTTAACGTTTTTAGCATAAATTTGAAACTGATTCTGTCATCGAGTGCAGCAACTGTAAGCTGTTGTCGATTATCGAAACTCGTAACTAGTTGCCATACACACAACCAACACAATAGAGTTGCCATGTCTGCGCAGTTTCTTTATGTTATATGTAAACAGCTGGTTGCGAGTTGCCTGTCGCCGCAATACGGAGATCAAAGTTGCTCTGTCTGCTTAGCACCTATAAGTTTACAAACTGATTTTGATGAAAACTCCAGAGAAATCAATTTAAATTAAAATCAATGGCTCAGATGGTGTGATTTTTTTTAAAATTTTAAGCTTTATGATAAACAGTTGTATCTTCTCCGACTAATTTTGAGATGCTGAATCGATTGGTGAAAACTAGAAGTCTCCGTGTAAACCGTTCGAAAGACGAAAAATGCGAGAAAAATAATTTAGTTAAAATCCTCATTTATTAAGTTAATGGAAAATTTCGAATTGTTTCTGAAAGTGTTTTTCCTGCTGATACAAATATGCGAATTGCATTTTGCTAGCTGCTTCCGTTTTCAGACGAAATTTCGTGAAATTTTGTCTAAAGGTCGATTCCCATATGCGCGACACTCAGTTACGCGACGTCACGCGACATCGCCTGTCAAATAATGATTACATTGTTTTAAATGGGCACGTCGCGTAGCCAGAGTGAGGACGTGCCCATTTAACACAATGTAATCATTATTTGCCAGGCGATGTCGCGTGACGTCGCGTATATGAGAATCGGCCTTTATAATTGAATCTTGTGCCAACGTCCAAAATCCAAACATCCAAACGTTTGGTAAACATTTGCCTTGGTTTGCAAGCGCATGCGACCGATTCAAGGGAGTGCGGTTTAATCGAGCGTTTGTTGCCTTATCCCATTGGTTCTCAAACTTGTTTTGCCGCGGCACCCTTGTCGAGCTGAAAAAATCTCGCGGCACCACCCCAAGGGTGGTCCATTAATCACGTGATATTTTTTAACAACTGTTTAAAGTTTGTCATGTTCATCTTTCCAAAGCGAACCGTTTTTGCAAAATACATTTATTTGCAAACTTCTTACTGCGTTCTCCATTTAAACCCATGTAAATTAAGAAACGAAATTCAAAGAAGGGGTATTTTTTACTTTTGTGACTAAACTGAAGGATCCAAATTAGGATAATATGGCAAGGACCGTTGGTTTAATCCCGGTTAGATTAGGTTGCCCACCGCGAAGCCGCAGATAAATCATGATATCACATACGCTCGAACTCCAGATCCAAAATGAGGTCAATGTGGCAATATACATTTTTATCTAAATATTACTCTACCGCCTTCGTTCATTCGCACAGAATTGCGTGATATGAAAAAAGAAGAATATTGAATGTGATGTTTTTTCAAAAACTCTATTACCATACAACGCTATCTATAGCGATTTTATTGGCATAATCCGGCAGCACATTTACAATTCATATAGTCTACCACATGCGGCATTAGGTGGCGATGAAAGCGCCAATGGCGTACACCTTTAAATTTTCCTGGTATCAGCATCCTTAGATTGCCATGAAACCATGTGGCTCTTTCAGCGTCACCAGTGGCGTGCATCACCTTTCCGTTTCAAACCCAGATTTTAGCCAATTGTGGATAATTCTACAATAAAAGTAGGAACTCAAATTCGTTTACCTCCTCATGTATTTTTCGATTTACATTTTTTATATATCTTTATTGTTGCTGCGGCACCCCAGGCATACGCTCGCGGCACCCAATTTGAGAACCTCCGCCTTATCCACACGCTTGTGTTTATTCAAGGTTTGGAGTTTGCGGCAAACGTTTGGACGCACCATAAAATAAATATCTGTTAAATTCGAAACCCGTTTCATCAGAATCCGTTAAATCGATGTTTTTTTTTATAAAAATTAAAAATATATAAACAAGAAAATTAATAAGAAAAGTATATAAACAGATTTACTTATTTTTTTTTTAGTAAAAAGACACTTGTATATTTTAGGTATTTCTTGAAACGTCGGTAAGAAAGATAAGTCTAAATCACAGTGAATCGCAATACTACCTAAACGGCCGACAGATCATGCAAAGGCTCAGTTTTAGAGAATCTGACTGATTTCACTATAATACGACTGCTACATAAATGTTTTCTTGTAAAATCTCTGATAGAATATTGAGATAAAATTCAACAACAAAAACGTGTGTATACAAAAATAAAACATTTTGAACACAAATTGTTATTAATATGTTTCCTCGGCTTGTTTTTGTGATTAGTAAAAAGACATTCTTTGGCTTTATATATGTATTTTGTAAAATCTCTGATAAAAAATCAATAAAATATTGAGATCAAATTCACGAATACAAAACGTGATTTACACCAAACTAAAACACGTTCAAAACAAATTGTTATTAATTGGGTTCCTTAGCTTGTTTTTGTCGCTTTTAAACTGTTTATGAATTGTAATTAGGTGCGTTGTTAGACTATTAGATGTTTTAAAGAGTTTATGGCAAATATCACAAGGCAGTTGCTGAGTAGGTAAATGCACGTCATACATATGTCTTCTTATGCTACTCTTTCTCATTATTTTGCCGCAAGTCTCACATCTGGCTGAAAATAGGCAATAAATATGTTTCGGGTTATTAGTGTGTTACTTACCATGCAGTGATTAACGAAAAAACTAAACTAAAACTATTCTTGGTGCAGCAAACAGAATACAAAACGAAAACCACAAAACACACAAAAATTATATTTAAAAAAGGCGCAAAAATTCGTTTACATAAAATAATGTAAATTTGATAATACCTACTAGACTCTAATAAGATTATATATAATGTCAATTTTTGTAAAGACAAATATAACATTATATTCAATACAAGTTTATTATCTTTTTTTTTTAATTTTACACCCCTAAGGCCTAGACCGCACTACGGCTAAACCGGCGCGGTTTTTAATCGCGTGATTTTGATAGTCAAATAAGTTAATCCGCTTGTCCTCATTTGAGGTTTTTTCCCCCGACTGATATTAATAACGTGTGCTTCTAGAGCGGTTTCGCGGTTATAGCGGTTACCGCTCGCTGTAAAAGACCGTAGTGCGGCCCCAGCCTTATAGTTTAATTTAAATAGCTTTGTATTCATGCCAAATCTATACATTTGTAAAGTATAGATTTGGAATTAAATAAAAATTTTGAGAAATAAATTTTTTGAAAATCATAAAATATAACAGAAACTGTTACTACGTGGTAATCCATACTTACTTTGAATTGAAAATGTACAAGATTTACAAGATATATAAAGATATATAAGGTCGATTCCCATATGCGCGACATTCAGCTACGCGACGTTGTGCGACATCGCCTGTCAAATAATGAGTACATTGTTTTAAATGGACACGTCGCGTAGTCATAGTGAGAATGTGCCCATTTAAAACAATGTAATCATTATTTGACAGGCGATGTCGCATATATGAGAATCGGCCTTTATAATCCCTTATTTTGTTTTTATTTTAAATATAGAGTTTAGTAGATATTATTATATTATGTATAAATAAATAAGCGATAAAATTGTTTAGCACAAAATAAATCATAGCAAAATAAGATAGAAATAAGCACTAAAAACTCACCATTATCCTGCGGATTTGAATCCAAATTCATCATCATATTATTCGAGTCGTAACTTTTCCCAATTTCCTTCGCAGACTCGTCCGTTTCGTATGGCATTTCAAGTTTAATATTCGTTGACGCATCGACTCCTCCGTCATCATCCACCTTGCAGTTCTCATTCTTCACTTTGTTCACTTGACTACTGTTTTTAGATTGATTCGTTTCAGTTTTAGTTTTCTTCATTGTGGCGTTGTTCAGAGAATTTTTGGCTTGTCTTTTTGCATTGGATTGGGGTTTTTGAACGAGCGGTGTCGAAACCGTTGTCGGCGTAAACATCGCTGCTTCCGCTTCTATCAGTTGATTATAATCCTGTTCATCATCTCCATCACCTATCGAATCTAGTTTCTCGTCCTTCTTTGAAGACGTTTCACTCTGCTGAAACAAGATATTCCATTCATAGTTATCTATTTTACAAGCGGATACAATTTAGGTTTAACAATTATGCAATGCAAAACAAGATTTCTATTTGCAAATTAATACAACTCTCCTAGACACTAGTAAATCGGATCTAGTCATTATTATGAGCGACTTCAACACCAAAGTAGGTTAGGTACCACCATGGTTGTCTCTAGAATTTACAGCTATACTCGAACCGGCGAGAGAATGCATCTGTATTGCGCCGAGGTATGAGGGGCAAGGGACGCGCCGAGGTACGCGTCAGTTTTACTAAACACCGCGCGGCCGCGCACTCGAAATAATGTGGGGATATGCGCAGAACAATGCTAAACTCGTCGAGACGAGATGCATTCTCTCGCCGCTACGAGTATAAAGATAACCATGAGCAAATACGGACCGGGTGTCCGTAATGACTATAGACCAGGCATGTCAAACTCATATGATATTGCGGGCCATATGATCTATTTTGTACTAAATGGGGGGCCGCATGTTTTTACTGTTAAAAAAAATAATAAAACACGATTGTTAAAATAAATATATTATTTCATGTTACTTTTTTACATTGAAACTATAAATATTCTATATTAAAAAAAATCTAAAATAAAAGTTATAATAAACAAAACCACAGTATACTACTTGTTAGATGATATTTGATATCGTTTTTTGTAAAGCAAGTCCTCAATATTTGGTTGAATACCTTGAGCTGATGCAGTTTCTAAAATTGTTCATATATGTTGATCGTTTAATCTTGACCTCTGTTTTTTTGTTATTTTTTACGAAGTACACCCATAACAAACGACAACGTTTTAGGAAACCGATCTACAGAAAATTCTTTAATTACCACTTCCAAACAGTTTTTCTTCAGCAAAGAATCACATTGGATATTAATTAATTCCATTTGTAATTTTTCAATAGTTTTTAACAATATCATTAGATGGTGAAGTAAAAAAAACTAAATTTTACTTCACTGCCTTTAAAATCAGAGAATCTTCGATCAAATTCCGTTTCTAACAATTTTGTGAGCATGTTCTGCAAATTTTAATTTAGATGATTTAAGCAATATATTGACAGCTCTAAAAGTGAGACAAGTTTTATTTTTCTATTTGTTTTAGCCAAAGTAGTCATTTTTGTTTGAAAGCGTTAATATTATCAAATAGCTTTGTAAAAACATGATTTTTGCCTTGAAGCTCAAGATTAAGTTGGTAAGATGTCTTGTAATATCAACTGAGAAAGCCAAGTCCTCCAATACATTGTCCATCTTTTAATTCAGCACATTCATATTTTTTTGTTTTCAAGAAAATTATGATTTCGTCCAGCAATTTTAAGAATCGTTTTAAAAGTTTATGACTCGAAAGCCATCGAACTTCTATATAATATGATAGATCGGTATAATCACAGTCTATATCTTCCAAAAATAAGGCAAATTGACTTTTTACACTAGCAAGGTGACTATTTTTAAAAGATGTCCGATATTTAAAACTTTGGAGCACAATAATTGCTGGGGAATAATACAATGAAAATGTTCAAAATTATTATCACCATGCTGCATTTTTACATCTTCAACAACTCCTTTAGTAATACGGATTATGCCTCCCCGACCACCATCATCAGTTGCATAACAAACCAACTTTTCCAATGGTAACTTATACTTCTTCAAAACCTCCAACGACGCATCAGAAATATCAGCTCTGGTAGTTGTATTATGAATAGGAATGACTTCCAAAAGTTCTTCACTTACTTTTAAATTAATCGCATCTGAGAATAAAAACTGAGAATATCTGTACTTTCATCAATTGCAGCAGAGTAGGCTTGAAATGTTGATATTATGGAGTTATGTTGATTTCTCAAATTCTCTGCTATTTCATCAACTGTGTTACCTACAGCATTTCGACTAAACTTTTTTTTTTATTTGTGCTGAACATAATACTTCCGCCGCTTTAATTAAGCATTCACTAATAAATTCTCCTTCAGTAAATCGTTTCGATCTGCTTACGATTATAACTAAGTTTTGGTATCCGGTACGTATACGGCATTCGTTTCACCACGGAATCTTCACCGTAGAACTTTCATAGCAGGAACGTCCACCGCTGAGCCGTTTCACTTCTGTTTCACCGCCCACTTTTTTTCTTTTTCATATGGCGGTATAATTCAAACAGGGCCCTGGTCTCCTGTATTTTTGTCATCCATTCGTCCCTGTCCTTTGCTGCTCTTCTCCACGCTCTGAAGTAGAGCATTTGGTATGCGTCTTCCCGGGTCTCTTCCTCCCACTGTTTTCTTGGCCTACCCACCGGCCGCCAGCCATCCATTTTTGCGTTCAGTGCACTTAGTGGCAGACGGTTGTCGTCCATCCTGAGCACGTGTCCTGTCCATCTTGGTCTTTGCAGTGTGATGTATGTAGAAATCAGTGATTCTTGGTATATCTGGTATAGCTCGTTATTGTACTTTGGCCTTCTGATGTTTCCGCCCCTAGTATCCTACGTAACACCTGCGCTCAAATATGTCCATTGCGTCCTTGGTTTTTTGGATCATTGTCCATGTTTCGCTACAATAGCATGCCATTGGCATCCAATTACAAAAATACCTACATAAACAAATATATAGGAAAATAAATTGATAGAAAACGAAAATGCTCAGGGGTGAAAGTTCCTGCGGTAAAAGTTCCTATGGTGAAGATTCCGCGGTGAAACGTATGTTGCGAAAGTTCACTGAACGCTATCTTTTACAGCAGTTGTATTGTCTTCAACAGATTTAGTGAATACACTTTGTTGTTTTTGAAGAATTGATTTCAATTCCGACAATTTGTCTTGTCCGACGAAATTTTGTATTGGTACGTATTGGTCATAGTTTGTTTTATGATTTGTGTCATAGTGTCTTTTAAGATTATATTCATTAGCAACTGAAATAGAGTTTTTACATATCACACATAATATTTTATTCTTCTTGTGAACACAAAAAATAATTACGATGTTCCTCCTCAATTAATCTTTTCTTATTCATTGTCCTTGAAGTTTGATTATATTTTTATTAAATAACTTTTCAAGTTCATATGAATGAAAACCTAAATCGACGTCAGAGTTCAAAATATCATTCGCAAACGATTCAGCAAACATTGTACTTTGTTCATATAATTCATATATTTTATGAAAAAAAAATTAAAACGTTTCGGCGGGCCGCAAGCCATGTATTGGCGGGCCGCATGAGGCCCACGTGCCGCGTGTTTGACATAGGTTTATAGTGCTTTGCCTCACACACGGACTGTTCATTGGCGATACGCTGTTGCCACTCAAAACAATACATAAAGACATAGACCTTTCCAAATGGACGCAGAACTAACGCAGAACAACGCGTCACCTGGTATCGACGGCATACCGCCGATCATCCTGAGAAATTGCTCCGGGATCGTAAACGCCCCACTGGCTGCATCGATGTTACGAGCCCTTTTAACCGAATATGTACCGCAGACGTGTAATTACACCCATTTTAAAAAAAAGGAAACGAATATCAACCTTAAAACTACCGACCCATTAGTCTGACATTCACTCTGTCAAAGTGCATGCAGAAAATCATTGTTAAAGAGTTAACAGACTTCCTTCTCCTGAACAATATAATTCCAACTAATCAGCTTGGTTTTGTTCCAAATTGGTCAATAGACACCAACCTTCTTTCTTGTGCCTTGATTGTAACGATTGGACTCATCTACACGACAATGGACATCCTGTTGACACTATCTACTTTTTTTAGAAGGCTTCTGATAAAGTCCCCTTCAGAAGACTGCTGCTTAAGTTGGAGCACTTGGAGTTGGAGTGAGGAATCCTTTGCTAGCTGGTTTTCTCTCGAAACGCAAATTTCAAACCAGGGTGAGTGGATCACTGTCGTATGTGAGAGCAGTCAAGAGTGTCGTACCACAAGGTTCTGTCATTGGCCCCTTGCTATTGCTCGTTTACTTCGGGGAAAGGTATGTAACCATTATGATGGTCAAATGCCAGACAACATCAAGTCAAATATTTGTTTTTCTTAAAGATGGTATGAAATTATACTACGAGGTGGCCCAAAATTAGCAAAGGGGTTTGAATTCCTTATAACTTATTTATTATAATTTTTTTTTATATATTCCTTTTCAGCAAAATTCCTTTTTGTAAAGAAGACTTGGGGAATTTAAAATGGCACACAAACAGTACACAATTGAACAACGTTCCTAAATCGTTGAACTTTATTTCTCAAATCAACAAAAAAAAAATAATTTCCAAAAATTTATACTATGAAGAGGTCATTGGCCCATATTTTTTTGAAAATGAACACGGTGCCGTTTGCATCACTGGTGTTCGATATCGAACGATGTTGAAAATTGCCAGCCGAAAAGCCAGCCGTGGAAAACCATCCGCAAGTATGGTTCCAACAGGGTGGAACCACAGCGCACACTGCGAGGAACACAATGGCTCTTTTACTCGACATCTTAGGTTAACGAATTATTTCGCGTACTAGCGATTTTAATTGGCCTGCGCGTTCACCGAATTTAACCGCTCCAGACTGTTTCCTTTGGGTTTATTTGATAGCAAAAGTCTATATTAATAAGCCCAAAAAACAATATACGCGACGAAATCAGCAAAATAACACCTGATGTTTTGCAAAAGGTTATGGAAAATGTTTTGGAAAGAGCACGAATATTTGCGAGATATAGTTTTTCATAATTAAATTAAATTAATATATTCTCCATTAATATAGGGTACTGTATTAAAAAAAAATAATTAATAATTGTCTTAAATAAAAAGTTATAATGAACCCAAACCCCTTCGGTAATTTTGAGTCACCCTGTACAAGCTACTGGAACCATTGTTATAATTCAGACAGCTGGGGTCAACGGGTGGTGTTTGTGGTCCGCGATTTTCCAGAAATTTCCCAGGAAAAACTCGCCCCGTCGGTGTGAAAATGCTCACAGATCAAGGTAACCACCGGATCCATTCGGAGGGCGGATGAGCGGGTGGAGGTAAAGGGCACCCTCTTGCCCTTCGGATGGGAAACTGCCCCTAAAGTCGGAAGAGCCACTTGATGGCCAACAGCGTAGGATGGAGAAGGCAACCACTCCATTAAAGATCCATTTGGATATCGCAGGCATCAGCAATTTATTCATGGATGGAGTGCTCTTCAGTGATATGAAGAAACGAAGCGGAAGGCTGCAGACAGAGCAGAGTGGAGAATTTATGCAAACCAATCTTCGGATTGAAGACCATTGATGATGACTGGAAAGTGCTGGGACACTACAGGAACATCTTTCTTTTATCGAAAGGTGAAATGACTTGTGATTCATGTCTTTGAATGTGGACTATACGCTTTGGACCTAAGAACCCCCTATATTAACTATTCCTAAAAGGGAAGACTACTAACTACCATAAATCAACAAAACGATGTGGGAGTTATGACCCAGGACCTCAAGTGGGAACACCACATCGCCAAAATTGATTGTAGATTTGGTGTTGACGACTTATACTGCGACCTTCATAGATCTATTGTAACCCACCCTCTTGCCCTAAACGTTGGTATAAAACGTTGGTTACCCATTTAGAGCGCCTCCTCTAGTCCTGATTCCTTTAGGGATTTGAGGATCTGGGTGGGATTCAAAGACTGCAGCTCCTCTGCAATCAAGCAGTGGGCCTCAAGGTACATTTGTCTCTTGCAGAGCAGTGCTCTGCAGCCTTTGACCAGATGTATGGGGGTTTCCTTTGCTGAACCACAGAATCTGCATCAATCATCTTCCTCTAGGCCTATGGTCTGAGGTGTTTTCTAAGTATGCAGTGTCCCGTCAGGACTCCTGTCAGAATTCTAAGCTTGTTCCTGTTTAGTTTCAGGCAAGCTTTTGTTCTTTTCTGGTTAAAAGATCCCAGCATTGCTTTGGATTGTCTCAACCCTGGAAGTCCTTTCCAGGTTTTCATCAATTGTTCTCTTATTTTTTCATCTAAACTTTTGTGGGTGGTTTTCACACTCATACCGCAAAATGGTTCCGGACCTATAAAGGGATTACTGGATCCCTTGTTTGCTAGGTTTTCGACTAGGATCGGCTTCTTCGTTTCCGTGTATACCAGTGTACTGGTACCTAGTATAGCGTTACTTTATTTCCTCTGCCAAGCTTGTTTAGCTTTCCCACACAGTCCCATACCAGTTTGGATGGTGTATGAGCTAATGGCCTTGATGACTGCTTGACTATCTGACAGGATAGCAATTCGATTTTTGCGATAATTCCTGTCGTGGTTAAATTGTGCACATCTTTCGATTGCGTGTACCTCTGCTTGGAAGATATTTGGGAATGTTCCCATGGAATCGAAGTATTTGGTATGAGGACCAAACACTCCTGCACCAGTACCTTCCTTTGTCTTTGAACCATGTGTATAATGGCTTGATAGCATTTTGCTCTATGTGGTATGCTGAGGATTCGTCGCTCCAATCGGCTTTACTACTACACATTGCTTGTAGTTTTTCTCGAAATGGAATTTGCATACCATTTTGTCTTTTGGTGCTTCTAGCCAGAGGATCTTGGCAGCGAGGCTATTCCGGTCTCTGCTCCCGATTATTTTACCTCTGCGCCTATTCCTTCCTAGTTGAACCTTGATGGAATCGAAGTATTTGGTATGAGGACCAAACACTCCTGCACCAGTACCTTCCTTTGTCTTTGAACCATGTGTATAACGGCTTGATAGCAGTTTGCTCTATGTGGTATGCTGAGGATTCGTCGCTCCAATCGGCTTTACTACTACACATTGCTGTGTAGTTTTTCTCGAAATGGAATTTACCATTTCGTCTTTTGGTGCTTCTAGCCAGAGGATCTTGGCAGCGAGGCTATTCCGGTCTTTGCTCCCGATTATTTTACCTCTGCCTATTCCTTCCTTGTTGAACCTTACAATCCTTACAATGTGAATCCTTACAATCGCTGATCTGGCGGCCCTCTCCACGACAAGGTGCAACGCAGTCAGATCCAGCAGCAGTTGTATTGCTGCTGTCGGCCACGACCCCATTGCCTCCGTGATGCAGACACACGCCAGTCTTTCCGTCTTTGAATCTTCTCAAGCTCTTTCCTCATTGAGGCCAGCTTGGTTCTACTTCCCCACGCAACTGCGCCGTAAGTAATCGCAGGTACCACTATCATGGTGTACATCCATCTCAGGATTGTGGGGTAAAACCCCACGTTTTCCCTGCTAGATTTCTGCACACTAATAGAGCGCGTTTGGCTTTACCCACCGCTGCTTCAGCGCGACTATTCCTTGGAGTTTGCTATCTGGTGTGAAACCCAGATACCTTATCTACTGTTTGTATTCTACTGCCCTCTCAGTAGAATAAGCAAACAAAACCAACAAAACAGAACCTACATAAGTTAGCTCCTGGAATCCTTATTTTGTTAAAGACACTGTACTACTGCAACAAGTGCAACAATGAATCACCAGAATCCTTCCTGAACTGAGGGATTTTCCCTATAAAGTCATTTGCACCAAACTAAGTCTATCAGCTTTGTGAGAGCACAGCCAGAGATGAGATCTTATCCATAAAATACTGGATGGGCAATACAACATACCACTCTATTTCCTTCTCAGCAGCGATCGAAATCAACTCAGCTTTCGAAGAAGAGATGCTTCAAGCAGTGTTGTATGAACTTTGTAGGCAGACCAACTTCTTTAAATTTGAATTAATAACAACCTTAATTTTAGAGCCAATGCTACACATTAATTTAAAGATAATTTAGCGTACTTTAAGATCCTTCAAACTAAATTTGTCATAAAAGTTTTTAAGTTATGAGAAATATTGCAAGCTGTTAAACTTAAAATCTAGAATTTCTAGCTGCTTAAGAATATTATTACTAATATTCTGTCCAACATATTTTTAGTATTTCAATTTTCATTTGATTCCAAATTGTTATAATTTACAATTTGCTTAATTATATTCTGTTTAATTTGGAACAAGTGTTGTGTTATAAAAAGAGAAATATTATGTTACATTGACCTTTCCAATAAGTTTCCTACAAAGAATATATTTTATATAACTTGACCTTATTTAAATAATATATGCAAATAGTTTGCAAGAGTTTGTTGCTAAAGACTTACAGAGTCATCTCCTGTGAGGCCTTTGACTTGAAGCAGCTCGGCCGTCCGGAGAAACGAAGGCAGATTCTCACGTAACACATTAACTTCACCCAAATACATAAACTCTAAAATATCTTTCATGTTTTCGTGAGCCACATCCTTGAGTATGACGATGGGATGTTTGCAGGGGTTGATTTTAAACATTTGCTTAAAGTACGGACTACAAATTGATAAGACGATTTTGTGAGCTTGTAGAAACTGTCCCTCGACTGCCAAAGTGACATCGACCATGTCAGCTGCTTGCAGCAGATCATGAAATCCTGACGTCAGATTTGAATGGAAATTGTTCCATCTCAGAGAGAATTGTTCTGTTGTGGCCATTTTGCTGAAAAATACAAAGTTTTGTATATGAATTTGACGCCATGTAAGATGTAATCTGAAACTTAATTAACCTGTACATTAGGTAAATGTGTTTTTGCTTACTTGCTGTCAAACGTGGAAATAAAAATAATAGACCAAAAATCACCAACACTTCTATTTCATATTAACGCTTTGTTGTTGCTCGTGAGCGAGTTTAAAACGGACCCGAAAACCTCACTAATTCCTCATTTCCGGAAGATCCGGGAATCCGGGATATGCTACTAATTAACAAATGGTAATGATGGCAACGTACTCTGAAAATCAGTGCTGCCATTGAAAACTATTCTGAAACTTTACAGCGCCAAATTTAAAAATTTGCTTCTCAATTTTACTGAAACACACTTTCACTTCCTAAAACCACAATAAACTTGTTGCATTACTTTAGATCTCTTCTTTATTCACTTATTCGAGCACAATTCATTTCATTCCAAGCAACAAAAGTTACAATAATATTCAATATTATTGAACTGGGACAAAATAATGTAAGAATATATTCTCTAATTAGAAAGTCTTATATACAGGGTGTTTCATTAAAATGTCCATTTATAGCGTAACAGACAAAACTAGACAGACAAGACTATAACATGGATGTAAGAATTGCGGGACGGAGTATCTCGGAGTAACCCACTATATACAAGATTAGTCAGACAAGACAACACTAGACAGACAAGACTAGACAGACAAGACTAGACAGAGAAGACTAGACAGACAAGACTAGACAGACAAGACTAGACAGACAAGACTAGACAGACAAGACTAGACAGACAAGACTAGACAGACAAGACTAGACAGACAAGACTAGACAGACAAGACTAGACAGACAAGACTAGACAGACAAGACTAGACAGACAAGACTAGACAGACAAGACTAGACAGACAAGACTAGACAGACAAGACTAGACAGACAAGACTAGACAGACAAGACTAGACAGACAAGACTAGACAGACAAGACTAGACAGACAAGACTAGACAGACAAGACTAGACAGACAAGACTAGACAGACAAGACTAGACAGACAAGACTAGACAGACAAGATTAGACAGACAAGACTAGACAGACAAGACTAGACAGACAAGACTAGACAGACAAGACTAGACAGACAAGACTAGACAGACAAGACTAGACAGACAAGACTAGACAGACAAGACTAGACAGACAAGACTAGACAGACAAGACTAGACAGACAAGACTAGACAGACAAGACTAGACAGACAAGACTCTCACCAAATCCCCTATTCCACCTTGGCTTTTAGTATGCGCCACCCCGGTATCGCATATATTGCATTCATTCAGGGTGGGCAGCCCGGACGGTTAATGAAAACCGCCCTAGTTGTCGCCTCCCCGACCAGGATTCGAACCCGGGTCTCCCGCATTGAAAGGCGGGTATGTTGTCAACTACACCACCGAGGAGGACAGACAGACAAGACTAGACAGACAAGACTAGACAGACAAGACTAGACAGACAAGACTAGACAGACAAGACTAGACAGACAAGACTAGACAGACAAGACTAGACAAACAAGACTAGACAGACAAGACTAGGCAGACAAGACTAGACAGACAAGACTAGACAGACAAGACTAGACAGACAAGACTAGACAGAAAAGACTAGACAGACAAGACTAGACAGACAAGACTAGACAGACAAGACTAGACAGACAAGACTAGACAGACAAGACTAGACAGACAAGACTAGACAGACAAGACTAGACAGACAAGACTAGACAGACAAGACTAGACAGACAAGACTAGACAGACAAGACTAGACAGACAAGACTAGACAGACAAGACTAGACAGACAAGACTAGACAGACAAGACTAGACAGACAAGACTAGACAGACAAGACTAGACAGACAAGACTAGACAGACAAGACTAGACAGACAAGACTAGACAGACAAGACTAGACAGACAAGACTAGACAGACAAGACTAGACAGACAAGACTAGACAGACAATACTAGACAGACAAGACTAGACAGACAAGACTAGACAGACAAGACTAGACAGACAAGACTAGACAGACAAGACTAGACAGACAAGACTAGACAGACAAGACTAGACAGACAAGACTAGACAGACAAGACTAGACAGACAAGACTAGACAGACAAGACTAAACAGACAAGACTAAACAGACAAGACTAGACAGACAAGACTAGACAGACAAGACTAGACAGACAATACTAGACAGACAAGACTAGACAGACAAGACTAGACAGACAAGACTAGACAGACAAGACTAGACAGACAAGACTAGACAGACAAGACTAGACAGACAAGACTAGACAGACAAGACTAGACAGACAAGACTAGACAGACAAGACTAGACAGACAAGACTAGACAGACAAGACTAGACAGACAAGACTAGACAGACAAGACTAGACAGACAAGACTAGACAGACAAGACTAGACAGACAAGACTAGACAGACAAGACTAGACAGACAAGACTAGACAGACAAGACTAGACAGACAAGACTAGACAGACAAGACTAGACAGACAAGACTAGACAGACAAGACTAGACAGACAAGACTAGACAGACAAGACTAGACAGACAAGACTAGACAGACAAGACTAGACAGACAAGACTAGACAGACAAGACTAGACAGACAAGACTAGACAGACAAGACTAGACAGACAAGACTAGACAGACAAGACTAGACAGACAAGACTAGACAGACAAGACTAGACAGACAAGACTAGACAGACAAGACTAGACAGACAAGACTAGACAGACAAGACTAGACAGACAAGACTAGACAGACAAGACTAGACAGACAAGACTAGACAGACAAGACTAGACAGACAAGACTAGACAGACAAGACTAGACAGACAAGACTAGACAGACAAGACTAGACAGACAAGACTAGACAGACAAGACTAGACAGACAAGACTAGACAGACAAGACTAGACAGACAAGACTAGACAGACAAGACTAGACAGACAAGACTAGACAGACAAGACTAGACAGACAAGACTAGACAGACAAGACTAGACAGACAAGACTAGACAGACAAGACTAGACAGACAAGACTAGACAGACAAGACTAGACAGACAAGACTAGACAGACAAGACTAGACAGACAAGACTAGACAGACAAGACTAGACAGACAAGACTAGACAGACAAGACTAGACAGACAAGACTAGACAGACAAGACTAGACAGACAAGACTAGACAGACAAGACTAGACAGACAAGACTAGACAGACAAGACTAGACAGACAAGACTAGACAGACAAGACTAGACAGACAAGACTAGACAGACAAGACTAGACAGACAAGACTAGACAGACAAGACTAGACAGACAAGACTAGACAGACAAGACTAGACAGACAAGACTAGACAGACAAGACTAGACAGACAAGACTAGACAGACAAGACTAGACAGACAAGACTAGACAGACAAGACTAGACAGACAAGACTAGACAGACAAGACTAGACAGACAAGACTAGACAGACAAGACTAGACAGACAAGACTAGACAGACAAGACTAGACAGACAAGACTAGACAGACAAGACTAGACAGACAAGACTAGACAGACAAGACTAGACAGACAAGACTAGACAGACAAGACTAGACAGACAAGACTAGACAGACAAGACTAGACAGACAAGACTAGACAGACAAGACTAGACAGACAAGACTAGACAGACAAGACTAGACAGACAAGACTAGACAGACAAGACTAGACAGACAAGACTAGACAGACAAGACTAGACAGACAAGACTAGACAGACAAGACTAGACAGACAAGACTAGACAGACAAGACTAGACAGACAAGACTAGACAGACAAGACTAGACAGACAAGACTAGACAGACAAGACTAGACAGACAAGACTAGACAGACAAGACTAGACAGACAAGACTAGACAGACAAGACTAGACAGACAAGACTAGACAGACAAGACTAGACAGACAAGACTAGACAGACAAGACTAGACAGACAAGACTAGACAGACAAGACTAGACAGACAAGACTAGACAGACAAGACTAGACAGACAAGACTAGACAGACAAGACTAGACAGACAAGACTAGACAGACAAGACTAGACAGACAAGACTAGACAGACAAGACTAGACAGACAAGACTAGACAGACAAGACTAGACAGACAAGACTAGACAGACAAGACTAGACAGACAAGACTAGACAGACAAGACTAGACAGACAAGACTAGACAGACAAGACTAGACAGACAAGACTAGACAGACAAGACTAGACAGACAAGACTAGACAGACAAGACTAGACAGACAAGACTAGACAGACAAGACTAGACAGACAAGACTAGACAGACAAGACTAGACAGACAAGACTAGACAGACAAGACTAGACAGACAAGACTAGACAGACAAGACTAGACAGACAAGACTAGACAGACAAGACTAGACAGACAAGACTAGACAGACAAGACTAGACAGACAAGACTAGACAGACAAGACTAGACAGACAAGACTAGACAGACAAGACTAGACAGACAAGACTAGACAGACAAGACTAGACAGACAAGACTAGACAGACAAGACTAGACAGACAAGACTAGACAGACAAGACTAGACAGACAAGACTAGACAGACAAGACTAGACAGACAAGACTAGACAGACAAGACTAGACAGACAAGACTAGACAGACAAGACTAGACAGACAAGACTAGACAGACAAGACTAGACAGACAAGACTAGACAGACAAGACTAGACAGACAAGACTAGACAGACAAGACTAGACAGACAAGACTAGACAGACAAGACTAGACAGACAAGACTAGACAGACAAGACTAGACAGACAAGACTAGACAGACAAGACTAGACAGACAAGACTAGACAGACAAGACTAGACAGACAAGACTAGACAGACAAGACTAGACAGACAAGACTAGACAGACAAGACTAGACAGACAAGACTAGACAGACAAGACTAGACAGACAAGACTAGACAGACAAGACTAGACAGACAAGACTAGACAGACAAGACTAGACAGACAAGACTAGACAGACAAGACTAGACAGACAAGACTAGACAGACAAGACTAGACAGACAAGACTAGACAGACAAGACTAGACAGACAAGACTAGACAGACAAGACTAGACAGACAAGACTAGACAGACAAGACTAGACAGACAAGACTAGACAGACAAGACTAGACAGACAAGACTAGACAGACAAGACTAGACAGACAAGACTAGACAGACAAGACTAGACAGACAAGACTAGACAGACAAGACTAGACAGACAAGACTAGACAGACAAGACTAGACAGACAAGACTAGACAGACAAGACTAGACAGACAAGACTAGACAGACAAGACTAGACAGACAAGACTAGACAGACAAGACTAGACAGACAAGACTAGACAGACAAGACTAGACAGACAAGACTAGACAGACAAGACTAGACAGACAAGACTAGACAGACAAGACTAGACAGACACGACTAGACAGACAAGACTAGACAGACAAGACTAGACAGACAAGACTAGACAGACAAGACTAGACAGACAAGACTAGACAGACAAGACTAGACAGACAAGACTAGACAGACAAGACTAGACAGACAAGACTAGACAGACAAGACTAGACAGACAAGACTAGACAGACAAGACTAGACAGACAAGGCTAGAAATAATATATTGATGTTTTTAATCGCGTGATTTTGTGACTCAAGTAAGCTAATACTAGCTGCCTCACTTGCGGTTTTGTCCCGCGACTCATTTGACCCATAGCGTACTGTGTGTTTCTCGAGCGGTTTCGCGATTATAGCGGTTACCGCTCGTGGAAAAAAAACCCTTGTGCGGCCTCGGCCTTAGGGAACTGGAGTGTTCCTGAGAGCTTTGATTTTCAGGGTAGTCTTCAGACTGTATATTTGTTCTGCGACCAGGGCGGGAAAAAACCGTAGTGCGGCCTGGGCCTAAGACCTGAGTAACTCGAAAATCGCACCTAAAAAAATTTTACTTCGATAATTAATTTAAGGAGTAATTTGCACAAAATGTTTATTTTAATATTTACATAAAATCTTTGGTTCCACAGAATATAATTTGACATTCCGTTACAAACGCATCGAGTTTACACAAAAAGCTTATAAATAAGAATCGTACTACCTGTATATATACCACAAATATCAATTGCGAGAAGATTTTGGCACTTATCTCAAATTGTCTTTAACTTTTATTACAGCCGCCAGAAAATTCTGAATCAAATACTATTTGGCACTTGCTGACCATTCCGAGAAGCTGCTGCGGGCGGTTGAAACATCCTCGGACAAAACTTCCCGTCTTTTATTAATGACTCTCTTCAAGATATCCGCTACCCCTGTGTTAAACAAGACGTTTATGCAGCTGCTGGTCGTTGGCTGAACAACAGGTTTCAACAGGGTTTTCTGTCTTTGCAAGTCTTGAGGATCGACAACGTACGTAGAAGAACGCTCGCGTAAACTTTCTTCGTTGAACGAGTTCTAAAACAACAAAAATAATCAATCATTTGTTTAGTTATTGAGAATGGGAGATTAAAATAGTATATTAAAAGACGAGTTCAGCAAAGCTTGTCGCACACTGGATTCGCTCCGCTCAGCTCACATCAGATCCGATCGGGTCCACTCCACTCAACTCCGTCATTTTTTTACATATTCCATCCGCTCAACTACGTCACTTTTTCACACACTCAATCTCCTCCCACCTCTCCATCGGGAGAGTTTAATATGTGCTGCTATCCTGGTTGCATAGATGTCTTAGCGCATATATGAAAACGTTAGTGTTGCGCCTGAGTGAACCATCCGCCAGCATCCTACCTCCGGCCTAGTATTCTTCAACGGAACGGAGCCAGTCTGAGCTGAGCGGACGCAGTATGTGGGTTTCTATTTAAATACACGGGTTTTATATTTTTCTGGGCTGAAAGGCTGAGATGAGCGGACCCAGTGTGCGACAAGCCTAAGCGCGATTTTTTCAGCACGCGTCCAAGTTTAGAAAACAACGAGCGTAGCGAGAAGTTTTCTAATGGACAAGTGCTGAAAAACGCCTTAAGAACGAGTTTTTTACAGAATTTTTTCTATTTTGCGCCCTTTTATACCATTGAGAAATTTTTATGCCGATACATATTAAGAAAAGTGTATCGCACTCGGCGAGCCATAACCGCACGCATATGAGTGCTGTTATGAGTCCATTACAGACTCAAAATAGAAAAAGGCTTTTATGACTTTACTTTAATTTCCCATACCCAATAACTAAACAAATGATGAATACTAGGGATGATAAAAACCAACATTTAACAAAAATAATTTTTTGAATAATTTGAATTCTTTCCCTTACCGTTTGCTGTGAGTAATAAGAATCTTGTCGGCTTCTCTCAATGAATATTTCGTTATCGTTATCAGTTCGCTTGAGGGCTTTCTGCAAAATATCGACAATTTTTTGTGAACATTGTATGGCTTCCTGGACTTCTTCCAGAGTCAGAATAACTTGCTCGTTGGAATTCTTCTCATTAAACTCTCTTTGGGTGCTGCAAGTGCTTTTGCAATCCGAAACGTCGTCGCCGGTTTTATCTTCACCGGAAGCGCACAAATAAGGACTTGATAGATACCTATTATTCGGATTGTTGTAATTCAACCAGAAGTTATTCCATTCACCGACTTTGTTATCAACATCAACTATATCCGAGTTAGTACTTGTAGTGGCCGTGACGTTCGTGTTCGCTGGATTTGCTAAATACTCGCTGTTGACACTTTCTATCCAGCTTAAATAGCTCAGCGAGCACGGAGAAGCGAAAGTTTTGTGTTCGTCCTTGGTGTCGGTGGAGCTTCTGGTAGCGTAATCGGTACAGTCTGAACAGGTTGAATCAATTGATTCTCTGTACCCGGAGGGTCCTAAAGAAGCCGAGAAAGATTTCGTTTTATATTCGGAAATCGATTCTAAGCTCTGCCTGTAAGTGCTATCTAAGGAACGTCTATATCTATCAGTTGGAATAGCAACCGGAATGTTTAAATCGTCTTGGCTCCTAGCAAACGAAGCTTCTTTATTCTTCAACGACGCTCTCCGCACCGTCGCCGACCGATGGTGTTTTGTAACCGAGGCTCCGAATAACACTAAATCCGAGCTTTCTTTCTCACTCCGTAACATGTAAACAGCGTTCGAGCCGTTCGAAGACTCCGATTGCGGACTGGTTTCGCGAGACATGGCGCATAAACGGCTTCAGAATTGGCACTAAAGTGTGCAGTGGAATAATATTCCGCTTGAAAGGCTCTTCATTACCATGCCTACGATTAACGAAGGCAGATCTTCACGAGCCGTTGGATACCAATCGGCTGGATCAATAAAGTAAATTTGGCATGCATAACACACGCATTTAACAACCCCTTAACCTACTTAAATATGCTAATATCCGTAAAATCGCGATAAAACGTATTTGAAAATTATCTCAACTTCAATCTATATTTAGAAAAAATAATTAAACGTAATTATTAAAACTATATTATAGACAAACAGGACTAGACAGAGAAGACTAGACAGACAAGACTAGACAGACGAGACTAAACAGATAAGACTAGACAGACAAGACTAGTCAGACAAGACTAGTCAGACAAGACTAAATAGACGAGACTAAACAGGTAAGACTAGACAGACAAGATAAACTAGATAACTAGACTAACTAGACTAGATAAACTAGACTAGACAAAAAAGATTAGACAGACTAGACTAAATTAGTTTTCAAAACTGAGACGGAGTTATTGCTGGCGGGTAGTTTATAAACGACGTGTAAATTACAGGCTCCCGACTCGGCACAGCCCGGCTCGGCCGAGCCGAGCCGGGCTGCGCCGAGTGGGAGACTGTGATTTACACGTCGTTCATAAACTACTCGCTGCTACTCAAATATTATGTGTAGACTCTGACTAAACATACAACACCAGACAGACAAGACTAGACAGACAAGACTTTTTTTTCGGGGGGCGTAGCAAGCACTTTCGTTAACTTGAGCGTGTCCCCTGGTGGTCCCCTGGAACCCACATATCCCGGAACTGCTCCTCGCATAACATCAGGATGCAGGCGGCTCACATTATACTGTTTGCGTAAATATATTGCCTTACGTCCCCCTTCCACACAGGGTGATTAGGGGTTCAGGAGCATCTTTTTATGTCTGTCTCATCAGTTCGTCTTCTTCCTTTGTTTTTAATATTGCCCTTGTCATGGTATCCGTTGCCAACCAGGATTCTTGAGACGTTAGCATTTCTTCGACTAGAGTTTTCGCTTCTAATTTGGTGTGCGTCGTAGCTGTCCATTTGTCTCTCTCTGGGGTCCATCTTTCACATTCGAACATCGTGTGCATGACACTATCCACAAGGCCGCGGTATTCGCATAGGTCTGCCAATGCTATTCAGATAGTCACGGAAGCACCCGTGGCCGGTGAGCGCTTGGGTGAGGTAGTAGTTAACCTCCCCGTGCGTTCGTGTCGCCCATGGTTCAAGTGGTGGTATTAACAGCTTTGTCCACTGTCCCTTGTCTGCGACACTCCAGTGGCTTTGCCACTCGTGGTAGAGCTTTACACGAACCTGCTTCCTTCTCTCTTTGTTTGTTTTGTCGTCTTTTCTGCCGCGGGTCCAATAGAGTACTGCTCTTTCCTCAATCATGTACTCTATTGGAGCTATTTCTGCGACCACAAGAACAGCATCTCACCCGCAGGGCCATCCTCCTCTGCACCGCGGCAAGCTTATGCAGGTACGTTTTTATATGTATTGCACTTGCACAGACTGGTTCCCCATACAGCATTGTTGAATGGGCAACAGTACACAGCAGTTTCCTTTTGCTGCTGCTTGGACCACCAATATTTGGCAATAGCCTTTCAAGTGCCACAAGTGTTTTAATAGTTTTTTGGGTTGCGTTTGTCACGTGCTCTTTGAAGGACAACCGTCTGTCAATGTTTACCCCGAGGTACTTTATGGAGTCTTTTGGCACGATAGTGGTGCCCCCCACTATAATCCGTATTGGGCCTATTTTTCGTAATCCTGTGAGCAGCACAGCTTCCGTTTTATGTGGGGCTAGGCTCAGCCGCTTTTTCCCATCCACTCATTTACTTGAGCTATAGCCGTGTTCGCTCATCTCATTACATCTTTTTCGGTTGTCCCCGCTACCATCAGAGCAAGATCATCAGCGAATCCAATGATTTCCGAACCGTGCGACAGTTTCAATCTCTGGACTCCATCGTACATGATGTTCCACAGGATAGGTCCTATTACTGAGCCCTGTGGGACACCGCTGTACACCTCGCGTTCCGCAGTCTGTCCATCCGCTTCTATACACACTCTTCGACATTGCAGATAACTGTGCACTAGCCTCAGAAGAGATATGGGCGGAAGCCTCCCATTGTTACTTCTTGCATGATATCCTCCCATCCCGCCGAGTTGAACACATTGTTCACGTCTAATGTGATTAAAATGCCATTCTTTCTAGTCCTACGTGTCCCTTCTGTAGCTTCCTTTGCCAGTTCCAACGCTCTCATAATGGCATGGACTGTCGACCTACCTTCCCTGAACCCAAACTGCTTTTCTGACAGATTAAAGTCTTTTTGGAGTTCCGCCTTTATCCTCGCTAGTAGGAGATGTTCCAGCAGCTTGCCAGAGGTATCGAGGAGGCACAGGGGCCTGTAGGATGAGGGATCTTTCATTGACTTGTCGCCCTTCTTCAACAGTATTAGTTTTGCCCTCTTCCACACGTTTGGAAAGTTTCCGTCGATTATTATGTTGTTCATTACCTTTAGTATTTGCTGTGGGCATCTGGATACTGCTATTTTTATGGCCTCAGGTGGTAGTCCATCAGGTCCAGGGGCTCTGTCATTACGCAGTCGGTTACCAGCTCTGGTGAGTTCTTCTGCCACGAATTCTTCAAACTCAGTTACTGGTAGTTGTTACCATTTCATTTTCTCACGCTTGGGGAATGGTACGTCCACCACCTCCAGTGCCTTCTCCATTGGGATGTGTTGATTGCTATTGCCGAGTGGCAATAGCGTAAGCACCCCCCCAGACATTATCATTTAGCTTCTGGCAGAGAATTTTACTGAGCCCTGTGGGACACCGCTGTACACCTCTCGTTCCGCAGTCTGTCCATCCGCTTCTATACACACTCTTCGACATTGCAGATAACTGTGCACTAGCCTCAGAAGAGATATGGGCGGAAGTCTCCCATTGTTACTTCTTGCATGATATCCTCCCATGCCGCCGAGTTGAACGCATTTTTCACGTCTAATGTGATTAAAATGTCATTCTTTCTAGTCCTACGTATACCTTCTGTAGCTTCCTTTGCCAGTTCCAACGCTCCCATAATGGCATCGACTGTCGACGTACCTTCCCTGAACCCAAACTGCTTTTCTGACAGATTAAAGTCTTTTTGGAGTTCCGCCTTTATCCTCGCTAGTAGGAGATGTTCCAGCAGCTTGCCAGAGGTATCGAGGAGGCACAGGGGCCTGTAGGATGAGGGATCTTTCATTGACTTGTCGCCCAACAGTATTAGTTTTGCCCTCTTCCACACGTTTGGAAAGTTTCCGTCGATTATTATGTTGTTCATTACCTTTAGTATTTGCTGTGGGCATCTGGATACTGCTATTTTTATGGCCTCAGGTGGTAGTCCATCAGGTCCAGGGGCTCTGTCATTACGCAGTCGGTTACCAGCTCTGGTGAGTTCTTCTGCCACGAATTCTTCAAACTCAGTTACTGGTAGTTGTTACCATTTCATTTTCTCACGCTTGGGGAATGGTACGTCCACCACCTCCAGTGCCTTCTCCATTGGGATGTGTTGATTGCTATTGCCGAGTGGCAATAGCGTAAGCATCCCCCCAGACATTATCATTTAGCTTCTGGCAGAGCTCACTCCTGTGTGCTTTCTTCGCGTCATTAATTTTCCTTCTTAGTTCTATTTTTTCGTTGGTATGTGCCATTTTTAGGGTGGTTTCAATGTCTTTGTTGACATGTTTCTTACACATCCTCTGGTAGATGCGTCTTAAAGAAAGGCAGGACGCCCGCAACCTCGCGATTTCGTCATTCCACCAGTAGTGTCGTTTTTGTCTGCCAATTATTTCCTTGGGAGGTAGGATTTCGTTACATGTCTGAGTGAGCGCAGAAACCCATGTCCTCAGCTGTTTTGGGATTTTTGTTGTTAAACATTTTCTCCATGGCATTTCCGAAGTTTTCTTGGTTTATCCTTCTCGTAGACCACCGCGTGTTGGATTAGCTGTAACGGGGAGGATTAGGTGGGGTTTGTCCTAATCAATAAAACAAGTAATTGTGGTCACTCAGTGACTCCCTCTCCAGGACTTGCCACTCTTTCATCATTCCCGCGACTTTTCAGAGGCAAACGTAACGTCCAGTATAGAACAGGCCTTTCCACGTTCAAAGGTTGGTTTATTACCCATATTGCATACCCGCAGGCTAACCAGTCCATAACCATATTGCCACGGTTGTCCATTTTTGGGGATCCCCAATATTGGGATTTCGCGTTAAAATCCCCTCCAACTAGGACTTCCTTTTTTTGTGACCTTATATAAGAGCTAAGGTCAGCCAGTGTTTTGTCCAGTTTTTCAACTTTTCGTTTGGAGACAAGTAGCAGCTATAGATGACAATCTGTTGCATCTCGATCCATACAAAGCCCACACCATAGCCACTGTCTAGAATAGACAGACAAGACTAGACAGACAAGACTAGACAGACAAGACTAGACAGACAAGACTAGACAGACAAGACTAGACAGACAAGACTAGACAGACAAGACTAGACAGACAAGACTAGACAGACAAGACTAGACAGACAAGACTAGACAGACAAGACTAGACAGACAAGACTAGACAGACAAGACTAGACAGACAAGACTAGACAGACAAGACTAGACAGACAAGACTAGACAGACAAGACTAGACAGACAAGACTAGACAGACAAGACTAGACAGACAAGACTAGACAGACAAGACTAGACAGACAAGACTAGACAGACAAGACTAGACAGACAAGACTAGACAGACAAGACTAGACAGACAAGACTAGACAGACAAGACTAGACAGACAAGACTAGACAGACAAGACTAGACAGACAAGACTAGACAGACAAAACTAGACAGACAAGACTAGACAGACAAGACTAGACAGACAAGACTAGACAGACAAGACTAGACAGACAAGACTAGACAGACAAGACTAGACAGACAAGACTAGACAGACAAGACTAGACAGACAAGACTAGACAGACAAGACTAGACAGACAAGACTAGACAGACAAGACTAGACAGACAAGACTAGACAGACAAGACTAGACAGACAAGACTAGACAGACAAGACTAGACAGACAAGACTAGACAGACAAGACTAGACAGACAAGACTAGACAGACAAGACTAGACAGACAAGACTAGACAGACAAGACTAGACAGACAAGACTAGACAGACAAGACTAGACAGACAAGACTAGACAGACAAGACTAGACAGACAAGACTAGACAGACAAGACTAGACAGACAAGACTAGACAGACAAGACTAGACAGACAAGACTAGACAGACAAGACTAGACAGACAAGACTAGACAGACAAGACTAGACAGACAAGACTAGACAGACAAGACTAGACAGACAAGACTAGACAGACAAGACTAGACAGACAAGACTAGACAGACAAGACTAGACAGACAAGACTAGACAGACAAGACTAGACAGACAAGACTAGACAGACAAGACTAGACAGACAAGACTAGACAGACAAGACTAGACAGACAAGACTAGACAGACAAGACTAGACAGACAAGACTAGACAGCCTATTTGTATTTTCCTTCATGTGCAGACTAGCGCACGAAGGCCAGCATTCCGTCCAAAGGACACTATGCTGGTTATAACGCTATCAGTTTTACTTTTCTCTTTTTATGTAGTTTCCCGGGATCTCTGAACCATCTCTATGGAGTTATTGAATTCTAAACTGTTCATCATGATCCAGTCTAGATAATTGTTTCGCATGTTTATCAAAGATAAGCCACCACTCTCTCAATTTTGAAACTGTTAAGATGTCATCTTCATCCTTGGGCCAGGTAAGTTCATGCATCTGCATATCTGTCTCCAAAGATCGTCTCCATATTTCGGTATCTGAGCAATAAAATAGCACGTGTGCCGCGGTGTCATTTTGGCCACACTCACAGAGGGGACTTTCTCTTTTACCAAATCTATGAAGGTACGCTTTGAAATTACCGTGGCCTGTTATTAACTGGATTGCTGGACAAGACTAGACAGACAAGACTAGACAGACAAGACTAGACAGACAAGACTAGACAGACAAGACTAGACAGACAAGACTAGACAGACAAGACTAGACAGACAAGACTAGACAGACAAGACTAGACAGACAAGACTAGACAGACAAGACTAGACAGACAAGACTAGACAGACAAGACTAGACAGACAAGACTAGACAGACAAGACTAGACAGACAAGACTAGACAGACAAGACTAGACAGACAAGACTAGACAGACAAGACTAGACAGACAAGACTAGACAGACAAGACTAGACAGACAAGACTAGACAGACAAGACTAGACAGACAAGACTAGACAGACAAGACTAGACAGACAAGACTAGACAGACAAGACTAGACAGACAAGACTAGACAGACAAGACTAGACAGACAAGACTAGACAGACAAGACTAGACAGACAAGACTAGACAGACAAGACTAGACAGACAAGACTAGACAGACAAGACTAGACAGACAAGACTAGACAGACAAGACTAGACAGACAAGACTAGACAGACAAGACTAGACAGACAAGACTAGACAGACAAGACTAGACAGACAAGACTAGACAGACAAGACTAGACAGACAAGACTAGACAGACAAGACTAGACAGACAAGACTAGACAGACAAGACATATCTGAATCATCGTATCTTATAAGTGGTGTTCCGCAGGGCAGTGTGCTGGCCACTTTTCTCTTTATATATAGCGGACATTATAGAATATATAAGGGATAAGCAATGCATTCTATATGCAGACGTCAGCTTCATTATTTCTGAAGATTCTCCGAGTAAAACTGAAGTCGAGGCTAACCAGTTGTTGAAAATGGTCCATAATTGGTGCTCTGCTAATAACATGTTCCTAAATATAAAAAAAAACTAGCTACGTAATCTTTCAAACACTTTGGAAAACGGTTGCGGAAAACCTATCCCTGGCAATTGGTAAAGAAGAGGTTCAAAGAGCCAAAAACATGCGATTCCTAGGAATATTCTTTGTAGAATTTCTCACCTGGAACATTGCGACAGATAGTATGATCAAAAAACTAAATTGCAAAATCTACCTACTTCGAATGCTTTAGAATATTGTTAACAGTTCGGTGCTCATTAATATATACTTTGCTGAGATACATTCTATACTAGCATATGGAATAATTGTTTGGGGTTCGTCTCCACATATGCACAGACTACTAAAAACGCAAAAAGAGCAATTGGATGCATCACAGGAATTACAGGTAGAACCTCTTGCAAATCATACTTTAGCAGGCTTAATATATTAACAGCACCATGTATATATATATATGGGAACTAGCATGTTTCATTCATAAGAACAAAACCAAGTTCTCGACTGGCCAAGACCATCATAACCATAATACTAGACACGGATCAAATTTATTAGCGAATAGGTCGAGCTTAACGATATGCAGCAAAGCGCCCGACAGAATTGGAATACGCATCTATAACAGTATTCCGTACAAGCTAAGGCAGGAGCATTTCAAGTCCTTCAGGAGGAAGCTAAAGGATATTCTAATCGAAAAAGAATTTTATAGTTTTGAAGAATTCCTTCTAAACAAAATTATTTAATGAACTGTACACTGTATTTATTTGTAAATTTTCTTATGTATGTATGTGTATGGGTAATATCTTTTCCTTTTTCTCTTTTGACAAGTTATATATGTACTTATGTATATCTTTTATAACAATAAATTTGATTTGGCAGATCTATTTGGCAGATTTGACTAGGCAGACAAGACTAGACAGACAAGACTAGATAGACAAGACTACACAGACAAAGATAATCAATATTTGGTAAGTATATCTGACCTGATTTAATTTGATTGAAAAAAATACACGCGAGCGAAGCCACGAGCTATAGCTAGTTATCTATAATAGACCTTTTCATAGTTGAATTTTTTTTGTGCGCATGTGTCAATTTCCGCCATGTTATACGTCAAAAAGTGCCCTAACTTTTTGACGTATAACTAAATATTTGCCCGAAACTGTCACTTCAAAAATCAAACTTGGCGGATGCGCATGCGCTTAACTAACCGTAAAAAGGTCTATTGCAAATTCTTAATTACAAATGTTATATACTAAGCGAGCATTACGCGTTAAGCGAGAATTTATACGTTTATATATCAATTGAATATATTTATTTAGGATACATATATTTGCGGTGTAATTACCGCTAGCGCGCCCACTGGAGTGTTGAAAAACTATTACAGTAAAAACAAAGTTGTTTGTATTGCAGTTTCCATAAGGCTTGAAACAGAGTCAGAAAAGTATGCTACATAAATTCTTTATTTTATATATATTATATATTTACTGGTACACTTTAGGTTAAATGATAATGGAGCCGGCATGTCACTTATAAATTATCTACAGGGATGTGAAGATTGAAGTTTTTTTTGTTTTTATAATAAGAAGGCACCGCTGAAAGAAGACGGGGAATTCAAATATACATGTCGCATAAAACTGCATCTAATTACATCATTCTTTATACAAACAGGTAAATTTCTTTTACAAGGAAACGAAAATTAAATGGTTTATTAAAAAGGGCAATTAAGAATAAATTTGACAAGAGACTAATATCTAATTTCTTGTTTTGTTAGTTTAATCTATTTCTCGTATATTCAGACCAATACGTACATTTTGTTAGTACCTATAGTCTAGTCATGCACGAAGAAATCTTTCCATTATTTCAAGATTATTTTAGACCAAAATAGAATTCAATCAATATTTTCTCATCTTCACTGTTGTTATAATATTGTTGCTTAAATCGATTTAATAATGGAAGAGTTTGGAATCCCAGCAGAGCTTTTCAAATTAACCTGGATCACATTAAACGATACTAGAGGCAAAGTGCGAACACAAGGGATCGACAATGTATATAATCAGTAGTTTACTTTTTATTTTACGCTTTTTACGTTTTCTATTTATCACTTATTTACCCTAAGGTGTAAGGTGTTTGGAAAGTGGAGGTCAACTCCTAACGGTGGGAATTGACGTAGAATCTGCTAGAGCTATAGTGGAGGCTAATCATAGCCTCTACTATAGGTTCGGGCAGATTGAAGTTCATGGGCGGAAAAACGACGCCACAGTAAAACCAGATGTAGAGGTAGTAGCGGCAGCCACAGCGGTCCCTCCCTCGGAAGTTACGACCGTAACAACGGGCACTTCCGGGGTGGAAGAAACAGCAACGGCAGCCACCCCATCTGCTGAAGCCATAATGGCCGAGAACGAGGAAGTCAGACTACCGGGAGGACGACCTTGACCTCACCCTCATAGCCATGAGCAGTCCAGCCATGTCTCCGGAGGCATAGGAAGTTGTTGTTCTTGTAGGGACAGAGAAGTGGATCTAGAACTACCAACTGAGATGGTATGGACACTTCAAGCAAATGGAAGACGAAAGACCAGTCAATAGACTATGGGAAGCTAAAAGTCAAAAAAAGAGAAGTAGAGGAAGACTAAAGACAACATGAAATCAAAACATAGAGAAAATAGTAGAGGACAGAGGACTGACAATTCTCCTGTTAGACTCCTGTCACAAAACAAGAATGACCAGCAGGCGCACCAAAATGCCCAAGTATACATCCACCAAGCCACGGCAGCCTCGGCTGTGATGGCTAGGATGTTCACTAAACAACACCTAGGGCTAGCGCTGCTGCAAGAACCCTGGACCTACGGAGGTAAGAGGTCTCAGCAACAGGGAATGTAAGTTGGTATGGAACAGCCGTGAGGTCTCCCCTAGAACTTGCATTATGGTAAGGAAGGACATTAATTACTTATGTCTTTCAGAATTCTTAACGCGGGATTTAGTTCCGAACCAGGCCCTCATCAAGACCGCGAAGTAGTGATCGCATCAGCATACTTCAATCTACAATCTACATTGTGAGTCCTCTGTCCTCTACTATTTTCTCTATGTTTTGATTCCATGTTGTCTTTGGCCTTCCTCTACTTTTAGCTTCCCACGCTCTCTTGACTGGTCTTTTGTCCTCCATTCGCTTGAGGTCTCCATACCATCTCAGTTGGCAGTTCGATCCGCTTTGCTACTGGTTGAACCTTTAACTGTTCTCTGATGGTTTCATTTCTTATGCGATCTCGTCTTGTGACTCCTAACACTCTTCTTAGGTATTTCATTTCCAGACTAAGGATCTTGCTCGTTAATCTCCTCGTTAACACACATTCTCGCACCCAAACGTTAGTATAGATTCGAATACAGCTCTGTATATACTAATTTTTGCTTTTAGTGAAACTTCTCTTTTTTCAAGGAAACTATTTCTGATGCTGTGGTACACCCTCTCTGAACTCTTTATTCTGTCATTAATTTCCATTTCATGGTTTCCCTTGCTATTTCCCTTGCTAAACGTACTCCCAGGTATTTAAAGGTGTCAACTTGTTCTATTGCCTTTTTAGCTCAGCCTTAGCTTTTTAGCTTCATGTTTACTTTCATATCTGATTTCTCAATAACCATGATTTTTGTTTTCTCTTCGTTTATCTTGAGCTTTCTCCTTCCATATCTCTAAGTTTCTCCTCAGTTCACTTTCATATCTCGCGAATACAACAAGGTCGTCGGCAAACGCACATTCTCTTATACAGCTTGGTTCTAGGTTTTTATACCCCACACTCAATGAAGACGTTCGTTTCCTCGTTTCTTTTATTACTTCGTCCATAACTAAGTAGAATAATTCAACGAGCCATGGAGAGGTCCATGTTAGGAGTAACATTACGAGACAAAATCAGAAATGAAGAACTACGCAGAAGAACAAAAGTTACGGATGCAATTGAAAGAGTCACACACCTAAAATGGAACTGGACTTTTCACGTAGGAAGAATGTCGGAACAACAGATGGACAAAAAGAATACTAGCATGGCGCCCCAGAGACGAAGCATATAGAAACAGAGGACGACCGCCGATCCGATGGACGGACGATTTAACCCCTTGACATACAATGACGTCTCTAAGACGTCATGTACATCTCATAAGATCACATATATATGGACACCTTAACGTCATTTTATTCGTATGTCAAGGGGTTAAGAAGGATTTCCGCGAACTGGATCCAGGATGCCCAAGACCGAGCAATAGTCTAGGTTAAGAGAGGCTTATGTCCATCAGTTGACGACACAAGCTGCTATATGATGATGATGAACTAGGTTGAATGAAGTTGTACTCAAAACACCTCCTTGCTGTATACCCTCGTTTACCGGAAACTCGCGTGATTACATATTGTCTGTTCTTACAATATTTCTACTGTTTTTATGCCCATTATTGCTCTTATTAGTTTTATGTTATTTTTTCTTTTGAACAGGCTCTCTTCTATAATTGATCTTCATTTCCTCTCGGATGCCTTTGCCAGGTCAAGAAAGGCTTGATTAATTTCATCGTCTATATTACTTATTCTTTCCATCATCTGTTTAATCGTAAATATATGATCCTGTATACTTTCCTGAAACCACTTTGTGACTGTTCAAGCTGTGATTCTAGTTCCCGACTCAGTTTTATTTCTAAAATTCTCTCATACACCTTCGATGGTATGCTTAGCAGGGTGATTCCTCGGTAGTTGTTACAGTCACAGTCTCCTTTCTTATATATTGGCACAATAACCCCTATCTACCAGTCTTTTGGTACTCTGTCTTACTCCCAAGCCATATTTCTGATGACAACTGGACTCCTTTTCCGCCCATATTCTGCAGCATTTCTCCTGTTATGTTATCAAGCCCAGCGGCCTTTCCTCTGTTGAGTCTCTTCATAGCGTTCCTAACCTCTTCTAGTTGTATGTGCTCTCTTTGTTGTTATATTTCTTCTATGTTGTAGGAAATTCTTTCGATTTTGTCCACAAAAATTTCTTTGTTCAGCAGATTTTCAAAGTAATTTCTCCATCTTCCTATTATGTCTTCCTCCTCCGTTAATATTGCTTCATCCTTAATTTGCTTAATTACTTCATTCTTCCTCCCAGATATTAGGATTTTAGAGTTTTGTAAAATACTTTTTGGTTTGTACGAAAGTCAACTTCCTTTTTCTTTCAAAAAATTTTTCTTCCAAACTGCTCGCAGGTTTCTCTTTTTGCTTCTAATACTATCTCCTTGGCTCGACAAGTTTCGCAGTAATATCAGGACTGCGACAAGGAAATGACCTCTCAGCAATACTATTCAACCTGGCACTAGAACATCTCCACTTAAAAGCTCCTACAGGGACAGAGTGGTCAGACAAGTACTGGGTAGAGTATACTAACTCTACCCGTAGTAACCCGCAACAAAGTAAAATTGAGTAGAGTATCTGGTAGAGTAGTTAGTAGCCGGCAGAGTAGAGTACTTTACCTCGGTGATAACTCAATCCGTGTCACTGCTGATTTAGGAAACACCTCAATACCCTGGGCCACAAGGAAGATGAGAAATGCAAATTCTGCAGCTCAGCAAAGGAAACTCCCACATATCTTTTTAATGACTGCGGAGCGGAGGTTAGCAAGAGAAAGTTGTAGCTTGGAACACTGATTGAACGAAGAAGAGTTGCAATGCTGGGATTCAAGGATTGCAACTCTTCTTCGTTCAATCAGTGTTCCAAGCTACATCTTTCTCTTGCTAATCTCTGCTCCGCAGTCATTAAAAATATATGTGGGAGTTTCCTTTGCTGAGCTGCAGAATTTGCATTTCTCATCTTCCTTGTGGCCTAGGGTATTGAGGTGTTTCCTAAATCAGTAGTAACCCAGATCCTGAAGTTCCTGAAGTTCAAGACTAGATGAGGCCCTGAATGGGTAAGTATACCAACGATTAATGTTTGTGATTGATGATTAGTGTTTACACGGGTAGAGTGCGCACTACTCGCTACTCTACGCTACCCACAGTGTAAAGTAGCGGGTAGTGCGCACTTGCTACTCTACATATTTTCGGTTAGGTTGCGTTTACACAGAGGATAATTATCAGTAGAGTAGAGTACGCTGTGCGGTGAGTTTTGTATTTTGTTATAAAATTGCTTTGAAAGCGTATACAATGATCTCATCAGGAAATTCAGCAGAAGCTATGGAAAAGGGGGTAAGTAAACATATATATAAATGAGTGGATGAGAGAATGGCTTAAAATAAGGGATTCTCTGGGTAGAACATCATTTCTGCTGAAAGAAATAGCTATAGAGAATGAGTTGGAATATAAAAGATGTCCTAGAATGACACCAGACAAATTTGAAGAGCTGTTGACCATGGTGAATGATGAAACGAACAGATAAGATGATGAGAGCTGCGATAAAAGCGCGAGACAAGTTATTGTAATTCTCAGTGAACTTCATTTTTAAGTTGATTGATTGCGGGTATTGTAAACAAAAGAAAAAATCGAAACGTTCGAGAGGAAAATATTAAGAAGGATCCTAGGACCAGTACGGGAAAATGAAGAATATAGAAGGCGATACCACAAGGAAGTATCAGGCCCTTAAAGCCCAACCAGTGTCGATATACGTGAAACTGTGGCGCCTCCGATGGGCAGGCCACATTATAAGAATGCCAGATGGTAGGATACGCGAAAAAAACGGCCGAATGAAGGGGAAGAGGCCGATAGGAAGACCAAGAAAAAGATGTGAGGATGAAGTAGACCAGGACGCCAGACGAATCCTTAAACTAGGAAAATAAAAGGAAGTGGCCCAGGAAAGAGAGGAATGGAGTAGAAAGCTAGGGTAGGCCATGGCTCAAATTGGGCTGTTGAAGACCAAGAAAAATTTGGGAGGATGAAGTAGACCAGGATGCCAGACGAATCCTTAAACTAGGAAGATGGAAGGAAGTGGCCCGGGAAAGAGAGGAATGGAGGAGGAAGCTAGGGGAGGTAAAGGCTCAAATTGGGCTGTTGAAGACCAAGAAAAAGATGGGAGGATGAGTAGACCAGGACGCCAGACGAATCCTTAAACTAGGAAGATGGAAGGAAGTAGTCCCGGAAAAAGAGGAATGGAGGAGGAGGCTAGGGGAGGCCAAGGCTCAAATTGGCTGTAGCGCCAAAAGAAGAAGACGATTGTAAACAAAACAAAACTCACTTGACTCAAACATGTTTGTTGTGGTTAGAGTGCAGAGGAGAGTAGAGTATAGAGCTATGGTGGCGGCCAATAGAGTAGAGTTACTTTATCACGGTGGTAAAGTTCTCTACTCTTCCAGCGACTAGCTAATCTACCCGCTACTCTACTTCACTTTGTTGCGGGTTTATACGGGTAGAGTTACTATACTCTAGTCAGTATATACTTGCCTGGCTACTCGAGCAAACCAGCGTGATTAACGTGATTTACAAATTTTGGTTATTACACTATAGTTTGAATCAACACTCAAAACTATTTTTAAGGACGATTGAGCAGTTGCGTATCAATTCATAAGGGTGAATAGAAATAATACCTGAGCTCAGAAATCTTTTTAGACCAAACTTTATAAATCACGCTAATTTGGCTTTAATTTTTTTTTTCTCATGCGTTAAAAGTACTATCTTGGCGCACGTTTTTTAGTGCGACAAATGCCATTTTTGATTTTTTTTTCATTACAAAATAAAAATCAAAGAAAACGTTTTAAAATGAGTTGTACGTGAGCTGTAAATTCTATGGTGATAAGTGATGAGAGTTCTTATGACGAATCCACACCACCACACATTATTATGCTAAATATATTAATATTTTTCTAAAGCAATTTCCTTACAAAAAAATAAGATTCTTCTTCTTCTTATCCGTTAAACTTTGTTATCCGTTCCAGACGTTGGTAAGCATTTTGACAATCATCACCTTGTTTGCTGCTGCTTGGAAAAGCTCGGTTGTGGTCATAGACCATGTTCTTAGATTCTTCAAACATGACATCCTTCTTCTTCCGACAACTCTGTTACTTTCCCTTGCAGTATTGTTTGCAGTAGATGGAATCTGCTTTCATTCCTCAAAATATGCTCCAGGTATTGGAGTTTTTTGCATGTTATGGTGTTGAGGAGCTCTTTATCCTTCTGCATTCTATACAGGATCTCAGTGTTGGTTCTCAAAATCCTTCGACATAACCACATCTCGAATGCTTCCAGTTTCTTGGTCATAGCATCGGTCAGTGTTCACGATTCAACTCCGTAAAAGAGAACCGAAAACACGTAACATTTATTCCTCGTAATATGCTCCAGGTATTGAAGTTTTCTGCATGTTATGGTGTTGAGGAGCTCTTTATCCTTCTGCATTGTATGAAGGATCTCAGTGCTGGTTGTGCGATCTTTCCACGAAACATCCTTCGATATAACAACATCTCGAATACTTTCAGTTTCTTGCTCATAGCATCGGTTAGTGTGCACGATTCAACTCCGTAAAAGAGAACCGAAATCACGTTACATTCATTCCTCATAATATACTCCAGATATTGTTTTGAGTTTTCTGCATTTTATGGCGTTGCGGAGCTATTTATCCTTCTGCATTTTATGAAGGTTCTCGGTGTTGGTTATGCGATCTTTCCACGAAACTCTCAATATCCTTCGATATAAACACATCTCGAATGCTTCCAGTTTCTTGGTCATAGCATCGGTTAGTGTCCGCGATTCAACTCCGTAAAAGAGAACCGAAAACACGTAACATTCATTCCTCATATTATGCTCCAGGTATTGGAGTTTTCTGCGTGCTATGGTGTTGAGGAGCTCTTTATCCTTCTGCATTCTATGCAGGATCTCAGTGTTGATTATGCGATCTTCCCACGAAACTCTCAACATCCTTCGATATAACCACATCTCGGATACTTCCAGTTTCTTGTAGCACTTTTTCATAACCTCGGTTAGTGTCCACGATTCAAAAAGAGAACCGAAAACACGTAGCGACACGGACCAACATTGTGAGGTCGTGACGCTTTAGTAGGGATCCCATTCTGTTTAAAACTGATATTCCGTTCATGCTGTGTATTATAGATTCCAGATTCTTGAAGGATTCCACGACTTGAAACTGTTTTCCGCCAACTCTGCTGTATATATTATACCAGTCGAAAATGTAAACCGTTATCCAGTTAATGATGAAATTGCCGGATGTAATATTTTGTTATAATGCACAAATTTAAATCTGTTTTAATATCCTGCAATTTATTTCTAGAAAGAAAGTAAAATAAAAATTGATTTCTATTTTGGTCCCTTAATACGCAAACGAATCCTAAAATTTAATATAAATGTAAATTTGATTTTTAGAAATTAGGCCGCACATCTGCTCTAATAATAAAAAACGTAAGTTACAATTACATATTAGCTCGTGCCGAACAAACAAAATTCTTAATTAAACCCTTAATAAACCATCCACTGAATACAAAGAAATGAACAACACACGTAAATATTTCCACCTCGTTTTTTCCTTTTAATAATAACAATCAACAGAAAGAAATGTCACATTTAAGATTAGTCTACATAATGGAAACAAATGCTACAATATTATATACAGATATTATATATTTTATAAGAAAACAAAGTAAACAACTAGGAACTGAGTAATAAACAAATAACAACTATTATATAAATATCCGTCTTATTGCTACACAACATATAAATATTAATATGTACGGTACTCTTTAACATAGCTCGTAAACAAATCCATTTTGGCTTTTATTTTCTTTTTTATTTTATATTATAATATTTATATTTAACATACTGATTATCGGTACCCGCTATTATTGCATTCTTTTTCTTACTCCTGTTCTAATGCTTAAATTTACGTTATTTGTTCTCCACCATTCGCCTTTATTTCATCACTTATTTCCTTGTTCATCCATAAACACACCAGCGAAACATAACAACAAATATTTTAACACCTAACCACCTGACATACGTCTCTCATACCCAAAGTAGCAGTAATTTTCTCACTTGAGACGTATGGCAGGTGGTTAAGGGTTAAGATTATGTGGTACATTTTTCATTAATCAATTTTTTAATCAATTACCAAAAATTTGGAGAAAAAAATTTCATTTAATATTGATTGAAACTATTTTAGTTAAAAAAACTGAAACTGAAAACTGAAACTATTTTAGTTATTGCAGGAAATTTCAGCAGCGATTTGGATTTATTATCAAGTTCAATTTCTCGAAAAACAAATTCTCGATTCGAGTTGTCTCAAATTTGGTTATTACAGATTTTAAACTATTACTAATAATAATTTCAAATATACAGGGTGTTTCTAAATGTCCGGCAGAAATTCTAGGGCGTGTTCTAGAGCCCAAAATAAGAAAAAAAATTCCTATAAAGTTGTGTTCGAAAACGCTTCCTAACTGAGTACACCCCTTAACCCCTTGACATACTAATAAAATGCGCGTTGACGTGTCCATCCATATACATGTAATCTTATCACATATTCATGACGTCTTAGAGACGTCATTGTATGTCAAGGGGTTAAAAGGGGTTCTTATTTTAGTCTCTAGAACACGCCCTAGAATTTTTGCCGAACGTTTATAAAACACCCTGTATAATATATAAATTCAATTTCCCAAAAAACAAATTCTCGATTCGAGTTGTCTCAAATTTGGTTATCATAGATTTTAAACTATTACTAATAATAATTTCAAATATACAGGGTGTTTCATAAATGTTCGGCAGAAATTCTAGGGCGTGTTCTAGAGCTCAAAATAAGAAAAATAGTCCCTATAAAGTTGTGTTCGGAAACGCTACCTAACTGAGTACACCCCTTAACCCATTGACATACGAATAAAATGCGCGTTGACGTTTCCATCCATATACATGTGATCTTATCACATATACATGACATCTTAGAGACGTCATTGTATGTCAAGGGGTTAAAAGGGGTGGTTCTTATTTTGGACTCTAGAACACGCCCTATATTTTTTGCCGGACATTTATGAAACACCCTGTATAATATATAAATTTGAATAACTCGAATTTTCTAGTTAGTGACTATAACTAACAATAAGTTATTGAAACTAACTTAGTTCTAGTGCTAGCACAACGGTTTTAAGTTCTTGATCAATATCTAGTCGAACTAGCTAGATAAATTATTGAAATTAGTAATGACATATAATTAAGCTCAATAACAGTGAAAACTAGAATGTTCTATCTAGAATATTATTCGAAATATCGAGCTGTGAAGAACGAATTTAGTTTCTGGATTACTGAAAACAGCTTGTTTTGCTGTCGTATTAATTTATTGTTTATATCTCGACTAATTTACTAGTTAGAGTCACCAAATGTGGCATAGTTTTCGATAACAAAATCACCTAGTAATCTATGTAAATAAAAAAAATCTAGTTAGAATATTAACCGAGTTACAAGATTTTGAAAATCTGACTTAGATTTGCATGACTGTTTTAGTTTTTGCTTCATATTTAGTTGAACTAGCTGGATAGATTACTGAAATTTGTTATGGTATTAGTCATATAATTAAGCTTAATAACAGTCAAAACTAAAATGTCCTATCTAGAATATTAGTCGAAATATGAAGCTGTGAAGATAGGATTTAGTTTAAAGATTGTTGAAAACAGCTTGTTCTAGGTGTCGTCATAATTTTTTGTTTAAAACTCCACTAATTCATTAGTTAGACTGACCAAATTTGCCATAGTTTTAGATAACAAAATCACCTAGTAATCTATGTAATTCAAAAAATTCTGGTTAGAATATTAACATAGTTACAAGATTTTGAAAATCAGACTTAGATATGCACGACTGTTTTACTTTTTGCTTCATATTTAGTTGAACTAGCCGGATAGATTACTGAAATTTGTTATGGTATTAGTCATATAATTAAGCTCAATAACAGTGAAAACTAGAATGTTCTATCTAGAATATTAGTCGCAATATGAAGCTGTGAAGATAGGATTTAGTTTACAGATAGTTGAAAACAGCTTGTTGTAGCTGTCATCTTATTTTTTTGTTTAAAACTCCACTAATTTATTAGTTAGACTCAACAAATTTGGCATAGTTTTCGATAACCAAATTACCTAGTAATCTATGTAAATAAAAAAATTCTAGTTAGAATATTAACCGAGTTACAAGATTTTGAAAATCAGACTTAGATATGCGCGACTGTTTTACTTTTTGCTTCATATTTAGTTGAACTAGCTGGATAGATTACTGAAATTTGTTATGGTTTTAGACCTATAATTAAGCTCAATAACAGTGAAAACTAGAATGTTCTATCTAGAATATTAGTCGCGATATGAAGCTGTGAAGATAAAATTTATTTTACTGATTATTGAAAAAGGCTTGTTCTAGCTGTCGTCTTAAATTACTGTTTAAATCTCGACTAATTTACTAGTTGGACTCACCAAATTTGGCATAGTTTTAGATAACCAAATCACCTAGTAATCTATGTAAATCAAAAAATTCTAGTTAGAATATTAACCGAGTTACAAAATTTTGAAAATCAGATTTAGATATGCACGAGGGTGACAGGCTTTGTGACAAGCCGACCGTAAAACTCAACGTCACGTACTTATGGAAATGTTTAGGAATCGCATCGTTGAACGTCGGGACTATGTCTGGTCGCCACAGCGAACTAGTTAAAGCACTTGAGAAGAGGCACATTGACATCTGTGCAGTGCAAGAAACAAGATGGAGCGGACAAAAGTCTTATGACATTGTCTGTGGTTACAAACTGATATACAACGGCTCCCATGAAACAACCAGCGGCGTCGGCATCATAACATCAACCAAGTTTGATGATGGAAGAAAAATTCACTTCTTCAGTGTCTACGCTCCACAAACCGGCCTTGGCACAGAAACTAAAGATGCCTTCTGGGCTCTCATTGATGAGAAAACTTCTGAAGTGCCACCTGAAGACCTCATCGTTGCTGGGGATCTGATTGGCCATGTTGGACAAAGGAAAGAAGGCCACGAAGGCCATGGTGGACATGGTTATGTAGAGAAAAATGATGATGGCCAACGAATCCTTGATTTCGCAGAAAACCACGATTTGGTAATTACGAACACTTGGTTCAAGAAACGTGATACCCACATAATCACATTCTACAGTGCCTCAAATGCAACCCAGATTGACTACGTTCTTGTCAGAAGTCGGTATCTTCAAGATGTGTTAGATACGAAAGCTAATACATATGAAACTGTTGCCACACAACATCGACCAGTCATCTGTAAACTGCGGATAAATCCTCCAAGAACAGGATACTTAGTCAGAAATGGACCAAAAAGAAAATGGTAGCGATTCAAGGAGAACGAGGTCAATGTTCTTGCAAAAATCACAGTACTTCCAGTAACCACAATTGAAGAGAGCTGGACTCGATAGAAAGATGCTACTCATGAAGCTGCACGTTCAGTGCTCGGATCAACAGACTGGCAGCGGAGCATCACTATTCCAATCTTTAAGAAGAAAGGAAGTCCCACTGAGTGTTCAAACTATCCACCAATCAGACTTCTGAGCCACGCGATGAAGATCTTCGAACGCATTCTCGACAAAACGATTCGCAAGATAACAAAACTTACAAAGAACCAAGCTGGGTTTGTGAAAAACTGCGGTACAACGGATGCAATCTACTCAGCAAGGTTGCTGGTCGAGAAGCATCGTGGAAAGAATAAGCCACTGCATCTCGCTTTTCTGGACCTGGAGAAGGCCTTCGATCGGGTGCCTGTGGGAGTCTCGATGATGTAATCTGGTTGGCGCTCCGAGAGCACGGAATTCCAGAATACCTTGTTAACTGGGTGCTGCTTCTCTACAAAGAACCGACGAGTTATGTTCAAGCTGCCGCAGGAGATAACTAATGATTTCATCATCATGGTAGGGGTCCATCAGGGCTCTGCCTTGTCGCCTCCGCTGTTCATTCTTGTAATGGATACTGTCACATCAGACCTGCACAAACCAATCCCATGAACGCTTCTGTATGCTGATGATGTCATGTTTGCTGCAAACAGCAAACTCTAGCACCAAACACAAATGCGGAGTGACCGATTAGCTGAATATGGCCTGCGACTCAATAAAAGGAAGACAGAGTATATGACTTTAGATCCCCAAACAGTTGACATCATCAGCGTTGATGGAGAAGATCCCTCTCGTGTAACAAAATTCAAATATCTTGAATCTACTTTCTCTGACAATGGAAGAATCATTGACTAGGTCAACGCAAGGACGCAGACATCTTGGTTGAAATGGCGTGCGACGACAGGTGTCATCTGCGACCGCCGGATGAAAGACCACCTTAAATCCAAGATCTACCGCACTGTTATCTGTCCAGTCGCACTCTATGGTACCGAGTGCTGGCCCACTACAAAAAGGATGAGACAAGGATGCTTAGGTGGACAGGCGGCGTCACTAGTATGGATCATGTTACCAATGTTGATATACGGAAACTTTTCGGAGTGACGCCGATCCATCAGAAAATGCGGGAAGGCGGTTTTCGCTCGTTTGGCCATGTGCTGCGTGCAGAAGAAGACACAATAGCTAAGTCAGCACATACCCTGGGAGTCACGGGAAGAGGCCAAAAGGGACGACAAAGGCAGAGGTGGGTTGACACGATCCATAATGACCTGAAGACTGCACATCTACACCCAGATATGGCTCGAGACCGAAAGAAATGGAGACAACGAATCCTCACAGCGGACCCTGCCACCAGGAGGGACAAACGCTAGGAAGAAGAAGAAAAAGATATGCACGGCTGTTTTAGTTTGCCTCATATTTAGTTGAACTAGCTGGATAGATTACTGAAATTTGTTGTGGTATTAGTCATATAATTAAGCTTAATAACAGTGAAAACTAGAATGTTCTATCTAGAATATTAATCGAAATATGAAACTGTGAAGATAGGATTTAGTTTACAGATTGTTGAAAACAGCTTGTTGTAGCTGTCATCTTAATTTTTTGTTCAAAACTCCACTAATTTATTAGTTAGACTCACCAAATTTGGCATAATTTTAGATAATCAAATCACCTAGTAATCTATGTAAATAAAAAAATTCTAGTTAGAATATTAACCGAGTTACAAGATTTTGAAAATCAGACTTAGATATGCACGACTGTTTTACTTTTTGCTTCATATTTAGTTGAACTAGCTGGATAGATTACTGAAATTTGTTATGGCATTAGTCATATAATTAAGCTCAAAAATAGTGAAAACTAGAATGTTCTATCTAGAATATTAGTCGAGATATGAAGCTGTGAAGATAGGATTTAGTTTACAGATTATTGAAAACAACTTGTTTTGCTGTCTTCTTAATTTATTGTTTAAATCTCGACTAATTTGCTAGTTAGACTCACCAAATTTGGCATAGTTTTAGATAACCAAATCACCTAGTAATCTATGTAAATCAAAAAATTCTAGTTGGAATATTAACCGAGTTACAAGATTTTGAAAATCCGACTTAGATTTACACGACTATTTAACTTTTTGCTTCATATTTAGTTGAACTAGCTGGATAGATTACTGAAATTTGTTATGGTATTAGTCATTTAATTAAGCTTAATAACAGTGAAAACTAAAATGTCTTATCTAGAATATTAGTCGCGATATGAAGCTGTGAAGATAGAATTATAGATTGTTGAAGATACAGATTGTTGTAGCTGTCGTCTTAATTTATTGTTTAAATCTCGACTAATTTACTAGTTAGACTCACCAAATTTGGCATAGTTTTAGATAACCAAATCACTTATAGTCCATTTTTTTAAGAATGCAGTATCTAGATACCTGATTTACACTATGACAAATGTTCAATCTAGTTACAAAATTTGGCGCTAAATACAAATATAGTCACTTGAATATAAAATTGGTACTTTTTTAATGCTGTGATTGAATGTCTATTAAATATACCAAATGGCAATAATTGTAATAAAATATAAACAAATAAATGGAGAAAAACGCAATAAATCTAAATGATACAAACAGATCAGATGACAATAAACCTTTTCATAGTTGATTTTTTTTGTGCGCATGTGTCAATTTCCGCCATGTTTTTCGGGCACTTTTTGACGCATAACCAATGAATATAACAAAATGTGCCCGAAACTTTAAAATTCCCGCCTTTTAAATATGACGGACGCACATGCGCCTAACTAACCGTAAAAAAGTCTATTTAATGCCAAGCTTGAACGGTCTTAAAAGTCTTAACGGTCATAAAACGGTTAAATTTTTTTCTGTAAAAAGCGAACAGAGGAACGGATATTTATCAAAATTTCAGGAATTATTCTTGAAAGTCCTTTAATTACCTGAAAAGTTTCAAATTTGCAAACTGGAAATTTCCGAAATTACAACTTTGCAAATATTAACTTGACTAGATTTACAAGATTTTCTTGAAAGCGCGAAATTTATTTCCTGTAAAAATCGAACAGACGAACCGATTTTGTTGAAAATTTCAGAAATTATTCGTCAATAATAACACAAGATTAGAACAAACTGGTCAGACCTAGTCAAGATTTGACATATTTTGCCAATAGTCCTTTTCATAGTTTTTTTTTTGTCCGCATGTGTCAATTTCCGCCATGTTTTTCGGGCACTTTTTGACGTATAACCAATGAAAATAATAAAATGTGCCCGAAACTTTCAAATTCCCACCTTCTAAACATGACGGACGCGCATGCGCGTAACTAACCGTAACAAGGTCTATTGTGAATTGACATGGCAGCCATTCACTACTAACAGCTCAACATGCATTGGCGTACGAAAAAAATCTACTTGCAGTTAATTAATTTTTTTATCTTTAAATTTAAAATTGAATATTAAATTATATATAAAACATTATTGTATAATATAGTACTTATTAGCCGTAGTATAATTTAAAGTTCTATTATATTTAGAAATTATTCGTAGTATTATATTCATTTAATTACATATCACCAAATTCTACGCCAATGACTGCAAATGTATGTGAAAAGAGAGAGATGGAGAAGTAAATATCGACGGTGTGAACTTCTCCTCGATTTAAGCCAATCAGAGAACAAGGTCAAATAATCCCTATCTTCCCTGTACTGCATTCTTAAAAAAAATTAACTATAGTCATCACTATAGTCAAGATTTTGAAAATTAGACTTAGATATGCACGTCTGTTTTAGTTTTTGCTTCATGTCTAGTTGAACTAGCTGAATAGATTACTGAAATTTGTTATGGTATTAGTCATATAACGAAGCTTAAAAACAGTGGAAACTGAAATTTCGTATCTAGAATATTAGTCGAGATATGAAGCTGTGAAGAGTTGCAAACAGCTTAACTTGATAGATTCATGAAACTTGTTATGGCATTAGTCATCTAATTAGACTTAATAATGGTACAATCTCAGAGGCGGTGGTGGCCTATAGTCCATTTTTCAAGAATGCAGTAACTAGAAACCTGATTTACACTATGATAAATGTTCATCTAGTTACAAAATTTGGCGCTAAATTCAAATATAGTTACATGAATATAAAATTGGTAATTTATCAATGGTGAATGACTGAATATTTTATTATTACTGAATAACTTATTAAAAGGAGGGGGGAACCCCAGCTTGGGTTTTTCTCATCTCCCTTACATATATGTCCTCCATATCCACTTCCTTCTTAAGGACATTCACCATATGGGCGTAGGAAAGGGCTCCCTCTGCCCTTCTCACCAGTAAGGTTTCTGCCTTTCTGGTGCCTCCTGCCCCTTCCGCTCTCGGCTCTTAGACCTGCGCATTCATCCTGCACAGGGTTATCTCAACTCCTGTTCCATGCCATACGCATTCAGCCATCTTTCTTACCAGCCAGATATTAAGATTACCAGCCACACCGATAGCAAACCTCTTTCTCTCAGTCTTCTCACAAAGACCTCTCATCCTTAATAAGGTCTCGAACGCGTTCTCTTCGGCGCCCTCGACTTTATTATCTTCCAGACGGGCGATGAAGTGGTACTTCCTCTCGGAGTCCAATGACTCATTGCTTCTCATACTTACAAAATTTTCGCTCTTGATGTAGGCTACAGAGCCTACATTCAAGCCTTCAGCCACTTGCTCGGCCTGGGGGAGCTGGTCGAGCATCTCCAAGCCCAGCTGTCCAAAGTTATCCCCTTTCTCTCCTGCAACCAACAGGAGTAGATCCTCGTTCCTAGCCAGAGCAGAGCCCTTAGCCAACTTCACCACGGTGAAAGCGTTCTCGAGCCACCTTTTTCTCGCCAGGGACATGCATTCTTGCACATGCCCTGCTTCAATGCACTGGTCACACTACATTCAGCCTCCGTTAGGGTGCTGACTTCCTTGCATGTCACACTTACCGTTTGGACCTTTATGTCATATAACACCTTTTCAACGGGCAGGAAACGGTGCTCTTCCAGCCAAGTGGTCACGGAGTAGCGCGAAAAGGTTAGTTGTCTTTTGACTCGAGCTGCCGCGTCTTTAATTTCCTTCTTCGTGCTACTGCCTCCAGCGACAGCCCTTCGCTTCCCATACGTACAAAATTTTCGCTTTTGATGTAGGCTAAGGAGCCCACATTCAAGCCTTCAGCCACTCGCTTGGCCTGGGAGGGGAGCTGGTCAAGCATCTCCAAGCCCAGCTGTCCAGAGTTATCCCCTTTCTCCCAGGTCTTCCACTTGTCTGGTAAGTGCTCCAATCGCTTCCACGATTGTAAAAACGATCGAGCATTCCGTCTTCTTGTAGACGTCCACGTCATCTGTAGATCGATCTTCGTGGAAGGTGACTTTCCGTTTTTTATTGGATTCCCCAATAGATTGGCTTATCGCCCGACTATCCATCTCCCCTGTAGCCCTACTTACTTATTGTTTTATAAAAAAATCCATGGTGAATGGACTCTCCACAAAACTAAAAACAAATTCAAAGAATCCCCCCCTCCTGAATAACTTATTAAAAATTATAGAAATTGAGCAACAGCTGCTGCAGTGAGTGCCACAGCTTTAGTTTTTGCAGCACCCTTACTTTTATGGACCAAATAACTGTTGTAGGCCATTAATTTTTGTCCACTTTTTCAAATTTTTCCCTTCGGATTTTTCTTTATACTATTGGAAGTACTGGGCACCTCGATATCAGCCATGGTAGTATAAAAATCAAAATTACACGACGGTGCACAGTTTCTTCAATGAAATAAAACAACAAAACCAAAAAGAACGAATACAGGTCGATTCTCATATACGCGACACTCAGCTACGCGACGTCACGCAACATCGCCTGTCAAATAATGATTACATTATTTTAAATGGGCACGTTCTCACTATGGCTACGCTTTTATTTGACAGTAGATGTCGCACGACGTCGCGTAGCTGAGTGTCGCGCATATGAGAATCCACCATTTTGTATTGAAAAATACATATTAAATTCACCAAATGGCAACAATAGTAATAAAATACAAACAAATAAATGGAGACAAACACAAAAAATCTAAATTATATAAACAGATCAGATGACAATTGTGACACGACAGCCATTGACAACTAACAGCTGCAAATGTATGTGAAAAGAAAGAGAGAAAAGAGGTTGAGATGGAGAAGTAAATATCGTCGGTGTGAAGTTCTCCTAGATTTAAGCCAATCAGAGAACAAGGTCAAATAAGCCCTATCTTCCCTGTACTGCATTCTTAAAAAAAGTCCCAGATTCAAATCCCGGATTCAAATTCAAATACAGATGACAATAGGGAATATGCATCAATTTTTTTTATTTGCTTAATTCACTTTTTACTTCGTTTTAACATAGGTCATAGTGATGTGACGTGCACGTTGACATTTATCGGCCTCCATATTCACAGATGTAGGTAGGGTGGACTATACACCTCTATAGGGACTTTATCAAACACTTTATCTGTTGTACTTATAATAGTGCTTTTGCATTCCGGTACTATACAATATCTATAAAATGTTTTTTTAGCTTTTCCCATTATAGAAATAGCGATTCAAACTGAAAATCCTTAACTGTCTATGCAAATATGCTCTGCAATGTCCTGAATGTCCTGTGTTATGCGACGTCATCCAAAACGTGCGATAAATGGGATGATCGGTCCCATTTATCGCATTCATTGTTGCCTAGCATATTTGACAGTTATACAGTCAGACAGCAATAGACAGTTAAGGATTTTCAGTTTGAATTTGTTATTTCAATAATGGAAAAAGCAAAAAAACAATTTTATAGATATTGTATAGTACCGGAACGCAAAGACTCTATTATAAGTACACCAGATAAACTGTTTGATAAAGTCCCTATCGAAGTGTGTAGTCCACCCTACCTACATCTGTGAATATGGAGGCCGATAAATGTCAACGTGCACGTCACATCACTATGACCAATGGTGATGCGTATCGCAAATTTGAATTTCGCTCGCATATTTTGGACTTTTTTATTTAAATTTTTGGAATTAAATACAAACTAAATGAGAAAATAATGGTATAGGTGTAATGTCAAGATCATAAAATATCGGGGATAGAAAAATCAAGTAAATTTAAATTTCTTGCATATTCCCTATTGTCATCTGATCTGTTTGTATCATTTAGATTTTCTGCGTTTATTTCTTCCATTTATTTGTTTGTATTTTATTTCTATTGTTGCCATTTGGTGAATTTAATCTGCATTGTTCTGTTATATTCAAATAACTTTTTTCTTTCATATTCAAGTAACTATATTTGAATTTAGCGCCAAATTTTGTAACTAGATTGAACATTTGTCATAGTGTAAATCAAGTTTCTGGTTACTGCATTCTTAAAATAGTTAATCTAGTTACTGCATTCATAAAAAATAGACTATAGGACTGCAGCACTACAGAAAGAAGAATTAGTGCAATCTAGAATGTTCTATTTAGAATATTAGTCGAGATGTAAAGTTGTAAAGATTAGGTTTTGTTTTTGTCTTACATGTTTGTTAAAATCTCCACTAAATGACTAGTTAATAGACCAGCTTTGCTATGGTGTAATATATTGAAAGACAATCATTTTTTAAAACATTAATCTTCTTTATAATAAATCCAATCGCGATAATAATAACGAATCGCTAAATTCGAATCATTTTATTGTCCCAAACGTGTCGCAAAACCAGCACTTAATTATCAAAAATCCGTTTCGAAAAGTTTAATATAATTGACGATATTTCTATAGCCTTACTTCCATCATAAATTTTATAAACGTCACTTAATCATAGAATCAACAATAAACATAATATTCTGCAGGAACTTTAATCCCTTGAGGCATGGTGGTATTAAAAGTGTCCCACCTTTTTAATGCTTGAATTCGCTCCGAGCGCAACAGCATTAGCGCCAAAGATGACACTTTTAAGAACTTCATGACCAGTTACGTCATTATTCAGCATTTATTTGTATATAATGACATGTTGTGACAAGTTGTTGTGTAGTGACATTTTAAAGCTTGACAAAGAAAGTCAAAATTTCACAAACTAAAAGTTTGACAACAAAGGTTTAAATACAAAATTTGATAAGAAATGTCAATTCTAAGTGTAACAGCAGAATTCTAAACTCGCAATTTCCATTTTGACAACAAAAATCAATCAAAAGTTTGAGAAATAAACTTTAAATTTGAGTTTTAACAATAACATTCAATAAAGTGTTTGATAATAAAGTTTTTTAAACACACATTTTGTTAACAAATGTCAAATTTTAAATGTCAGAATGTCAAATTTGGATAACAAATGTCAAATTTCATATGTCATTATGTCAATAATACCAAATATTGATAACATGAGTCGTATTTTAAATGACAAAAATGCCAAATTTTAATAAAAAATATCGAATTTTAAATGTCAGAATGTCAAATTTAAATAACAAATGTCAAATTTTAAATGTCAGAATGTCAAATTTTATTTTTTTTTAATTTCAACAAATGTCTAGTTTTAAATGACAGTAACTCAAAAATGTCAAATTTTGATAACACATGTCAAATTTTAAATGTCAGAATGTCAAATTTTGATAAAAAATATCGAATTTTAGTTTTAATTTTTTTAATTTAAAAATATCAAATATTGATAACATGAGTCGAATTTTAAAAGACAAAAATGCCAAATTTAAATAAAAATATCGAATTTGAATTGTCAGAATGTCAAATTTTAATAACAAATGTCAAATTTTAAATGTCAGAATGTCAAATTTTATCTTTTTTTAATTTTAACAAATGTCTAATTTTAAATGACAGAAACTCAAAGATGTCAAATTTTGATAACACATGTTAAATTTTAAATGTCATAATGTCAAATTTTGATAACAAATATCGAATTTTAGTTTTAATTTTTTTTAATTTAAAAATATCAAATATTGATAACACGAGTCGAATTTTAAATGACAAAAATGCCAAATTTTAATAAAAAATATCGAATTTTAATTGTCAGAATGTCAAATTTTAATAACAAATGTCAAATTTTAAATGTCAGAATGTCAAATTTTATTTTTTTTTAATTTTAACAAATGTCTAATTTTAAATGACAGAAACTCAAAAATGTCAAATTTTGATGACACATGTCAAATTTTAAATGTCAGAATGTCAAATTTTGATAACAAATATCGAATTTTAGTTTTAATTTTTTTTAATTTTAACTAATGTTTAATTTTAAATGACAGAATCTTTAAAATGTCAAATTTTTATTACAAATGTCAAATTTTAAATGGCAGAATGTTAAATTTTGATAACAAATATAAAATTATTTCAAATATTACAAATTACAAATAAATTACAAATATTAAGTTCAACAGATGTCGAATTTTAAATGACAGAATTTCAAAAATGTCGAATTATGATAACAAATGTCACTTTTTAAATGTCAGAATTCGCAATAAAAAATTTAATCTTTCCAAACAATTTACACATTAATTATATTTTCTCTCCTTGTCTTCTAGTTTCCGTGTGCCGAAAATGATTTCGCTGGGATTTTTTCTGTCCGAGAGGATCGTAGAGAACCGAAAATGCAACATCTTTCCTGATCAAAATGATGTATTTTTTTGGCGATTTTTTCAGAAAATTTTAGGACCTTTTTTCATGAAAATCATTATTTATCAAGTGATTGGAAAATTTCAATGTCAAAATTGAGAGGCAATATAAAAAATGACAGAAAATGTAAAAAATTACAGGAAAGGTAAAAAATGACAGGAAATATAAAATATAACAAGAAATGTCAGACATGTTAGGAAATTATAGAAAATAAAAAATTTCAAAGTGTTTTCCCTGCTGGTTGCAAATATACTAATTGCATTTTCTTAGCCGCTTCAGTTCGCAAGATATGACCTGACATAATTGGCATTTTTTTGTGCTGTTAAATATTGTATATTTTATTAAATTAATTATTTTTTGTTTTTGCCTTGTTGTTTTTATACAAAATTATTGAAGACGATGTTGTCTTTTTGGCCGCGGGTGGCGCTAAGCGCGGTTACGCACGGAGCGAATAGCTTGAAATGTAATAGTCTAAATCTGGGATGGGCAACCTACGGCCCGCGGGCCAACTGCGGTCCGAGAAAGTGCTAAATGCGGCCCGCGATAATCTGTTTTAAATACATAAGAATTGGCCCGCAGATCGCAGAAGTCAAATAACTTTTAATTTAGGTATCGATTCTTAAGACAAATTGTCAAATTCTTAAAAAAATTCTAAAAAGTAAAAATTTTTGATTTTCAGCATTTGCGGTAATTCAACGTTTTTTGAGGATTTGTAAAATTGCTGACTTTCGTAAAGGGTCGAGGGTTGATGCTCAAACACGTGAATGCGCACGTTTGCATCGTGGTGCGTGCAGAAAAAAAATTTCTGGCCCGTGTCAGCTAGTACGAACTCTGACTAGTCCAACAACTTAAAAGGTTGCCCACCCCTGGTCTAAATGTTATAATGGTGGGATATTTTTTAAACCACCTCGAAACGTTGCTACGTGCAAAAAATTCTGTGCAACATGGTCTTTTTACTTTCTAAAATTCCGTGCCTCAAACGGTTAAGTAAAAAATAATCCAGAGGACTTGCTTTACTTTATATTAGTTTATGTTAGATAGAGAGAATAATTATAAGATTACCACTTTGTGCGTTATTTTGGTAGAATATAATTCGTCGTTTTAAATTTAAACATTTAAACCAAAAATATCTTCTCTGTTTGCATATATGTAGTTTCTATTTAAGCTTTGACTACCAAAATGTACGGAGTTGACACGATCACCAGTTTATTTTAATAAGCGAATGGTTTCTTCGCTCTTTGGTGCATTTTGAAAGGGGTGAGAACCTAGAGCAAAAAGAAAATCTTAATTTAGAGCGCGCCCCCTCTTTCAGCACGCGCCAATTCACTTCACCTCGCTATTATTTAATTTAGATCAAAGTGAAGCAAAGTAAGACGAATGCTAATGCAGAAGGTACTAATTCAATAATACGCTGTATTCTTGTACTACAAAAAGGAAGTTATTAGATTCTGGTGTGTCAACGGATGCAACGCTTTTTCTTTAATAATTCAATAAAGCGTACAATTAACTATAGCCTTGTTTCTTCAAAAAATTAAATTGTAATAAAATAACAACTTACATTTTAAATTAACTATGCATTAGACTCTTTGAGATCTTGTAATCTGGCTAGTTGGTGAGGCTCCAATTCGTCGGGAATACTTGCCCTGCCGCCGACCACTTGTTTAGGTTCTTCTTGTGAGGGTGGAGCGTGGCTTATCGAGTTCTCGGCCGTACTTGGCCCAGTCGTGTCTCCATCGCTGCTGCTGCTTATAGGAAAAGGAGCGGAATCCGTCGGTTGGTCCTCCGCCTGATCCAATTCTTCGCTCATCGCCCGTTTACTGTTCCTCAACGGTTCCTCGTCGATCTCCTCCTCTTCTTCCTCCTCCGGCACAGACGCCAATTCTTCCTGCTCTTCTAACGCCTCTTCCGTATGGTTAGCGACAACTTCTTCTTCTGGTGGAGGGAATGGCTGTTCAGGCTCTTCTATCATCGGTGTTGCCGCCGTTATAACTAACTGAACCACTCCTAAACCAGGATCGTCCGCTTGAGGAATTACCGGTGGCTCAAATTCCAATCCAGCCTTAATAAATTATTCAAATTAATGAAAACTTAATTGAATTTTAACGTATAGTTACATACCTCATCAGCGACCACAACACTTGGAATATCAATACCTAATGCAAGCGTGTAAATTATAAATTGTGTTATTAGTATATTAAAGGACGAGTTCAGTAAGCGCGATTTTACAGCAGGCGTCCAGGTTTGGAATGACAGGCTACAGGCAGAATACAGCAGGCGTCCAAGAAACGACAAGCGTAGCGAGGAGTTTTCTAATGGACAAGTGCGAGTAAAACGAGTTTTAAAATTCTATTTTGCGCCTTTTTATGCAATTTTTAAATAAAAAACTCGCTTTCTACATACAATAGCATTCCAGGAACGGATATATATATATATATATATATATATATATATATATATATATATATATATATATATATATATATAAAATCTTCTCCGTTTAATCTAAATTCAACATCTTAAATCTTGTCTGAAACGCTTGCCTAATCTTATCGTCGAACTTCTCTGGCTTAGTCCAAATTTTTCTAATTTTAAGTTTTTGTCTCAAGAAATAAACAAAGCCGACAGACTAGAGTCTATTTAGATCTGTGGCGGGCGACTCCGTGGTCGCAGCGACGCGCCGCCTGTACCAAAATGCGCGTCTCGGCGGGGCCCACGTGCCAGTCGACTGGAATTTCAAAAAGCGACATCCCGGTGTCCCAAATCGACATTCAAGTTTTTATACGTGCAGATTAACAGTTATAAGTGGGCGTCGCGACGCGGTTCCGAGACGTCCAATTATGAGTGCTGAAAGCCAAAACACCGTTCTACAATCCACGGCAAAATCAAAAACATTCACCGGGGCGCTGCAAAAATATGGACGTTTAACTCTCGCCACTTGTTTTCTGCAATACGGCGAGTTTGGGCGGCCGTCGGGACGGTTGCAGACGACGCAGCGCGATGCCGCTTACATGAAAAGATGAAACGTTCAATTCCCTGTGGGAATCGCGCGAAACCGTTCCCGCAGACCTAAAGTTGGCGGTTCCTTAGGAGTTTTCCTGGACGTCCAAAAAACGTAGTTTTTATGGCATCACGGCGCCATCTTTGTCGCAATCGCGATTAAACTCCCAAGCAAACTAAAACGTTCTATGGCCGATTGAACGGCACCGGTCCGGTTCCGATCCGTTAATTTGTTCGGACGCCCTAGGAATCCCGGCAAAACGCCTCTGATTTTTCGCACTTTTTGAGCATTTTTCGCTTCAAACTGCCGCAGATTCGCAAAAAGTGGTCGCAGTTTAAAAAATCTTGCCCGAATGGCGGGTAAGTGTTCTGAAGTGAACGAACCCAGCCGGCGATGGAGCTCCTTAAATAAGTCCTGGGCGTCCGTGGAAGTGAGTGCAAAATCGGCAAAAAACAATTTTTATTAGCTCTCGCACCAGGTGAACGGGACGTCGCAGGACGGCGAGCGACGGCTCTAAAAACGTGGCGCGGCGGCGGCTAGAGGAAAAAAACCAAAGATGCGCCTCAATAGTAAAAAATCGTGATTTCAGTTTTCGGGCTGGTGCGTCCGAACCTGGGGGAGTCGAGTCGCGAAAATGGCACCGCTCGACGGGGATCTCGGTTCTACACCGGCAAAATGTACAATCCCGTTTTGCGGCGCCGCCGCCGCATCCGTCGAGCCGATTCGTCAAAAAACGTCGATTTTTCGGGTGAGTTTTGGACCCCCGGAGGGACGCAGCAAGAAGGAGGACGAAACTCGGGGATGCGCAACGTACGGACGGACATTCTCAGTTAAACCGTCGAAGACGCGCGGTCAAAATACCCAAGATCAGGTGAAATTCGGGCAATGCCACACGTCAGTCGTCTCAGAATCGATCGAAATTTACGATTCCGTCGCGACCGGGCGATTCAGGGCGAACGCTTCCCCACACGGACCCCAAAATTTTGCATTAAAAAAATTACCACTTTTACGGAGGACGCGGCGAAGATGCCCGGGGAAAATTAAATTCACGCAAGGATTCCGGTAGAAAACTTCGAGACGTGTCATCAGACACGACTCTCGTCGCTGCGCGACTGTTATCGGCGATTTTTTTAATGTACTTATAGCACTCGGCGAGCCATAACCGCACGCATATGAGTGCTTTTATGACTTCATTACAGACGCAAAATATAAAATAGTATATTAAAGAACGAGTTCAATAAGCGCGATTTTTCAGCACGCGTCCATGTTCGATACATATTGATCAAAATCGCCGATACATATTGAGAAAATTTTATCGTACTCGGCGAGCCATTAATGAACCCATATGGGTGCTTTAATGTCATCATTATAGACGCAAAATAGAAAATAGTATATTAGAGAACGAGTTCAATAAGCGCGATTATGCACGAGTTGAAAAATCTAGCTTATTGAACGCGTTCTTGAAACTATTTTTTCTTTCTATTTTTTGCTCCCTTTTATGGCATTTCTATATAAAAAAATCGCCGATACATATTGTAAAAATTGTATCGCACTCGGCGAGTCATAACCGCACGCATATGAATGCTGTTATCGCTGGTGGAGAACCAAACTTGGACGCGTGCTGAAAAATCGCGCTTACTGAACTCGTCCTTTTATACACTATTTTCTATTTTGCGTCTGTAATAGATTCATAACAGCACTCATATGCGTGCGGTTATGGCTCGCCCAGTGCTGTTTATTACCATTAATTAATTAAATTTGTGTATTCGCGATTTCCACACATCACATAACCTCAAAACTATATCGCCAAAAATTTTACACTGACAGCTCTGAATTTCAGTGCCAACCTTGAAAAAATTAACTCATAACAGCACTCGGTGAGCCATAACCGCACGCATATGAGTGCTGTTATGAGTCCATTACAACCGCAAAATAGTAAATATATTTAATTGTATATTGTCACAAGAACTACAACTGTGTATTGTAAAAAATAAGTAAATTCCAATAACGAAAATAGTACTTTGATTGTCCATATTTTATGCATATTTCGCCAATTTTTTGTGCATATTTCGCCTATTTTTAGTGCATATTTGCATGCATATTTTGGCATGTTATACAGTGCATATAATCCGATGTCTACTCATTACATAATATACTATTACATTATTTGTAATAATTCGTATACTAACAAATTTATAGTTAACGGATATTTATAGGAACTTTAAGTTTTATTTGAAACATTTTTTTAAATTTCGCTCAGTTTTCTACTTCTATTCGAAATTTTGAGACAAGAAAAATAAAACAACAAGATTTCGAATTTGTACAAGGCTGAATATTATCAAATTTACAAAATAAAAATGATTAAATTGAGGTTTCTTGTAGGAAATTGAATTCTCTACAAGTTTTATTTGAAACATTTTTCAAAATTTCGTTCAGTTTTCGAGTTATTTTCGAAATAGTATAAATGTTTGTATCAATTAATAATTATACTTACATGGGGCATCGTCTCCATCAAATTGTGTTCCGTATTGTTCTTGTTGATTGCGTGTGAGTGCTATAGAAAATTGCGGTTGTCCATTAGTTTGAGGTGGAGGCTTGGGCGGTTCTATACTGGGTGGTTCGCTGGAGGGTGGGCCATCCATCATCGGGGTTGCGTCTGTGACAAGTATATCACTAGCAATTAGGAATTCCGGGACGTCCGGAGGTGTGAATACAGGCGGGGCGGAACACGGAGGAGTCATGTCCTCTTGATTGGACAAAGGCTCGCCGAATTCATCGCATTCCTCCACAACGAGCGAGGGGAAATTGCCGATTTGGCCATCCAACTCGCCCTTCCACCATCCGTCATCGACACTGTGAGCGCATTTGCTTACGATTCGGATCACTTGGCCCTCCTCGAAGCTCAATTCTTCAGGTCCTTCGCCGTCGTAATCGTAGAGAGCATAACAATATTCAGCAGTCGATTCAAAGACGTCTGGCTCGGAAGATAATGCAGGCGCCGCAATTACCGATACCTGATCGGGGGATTGGTTGGCGGTGTCTGTATTCTGAGTGGTTTCGTCCTCATTGTCAACTGTGTAATCTACGGATGAGAATGATATCTGAGTTACTAATCCGGGGGTTGTCACTGATTGTTCCCGTTCAACGTCTAGATAATTGTGTGGCACGTAGCCTTCTTCGCCGCGATAATTTCGAGCACGTAGCCAGCCGTCTCCGTCTCCTTCTCCGACCACCTCTAGCTGTTCGTTTTCTACAATCGTCAGTTCATCTGGATTTTGAGCCTAAACATAAAATCACCAAGCAAAAAGTTAATTTAGATTTAAGCCAAAATCGTTATTTAACAAGTCATTGAAAGCGTTTCTGAAAGTCTTTTTCCTGCTGGTTGCAAATAACCAAAAAATATATTTATAGTGTTTATGTTAGATTAGTTTGACGTTTAATGATTGTTTGACAAATAACGGAATGCATTGGGTTGCCTATATTTAAGGATAGTAGCAGCTCTCAACCAATCAACGAATCGTAAACCAAACGCACTAGTGTGTTATTGAATCATTAAATAAATTCATTAAATAATAACATTAATCGCGGACTGTTACATACGTGTATGGTTTGATTTATTTACATAGTCCACGAACTGTACAATAATGGGCATTTACAATAGTGGTCGTAGATAAAAGACAATAAAACGTTTTCAATTTACCGTATATGAATATAATGCGGTGCATTTTAAAACGGTGGCAGATGACGACCGTTCTGTGCCAGTTTCTTCCGCCTGTTCCAAATCTTCGTTTCCCCAATCGACCTGCGTAGGATCGTCCCATCCGGCCGTCAACTGCTCAATCCTCTGTCGCTCCTGTTCCAGTATTGCTGCACCAACAAACATAAACGATTCGTTAATTTGTTGTAAAAGCGACATCACGTTTAAGCGAAGCATGTAGCTTAAAGTAACCAGATTTTAACATTTGTGAAGCGGAACAACATTTTCAAATCCCCGGTGCCTCTACCACCAGGGATTTGAATTGTCTTATTGCTAAGAAATTGTTCAAGAGCGATATTGTACCTGTATTATCAAATAATGTATTGTAAGCAATGTGACCCCGATATTGAAGTTAGTGTTTATCTAAACTTGGACACGGTATCACAAGGTGATGATATATTTGATGAGATATTTTAAATGAATTAGCTATTTGAGCGAGGAAGGAAACAGTGGAAGAGGTAATCGGCAATTGTGGATGCCAATTCTAAAAAATAAGAGAATATATTGAATTGTGGAAGTTAATGGAATTCATATTTTCTCTTCAATGGACTCATTGTGGTGCGACAAGAGAAAGCGTCTGATCGTGTCAAAACTGAATTATCAATTTGCAAACAAAAGCAGACAAATCAACTTTTAATAAGCTTTTAAGCTTCAATACCCTATAAGAGTGTGGGGTCTATGTAGCCCCACGCTAAACAGGGTGTGAGGTCTATGTAACCCCACGCTAAACAGGGTGTGAGGTCTATGTAACCCCACGCTAAACATGATATGAGATCTATGTTGCCCCACGTTAAAGAGGGTGTGAGGTCTATTTTGAATCAGATTTTATCAGCTTTTATCAGCTTTAATCAGCTTTAATCTCATTGTTGGGTGAGTTGGGTTGGGTTACGGAAGGTTAAGACCAAGGCGCGCTTAATTCCGTAACCTAACCCAACTAACCTAATGCTGTTTAAAAATGGGGCGGGGGTGGGAACCGGAAGTGGTCAAGGTCACCGGAAGTGGCCAAGGTCACCGGAAGTGGCCATGGTCGCCGAAAGTGGTCAATGTCGAGGTCAGAGGCGGAGGTGGGCCTAGAACGAATCATCTTTCCCTACTGACAAGACAAGACAAGAGAAGACCGGACAAAACCAGACAAGACCAGACAACACCAGACAAGGTTATTCCAGAAATCAGAAAAATTAACTCTTTGAGGTTTTTAAAAAAGTTGTCAAGAAATCATCAGATAGCGCATTCGATGTCTTCGTAAAGAATCAATTTTGGCACTGACTCTGACGTCCAAATCAGAAATAAGAATTCTTTAAATTTCGTGACGACATCATTGTGAGTGATTAAATTGTTTCCGTCGTTTATTTAGAGTTTAATGTTTAGTTTTGTAACCGATTACAATATTCTCCAAACATCGCGAAAATTGAAACAGTTTCAAACGCAAACATTTACATATCGTGTGATTTGTTACCCACATTTATTATTTCAAATGTAATGTAAACGTTTTAAATTTTGCACGCGAGCAATTCGATTCGAACACATGCTCTCAAGTCCGTTATCAAGATGCATGCAAAGTAAAATTACATTTTGATTGCTCTGGCGTTCCGTAAATGTGCGATATCCTGGGTGTACTGCCAAAAGTGACCAAGTCAAAAACTGCCAAAAATGAAATAATATGCCCAACACCAGTAATCAAAGCCAATCATAACCTTCTAACATGTCCAAGTCATAACCAAGTCTTTTAGACCAGAAGTCATGTTTGTCAATTTTTGAGCGGGTCATCTTTGGCCGTTCACCCACGATATATTTGTATGTGTGCAACGAACATCATGCTGGACACGTTGTGCAAGAATGAAGTCGTTGCCTACCCCACTCACCGTCGACCTCTTGCGTCTCTTCGTCTTCCACCACCCTCTCCTCGAAATCTTTCTCCACTTTCACGTCCACTACCGGAGGAACGCTCGGTTCACCCTCGGCGAAATCACTATCGTAGAAGGAATCCGAACTGGGGTGATCCTAAACAAAACAAGAAAATAACTTAAACCTTTTTACGCGAGTTTGACTCACTGATAACGAGCTTGCAGAGCGTTGAATATCTTGCACGTTTAAAGTCTCCGCTTCCTGCAACCATTCATCCACGTTAACACCTCCTGCTCGTAGATATTCAATCCTCGCCTCCGCTTTCATCTTCGACGTCTCTGATCGCCGGATGCTCTGTTTCATATCTTCGATTTTGGTTTCTAAATCCGGTCCGTTCTGATCATTGGGATCAACCTGAGGGATTAAATAATTTAATGTAAAACCATTTCATATAAAGTAATTGACCTTTTGACCAGCCTCTCTAAGCGCGTTGTAAATTTGTAATTTCCTCACGCAATCTTTAACGTTGTTGTTTTCTCGTGCTATTTTCGTGGCCCATCTTCGGGCTTCTTTGCTCAACGTAGCAGCTGCTGCATCGTGGTCAGCAGTTATATATTCAACGGGATCGCTGTCGCAAGGTTCGTAATCGTATTGGATGTGTTGCTTGAGTACTGGATAATATAAATAGATGCACTGAAGATTGTATTCTCGGGTTAATTGTTTGGCTTGATCCCTGATGGTGGAGAACGAATTCTGCATGGCGGAGCAAGTTAAAAGTTCCGTTCTGCCCATGAGCATAAGAAACTCGGCCACTTTATCAAAAACGTTACTTTCCATCGTTGTCATAGCTAGCTGAAGATCCACCACGAAATATCTATTCTGGTGGGCGTTCGCCGCTGCTAAACACAAGAGATAATCGTTCCTTGCTCCGGTTGATTTCTCTTCGAGTTGCTCCCGTTTGGACGAAAACTTTGCACTGTTCTTCTGTAAGGAGGTTATCGATTGAAAAAATGATCCTTTTTTCTTTTTTAATCTGAAACAAAAACAGATTAAAATGGATTTACCAGCAAATTGTAGATTAACACTCACTTTTCTTCGATATCCCTAGCTTTATCTCTGACATCGTGTGCACAGTGTTCTTCGTCGAAATAAAGTTTCTTAGTTTTATCCACGTCTTGTACACAGAGTTGAAGTTCCTTGTGAACCATAGTTAATTGTTCCACACACTTAGATAATAAAGAAAAAAAGATTGAATTTATGATTTTAATGTTGGTATTGATGACTTACTTTCCTAGAAGCTGCTAGTTTATGCGATCTCAATACTTTGGCTTCCTCTGAAATTTGTTGTTGGAAAACTTCCACGGCGGCTAACCGAGCCCGTGCCAACTTCTCGTTTTCTTCCAATACCGTTCTCCACACATTCCACATGTTCCTTTCACAAAAAAATATATCTCTTAAACGTTTCACAATTTCGTGTAAAACTTACCATTTTTCTTCGCCGCCTTCCAATTTGATGTCGGGTATGTTAGGAATTTTTTTGTTGAGATAAGCTGAGGAAATCTTGAGTAACGCCTGAAAGAAATCGGTGTGTTTGAAAGCGAAATATTTGCGGTTGGTTTGATAAAATTTACTTCGGAATAAGAACGTTCGATCGCACATCGCTTGATAATAAATGTCCGTATATCTTCAAGCAAATCGCACTCGTGCTGGTTCTTGGCTAACAACTTCGCTATTTGTTCCGAGTGCAGATTCTTCAAGAACTTCGCGTAGTTGCCCTGGAATATATCACACAAACATGGAGAACGTAAATGATATTTTGTAAATAAATTTTGGAATGTGTAAGAGTGTTTGTGCTCTGCGAACCTTTCTTGGAGGAGGCTGCATGATGATACCGTTAAATATACACGAAATCTCATTCACACGAAAGGATCACTCACCGCTCCCGACAACTCCGACTATATCTACCTATTGATTCTAACACCCACAGAACGAGAGCGACGGCGTCGCGACGTTCGACTCGCGCATATTGGGCCAAAACGCTAACCGCGTACTGGGTATTGATATTTCCGATACCTTTCTGATTTTTAAAATGTCAAACATTCTTTTCAACAAATATCAACAATATATTATTTATGTAACTCACAATACAAAATTATTCAAAATTTGCGAATTATACGCAAATATTTCTAATTTATATTCTGACATTGTCAAAATACCTTAAATGTTGTTCATTATCCTAACCTAATGTAACCTGACATTGTCAAAATTGACATTTTCAAAAGACAGACAAGACTAGATAGACAGGACTAGACAGACAAGACTAGACAGACAAGACAAGAACTAACCCCGCCTCCCGCCCCCAAAGACCAGAAAAACGTGTTTTAATCCAGAATTTGCATCACGCTCCTCCCCCTTACATTTCCAAAGCAGTCATCGGGCTCCTCCCCCTTACATTTCCAAAGCAGTCATCGGGCTCCTCCCCCTTACATTTCCAAAGCAGTCATCGGGCTCCTCCCCCTTACATTTCCAAAGCCGTTATCGGGCTCCTCCCCCTTACATTTCCAAAGCAGTCATCGGCATTCATTCATTTTGCCGGGCGCGCCGTCAATCGCCGTGCCCCCCTTTACATCAAGTACAATAAATTTGTGCTCCCCCTTCGCACAAAGAGGGGCCCGGCGGTTGACACGCGCGGCTCACACGTGGTAACCCCTGGGCCCGTCTCGCGCTCATGCCTTTCATCCTTCTCTTTTCTCTTCATTATATACCCAATCATACCTGTCAGCACGCCCCATTCATACTCAATGCGGAGCATGATCCTCACTATGCTCTCCTTGTTAACATTCTCCCCCACACTGCGTTCTGCCTCGCTGCTCCTCTTTCGCACCCACCTCATACATTCAAAGACCTATGATCCGCTGTGTCATCATTAGCTCGACAGTACCTACAGTGCGCCTCAATCAGTTTGCCACCAGGTAAGACCCAAAACATCCATGCCCCGTCAGCGCCTGGTCGAGGTGATAATTTACCTCCCCGTGCCCACGGTTGACCCATTTATCAATTGCCTGGTCCAGGCTCCCTTTTCGGACTCCTCCATCGCTATTGCCATAGGCGCATTGTTTCATCCATTTCAGTTTTTGGATCATTACCTTCACACACACTCTTACCCTTTCCTCCGCCAGAAGGTCTAACGGGATGACTCCAACAACGACCGCCACGGTGTCCCCAGAAACAGTTCTGTATGCACTGCACACACGCAGCAGCATACACCTTTCCACTCTCATCAGTCTCTGTCTCTGTAACATTTAATCCTGAAAGCACTTATCCATGCCGGCACCCCATACCCCATATAACCCTCCTCTTGGAAGCCAACGGCCCACCTATGTTAGGCATCAGCCGTCCAAGGGCTTTCGCACTCGCTATTAGTAGATAGGCTAGGACAGTTCTGGGCCAGAATCCCATAAGGATTTACATAGGGGTCTGAATTCACATTTTTTCCGGTCAGGTGTCTGGTTCTAATCGCCAATACCTGTTTATTATCTGATTATACCTGATTACTACCTGTTTAAACCTGTGTATTAGCTGATTAAACCTGTTTTTAGTTAATTACTACCTGTTTAAACCTGTCATAGAAAATACTGTATGAACAGGTATTGGCGGTTTGCGCATGCGCCAGAACCAAACACGTGACCGGAAGAAATGTGAATTCAGACCCCTATGTAAATCTTTATGGGATTTTGGCCCAGAACTGTCCTAGCCTATCTACTGCTGTTGCCTTGAACACTACCCGGTTGACCTGTTCGGACACCCTGAGGTTTCGCTGAAGCTCCACCCCAAGGTATTTCAAAGACTCCCGAGCCGGTACGTCCGCTGTTCCCACTCGCACGATCAGTTCACGCAACTTTCTTCGTCCAATCAGCAGAACCGCCTCTGTTGTATGAGGAGCCAGGGCAAGCCCCTTTCCCCCATCCACAGGTCAATCCCACTAATTGCCTCATTCATTTTACGCATTCAGGCTTTCTTCCGTTCTGGCGACAGCGACAATCGCCAAGTCATCTGCGTACCCGACGAGTGCAACTACGTCTGGCAGCCTCAGTCTCAGCACCTCATCATAAAATATGTTCCACAGAATCGGTCCAAGAACCGAGCCCTGCGGAACACTTTTTTTTTTTTAGGAGGAAGGGGAAACCTTTTATAGGCACCCACTACCTGGTTAGTGTGGTCTCCTCCTTCTCTTCCAGAGATAGTATACCCACTAAAACCACCTCCCCCCGGGATCAGTACTCCACTTCGGGACTGCGTTAGCATTACTTCAAAGTGGTGATCCTTTCCATCACGGCTGCCCGTTCCTGGACAGCAACCTGACCTTTCTTTCATCGTCGTCTTTTGTTCGAAGTATCGTGGCGCACATCGTTGCTACTGCTTTCCAGTTGTCCTCGCCTTTAATCATCAGCTGGACCATATTAGAGGAGTTGATAGGCTCTCCCACCGCCCGCTCCGTTGTAGTTCTGATTTCAGCCCATTGCGGGCATTCGAAAGTAGTATGTTCAGCTGAGTCTGTCCTTTGGCAGTATCTGCAGCTGTCACTTTCAGCCTTTTCAATCCTTTTAACATATGAGCCAAAGCTTCCGTGTCCGCTCAGCACTTGTGTTAAGTGGTAGTTAACCTCGCCATGAGTGCGCTTCAGCCATGGCTCAATTTCTGGTATGAGAGTTCTGGTCCAGTTCCCTTCCTTGGCGTCGTTCCACCGTTTCTGCCATCTGCTTATGAGTTCACTTCTGTGTCGAGCCATCCCTTCTGTATTTGTGTCTTAATTGCTGGCCCGTTCCTCAGCCATTAGGTCAATCGGCGGGACTGCCGCTATGACTTGTAGCGCCACAATTTGACACCGTGCGGTAAGCGCAGCATATGCTTATTAACATGCTGCGTTGTGTTTTTATTAGTATGTTTTTGTTTGTGGCTGCATGTAGCGACTCCACCCAGGCCGGTACAGCGTAAAGGAGGTTGGAATTAACGATCTCAGTTAGTAGCCTTTTTGCGTGCATATTTGGGCCATTTATTTTGGACATCAACTTTTACGAAGTGCTGTACCTGCACGTTTGGCTTTCACTGCTACATTTTGGACGTGCCTGCTCCAGGAAAGCCGCTGGTCGATATGGACGCCGAGGTCTGCGGAACACCTGCACTTATCTTGAAGGTTTTTCCTTCGGCAGTCACCATCTCCCTATCACTCAGGTAGCTGCCTACCATCTTCCGAAGTTAGGGAGCTACCCACTTGATTCCGCCCCTTAAGAACTAGAATTAGAATTGAAAGCATTTTTCGCATCTAGGGTTACAAGCACACAGTAGCTGTGGATCCGCCATGGAACAATATGGGTTCAGGAGCGGCCGCACTACGACGAACGCAATGATGCGAGTGATAGAGAGAGAGAGGTTAGCCAATACGGGTCATTTGCTAACCTCGCTCTCTCTCTATCACTCGCATCATTGCGTTCGTCGTAGTGCGGCCGCTCCTGAACCCATATTGTTCCTCCGAAAGACCCCCTGCTCTCTCGAGATCCTCCTTTATTCCAGCTCGGATCATGCTCTCAAACATCTTCGCTATCCCATTCAGTAAACAGATTGGCCTGTATTTGGCTTCCTCTCCTTCTTTCCATTCTTTTTCAATCATAACCAGTCACCCCTTCTTCCACTCCTTGGGGAAACTGCCATTCATCATCTCTTCATTCATCATTCTCAGACACATGTCCTCGCACACATGCCCGAACACCTTGCACGCCTCGGATGGAACGCCGTCAGGACCCGGCGCCCGCCCTAGTTTTTGCGTCCCCAACCAGCAATCGAACCCAGGTCTCCCGCATTGCCAGGCGGGTATGTTGTCAAATACACTACCGAGGAGGACAGACAGGAAAGACTAGACAAACAAGACTCACTAAACACCCTATTCCACTTTGCCCTAGTTGTTGCCTCCCGTCCGGGAATCGAACTAAACCCCCTTGTTTGGACCGTGTCTCACGAAAATCAAAATTTTCCAGTTTTAAAACAGGGCTGGTCTAATCATGATTAGGTTAGGTTAGGTTTTTATGGGTTCCGGGAAATTGGGTCCATCTGTGGCTGCGGTTTGCTCCAGATTGATAACCAACTCCGTTGCCTTAAAATTCAGTTGGCAAAGTAGTTCAAATAAAAAACGATGTTTCAGCCAATTGATGATGGCGAAATTACTCTGCAGTAAGTTTATTTCTTTAAAACTGAACATTTTTATATTTTTGACAGATATTTTTACCTATAGAGACTTTAAAAAAGATTGGCGGAGAGAAATGGACGATAAAAGAAATAGAAGAGACTCTGGCGAAATGGCTTATTCAAAGTCCAACCAGAGAGAGTCGAGCCAAAACAGCAAATGCCGAAGTTTCCTCGGATAATGAGGATAACAATAACATTAGTATATTAGCAATAAGAAGCAAGAAGAATAAAACTAAAAATATAATTTTCTCTTTTTCAATATTCAATATATTCCTGTAACATTCCTGCAATATTCGAAATATTCCTGCAATGTTCGCAATATTCCTGCAACATTCATGCAACGTTCACAATATTCCCGCAACGTTTTTGCAACGTTCACAATATTCCCGCCACGTTCCTGCAATGTTCGTAATGTTCCCGCAACGTTCCTGCAATGTTCGTAATGTTCCCGCAACGTTCCTGAAATGTTCGTAATGTTCCCGCAACATTCCTGCAATGTTCGTAATGTTCCCGTAACGTTCCTGCAATGTTCGTAATGTTCCCGCAACGTTCGTAATGTTCCCGCAACGTTCGTAATGTTCCCTCAACGTTCCTGCAATGTTCGCAACATTCCCGCAACGTTCCTGCAATGTTCGCAACATTCCCGCAACGTTGCTGCAATGTTCGCAACATTCCCGCAACGTTCCTGCAATGTTCCGTGCAACGTTCCCACAACATTTCTGAACGTTGAAGAGAGGCGGACATAGGAATGTTGTAGGAATGTTGCGGGAAGGTTGCAGCAATGTTTAACGTTGCGAAAGTAACATTGCTGCAACATTCCCGCAACATTCAACGCTGACTGGGCACTTACCTGTTAGGGCTGCTCGCGTCTTCGCCACGTGTGATCGTCCTTCCGGCGCCTTTTTTAAGGGAGGAAATGGGGATAATAAGTGTAGGGATTCCCTTAAAATTGTTGTCTTCCAGACGTTGGATGCCGCTTCAGCCCTTTAGGCTCGTGATTACACCCCTGGTTAATTTGACTAAAAACGAGAAACTTAAAGATGCGTGCACGTGTCGCTCGAGCTTCGTTCGCGCTTCGATTCTTGTCTCTACGCTTCACGCACTCCAAGCATACTGCCGCTAATATATAAATTCGCGACGAAATTAATTGATAAATCGCGCGATTTCGGCCCAGGTCGATACACTTTTCCGCCGAAATCGATTCAAATGTTAAATTTAAAATACAGATTTACTAAAATTGGCGCGAACACCCCTTTTCCACTTGGCTTGTATGCTCCATCCCTGTATCGTATATTTCGCATTCCTTCGGGGTGGGCAACCCGGACGGTTAGTGCAGCCCTGGTTGAAAATGTCTCTGCCTCGGCGGGGAATCAAACCCCAGTCTCCTGCTAAATAGCCGAATAGAACAGATATAGAAGACAAACAACACTAGACATTTCTCAAGTTGACCGAATTTGACACTTTGTGAAAGGAGTAATCCGCCAATATACCCATCAAGATGTTGGAGAGTGATAAGAAACAGCAGACTTCGCGGTTAATTTGAGATATGGGGCATCATAGATATAGGCAACCCAATGTACGCATTGTGGGGATACAAGATACAACAAAACACATGGAGGTAGGAAAAATAAATTTGAAAGGGTTATATAAAAATTGTTTAAACTATTGAAATTTTTTTCTTATTTAGGAACGAGAAGTCGCGATATGTGGTCCTGATTTTTCTGCTCCTAATATAACCTAATCTAGCCATCCATTTTGTTCAAATCTGTAACTGCGGTCGCGTTTTTTTACCTCGCAAACGAGGTTTTATGTCAATTTCCGTTAGTTTGAATTGTGGCACAGGGGGCGCTGAACGTATCTCCCCATATCTCTATGATGCCCCATATCTCACATTAACGGACTTCGCTTCTACCTGTGTATTGAGCACGAGCGTAGCCAGGGTTTTATTTCGGGGGGGTTTTAAGAAAATTCAATAACATAAATGCACCAATTTACTTTCTGAAACTGACCTAACCTAACTTAACCTAACCTAAAGGCGGCGACAGTGAGCTAACCTAAGGGCAACTAAAGTTATCTAACCTAAGGGTAACGAAAGTAGGCTACCCTAAGGGCAACTAACTTGATCTAACCTAAGGGCAACGAAGGTGTGCTAACCTAAGGACAACTAAAGTGATCTAACCTAAGGGCAACGAAAGTGAGCTAACCTAAGGGCAACTAAAGTGATCTAACCTAAGGGCAACGAAAGTGATCAAACCTAAGCGCAACGAAATTTCGAATTGGGAATTGTGATTTGCGAATTGTGAATTTCGAATTTCGAAATTCTAAATAGGTTTAGAATTTAGGATTCGACTTTCGGTTTCGACTTTCGATAGAGCGGCGATACAAACGTAAAAGCTTGCGAAAAGAAAAGCCGCCTCTGTTGATTGCGTCCTGCAATTTCTTATACGTATTTTTATTACGAAATTATTAGATGTAAATTTGAAAAGTTTTAATAACATTCCCCTTTGGGACAGCTTTACTAATTAACCCTTAAATGGACGATTTTTTTTTTACGTTTTGTAAAAATATATTTGTGTAATAGACATGTATTACTGTCTAGGAAAAATGAGTAAAAAAATCTAGACATGAATTTACTATTTTTTTTTTGCAATAATGTGAGTGTTGTTTATAAACTACATTGCGCATTCAATGACATTTTGCAAGTATAAGTAAAATAAGAGTGGATATTGTTTTTGAAATGTGTTTATTTATTCTAAATTATGATATTTATAAAAACAATTGCTTTTTTTCGTATCACATAAAGATACACGACATTTTTGGCACATTTTGAACGTAAATCCTGAACATTTCGGGAATTTGCACCTCTGCTGCTTATCCAGCCAAACTGCCCAATGACATGTCTGATCCAATCTGACGTCTTTCAAAGGAATTGCTTGAGCTGGTCCTCGGAACTTCTTCGTTACAAGTTCTCTTTGTATTGTGCTCCCACTAGGTCGACCACGTTTAGCGCCATTTGCAGGTAGACCCAATTTGCAGAGGGTTTCGGCAAGTTCTAGTCTAAATGTACCCAAATTGAGAAGTTGATCATTTCCTTTTATATTATTTACCTTCTTGAACATAACCCATGAATTTATAACTGCGAGGTCCAGGAAATGATAAAATAAGCGCATGGTCCACTTGCGGCTCTTCATTGTGATGTGATAACGACCTATAAATGAATCTAATAAGTCCACGCCCCCCATGTGAGCATTGTACTCCTTGATGACTTTGGGGCATGGAATAGCAACTCTCTCTTTCTTCGATTTATCAAAGCGCGTGACTGTGGTTGCTGGTTCTGCTCCTACGTAAGTGGAAAGAAGGTTAACGGGCTTGTTATCTTTCCACACAACAGCACTTACGTCAATATCATCCACAGTCGCCACGTTTTCCTCATAGAATCCTCTGGGTACGTTCTTTTTCATTATAGTGTTTTTGTCAGGCAATTTGCAGTTTCTCAATCGGTTTACTCTTACTGTTCCCAGTGAGAAAATTCCTTCCTTAGCTAAATAGGTGACGAGAGGCACAGAAGTATAGAAGTTGTCGAAGTATATAATGTGATTCACATTGCGTGGTACCATTCTAGCTAACCTGACGACTGTATTTCCAGACTCTCCCAAATCTGGCTCACCAGGTAAGATGTTATTTTTGGAGCCCCCTCCACTGTAAACCTCAAATCTATGAGCATATCCTTGTAGACTGCAGATGAGATATAATTTGAACCCCCACTTGTGGGGTTTATTGGGCATGTATTGTTTTATGTAATGGCTCATTTTGGTTGCACACATCTGCTCGTCTATGGAAAGCCTTTGGTCTAAGGGAACCTTTCCAAACTGGGAGTTGAGCATTTCCTCAAGAGGTCTTATTTTGAATAGCCTGTCATAGTCTGGATGATCTTTGGGTAAGCATAGCGTATTGTCGGCAAAATGGAGAGTGGATCTTATTTTTTCAAATTTTTTTAACGGCATCGTATTTTTTATGTGATCATAACCAAATTTATCACTCCAGTAAGCCCTGGTGTTTGGAAATTTTATGACTGAGGTGTAAATCAGAATGCCTAGGAATTTATTTAGGATATTTTCATTTATAATTTCAGGATTGGATATTTGTTTCTGGACCGCGTATAAGTTACTTTGTTCTACAATTTGCTTTTTTAGATCTGATGTAAAATAAAATGAAAAAAAATCATACGGCGTGTTACAAGACATCAATGCTTCCGTTATCTGAGTTTCTCCCCTAAAAATAAGGCTGTCTTTAGCAGTAACAAGATTCCGTTTTCGCCAAACCAGATGTCGCTTAGAAATTTCTTGTGATCTACTCTGGGGTACTGCTTCTCCGGCTTCCAAAATAGGAGGGTCTGGCATATTTTGATCGTTGTCAATTACGAGAGGAGGATCAGCATCCACTTCATCAGACTGGGCATTCTCACCTTCATCACTATTTTCAAGGTCCCGAAGAACATCTCGAGCTGTTTGATAATAGTGACCTTCATCCTCTACTTCGGAGTCCGAGCCGTCTAAGCCATCTTCTGAATCTTCAAGAGTTTCTAAATACTTTGTAATTTCGCTTTCTAGTAATCGCGGCATGCTGAAAAGCAAAATAAAAACCCTTCACCAAACATGCATTTCTTTAGCAGGCAATGCGCATTGTAGTTTTCCTACAACATACCAGATTTCGCGTAATTCGACAGTAGCATCAAGTAATTTTCAATGTTTTACAACATGAACATGTAATTGAAGATATAATCAAGCAAATAAAAATATGTTATATACTTACATTATATTTTATCAAAGTCCGAACACAGCTTCAAAACTTAGTTTCGAGCCACTAGAAAAGTTTTCTTCAAAGTGACATTTGACATTCATTTATTTTTAATGCATAAAAATATTGGATAGTGCCAACATTAAAAAAAGTACAAAATTCGTTCAGAAATAAGAACTAGTTGTCAAAATTAACAAAAAAATAAAATAAAGATAATTTTATCTGTGATGTTTAGTATGTTGTTTAAAAACAACATTGTCCATTTAAGGGTTAAATGATTAATAAATAATGATAATTAATTAATTTCCAAAGTGGATGTTAAAATTTTTCAAATTTGAGTAGGCATTGTCTGTGTGACTGTTATAAATAGTTGTCAATTATTAAATGTAGTTACACAAAATGTTTAGAATATTATTTCGTCTTAAAAACTATTTGTGATTCTGAAAAGAACCATTTGTTTTGTAGTTGTTGCTTGTGTGGAATTCTTCTGAACGGTTTCTACTTCCGGCTTCTGCTTCCGGCTTCTACATCCGGTTTTCCACTTCCGGTTTCCACTTCCGGATTCCACTTCACGTTGCTACTTCTAGTTGTTACTTCCGGTTGCTACTTCCGGTTGCTACTTCCGGTTGCTGCTTCAGGTTGCTACTTCCTGAGGCTACTATGGGGGGGGGGGGGTTGTACCCTCAAACCTCCCCCCCGGCTACGCCCATGGTAGAATTTCTTTGAATTATGTAGCAATATTCTTTAGTGCCTAAATTATCTTAATAATCACAAAATTACAAATATGATAATTAAATTTATCTAATTTTTGTATTATAATTTTGCAGAAGCCTCGGAAGCAATTATAAAATATTCGAGTGCCGCGGAAAGTTTCTTGAAACGAAAAACTGTGACTCGAGATATATTGACTGTTGTATATATACGACTCGAGATATATAACATTTATGTTACGTTTTGCATATTTCCGGGGGGTTTGAACCCTCAAAACCCCCCCTGTGGCTACGCCCATGGTATTGAGCAACATTGTTAATCTAAATTGACTGAATCTTTTTCTAAAATATTCAACACCATCAAACTTTAAATATTTAAATGTTTTATAAAAAAAAATGGAACTATCTGTATTACTTTTAGTTTCATTGCAGTATGAAATAAAGAAGTTATATTGCCGCACCCTGTATAAACAAAATTAGTTGATAAAGTAAGTTAGAGGCGCTGTAATCAACAAACTGTCAGTCTGTTATTGGGAGATGTCATTCTATTATAGGCATATTGTCATATTTTCATTCTTCGATAGTTTCTTGCTCAGTAAATCATTCTATTTCTTACTTTAATGTTTGATTCAAATGATTTTATCTTGAAACATGTATATTAATTAAAAGTAAGGTTATAGTGACGTTCCCATTGAAAATGGACAGCAATTATGTACAGATAAAGGAGATGAGACCTGGCTTAAAAAACATAAATGTAGTATTTATTGTGTTAGAGGTAGGTATGCCTACTTTGACGAAAGAGAACAGAGAAGTTAGAACGTTTAAAGTAGCCGATCAAAGTGCTTGTATAAATGCTAGTGTTTGGGATGAACCGGGTCAATTGTTAGTACCAGGTGATATAGTTCGTTTAACCAAAGGCTATGTTAGTGTGTGGAGAAATTGTCTGACTCTTTATACAGCCAAAGGTGGTGAGCTTCAGAAAATCGGGGAGTTTTGTATGGTCTTTAACGAGAATGTTAACATGAGTGAACCTAATTCTGTTCTGCCACCTTTAGCCCCATTAGGTGCGCCCCCTAATAACGCCCCCTTAAATAATGGAACTAATAATGGTGCAGGTAGAATTGGTCCGACCAATCCACCTGTCACTACCTCCACTGTAGTTCATAATAATTCAACTGGAACAATTAAACCTCCTCAAAATACTAATAGAATTACCGGGAATGGACCACCACAAAACGATAATCAAAAAGCAAGAATTAGAGGATCCCGAGGTGGCCAGCATCGCAATCGTCATAGAACATAATTATAATTTTTATACAGAAGATTTTCGGATGGATGAATGTTTATATTTTAAATTTTGAAGATGTTTTCATTTTTTTTTTCTTTTTAATAAAAAAAAAAAAAATAAGAAAACATTTTTACCTAAATATTAGATTTTTATAATTGTCGTAGATTCAGCCGTAATTAATTTTAGTTACCAAACGGTAACTCATGTTGTTATTAATTCAAATTTTCTATCAATTTTATTCTGAAAGAGACTGGTAGACATTAGTTTTCGACATTTTAAATTAATAAAGATTTACAATATTTCTTTACTATTTCTATGGTTTTCTTTATATTTTGCCATTTTTTACTAAAACATATTGATTTTGTAACTAGGGTGAAAGGTTGTCAATATTACTTAAGAGCATTCGCTCAAGAGTGAAGTTGACAATTTTGCCCATGTTACAATGTTTTTTATCACTCATGCGAGGCGAGGTAGTTTGGGGTCCAGGTGCCATCCAAAAAAAATTTAACCAAAAATGAAGATTTGCTTTTTCAATTGTCTCTGGTGGTGTGGATTCACCATAAGAACTGTCCTCAGTCTCCGGTATCACCATAGAATTTACACTCTCAATTTCTGACACTTCATGTCACTATTTTAATACTGAAGTCTTGATTGTATTCATTTTGCTTGCTTGTTTTAATGTAACCTAGCGATATTGACAATTTATCGCACTAAAAAACGTGCACCAAGATAGTACTATGTGCATGAGTGATAAAAAAATATGAATGCTTCCTGTTAAAAATTTTGAAAAGAAAATAATTCTTATTTATTAAACAATAATAGCACTAACATAACATTTAGGAATAAATCAACATAACACAAGATTATAAAAGAATTATTTTATTATAATAACTATAATTTAAGTTTTAATTACTAACAGGAGTAGAGTGTCGCAGTTGATAATTCCTGACAATACACAAATCTCTCGCCATATTTGATCTTCCATGAACAGTTTGTAAATCATGTAATTTAACAAGTAAAATTGGAGTAAACATTTCCGGCAAAGTCTTCAGCAGTTCAGACACCAGAGAAGGCGAAACTGCACTTAATACTATTCGATTAGTAGCTGTAGCTCTGACGTCTACTAAACTTTGCAATAAATGGAACGTGAAATACGTTTGTTGAGTGATATATCCATCTTGCATATGCGATTCAAAGCTGGACAAAAGATGTTTTAGTGCGTTTACAACAGCATCTACACTTCGAGGTTTTTTAGGCTGTGGTTGATCTTCATTCACAGGTTTATCCAAAGCTGTATACACACAATGGCTTGTTAATTTCGCCAAAGCAGAAAGTTGAGGTTCCATTAACCCATCCGTTTGTAAACTATTGTAGAGTAATTGCGGTAAAGTATGCGTTAAAAGTTGAATGGTACAACCTCTAATATCAACATGAAATGTAGCCAAAGCTATTTCAATTCCTCTCTCTAGTTGATCCGTATATCGTAACTGAAGCAGTTCTTGTAAGATTGCTGTTACTAACCATCTAGCTCCAGCTGTTTCTATTAAACAATGAATATTTCTAGCCGAAGAATGATCTAACCAACCTCGCTCTATAGCCCCAATCCAAGCTGTATGCAACTGCTCCGTAGCAGGTTGTTTAGACACCAAATGCCTTCCACTTTTTGGTTGTAAAGGCAATTGAATATCCCTTTGCATCTTTCTAATAATCTCGCAAGTTAATTGCCATCGTTCACTATCATCTTCAGTTGGAGGTGTTAGCAATTGCTGCACCATATTAACAGGTTTTAGTAGAGTGTCTTGTGGAGCAGTTCTCATATAAGCACAAAGCCAAGCAGCAGCTGCCAAAGGCAAGCAACACATTTTACCTCTGACAGCATCCAAAATCCGTTTAACATCAGCAGGAGCTAAAACTCCTTGCTCCCAAGCTACCAACACCTCCCTCATCACCCCTGCCATACTAAACAACACATCACTCCATTTAATATTACTCCCCAAAATCTCAGATTCACCCTCGTTAAATTGCCTCAACAATTGCTTAACAGTCGCGGGGTCGCACAGCCTCAATAACTGATCGGGAGCTTTAGGCCTTTCTGCTTCAACCATACAAGATGACACCCAACATTCTAACAAAGAATCTCCCCCTGCATCTAATACAGAATCTGCCCCATAATTTTGAACTATTGCTACTAACATCAAAAAACTTATATCAAATAATTGTGCTCTATTTTTATCTCCCGCTTGTTTGGAACATTCATTAAATCTTATGAGCAGTTGAACCAAAGTTTTTAACTGCCCTTGCACAGTTGCAACAGCCAAAATCAGTTCGAAACTTTTCCCTGTTAATACTTGATGTAACATACCGAGTAAAGCATCTTGAATTTTATGATAATCCGTGGAGAGGGTTTTTAAAATCCCAGCTAGAGTAGGTTCAGCACAGATAATTACTTTCGGTATTCCCGCAGCTGCATCAAGTTTTGGACAGGCTGGAGGTTGTCTACTACTCGAAAGTTGTTGAGATTGTACTTCGGTTAATAACCGAACTTTAACTAATTCTCCAAGAAGACAATCTAAGCTTGAACATGAAGATTGCGCATCCATTGCATCTAATAACGGAGAATGTTGTAACAGCATTTCTACGCCTGTTGCTACACTTTCTCCAATACGCAATTCAACCTGAAACACATGATAATAACAAATATTTAAGTATTTTTTTTTACTGTACTTACCAAAACATGAGGAACTTTTATGAAAGCAAAAGCCCCCCATTGGCTTTCATGTTGAGTTTGACTGACATCATTCAAACATAGCAAGCTACCTCTCATCAACTCACTACATAATCTTGCATCGCTAATACGTTTCAATGTTTGCAGCAACCTCAGCCTTTGAGCTAGATGTGTAGTGGAAGTTCCAGGATTACCTAATAGTTGTATAGCTAACCAAGCTTGTATTAAAGATCCAGGAACTGGATCAACAATTGGAACCGGTGCAATAACTTCTGGTCCAATTCTCTTTAAAATTCTGATGACGTCGGTTAAATACTCTTGCCCTTCTAATTCCTGACAAAGTTGACACATTTCTTTAAATAAGTCTGGTTCACTGAATTTAGCCAAGCACATCATAGCTACATAGAAATGGTCTTTTAATAGCCCCCTTAAGATACGCGATGCTTTTTCTTGTAGATCTACAACGTGTTGCATAGCTTGTAGAAGCCATACCGTGGTTGCCAGAAGGGCCACAGCTAACTTTGTTTCTTCAGATTTTCCACAACAAGTTACAGCTGGTAATACGCCCTCTAAAAAGTCCAGCAAACTACTTAAACAGTGCGTTTTTTGAAATTGATTAAACTTGGCTAAACGAGACAGGACAGCTGCATGGGATACTAGTTGAGCACTTAAGGAGTGCTTTAAATAGCTAAGTACCAGTTGGTTAGCTCCAGAACCTACTATGGCTTGTTGTAAAATGCAATCGGCTAAGTTATAAACGTCTCCACTTACGCCTCTTGGTAAAACCGTTTTAATATTTATACCCCACTGGACGTCAGACCATCTCTCTCTCCATGCTCTTAACAATAACGCTTTAAGACAGCTTGTCTTACTAGTAGTTTTTGATTCCATTATAAAATATTGAACATAATTTTGTAGGTTAACAATTGTAATGTCACTAGTTTGACGGTTTGTTTATATTGTTCTTTTATTCCTTACAGAGAAGAGAAGTAGTAGCAGGCCCGTTTACAACTTCACAGCTATTTGAAAGTTTTGTGCTTACGTATTGTAGTGGAAAGACATAGGCGGGGTGTAAAATAATTAGAATAAATTTCGTCTTTCTAGATCTAATTTTCCTGTCATAGAACTGTCAATATTTCATAAATGTCTTTCTACAAAAACTTTGACACAAATCTGTCTAAATTTAACAAATTTCGTCGTTTTAGATCTAATTTTCCTGTCATCGACCTATAAAAATTTTATAAATGTCGTCTTTCTACAAAAACTTTGACACAAGTTTGTCTAATTTAAAAAAAATCGTCTATCTAGATCTAATTTTCTTGTCATAGAACTGTCCAAATTTCATAAATGTTTTTCATAAAAACTTTTACATAAATCTGTCTAAATTTAACAAAATTTGTCTTTCTAGATCTAATTTTCCTGTCATCGAACTGTCAAAATTTCATAAATGTCGTCTTTCTACAAAAACTTTGACACAAGTTTGACTAACTTTAAAAAAATTAGTCTATCTAGATCTAATTTTCTTGTCATAGAACTGTTAAAATTTCATAAATGTATTTCTACAAAAACTTTGATTAATGTCAAAGTTTTGGTAGAAAGCCAAAACTTTGACATTAATCTGTCTAAATTTAACAAATTTCGTCTTTCTAAACCTAACTTTTTTATCATCGAACTGTTAAAATTTCATAATTGTCGTCTTTCTACAAAAACTTTGACACAAATCTGTCTAAATTTAACAAATTTCGTATTTCCGGATCTAATTTTCTTGTCATAGAACTGTCCAAATTTCCTAAATGTATTTCTACAAAAACTTTGACATAAATATGTCTAAATTTCGTATTTCTAGATCTAATTTTCTTGTCATAGAACTGTCAAAATTTCATAAATGTCTTTCTACAAACTTTGACAAAAATCTGTCTAAATTTAACAAATTTCGTCTTTCTAGATCTAATTTTCTTGTCATAGAACTGTCAAAATTTCATAAATGTCTTTCTACATAAATTTTGACATAAATCAGTCTAAATTTAATGAATTTCGTCTTTCTAGATCTCATTTTCTTGTTATAGAACTGTCAATCTTTCATTAATATCGTCTTTCTACAAAAACTTTGACTTAAATATGTCTAAATTTAACAAATTTCGTCTTTTTAGTTCTAATTTTCCTGTCATCGACCTATAAAAATTTCATAAATGTCTTTCTACAAAAACTTTGACACAAATCTGTCTAAATTTAACAAATTTCGTCTTTCTAGATCTCATTTTCTTGTCATAGAATTGTCAATATCTCATAAATGTCTTTCTACAAATACTTTGACACAAATCTGTCTAAATTTATTAAATTTCGTCTTTCTAGATCTAATTTTCTGTCATAGAACTGTCAAAATTTCATAAATGTCGTCTTTCTGCAAAAACTTTGACACAAATCTGTCTAAATTTAACAAATTTCGTCTTTCTAGATCTAATTTTCTTGTCATAGAACTGTCAAAATTTCATAAATGTCGTCTTTCTACAAAAACTTTTACATAAATCTATCTAAATTTAAAAATTTTTGTCTTTCTAGATCCAAATTTTCTTGTCATCGAGCTGTCAAAATTTCATAAATGTCGTCTTTCTACAAAAGCATTGACACAAAACTGTCTAAATTTAACAAATTTCGTCTTTTTAGATCCAATTTTCTTTTGGCATAGAACTGTCAAAATTTCATAAATGTATATCTACAAAAATTTTGACACAAACCTGTCTAAATTTAATAAATTTCGTCTTTCTAGATCTAATTTTCTTGTCTTAGAACTGTCAAAATTTTATAAATGTCGTCTTTCTACAAAAAATTTGACATAAATCTGTCTAAATTTAACAAATCTCGTCTTTTTAGATCCAATTTTCTTTTGGCATAGAACTGTCAATATTTCATAAATGTATATCTACAAAAACTTTGACACAAATCTGTCTAAATTTAATAAATTTCGTCTTTCTAGATCTAATTTTCGTCTTAGAACTGTCAAAATTTTATAAATGTCGTCTTTCTACAAAAAATTTGACATAAATCTGTCTAAATTTAACAAATCTCGTCTTTTTAGATCCAATTTTCTTTTGGCATAGAACTGTCAATATTTCATAAATGTATATCTACAAAAACTTTGACATAAATCTGTCTAAATTTAACAAATTTCGTCTTTCTAGATTCTAATTTAACTGTTTTTGTAGAAAGACGACATTTATGAAATTTTGACAGCTCGATGGTCAAAATTTCATAAATGTCGTCTTTCTACAAAAACTTTGACACAAATCTGTCTAAATTTAACAAATTTCCTCTTTCTAGATCTAATTTTCTTGTCAACGAACTGTCAAAATTCCATAAATGTTGTCGTACAAAAATTTGGACACAAATCTGTCTAAATTTAACAAATTTCGTCTTTCTAGATCTAATTTTCTTGTCATAGAACTGTCAATATTTCATAAATGTCTTTCAACAAAAACTTTGACAAAAATCTGTCTAAATTTAATAAATTTCGTCTTTCTAGATCTAATTTGCTTGTCTTAGAACTGTCAAAATTGTATAAATTTCGTCTTTCTACAAAAACTTTGACATAAATCTGTCTAAATTTAACAAATTTCGTCTTTCTAGATTAATTTTCCTGTCACCGAGCTGTCAAAATTTCATAAATGTCTTTCTACAAAAACTTCGATATAAATCTGTGTAAATTTCGTCTTTATAGATCTAATTTTCCTGTCATCGAACTGTCAAAATTTCATAAATGTCGTCTTTCTACAAAAACTTTGACATAAATCTGTCTAAATTTAACAAATTTCGTCTTTCTAGATTCAAATTTTCCTGTCACCGAGCTGTCAAAATTTCATAAATGTCTTTCTACAAAAACTTTGGCATAAATCCGTATAAATTTCGTCTTTATAGATCTAATTTTCCTGTCATCGAACTGTCAAAATTTCATAAATGTCGTCTTTCTACAAAAATGTTGACACAAATTTGTCTAAATTTAACAAATTTTGTCTCTCTAGATCTAATTTTCTTGTCATAGAACTGTCAATATTTCATAAATGTCTTTCAACAAAAACTTTGACAAAAATCTGTCTAAATTTAATAAATTTCGTCTTTCTAGATCTAATTTTCTTGTCTTAGAACTGTCAAAATTTCATAAATATCGTCTTTCAACAAAAACTTTGACACAAAATTAACAAATTTAACAAATTTTTTCTTTCTAGATCTAATTTTCCTGTCATCGAGCTATCAAAATTTCATAAACGTCGTCTTTCTACAATAACTTTGACACAAATCTGTCTAAATTTAATAAATTTCGTTTTTCTAGATCTAATTTTCTTGTCATAGAACTGTAAAATTTCATAAATGTCGTCTTTCTACAAAAACTTTGAAATAAACCTTCTAAATTTAACAAATTTCGTCTTTCTAGATCTACTTTTCCTGTCATCGAACTGTCAAAATTTCATAAATGTCGTCTTTCTACATAAACTTTGACACACATCTGTCTAAATTTAACAAATTTCGTCTTTCTAGATCTAATTTTCCTGTCATCGACTGTCAAAATTTCATAAATGTCAGAAAGGTTTCTTATTTTTGATCGAGAAGTCGCGTTTTGCACAATATATGGTTTGGATTTATCTGGCTCTAATATAACCTATTCTAATCTTTTTATTTTGGAGACTTTGTAGCTTGAAAGTCTTGTAACTTTTCTAATTTTGAATCAGGAGAACGCGCTGTCCCACAATATGTGATCTACATATATCTGCTCTAATATAATCTAATCTGACCGCCTTATATTGGAAAGATTTATTCGTTGAGTACCAAACTGTGTACCCGCCACTGTATGTTTAACGTCAGTTCAACTTCTACCACGGAGGCGCCACTAGTTACGGGCCTGCCTCTACTACTGGTTTATTTAAACATTTGTTGACATGTCGATTTAGAAATCACATAATATAGGGCATATATATTAATATATTCTTTCTCCAAGTTATTTTTTTACGCAACTAGCTCTAGGAAGTGTTATAACAAGTAATAATGCAATATATTCTTTTTTCCAACTTAAAAACAAATTAGTTTTAAAGAAATACCGTTTAAATATTTGTTTGCATTTTGACTTGTGGATATCTTCATTCTAGTGTAGCTTAGACAACACTTCTTACATCAAAATGTTTTGTTAAAATTTTGTTTGATATATCATAACCTAAAAATAAGATTTATAACATACTAGGGAGTTAAGTAATGTAAAAAGTGGTAAAAATGTCTGAAGGTGTCTCCGGGGTTTTAAGTGAAATCCTTCGGGTGGAAGGAATCGAAGAAGCTTTCAGCTGTTTCTTGGTCCATAGACCTGGAGCGGAAGCTGATAAAGTCACAGTTTGGGTTCAAGAGATTCAAACTGCCTTAAAAGGAGCCAGCAATGAAGTCTTGGAAAGTGCCATCAGACAGTTTTTGTCGGTTGCTAGTACTTGCTCATACAGCAGACTACAATTGCTAATGGAGCTGCTCGAAAGATTAATTAAAGCTCAAGTTATACCTGCAAGATTAGCTTGTGAGTCTGTAATTACTTATGACAGATTACATTATCAAAACCAAGATTTTTGGATGGAATGTTTTGGATTACTTAGAAGAACCATTGATCTTGTTGAATATAAAGGAGTCCGAGAAATAATGAAGGTATGATATTCTTATATTTGTATTCTTAATACATAAAATAATCTATAAATGCTTTCAGGGTTGTTGTGAGAAGGCTAAAAGTTTACCAAGGAGACTTCACGCAGGCCTTCAACCCCAAACTAGAGCTTTATTAGATTTAGCTGAACGTATTATGGATAGAAATGTGTGTTTACTTCCGGGTTATTTATTAGTGAATGAACTACAAAAGGCGTATCCAGATTGTCCCCATTGGAGACTAGCCTCTCTTTTTTCAAACTACGTATATAGTTTCAGAGCTTGTGCGCAGATGGTTTCAATTGTTGGGCAAGCTGAAATGAGACCAGTGGTGGAACATAGTGGATGTCCTGATCATCTTGTAAATCCTTGGAAAATTGACCCGTTAACGTTAAGGTTTAGTCTGAAAGGAACTTTACCGTATGCCAGTGAATTGTTATCTAAACAAACAGGTTTGTTAAGGTATGTTTTGGAACAACCTTATAGCCGAGATATGGTGTGTGGAATGTTAGGTTTGCAAAAGCAACATAAACAACATTGTGCAGCATTGGAAGAACAATTAGTGGAATTAGTTGTGCTAGCAATGGAACGAAGCGAGCAAGAAGGGGCTGATACTCAAGGATTGTGGCTACATCTATCTTCACAACTAATATACTTTGTGTTGTTTCAATTTGCTAGTTTTCCTAATATAGTCTTAGCGTTGCATGACCGATTGCAAGGCAAAGATTTAAAGAAAGGACGGGATCAACTAATGTGGGTTTTGTTACAATTCATTTCTGGATCGATTCAAAGAAATCCACTTTCGAATTTCTTACCTGTACTAAGATTATATGAATTGTTATTCCCGGAAGATGAACCGCCTCTTCAAGTACCAGATTTTAACCAACCGCAATGTACTAGGCAAATGGCAATGACGTGCATTTGGATTCATCTTACTAAAAAGGCGCAGAGTGAAGGACAACATGCTTGGACAGTGCCTCCTCGTTTAAGAGCGCACCATGAATTCTTACAACATTTGGCTCCTCCATTAGCCATGGGGCAAGATTATCGCATAGCTTTGCTTTGTAATGCCTATTCCACAAACCAAGATTACTTTAGCAAACCAATGGCTGCACTCGTAGAAACCATTCAAGGAAGTTCTAAGAGTTCCACCCCCCCAACTGCTCCTCTCAGCATGGCAGTTTTAGATTCATTAACCGTTCATTCAAAAATGTCTCTAATTCATAGCATTGTCACACACGTCATCAAACTGGCCCAGACTAAATCTGGACTTCCACTAGCTCCAGCCTTAGTTGAAACTTACAGCAGATTGCTGGTTTATACAGAAATTGAATCTTTGGGAATTAAGGGATTCATAAGCCAGTTATTGCCAACGGTTTATAAATCCCATGCTTGGAACACCTTGTATACATTATTGGAAATGTTTAGCTACCGAATGCATCATATCCATCCACATTATAGAGTACAATTGTTAAGCCATTTGCATTCTTTGGCCGCTGTACCACAAGCCAATCAAACTCAACTTCATCTTTGCGTTGAATCCACAGCTTTGAGACTTATCACTGGATTGGGCAGTGCAGAAGTAAGTAAAATATAGTCATTTATATATATATATATATATATATATATATATATATATATATATATTTTGTTTGTCCAATTCTTATTATATAATAATTGGTTCTCCTATTACAATAATTATTTTTTATTACTCATGCGCGAAAAGTACTTCTTGACGTAGATTATTTAATACGAAAAATGTGACATTTCGTTATACCTCGTATCTCATTTCCACATAACCTGGGTAACGCTCGCAAATATTCAATATCGCTTAATATTACATTAAAATAAACAAATAAATATACAACAATCAAGACCGCGATATTAAAAAAGTGACGTGAAAGTGACTATTTTTCGTTACAAAATAATAATAAAAATTAAAGAAAACGTTTAAAATTGAAGGTACTTACGTATTAACGCCACCACCGCTATACATTGGATCGAGAGTTCGCGCTGCCACGCGTATGTTTTATTTTTCTCAAGGGGCTTCACTGAAACGGAAGGACAGAGGGACCGCCAACGGTGGCATTACTGCCTCTGCCCACCCTTCGAGTCTTCCCGCAACGGGCACCAGATGAGCTTTATTCAATAGTACAACAGGATTTACATAAAAAATACAAGATGCTATGCAATAGCATTTACAATAATAACAAAAATGAAACAAAACAAAAAAAGAAAAACCGTACCGCCCTTGTTCCCACCCAGGCAACTCCTTAGCCCGCATGACTGAAGACGCGAATCGGCTTAAGGCATCGGCATGAGACGCGCCACTTGTTGTGATGCGCGTGCCGCGTTGCCGGCGGCGTGGCACACGTGTAATCCTCAATGACCCGCCTGGAGGATCACACCGAGGTACCGGATCGACCGTTCGACCGGTATCCTCTCTCCTAAGATTTCAATCTCCAGAATGCCTCTACCTGACCTGGTGGAGAGCCGCCTGGAGTCTCCTTTCACTCCCGAACGAGTTCCCCCGCGCGCGTGGCCCTAAGACGCAGCATATCCCAGCACCTGTCGGTGAAGACAAGTGCCAGGTCGTTTGCGTACGCCACAATACCCACCCCTGTGGGCAGTAACCGTCTCAGCGTCCGCAAAAGGCCGTCATAGGCGACATTCCACAAGAATGGTCCTAAAACCGATCCCTGCAGAACCCCGGCAGACAACCCCCGCTCACGCCAGTCCTCCGACTCGCGGTACCTGATGGTTCCGTCGCGAAGGTAATCGGCAGTGAGCCTCAGCAACGTCTCCGTTAGTTTCCACCCTGCTAGGGCCTCGAGAGCAAACCGCCATTGTACCGTATTGAAGGCATTGGCGACGTCAAAGCTGACGACCACACAATGTTCCCTGGTACGGTACGGTCTGCTGTGGCCCCTCCGCGACACGGACAGCCCGAATGGCATCCTCCGTCCCAACCCCTTTACGAACGCCGAACTGCTCCAGAGCGAGCCCGCCCCCTTGCTCTATAACGGCTTGTAACCGCCATAGAAGCATCTCCAGCACTTTTGCCCCGCCGTCCAGCAAATCGGTCTGTACGCACCAGGCGTCGAGGGATCCTTACCCGGCTTTGGATTAAGGACCAAAATGGCCTTTTTCCAGCACCTGGGAAACACTCCCTCTTCCAGACATCTGTTGCAGACGTCGGCAAGTCCTTCGAGGTCCCCCCTGCTGCCAGGCGGAACAGCTCATTAGGCAGCCCGTCTGGGCCGGGTGCCTTTTTCGCGTGTAGTGAGGCTACCGCTCTGCCGACCTCCTCCACGGTGCAGGAGTCCACACCCCAACGTACCGCCCCACGGCAGCGCGTCCAATATATCTAAATTCACCTAAATCCAATTTAAAAAGTAATTTTTGGACTTAAAATGTGATTGTGGTGTTTGCAATATGTCTACAACATAAGAATTGCCAAAGTATGAAAATTAAGCTCCAAATATTGAAATATGAAAAATAGTAAGGAGCTCCTTCCTACACGAGCAACATATATGGGAAGCTTTAGATCTAGCCAAGTTCAAAAAAGACACACTTTTCTTGACGATGGATATTTAAAAAACATAGGTGTAAGGACCAATGTTTTGGGGAAAGTTTGAGTTGGTTAGGTTGCTGGAAATTCGTAACTAATGCAATAGCCTTGTTGGTTTTTGAGATGTTCAAAATTATGAGGAATTCAGATTTTTTGGACTTGAAATTGAATGTTGTAAGGTTCAAGTTTCTGTAAAATAAATAAATTCTCCAACAATACTGTGCATGAGTTCTTTCCAAATTTAACTAACTCTTCAGGAGAAAAACATTTTACTCAAACCAAAATTGTTTAAAAAACAACTTAATATCCAAAGTTTGTTCTTCCAGTTTTTTGATATTAAATGGTCATAACTTTATATTTTCGACGATTTTTTCACAAAATATTAGAAAAGTTGTACAAAACTAAATCAAGAATCTTTATCTTGAACAATCTAAAGCACTGTTATTCAAATTTGATTTGAGTAACTAAATCCGGAATATTAAAATTTGAAAAGTCAAATTTGTCAAAATTTGCATAGACTTCAAATGCTTATAATTTGCTCATCCAAAAACAATTTTTTGCATAAAAAATTTGGAAAATAAAATTAAACAAATTTAAAAATTAAATCAATTTTTTGCTTAAAATTTGGCGAAACCACACATATTTCAAAATTTGCAACCACAACTCCAAAACTAACAAAGCTTGTTCTTCAAGTTTGAAATCTTGCCAAAATTCAAATGGTCGTTATTTTATTAATCGCAAATACTTTATAGTAAAATTTTGAAACATTTCTTCAAAATTCAAATATTTTCAACAAATACTAATTAAAATTTGTATTTCAGTTTTTACAAATTTTAATTAGTATTTGTTGAAAATATTTGAATTTTGAAGAAATTTTTCAAAATTTTACTATAAAGTATTTGCGATTAATAAAATAACGACCATTTGAATTTTGGCAAGATTTCAAACTTGAGAATTGAAATTGAGTATTCATAATATTTGTAATGCTTAATATAGTATATTAAAACGGAAAAACAGTTTAGGAGAAAATAGAAAGGACAATAGAAGTAATACTAATATAACTATAATGACATCGACAACTATATACAAACTATAAGTATACAAAGCAAATGTAATTCAAAAGCCACACAGAATACCAATCTTGACAAAAAATACTATTACTATAATCCCTGTAGAGGTCTTTCCCAGAGAGCTCGAGATTTGAGCAATTTGAATTGTGTTTGAGTTTTTTGAAATTGTGCAAAAAAAATGGAGTTTCAGCAACATTGATGAAACTTAATTCAAGAATCTTCAGCTCATAAAAGTTAGCTCGTAAAATTAGGGATGCATACACACTTTTGCCGATACGATACCGATTCCGATATTTATATAAAAAAATATAGACGATACCGATAAAGACAGTGCAGGCTTCAAAAGTTGTAAAAATCTGTGGGTTTAGGATAGGAAATATAGAAACACACGACATTATTTACTTAAGTAATATTTATTTAGAATATGAACTAACGAAATTTTGAAAATTGTAATTTAACAAAATATTTGTTATTTTTGGGAAATATAATTAAACAAAATATTAACTTATTGTTAGTAATAAATTTCAGATAAGAAATTAATAATTAAAATTAAAAGTAGGAGATTATCCCTACATAAATTTGAAGATATCGTAGTGATAATCTCCTACTTTCAATTCTATTATTAATTTGGTTCAAACCATGACATCTCATTTTAAACTTTTAATAATTAAAATTCAGGAAACACAACATCCTTAAATTATTAGGTGAAAGTCGATTTCGTAAGTATGTTTGGATTAGACCTGCCGTTGAAAATAGTTTTTCAGGTGCGGCAAAACACATTTGAAAACTTACATATTTTTGTGCCATTTTTTCATATTTTGATATAAAATGGAGGTGGTATACATTAAAAACCAAGCTAAGGAGGATAAAGCCGCATGGGAGATAAAAGGTGTAGAGTTGCAGAAAACCATGGAGAAAATCGACAAAGCCGAAGAGGACAAGGATAAAAGGGAAAGAAAAAACAATATAGTAATTAAGGGAATCAAAGAAGGTGATAAATGGGAAGATGAAGTCAAAAGCTTAATTACCGAGAATCTTAATGTCGTCCCAACATATAGGGAAATGTTTAGAATGGCGAAGGAGATAGGTGGAAGGGATAGAGCAATCATAGTCAAGTTCGAAAAATGGGAAGAAAAGAAACAATTAATGAAAATGAAACATAAACTGCAGGGGACTACTATATATATATCGATGATGATCTAACAAAAAAGGAAAGAGAAATGCAAACAATCTTAAGACAAAAAGCAGTTGATCTTGGGAAAGCAGGGAAGGTAGTAAAAGTCGCCTACAATAAGATCCTCATAGATAATAAATGGCACAGGTATAACCCAGTTACAAGTTCGCTGGAAGAGCTGTTTTTTCACTAAGCACTAAAGGAAGTACTGGGGAGCATAAAGAGGGAAGGGAAAACTTTAAAATAATAGCATGGAACAAGCCTAAAGCAGGCCTAAAGAAAAGATTAAAAGGAGAGGAGTGCTAATCTATTAAGCAATACTTACAGAAATTCCACGTGATAGGGCTAACGGAAACATGGGTTGAAGAAAAGGACTGGAACGAAGTAAGAAACCTACTGCCAGCGGAATACAGATGGAAATTCAATCTGCAAAGAGGATCTCCAACAGGGGAAGAGCAAAGGGAGGGATAATTACCGGTATAAAGCTTGTAGCGGAGAAATAATACAATATGGATAGGGAGAACATTGAAGGGGTACAACAGAGAGCAGTACGAGTAGGCGAAGATAAATGGAGAGTAATTACTGTCTATAACAACAACAACCTAGAGAGCATTATGAAACACATTGAGAAAAGCCTGGCAAGGGATTCAGGAGAGAAAGTACTGATCGTCGGAGATTGGAATGTGAGGATCGGTGAACTCCAAACTGGAAGTCTCGATGCAGAAGGGGTGGAAATACCTAGACTTTCGAAAGAAAAACAGTTAACAAGGAGGGAAAAAAATGGTTAGACTGGGTTGAGAACCATAACTGGTATGTGCTAAATGGGTGCACAAATGGCGATTGGAAAGGGGAGTTAACGTATATTGGTGGAGGCGGTACCTCGGTCATTGACTTCGGGATCGCCAACGAAGACGCCATAAGATGTATCGATGTTTTCAAAATAGGAGAAAGACTGGAATCGGACCATCTACCATTAGAAATTACCCTGTATGGTAAGATAGACAACTGGGGGGAAAGCAAGGGTGTGGTTAAACAAACGGTGATGTGGAATGAGTCGGCTATTACGCGATACCAGGAAAACTTAGACAGGATGGATGGAGTGGAATATGCGGAACTACCGAAACTCACTAGTATGATAAAGAAAGCACTAATTGTTAAAATATCACACCCAAAGAAAAATTGCGGAAATGCTTGGATAGACGAGGAACTAATAGGTATAAAGAAAAGAACTAGAGCCGAATTTAGAGCCTAGAGAGAAGGAAGAACAACACTCGAAAAGCTCAAAAGACAGAATAAAGAAATGAAAGAAGCAGAGACGAGAAAGAAACGAGTGGGAGGAATGCCAAATACAGAAAATCAGTCAGCTGAGCAGAGAGTCGGACATTTGGAAACTGATTGCTGCAAGGAAACCAAAAAGAGGGATCTCATCAGTAATTAGCACAGAAAGGTGGAAAAATCACTTCTGTGAGTTGCTGGCCGGAGAGACAGAAATTAGAGAGCAAAGATGGAGAGATTTTAGACCAGTGGAATCGCAATCACAAGAGATTACAGAGGAAGAGGTTGAAACGGTTATGTCAGCACTCAAAAGAAAGAAAGCTCCAGGCCCAGACTCGGTGCCAAGTGAGGCATGGTGTCTAGCCACACCAATTGTGAAGGATAGACTTCGTGGTGAATTAACAGCTTTTTCAAAGGTAGCAAACAAATTACGGACAGTTGGAGGGAAGGAATTATTGTACCAGTTTTTAAGCAAGGTAACAAGGAGGAACTAGGAAGCTATAGGGGGATAACTCTAATGGACACGTCATACAAGATCTATGCAAAGATACTGGAAAAAAAGTTACAAGAAAAAGCAGAGAAGAGGAATCTAATCCCAGAGGTACAAGCTGGTTTCAGAAAAGGACGCGGAACAACTGAACAGATATACATATTGAATTATATCATACAAAGAGAAATAGCTAAACCTAAGGGGAAATTGTACGCGGTATTTGTTGACCTCAAAGCTGCATATGACTCAGTAGTGAGAGAGAAAATGTGGGAATATATGAGGGAGAAAGGCATATCGCAACAGATTAGGGAGAGCATTGAGCATCTATATGAGAGAACATGGTGTAGAGTGAAGATAGGTGAAAGGCTATCTGAAAGATTTGAGGTTAGGAAAGGGCTAAAACAAGGGTGCTAGTTAAGTCCTCTACTATTTAATCTATATACTGCGGACCTCGATAGAACGTTAAGCTTGGGTCAAGCGGGAGGGGTAGTAATAGGGACGAAAAAGATTTGGAGTCTAGCTTATGCGGACGACGTCGTTGTCTTAGCAAGTTCGAAAGTGGAAATGAAAGAGGTGTTGGTACGAATGGAAAAGTTTTTTAAAAAACGAATGTTAAAGGTAAATGTGCTGAAAACAAAGTGGATGTTGTTTCAGAAGAGAAAGGGATCAAGGAAAGAGAGTTTTGAATGGGAAGCGAGTGAGATAGAACAAGTTTAGCAGTTTTAAATACCTAGGCTTTATGTTCCAACAAAATGGGTCGTGCGCTGCACATATCAACTATATAGTAAAAAAAGCGTGGGTGGCTGCTAACAGGCTCTGGGATACATGGAGAGTATACTTGAGGGAAAATTTTAGGGTGAAAATGATTGTATGGAAGGCGTGTGTACGTAGTATTATGATGTATGGGGCAGAAATTTGGGGTGTGAAAGAGGAAAACGACATAGAGAGAGTGCAGTTACAGTTTATAAAGAGGGCCCTGCAGCTAGAAAAGTCCACCCCCTGGTACATCGTTCAACAAGAAACAAATTCTAACAAGGTGGCAAACACCGCGGTTATGAGAATGGCTAAATTTGAAAGGAAAGTGAATAGTGCGGGAGAAGAAAGAATAGTGAAAGATGTTCTGAAAGTGGTAAGAAAGGAGGGTAAAGGGAGTAATAAGGAAACAAAATGGGGATGTCTGCGCAAGCGTATGTATGAAAGAGGGGGATGGAACCAAGAAGAGATCGAGAGAATGATGAATGAGGGAATGTTAGTGGAAAGGATTCTGGCAGATAGACTACTGGAGATAGAGCTGCAAGAGAGACAAAGACACATAGATGAGGGTACCTATAATAGAGACTACAGCAAAATCGAAGTTTTTAGCAGATGTCCAGAGTATCTAGTTAATCCTAAGCCCCACAGGTAGCGATTGTCCGGTTTAGGTGCGGTAGTGAAGAAAGGGGTAGCAGATATTGGATGGCTGCAACAGATAGGACTTGTCGAGTATGTGGAGAAGGGGAGGAGCTGTGGGAACATTGGGTGTTAAGCTGTAAGAAATGTGAATTTAGAGAAGAGGAAAAGTCTGTGGCGAAAAACTGGAAGAAGATTATGGATGAGAGTGGCTCTGGTTTTGTATACATGAAAAAAATATTGAAGTGCAAAGGACAGGTTTAAAGGCTTCCTTTTTTTGTTTTTTTTTTTGTTCTAAGAACTTTTGAACTGTTTATTTTTTTATGTATTAATTTGGATATTTTTATTTTCCGTTTCATTCTGGTGTCTTTTTTTTTGTGTTGTTTTTTTTGTTCTATTCTTGTCACAACACTAATGTACGAACGGTCGTGTATTTACATTTATGCCAATAAAGGATTATTATATTATAAAATATCACAGCACCAGAAATGGAGAGGATTCGCTTCTCTTGATATATTTGGGATCCCAAATATCTCTCTAGTTCTTCTTTGAGAGAATTAGTGCTCAACAGAGAGAGAGAGAGATCTTCTTCAGCCTCTTAAATAATATTTTCACAAACGCTCCATATCCCACATCTTGTAGATGGCTAAGAACTTGTACTTGGTTGCAGCATTGCCGATTCTGAAATAGTTTGCAAATTCAGTAACTCTGCAAGCCGTCCTTTTGCCATACTAATAGTTCGAAGTTTATAACGCGGATATATTGCGGTGGTTAAATAATACGATTCTTTATTTTCCAAATAATCAAATGTTTCATTAAGAGCCAATACCATAGCAGCCGCCATAAGTTTCGATACATTCACTCTTGCAAAAGACCGACTGTATGTGTCTTGGAAATCCTGTAGCATTCTTCAGAGACGGAATAGCGTCCGGTAATATACAGTTGTGGCTTTGCTGATTGATTTTGCAACCTCTTCAAAATAACGTAAAATGTTCACTATCTCTTCCACCATTATCCATTCTTCCGTTATGAGTTCTAAGTTGCCCTTTATACTAGGCAAAGAAGCTTGTACGGGAACTCGTAAAACGCGGGGATTCCCCGTGCGTAGATAAATTATTCGGCATTTATATGAACGAACTAAGCGCGGGGATGGCGCGTTTACACGATGGATGGTTTTTAACGCGGAATTCAAAATGTATCGATGTATTGGCAAACTAATATCGCCTATTCCGATGTATTGGCAAACTAATATCGCCTATTCCGATATATCGAAAAACGAACAATATCGCCGAGATATCGGTATCGGATGCATATCCCTGGTTAAATGTTGCTTAAACCGAATATATTTAAATGGTAGCAACATCAACGTCCAGTACTAAAAAACTGTGTCCACTAAATTTGTTCAAATTTCAAATGGTTATAATTTGGGCATCTGCATTCCAGCATTGTGGCAAATTGTTTAAAATTAAATCGAAGATGAAAATCTTGAATGGAAGCAAGGAAGATTGTGATGTTTAAAGTTTAACGAAACCAAAGATGTTTAAAAAAATACAAGAGAAAACTGTAAAACCAACAAACTTTGTTCTTCAAATTTTGTAAACTTCAAATGGTCGTAATAATAGTAATCGCAAATATTTTCTTGGGAATTTGGAAATACTTGTTCAAAGAGTTACCAACAGCCTTTGTAGATTGTTGAATTGTAGGTAATTGTTGGTGGTGACTTTTACTGCGACTTTCATAGATCTCCACACCCTGTTCCTCTAATCGTTGTGATTACCCATTTCGAGCGCCTCATCTAGTCCTGATTCCTTTAGGGATTTCAGGATCTGGGTGGGATTCAAGGACTGCAATTCCTCTGCCTTGAGGCAGTGGGCCCCAAGGTATATTTGTCACTTGTGGAGCAGTGCTCCGCAGTGTTTGTGCAGATGTATGGTGTCTCCTCTGCTGAGCCACAGAATCGTCATATGTCATCTTCGTCGAGACTTAGGGTCTGAGGTGTTCTCTAAATCTGCATTGTCCTGTCACGACTCCTGTCAGAATTCTAAGCTTGTTCCTGTTTACTTTCAGACAAGCTTTTGTTGTTTTCTGGTTAAAAGATCCCAGCATTATTTTGAATTGTCTTTGTCCTGGAACTTCTTTCCAGTATTTCATCCGTTGTTTTCTTATTTCTTCATCTAAACTTTTGTGGATGGTGTTCATACTCATACCACAAAAGGGTTCCGGACCTTTAAAGGGATTACTGGATCCTTTGTTGGCTAGGTGATCGCCTTTGTCGTTTCCATCTATACCAGTGTGTCCTGGTTACCAGCTTAGCTTTACTTTATTTTCTCTGCCGAGCTTGTTTAGCTTTTCCACACATTCCCATACCAGGTCGAGGTTAAATTGTGCACATCTTTCAATTTGATTTACCTCTGTTTGGAAAATATTTGGCTAGATTCCCATGAATTCAAAAATTTGGTACGAGGTCTTTGTCTTCGAACCATCCGTATACCACTTGATAGCACTTTGCTCTATGTGGCATGCTGAGGATTCGTTGCCCCAATTGGCTATACTACTACACATTGCTATGTAGTTTTTCTGGAAATGATATTTGCATACCATTTCGTTTTTTGGTACTTCCAGCCAGGTGACTGTTCCGGTCTCTGCTCCCGATTATTTTACCTCTGCCCATTCTTTCCCTGCTGGACCTTACAAACACCGATCTGGCGGCCCTCTCCACGACAAGGTGCAACGGAGTCAGGTCTAGCAGCAGCTCCATTGCTGCCGTAGGGCATGACCCTAGCGCCCCCGCGATGCAGACACCCGCTTGTCTTTGAATCCTCTCAAGCTGCTTCTTTATAGAACCAGCTTGGTTCTACTTCCATACGCAACTGCCCCGTAAGTGAAATTGGACAGCTCGCCATGACGGGCAAAAGGTGGTCAACCGCGGCTTCGGTCCCACCCATCATGCACGCGTCACGCGGACCCTTCCCTCGATGCCCGAACCGACCGGTGACGATGCGGTATGGCAAGCCCCACGGATTTTGGTCGACCAGGAGGCAGGGTTCCTGCCACCGCTGGTACTTGCTCCGCGCAATCGCTCGTCTTTGAGGGACGTCTTTGAGGGACGCCAGCCCTGCACGCGTCAACCACCTTGTTCACGAACGCCCCGGTAAGATCCTCCGCGATCAGCTCGTGCGGTGTACTTCCTCGTGAGTAATAGCTTCCCGGTCAGCTCTCCCAACTATTCAACGAGCACGGTGCTCGCGCGGCTGCCCCTCGATGGGGTTACTGTACAGGTAAAAGGAAACGCATTAGTGGTCGCTCAGCGACTCCCAATCGTCCCTCACCTGGCAATCCCTGACTCTTCCCATCAGTCTCTGCGATGCGAACGTCAAGTCCATGATTGACGTTCGCGGACCTCTCCTGAAGGTCGGAACCTTTCCCCGGTTGCAGATGCCGAGGTCCGGTGCCGACGCCCAGTCAAGGACCATCCTCCCTCTCGCTACCGTGACGTCGCCGCCCCACTGGATTCCCCAAGCATTAAAATCGCCCCCAATAAGGAGCGCCTTCCCCCTATGTGCCTGGATGGAGACAGTCTGCAAAAACCTTATCCGGGTTGTTGCGGTAGAAGTAGCAGCTGTAAGCTACCACCCCCCAGCAAACGCCACCTATACTACCCCCTAGCCTGGACGCGCGGCGCACCTGGATACAACCAGATGGCCGCGTCCAGGTCGCCGCCTCGCGTAATTCGACTCTCTAGCCAGAACCACGCGAACCCGGTTTTCCTCTGCGTACTTCTCGAGGAAGTCGTGCGGTCCGCCCGATCTGTTCAGGTTTAGTTGAACGAACCCCGCCATTTATTGTTATTTGCAGCCACAAAGTGCGGGCAGTTAGCCGCGTCCGCCGTGTGCCCCTCTTTATCGCAGAAGGGACAGAAGGGTTTCCCGCGCCAGATGCCCCGGCTTTGCAAGAACCACGCGAGCTCGGTTTTCCTCCGCGTACTCCTCGAGGAAGTCGTGCGGTCCGCCCGATCTGTTCAGGTTTAGTTGAACGAACCCCGCCATTTATTGTTATTTGCAGCACCAAAGTGCGGGCAGTTAGCCGCGTCCGCTCTGTGCCCTCTTTATAGCAGAAGGCACAGTAGGGTTTCCCGCGCTAGATGGCCCGGCTTTGCAACATTTACTACGGTCCACACCTTCACAGCGGGCCGCCTTGTGGCCGAGTTCCCAGCAGCGGTGGCACCGGTCTTGGCGAGTGCGCTCGCCGATGCGCGCCTCTGAGAGCCTCACCCGGACCCGTTCCACCTTCAGCAATTCTTGATTTATCTGTGCGCTTCGGGGCGGGCAACCTAATCTAACCGGGGTTAAAAAATCAAGTATTTTGAGTTTTAAAAATGTTTTAATTTTGAATAAAATGTTTTATTTTAAGATTTATCATAAAAAATTTAGGTGTAGATTGGCGGCTTTTAAAAATGTAGCGGTGGTGGCGTTAATACGTAAGTACCTAAATGAATGTAAATTCTATGGTGATACCGGAAACTGAGGAGAGTTCTTATGACGAATCCACACCACTGGAGACAATTGAAAAAGCAAATTCTTCATTTTTGTTTCTATTTTTCTTTTGGAAGGCCGCTGGACCCCAAACTTATAAGATACATCCCCTCGCATGAGTAATAAAAAATATTGTTTTTAACACGGGTGGTATTGTCAATTGCCCTCTCGAACGAATGTGCGCACTCACTTCGTTTTCGCTCTTGCGAAAAATTGTCGACTTTTCGCCCTAATTACAAAATATACTATTTTTTAGGTTCAACCAGAATTATCTAGATTTTTACCAGAACCGAAAACGTTGGTGTCTGCAGAGTCAGAGGAGTTGAATAGAGCGCTAGTTTTAACTTTAGCGAGAGCGACTCATGTTACTGGTTCAGATGGGGCTTGGTGTATTGAATTACTATCGACAATTGCGCAAAGTACTCCACATGCTTGGGCCCCGCATACTTTAGAGTGTTTCCCCAAAGCTCTATCAGATTTCTTCTCACAAAACGTCGTTGCTAGAGAAAATAAACAACAGTTGAAGAAAGCCGTTGAAGAGGAATATAGGAAATGGGCTTCAATGAATAACGAGAATGATATTTTAGCTCATTTTGGAGTTCCGGGAGCTCCACCTCTTTTCTTATGTTTGTTATGGAAAATGTTGCTTGAAACAGATCATATAAGTCCTATAGCTTACAAAATCTTGGAGAGAATTGGAGCTAGAGCACTATCAGCTCATTTACGTAAATTCTGTGAAATTTTAGTGTTTGAATTCAGTAACTCCCCCGGCCAACAACATGTTAACAAATGTGTTGATACCATAAATGATATGATTTGGAAATACAATATTGTAACAATTGATAGATTAGTGTTATGTTTAGCTTTGAGGACGCAAGAAGGCAGTGAAGCTCAAGTTTGCTCTTTTATCATACAACTGGTTCTATTAAAAGCCACAGAATTCAGAAACCGAGTGCAAGATTTTGTTAAAGACAACTCTCCAGATCACTGGAATCAAACCAGTTGGCACGATCATCACCTGGATTTTCACAGAAAATATCCCGAAAAGTTTGCCCCGGAAGAACAAAGTGGAGGGTACCACCCATATTTTGGAAACGTTTGTTTAAGATTTCTGCCTGTGTTTGATATCGTCGTACATAGATTCTTAGAAATACAACAGGTAACTACTTAAATATAGAATTGAAACTAAACTTTTCTTAAAAAAAAAAACGAATTATAGATATAATCATACCAACTAATTAAAGTGGAACACAACTTAAATATATTCAACCTTTCCGAAGCTCTATAATAATTATTGTCTTTCTTTTTTTAGTGTTAAAAAGATTTATATATTCAAGCTGTGTTCCGCTTTAATAAGTTCTTTGTACAGCTAAATATTTTTTAAATATTTTTAGGTAACTAAGAGTTTGGAAATACTTTTGGAACACCTAGGCTGCCTTTACAAGTTCCACGACAGACCTGTCACATACCTTTACAATACCCTTCATTATTACGAAGCCAAACTTCATGAGAGGCCCCCATTGAAAAGAAGATTAGTCGGAGCAGTTTTGGGAGCTTTGAAAGACACTTTATCTGAACCTTATCAGCACTACTTGACAAGAGAGGACGTTTGGATTCCAGAATTGGACTACTACATTCAATTGGTAAAAAGAGTGGTTGATACTATATCAGGAAAATCACCGGCTTCTTTGACGGATTGGAGGTTTAATGAATTTCCAAATGCTGGAGCACATATTTTATATACTAGTTGTGTGGAGTTAATGGCTTTAAGTGCTGGCCCACCTGCAGTAGCTTCAGGATTGCTAGATGTTGTTTTAAGAGGTTACACAGCAATACCATCAGATCAAATGAATCAATGGATTAATGCAGTTGGGTTATTACTATCTGCCCTACCAGCTAGTTATTGGTGTGTTTTACACGATCGTTTATTAGAAAGTATAGTTGATATGGAACCTTATGTGTGGGATTGTTCTCCATTTAGAATTTTAGATTTTAAAGAAACTCACAATGCTATGCTTTATAACCGATTTAGCTACATGTTAGCATTAGCTCATTCTGTTTGGCACCATGCATGGCCAGGACATATAGCTAGTGTCCCAAGATGGGTCAAAGAACGTCTTCCAGCTGTTGTTAGGACTGAAGCTCAGTTCCTAATGGTTTGCCATTTAGTTGGACCATTTTTACCCAGATTCAATGCAGCTATTGTTGATCTAACTCATGCGTTATACGATCTTCTAGCACAAGTCGACCATGCTCAAAGCGTATTGAACTACATGGAACCAATTTGCGATTTATTGTATCATATCAAATATATGTTTGTAGGTGATAGTATGAAGAAGGAGTTAGAGGCTGTGGTTCGGACATTAAGACCTGCCCTACAGTTGAGATTGAGATTTATTGCACATTTAACAATAGAAGAAGTAAATGCTTCTTGAAAGTAATAGAATGTTTATTTTTAATCCAACAGTATAAAATTATGTAAGGTTTATAGAAATTTGTTTTGGTAAACTTTTAATCCGAGTCACTATCTGTACTTTCTGAATCAGATGGTGGAAAGACTGGAGCATCTAAAATTTATTATAAGGATTAAGAATATTTGATATAAATAACCAATTTTATATTATCAACTTACTTTGTCTTTTAATTTGTTCTTGCTGTTCCTTTTCTATATAAGCAGTTTGTGCAGCTACAACTGAAGTGCTGTCTGTACAATTAGCATAAATATCCAACAACTCTTTGTTTAATTCTATGAATGAGTGCCCCCATCCAAACTTTCCTAAATAAAACTCTGCTATCTTTTTATATCCTGTAATATACATGGCTGCGGCTAAAGCTTCGACACAACTTAACTGACAAGGCCTTCCATAGTTTATTGGATTTGCAGCTACTAAATATGGCAGTAATCTTGAGTGAGTTGGTTTTAAAGCTCCTAGTGGAGTTTCGTCTATTTTAGCCCAAGAACAGTCGACCACTGCTAAACCTTTGTTTGCAATTATTTCTTTGTCTGAAGGACTAATGCAGATTTTTCCAGTCGGAGTTAAGACTAAACCGGGGAACTTTTGTTTCACTTTGAGACATTTTATTAGATTTAGACGAGACAGTTTTCTTCCGGAGCATTTTTTGGGGTCACATTGATTGAAATCCCACATTGCTATCGTGAAATCTATTTCTACATCACTTTCTTCACTACTACTACTCTCATCTGAAAAGTTACAAAAATATAATTCACACTAACGTGTTGACACAGAATATGCCCCTCAGATGATCAATAAATTAACAGAAACAAAGCAATTATATGGACTGTATGAGGGCCCCTTTACTCAAACGAATGGTTTTATGCAACATTAAGTTAGCAGCATAAAAAGTATATAGGCATTAAAACTTATCCTAATACCATGACAAGACTAAGAATCAAAATGACAATTCTTTTTGCTTTACAAAAATTATCTTCAATAATTTACCAGAACCTGAAGTAGTCTCATTTTCGTTATCTTCATCGTTCAAGTTCAAATCTTTTATATCTTCCTCAATACCAATCATTTTACAATTAGTCACCTGCACAATTATCACCTAACCTAGAATAATACGCAGTGTAATCGACAAGACAACACATAACAATATAAAATTTGAAAATAAAATGGACGGAATATTAGCCTTGGGACATTTTTGTGAGACACATGGCCCTTGTGTAGTCCTCTCAACTCAAAAAAAACCAGAAGAACCAATTCAGGGGCCCCATAACCTTGAGGTACCTTGGTGCGATGCCTGCCAATCCTTGCAGTTGGATCAAGCTTTGGTCAGCCGAGAAGATGGATATTGTTATGTAACTACTAGAACCCCTTTAGAAGAAAATACAGCTATTCTAGTAAGGCAAGCTACAGTTCGTAGTTTAAGTTGCGAACAAGAAGGAACGTTATATTTTGGTGATAGCGAAAGGGCACATGTGTTCTCACATAGCTTTACTGTTCACGACTCATTGGCTAGGGGATTTCAAAGGAAATATACTATTCTCATGTTAATGCAAGATCGGATCCATTTACTTAATAAATGGTCTTTTCTTTTAAAACATATTAAAGAGATTGCAAAGACTTTGAAAGATTATTCAGCTAAAATCAATGAAATGGAACAAGAACAAAGGCCTCAGCGAGCTGTACGACAAGCTCAGAATTCTCCAAGCAGCTCTGGAAGATCATTATCCCAATTAACAGGAAAACCAGCTATTTATGCTCACATACACATGTGGTTTGCTTGGCTTTTAGGTTGCCAAATAATCGTACAAATGCCATTTAAAAACACTCTGCCTATTCCAAAACCTTCCTCGTTTCTCCGAACCTTATTTCAAGATATGGGAGAAGTGAACTTTAAAAAAGTATGTTCGCTGTTAATAATCGGAGTTCCATTGAAATCAAATGATCCACAAATTATTTCAACACTGCATTCGTTACTTCCCAATGCAAACTTCACCACAAAGCTAAACCAAACACACTTCTGCAAGCTTTACAAAGAATGCAATCAATGGTACATAGAAAGTGACATCCAAGTTCCCAACCGCCTGTCAACATTTCAAATCGATGTGACTCGTGCATTAAAGGACTGTTCTTTGAGTGAAAGTGCGCTGGAGCCGCAGCTAAGTTCAATAATCATGCATTGGCTGCATATAGCCAAAGTTTTAAGTTGGTGTCCGCAGATCGACTTGAAACTCTTGCAAAGTTTGAATGTCGTTAAATATGATGTGCAGCTGCTCATTTTTTGGACTGCCAATTGCACAGACTGTGATAAACATAGAAACATTGTTAGAAGCTTGAATAATATTTATAACCATTAATTTATTTATAATAAACAAAAATGAAATATTTATTCTTAAGTCGTGTATTGTTATGTTTATTTTTTTTCGAAATATTTTGGGTTTTTTACAAAAAAAATTAAGCATTAATAAACATTTTCGGCCAATTCGAATAATTTTGAGGTCAAATATGAAAATTTTCAGGTCAATTTTTAAAAAACGGATGTTTTAAAAATGCGCAAAAATTCTCATAACTTAAAAACTCTTTCAAATATACTTATTTAGTTTGAGGCATTTTAAAGTCCATTACATTTTCTATAATTTGATGTGCTATGTATAGTATTATCTCTAAAATTAGGCTAGCAATCCCAAATTGAAGAAGTTGATCAGATTTATAAAATTTATCATTTTTAAACTCAAATATTTTGGATTTTTTACAACAAAATCTTACACTGAACAGCATTAATAATCATTTTCTGTCAACTTCAATAATTTTTAGACCAAATATGTAAATTTTTGGGCAATTTAAAAAAAACGGACGTTTTTAAAATGCAAAAATGCTCATAACTCAAAAACTCTTTCAAATATACTAATTTAGTTTGATGCATCTTAAAGTCCATTACATTATTTTTAATTTGATGTACTACATATAGTAGTATCTCTAAAATTAAGCTTGCAACCCCAAATCAAAGAAGTTGCTCCGATTTATAAAATTTCTTATTTTTTAAACTTAAATATTTTGGATTTTTTTCACAAAATCTTACGCAAAACAGCATTAATAATCATTTTCTTTCAATTTGAATAACTTTTAGCCCAAATATGAGAATTTCTGGGCAATTTAAAAAAAACGTATGGTTTAAAAATGTGCAAAAATTCTTAAAAACTTAAAAACTCTTTCAAATATTCTAATTTAGTTTGATGAATGTTAAAGTCCATTACATTATCTTTCATTTGATGTGCTATGTATAGTAGTATCTCTAAAATTATGCTTACAAACCCAAATAGGATAAGTTATTCCGATTTATAAAATTTCTTATTTTTAAACTCAAATATTTTACATTTTTTACAACAAAATCGTACACTAAACAGCATTGAGAATTTTTGTGCAATTTTCAAAAAACGGACGTTTTAAAAATGCGCAAAAGTTCTCATAACAAAAACTTTTTCAAATATACTAATTGAGTTTAATGCATCTTAAAGTTCATTACATTATCTTTAATTTGATGTGCTACGTATAGTAGTATATCTAAAATTAAGCATGCAATCCCAAATAGAAGAAGTTATTCCGATTTATAAAATTTCTTATTTTTAAACTCTAATATTTTACATTTTTAACAACAAAATCGTACACTGAACAGCATTAATAATCATTTTCTATCAATTTAAATAATTTTTAGATCAAATATGATAATTTTTGGGCAATTTTCAAAAAACGGATGTTTTAAAAATGCGCAAAAATTCTCATAACTCAAAAACTCTTTCAAATATACTAATTTAGTTTGATGCATCTTAAAGTCCATTACAGTGTCTTTAATTTGATTTGCTATGTATAGTAGTTTCTCTAAAATTAAATTTGTAATTCCAAATTGTAGAAGTTGTTCCGATTTATAAAATTTCTAATTTTTTTCTCAAATATTTTGCGATTTTTACAACAAAATCTTACAGTAAACAACAATAATAATCATTTTCTGTCAATTTGAATAATTTTTGGACCAAATATGAGAATTTTTGGTCAATTTTCAAAAAAACGGACGTTTTAAAAATGCGCAAAAATTTTCATAACTCGCCCGTTTGTCGCCCCGTTATGTTATACGCCTTTCTCTTTCTCTCAGTGTATATTTAAAACTGTAACACATGCTTCAGGAACTAACAATCCCTGATTCTAAAACTCAGTGACTGACCACTGGACACCAATGCTTACAAGCAATCATGACTTGTGCAAGTAATAACAGCAATACCCCAGTTGGTAACCAACAGGCGGCAACCGGGCACTCGGATTCTGGCGGACCCACGACTATAGAGAAACTCAAAGTTCTCTGGCAAACTCGCACACAAGACGCTAATGTACATAGGTACCTTCAACATCAACACTCTCATACAGCCTGGAAAGCTGCACAACCTATACTCCATTTTTTTTAAGAATGCAGTAACTAGAAACCTGATTTACACAATGACAAATGTTCAATCTAGTTACAAAATTTAGCGCTAAATTCAAATATAGTTACTTCAATATAAAATTGGTAATTTATTAATGGTTTTATTGAATATCTTATTATTATTCATTAAATAGACCAAATGGCAACAATTGTAATAAAATACCAACAAATAAATGGAGAAAAACGCAAAAAATCTAAATGATACAAACAGATCAAATGATAATTGTGAATTGACACGGCAGCCATTGACAAATCCCCCCCGAAATATCCCAAATACTAAATAAATCCCTTAAATATTATATTGAAATAAGGAGAGACAACTCTCTTCGAGAGAGCATGGTAAATGTGGAGTTTAGGGATCTTGTCAATGGATCAATGGGGGATCTGGTGAATGGGATGTGTGAATCTTAGAAAGTAAATTGGCGCATTTCTGTTATTATATTTTCATCAAAATACACCCCCCAGCCCCCCTAAACTAAACCCTGGCTACGCCCATGTAACCAACATATGTACTTTTACAGAGAACAATTCAAATTTATTATTCCAAGCGAAATAATTACTTTTGGTTTTTGCTTGATAACTCGGTTAACAAACCAAATTGGAATATTAAACTTGTGAGCGTTTAGATAGATAATTAAGCTCTACGTAGTGCAAACCAGTGGCTTCTAGCTTCATTGGTTATTAAGTTATTGTAGTTCAAACTTTAATATCTTTGTTTTTGATGTTTTTAAAATTCCAGTCGATATCTAATTATTGCACTAGCGAGGAGCGATGATGTTTAGTTAACTAATTTAGCTACTATTTCGTAAAAACTAGAATACTCTAGCTTAATTCGTTATTGAGTTATTGACGTTCAAACTTTGACATCTTTGTTTTTGAGATTTTTTCCTTTTTGGACGATATCTCAGTTAGTGCACTAGGTAGGAAAACTAACCTTTTAAGACGTTTATTTAACTAATTTAGCTACAATTTCGTGAAAACTAGAAGATTCTACCTTATTTAGTTACTAGATTTTTGATGTTCAAACTTTAATATCATTGTTTTTGAGATTTTTTACTTTTTGGACGATATCTCAGTAAGTGCACTAGGTAGGAAAACTAAACTTTTAAGACGTTTATTTAACTAATTTGGCTAGTATTTCGTGAAAACTAGAAGATTCTAGCTTAGTTAGTTACTAAATTATTGATGTTCAAACTTTAATATCATTGTTTTTGAGTTTTTTTACTTATTAGTTGATATATGAGATACTGCACCAGCTAGGAAAATTAAACCTTGTGGATATTAAGATAACCAATTGAGCTACTAACTAGCGGAAACTACAAGATTCTAGCGCAAGTAGTTACTAAGCTGTTGACGTTCAAACTTTAATATCTTTGTTTTTGTGGTTTTTTACTTATTAGTTGATATCTGAGTTATTGCACTAGCTATTAAACTTTGTGGATGTTAAGCTAACTAATTGAATTACTAATTAGAGGAAACTAGAACATTCTAGCGCAATTAATTACTACGCTGTTGACGTTCAAACTTTAATATCTTTGTTTTTCAGATTTTTTGCGTTTTAGACGATATCTCAGTTAGTGCAGTTGGTAGGAAAATTAAACTTTGTGGATCTTTAGTTAACTAATCTAGCTACTAGTTAGTGCTTAATTAGTTCTCAAGTTATTGACACTAATACTTTGATATCTCAAGAGATATTATTTTCGTTATTTTTTTAAACAAGACTAGACAGACAAGACTAGACAGACAAGACTAGACTAGGCAGGCAAGACTAGACAGACAAGACTAGACAGACAAGACTAGACAGACAAGACTAGACAGACAAGACTAGACAGACAAGACTAGACAGACAAGACAAGACAGACAAGACTAGAAAGACAAGACTAGACAGACAAGACTACACAGACAAGACTAGACAGACAAGACTAGGCAGACAAGACTGGACAGACAAGACTAGACAGACAAGACTAAACAGACAAGACTAGACAGACAAGACTAGACAGACAAGACTAGACAGACTAGACAGACAAGACTAGACAGACAAGACTAGACAGACAAGACTAGACAGACAAGACTAGACAGACAAGACTAGACAGACAAGACTAGACAGACAAGACTAGACAGACAAGACTAGACAGACAAGACAAGACACACAAGACTAGAAAGACAAGACTAGACAGACAAGACTAGACAGACAAGACTACACAGACAAGACTAGCCAGACAAGACTAGCCAGACAAGACTAGACAGACAAGACTAAATAGACAAGACTAGACAGACAAGACTAGACAGACAAGACTAGACAGACAAGACTAGACAGACAAGACTAGACAGACAAGACTAGACAAACAAGACTAGACAGACAAGACTAGACAGACAAGACTAGACAGACAAGACTAGACAGACAAGACTAGACAGACAAGACTAGACAGACAAGACTAGACAGACAAGACTAGACAGACAAGACTAGACAGACAAGACTAGACAGACAAGACTAGACAGACAAGACAAGACAGACAAGACTAGAAAGACAAGACTAGACAGACAAGACTAGACAGACAAGACTAGACAGACAAGACTACACAGACAAGACTAGCCAGACAAGACTAGACAGACAAGACTAGACAGACAAGACTAGACAGACAAGACTAAACAGACAAGACTAGACAGACAAGACTAGACAGACAAGACTAGACAGACAAGACTACACAGACAAGACTAGCCAGACAAGACTAGACAGACAAGACTAGACAGACAAGACTAGACAGACAAGACTAGACAGACAAGACTAGACAAACAAGACTAGACAGACAAGACTAGACAGACAAGACTAGACAGACAAGACTAGACAGACAAGACTAGACAGACAAGACTAGACAGACAAGACTAGACAGACAAGACTAGACAGACAAGACTAGACAGACAAGACTAGACAGACAAGACTAGACAGACAAGACAAGACAGACAAGACTAGAAAGACAAGACTAGACAGACAAGACTAGACAGACAAGACTAGACAGACAAGACTACACAGACAAGACTAGCCAGACAAGACTAGACAGACAAGACTAGACAGACAAGACTAGACAGACAAGACTAAACAGACAAGACTAGACAGACAAGACTAGACAGACAAGACTAGACAGACAAGACTAGACAGACAAGACTAGACAGACAAGACTAGACAGACAAGACTAGACAGACAAGACTAGACAGACAAGACTAGACAGACAAGACTAGACAGACAAGACAAGACTAGAAAGACAAGACTAGACAGACAAGACTAGACAGACAAGACTAGACAGACAAGACTACACAGACAAGACTAGCCAGACAAGACTAGACAGACAAGACTAGACAGACAAGACTAGACAGACAAGACTAGACAGACAAGACTAGACAGACAAGACTACACAGACAAGACTAGCCAGACAAGACTAGACAGACAAGACTAGACAGACAAGACTAGACAAACAAGACTAGACAGACAAGACTAGACAGACAAGACTAGACAGACAAGACTAGACAGACAAGACTAGACAGACAAGACTAGACAGACAAGACTAGACAGACAAGACTAGACAGACAAGACTAGACAGACAAGACTAGACAGACAAGACTAGACAGACAAGACAAGACAGACAAGACTAGAAAGACAAGACTAGACAGACAAGACTAGACAGACAAGACTAGACAGACAAGACTACACAGACAAGACTAGCCAGACAAGACTAGACAGACAAGACTAGACAGACAAGACTAGACAGACAAGACTAGACAGACAAGACTAGACAGACAAGACTAGACAGACAAGACTAGACAGACAAGACTACACAGACAAGACTAGCCAGACAAGACTAGACAGACAAGACTAGACAGACAAGACTAGACAGACAAGACTAGACAGACAAGACTAGACAAACAAGACTAGACAGACAAGACTAGACAGACAAGACTAGACAGACAAGACTAGACAGACAAGACTAGACAGACAAGACTAGACAGACAAGACTAGACAGACAAGACTAGACAGACAAGACTAGACAGACAAGACTAGACAGACAAGACTAGACAGACAAGACAAGACACACAAGACTAGAAAGACAAGACTAGACAGACAAGACTAGACAGACAAGACTACACAGACAAGACTAGCCAGACAAGACTAGCCAGACAAGACTAGACAGACAAGACTAAATAGACAAGACTAGACAGACAAGACTAGACAGACAAGACTAGACAGACAAGACTAGACAGACAAGACTAGACAAACAAGACTAGACAGACAAGACTAGACAGACAAGACTAGACAGACAAGACTAGACAGACAAGACTAGACAGACAAGACTAGACAGACAAGACTAGACAGACAAGACTAGACAGACAAGACTAGACAGACAAGACTAGACAGACAAGACAAGACAGACAAGACTAGAAAGACAAGACTAGACAGACAAGACTAGACAGACAAGACTAGACAGACAAGACTACACAGACAAGACTAGCCAGACAAGACTAGACAGACAAGACTAGACAGACAAGACTAGACAGACAAGACTAAACAGACAAGACTAGACAGACAAGACTAGACAGACAAGACTAGACAGACAAGACTACACAGACAAGACTAGCCAGACAAGACTAGACAGACAAGACTAGACAGACAAGACTAGACAGACAAGACTAGACAGACAAGACTAGACAAACAAGACTAGACAGACAAGACTAGACAGACAAGACTAGACAGACAAGACTAGACAGACAAGACTAGACAGACAAGACTAGACAGACAAGACTAGACAGACAAGACTAGACAGACAAGACTAGACAGACAAGACAAGACAGACAAGACTAGAAAGACAAGACTAGACAGACAAGACTAGACAGACAAGACTAGACAGACAAGACTACACAGACAAGACTAGCCAGACAAGACTAGACAGACAAGACTAGACAGACAAGACTAGACAGACAAGACTAAACAGACAAGACTAGACAGACAAGACTAGACAGACAAGACTAGACAGACAAGACTAGACAGACAAGACTAGACAGACAAGACTAGACAGACAAGACTAGACAGACAAGACTAGACAGACAAGACTAGACAGACAAGACTAGACAGACAAGACTAGACAGACAAGACAAGACTAGAAAGACAAGACTAGACAGACAAGACTAGACAGACAAGACTAGACAGACAAGACTACACAGACAAGACTAGCCAGACAAGACTAGACAGACAAGACTAGACAGACAAGACTAGACAGACAAGACTAAACAGACAAGACTAGACAGACAAGACTAGACAGACAAGACTAGACAGACAAGACTACACAGACAAGACTAGCCAGACAAGACTAGACAGACAAGACTAGACAGACAAGACTAGACAAACAAGACTAGACAGACAAGACTAGACAGACAAGACTAGACAGACAAGACTAGACAGACAAGACTAGACAGACAAGACTAGACAGACAAGACTAGACAGACAAGACTAGACAGACAAGACTAGACAGACAAGACTAGACAGACAAGACTAGACAGACAAGACTAGACAGACAAGACAAGACAGACAAGACTAGAAAGACAAGACTAGACAGACAAGACTAGACAGACAAGACTAGACAGACAAGACTACACAGACAAGACTAGCCAGACAAGACTAGACAGACAAGACTAGACAGACAAGACTAGACAGACAAGACTAAACAGACAAGACTAGACAGACAAGACTAGACAGACAAGACTAGACAGACAAGACTACACAGACAAGACTAGCCAGACAAGACTAGACAGACAAGACTAGACAGACAAGACTAGACAGACAAGACTAGACAGACAAGACTAGACAGACAAGACTAGACAGACAAGACTAGACAGACAAGACTAGACAGACAAGACTAGACAGACAAGACTAGACAGACAAGACTAGACAGACAAGACTAGACAGACAAGACTAGACAGACAAGACAAGACTAGAAAGACAAGACTAGACAGACAAGACTAGACAGACAAGACTAGACAGACAAGACTACACAGACAAGACTAGCCAGACAAGACTAGACAGACAAGACTAGACAGACAAGACTAGACAGACAAGACTAAACAGACAAGACTAGACAGACAAGACTAGACACACAAGACTAGACAGACAAGACTACACAGACAAGACTAGCCAGACAAGACTAGACAGACAAGACTAGACAGACAAGACTAGACAGACAAGACTAGACAGACAAGACTAGACAGACAAAACTAGACAGACAAGACTAGACAGACAAGACTTTTATAAAAGCAGTTCGGGGGAAGCTCTCACTAAACCCCCTATTCCACCTTGGCTTTAGTATGCGCCACCCTGGTATCGCATATTCTGCATTCATTCAGGGTGGACAGCCCGGACGGTTTACTGAAAAACCGCCCTAGTTGTTGTCTCCCCGACCAGGAATCGAACCCGGGTCTCCCGCATTGAAAGGCGGGTAAGACAGACAAGACTAGACAGACAAGACTAGACAGACAAGACTAGACAGACAAGACTAGACAGACAAGACTAGACAGACAAGACTAGACAGACAAGACTAGACAGACAAGACTAGACAGACAAGACTAGACAGACAAGACTAGACAGACAAGACTAGACAGACAAGACTAGACAGACAAGACTAGACAGACAAGACTAGACAGACAAGACTAGACAGACAAGACTAGACAGACAAGACTAGACAGACAAGACTAGACAGACAAGACTAGACAGACAAGACTAGACAGACAAGACTAGACAGACAAGACTAGACAGACAAGACTAGACAGACAAGACTAGACAGACAAAACTAGACAGACAAGACTAGACAGACAAGACTTTTATAAAAGTGGTTCGGGGGAAGCTCTCACTAAACCCCCTATTCCACCTTGGCTTTAGTATGCGCCACCCTGGTATCGCATATTCTGCATTCATTCAGGGTGGACAGCCCGGACGGTTTACTGAAAAACCGCCCTAGTTGTTGTCTCCCCGACCAGGAATCGAACCCGGGTCTCCCGCATTGAAAGGCGGGTAAGACAGACAAGACTAGACAGACAAGACTAGACAGACAAGACTAGATAGACAAGACTAGACAGACAAGACTAGACAGACAAGACTAGACAGACAAGACTAGACAGACAAGACTAGACAGACAAGACTAGACAGACAAGACTAGACAGACAAGACTAGACAGACAAGACTAGACAGACAAGACTAGACAGACAAGACTAGACAGACAAGACTAGACAGACAAGACTAGACAGACAAGACTAGACAGACAAGACTAGACAGACAAGACTAGACAGACAAGACAAGACACACAAGACTAGAAAGACAAGACTAGACAGACAAGACTAGACAGACAAGACTACACAGACAAGACTAGCCAGACAAGACTAGCCAGACAAGACTAGACAGACAAGACTAAATAGACAAGACTAGACAGACAAGACTAGACAGACAAGACTAGACAGACAAGACTAGACAGACAAGACTAGACAGACAAGACTAGACAAACAAGACTAGACAGACAAGACTAGACAGACAAGACTAGACAGACAAGACTAGACAGACAAGACTAGACAGACAAGACTAGACAGACAAGACTAGACAGACAAGACTAGACAGACAAGACTAGACAGACAAGACTAGACAGACAAGACAAGACAGACAAGACTAGAAAGACAAGACTAGACAGACAAGACTAGACAGACAAGACTAGACAGACAAGACTACACAGACAAGACTAGCCAGACAAGACTAGACAGACAAGACTAGACAGACAAGACTAGACAGACAAGACTAAACAGACAAGACTAGACAGACAAGACTAGACAGACAAGACTAGACAGACAAGACTACACAGACAAGACTAGCCAGACAAGACTAGACAGACAAGACTAGACAGACAAGACTAGACAGACAAGACTAGACAGACAAGACTAGACAAACAAGACTAGACAGACAAGACTAGACAGACAAGACTAGACAGACAAGACTAGACAGACAAGACTAGACAGACAAGACTAGACAGACAAGACTAGACAGACAAGACTAGACAGACAAGACTAGACAGACAAGACTAGACAGACAAGACTAGACAGACAAGACTAGACAGACAAGACAAGACAGACAAGACTAGAAAGACAAGACTAGACAGACAAGACTAGACAGACAAGACTAGACAGACAAGACTACACAGACAAGACTAGCCAGACAAGACTAGACAGACAAGACTAGACAGACAAGACTAGACAGACAAGACTAAACAGACAAGACTAGACAGACAAGACTAGACAGACAAGACTAGACAGACAAGACTAGACAGACAAGACTAGACAGACAAGACTAGACAGACAAGACTAGACAGACAAGACTAGACAGACAAGACTAGACAGACAAGACTAGACAGACAAGACTAGACAGACAAGACTAGACAGACAAGACAAGACTAGAAAGACAAGACTAGACAGACAAGACTAGACAGACAAGACTAGACAGACAAGACTACACAGACAAGACTAGCCAGACAAGACTAGACAGACAAGACTAGACAGACAAGACTAGACAGACAAGACTAGACAGACAAGACTAGACAGACAAGACTACACAGACAAGACTAGCCAGACAAGACTAGACAGACAAGACTAGACAGACAAGACTAGACAAACAAGACTAGACAGACAAGACTAGACAGACAAGACTAGACAGACAAGACTAGACAGACAAGACTAGACAGACAAGACTAGACAGACAAGACTAGACAGACAAGACTAGACAGACAAGACTAGACAGACAAGACTAGACAGACAAGACTAGACAGACAAGACTAGACAGACAAGACAAGACAGACAAGACTAGAAAGACAAGACTAGACAGACAAGACTAGACAGACAAGACTAGACAGACAAGACTACACAGACAAGACTAGCCAGACAAGACTAGACAGACAAGACTAGACAGACAAGACTAGACAGACAAGACTAAACAGACAAGACTAGACAGACAAGACTAGACAGACAAGACTAGACAGACAAGACTACACAGACAAGACTAGCCAGACAAGACTAGACAGACAAGACTAGACAGACAAGACTAGACAGACAAGACTAGACAGACAAGACTAGACAAACAAGACTAGACAGACAAGACTAGACAGACAAGACTAGACAGACAAGACTAGACAGACAAGACTAGACAGACAAGACTAGACAGACAAGACTAGACAGACAAGACTAGACAGACAAGACTAGACAGACAAGACTAGACAGACAAGACTAGACAGACAAGACAAGACACACAAGACTAGAAAGACAAGACTAGACAGACAAGACTAGACAGACAAGACTAGACAGACAAGACTAGACAGACAAGACTAGACAGACAAGACTAGACAGACAAGACTAGACAGACAAGACTAGACAGACAAGACTAGACAGACAAGACTAGACAGACAAGACTAGACAGACAAGACAAGACAGACAAGACTAGAAAGACAAGACTAGACAGACAAGACTAGACAGACAAGACTAGACAGACAAGACTACACAGACAAGACTAGCCAGACAAGACTAGACAGACAAGACTAGACAGACAAGACTAGACAGACAAGACTAAACAGACAAGACTAGACAGACAAGACTAGACAGACAAGACTAGACAGACAAGACTAGACAGACAAGAGTAGACAGACAAGACTAGACAGACAAGACTAGACAGACAAGACTAGACAGACAAGACTAGACAGACAAGACTAGACAGACAAGACTAGACAGACAAGACTAGACAGACAAGACAAGACTAGAAAGACAAGACTAGACAGACAAGACTAGACAGACAAGACTAGACAGACAAGACTACACAGACAAGACTAGCCAGACAAGACTAGACAGACAAGACTAGACAGACAAGACTAGACAGACAAGACTAGACAGACAAGACTAGACAGACAAGACTACACAGACAAGACTAGCCAGACAAGACTAGACAGACAAGACTAGACAGACAAGACTAGACAAACAAGACTAGACAGACAAGACTAGACAGACAAGACTAGACAGACAAGACTAGACAGACAAGACTAGACAGACAAGACTAGACAGACAAGACTAGACAGACAAGACTAGACAGACAAGACTAGACAGACAAGACTAGACAGACAAGACTAGACAGACAAGACTAGACAGACAAGACAAGACAGACAAGACTAGAAAGACAAGACTAGACAGACAAGACTAGACAGACAAGACTAGACAGACAAGACTACACAGACAAGACTAGCCAGACAAGACTAGACAGACAAGACTAGACAGACAAGACTAGACAGACAAGACTAAACAGACAAGACTAGACAGACAAGACTAGACAGACAAGACTAGACAGACAAGACTACACAGACAAGACTAGCCAGACAAGACTAGACAGACAAGACTAGACAGACAAGACTAGACAGACAAGACTAGACAGACAAGACTAGACAAACAAGACTAGACAGACAAGACTAGACAGACAAGACTAGACAGACAAGACTAGACAGACAAGACTAGACAGACAAGACTAGACAGACAAGACTAGACAGACAAGACTAGACAGACAAGACTAGACAGACAAGACTAGACAGACAAGACTAGACAGACAAGACAAGACACACAAGACTAGAAAGACAAGACTAGACAGACAAGACTAGACAGACAAGACTACACAGACAAGACTAGCCAGACAAGACTAGCCAGACAAGACTAGACAGACAAGACTAAATAGACAAGACTAGACAGACAAGACTAGACAGACAAGACTAGACAGACAAGACTAGACAGACAAGACTAGACAGACAAGACTAGACAAACAAGACTAGACAGACAAGACTAGACAGACAAGACTAGACAGACAAGACTAGACAGACAAGACTAGACAGACAAGACTAGACAGACAAGACTAGACAGACAAGACTAGACAGACAAGACTAGACAGACAAGACTAGACAGACAAGACTAGACAGACAAGACAAGACAGACAAGACTAGAAAGACAAGACTAGACAGACAAGACTAGACAGACAAGACTAGACAGACAAGACTACACAGACAAGACTAGCCAGACAAGACTAGACAGACAAGACTAGACAGACAAGACTAGACAGACAAGACTAAACAGACAAGACTAGACAGACAAGACTAGACAGACAAGACTAGACAGACAAGACTACACAGACAAGACTAGCCAGACAAGACTAGACAGACAAGACTAGACAGACAAGACTAGACAGACAAGACTAGACAGACAAGACTAGACAAACAAGACTAGACAGACAAGACTAGACAGACAAGACTAGACAGACAAGACTAGACAGACAAGACTAGACAGACAAGACTAGACAGACAAGACTAGACAGACAAGACTAGACAGACAAGACTAGACAGACAAGACTAGACAGACAAGACAAGACAGACAAGACTAGAAAGACAAGACTAGACAGACAAGACTAGACAGACAAGACTAGACAGACAAGACTACACAGACAAGACTAGCCAGACAAGACTAGACAGACAAGACTAGACAGACAAGACTAGACAGACAAGACTAAACAGACAAGACTAGACAGACAAGACTAGACAGACAAGACTAGACAGACAAGACTAGACAGACAAGACTAGACAGACAAGACTAGACAGACAAGACTAGACAGACAAAACTAGACAGACAAGACTAGACAGACAAGACTAGACAGACAAGACTAGACAGACAAGACTAGACAGACAAGACAAGACTAGAAAGACAAGACTAGACAGACAAGACTAGACAGACAAGACTAGACAGACAAGACTACACAGACAAGACTAGCCAGACAAGACTAGACAGACAAGACTAGACAGACAAGACTAGACAGACAAGACTAGACAGACAAGACTAGACAGACAAGACTAGACAGACAAGACTAGACAGACAAGACTACACAGACAAGACTAGCCAGACAAGACTAGACAGACAAGACTAGACAGACAAGACTAGACAAACAAGACTAGACAGACAAGACTAGACAGACAAGACTAGACAGACAAGACTAGACAGACAAGACTAGACAGACAAGACTAGACAGACAAGACTAGACAGACAAGACTAGACAGACAAGACTAGACAGACAAGACTAGACAGACAAGACTAGACAGACAAGACTAGACAGACAAGACAAGACAGACAAGACTAGAAAGACAAGACTAGACAGACAAGACTAGACAGACAAGACTAGACAGACAAGACTACACAGACAAGACTAGCCAGACAAGACTAGACAGACAAGACTAGACAGACAAGACTAGACAGACAAGACTAGACAGACAAGACTAGACAGACAAGACTAGACAGACAAGACTAGACAGACAAGACTACACAGACAAGACTAGCCAGACAAGACTAGACAGACAAGACTAGACAGACAAGACTAGACAGACAAGACTAGACAGACAAGACTAGACAAACAAGACTAGACAGACAAGACTAGACAGACAAGACTAGACAGACAAGACTAGACAGACAAGACTAGACAGACAAGACTAGACAGACAAGACTAGACAGACAAGACTAGACAGACAAGACAAGACTAGAAAGACAAGACTAGACAGACAAGACTAGACAGACAAGACTAGACAGACAAGACTACACAGACAAGACTAGCCAGACAAGACTAGACAGACAAGACTAGACAGACAAGACTAGACAGACAAGACTAAACAGACAAGACTAGACAGACAAGACTAGACACACAAGACTAGACAGACAAGACTACACAGACAAGACTAGCCAGACAAGACTAGACAGACAAGACTAGACAGACAAGACAAGACAGACAAGACTAGACAGACAAGACTAGACAGACAAAACTAGACAGACAAGACTAGACAGACAAGACTTTTATAAAAGTAGTTCGGGGGAAGCTCTCACTAAACCCCCTATTCCACCTTGGCTTTAGTATGCGCCACCCTGGTATCGCATATTCTGCATTCATTCAGGGTGGACAGCCCGGACGGTTTACTGAAAAACCGCCCTAGTTGTTGTCTCCCCGACCAGGAATCGAACCCGGGTCTCCCGCATTGAAAGGCGGGTAAGACAGACAAGACTAGACAGACAAGACTAGACAGACAAGACTAGACAGACAAGACTAGACAGACAAGACTAGACAGACAAGACTAGACAGACAAGACTAGACAGACAAGACTAGACAGACAAGACTAGACAGACAAGACTAGACAGACAAGACTAGACAGACAAGACTAGACAGACAAGACTAGACAGACAAGACTAGACAGACAAGACTAGACAGACAAGACTAGACAGACAAGACTAGACAGACAAGACTAGACAGACAAGACTAGACAGACAAGACTAGACAGACAAGACTAGACAGACAAGACTAGACAGACAAGACTAGACAGACAAGACTAGACAGACAAGACTAGACAGACAAGACTAGACAGACAAGACTAGACAGACAAAACTAGACAGACAAGACTAGACAGACAAGACTTTTATAAAAGTGGTTCGGGGGAAGCTCTCACTAAACCCCCTATTCCACCTTGGCTTTAGTATGCGCCACCCTGGTATCGCATATTCTGCATTCATTCAGGGTGGACAGCCCGGACGGTTTACTGAAAAACCGCCCTAGTTGTTGTCTCCCCGACCAGGAATCGAACCCGGGTCTCCCGCATTGAAAGGCGGGTAAGACAGACAAGACTAGACAGACAAGACTAGACAGACAAGACTAGACAGACAAGACTAGATAGACAAGACTAGACAGACAAGACTAGACAGACAAGACTAGACTTGACAGACAAGATTAGATTAGTAGGTTTAGGGGTTCAACCTAGACAAGACTAGACAGACAAGACTAGACTAGACAGACAAGATTAGATTAGTACGTATAGGGGTTCAACTCAAATATTTTGCAATTTTTACAACAAAATCTTGCAATGAACAGTATTAGTCTCTCCAATTTTATTTAATCTTGTATATAATCTACATTTTGATCTACATATAAGCAATTAAATTTAAATAATGTATTTCTGAAAGAGAAGTAGAGGTAGGCCCGTCTGCAACTTCACATCTATTTGAAAGTCTTGAGCATGTGCATTGTAATGGAAATACATGCGTTGTAAAAAGGTCAGGGTCTGCTTTATAACTATAGTCCATCTTTTTTAAGAATGCAGTACAGGGAAGATATTGCTTATTTGACCTTGTTTTCTGATTGGCTTAAAACGAGAAGTTCACACCGACGATATTTACTTGAGATGGAGAAGTAAATATCGTCGGTGTGAACTTTCTCATTTTCACATACACAAATTCTCTTTTCACATACATTTGCAGTCACTGGCGAAGAATTTGGTGATATGTAATTAAATGCTACGAATATTTCCTATAATGTTATATATATATATATATATATATATATATATATATATATATATATAATTTAATATTCAATTTTAAATTTAATGATAAAAAAATAATTGACTCTAACAATAAGTATATTTTTTTCGTACGCCAATGCTTGTTGAACTGTTAGTTCCCAATGACTGCTGTGTCAATTCACAATTGTCATCTGATCTGTTTGTATCATTTAGATTTTTTGCGTTTTTCTCCATTTATTTGTTTCTATTTTATTACTATTCTTGCTATTTGGTGTATTTAATCTGTATCTTTCTTTTATATTCTATATCTTTTATTTATATAAACTTTTTTCTTTTATATTCAAGTAACTATATTTGAATTTAGCGCCAAATTTTGTAACTAGATTGAACATTAATTAGTAACATTTTCATCTCTTCAATATTTTGTAAATCTTCAAAGATTATAATTTCTAGGAAATGATTGTATACCTCCTAGAAATTATAATCTTTGAAGAAAAGAAATACAAATGTTAACTATATAATATTATTAAAACCTTCAACTCAACAATGTATAAATAACAACTAGATTCAACATTTTTCATAGTGTAAATCAGGTTTCTAGACTGCATTCTTAACAAAATGGACTTAGTTGTGTAAAAAAGTGTAATATTTTTTCATATTTCGAATCGAGAGGTCGTTCTATCACGTGACATGTCGTTTGGAATAGACCTTTTTGGCCTCCTGAATTGTAAAGCTAGCTTTGACATCGTGTATACGTCCAGCGAAACTAGATTTTTACACATAATGTTGCAAAGTACGGCTACGATGCGGTAAAGTGACCAGTAAATTTTAACCTTTCAGGGACACTTGCGAAATAAATTAAGTATACGACAATAAAATCTAATGTAGAAAACGCTACTTTACACCATATTTGTCACGATAATGTAGAAGATAAGAGTGACTTTTTAAATTTTACTGTGCGTCTGACGATAAAAGTGACATATTATGTACCTAATAAATTTGAATTAGTAAAAATGTAAAGTTTGTGAGTACCAACATTAAAAAATTTAATAATTTTCAATATTGCAATTAATTTAAATCTATTTGTTTATTAAATAATAATTGTTGGCCAAAAAATCTTATACAAATTTCGTGCGGAAATGGTTTTACAATGCTCCAGCAAATGGAGCAAACGAGCTGTTGCATTGTAAAACCAATGTTTCCGCACTATAATGTAAATAACTATTTCATACTTGAAATTTGTTTGTGCATATGAGTCAATTTCCGCCATGTTTTGCCCGAATTTTTTGACGTATTATTATTTGCCCGAAACTATCATATTCCCGCCTTTCAAACTTGGCGGATTCGCATGCGCTTAACTAACCGTAAAAAGGTCTATTATCAGCCCTAATGCCCGCCATACACACAACGGTCCACATGACAGGTCTATCTGTGCAGGTTTGCCTGCGCATGTAGACCGGAGCGTGTGTGGGAATAGACCTGTGCAGTTTCTTGTGTACGGATGACCTGCGCAGGCAAACCTGCTCATGTAACCTGTACGGTAGACCGTAGCGTGTATGGCGGGCATAAACTTACCATCTTTTTTTTAAAGGAGTAATTGGTTGTGCCAAACTGTGGTTCCGCCACTGTGTGTTGTGCGTTAGTTAAATTTCTACCACTGTGGCGCTACTAGTTACAGGCCTGTCTGTAGTTTGTTTGTGGTTTAATCACTGAAATATATACTAACTATATATTAGTAGAGATTTCAGTGGAGACACCTTGTGATGCTCTCTCTCGGCCCGCAGAAGCCAGGAGGCAGCGCTCGTTCCAGTTCCATATTTGTCTCTGTTGCAGTTAGTATATATTTCAGTGGATTTAGCTGTGTTAAAAGTGTAACATGAAGTTAGTTATCAAGACTTGGTTTTATTAGTTTCTATGGTTTGATTACATTTGTTAGTGTTTGTGTGTGCCGCCATCACATCGTCTGCAGGAATTGAATAATCTTCTAAGAAATGCTCGAGTTAAATTAGTGAATCACCAGGAAGTAATATAAGCGGCGTTTGGGAATCCATTGGAAAGATGTCTTTGAGTGCGAGTGCTGAGAATCTCTCGACAGAGTCACAGGTGTGTGATAAATTAGTAATTCTTTTAATTCCCTGCAATGTTTTAAATTAACCTGTTTATTAACAAACTCGAATGACAACAAACCATTGCAAATCAAATGTTTTTGACCCACTTGATCCAGTAAACAACACCCAAGATGTTTGTTATTCAGTTTTGCTTGGACTGTTTACATATATTAACTGAGGAATGTTTGGGTTTTATTTAAACAGCTTGGTTTATTCGTTTTGTGCTGTTGCTTAATCTAGGATTGGCAAATTACTTGGAGCTTGTCTCGACCTTCAAGAAACTTTCAATTGTAAACAAATTCATTATTTCAAAGGCCACTAATTATTCATTAACATATTTTATAAAATCAATACTTATTTGTTCATTGATTCATCAATATCTTTTTTTTATTCAAATATTAATTTATTATTTGTTTATTGATCCATCAATATTTATTTTTCTTCTTGTTTCCCATAGACTTACTTTGGACCACACTTGTTCAACTGTTGGGCTTTGATCTTTGCCCAGTATTATTGCATCTTCTGCCCGTGTAACTCCTTTCTCTCTTCTGTCCAGGGGGTACCCTTCCTTCGGGGTTTTTCCTGAAATCCAAAGACTTCCTTCAGGTTCCTCACAGACTGTCTGTTTTGGAGATCTGTAATTCCCAGTTCTTTAACCCTTTACTGCGCAATTTTTTTAATTTTCCCGAAAAAAATTTATTATGTAAATTTATGCATAGAATTCGAAAAAAAAAATAGTAAAAAAAACTATTGTTTTAATTTTGTTGGTTTATTCGTAAATTTTATAAGGATGCACTTGGGATGCATCATTTTGCATATAGAGTCTATGTCCAGTACCCTCAAAATACAAAATGTTGCATATATGCTACAAGGCATACATTATCTGAAGAATATAACAATATATTAGTTTCGTTTTATTTATTGGTGAAATTGTTTAAAACAATTTTTAAATTGCATTAAAACATGGAGACGCATTACATTTCTCGCACATAACGTGCATATAGCCTGTACATTTTGGAAGTTTACACCGTAGACGTCCGCTATGCCAAATTGGCCAATGTGATAACTGATCCTGGCGTACACCTTGAGGAGGAATATAATAAGCCGGATGGCGTTGTTTTTTGATTTTGTAATGCGCAAGATTTGATCTTCGTCCTCATTTTTTGGTAACTTCTAAGCCCACCAATCCGAGGTCCATAGCAACTTCAATCTGAATATTTGATAATGTTAGTAACTTTGATGTGCTTTTTTTGTTGTGCATGTACGTGCTTGTATAGTAGCCAAGCATTTACTAATGAAACATCTATAAGGTGGTAAATCATTTGAAAATACCACTTCTTTGTGACCTAACTATGTTAGGTCAACCCCACCCATGTCAATTGTATTCCCTTACCAAGTTACAATCTACTGATATATTTTGCCCTTGCTGTTTATCATATCATTGGACCTGTTGTACTGGTAACACTCTACAAAAGTTTGACAGAAGTGTTACGACTTTGTTGTCTTTACAGACAACCGATGTTATATCAATACTGTCAACTGTAATTATGTACTCATATATACTTTCTCTTGGTGATTTTTCAATGTCTGGTAATTTACTATTTGGTAGTCTGTTTCTACGAACTGTGCCTAAGGCTTGAATACCTATTTGAGCAAGATATACGATAAGAGGAGTGTTGTGTAGTAATTGACAAAGTAAACTTGATGGTTAACTTTTTCAGGTAATTTTTGTCATTAGAATTCTCTTGACCAGTATAAACTTCGAAATGATATGTATATCCCGAAACTCCTGCTAATAAACAAACTTGGAACCCCATTTATTGGGTTTTGCAGGCATATATTGCTTCAAATAACTTCTTGCCTTAGTTGAACAAATTTGCTCATCAACTGATAAGTCACATTCATGTGACACAGTTTGAAATCGGTCCAATAAATAGTTTATAATTGGACGCAATTGGAGTGTAATTCATTTCCATTATCATCAAAAATATTTTCAATTTCAAGAGAAAAATGGTTATTTTCAAGAAGGGTATCTGAAAATAGCTGAAGATCAACCTCATTTTCAGAAAAGTCGCAATTGCGTCAACTAATTCTTTTTGTGTAAGGGGCCTACGTTTTTCATATTGTCTCCACAAAGACGTTGTATGTGTGTTCCTAAAAATAATTATTTGCCTATACGATATCGCATATGTGCATCATTTTGTTTGTTGAGCATATTGGTTTATTATAGCCTATATGCAAATTGGTGCATATGTGCACCACAAATTAAAAACTGTTTTGCACATTTACTACCACTTTGATAAAGACAAATGAATTGAAACAAACAATTAAATATATACTTTACTGATAATAATTTTTTGCAGTCACAATATTAATAAATTAAATAGTTTTGCTGCAACTCAAAGGAAGTGAGATCGTCTATTTAGGCACAACCACTTTAGCAGATGATTGCCACTGAATAGTGCATAAAATATTATGTCCATTAATCCCACCACTAGAAATAATGTGGACCATTGATTCACAACCAGTGGTACGCGAACCCCTTGGGGTTCGCAAGGTGTACACAGGGGGTTCGCGAAAATATTATTGTAATGGAGACATTTTAAATTGCCGGAGAAAGAGAAACTCAAGAAAAATAATACCCAAATAAACATGCAATACTCAACAGACAAAAAGTACTAGTTCTATTTTTGATCGATTTGTTGATGTCTCATTATTAGGGTTCCGTACCGAAAAAGGAACCCTTATAGGATCACTTTGTTGTCCATCTGTCTGTCTGTCTGTCCGTCTGTCTGTCTGTCAAGACCATTTTTCTCAGGAACGCGTAGAGGTAACAAGTTGAAATTTGTATCAAATGCTCGGGTCTGAGGTCTCTTTCAGCTAAGAAAAAATCAAACTTGTAAGTCAACGCGATCAAAAGATATGACCGTTTATGTCGCATATATTGCGATTTCACAAGGGAATCAGAACCTATAGGGTACTTCCCGTTGACCTAGAATCATGAAATTTGGCAAGAAGCGGTGTCTTACGCACATGTAAAGGGAAACATCTGAAAACCGTAAATATGTAGTTTAATTACAAGAAAAATGCGAATTTACTATTAGAAACTTATGAAAATACACTAATGTGTTGCGTGGTATTGTCAGGCACCAGAAGCATATGGGTTGCATAAAGTTAGGTCCTCGTAAAGATGCCTTACTTACAAGTTTGTACGGAACCCTCAGTGTGCGAGACACAACTCGCACTTGGCCGGTTTTTTATATCTACAAGGCAACTTCTCGGCAACCTAACTAGGTAACCTAAAATACTTGAACACAACCTGAATAATATTGAATATCTTCTCGTTTGTCGGGTAAAGGTTGTCTATCAACATCGTTATGTTAGTAGGCAATGTCTAGGCACGTCAAAATCTGTTAAGGCATTCCTTAACAGATGTTCGTACAGAGGGTTATAAACTTGTGATTAAGTTCTGGATTAGTAGCATAGCTATTGCGGCTTTGTTTGTTTAGTGCCATTCTTTTCAATAATCATTATGCCTCAATTTTATTATGGATCGATGGTTATACACCAGTCGTTTAGAAGCAAGACATGCAGTAGTTGCAGTATTTTGTAAAAGCTTATATTTTGGGTATATTTCACACTTTGCAAGCGAGCAATTTATTGTTGTTTCTCTATTAGCATCAGACCTCAAGATATCGGACAGCAAGACATGATGATACTGAAAGCTGTCGTGGGCTACCATTTTAACAGACTAAAAACAAAGAAAAAATGATGGCAAAGACTATTTACAAATTGGTTTCATTATTCTGGGGAAGAGTCATAAACCTAAACTACTTTGTGTATTCTGCAACAAAGTACTTGCCAGCAGCAGTTTAAAACCATCACTTCTTCATAGACACCTTGAAACAAAACATCATAATTTTGTTGAGTATTTTTTGTTACTTCTTTCCTGTCTTCAAGCGGAGATAGTAAAATGGCCATTGGATTTCAATCAAAAACTTCAATTGACTCTCTGATGCCTATTATCAGTGCCGGCACGTGCGCCTGGTCGGACAGGCGATCGTCTTACGGCGCCATATTTTTAGCATATTGTTGTAGCAGCGAGTTTCCACCGCTTCTTAGTTCTACCTTCTACTTCTATATAAAAGATGTCATTAGAAGAAATTCCAAAATCACAAAAGCAATCACAAAAGATGAGATCAAAGAAAATTTTTATAAATTGAATTTTTGGCAAAATGTAATCCATTTATTAGTGAACATTTACACAGTTTAAAAAAATCCCAATTGTTCTCATTATTTGAGCAAAGAAATTCAAAATAACATAATAAATTTATTGGGAGAAAAAGTACGTGTTACTATTATTTCCCAAATATTACAGCATTATTTTGGATTGCACTCCAAATGTTAGTAGAATTGAACATAAGATACATATGTTCAATTCTACTAACATTTGGAGTGCAATCCAAAATAATGTTATTCGTGTTCTAAATAAAGATAGTGAAGAATTTGTTCCTAAAGAATATTTCATCAAATTTTTATCTGTAGAATCATCAACTGGGGAGAGTTTAACTGATTTAATTTTCCAAGAATTAGATAAATTAGGTCTCAAAATGAAAAATATACGTGGCCAGGTATACGACAATGGTCCAAACATGAAAGGTATGCATTCTGGTGTGCAAAAACGAATCTTAGATAAGAATCCTAAGGCCTTTTTCGTAACCTGTTCCTGCCATTCTTTAAATTTAGTTGTAAACGACGCAGCCAAAAAATCTGGTGAACTAAGTAATTTTTTTCAATTATTCAAAAATTGTTTCTATTCTTTTCTAATTCTAGCGTAAATTTGTTTCTGATGGAATTTCGTATAAATAGTTTTGGGCAAATAATTTGTAAAAGCTAAAGAAATAGCTAATGAAATGGAAATAAATGCAGATTTTGAAAGCAGGCTCTCAATTAGAATTAGACGTAAAAGCAAATTAATTATTCACTAAGGAACAGATAAACAAATAGAAAATCTGTTTAAAAAAATTGACACTAGGGAAAGACATGTAAATTTATTATATTTGGAAGAGGGGGTTAAAGGTCATTATGTATATATTAAAGATATTTGGCGACTTGTAAGAAGTCAAATATCATCGCATCGCGATAAAAAATATTTATGTGATGGCTGTCTAACCTTTTTTTTCAACCGAGTCGTCTTTCAATCAATATAAATTGAATGACTGCAACAAAATATACACTGTTATTGGCAATGGTATTCCTGTTGTATTCCGACAAAAGACATTGTTAAAGACAGGAGAGGTGATATGGTCCCGGGGGATATATTAAAATTCCAAAATTACGATAGAAAAATGCGTTGTATACGCAGATTTTGAATCAATATTAAAACCGATTGATACATGCTCACCAAACCCCGACAATAGCTATACCAACCAAACACATATACACGTACCCTACAGTTTTGCCTATAATATAAAATGTACATTTGATGATTTATTGAGTAAATTCATCACTTATACCGGAGAAGATTGTCTGAAATTATTTTGCTAGAACCTCTATGCGGTAACACCTGCTGTTGAACACGTAATCAAAGTTTTTCACTATCTATATTTGTACTAATTCTGTTACAGAAAGATTTACACAATTGGAAAATCATAATCAAATTTTTGAATTTTATACGATATTCCATCATAAGCGCAAAAAAATTCAGACGAAATTCTTAAAAATTGTCAGGATTTACGCATGTACCTAACAGACGATATAGAACCTTTAAATTTGTCTAACGAATTACAAATTGGGGCGGCGAAAGTTGTATTTGCCTTAGGCGGCATATTTTGACGTGCCGGCCCTGCCTATTATAAGAATAGATCCAATATATGCCTCTCAAACAACTGGACACGTAGTCCTTTTCAAGGAGATGTAAGTTTAGAAACCTCTAACTTTGCTGGGGAAAGAAAAACATAGAGTTATCCTGTGACTCTTCTCTAAAATCTATTTTTAAAGATCACTCTTTAATTGTCTTCTGGCTTAATAAAAATGAATATCCTGTTAAGTCAAGAAAAGCAATTGAAGTTCTATTAGCCTTTTGTGCATCATATCTATGTGAGAAAGGATTTTTAAGGTATACCTTTCTGAAAGATGAATATAGAAATAAGTTAAATGTGGAACCTGATCTAAGGCTAAAATTGTCAGATATTGTGCCAAATTTGATTATGTTTTCTATCCTTTTTAAGAACTATTGTTCAATATGGAAAATAAATGTTCTACACGGAAAAAAGTACAGTTTCAAATAGTAGCAGCGACCTTACGAATTTGAAACTGTAAAAATTACAATGAGAGTGGTCATGTTACAAATTGTTTTCTGGTAAAATTACAGTTTCAGATATTAAATTTTAATTTTTTTGTTGTAACGTTTCACTCTACTAAATATAATTTAAAAATCACAGTATCGAGATGTAATCTTTCGGCGTTCATTTCTCATATTCAACGAGCAATAGCTCAAACTGTAATTTTTATTTTGAAAATAAATAAGAAATATTATATTATGAAGTAATAAATCCATCAGAAAAAAATCGTAATTTTTACAGTTTGGACTAATAATGAATACATATTATATGATGAAAAGTTACAAAATAATTAGTAAAAAATATTTTAACTTTTCATTAAACTAAAAGTAAATTTTCAAACTGTAAAATTTAGAGCTTGGAATTGTAAGATTTTTATTAGTAAATAAGTTATAAATTACAGTATGCGACTGCAATCTTTACAAGTTTGTATTCGTAACGTTACTATTTAAACTGTAATTTCTACAGTTCTACAGTACTTTTTTCCGTGTATCCGATTTTATTACTATTTACACGCCAGTATAGGAGGTTCCCCAAACTCTTGTGAATTTTACACGGGGTTCGCGAGGAGAAAAAGGTTGGGAAACACTGATGTAGACGATTGTGTTGCCTGTACGCATCAGAGTGTCTTACATTATTTTGAATGTTCAATAGAATTTTATTGCAAAATGTATTTACTGTTGCACATATGCATCAAAATGCAGTAAAGGGTTAATATCCTTCCCGATTTCTGTCAACCAAATGATACGAACCTTCTTGTTTTGCCAGAAGGTGAACAGATGGTTGGTTAGTCGGTTGGGAGGCAATCTTGCAACATGGTCATAGAAAGCTAGGCCTTGCACAGTCAGAGAGCCTCTCAATATGTTATGTTGCCTTCAGAATTCCCCATCTTCCTTTACCGGGCCTAGGATCTTCTTGAGGATTCTCCTCTCTCTGACTTCCACTTTCTCTACCAGACAAACTAGTTATTTGTTTACTAGAGGCAAGCTAGTTATTTACAGCACAATCCTTTCTCTAATCAAATTTGTTTTCACTCCCAGCCCCCCCGTGGCCCGATGTGGATGCCTTGTATTAACCCTTCAAACACTGTGGCCTACTGTATTTTGCATTTACATACACTTATAGGCCCAGAAACCTAGTTGTTATTGTAAATAGTGCTAATTAATTTTTTTCACATTTGTCTTCTGGTACAAATGCGGTTGGCACTGGGGATAGAACTATGTGGATAGTCCCTCTATACTTGTTAGTTAGCACTCTAACATGAGGCCATGAGCGTCACCTCTACACCACTCGCGCAGGCCGCGGGTGACCCTTGGCTTAAGGGCTCTTGTAGTGTAGTAGCATGAGTGTAGTAGCATCATCAGTGCAAACACTAATCGATGTTTGTGTCTACATCTACATCCCTCTCCATAGAACGTTTTGTGTTCAACAACAAAAGAAAAACTAATTTTATTAACTTTTCAAGACGATCAATTCAGAAATATATCACTTGAAGTATATTGCATCAAAATTTAATTTAATTTATTACCTTTTGGGATACAACAATATCTATAGGTTAAGTTAAAATAAATACTTAAAGCTAATAGTTTTGAAATTTACATTTAAAAAAATCTTTTATATTATAGAAGGGAGTTTGTAGTAATAGAAATTCTTTTACTTTTGATTTGAATTTCTTATATGATTTTTCATCGCGCAGGCTATCAGGTAGGTTGTTATATAGCTTCACTCCTTGGTTTTCCAATCTTTTGCTGCACATGGTTAGATTTGTTTTTGAGGGGTATAAAAGATCTCTCTATTTCTACTATTTCCCTCTCGTATTATAATTATGGTTGTCCTTATTTTTCTGGAAATTTTGTTTAACCTTATGCATATAGGCAGTCGTTTCTAGAATATACAAACTAACTACTGTTAAGATTCCTAGGTTCTGGAAGTGTTTTTTGCAGGAATCCGTAATTTTTAAACCTAATAGGTTCCTGATAATTCTCTTTTGTGCTACCAGTATTACTTCTATTTGCGAAGAACCACCCCATAAAATTATTCCATATGTTAATACGCTTTGTACTTCAGCAAAATACCAACTGCGAACATCTTCCTTGTTTAACAGTTTATGTATATGTTTGATTAAAAATGCCTTCTTGTGCAGTATAGAGTTGATGATTTGTATATGGGTTGTCCATCTTAGATGTTCCTCTAGATGTATGCCTAGGAATTTTATATCTTTAGCCCTTTTCAATTTGTGATTTTTAATAACAATGTTAATATTTCTGTCGTAGACACTTCTTGTCGGCTGGAAAATTATATATTCCGTTTTGTTCTTATTAAAATGGAGTTGATTTGCTGAGTATTTAAAACCATGTATTAAATGAATCTAAGAGTCTGTTTGCTTCCTCAACATTGTTGCTTTTGTCTTTCCCAGTCACAATGAAGCTTGTGTCATCCACATATAAAGTGCAATATCATCCTCTTATGCAGTTAATTAAGTCTGCCGTGTATAGTAAAAATAATGTTGGTGACAATACGCTTCCTTGTGGTACCTCTATATGTGTACATATTGTCTGTGATTGTCCAGTTCTATTTCCAATATTTACTAAAACATATTGTTCCCGTTTTTCCAGGTAGGATTGTATCCAACGGCCTGCTTTTCCCCTGATCCCATAACTGTTTAGTTTGTCTAATAGAATACAATGAGAAACACAGTCAAAAGCTTTTGTTAGGTCGCAGAATATTCCTATGGGGTGATTGCCTATATCAACTTCCTGTAATATTTTACTGTGGAATTCTATCAAAGCTGTTGAGGTGGATTTGCCTTTGCAAAAACCATGTTGTTTAGTAGGAATCAGATTATATCTTTCGATAAATGGAGTTATTCTGGTTTGCATGCAGTATTCTACAATTTTCGCTAATACCGATATGAGGGCAATTGGTCTGTAGTTTTGAGTATCCGTGGTTGCTCCTTTTTTGTGCACTGGTATAATTTTTGATATTTTTAGCACTTCTGGAAATTTCTCCTCAGCTAGACTAGCATTGATTATATGAGTAATTGGTGCTATAAGCTCATACCTGAATTCTTTTACGATGTTGTATGGGATTCCATCTGTTCCACTTGTTGTTTTGTTTTTTAATGACGCGATAATAGTCAGAACTTCATTTTCTGTAAAATCCTGTATGTATATTGTACTTTGATTGAACTCTATATGATTGTTCGAAATAGTTGTCGGATTAATATTTCTTGCAATTGATTTTGGAGCTTGTTCAAAGTAGTTATTAAATATATCTGCGATTTCCTTCAGTTGATCTTGGCATTATTTTCCATTATTTTTGTGAGTCTGGATATTTTTAATTTATTTGTTTGTTCATTGATGATGTTCCAAATGGCTTTCGACTTGTTTGTTGCCTTCATTATCTTACGTTTGAAAAATTTTTGTTAATGTAATTAATTTGTGATTTGTGTTTTTTTGTTTTAAATATTGGTTCCTTAAATTACCAAATATTGGTTTATATTACCAAATTATTGGTTTATATTATTATATTGGTTTATATTAAATATTACCAAATATTGGTTTCCCTGGATACTTTTTTTGTAGCAAAAACATATCTTTTAGTTTAGCTGCTGAGATTTTTAAGGAATTTATTATTTTTAAGGAAAATGTTATTAGACTATCCCTACAAGTACTTAATATTTGTGCAGCATATGGTCAGGATGTGATATAAATTGAATATACAATATGTGGTCTGTTTATCAAGAACCATTTTGGGGATTTATCACTTGAAGATAAACTCCAACAAAGTATTTTTGAACAATTTTCCTGGAATCGTTGCCATGCAGAACTGTCAATATCTCTTATTGTTAGTTATTATATTTGTCTAGCTTTATTATCAAGGCTTCGATTCAATTTTATTTCTTATCTACTATTATCTGCACAATGTGGTTTATGCATTGATTGTGCAAAAATGTTTCCATAGGAATTTCCACTTTGATTTCTAAACATAATTGTAATTGAATTGCCAAGCAAGAAATTGTATAAACTTTTGAGGCACAAAACTTTTAAATAATTCACCATGCATATTTACACTTCAAAGGTGGGACAGTAGTAATACCCTAGTGCCTCTAAAAGATAATCAATAACAATTTAATTCATATGTGTTTTAGGGATATGATGGGTCGAGTAACATGTGTTTGGAGTTGGCCCTGGAAGGTGAACGACTGTGTAAAGCTGGAGACTGCAGGGCTGGTGTTGCATTCTTCCAGGCTGCGATACAAGCAGGAACAGATGACTTAAGAACACTTAGTGCTATTTATAGTCAATTGGGCAATGCCTATTTCTATCTTGGGGATTATGTAAGGGCTATGCAATATCACAATCATGACCTTACATTAGCCAGGTAAACTAAACTATTTTTAATCAATTGGATTAATTTAAATATAAAAATATAATAAAAATCTTTAAATTTTTAATTTTTTTTTTTTATCAATAAATATTATCAGGTTTTTCCTAATCTGTTATTCATCATGCTACACTATTTATTTATCTGTGTAGGACAATGGGTGATAAATTAGGTGAAGCAAAATCATCAGGAAATCTCGGAAATACTCTAAAAGTCATGGGGAGATTCGATGAAGCTGTCTTGTATTGCAAAAGACATTTGGAACTCTCTAAAGAATTGGAAGATAGATTAAGCGAAGGCAGAGCTCTCTATAACTTAGGCAACGTCTATCACGCCAAAGGAAAACATATCGGACGGGTTGGACACAAGGATCCTGGAGACTTCTCTGATGATGTCAAAGGCTGTCTACAACAAGCAGTATCTTATTACGAGTAAGTTTCAACTATTGGTGAAACCTAATCATATAAACTTAATAAAGGCAAAACACAGCCTGAATACATAAATATATTCAACCTTTCCAGAGATCTATAATATTACTGAGTATTTTTAGAACAAATCACCAAAGCAAATTTCATATGAGATTTGTTTTGGTACTCCTAAAAAAGACTCAGTAATTGAAAAGTTTTAATAACATCCACTTTGTGACAGCTTTACTAATTAAATCAATTATTAAATCAATTGATTTAATTAGTAAAGCTGTCCCAAAGTGGATGTTATTAAAACTTTTCAATTTTGAGTAGGCATTGTCTATGTCACTGTTATAAATAGTTGTCAATTAGAAGACTGAGAAATATTATAGAGCTTCAGAAAGCTTGAATATATTTATATATTCAGTTTCAAGTTGTTGTGTTCTCAATAAATAATCATTTTTAGTGAAAATTTGTCTTTAATGAGAGAACTTGGAGATATAGCTGCACAGGGCAGAGCATGTGGAAACCTGGGCAATACTCACTATCTGTTAGGTGATTTCAAACAGGCTATAAAATATCACGAAGAACGTTTATCTATTGCGCGACAATTTGGTGATAGGGCAGCAGAAAGGAGAGCTCACAGCAATTTGGGCAACTCACACATATTCATGGGCCAATTTGATGAAGCTGCACATCACTACAAGTACATATTAATACTAAAACCATTCAAAAATTATTAACAAAATATTTTTAGAAAAACTTTGACGTTAGCTCAAGAATTAGGAGATAGGGCTGTTGAAGCACAAGCCTGTTACAGTTTAGGCAACACTTATACGTTATTAAGAGATTACAATACTGCAATAGAATATCATTTAAGGCACTTGTTAATAGCTCAGCATTTGAATGATAGAGTTGGAGAAGGCCGTGCATGCTGGTCGTTGGGCAATGCACATGCAGCACTCTCCAACCATGAAAAAGCTTTAGAGTTTGCTACACAACATTATGAAATAAGCAAGGAGGTACAAATTTCTATTTTACTTGTGTGTTATAAATAGAAGATTATTGATTTAGTATTGTTAAGAATAACCATTGTTTCTCGTTTCATTGGAGTTGTGTGTTATTGTTTTAGTTGGGTGATCCAATGGGTGAGGCAACAGCTAAAATGAACATTTCTGATTTGAAGAAGGTTTTGAATATACCAAATAGTCCGGATTCCGATGCGAGTAGCACGGCGAGCTGCAAAACGCCGCAACAAGAAATTGCACCTGTGAATAGCAGATTAAATAGGGTGAGACGTGATAGCATGGAACAGCTTGATCTGATCAAGGTAGTAAGCTTTTTTATATAAACGCTTTTCTCTTTAAATTAAAAAAAAAGATGAATATTTCTGTAAGTACTGGAAGGTTAGAGTTAATTTTGTTTGCATGTTATTTGCCAGTGCTTTATGATTATATTTTGCTCTTTTTATTTATTCTTTATTTGCTATACCCAACGGAGACACTGTAAAATTAGTTGGATGAGATCAAAAAATTAGTAATAAATCATCTCATTGTGCAAATCATTTCATTCTACTTCAAATATAAAATTCGAATTTCTTACTAATACCAGTGCCAACGATTTTTTAAATATCAAATATTATTAGTTAAATATTTAATTTGTTAGTTCCTGGATTTGGAACAATCTTAACGCTTAACCACCTGCCATATGTCTCAGGTGAGAAAATTACTGCTACTTTGGGTCTGAGAAACGTATGTCAGGTAGTGGGGTGTTAACACTCTCATTGATATTCGCTCCTTGCATAACCGCGCTTAGCGCCACCCGTGGCCAAAAAAACAACTTCGTCTCCAATAATAGCGTATAAAAACAACAGGCAAAAATAAATAATTTAATAAAATATACAATATTTAACAGCAAAAATTTTGCCAATTGGCATAATCATATCTCGCGAACAGAGGTAGCTAGGAAAATGCAATTAGTATATTTGCAACCAACAGGGAAAACAATTTCAGACAATTTCAGGAAATACATTTCTCCCGTTTTCCGAAGATTTCACTATGTCATAACTTTTGAACGACTTACCACAGAGCCTTCTAGTTTTCACCAATCGATTCATCGTCCAAAAATTAGTTGGAAAAGGTATATAATATTCCTCGGGAAGCTTTCGATTAGGAAATACCATCGCCACGGGAAGTCGAAACCGCGGAAACGCCGAAATGCGAGAAAATCGATTTTGTCAAAATCGTAATTTTTTGAGTTACAGCAAAATTTAAAAACGTTTCTGAAAACATTTTTGCTGCAGATTACAAATATGCAAATTATATTTCGCTAGCACCTTTCGTTCACTATCGCCTACCAAAATTCAAGAAATTTTTATCAAATTTCGGCGCTCGAGTAGAAATCTTGGAAAGTAATGAAGTTCCCACGGATAATATGAGCCAATTATTAGGAAAATGACCTTCTGAAAACGATACCGTAATTCGTTTTTGATTATCTGCAACCGTTTCCGAGACATCTACTTAGCAAATCGAAAATCGGGTAAATTTCAGTTCGAAATATCTCGACGAATTATTGAATCTATCCGGACAATTTACACATCCACTTGTTCGTCTTGTCGTGTAGTTCCTGTGTGCCGAAAATGATTTCGCTCCTTTTTACCGTTTTCGAAAAAATCGAAAAAAACCGAAAAAGCACATATTTTTCGAACGAAATGATGGAATTTTTTTTTGGAATTTTTGTCGTGATTTTTTTTGGTTACCCGAAGGAAATGGAAGTGCTGGAAACGGATTTCCAGTTTATTTTGCTCTAAAGTTACAAATAAACAAGTTTTATATATTTTTTCGCTGTACACTATCTCGCATTTCCGACTGATTTCACGCTGTCATAACTTTTGAACGGCTCATCACAGAGACTTCTAGTCTTCACCAATCGATTCAGCGGCCCAAAATTAGTCCTAAAACGTATATAATATTCCCTAGGAAGCTTTCGGTTAAGAAATACCATCGACACGGGGAGTCTAGACCGCGGAAACGACGAAATGCGAGAAAATCGATTTTTTCAAAATCGTTATTTTTTGAGTCACAGCAATATTTAAAAACGTTTCTGAAAGCATTTTTGCTGCTGATTACAGATATGCAAATTATATTTCGCTAGCTCTTTCGGTTCACTTTCGCCTGCAAAAATTGAAGAAATTTTAATGAAATTTCGGCGCGAGAGGAGAGATCTCGGAAAGTCGTGAATTTGCCGCGGACAATCTTAGTGTGTAAATAGGAAAATGACTTTCTTTGATTATCTGCAACCGTTTCCGAGACATCTACTTAGCAAATCAAGAATTGGGTAAATTTCAGTTCGAAATATCTAGACAAATTATTGAATTTATCCGGAAAATTTACACATCGACTTGTTCGTCTCATCGTGTAGTTTCTATGTGCTGAAAATTATTTCGCTGCTTTTTACCGTTCTCGAGAAAATCGAAAAAACCGAAAAAGCACATATTTTTGGAGCGAAATGATGGAAATTTTTGTAGATTTTTTTTTTTTAAATTTTTTCGTGATTCTTTTTTTTGATTACCCGAAGGAAATGGAAGTGCTGAAAACGGGTTTCCTGTTTATTTCGCTCTAAAGTTACAAATAAACAAGTTTTATATATTTTTTCGCTGTACACCATCTCGCATTTCCGACTGATTTCACGCTGTTATAACTTTTGAAAGGCTCACCACATAGACTTCTAGTCTTCACTAATCGATTCAGCGTCCCAAAATTAGTCGTAAAACGTATATAATATTCCCTAGGAAGCTTTCAGTTAAGAAATACCATCTACACGGGGAGTCTAGACCGCGGAAACGACGAAATGCGAGAAAATCGATTTTATCAAAATCGTTATTTTTTGAGTCACAGCAATATTTAAAAACGTTTCTGAAAGCATTTTTGCTGCTGATTACAGATATGCCAATTATATTTCGCTTGCTCTTTCGATTCACTTTCGCCTGCAAAAATTGAAGAAATTTTTAAGAAATTTCGGCGCTCGAGTAGAGATCTCGGAAAGTCGTAAATATCCCGCGGACAATCTTAGTGTATTAACAGGAAAATAACCTTCTGAAAACGATGCAGCAATCCGTTTTTGATTATCTGCAACCGTTTCCGAGACATCTATTTAACAATCGAGAATCGGGTAAATTTCAGGTCGAAATATCTCGACGAATTATTGAATCTATCCGGACAATTTACACATCGACTTGTTCGTCTTGTCGTGTAGTTTCTGTGTGCCGAAAATGATTTCGCTGCTTTTTAACGTTCTCTAGAAAATCGAAAAAAACGAAAAAGCAGTTTTAAGAGCGAAATGATGGAAAAAATTTTTGGGAATTTTTTTGTTGTTGCTCGAAGGCAATCGAAGTGCTGAAACCGGTTTTCCAGTATATTTCGCTCTAAAGTTACAAATAAACAAGATTTATATATTTTTTCGCTCTACACTATCTCGCATTTCCGACTGATTTCACGCTGTTATAACTTTTGAACGGCTCACCACAGGGACTTCTAGTCTTCACTAATCGATTCAGCGTCCCAAAATTAGTCAGAAAACGTATATAATATTCTATAGGAAGCTTTCAGTTAAGAAATACCATCGACACGGGGAGTCTAGACCGCGGAAACGACAAAATGCGAGAAAATCGATTTTCTCAAAATTTTTATTTTTAGAGTTATAGCAAAATTTAAGAACGTTTCTGAAAGCATTTTTGCTGCTGATTACAGATATGCCAATTATATTTCGCTAGCTCTTTCGCCTGCAAAAATTGAAGAAATTTTTAAGAAATTTCGGCGCTCGAGTAGAAATCTCGGAAAGTCGTGAATTTACCGCGGACAATCTTAGTGTATTAAATGGAAAATGACCTTCTGAATACAATGCCGCAATCCGTTTTTGATTATCTGCAACCGTTTCCGATACATCTACTTAGCAAATCGAGAATCGGGTAAATTTCAGTTCGAAATATCTCTACGAATTATTGAATCTATCCGGACAATTTACACATCGACTAGTTTGTCTTGTCGTGTAGTTTATGTGTGCCGAAAATGATTTCGCTGCTTTTTAGCGTTTTCAAGAAAATCGAAAAAAACCGAAAATGCACATACTTTTCGAACGAAATGATAAAATTTTGTTGTTAAAAATTTTTTTGGAAAAAAAATTTGTGATTTTTTTTTTGTTACCCGATGGAAATCGAAATGCTGAAAACGGTTTTCCAGTATATTTCGCTCTAAAGTTAGAAATAAACAATTTTTATATATTTTTTCGCTGTACACCATCTCGCATTTCCGACTGATTTCACGCTATCATAACTTTTGAACGGCTCACCATAGAGACTTCTAGTCTTCACCAATCGATTCAGCGTCCCAAAATTAGTCAGAAAACGTATATAATATTCCATAAGAAGCTTTCAGTTAAGAAATACCATCGACACGGGGAGTCTAGACCGCGGAAACGACGAAATGCGAAAAAATCGATTTTGTCAAAATCGTTATTTTTTGAGTTACCGTATAATTTAAAAACGTTTCTGAAACCATTTTTGCTGCTGATTACAGATATGCAAATTATATTTCGCTAGCTCTATCGGTTCACTTTCGCCTGCAAAAATTGAAGAAATTTTAATGAAATTTCGGCGCTCGAGTAGAGAACTCTGAAAGTCGTGAATTTGCCGCGGACAATCTTAGTGTATAAATAGGAAAATGACCTTCTGAAAACGATGCCGCAATCCGTTTTTGATTAACAGCAACCGTTTCCGATACATCTACTTAGCAAATCGAGAATCGGGCAAATTTCAGTTCGAAATATTTCGACTAATTATTGATTCTATCCGGACAATTTACACATCGACTTGTTCGTCTTGTCGTGTAGTTTCTGTGTGCCGAAAATTATTTCGCTGCTTTCCACCGTTCTCAAGAAAATGGAAGAAAACCGAAAAAGCACATATTTTTCGAGCGAAATGATGGAAAATTTTTGTTGAAATTTTGTTTGGAAATTTTTTTCTTGATGTTTTTTTCGTTACCAGAAGGAAATCGAAGTGCTGAAAACGGTTTTCTAGTTTATTTCGCTCTAAAGCTAGAAATTAACAAGATATAGCCTATATATTGGGTGTTTTGAGAATTTGAACTGAATAAACTGGAAAATAGGGTTCATCGGGTCATTTCCTTCGGATAAACTGAAAAAATCTAAAATATGAATGATAAACTGAGAAAATTGCCAAAAAATCCATCGTTTTGATCAGAAAAAAAAGTTGCATTTTCGGTTTTCTACGATTCTCTCGAAAACAATAAAACCTAGTGAAATCATTTTCGGCACACTGAAACTAGACGACCAGAAGAAATAATCGGTGTGTAAATTCTTTGGAATGATTCAATTTTTTATTGCGAAATTCTGAATTCAAATTTTTGTCAAGTGCAAGTCAATATCTACAAATAAATGCTGGATAATGACGTAACTGGTCATGAAGTTCTTAAAAGTGTCACCTTTGGCGCTATTTCTGTTGCGCTCGGAGCGAATATTATAATTCTAATCACCCCGTGCAAGGGTATTTTTTCTTGAATGGTATACAATAACATTCAAATCATTTATCATAAAATTATCATCAATACAGAGCTATAATTAGCAAGTTTCTATTTACGTACAAACGGTCATAAAACAAAATCTATTTTGCATATTCTAATTTATTTTAATTATGACGATATTTACACTCGGTAGAACAATATTTGCCATTGATATTTGCTTCATATTAGTTTGCTCAGTTTATTATTTCACCAACATGTTGAACAATTACCACAATTATTTACTCAATATTAAAGAGTATAATTAAATAAATTAATTGTTTAAATTAAAAATACCTTTAATAATTAAATATTAATAAAATATTTTTTAAATAAAAAATAAATAATTATTAATATATTTTTATTATTATAAACATAAATAATTTAAAATAAATATTAATAAAATATTATTTAAATAAAAATAAATAAAAATTTACGCGATATCATTTTACTATTCAATAACAAATATAGGAAAACTGTCTTATCTTTTATCAATCTCTAAATATATCTTATCTAAATTACCTCCGTTTTTTTAATTAACTAGATGACTCCAGATGGAAAACAACGTGGAAACCTCTCAGTTCTAAATCCTCCAAATCCAGTTGTCACAAAAATGAACGAATCTCCTCAGCGACTCAACGAAGACGAAGAAGACTCCTTCTTCGATCTTCTATCCAAATTCCAATCGAAACGCATGGATGACCAACGTTGTTCATTAAGCATCGACAATAAAGAAAATACGAATCTCGTCAATTTACCAAAGGATGCACCGCCTGATTTCTTGGATATGATTGTCGGTATGCAAAGTAAAAGAATGGATGAACAAAGAGCTGCCTTGCCACATTTACCAGGTGATTATTTTTCCAATTTATAATGTCTAAAAGGGCTTTCACACAGTTAATTTATTGATCGTCTGAGGGACAAGATCGTCGGATATTAAATTGAGACGTCAATTTACTTCAATAAAAATCAAATGCGTTAGATCACATTTGATTTTTATTTAAGCTCCTTCAATGTATTGAACAGTGTCAATATTTATTGTCAGTGTATATTGACAATATTTTCATCATTTAGCCTAGTAGTGCAAGTGATGGCAATTTGTGGAAATAATTTTTACCATCTGGTAAAGAGGGTCCCTTTTCTTTGATAAATGCAAGATGCTAACTGTCTAAATATTGCAATTAAATTGACTATGTGAGGAACATCTTCAATATTTTTTCTGTCAAAATATTAACTCAATAATATGGGAGTACAGTATAATCTCGATAATCCGATACATATTGGACCAGATAACCGCCGGATTATAAGAAAGGGTGGTGGGAGGAAAGAGCGCGAGCTGTCTCCAGACCGCCGGATTACTGAACGCGTCGTCCGATTAACCAACGGACGAATTGGAGGTGGGGGAGTGGCAATCCTAATCTCTAGTTCCTTAGGTAACAGTAAGGTGATAGCTAGTGTGGGAGGAGACTGTGAAATGATTTGGGTACAGACTGGCAAAGGAAAAAATATGTTCATTACTGGCTCGATTTACAGACCGCCAGGAGGCAACATAATCGCAGCTATTGATACACTAGAGACAGCACTTATTGACATGAAACTACTTACAAATAGAATCGTCTGCTTGGGAGACTTCAATGTTGATATAATGAAGAAAACGAACATGTCTCTAAACTTTAAAAACAACGCTAACAACAACTTTAAAAACATGACAGACGCATGAAGTTACAGTCAAATTGTTAAAAACCCAACGAAAATTGGAAAAAACGGTTGCTCACAGTTAGATGTGATTCTAGTAAGTGACATAAGGCACGTAGGAAAAACTTATACAAAAGATGTAGAAATTGCTGATCACCTATTAATAGGATGCCAACTGAGATATGACGATATACACAAGACTACTTTAAGAATACAAAGGAGAATTTTGAATCAAATCGACATGACGCAATTCACTAACGACTTAGTAGCTTCTAGACTTGACATTTACCTTGTTAATGACATCGACAAGAAAGTGGAAATTCTCACTGATAGACTGACATTGCTTTTTGATACTTATGCGCCTATAAAGAACTTGACAATAAGCAAATGAAAGAAGCCATGGGTCACACCCAATATAAAACTAGTAACAAAACTAAAGAAAGAGGCACTGAACAAATACTTAAAAACCCGAACAGACTCAGCCCTACTGTATTATAAAAAAAAAAACAAGTAACACTCTAGTTAAAAACGAAAAAACAGGATATCTACTTACTTTGACAAATAATGGAAACCAGAAGGAGTTATGGAAAGGGATTAAATCCCTTCACAGCACCTACACTAAACCCAGAAATTAAATTAACCTGGGGCTAAGTCCAAACGAGATCAATGCACACTTCATGATGTCTAGCAGTCGACTAACTACTGAAATTGATGTTAATAGCCAACTTAGCTACCAATACTCATACATACAAGACTTTAGCGAACTATTTTCTTTGAAAGCAGCTGCAAATGAGGATGTATGTGAAGCTATTTCTAGTATAAAGTCCAGAGCGCAGGGTTGTGATGCATTAGATATATATATGATAAAGTTATGTCTACTGCATATTCTGGCTCACATCCGGCATATTATTAACTGCTGTGTTACAGAAGGTGTATTTCCAAACACCTGGAAAACTGCTTTAATTATACCAACAGCCAAAACGTCGAGCCCAAAAGATCTGTCGCACCTTCGACCAATATCCATTCTACCAGCTTTGTCGAAGATTTTAGAAAAAATCGTTGACTCACTGCGCAGAGCATTTCTGAATTGTAATAATGTTCTCCCCCCCATGCAGTCAGGTTTTAGAAGAAATCATAGCTGTGTCACAACCTTACTGGATATTACGGATGAAATAACTAGAGCCCTTGATAATAGTAAAGCGACAGCACTTATACTACTAGTCTACAGCAAGGCCTTTGATACTATAAATCACAAGATGCTACTATCTATACTGCACTATGTAGGGCTCTCTAAGCAGTCCATTCTGTTCTTCAGGAATTATCTAACCAATAGACAACAGATAGTGCAAGTTGGCAAGTCTGTCGGAACCTGGCATTACTCTTAGTGGTGTCCCCCAGGGATCGGTTCTCTTTCCTCTGTTATTTTGCCTTTACACCATTAGCCTTGGTAAATATGTCAAATGATGCAAATTGCACCAATACGCAGATGATGCCCAGCTACTATATACATTCTTGCCCACTAATACTCTTCAAGCAGGAAAAGACATTACGGACGACTTGAGCTCAATCATTGAATTTTCTAAAGAGCACTCACTAAGCATCAAACACTCAAATTATAATCTTCGCTGGCAAACAGAGTCAACAAATTAAAGATAGCATGGAAATATATATAGCAGAAAAAAAGTTAGCAATAAAAAAGGAGGTTAGTAATCTCGGTGTTATTTTAGATGAGGATCTAAAATTCTCATCTCATGCATCGAAAACGGTCAACACAGCCAACCTCCGGTTAAAACTACTGTATACTCTGCGAGAAGTTTCCTTACAAAACACCTTAGAAAAAGGCTAGTGGAAAGTTATACCCTTTCACTTTTCACTTATGCAGATACAGTATATGGTAGTTATATCAAATTCAAAAATAAACAGTGGATACAAAGGGTTCAAAATAAGTGCATACGGTTTTTTTTTTCATGGCCTGAAATTCAGAAGTAGAATACCAGCTATAATAAAAACATTATGGAAAACGATGGAACAGGTCAGAAACTACCATGCCTTATGTTGCTTCAAGAGTATTATAATAAACAAACAGCCAGCATACCTGTATAATAAAATAACATACAGAACAGACATACATAATCTCAATGTCCACAGCAAAGACCTACTAACACCCCCAATTCACAAAAAACAACTCTTTAAATCCTGTCACATATCAAATAACAAAAAAAAATCAACGGACTAAACGACACTCTTCGGCTAGCAGACATTAAACCGTTTAAAAGGATGCTAAAGAAAGTAAACCCAACGTGCTAATCAACTCTATGAACGATCTAAATCTTTCTCTTGATTTGTAAGAAACTCAAAGCTGGAATATATGCAAATTTGTTCACTAAGTATCTCTCACCAAAAGCAAAATATAGTACAATGTTATATGAATGGAACACAAACAAAAAACGTCTTTTTTCTGTAAATCGGGGCTCGTGGAAGACAAGGACATTATAACCTTATAATGACTAAACGAGCCCTTTTGTTCATTGTTTTTTAAACATATGTATGTCTTATGTCTATTGTATTATATTTATAATGAACAATAAATGCTAATAATAATAATAATTACCGAGATTATACTTAGACACAGAAGTTCTTCGTTTATCTATTACTATTTGTTTTTAGGATTACAAGCGGGTTCCTTGCAGCGTTTAACAGAAACCGTGAGAAATAACAGTATTCCAGACGATAACTTTTTAGAACAATTAGCGCGATGTCAAAGTTCTCGATTAGAAGATCAACGATCTCCGTTACCTGCGCCAGCAGTAGATGCAGAATCCGATCCTCCACCAGTAGTTCATAGCGGTGCAACAGTACCTGATGAAGATTTCTTCTCGTTAATCATGAGGTTCCAATCGGGGAGAATGGATGACCAAAGGGCTGTTGTGCCTCATACAAATAATAGGTAATGTTTGATTGCAACAGGTATTTTTGTTATTTGTGTATAAAGCATGAACATCTTGAAGTTTTAATATTTTTGTTTTCTTCTTCTTCTTCTTTCGAATAGGCCTACTTTGGACCACGCTTGTTCAACTGTTGGGCTTTGACCTTTGCCCAGTATTGTCGCATCTTCTGCTGGTGTAACTCCTTTCTCTGTTCTGTCAGGGGGTACCTATCCTTCGAGGTTTTTCCTGAAATCCACGGACTTCCTTTAGGGTGCGTTTCACAGACTGTCTGTTTTTGAGATCTGTTATTCCCAGTTCTTTAATATCCTTCTCGGTCTCTGTCAACCAAGTGGTACAAAGCTTCTTGTTTTGCCAGAAGGTGAACAGATGGTTGGTTAGTCGGTTTGGAGGCAATCTTGCAATGTGGCCATAGAAAGCTACCCTTCTTTTCCTTGCACAGTCAGAGAGCATCTCAATATGTTCGTAGAGCTCAGAGTTATGCCGTCTTCGGAATTCCCCATCTTCCTTTACCGGGCCTAGGATCTTCTTGAGGATTCTACTCTCTCTGAATTGCAATTTCTCTATTAGACCCCTTCGGTTCAAGGAAAGACACTCCATTGGATATAGGGCTTCTGGTTGTAAGACTGATGTGTAGTGCTTAAGTTTCAGGTTGCGTGACAGGCGTTTCTTATTGTAAGTGTTCTTAGTCAGCCGATAGGCTAGTTCTAACTTTCTGACTCTCTTGGATAATGATGCTCTTTCTGATAAGTTGGGTTCAATCCATTCACCGAGATACTTGCTCAGTCCTCTTGATGTTTCCCTGTTCTAGTAACATCTCTCTGTTTGCTTCTCTAATGTTGGTGAAGAATTCTGTTTTCTCCAGCAACACTTGAAGACCCACTTTGGCAGCCTGTTTTCTGAGGCAGTTTACCTGCATTGTTGCCATCTCAAGAGAATCAGCAAACAGTGCCATGTCATCTGCAAAGGCCAGGCAATCTACAACCAGTCCATCGTTCTTATGTCCTAGGTAGATACCACTCTGAGCACCCAAATTGTTCACTTCCTTGCACCATTCTCTCATAACCTTTTCAAGGACACAGTTGAAGAGAAGTGGGGAAATTCCATCTCCTTGTCTCACTCCAGTTTTTATTTCGAAGCTTCCTGAAATTTCGCCTCTAAATTTAACCTTGGAATGGGTGTTGGTCGAAGTTTCTAGGATTAGTCTGTTGGTTTTGTTGTCTAATGCTAGGTTCCTGGAGTACTTTGTTAAGCGTTTCTCTATCGATGGAATCATAAGCCTTCCTAAAATCAACAAAGGTGACGACCACCTTGCGGTTTCTCATCTTGGAGTATGCAAGTACAGTTTTAAGGTAGAGGATCTGTTCAACACAGGATCGGATCTTCCTGAAGCCCCCCTGGTATTCTCCCAGTTGACTATCCAACTGATTTTCTGCCCTTGTTTGTAACGCCTTCGAGAGAATCTTGTATGTTACCGGGACGAGAGAAATTCTACGGTAGTTGTTTAGATCCGTAAAATCTCCCTTTTTGTGAAGCGGATGGATCAGAGCAGATTTCCAATCGGGTGGTAATTTCTATGTTTCCCAGATGGATGATCTGGATCATCCTGGATGATCTCGGTTAGCTTGCGCACGGCATTATTTCCAGCACCTTTCCACAGTTCAGCAACGATAGAGTCCTCTCCAGTTGCCTTGTTATTCTTAAGAAGTTGAATGATCTGGCCAACTTCTTCCAATGAAGGGGGAAGCGAGTCCGGGTTTGGTGTGGTTTGTTTATAGTCGAAGTCTTCACTGGGTGGGTCACAGTTGAATAGATTTTTAAAGTACTGAGCCAAAAGGTGTCAGTTGTCCTTGTCATTATAAGCCAGTTTGCCTTGTGTCTCTGAAGTGGAGGCTTGGCGGAGCGTATTTTCTGAGTACCTGCTTAAAGGTTCCAAAGAAATCTCGGGAATTATTCTTAGCAAAGCTATCTTCGATTTGGGTTAGTTGGTTTTGTGTGAAGGTTCGTTTGGTTCTTCGAATTATCTTTACAAAATATTTTTGTTTTGTTATTTTATACTTGAGTTTTCTTCAAGAAAATGAATAATTACTATTATTTCCACCTGTAGTCCATTTTTATTAAGAATGCAGTACAGGGAAGATAGGGTTTATTTGCCCTTGTTCTCTGATTGGCTTAAATCGAGGAGAAGTTCACACCGACGATATTTACTTCTCTATGTCTCTCTTTTCACATACATTTTTTTTTTTGTTAGGATTGCAAATGGGACCATACCACACGAGGTTAATGTTCATCAGAATGGCAAAAAGAAAAAATAGTTTTTCTTGGGGAAAGTTAAAGTGTTTTTTTTATCAAATATCAATGACTGCCAATTTAAATCTTTTTTTTTTTAATATTATCAAATAATTTTTAAGGCCTATGAGCTTTCCTTTCGGTTTTTTTATCAATTCTATTTCTTCTTTTTCATTTTCAAGATAAATTTATTCGTTACAAAAAATATGTTTTATTAAAAAAATTGTTAAATTTGATGTAATAACTCATTGTTTATATGAAATATATTTTATGTAACATGAAAATGATGAATCTAATTATTTTAAAATTTTCGATGAGTCTGTTTGTAAAAAAAAGTTTGTTGTAAAAGTAACGTACACACGGTATAGAAAACTAGCGTATAGTCCTGCTTTAGTTTGACTATAGTTGTGTGAAGCCTAGTATAGTCCAAAACTATTCGTATAGTTGAAGTATACGAAGCGGTCACACGGCTATAGTCAAACTATAGCAGGATACCGTGTGTTCGTAGCTTAATGTCGGAAAAAAATAGACAGAAAAATTACGCTTGTCAAAAATGACACATGTTAAAAGTGACTTAACTCTTATATTAAGTGTCGATGTGTAAGTCGTCTGTTATGGAAATGTCTTAAATATTATCTCATTAGTCATTTATATATTTTTTTAACCATTTATTTATCTTTTTATACATTTAAAGAAAGTAAATTAATTTGTTTTTTACACTGTTGTACATTGTGCCAAGTTAATGTATTCTACAATTATGACTGTTATCCCAAATCTTCCCTTTTGTACCCGTATTGGAGGACAAAAATATCAAAACCGATATTAAACTCGAACAAATATATCAAATTTGTTTGGCTATATGAAATAGATTCTCTATGAAGAAAATGTCCTTGAAATCTAGTTAATAGTAAAATACAAATATTTATGTAAGGATGTTCTTTTGTTATGTGTTTTATGGTTGCAAGAGTTTTAATAATGTTGCCATTAATAATAAATGAAGAAAAAGCCATCCATAAAATTAATTATAACAAAAGCGCTTTCAATGAGAGAAAAAGAAAACGCTAATATATTTTAGTGTTTACTGTATAGTTTGTTTTCGAGCCAAGATTCTTCTGCAGTATTTGCATTTTGAAAACCTTTCCGCCAAAGATATCAACTGTAGTTATATTTATTATATACAGTGGTGTTAAAAGTTTTGAATCAAACCAATAATTTCTTTATTTACCGTTTTTGGGATAATCGCTCGGACCCGTCAATTTTATTTTCCAAAATACAAACTTATGACGTAAAAAATTTTTTTCGTGACGTCATTGGTGTTTGCGCTATGACGTCATCGACATTTTTTTAAAATGGCAATCCCTATTTTTCATTCTCGATTTGATTAGATCTTTTAATTGTTTAAATGGTGGTGTAAAAATTTTGATATGTTACATTACAAAATTATTGTAAAAAACAGATTTTAATGTTAAGATAACATGGGTTGGTAACAAGAGAATCTTAATAATTTTACGACAGGTCCTCAAACAAGTCGGTTTTTATATGCAAAAAATACACATTTTCATAAGCTCTCTTATTTCTCTGCCTTTTTTTAAATTGCGATTCTCTTTTGTTTCGTTTGCTTTCATTTACTAGTCAAACGACGATTATACAAAGTGTAATTAAATTTAACAGAAAAAAAAAATTTAAAGCCAAATTAAAAAAAAATTTACTTCGCCCTAGTCAGAAGCAAAAGAAACAAGTGAGAATCGCAATTTAAAAAAGGCAGAGAAAAAAGAGGTTGTGTATGTGTATGAGAAATGTGTATGTTTTTAAAATAAAAGCGACTTGTTCGATGATGTCATAAAATTATTAAGATTTTCTTGTTGTACAAACCCATTTTTCTAAACTTGCTAATGTCGTTTTTCTTAAAATTCAAATAAGTTTTTTTCGTAAATTTTCTAATGTAACATATCAATATTTTTACACCACCATTTAGACAATTAAAAGGTCTATTGAAACCGAGAATAAAAAAAGGGGTTGCCATTTTAAAAAAATGTCGCTGACGTCATAGCGCAAAACCAATGACGTCACGAAAAATTTTGTTACATCATAACTTTGTATTTTCGAAAATAAAATTGACGAGTCTGAGCGATTATCCCAAAAACAGTAAATAAAGAAGTTACTGATTTGATTCCAAACTTTAACACCACCCTGTATATTAACGTATATATATATTTAAGAATTTATTGTTGAATTTATTAAAACTCGAATTATTCAAAGGCTCATATTTTAAACTTATATATATTATAAAACTTGAAAAAGAAAACATTATGTAATATTAAATATACAAAATTTTATTTATATGAATTGTAATTCTTACTAATTTACCCAAATAAAAATACTTTATATATTATTTTAGAATAACGTTTTTAATTATATTATATATATATATATATATATATATATATATATATATATATATACAATCCTTTGAATCTCCTGTGTACCTTTCAGGTGTCGAGATTATAGGGGTTTCTTATAGTTTTTATAGTGGATCTATCTATAGTGGTCTAGCCACTAATTTTCAGGCAGATTTTTTTACTGTTATTGCTTTGCCAAAGCCATGCACATCAGGTCGCTTATTTCATATTTGTGCCTAGGGATTAAACCTGCAAATTATGGCTTAGTAATCCAATCTTGCCTACTATACCACCATCGCCTCGTTTTTAATTATATTGTCATAAATTATCCAGTAGGAAATGAAGACTGTTGGCCCTTAACCCTTTTGCTACGGGAACCGGATAAAGCCACAAAATATTTTCATACCCTGTGTACGGGAACTGGATAAATCCACAAGCGTTTTTTCTGTACTTAATATGGGAAATACAATAATAGATAAAGATATCAATAATAAAGATCAATAATAAGAAAATACAATTGTACTTAATATGGAACAGGCTACGGGAATTGGATTTATACGCAAAGAGTAAGTACCTAACTATGGGAACCGGACGAATCCGCACTACCCTCAGCACCCTGTACACCGGGCACTACTTGTTGAGAAGCACCCCATACCGAAAGGGTTAATAAGTTGTATTAGGTATCGATAAAATGCAATATATTAAAATAACTTATTTATTTCCAGTTCTATCACCATGCAACCTTAAGAAATTGTTTCACCCACATAAAACTAGTTAATGCACTTAAACTATACCAAGTAAATATGTATGACAAGTGCTCATTTCTAATTGAAATTCTTGTCTGACCCCCAATTGGACCTCCTTCAATACTGAAATCATTTGTCGCATCAATAAAAATTGGGGAAGCACCTGTTAATCTAGACATCTCATCTAAATTACTAAAAAAAAATTGTTTCAATAATTAAACCAAAATAAAAAATTCCATTTAACAAGTTGACTGACAGTTGATAATTTTTTAATTATCATTATTATTAATAATTACCGATAAAACCAGGAATTTTGTGCTGGATTATTATTTGGCATAAAATTTGGCCTGTTCTCGTTTAATCTAACGACTCCAATAACATCTGTGACACCTTCAACTTGTCCCGCTTTTCGACTTTGTGGATTTTTCTTTTTTGCTGGAACCCACCCCCGATTCACCAAAATAATTTCACTGAAATAAAACCAGAAAGTATTACAAAACTTATTACAGACTTTTTTAATACTTTCTATCCTCCAATTTAAACGGTGTAATGACTATGTATCCTTGTGACTTCTGATTTTGCGACATTAAAGAACTCGAAGTTGCAGCATCACCTGCTTTATCCAACAAAGTCCTTGGTCCCATATATAATTCCCTATCATGCAGAAATTGTCCTTTAACATGAACAGGATAATATTCCATATTCTCCAACTCTTCTAAATTTTCTGGTAATTTAACTGGCGTAGTATTGACATGCTCTTGAAGTTGCCTTATCAAGTTTTCTTTCCATTGCTTGCGTTGCACTTGCCACGTTCCCAAAGCAAACGTCGAAGTTGGAATTACCTAAAAATACAATATTTTCATGTCATAGTTGTGAAGGCAGGAAATATTGGTTAATCTGATATATGGGGCATCATAGATATAGGAAACACAATTGGGGGGCACAGGGGGCGCTGATCGTATGATGCCCCATATATCAGATCAACCGAAATATTTACTAGTAAAAACCATCCAAAAGGCCCAATTGCCTTCTTTCTCGATTGGCTTCGGAAAGTTTCTTCAGAAATCTTTGCATGGTTTTTGAAGTTATGCGAGATAAATCTTAGATTATTTTCATTTCTTTTTATCAATACTGAGATGGTTTTGTTAAATATTTTTGAGAATCTGTACATATTTGATTACTTTCAACTCATTAAAACTATTTTTCTTTTCAGGTTATGTCACTTGTCAAATATATCAATTTGCGAATAATAAAAATCACCAATAGGAGCATCACTGGAGCACCGAAGCTAGTGGCGCTTCCGTGGCACAAAAGTGAACTAAGGTAAAACACACAGTGGCGGGAACACAGTTTGGTACTGAACGAAGAACTCTATTAAGGTAGACATCCGAGCAAAGCGGCGTAGGCGTCACTAACGCAGCGATACTGACGCGGCGACATAGCGTTATGACTATGAAAATGTATGAGGCGCCATTCGAGCGCAGCGATACTGACGCACTGACGATGAGCGCGTCAATGTCGCTGCGCTCGAATGGCGCCAATACATTTCCATAGTGCATAATACTATCGTTACGTCGCGGCTGCTTTGACGCTGCATTAGTGACGCCAGAGGCGCTTTGCTCGGAAGTCTACCGCAGTATACTAACTAACGAAGGTTACTTTAACGTCAGTAAATTCACATATCGCGAGACAGAACGATCTCTCAATCCAAAGTAAGAAAGATTGTTTTGGAATTGTTGAGTTTGAAGGTTTTTAATACGAAAGATTGCTGCACTTTCTAGCTACTAAAGCAGGGCTGTCCAACCTTTTTGTATTTGCGATCTACTTTTTGGTATATATTGTTGCCAAGATCGACCAAAACGCGTAGTAGGCCACCGGGAGGTCTGGGGTCATGGGGTGCACGGGGGTGCTGATAACCGCAATATTAAATACCGTAGTCAGCAAATTTTTTACCGCCATATTAAATACCGTAGTCATTAAATTTTTTATACAGGGAATGATAACGTTACGCGAGTATGGAATGTCTGAGTGGTAAAATAGTGATAACTCATATATTCAATTTAAGGTTTTTATTTAAAAAAATGATTCCGATTTTCGTATTAGGTTAAATTATTAGGTCAAAATATTCTCACCCTATGGGGGATAGAGGGAGAAAATTTTGACCTAATAATTTAACCTAATACGAAAATAGGAATTATTTTTTTATGTAGATTCTTATTCTCAGGGCTGCACTTTTAGCCAATTGATAAATTGATCATTGATTGATTTTCTAGCCAATTGATAAATTGATCGCCAATGAATTTTAGATAATGTTTTTTTGTTTTGGTCTACTTTTATAAATCCATTGTAGTCACTTATCTCTCACTCTTAGCAAACGTGAGAATCTAATTAAACTAAATAAATTAAACTAAATTAAAATATTATATAATTATTATTAAACATTTCACCAGGAACAAAAATTATTGAAATTTATATGTCTGATATAAAATAAAAACATTAGGAATATAGTAAATACTAACATAAGACTAATACTAATGAGATCGTTGGCATTGCATGGATTTGGCAATATCCTCAAAAGCGGGATCATACGATAAAAGATAATCGTAAACATCGTTCGAGATGTTCATCCGTTAAAGAATTTCGAAAAAATGCGAATAGGGAATATGTATGTTTTTTTATATTTTGAATTCACTGTTTACAGCGTTATAACATAGTAAAAAATATAAATACTGCTTAAAAATGCTGTAACTAAGTTTAAAAAAATATTTAAAAATGAGAAAAATTTAAACCCCGCCATTTTCGCGCGGTCGGTTGGATGACGTCAATTACCACCGACAGTTCAGTCCATTGTTTACTACAGCTGTTTTCATTTTAAACTTGACGTTTTTGACGTCTGTTTTCTAACCAAAAGACTGCAATAACATAGAAATGTAAAAAATACGCACTTGTTTATATGGTATGTTACGTCACTTTCGTTTAACCAATGGTGTTGCGTTTTACAAATTTGAATTTACCTCGCGAAATTTGCACATATTTATTAATTTTAAATATTTAAAAAGATATTAATTACAAAAATAATGGTTTAATTCAAATGTCAGGTCAATAAAGAATCGGAAAAAAATATTTGAACCAAATTTAAATGTCATGCATATTCCCTATTACGCCAAATACATCGACCGAAAGCAAGACATCAATTTTTGTGCCGCATTTGATTGGGTATTATTTATCTTTGGCTTGGATTTTTTACGTACAATAAATAGATGTTTTTTGACAAAAAATAGTTGCAAAATACAAAATTCGGTTTATTCATACAAAAAGAGATTACTTCATCCAAAAAAAGGTTACTTCGTCCAAAATAAATGGCTTGAATTTTTTTGCGTACAATAAATAGATGCATTTTTACAAATAATATCTGGAAAAATACAAAATTCGGTTTATTCATACAAAAAGAGATTACTTCATCCAAAGAAGGTTACTTCGTTCAAAATAAAATATAAACACCCAATGATCGATTGAGTCTTACAAATAATAATGGTTTAGTACAATAATTGATAGATTTGTACAAAATAAAATCAATTCACCCAAAAAAAGGTTTAACTGTACAAAAAAGGTTGATCCATCCAAAATTTGATTGCTCTTTACAAACAATTTTTTGTATACAAAATACAATTATATCTTCACAATAAACGAATTGTACAAACAACAGGACTTGATTTCCTTCTAACTAACGCGGCGTGTAACGAAAGAGAGAGCGCAAACATATCAGTCTTACGACCAGAAGCACTGTATGGCATGGAGTCTTTCCATGAACCGAAGAGAACTGGTAGAGAAATTGGAACTCAGAGAGAGGAGAATCATCAGGAAGATCCTAGGCATTCCCGGTAAAGGAAGATGGGGAGTTCCGAAGACGACATAATTCCGAGCTCTACGAACATATTGAGAGGCTCTCTGACTGTGCAAGGAAAAGAAGGGTAGCTTTCTATGGCCACGTTGCAAGATTGACTCCAAACCGACTAACCAACAGTCTGTTCACATTCTGGTAAAACAAGAAGTTTCGTAACACTTGGTTGACGGAGACCGAGAAGGATATTAAAGAAGTGGGAATAACAGATCTCCAAAACAGACAGTCTTCTGTGAGATGCATCCTGAAGGAAGTCCGTGGATTTCAGGAAAAACACTGAAGGAAGTCCGTGGATTTCAGGAAAAACCCCGAAGAAAATGTACCCCCTGGACAGAAGAGGGAAAGAAGCTACACCGGCAGAAGATGCGACAATACTGGGAAAAGTCAAAGCCCAATAGTTGAACAAGCGTGGTCCAAAGTAGGGCTATTGGAAACAAGAAGAAGAAGATAAGCACTATATATAAGAAGCACTATATATAATATATATAAGCAGATAGAATAATGCAATTTATTTCCGAGCTAATGCACTCATCAATAAGGTGAACAGTTTTTTCCTTTCAGTATTTTTATGCTTATAATAATAGTGTGAAGATTATTAAATACACTCGTAAATTAGCATTTTGCACTTATTAAGTAAAATAAAAAACCTTTTTTGGGTGAATTTCGAATATGTTTTCGATTATATATAACGATTCAATCGATTATTGTAAGGAAAATTCATAGTTTGTAAGAAAAAATCAATTATTGGATGATTACATTTTATTTTGGATGAATTAATCTTTTTTTGGATGAAGTAATTTATTTTGTACGAAGTAACCGAATTTTGGAATTATTAATTTCTTTTTGTATTTATCCAGCTATTTATTGTAGAACTTCATCCATTTATTGTATGTTGAGTTTTGTATACTTCTAATCGAATATTGGATGAATAAATTTTATGCGTTTATCTTTAGTGTATTTCCAAATTTACCCTGTAGTTCAAGATTCAAATCGTTTAGTTTTGCGCCTGAAAAGAACGCTACTTAGTGTTTAAATAAATAATGTAAATAATTAAAAAACTTTATATACAAATACAAAACTAAATTTGATATCTTTTATCAATTATTTGCAACAATTTAAATTTTTATCGACTTTTGTCAATCAAAATAAAATTGAGCAACTGCACTCCATAATTACACTTGTAAACAGAATAAAGCAACAAAAGTGGAATTTTAATGAGAGAGAGAAGATAAATATTTTATGTTGGTCGCGCTGATTGCCTTAATTATTTGGCGCTTATTTGAATATATTGATTACTTCCAGATAATTCAATCTCTATTTATAATTTAATCTAACACTATACAGTCATTTAGATTTTACCTCCTGCATTTACCACCGTATAATTTCGTTAATTTTATCAAAAGATTTATCGGATTTAATAAATTTTTGCACATGCATTTCATTCTTAATTTAATTTAATCATTGCTCTAATTTAATTCATAATTAGTGTTGCGGTTCATTGTAGTCTGCTATTATTCTTTCTTGTTACAATACATGATTACTGTTAGTGTATTGAATGAAGTTTTGTTAATTATTCTCATTAAGTGATCTTAATATCATTACATTTATTTAATTACTGCATTAGTACGTAACTACAGTACATTTTTTTTAAGAATGCAGTACAGGGAAGATAGGACCTTGTTCTCTGTTTGGCTTAAATCGAGGAGAAGTTCACACCGACGGTATTTTTCTTTTCTCTCTTTCTTTTCAGATACATTTGCAACTGTTAGCTATCAATGGCTGCCGTGTCAATTCACAATTATCATCTGATCTGTTTGTATCTTTTAAATTTTTTGCGTTTTTCTCCATTTATTTGTTTGTATTTAATTACATTTGTTGCCATTTTGGAAACCATTAATAAATTACCAATTTTATATTCAAGTAACTATATTTGAATTTAGCGCCAAAATGTGTAACTAGATTGAACATTTTCCATAGTGTAAATCAGATTTCTAGTTACTGCATTCTTAAAAAAATGGACTATAGTACGTTTTGGCTCCTGCATAAGAGATTTAACTGCTAAGAGAGGCCATGTGTGGCCACAAAATTTCTCTATAAAAGTCCCAATTTTTTGGCTTATTAGAAGCTTTTTAAAAAATTGCCCCGTCGAGAGACTGTGGTTGCTTTAATGAAACTACCCTTACGACGACGATTTATCATCGATGTTCAAGGATTCAATGTGAATGGAAAATTTACACCAAAAGAACTTTCAATCAAATCATTAAATGTGGGCGATGTAGACACGTACCCATTTAAACCACCAACACCATTCAGATCTATTAACGCATCAGATAAGAATCAAGCTCGATGGTTAGAGAATTATCACCACGGACTTAAATACAGCGCTGGAAATTTATCGCCGAACCTGAGTTCACATTCACAAAGTTTCACTAAGTTTCACATTCAGCATTCAGAGAGTTTTAATATAATTTTTGTAAAAGGACATTTAAAAACTGTTATTAGATTCTATTTTCAATTCTTACTTACATTGTAATGTATATATTGTTATAAATTTAGAAGATGATGAGGATGAATTTTACGATTGCTCTAATTTAAAGAAAGTGAAACATGCATGTTTCATGCATGTTTGCAAGTCGTCTAAATTTCGTTATATTTGAAACTAGTCGACTAATAAAATATGTTTTCTAATAGGAAATTTAACGCAAAACACATTTTAGTTGAAGTTTTTTTACGGATTATTGCTAAATTTCGAGATATTTTGCATTGAATTTGATAGAATTCTCAAGAGTACTGAGAACTGTAGTTTGCGATGCATTCCACAAAGAAACTATATAGTCTTATAATTTAGTTAAAATCTCCTTAAGCACAAAACTAAGTGACCATCAAAATATGTTTCCTAATAGAAAATTTAACGGCCAACATGTTTTATTGGAAAGTTTTTCGCGAATTTTTACCAAATTTTTACGTATTTTGCGTTCAATTTTAAACAATTTTTAAAGCACCGTAGCTTTGTCTTAAAAATTGTTTAAAATTGTACGCAAAATAACTAAAAATTTGGCCAAAATTTGCGAAAAACATTCGAATATAACATGTTGGCTGTTAAATTTTCTGCGATTTTTTCTGAGATTTCCAGAAAGAAACTATAATCCAACAATTTAGTCTAAATCTCGTTAAGTATTAAACTAGCTGGCTAAAAGCATATGTTCTCATAAGTCACAAAATGGCCAAACTCGCACTCCAGGTAGAAAACAGACTGGGCTACACGGTGAAGGTGTCGGTTTTCTGAATAGACCGCGTCTTGGTGATTTGCGGGCGTGTTTAAATATCTCGAAAATGTTATGGTCTACCGAAGACCTCGAAATATCTCGAGGTCTTCGGTAGACCATAACCCGGCGCCACGGCGCCGACTACAATAATGCAAACATATAGGTTAAATCTACCGAACTGCGTCGAAAAATCCAGAGTCCGCCGCGGCATGTCCACCCCAGAAGGCGGTAAACTCAAGGGTGCACTTTTGCACCCTGCACATTTATGGTGATATTTCCGGAACGGGAGGCCCGAATGAAATGCGGATCGGTTTTTCAAATTGCCGCATCTATTCTGCGCAAGAATTTGGGGCTGCAAATTCGCAGAATGCTGAAGATATCGTTGCAGGAGCTACCGTTGAGCAGAAGACCACCGGGAACACCTAGAATGAGATGGATAGCCAATGTTCTATCGGATATGCAGAAGGTGGGCATCGAAAATGAACAGGAAGCAATGCTAGATAGAAGTCGTTGGAGGCAAATTGTGCTTGCAACCAAGACCCACATAGGGTTGTAGTGCTACTTGAAGAAGAAGAAATTCGCAAATTGGCGGCCAAAGAGATTTTATTTCGTATACGCGTTACGCGTTGGTACCGGTGTGTCCGAAATGCCGAAATAAAATCTGTTTGGCCGCCAATTTGCGAATTTCTTCTTCTTCTTCAAGTAGCACAGGAGGCCGCGAGGGGTACCAAAATACGTATAACAGCGAACGGCATTGCCTCGTACCGTAAAAGTAGGATTCGGCTGCGACGTGATCGGGGATATGCCAATAAACCGTACAAAAAAATCTGAAGTTTTCATACTTTGGCGGCTCGATGGGGATGGACTCCGATCGCGAACCTTCAAATGCAAAAAAGACGCGAGCATCCGTTGGGAATCGAACGCATGTAGTTTCGAGTCGGATGCCCAGAAACGGCAGCGGTCAGAGTGTGTTTCACAGTGTGCAGATTACCAGTCAATAGAGGTGTTCAACAGGGGGACGCAATATCCCCAAAATTATTTACATTGGCGCTTGAA